>JAWWNH010000089.1:195000-2595000 GCA_034641385.1 Darevskia mixta | reverse complement strand
GGATAGAGTCAAGAGAGAAATATGTGGCGTGGTTCTGACTGGATTCTATGAGTTTCTAAGTATGGAATACAATGAACGCTCAGAAGTGAATGAAAGGAGATCTACCCTATTGCTGCACATCAGAAATTTAGCAGGAGGGATCTTCAATACCTACACAGGGAGGGGCTTGTTAGGAAATAAAGAATAACTGTTTAATCGCAAAGGAATTACAAGCAGGCTCTTGCCTGCACCTACATGTAGGAAAGTGAAAGGAAATGGAGATACTCACCAAAAAAGAAGTATTCGTGCTGATGGTTATAAGGGAAGTATTTCAGCTTCTTCTTTCCATACTGAGGAAAAAGAAAAAAAAGGGCCTTCTCAGTGGTAGCTCCACAATTGTGGAACTCGCTTTCCAGGGAGATTTGCCAAGCTCCCTTTCCTTTTAGGTCTTTTAGGTGTACTTTGAAGCCTTCCTGTTTCAGAAAGCCTGTTAAGGTTACAATCCTAGGTATGTTTGCCTAGGAGCAAGTCTGATTATAATTGCCTTTGTTTTAGTGGACTGCTATTTAAACTGTCATTGTGCTTCTTGTATTGTTGTCATACTGATTTTTTTATTGTTTGAAATTGTATTTGTATCAGATTAATATTGTAAGCTTTTTTCTGACGATAGAGGATTATATTCACTGATTTAAGCCCACCTGTTATTATGTTTCATTTCTTCTATAATTCCCCCACCCCCCGCAAGAACCCCTAATACCGTATTTACTTGAGTCTAATGCGCCATCGAATCTAATGTGCACCTCAGTTTTCAAAACCTTGAAACAAACAAAAAAGTACCGGTATATGCTGGCAAATGTAAATGCACACCTTAATTTTTGCAATGTAATTTGGCCAAAAAAGGTGCACATTAGATTCAAGTAAATACAGTATTTACAGTCAGGTTTTTAAATATCTACTTCTCTTGTCAGCTGTGGTAAGAATTGTCATCAGGCAACAAGTCATCATCATCATCATCATTATCATCATTTTATTATTTACACCCCGCCCAGCATATGACAGAGGGAGGGGAATGTGTCTCCAACAATCATTCTGGGCTTCCAAAACCATGGTCTTAGCAAGATGGGATCTAGGCTCTATGCATAGTGGAGATGGCAGAACTCCTTTACCATTCTTCACAGTTCACAGTATGTGGCTCTTTCCTCAATTTTTTGAAAAACTGAAATGACACCACTTTCTTTTAAAGGTTCGTAGTTGGAAAACAGCACACATATTTCCTGAGTCTGCTGGCTCAAACCAATTGCTTCGCCTTCGCAAAGGTCAGATAAATGCCAATTTTCTGCTTAGATGGACTTTAGACAAGTGCCAACCGGATGATATGCTGACACTTATGTCCATGGAAAAAAGGAAAACCAACCTCTTCCTTTTCACAACTTTCTATGTTCTGCTAAACCATTTTTCAGTTTTTATTGCTGTTGTTATTATGATCATAATCACCATTTATAAATAATGATATTATTTTTAAATGTTGCACGTTGTACAGTCTGTGCCTGCAGGCTCACATTCTGATAGGCACGACGCTAAGAAGAAAGAAAACAAATTCAGTCACCTGTTGATAAGGCTACAATTATCAGCTTCAAAATGGCCCAGTGTGTTGAAGGTTGGCATAGCTCCATTGTTAATTTTGTTTGAACATAATGAATCAGGCCAAATCAAGCGGTGTTCCTCAAGGGTACGCAGCGCTCTAGACACCATGATCAAACAGCATTCCTCTATGACACAAGGTACAACCTGTACACAACCATGCCCAGTTTGCCCCATCCCTGTTTACTTTGAAAATATTCAGTGCACTCCTCCCGGCTGAGGCCTTGGATTTCATGCCAAGCATCTTCTTAGTATGTGATGCAACAGCATGCAGAGCGTTGCCGATTCAGGGTTGCCGTGGCAACCGTTTTGCAGAGCTCCGCTGAAAACTGTGTTTATTTCTACTGGCTGAAGATCATTCTTTGCACTTTTGAACCAGAGCAAACTTGTGTTCCAGGAAAACAACCCATCACAAGGACAACATACAGCTGCAGCGCCCCAACATTATCCAAATTTTTTATTATCAAAGAATAACATCTTACTGCCCCCTTTTCTTTCCCACCTATAGGAGGTCTATTTCCTTAGAGGTGGTTCTCATATTAAAGGTGCAGGTGTACTCTTGCAGGTGTGCTCTTGCAAGCAGGTGTGCTCTTGCAAGCAGGTGTGCTCTTGCAAGTCACATCCTTAGCTGAGGATAAGTGCACACCTAAGAGTGGGAGAGTAGTGGGAGAGCACCTGGCCTTGAATGCAGGAGAGGTCCCTGTTTCAATCCCAGCATCTCCAGGCAGGGCTGGGAATGTCCCCCATCTGAAATCCTAACAGCTACTGCCAGTCAGTGTAGACAATATTGGCAAGATCCAGTCCTCAAAGCAGGCAGTGAGCTTTCCTTAGAGCTTTCCTTGTTTAGGGAAGTTTTTAATGTTTGATGTTTTATCGCATTATTATTATTTTTATTATTTTTATTATTAAAGGTGCAGCTTCATTCGAGGTGAGTCTTCTGCAAACCAGCCACGTAGAGTAGCCAGCTTTGCTATCACATGGAAGGATGATAGTAGCAAGGATGGCCTCACTATTTAACAGTAGCACCAAATGGCCAATTCCATACATGAATGAAACTCTAAACACATTTTCCCCCGGTCAGCTTTTGGATGAAGGTAGGTCAGTTTTATTCTGGTGATGCTGTGCCAAACTTCATGTTTTCAGATGTGCTGTGCTGTAGATTATGATTTTATGGTTTTAATAGTTTGTTTTTTAATGTGTTGTGATCTGCCTTGGGTGGGCTAGCCCTGAAAAGCAGCCTATAACTAATATAATAATAAAACCATGTTGTTGTTATCGTTGTTTGCGGATAGTCTCTGAGTCATTGGCTCTGTCATCCAAATCCAAGGTTGTGCCTAATGAAGTCATCCCATTATTAGCACAAAGGGTTCCACTATGCAACAGGACTTCCTCCCCCTCCTCTCTCCTTGCATGCCCCCAATCCTCCAGAGCAGATGGGGGGCGGGCAAGAGGCTTACAGGGAGAGGAAAGGGAGAGGAAGTCCCATTGCATAGGTGGAAGTCTTTGCACTAATGAGACAGCTTTGTTTGATACAACCCATAGCATTTAATTCATATCCAACTGGTATGAAATTCAGAGTCCTAAAACTGGTAGGGTCAGTATTAAGCCACGGATTAGAATGTGGATGACAGTTTCCCCCTACAAAACTTGACCAGTCACAAAGTCCAGATAAACTGGCCTGCGAAAGAGTTTTGCCCCTCTTGTTTGCTAGTCATTGAGGTGCCACATAACTGTGCTGGGTTCCCGTCCCTCCACAAACATGCTAAGCGGGTTCCCTACTCTTGGAAACAAAGAGCTTCAGTGTACCTTTGAAGGTGACCCGGAAACTACAAAACAAAATAAAATAAAATAAATTCCTTCCAGTAGCACCTTAGAGACCAACTAAGTTTGTTCTTGGTATGAGCTTTCGTGTGCATGCACACTTCTTCAGATACACTGAAACAGAAGTCACCAGACCCTGATATATAGTGTTCTAGTCTTCAGATACACTTCTTTCAGTGTATCTGAAGAAGTGTGCATGCACACGAAAGCTCATACCAAGAACAAACTTAGTTGGTCTCTAAGGTGCTACTGGAAGGAATTTTTTTTATTTTATTTTGTTTTGAATATGACAGACCAACACGGCTATCTACCTTTAACCGGAAACTACAACTAATCCAGAATGCGGCAGCTAGACTGGTGACTGGGAGCGGCCGCCGAGACCACATAACACCGGTCTTGAAAGACCTACATTGGCTCCCAGTACGTTTCCGAGCACAATTCAAAGTGTTGGTGCTGACCTTTAAAGCCCTAAACGGCCTCGGTCCAGTATACCTGAAGGAGCGTCTCCACCCCCATCGTTCTGCCTGGACACTGAGGTCCAGTGCCGAGGGCCTTCTGGCGGTTCCCTCGCTGCGAGAAACCAAGTTACAGGGAACCAGGCAGAGGGCCTTCTCGGTAGTGGCACCCATCCTGTGGAACGCGCTCCCACCAGATGTCAAAGAGAAAAACAACTACCAGACTTTTAGAAGACATCTGAAGGCAGCCCTGTTTAAAGGTAAAGGGACCCCTGACCATTAGGTCCAGTCGTGTCCGACTCTGGGGTTGCGGCGCTCATCTCGCTTTATTGGCCGAGAGCCGGCGTACAGCTTCCGGGTCATGTGGCCAGCATGACAAAGACGCTTCTGGCAAACCAGAGCAGCGCACGGAAACGCCATTTACCTTCCCGCCGGAGCGGTACCTATTTATCTACTTGCACTTTGACATGCTTTCGAACTGCTAGGTGGGCAGGAGCAGGAACCGAGCAACGGGAGCTCACCCCGTCGCAGGGATTCGAACTGCCGACCTTCTGATCAGCAAGCCCTAGGCCAGTGTTTCCCAACCAGTGTGCCTCCAGATGTTTTGGGACTACAATTCCCATCATCCCTGACCACTGGTATTGCTAGCGAGGGATGATGGGAGTTGTAGTCCCAAAACATCTGGAGGCACACTGGTTGAGAAACACTGCCCTAGGCTCTGTGGTTTAACCCACAGCGCCACCTGTTTAGGGAAGCTTTTAATGTTTAATACATTATTGTATTTTAATATTCTGTTGGAAGCCGCCCAGAGTGGCTGGGGAAGCCCAGCCAGATGGGCGGGGTATGTATGTATGTATGTATGTATGTATGTATAAATAAATAAATAAATAAAATAATAATAATAATAATAATAATAATAATAATAATAATAATTATAAATGCAACTTGATTTCACACCCCCTCTTCTTACCTCGACAGGCTGTGTGTCTCCCAGGACAAAGAGGTGCACCATGTTCACGTCTGGGTCCTTCTTGAAGATGTTTGGCTTCGCATGGTGCTGGAAGTGACGGTGATTCCACCAGTTTGCTGAGGCACCCTGCAGGGGAAAAAAGATTTGCACGGTGCATGGGGAACTCTGCTTTTTCAATGCATTCGTGTACACAAAAAGATGCCATGCAATATTATAATAATGAAAGGGGCTGGGAATTACGTACAATAGTCATTTTGGCTCCCTCGACCTCTTGGCTCCTTTTTCCTCTTGAGGTTTGAGTACCAATTTAAAGGGCCGGACCCAGAAGGCCAGCTTGCTGCTCATCACTGGCCTGGTAGGCAAGCTGGCTATTGGTGCTGCTCCAGATCATTTCTCAAAACTCAGGACAGACAGAAAGCCTTTGCTCACAAAGAAGCTTTCAATTCCAGCCCCAGGCCATGTTTATGGAAAGCAAGTACAACACCCTATTCATAGACCCTGGAGGTCCCCAGGGAAAAGCAAGGAAGCCTATAGCTTGGAGCAAACAATGTGGGCATTATTGAGAAATTAGCTAGCCAGTCCCGAAAGCCTTATCTGGATTTTATGTGGCAAGGATAAACTGCTCTAGCCAGCATTCCTTACTGCTCCATGGCTAGTGATCTTGAATGAGAATCTGAAAGGAGGCACTTAAAAGAATGGCAATGCATGTCCATTCCAGATGATGCTACCGGTAGTCTTGCTGCTCCTGTGTCTTTAACTGCCTGGTAACTGCAGCAACAAAGCTTTTCCTGACACTTTATCTCCACACCAGGAAAAGCTTACGGTAATCTGCTTTCCATCTGTGTGTCAGGTTGCTGCTAAAGGCACAGGAGCTTGGGGGGGGAGTTGGCAGTCCTAGGTGACATACTGCTAATTCTCCTGGAGTATTTCAAGTTGGTGGTTCTTAGCTGTGATTGGCTGGTTGATCTGTTGAATGTCTGCCTGTCAGGCACAGGCCCTCTGTTGGTTAAAAAGGTGGAAACTATTATTGGCCCTATCCTTATCTTCTGCCATAGCTCTTCAGCCTATTAATGGATTATTGCAAGAACTGATTTCCTCGTCCTGAGCTATTGAGCCTCTAAACTCATTGTATTTATTGTGAAATCTCTTGGACTCAGATCTTCCAGCTTCTGAGTTCTGAATTTATAAAATCCCTCACTTTGGAGTAAAACAGGTGAGACATGCTTCTGCACAAACTCATTGTTTACTTTGATCCTGCAATGTCCACACACTGATTCCATTATTATTTTCAATTTTATACATTTAAATGATTTTACAATCATTTTAGTATTTCAAAACTTGACTTCCTTCCCCCTCTTTCTGCAGTTCCTTAGATTTATTTTTAATATTTTCTGCATATCCAAATTAACTTAATTTGCTCATTTATTCATCTACTTTATATGTACTGTATACTCTTATAAAACTGCAGGTTATTACAATAATCCTGCCAGTGTTCTTATCTGCTTACAGTTTATTTGTAAAAAGTTTGTTTGCTTTTATCTTTATTAATCTTAAAACCTGCTACCTCGCCAATTTTTTTTAATCTCTTGTAATACTTTTGGGATTGACTCTATTGGATCTTCTACAGATATCACCACGTCGTCTGCAAATACTTTTAATTTATATTGTCTCTGCCCCACTCTTATACCTTTAATATCTTGGTTACATCTTATTCTTTGCACCAATACTTCCAAAACTATTATAAACAACAAAGGTGACAACTGGCAGCCTTGTCTTGTTCCTTTAGTGATTTTAACAAACTTAAAGGGAATAATATAGTCATACAAGTTTGACTGTGGCTAATGGTTCAGATTTTGAAGGGAATATATATATATATATATATATATATATATATATATATATATATATATATATAATTTCCCTTCAAAATCTGCTTGAGACACATTTTTTATGTCAGTTCACAAGCTATACCCCTCTGTGGGCACAACAACCTGTTCATCTAGAATAGATTCATTTCAGCTTACGGTATTCCTTGCTAAAGCAAAGAGCTAGAATTTACTGGTTTCACTTGGAAGAGTGAATTTACTCTTCACTTGGAAGAGTGAAGTAAGCTGACCTCCAGCCCTTTTTGTCCTGCTCCCTTAAAAGCTGCATGGCAGGCAGAAATCCAACAGGCACAGCACTTCCCAGTGATGGGGGATGCATGATCCTTGGGATCTTTGTCAGTTCTGCAGTTTTTAAAGACACAGTCCTACCAGGAGAAAGATGGCAACCTTAACCCCATCATCATTTCTTACTGCAGTTATTTCCTTCATGGGAAATGACCTTACCTTCAAGTGACCAATCACAAACTTATGAACTAAGTGGTTCCATGTAGACTTCTTAAACACAGAGAGGTGTCCAAAGTCATGCTGTAGCCATCCAGCCTGGGCCTTGGGGGGAAAGAGAATGATCATGAGAGATAGGAAAGGCACCCCTAAGAGAAGCTTTATATCAAAACCTAACTGTAAGTGCTTTCTCTTCAGTTTCCTTTACATCAATGGTTCCCAAACTTCTCCCCACCCTGGACCACTTGAAAATTGTGGACCACTTGATGATTTCCCTGCCTGTTCTAGCAATTGTAATGTGCTGTGTTAGATGCTGTATGTTTTTTTTAATTGTTCTTTTATTGCTTATTTTATTTCTTACATACAGTGGTACCTCGGGCTAAGAACTTAATTCGTTCTGGAGGTCCGTTCTTAACCTGAAACTGTTCTTAACCTGAGGTACTACTTTAGCTAATGGGGCCTCCCGCTGCCGCCACGCGATTTTTGTTCTCATCCTGAAGCAAAGTTCTTAAGCTGAGGTACTACTTCCGGGTTAGCGGCATCTGTAACCTGAAGCGTCTGTAACCTGAAGCGTCTGTAACCCGAGGTACCACTGTATTGTGTTTCATTACAATACAAATTGTAGGTTTATTTTCTGAGGGTATTTTGATTCAGTTGTATTATAACATTTTAACAGGGAATGAAACACAACACAGTATTAAAGATGGCCCACCCTTCCAGTAACGATTGGCAATTATTAAGTTACAAGTTGTTTCATGCTATCTTCGGTGCCTTTTTGAAGCAGTGACAGTATGCAACTTTCAAGGCATGGATGAACTAGGAGGCAGATGGCTGCCCATTCAATATCCATAGAACAAACTTTCACCTGGGAAACTGCAAGGATGATGGCAAGGAGGAAGGTTGTAATCCAGTTAGTACCGCAGTATGAAACCATAAGCCAAGCCAGAGCCTCCATCACAAGGATATGACCCAAGTAAAGAGAAAAAAACACAGGATCCGCTTGGAATAAGTTCATGTCTTCTGCTGTCTTCCTCAGGGCACGGAAATCTTCCACCAACTGAGACTGCCAAGAAGAAATAAAGGATATTAACAGAGGTCCTCTAGATACCAAAGGGACTTTTCGCTAGATTGCAAATTGTGTAAAAGAAAATTATATGCCAGCATTTTTGGCAACAGCAAGATGGCTCTCCCACTCTGTACAAATGAATCTCGCTCGATGAGAAGGAACATGAAACAGACCCTCCCACACACAAACATCCAGAAAAGCCCATCCATGAGTGAAGGAAGTGCCTGCCATTTCCACACACACCAATTTATTTTGTCTACTTCCCCCCTCCTTTAAAAAAAAACAATAATCCAAAAACTACACAAGGGCGGGCCATTATAACCTTGGCAAGGGTACAATGCTGAAGTTTCCTAAGGAAACTGGGGTGAAGCAGAGGGAAGGAGGAGTCTGTAGACAGTTATGCAAACTCAGTTCTGCAAAATTGTGGCAATACTGCAGCATAAAACTCCACCATTTTCCAACTGCCCCTGCCTGCAGCCTCAATTTGTTCTCCAAAATACCCCTTTCTGCGGCAATAGATTTTGGAACAGCACAGCCTCTGTGTGCAGCGAGCAGCACCCAAGACTCTCAGGGTGTGTCATTGCACCGCACCGACTACAAATGCACCCTAGAGCAGCTTTGCACCTTGCTAGGGGAGGTCAGCAACGGGGGGGACGGGACACTAGTCAAGATTTCCTTCAGAGAATCTGGTCTGCCATTATTGAACTCCTCATGGAAGAGTCTCTGATAAGCTTTCTAGGAAACCCTGCCGCCTGCTGAAATGTAGTCTGAACCGCTATTCTCTTTGGCATAGGAAGCCCTGAGCTCTTGCAGAGTGATGTTCCTGAGGGAAAGCAGCTCATGAGGCACCTGCAGGTTAATGTTTAGACACCGGCTGGCTGTCATCGACGCAGTCATCCAAGAACGAGAGGCAGCAGAACGGGCTTCCTTTTGCAATCAGCCAAGTGGGACGAAGTGCCTGAATAATTGATAGCCGGAGCGTTTGGGATTTGAGGGATCCTGAGTGACACGGCGACGTGGGGCCCGATGGGAAAGGCAGCTGGGGATCCTGTTTGCAAAGCTGCCCTCCAGGCCAGAGCTCAAAATTTCAGATCATGAGAGATCTACGCACGGCTGGTTTCCGTTCCGTTTGGAATATATATGGATGACTGGTTTGGTATGTGGCCAGTTGTACTGGGAACAGGCTCCTGACAGACCCATGAAATTTCTCTGGACGTTTTATGTTACTTGGTTAATTTACATTCAGGGCTCTTTGTTTCTTTGCAACACTCCCCCTCCTCCTCCTCCTCCCTGCCTCCCTTGTACTGTATGCATCCTCTTCTATACCTAGGCCTTGTGTGAGGTTTTCCTTCAGAATATTGATTCTGTGACATAATAGCAGCTCAGCTCTCTCACTCTCTGTGTGTGTAAAAGTCACAGGTTTATTTCCAGCTGGCTCCTTTTCCTGTCTCTCGTCTTCGTATGTCATCTCCCTCCAGCCTTTCCATATTCTGGTGTTTCCCTTTTTATTTTCTAATAGCCCCCCCCCACCTGCTTCTCTCTCCCTGCTTGTTTCTTGCAGCCTGCTTTCTTCAGGACCACATTTATCTTTATCGCAATCCGCCCCCCAATTGTATGGCATTTGCATATATTTGTGTTTAATGCTAAGTCGCTTGGAGACCTTTGGGTGAATAGCGACTAATAAGCTTAATAAATAAATAATAAATTATCTGCACATTAAAGGCAGTCAGAAGCACTCCTGAAGCCGCATGTCTCTGGAGATGCGTCCCTCCCCATTCCTCATTAAGGCATCTAACAAAACAGCTCATCTAATAGCTAGGGATTGCTTTCAAATGGAAAGTTAATTGCAAACTTGTGTCCGCCTCACGCTTTATTCTTTACAATTCCTTTTCTTTTCTTTTCTTTACAGCCTGTGTGACCTTGGGTGGTGGTGGAATTATCATCATTAATTTTCCATCAAATCATTGTTCTACTTCTTTTTGGAGGATTCTAAGATATAGCATTTATTAAGCAAAGTCCATGTTGGCAGGTTGGACTTACAACGTCCTAAGCCCCTTTGAGAAAAGGGAAACCTCTAAAACTGAAGTTTACTAAATATTCCACCTTCCCTAAAACCTTTTTGTTTTGCACATACAGCAAAAGGAGGTAGCAGTAGACTCCAGGGGTATAGTACCTCAGTTCAAATAAAGCAAAGGCAAGCTGAAACCCAAGAAGTCTTGCAGTATCAGTTCTTCCTATTGGTCTACAGTGTCAAATATCCACTGTATTACAACCCTTGGTACAGTTCTGGATGGTAGTATTTAATCCTCAGATGAATCAAATAAATGTTCTGTGCTTTCTTTGACACTTCAATCCTAAAATGTATTTTATGACCCTATAGAAATGTCTACACAGAAACCCTGAATCTGGTGTTACGGCATAATCATTGTGCTGGTATTTTCTGTGTTTTCTACTGCAATCCTGTTTTTCTTTCTTGGGTAGCCACAGACTATTTTAAACTCTGGTCAGTATATCTGTGTAGTTTCAAGGTGTATTACTTTGCAGGAAAATATCGAATTTGTGCCTGCAGCCTCCAAGTGCATGCCACTGTCACTGGTTCATGTTTATCCACATACAAAGAACTCCCAGAGCTTGGTGAGGTAGGACTGCACTTTGCAAAAGCCAGGCTAGTGTTACCATATTTCAAAAAGTAAATGGCAGCCCTACTAATTCATCTTCACCTAGTTTCTCCCATGGGATAAATAATTTCAGCTTTTAAACAGATTTGCCTGGGATAGGCTGGATTGTCTGCAAGATACTCCCCTTCCGACACTCAATGCAATTCTTCAGTCTCCAATGAATGTTTGTCTTCCAAAGCACCACTTCAAATATTGTGACATACTTTACAGAACTAGCTCATGAGAGATACTGATGTAGAGTAAAACACAAAAAGGAAAACTGGCTCTAGATCAGGGGTGCAGACCCTCCGGCCTGTGGGCCAAACTTAGCCTGTTAGGCATCCCTATTTGGGTAGCAAGGTTGTTTTGGCCAAGCCATATCCACTCACCCTGCACTTGACATCATATATGACATTAGGTGTGAGGCAAGTAAGGACAGAGCCTTAAAGGAACAATGGGCACTTTAAGGGGAACTCCTGTTTGCTCTTTTGCTGGAGCAAGACACGCTTTCATTGTCCATCAGTTGATGGGTGGCGGGAACATGCCTTGCTCCAAGAGGGGAAAGTGGTTTCCATTGGAACCGTGGTTATGGAAAGCACTTCTCCCTCCCAGCACCTTGAACCTTTGAAAACCAGAGGGCTGTTTGAAAGCCCTTCTGCAAACAGCCCAGCGCCATCCTTCAAATATTCACTGAACATATAGGAAAAATTGCTCTTACTCACGTTCTGGGCTCTGTCTTGGCTGGGTTCTCCTGGGGCAAGTTCTCCAATCAATAAAGGCTTAAGAAACTTTCTCACAAACACAGGATCAGGGTGAAAGGCCTTAAATGCATCCTAGAATGAAGAAATACACAATTGCTGTTCAAAGAGCTGTTACCCACTCTTTCTTATCTCTCATAATCATTTTCCCCTTAGAATCCAGAAACTTCTTTCTACATGCAAAAATCCTTATGGATGAGCCAGTGCAGAGCAAATTCCCAGAGTGGTTTGATAACCAATCCCTCTTCCCAGGGAACTCTGGGAATTGTAGCTCTGTGAGGGGAATTGGGGTCTCCCAACAAGTCTCAGCACTCTTAACAAACTACACTTTAGGGCAGGCATCCCCAAACTTGGCCCCTCCAGATGTTTTGGGACTACAACTCCCATCACCCCTAGCTAAGAAGAAGAAGAGTTTGGATTTGATATCCCGCTTTATCACTACCCGAAGGAGTCTCAAAGCGGCTAACATTCTCCTTTCCCTTCCACCCGCACAACAAACACTCTGTGAGGTGAGTGGGGCTGAGAGACTTCAAAGAAGTGTGACTAGCCCAAGGTCACCCAGCAGCTGCATGTGGAGGAGCGGAGACGCGAACCCGGTTCACCAGACTACGAGTCTACCGCTCTTAACCACTACACCACACTGGCTCTCAGTGGTCAGGGATGATGGGAATTGTAGTCCCAAAATATCTGGAGGGCCGAGTTTGGAGTGCCTGCTTTAGGCGAAGCCATGACTGTTTAAGGTGGCGATACTGGTTTATATGTATTGTGCTGACGGGGCCTTACTGTTGGAAACAAACAATATTCCTTCTGATTACAGATTCCCAAAACACACACACACACACACACACACACACACACACACACACACACACAAATAGTATATAACATTAAAAATCTCCATCTCCCAGCATAATTATTAGTAGATAAGAAAACAGGAAGCAACATGATATTTTCACAGCCAAAGAGTGAGTGGGTGGCAGAACTAGGAATCCTAATCTTGTGGTGCTTTATTCCTAGGGACTGGTCTGACTCAAGTCATTGTCTCTAATGAGCCCTTTGTTGTCCTTACTTATGGAAAAAAAGGAAACCTTAATTAGTAAGATTAGCTTCAGCAGCTTAATTCACTTGGGAAAAGCACTGGAACAGGGGACAAGGAGAAAATAAATTAGAAAAAGCTGGAAAGGAGAAAACAAGATAGGAAATAATATACAGAGAAGGATAGCTGTTAAAACATAAATGTGAGGCACCATGGAAATTTTATCACCAGATGTGATATCTGTGTGTGCAAGCTGCTACCTGAATCTGCAGTCATCAAGAAACGAACATGCATGTGCATAAGCCTAAAGGATTTGTAACTGAGGGAAATTTCCAACTCCTTATCTTCCCCTAGAGCCATATAAAATCCCTAACTCCCAGCAGACAACACTCTTGCTTAAAGTTGTGCATTGCTAATTCACCTTGCGGCAACATAATCCAAGGCTGGGCGCGCCCAGACAACGAACATTTTGGTGTGCTCATTAACTTCCAGAGTCTACATGAAATGAAGGCTTCACCTTTAATTGGTACCAAATTTTCCCATGTGGTGAATAGGCATTGTTGGGGTACCAGAGACAATTTTCAGCCTGCAGCACAAAACTCCTAATGCCACTGCAAGAGGATCAGATGTGAGAGAGCTATCTGCACTGTATAATACAAAGCCAAACAAGAGAAGTGCAGACAACCATTATGTGGGCAGGCCCTTTGTGCCATTCCCTGCCAAAACACTGGCTGCATCATCAGTGGACTTCTTCCTCCTCCTTTTGAAATGAGCATAGACCTGAAAAAAGTGAAGGAAAGAAACCCTTCCCACATACTTCAACCCCCTCTGATACCCAAAACAAATGGAAGGAAAATGAAAGGTTGTGGGATGGGGGGGAGAGCCAGGGAAGCTTGCTGTTGAGTCACACAATGCCCGCCAAAGAAACAGCCAAGTGTTTAGGGAGATGACAATTGGTCATACAAAAGATACTGGATCAGCACTGTTTAATGCTGGGGAAAATATGAGCCTCCTGGGAACCGACTAATGGTCTTCATTACAACCCAGTAACCATTGTAGATTAAAGGACCTGGCAAGCCCTCTACTGCAGGCATCCCCAAACTTCGGCCCTCCAGATGTTTTGGACTACAATTCCCATCATCCCTGACCACTGGTCCTGTTAGCTAGGGATCATGGGAGTTATAGGCCAAAACATCTGGAGGGCCGCAGTTTGGGGATGCCAAACTGGGATCATATTTTGGGGCCATAGGCCTTTCTGACTTATATGTCAGACTCGTATACTGCATACATACCACATTTTATTTGCAAAACAGCCATGCTATTTTGCTGAACAGATATCCATCTCTTTCTAGGTTCTTGGAACACATTGCTAGCAGATGGCGAGCAACAGTGGCATCTCCTTGGGAAGCGCTAAATGGCTTCAAAAATGCACTGTGAATGAAGTCACACTTGCAGTAAGGGTTTATGCAGTCTGAACCTGGCCAAACAGGAGACAGTCCTATGGTCTTGGAATTGGCTGGCAGAAGCTTCAAGGGCTTGATGTGATTTTGGGGCTTGCACTATCAGCTTGCTTGCTACCTGCTCAAACTGTGTGTGTGTGTGTGTGTGTGTGTGTGTGTGTGTACTATATATATATATATATATATATATATATATATATACACACACACACACACACACACACACACACACACACACACACACACACAATACGAGGTACCATAAGTCTCTATCATTTCCTCACCCGAAATGAAAAACTAGCTTGCAACATCTTAAAGGGTGTGATCAGGCCTGAGTGTCACCACACTCCTGACGTTCAAGCATAATTATGGTGGCAAGCAAGCAATGGTCACCTTCAACTATACACTTGGAAGAAGAACATGATGCTGCAGATTTGGCTCTGTACAAACATTAAGTACAAACACTGGCACGTATGCTGGTCCATGAGACTGATAGCTTTGTACAACGTTTGGGAGAAAGAGAATTCATGAAATCCTAGAAGGGTTGAAAAGGCAATGCAGTTAAACCAGTGGCAAAAGCTGGGAGCCACCAGTCCCCACTGATGAATGCGGAAAATCAAACTTGCTTCTGCAAGTTGGGAAACTGTCATATCTGGTAACCTCTAGATTAGTTTACTGCAATGCATTTTACATTGGGCAGCCTTTGAAGACACTTTGGAAACTACAGCTAGTGCAGTATGCAGTGTCCAGATTACTGACTTGGTCCAGAACGTCTGAGGACATTACACTGATTCTGGCCTGACTGCACTGGCTACTGATGAGTTTCCCAATTCAATTAAGTGCTAGTTCTGACCTATCAAGCCGTATGAGGCTCAGGACCACAATACCTCAAAGGCTGCCTCTCCCAATATGAATCAGCTCAGAGCGTACAATCTTCATCAAAGACCCTTCTCTGTGTGCCTTATCCAAGGGAGCTGTGGAAGGTGGTCACATGAGAACAGGCCTTTTCGGTGGTGGTTCCTCCTGTGTGTGGAATGTTCTCCCCAGGGAAACATGCCTGGTGCCTTGGTTTTTATGGGCCAGGCTATGACATTTTTATCTAGGCCTTTGGTAGTTATACCAGCTTCTACTGTGGTGCTTACCTTTTACTGATATGAGATAGGTTTTAACCTTGTTGTATTGGATGAGCATTTTGATTATTTTTTATTGTACACTGTGTTTAAATTTCCTGGTTTTTACTTGACTTCATCTATATATATATATATTGTTAAGTTGCTTTGAGACTAAGAAGCACAACAATACATAAAATAAAGGTAATTTGTTTTTAAAGTGTTGCTCCACAGAACCATACAATCCAGACATTTCAGCTCATTGTGTCTCTTCAGTCTTCTTTTTAAATGTTGCTTTGAAAAACCCCACTGTGATTTAAGACAACAAAGACAATAGAATCACTGTGTGTTTCACAGTTTGGGAAGTTCAGAGATGAGTGGGAAATGAAAATTACAATGTAAATGATTTAACAATAAAACTTGCAGATTGGCAGGACATCTGGACCAATTTATTTTAATACACAATGGCTGTGTTTCGAAGAATGACAAGTTGATTTGAAAGCATGTACTGGTACTTCTTCCCAAGAACGCAAAATGCAGCAAGCGCTTTATGGACAGTGGACAGAAGTAACCACAGACAGAAACATGCAGCCAAGGTACCTGGCCAAAAACATCCGTTCTGGCTACAATTCTTGTTCACTCCGTATGACAGACACACACACAACCAATGGAGAAGCACAAGAGAGACTTAACGGAGCCATGACTCGATACAGATTCACATGTTTTCTGTATATGTGAAAGCCTGTGGCTGCTTTTGATTAACACACTGTTTGCAAATACACTCCTAGAAGTTACTGGTACACGTGTTGTCTGACATGCATGTAGAAGGGTGGAGAACAAAAGGCATACTCACCTGCCACCTCTGAAGGTGGGCTTTGCTGCATAACATGAATGTGTGATTTCATCCTCACTTTCAAAGATTTGTTTTAGATACCGGGTCTTAGCCTGAGAATAAAGCTGGGAACCTGTAGCCCTCCAGGTATGCTGGACTCCCATCAACCCCAAGCAGTATGATCAATAGTCAGGGATGGTGGAAAACAATAATGATGCTCTGAGTATTGCCAGGGTGCTTCACTTTCCCAAGAGTGATCACAACCAGCTGTAACACATTTAGGATTTGTCCCCAGTGCCTCTCAGGTCCAGAATACTTCCCCTGCCCTCAGTTTCAGAAAAAGGAGGGAAGAAGAAAGTAGATAACAGTGTCTCTGAGCACATGCAAAGAGGCTTTCCTTCACCATCCCTTCAACCCACATTCACCTGAGGAAAAGTTTCCAGAGCAGAAAATGCAGCTGGAACACATTTGAGTCCCATCACCTTCTCCGACCCACCTGCTAGCACACAATGTTAATCTCCCTGCATTCCCTGCTTCTCTTAATGGGCATATCCAGGTGGTTGAAATGATAAAAAGATTAAAAAGACCTCATACAAAAGGCCTATCTAGTTATGTTTTCTGTTTCCCACTGTGGGTCCTCTTGAACATAAATGGGCCTTGGTATCTAAAAGCTTGCAGGCCCCTGGGGGAAGGCCAGCAGAAGCTGGGGAAATATCCAGTTCAGAATGAATTACCCCCAAATGGAATGAGAGTAAAAAAAAAAAAGTTTGATTATTCAAATAGGGCTGGGATACAACAAGATGCTGAGCATCCAGTAGGCCGTGATAGCCCAAAGGGCCATGGGAGGGGGAATGCACATGCCAAGCAAATCTATAGAGAATGCCATGTGCAGATATGGCCTCTAAGCTATGATAGAGGAAGTGGGGTGCTTGGTTTTTAAAGCAATCATAGAAAGGTGGGCATAAAGGAAGTCTGGTCAAATAGAGAGAATGATCTTAATGGGAAGCAGTTAGGGCAAACTTTTTGAAGCTGAGGTTCACATTCACTTGAGGGAAAGTGATCAGGGGGCGCATGCAAGCAGTGGACAGGGCTAAAGTCAGAAGTGAGAAGGAGTACAGCTTCCCTTCCTCTCTGCCGTGTCTTCCCTCTACTGCTTCATTCATCTCTCTCTCTCACACACACACTCACACACACACACACACACACACACACACACACACAACTTGTTTCCCACAGGCAAATCTGGTTGGCCACTTTCCGTAATCCATTGAACCAGAACCCAGATAGACAAAAGTGCTTTTTCAAAGCTTGTATGGTTAAACTATGGCAACATGTGAGGAGGACCCCCAACTACGATGGCTTAAAAAAAAAATTCATGGAGAATAAGGCTACCAACAGACAGTCTCCCTCCAGGACCAGCGGGCCTCCAGTCGCTAGGGAATAGCAGCAGGGGAGAGCTGCAACTCTTGTGCCCATGTCCAGCCTGTGGGCTTCTCAGAGACATGATCTGACTGGCCACTTTGGGAAGCAGGATGCTGGGCGAGACGGGCCTTTGGTTTGCTTCCCTGCGCTGTGCGTCCTGCCCGGAGCTAAGCCTCCGCTGCTCCCCTGCAACTTGCGATTTCAGGAGCCGCAGCTACTAATCTTGCAGCTGCATCCTAGTTTTGCTCCTTCCCGCCGCCGCTATGCCTCCTCTGCTGCCGTTACTGAAACAGGAGCCCGTGGTGGGGGGTGGAATGAGGCTAACCACTAGCTGCAGAAGCCGCTGCCCGGGCGAGAGGAGGACGCCACCAGCTCCTTTCCTTACGTGGGGGGTTGGGGAGTCTGAGGAAAAAAAAACCTTGCAGGAAGAGCCACCCGAGCGCAGCTCTTTGGCCGGCCTGCAGGCAAACCTCTCTCCTCCCCGCTCTTGCATTGCTACAATGCTCCTTTTGCAGCCTCCCAGCTGCCGGCAACCTTCCAGCTTGCAGGCACCCCATTCTCTTTTTGCATCCAGTCCCCGTTTCATGCCAAACGGCGGTTCCTCCCAGCCCTGCGGCTGCAGCGAGCTCCGCGCTGCGGATTTCCCAGCCCTGCGGCTGCCGCCGGTTCCCTCCCTTCTTCAAACCAGCAGCAGGTGAACGGCAGCGCAGAAGCCGGGCGGCAGTAGCCATTTGCGCCCTGCAAGCAGCACCGGCAGCAGCAGGAGCCCCTTACCGTGGCATCTTCGCCGGCGTAGTGGCTGATCACGCGCAGCCCCCCCGGGTGTCGCTTGGCCCATTGGGTGATGTTGTACACTTTCCTCTCGATCACCAGCCACTTGTCCGTGTGCACGTTGTGCTTCTGGATCTCCTCCCAGGTGTACGAGGGGCTCGGCGCCTCCCGCTCGCCGCACACCCCGCCTTGCTCCTCGCCTTTCCCCATGAGCGGCCCCGCGCTGCTTCGTCGTCCCGCTCGACGGCTCGGCTTCGCGCTTCCCGGCGATCCCGCGAGGCGAAAGGCTCTCCGCCTCTCCGCTCCGGTTTAATTCGCCGCCTGCGCCGCCCCCCACTCCACGCCGCCCCCTCCGCGTGCTCTTTGTCTTCGCCTTGCCAGCCCTTGTGCAATTTCTGCCGGCTCCGCCGCCTGCTCTGAAGTGCCCCCTAGGCTGCAGCGGCGGACTTTTCCCTCGCAAATAATCCCTGCGCCAGCCAGCCAGGGGGGAACCTCAGCCTCTCCATCCCATTCCATGAATCACCGACGAGGATTCCGGAGGGTAATCAGCAGAGCTCCTCCGCCAATCGCCGCTCTCCGCCGGCGAAGCGGGGCTCTGCCATTGGCTGGCGCTAATCTTTCGAAGGTGAAGGCCGGCTGACCTCAGCTTAAAACTTGAAGAAGCCTTGATGTTGTGGAGCGGGACGCCGCAGTGCTTGAGCGGGGCTCGCGGCGCTGGCCCAGGTCTCTTCCCAGAGGCAGCTCCTCCGAGGGCGCCAGCGAGGCAGCATCAGGCACGAGGAGCGCGCGCCTCAAGGGAAGCTTCGCGCCTTCAGCCAACGCGCCTATCTTTGTCTCCAGATAATTGGCACAAGAAACGAAGCTGTCATAACTCAAGACAGCCGGCTTGACACACACACACACACACACACACACACACAACGAAGAAGCGTTTTTAAAATTATGCAGATTTGCCTACCCACTATCTTCAGCCTAAGAGAGTCCCTATCCGCTCCTCGTGTCAGTCAGTGTCTTATCTCCCCAATTAGGAGATCTTGGCAGTTCTCCTAGCCAATGCATAGGATTGTCTATCAAGAATACCAACTTGTAAAATATATTCTGCAGGGTGGCCCTTCTTTGTTCAGACGCCACAATGTTAGGTAGGTAACTTAACTCAAGATTCAGGCAATTTCACTTCACGGTCCATAAATATTTTTCTGTATGTTTGGCATAACAAAATGAGCAAGGTTGGTTTAATAGACATTGTTTTCTGATTGCACTTACATGAGTGAAACAAAGGGTTCTTTTTTCCTAATGTTTTTTTTAATGCCAAGTTGCTTATATCAAGTACATTAAAGTGATAGGGTGCTGGTTTTTTTTCCTGTTAAAAACTCATGGCCATCAGAAGGCTGTCACAACCATGCCCATTTCCATGTGACTACAATGTTATGTATTTTGCCATAAATACATGTCACATTGCAGCACCTCATGCATGTCTTCCCTGTAGGCAGGGGAGACGTCATGAATTCGGACCTTTGCCACTTTCCCAGGAAGGTAAAACAAATGTTTTCACCATGGATTTGTTTCATTTGTTGTCACTGAAAAACCTTTCCCTCACTTATAAACAAGCTACGAGAGGTAAAAGTGTAGTTTTAAATTGTTGATTAGACATTTTGATCCGCACAGGGTCTTTTTCACTTTGCAGCTCACAAGGACAGATTTGTTGCATTTAAGTCTATGAAATTTTGCAGAGGAATCTCTGATGTTACAGATTTGAAGTCAAGGGAGAAAGAGAACCTTGCAGGCATGGAACATGCCACTCTTGTTTTTGGTTAAGAGCTCTTCCACAGATTTGCATCCCTCCAGTGGCAAGGAGTTCCTAAATCTGAAGGGGGGGGATATAAATTAACCATCTATTTCTGTTTTCTGGGAATTTGTATGATACATGTCACACTCTCAACATTCCCATTTTCCTTCTAGCATAGAGCATTTTAAATTCTTTAGCTTAGTGTTATGGATATGTTGGAACCGTAGCCAAATGCACTCGCAATTTTAAGTACAGTGGTACCTTGGTTCTCAAACTTAATTCATTCCAGAAGTCTGTTCCAAAACCAAAGCGTTCCAAAACCAATGCATGCTTTCCCATAGAAATTAATGCAAAATGGATTAATCAATTCCAAACTTTTAACATGCTCAGTTTTGAGTGTTATGCTTCCATTTGGAGTGCCACACTTTCGTTCAGAGTGTTACGCTGACAATTTGAGTGGTACGCTGAGGTCTGTCTGTTTTTGCTATTTATTTTGCGTTTTTGTGGCTTTTTTGTTTTGTTTTTGTGACTGTGTGGAACACAGTTCAGCTACTGATTGAACCCTGAGGAAATGGGAACTGCCAACAGGGATGACCCATTGCAAGGGAACCTGGAGCGGGGCCTTCTCTGTAGTGGTGCCCCTGTTATGGCACACTCTCTCCTTTTGGAGGCCACATTTAATTTTTTTTTCTGTCTCTAATCTTCTTTGTATTTTAGATAGATTGCTATTGGTTTATTGGTTTCAGTTGTGTTTCAAATTTTGTTTTGTGATTAGAGCTTTCAAATGTTCTGATAACACTGCAGCAGTTGTGTCATGTTGACACTATTTGGCATGAGAGGTTACCAGTACTTCAGTTCTTAGGGTTGATTTCATACGGAAAAAAATGGAAAGGTCATGTTTTCTGGCAGTGTCTTATACAGCATTAACAGTGTCATTATATAATCCAGTCCTCTGGCATGTTTGGGAAGTATTTGTACCTCTCTCTCCAGTGTCAAAGCCTTGGGTTTGGCACTCATCCTTAGCCAAAGAAAGGAAGACTAAGAAGGGGAATGAATTCACTGTATTTGCTTTTGAGGATAGTGTTGGTAGCCAAATAGGCAAAAGGCTGCACATTGTAACTGCAGCTTGGGAAAAGAGTATGGAGTAGCTTTGATTAAACAAAAGATGCTGTGTATTAGAAAGCAGGAGAGGGGCACCGAGTTGGAGGATTATGTGTGGGATAATTAGACTGAGAATTCCAAACAGAGAGAGAAAATGAGAGGAAGAATGAACAATACAAAGAGGAAACAAAAATAAGATAGAGGAAATCAAATGCGGAGGAGGAGTATGCTTAACAGGTACATTTAATCTCTAGTATTGAGGAATATGCCTCATACAGCCATGCTGCCTCATATTCAGATAGACATCTCAGTCCAGCAACTAGTGTACTGATGTCAGAGGTTCTTATATGCAATCACCATGGGTATTTGCTGTGGCCTTCATGGCATAGTTGGCTACACTGGAACATTATTGTCCCGAAGCAAACAGCTGTAAAGCTAAAGGTTTTTTTTTTTGGGTTTTTTTTGTCTGTATGATACAAACTTTGCACATATAGAACAATTTCCCAGTCCACAGTTATGGGAAATGTTTGCTAGATCCTGTTTACTAGATATTGTAGTGATGTATGTGCCATGGCCAATGCTATATCTATGAAACCTCTCTGGGGGATAAGGAATGGCTTTCTGTCTTTGTCTACTATCTTTGTCTCTTAAGAAAGGAAGCAGATAGATACCCAGGATATTATTTAGGTTAAAAACACAACCCCAGAATATCTTATAATAAATCTATCCTTGAGTGACAAAGGAGGTGGTTATTTAGCATAGAATAGTTAGAGTAGAAGTTTTTTTTTTTGTTTTGGACCAGGAAACCATTTCAAAGTGTAACATGGTTGCAGTGTAGCAGAAGTCAGTTAATGGTAACAAATTTTACAATGTAGTCAAATACCGGTAGCCAGTGTTAGTGACTCATTGCATGTTGGAGAGAATACCAGTTCAGATGCATAGAAGTTGAGCTTTTTCACATCAGCTTCCAGAATTCCAAACAAGCAGAGCTCTGGCTATCTGTATTCCTGTCTGCTTCTCCTCTTAATAGAAAATGGGGACAGTTTTCAGAGTTTCGAATGTTAGTACCGTAGTCTGAAAGCAGTCATTCTGCGGAGAGAGAGAAAAATGGGAAAGAACATAGAGGGGCTGGCTTGATAAACCACATCTCTCTTTTGAGTCACCTACTTTTCTATTGTCCTAAAAATTAAATCAACAGTGAATTTACTCAGAAGTAAGCCTCAGAGAGTGCAGTTTACAATTGCAGTTTGAATGGCTTTCTCCCCTCCAAAATAAGCCAGAAGCACATAAGCAACAATGAATGCACGAACAGCTTTTAGCATTTTAATGTAAGGAGCCATGGGAGTCCCATGATGGGTCAACTTTTCCTAAGTGTAGGAAAAAAATAAACATTAAAAATAGTTTTAAAAACAACAACATTGCACAGTGTAGTAAATGTATGGGCACTCATTCAGCCACAGTTTTGATTTTAATAGGAGAGATTTAACTCACATCTTTCTCAATGAAATAAATGGTGTTTGGGTTGGAAAGTGCCAAATGAAGGAATGAATCGATGAATGAATGCAGTCGGGGAATTCAGTTGTTCAAATGAGATCAGGCAAATACAAATGAAGGCATGAACCCCAGGATTTGAAGCTGGAGATATGATAATAATGGGAATCCAATGTTTTTCTGAGGCTTGTTCACACATCTTGCCAGATAGCTAATCACGGTGTTGTGCTTGTTTTAATCAGAATGTGTCACAATGCAAAACATATACCGTATGGTTTGTAGCAGCCATTCATCCTAATGTTGCTCAGAAAATGTACTTAGCAGCTATATGCAACAGTTTATAGATTTTGTCACATCGATGAAGTTATTCACATAGAAACTGAAAAAGTGTGAGCAACAGACTAGATAAGGCAATCAGACATTTTGCTGGAATAGCAGAGTTCATTGAGTAGTCTGTTCTGGTATGTTTCTGTTCATTACCTTTCACTGGAGAGGAACTCACTGTAAATGCAGATGGCCACAGCTGGATGCTAGTGAGCATATAGTAGCAGCTGCTTTTTCTTCTTATGTTGCTTTCATAACAATGACCTTATTCTTGGCTGTGTGAGGTCCTTTGGAGCTCTGTGTGTATTAAGTGTGAAAGAATTGGCTATTTGGACCAGTCTTATGAGTGTCTTCAAAATCCATTACACCTTTGGCAAAGGCTGTTCTCCAATTGGAGCACTCGCGAGCACTCCCAATTATTGGTGTTTATACTACAATTTTTAAAATTTGCCTTGTGAGAGTCTTTAAACCTCTTTTGTTAACCACCAGCATTATGCTTTCCATTTTTAAGTTTGGAATAGAGTAGTTGCTTTGGAAGACAATAATCAGGCATCCAAACAACATGACCAATCCAACAAAGTTGATGTTGAAGAATAATTGCTTCAACACTGGTGATCTTTGTTTCTTCCTGTACACTGGCATTAGTTTGCCTGTCGGGAAGATATGTGTTTTTTTTCGGAGACACCGTTGATGGAATATTTCAAGGAGTTGGAGAAACGTGCTAAGAAGAGGAAGGCAGATTTGGCAAACCTTCACCATGATCAACTACCAGTATGTCCCCACTGTGGGTCCAGAATTGGCCTCTACAGTTACTTACGGACTCACTGTTAAGACCGTGTTCATGGAAGACAATCTTACTCGGCTACGAGTGATCGCCAAGAAGAAAGAAAGAAGAAGACTAGTAGCAAACTGCTCTAGTTTGCCTACTAATCAAGGCGGCCGTGCAATTTTCTCCTCCAGCCACCAGTTTAAGCACTGTTTATTCTGGCTGACTACTAGACAACTAGCACCCGACATCTAGGCTGGGCACCCCTTCTATAAGGGGGTGCTGGCAAGTCAACGAAATGTAACATTTTCTCTCTGTGGGTGGTATATATTTCTGTCTATGCAAAGCAGTGTTATTGGGTGTCATGCAGCAGATACCAGCTACTGGTTTGTTGCAAGAGAGAAAGAGATTGGCTGCTGCAAGGAAATGAGAAAGAAGTCTGAAGATTTTGCAAGTGCATAAGTCTTTTTGAAAATCAGGTGATGCTTTAGAACCAGCACTGTCACTCTAAGGTCAGTGCTTGCTTGACTCCCTCCTGCTCAGTTTTGTCCGTCTGAAGTGTGACCCTTTCCTTACAGATTGATTGGCCCAGGCCGCATCAGCCTTGCAAGCTCCGCCTTATAGTGATACATGCAGGGATCAGGGTAGAGAACATAGCTGTCAACCCTCCCTTTTTTTGCGGGAAACTCCCTTATTCCAATGCCGTTTCCCGCTGCTATCCTGGATTGTTGATATCCCTTAAATTTCCTGGATTTCAAAGGAAGCAGCTCCTTTCCCTCCCTGCCGGCCAGGGAGGCTCCTCAGCTGCGTTGCTCGGCTGCCAATAAGGAGTCTGAGACCGACTGGGGGCGGAGCTTGCATGCCTTGTGCATCCAGACCCTCATGCCCAACCAGACAGACAGACAGCCTGCCATATACGCGCTCGCTCTTTCGATCACCCGTTCACGTGCAGCCTCTGGAGCGCAGGGTGGCGAGGCTACTCCCTTATTTTCAAATCCGAAAGTTTGAAAAAATCCCTTATTTTCAAATCCGAAAGTTGACAGCTATGGTAGAGAAAGGCATTGCAGGGTAAACTTAAAGGGCATGGGTGCGGGTAAGATTTGGATCAGCTGCAGTGGGTGCACATTGGTTTCCCATCAGATCAACTGTGCTGGCATTTTTTATTCTGTGCTGCACATTGTATTGTTGCATGCCACCCCAATCTCCGAGTGGTGCGAGATTCCAGGGTTTTCCAGGCGATATAAAACAGTCATTGAAGTCATTGAAGGGCCATGGACTCTCTCAGAAGCCACCCAGACAGCAACCAGTTCTCATTTGCGCGCGCACCATCCCCACCCCCCCGCAGTCCTTTTTTATGTAACATCTTGGCAAAGGCAAGGGCTTGCCAAATATCATCCGGAACGGGACCGGCACGAACAAAGGCCATGGGATTACGCAGCACGGCATCTGCCGGGGCACAGGCAGCGGCGGGAGGGAGCGGGCATCCAATGCGCGCGAGGGATTTCCTGCACAATAAAGCCGGAGCTCTCTTTCTCGCAGCGAGCCGGCAGAGCGGCCGGCCAATGGGCTCTCTGGAGCCGGGCGCGCAGGGCGCGGAGAGGCGTGTCCCGGGCGGAGCGCGCGGCTGGCTGGGAGGCTCGGGGGTGACGGCTGCTCGGAGCCGCTGGATGGGCAGAAGCGCCTCGGCCGCCCGGGGGTCACTGACTGTGGCATCGTGACAGCCGCCGGCGGAGATGGCGGAGGCCGAGATCCCCGCGGCAGCCCCGCGGCTCTTCACGTGGGACGAGATCCAGCTGCGAACGGGCAGGGCGCCGGAGCGGTGGCTGGTGATCGACAGGAAGGTCTACGACATCAGCCAGTTCCACAAGCGGCACCCGGGGGGCTCCCGCGTGATCAGCCACTATGCGGGGCAGGACGCCACGGTGAGGGGGCCGAAGGAGAGCGGGGGCGCCAGAGGGGATGCCCCACGCAGCGAAGCCGGGGAGCTTCTTCCCGGGCGAGCGGTGGGGGCGGAGATCATGTTTCAGGGGCCGGGCTGGAGGGCGAGAGATTCCTGGAGGAATAAGGTTAGGCTACTGGATAAGGCGGCATGTGTGTGGTGTTTTGCGCGGGCTTTACTGGAGAAGTGATCATTGTCGCGACCCGATCCTACACGTGTTTACTGGGAAGCAATCTCCGGGACTTAGAATCGTAGAGTTGGAAGGGACCACGTGAGTCATTTAGGCCAAGCCCCTGCAATGCAGGAATCGTTTGCCCAACGTGGGGTTCGAACCCGAAACCCTGAGATTAAGAGTCTCATTCTCTACCGACCGAGTTATTCAGTGCAAAGCCGTGCTTGGGATTCCAACATCTGGAGCCCACTCAGCCATACCGAGGGCCCTGGAGTGGCCTAAAGATCCTGCAGGGGTTTCTTCATGGAGAGGCTGTGCTTTATACTCAAAAGGACAGGAGTTGCCATAGGCAATGATGAATATTTAAACAATAGAAATAACTAACTGACCAATCACGTGGGTTCTGCCCCCCCAACACAGTCCTGCCCCCCCAAACAAATATCCTCGCTATGCCCATGTATATATGGTGAGAGATGGAACCTGCATTACATTTTCTGACTGGAGGTAGAGAAAGAAAAATAACTCTGCACATGCTCAGAAACACTGTTATTTCACATGTCTCACCGTGATCACTTTTCTAGTTGTAAGAACATGCAGTACATTCACTATGCAGCAGGGACAGGTCACCTGTGGACCTCTGGGTGTTGTTGGCCTCCCATCCTTCTTCAGCTTTATGCAGCGTTGGCCGTTTTGTCTGGGGTGGAGTTGGGAGTCCAGCAATGTTTAGAGGACCACAGGTTCCCCATCATTTTTGTAGGACTTGGACAAAAATGAGAAGGCTATGAATGAATATGTGCCTTTTTTTGTGAGAGAGCAGGAACTGTGGAAGAGGGGAAAGCATGGTGTCTGGCCTGTGTGCTTTGCTAGTTTGTTTGTCTGTCTGTACTATGTCTATCTATTTGTTGGCCTATATGCCTCACTCTTCCTCCCAAAGCATGTTCAAATATCCCCCATAGAAAATTAACATGGTCAGGGAGAGAGCTAGGCAGACCATTTCTCCTCGATACATTAATTTCCCATGTGTACAAGTACCAACTTGAGAATGTGAATAACTTTTCAAAATGATGATTGCAACCTATTAGGGCTGACCCTACCATTAGGCAGAGCAAGTCAATTGCCTTAGGTCTCAGAGGCTTGGTGGGGCAGCAGTGGCTTCACGCATCCAGCCATTTCTCTTGGACATTTTCCTCTGTTAGAGACCAGAGCTACCGGTATGTGTGCCGCAGGCCAGTCACCCACCCCCATAACCATCCTGCTACCCTTGGTTGCACTGGAGGATACTATCCTGTTGCAAGGATTGAAGTAAGATTCAGTTGCCAGTCTAGTCAGTATCTGGGTGTGTATGTGTGTGGCAAATTATCCTTTGCTTCAGGCAGCAAAATGTGTTTGGGCTGGCCCTGCTTATTAGGCATCTATGCAGTGTTCTATTTGTGTTCACATTAGAAGTGGCTCTCCTGATGGGGTGGAGCTACTGCACTAGCCTTCTGGCAGTGGAGAGGGGGGAGGTGGTGGGGAGAATGGTGTGCTCCAGGCAATCTGGTGCTCCTGCTGGTGGGTCTGCACTACACTGACCACCACCCTTCTTCCTGGCAAGTGGCAGTGACATCTAGTATTGTGAATCTGCCCCACTCTTTGCATGTACTAAATTGAAGTTTAGCATGACATATATGCAACCAGGAATCAGCCACAGCAAGCCTAATGTGCCCCCCCTTTTGTCCCCCACTTTGTATAACCATAGCTTAAAATGCCATCCAGAATTGGAATTATGATTAATAAAAACTTAACTTTGATAATTATGGCGTGAAGTTGATTTGCCTGAAACCAACCCTTATTAAAGTTAACCATAGTTTGGACCAGCAACAAACCATGGTTAACCATAAAAACGGGAGCTTCCAAACCTTTCTGTGGGGAGTATTCGCTTATCTGCAGGCCATTTCACACTTCATACTAAACTGTGATAGATACAATAAATACCTGTTAAGATTCCCAGTGCTTGTTTATCTACACAAACTTGTTTGTAACTCCATGGGAGCACTGTACTGGGGTGGGGAAATGGAGAAGCAGTAGGTTTGTTAAGTAGTCGCTGTCCCCTTCTGCCCTATCCCATCAGCTCTCCACCCCAAATCTCCTCCTCCAGAAATGGCTTCTGTCTAAAAGGAAAATGAGTCTATCAGGATTTTCTTGCATGCATTGTGTGTTAATGTTAGTTAAGCTGTAAGTGTCAAGTCAAGTAATGCCATTTTCTTCTTGCACATCCTCATAACCACCTTGTGGGGCTGGCTGCTATTCTTTGTATGTTGCCTTGGAGAGCTGAAGTGGAAAACCATGTAGAAGTATTTGATCTGGGTTTAAAACCCAACCACAGCATAGATTTATTGCAGTCATGGCTAAGCTCTGATTTGAACCTAAGTCATTACTTCACTTCACTGATGGGATCCCAGAACAGCAGAAGCTTGGATTAACGGACCTCCAGTTTACGTAGCATTTACGTGGCTGTACCTTTTATGGAACTCAGATAGTCTTGTGCTTACAGTGAGGTTTCTGTCTGAACCACTTCTCACAAACTCACATTTCAACTGGTGGTCGTGCAGCCACTCTAGCCTTTTTAGAAATGATAGTGGTGGCATACCGGTACTAAACGGCAATTTGTGTTTGTGATGAATGGCTCAGCTGTCTGACTCATGTACATACATAATCCAGACACAAAAAAATGCATCTGACAATGTGCATCGTGGCAGTGTGAATTGACTCTGAATAAGCCATGTGTTTTAGTCTGGATTTAGCAGCCTTGAGGACATGCTGAAAGCTTAACACTTGTGCGATTGGAAACAAAGATGAAATACTGCTCATCTGGCAAAAAAAGCTGTTATAGTTCTTATTTATATATTTATATATCTAAAAAATGTAAGAAAATGAGAGGTTCCCCTTCTATGTCCTGCTGCCCAGCTAACTATTCCAATTCCGAGAAGGTGATTTACAAGGTCCCTCTCTATCGCCTCCCTCCTCTCCCTTTTACATTACTGCCGGGTTTTTACAACAGCCATTGTGAGGATTGGCTGAATCTTATGGTACCACCGTCTACAGATCAGCCTATGAACCACCCCCTTTCCTCCTTCCAATGAGAAAACTAACAGGAAAATACCGTTCCGCACTCCCAGGATTGAGATAAACTTAGGAACAGGGGATACAATCTCTCTCTCTCTCTCTCTCTCTCTCTCTCTCTCTCTCTCTCTGAAGTACATTGAGCACTGGAAGTAGTTATATCAGCTGCATTTTAGAACACTTTCCTGGCCAGCCTTAAAGGGCCAGCACCATCCAAAAGCACACAAATTAAAGAGCATGTGTTGATCAGTATCGTGGAAAAGAAGGAAAGAATAAAAGCTAATACAGAGATTTTTTTTTAGAAAGGGGACATTTTCGGTCTGAGGGGTGTCAACAGCAGAGGCATTATATTAGACAAGAAGAAACCAGCTTCTTTCCTGAGGTCCTCACTGCTTGAACAGAAGAGTGACTGACACTATGTCAGTGTGATATAAATATGTTGTTGTTGTTGTTACTATTTATTTGATTTATATCCTGCCCTTCCTGCCAAAGGAGCCCAGGGCAGCAGACATGACAATAATAATAAAACATCTTAAAACATGTTTAAAACATGCTATAAAAAAGTGGATTATGCATCAAACCCAGACCTGAGCACAGACTGGAATGGGTCCAGACAATCTGTTTTCTCCAATAGTGCTTTCAACCAAAAAGACCCTCTTGAGCATTTGATTTAGGGCAGTGTGACCAGTTCTCCCCCACTGGGCACTGAGCCTAGTGAGTGCCACAGGGTGTCACAACGATGACATAGTGAATTGAGCAGAACAGAAGGCGAGAGGTGGGTGGGCGCTTAATTTTGGCCTTGTACATGGCACTGCTGAAATTTGAAAGACCAAAGTCCACCCTTATGAGCACTTTTACCTCAAATGGGGATGTTAGAAGTCTGAAGTACCCCCTGCCTCAAACCTGTTTCTTTGGGGGGAAGCGCAAGCCTTCCCTGGACATTGTGGTGTAGGTGGGTAGTGTGTCAGACCAGGGTTCAAATTCTTACTCAGCCTGAAACACAGTGGATTGCTGTGAGGATACAATGGGGAGTGGAAAACTGTATACGCCACCTAGGGCTCCTTGGTCAGGTTGTGCACCTAATTACCACACTGACTTGACCATCTTCACTTGAACCCTGGCAGTGGGACAGCTTGCTTCATTGCACTTGAGGGCACCGGCTTGTTTAGTTTGACACAGGGCAGGCCATGTGGCACACACAGCTTTGCCTACTCCCTACTCCTCAGCATTTGCTGCCTGAGGTGGCTGCCTCACTCTGCCTTATGGTAGGGCTGGCGCCTTGTTATACAGACAAGCTAAATAGCACATGGAGAGGAATGTGAGGTTGCATGTGAATGTGAATGAGAGTTTTGCTCTGCCTTCTTATATGTATCTGAATCAATATTAGATTGGGGTTGGGAGGCCTTTCAGTAACAGCCAGGAAAATTCACATGTACAATACTTATAAAACATAAGGGTTATTTGCTGGTATTTCTACACAACCCTATCCCCAGCTTTGCCCTGTTTACAACACTCAGGGACTGAATGAACGGTTGGCAGACATCAATCAATCATTTATTGTATTTGACTAAAAGCCATTACAAATCCAGTAACAGGTCCAGCAAATCAAATAAAACCTATTAAAAGAGATCTAGAAATATACATCCATTTACCGGTACATTAAATCAAATTAATGAATCCCTGCACAATCTACATAATTGTCTTTTATGTAGCTAGCACAAATACTTTTTAGCAGCTTTTGCAAATAAGGCTGTTTTATATGTGACAAGCGGGTCGCAGTCAGATAATAGCCAACATATTTTCATTTCAGGGTTCTGTCCCTGTAGCGGTGCCAGGGTGGATTTGATTTAAATCAAATTGATTTAAATCACGATTTAAATCACTAGTCAGTAAGGCTTGATTTAAATCACTAGTCAGTAAGACTTGATTTAAATATTTTTTTTTACAGAAAGACTCATTCTTGCTGGTATAATCTTAATATTTACAACCATATGAAGGTTTCATTTTTGGAATAATAAATTTTCAGAGTAGTTTTTACAGTTATATCAAAAATTACTGATTTGGTTATACTACTAGAAATACATAGACAGATAATTATGAAATTATGGTGAGGTTTAATAAGTTAACTGTTTATATTTGGACAACTTTTCTGCTGTATTTTATTGGAAGGAGAAACATAATCATTTCCTTAATAACCATTTAAACAATTTATTTAACTAAAACAATAATATGATAGCATATGTATCCATGTTTGTTAACTGATGTGGTTAAACATATTTTTAAAAAACTTACTGGTAGACTGAGTTTTAGCACACTTGATAAACTTAAAACAAATCCTTATTTCCTGATGAATAGCCTTTGGACTACAATGTAACTTAAATAGAAGACTATATTTAGAAAGATTTTTCCTCCAAAAGCATTTTATTTAAAAAATTCGATTTAAATAAAAAAAAATCCGATTTAAATAAAAAAAATCCGATTTTTTAAAAAAAATCATTGATTTTTATCCACCCTGAGCGGTGCCAACATCTGTTCCAAAAATATCTCTCTGGGGTTTTGATAGAGCTGACAGTGGAGTATATAATGGGGAAGATCTTCTATTTCACCTACCCCACAAATACAAAATCTTGAATGCCTTGGGACTGATGTGGGCATTATTTGAAAGCAGGGAGCTGTAAGTGCAGTTCTCAGGGAGACAATGGTAAGTGTCTGGTTTATAAATGCAAACACATTTCCAGAGCGGCACCTAGTGACCAGAAGGTATAACTGTTACCCAGGACTTTTAGTTGTCTTCTTGAAGCCCTTCAGAAAGTCTCGGGAACAAATGCCTCAAATAAAAATAAAAGCACAGGAACAAGGAAACCAGTGTCCTGGCTAGAAATCAGTTGAAGGACCATCAGTATCTGTGCCAATGCCGCATGTGCCAGAATGTGTAGCTGCAGCCTTTAGAGAAACTCAAGTCAGAAGGTGAAAGAGGCTTTTTGGAAGAGGAGACAAAAGAACATTATTTGGATAAGAGAAAATAGTCAGGATATGACCTACAGGTCTCTGCAGGGATGGGGAACTTGTGGCCTTCCAGATGTTTGACTACAACTCCTGTCATGACTGGGCTGATAATTAGAGTTCAGCAACAACTGGAAGGCCTCTAGAGGAAATGATGAGACATTCCTACACTGAAAAACTTTACTAATTCAAGGAAAAAGTTAATGGAACAATATGGCCATTTTGGATTGGAAGATATATTTTAGGAAGTGCAGAATGGGACCAGCAAGGTTCTCTAGCTAGATTTCCCCACATTGACCTAGGGATGCCAATAGCATCATGCCTATTTCTTGACCTTTTTAAAAATTAACATTTAAATTCCGCCTTCTTGAAGCACCACTAGTTTACTCACTTCATTCCCGTCTTTCAGGATCCCTTCACAGCATTCCACCTGGACAAGACTCTAGTAAGAAAGTACATGAAGCCCTTGCTCATTGGGGAGCTTGCAGCAGATCAGCCCAGCTTTGAACCCAGCAAAAATGTAAGTTTCCTTTAAAAAAAAAAAAGATATAGTAATACCATCACTATTATTGTTGTTGGTGGTGATTCATTTTGAGATCACCCATCTAATAATTGCAGGTTGGTATACTACAATATCTAGAACCTTAAAGGTAAAGATACCCCTGACCGTTAGGTCCAGTCGCGGACAACTCTGGGGTTGCACGCTCATCTCGCTCTATAGGCCGAGGGAGCTGGCGTACAGGTTCCAGGTCATGTGGCCAGCATGACTAAGCCGCTTCTGGCGAACCAGAGCAGCGCACGGAAACACCGTTTACCTTCCCACCAGAGCGGTACCTATTTATCTACTTGCACTTGATGTGCTTTTGAACTGCTAGGTGGGCAGGAGCTGGGACCGAACAACGGGGATTCGAACTGCCGACCTTCTGAATGGCAAGCCCTAGGCTCTGTGGTTTAGACCACAGTGCCACCCGCGTCCCTTATCTAGAACCTTACATGATATTAAAAATACTTAAAATCTTAAAACATCATAGGGCGTGTTGGACTGGTGAGACTGATGGTCAGTCACTAGAACTCCATATATTATATATAGCTTTAAAGTCTCAGTTAGCCCCCTTATAAAAATATGTGTCATCAGATGGAACTGAAAGAGGGGACCAATGGTATCTGCAATGGGATAATGTCTCATGGTTGTAGTGCCACCACAGAGGAGACCCTGCCACGTGTTGCCACCAAAGAGGCAATAACCATTGGTGGTACCACCAGTATGTAAGCAGGCTGTGAAGTCTCTTAAGCACTGATGTTATATGATTCTGTCTATGATTACTGTATAGCAGCCAGGCTGCAGCATTCTACACTAGCTGTAACTTTTGACCCACATTGAGCGCATTACAATAATCCATGGGTAACAGTGGCTAGGCTATCCTGATCCAGAAACAATCATAGCTGGTGAACCAGCTGCATCTGTGAATTAGCACTCCTTAGAATCCATGCGTACACACACTGACTCTGTTGAGGTGAAGGCAACCCCATCTAGAACAGGTGAATTTATCCTTGTGCAATAGACTATTCTCCCCATTTCTTCCCTATGTATGTCTCCTAAATCTGTTCTGGGAGATCTTCCATCCCTCTGGAACATATTTAAGGAGGTATGGGGGGGGCACATGGGAGGAGGAGGGGTGGAAGTCACATAGTTGTGCATGTGCAGCTATCTCATTAAATACAGCCCATGGGTTTGAAGTCAAGCAAGATCAGTGAAGCCAGTGGAAAGGTATCTACAGGTAGGTGGCCTTTCAAAACAAGAGATACAGAAAAAGGATCTAGTTGGGGGTGAGAGAGGCAAGAACTAGTTTTCAATTGAAAAAAGATGAGGGCACTGCCAGAACACAAGAAAGAAAAAGAAACACTACTGGCAAAGCTACTACTATCAAAATGGTAATTTTGGTAATTATAAGAAATTATACCGGTAATAAGAAGTATGAAATGTCCAGAGATATGTAACAATTTTTTAGAACATATCTTCTTCAGGGGCAAAGAAATAGAACTTAATACCTTATTTGGGCATAATTTTTCAAAAGCACCATGTCTCACTGCATGAGGTATCATACTTCATTGTATTCCTTTGACTTCGAAAAACATGTAGCTTAAAACACACGGAGCATCTCATATGCTTTACTAAAGTTTTCTATACCGCAGCACAGTTTTGAGTTTCTGTCTTGATATCTTTTGTTGTTAAGAACTGGTTTTTAACATGGCTGATAAGTTTGAAAATATAATATGCTGAATACTGAATGGCCATCAAAACAATGGTTCAGCACCAGTACCCTACTGTATTATGATTTTTATAAAAAGTATACATTAGCACGCATGTAGACAGAATCTATACTACATTGACCTTTCAAAGCCTTTTTGTTTACAACTGTTTATTTGTGTATTTTAAAATGAATTGCGAGACTTATCTAGGTCAGGGGTAGGCAACCTAAGGCCGGTGGGCCAGATTCGGCCCAATCGCCTTCTCAATCTGGCCCAGGTACGGTCCGGGAATCAGCGTGTTTTTACATGAGTAGAATGTGTGCTTTTATTTAAAATGCATCTCTGGGTTATTTGTGGGGAATAGGAATTTGTTCATTTTTTTCCTTCAAAATATAGTCCGGCCCACCACATGGTCTGAGGGACGGTGGACTGGCCCACGGCTCAAAAAGGTTGCTGACCCCTGATCTAGGTTCTAACAATAGGCTCACCTGGGATGGTTCTAGAGATAGAAAAGCTGGACTTCAGCATCCTCTCTGTAGGAGGTTGGATGAGGTCCCCTTTCAGAGGAGAGAAAACTGCAATGTGGTCTCTCTCCACAGAAACTGCATGTAGATGATTTTCGTGAGCTCCGTGCTGCCGTTGAGAAGATGGGACTTCTGAATCCCAACCGCCTCTTTTTCTTCCTGTACCTCATGCACATCTTGCTGCTGGATGTGGCAGCTTGGCTCAACCTCTGGTACTTTGGACCATCCTTGGTGCCTTTCCTCTTCTCTGGATTGTTGCTTGGCACTGTACAGGTAACCCACAGATCAAATACAGTACAACAGGGCAATGAACAGGACAGGTGGTGGGGAAGGATTGACTACAGTTTTAGCTACATTAGGCTGCACAAGAGGAGGCAAGATACTTCTAGAAAGTGCCTATTTTCCTCCTGGCTTCTTGTAACCATTGCTTCTCCAGCTTACCACCCATGGCTGCCCAAAGGTTTCCTACCCTCAAACAATTCTTTCCGCTCAGCCACACTCTGCTTAACCTAGGAACTCCTTAAGGCACCTTGGGGATGCTATCTCACTCTCTTCTTTGAAATCACTCCATCAAGCTTTTGGATTAATTCCTCTGCCTTCATCTCCAGTCACAACAAAGTCTATGCATATTGTTGTTGTTCTTTTAAAAAAATGTTTAGTGCCCTTCAGCTGAAGATCCCAGGGTAGTTCACAACATAAAAACAAAAAATGAGAAGACAAAAAACATAATACAACAAAAACAAACCAATGGTCCCCCCTCCCACAAACACATTTAAAGGGTCATTGAATGTTAATCAACTAAATGCCTGGTTATAGAGAGATGTTTTAGCCTAGCGCCTAAATATATGTAATAAAGGCGCCAGGTGGACCTCCCGGGGGAGAGCATTCCACAAATGGGGTGCCACCACAGAGAAGGCCCGTTCTCGTGTTGCCAACCTCCAGACGTCTCACACAGAGTCTGAGTCGGTTCATATGCATATTAATGGCCGGTTCGTATGCATATTAACGTCACTTTTTCTCCATATCGTCCTGACCTCTCCCTGCCTTCTCTTTTCCCTTCATTGACAAACTTCAGTCAGTAAAGCTCCCTTGGGTGGAGATGGGTCCTTTCCCCTTTCTGTTGCTACTTATGCTATAAAACCACTGCATGTATTTTACATTGTGGCATTGTGCTTGTACTGATGTTTTCCAGGCACAAGCTGGCTGGCTGCAGCATGATTTGGGACACCTTTCGGTCTTTGGCAAATCTAAGTGGAACCACTGGGTTCACAAATTTGTGATTGGACACCTGAAGGTGAGTAATGGAGCTGGGGTTGTTCCTTAGCATCACTCCAGTGGTAATAAATGACGGAGCCCCTTTGGCTGAGACTTTGCTGTGTCCTTTATTTGGGGCAGAGTGTGAAGATTCTAGTTTAGACCTCTTCTTTATTTCTCTCTTCAGGGGGCACCAGCTAGCTGGTGGAATCACTGGCATTTCCAGCACCATGCTAAACCTAACTGTTTCCGCAAGGACCCTGATCTCAATATGCATCCTTTGCTCTTTGCGCTGGGAAAGAAACTCTCTGTAGAGGTGAGTCTTGCGATATTTTGGGAATGGCAGGGGAATGGGAAGCATACATTGAAATTAGACTGGCATCTCTGTGCTTTTTTTGGTACTGTGGGAAAGGCCTGGGTAAGGCAGATTCCTTGCTTAAATTTAATTGAATTGAGGCAGAATGAGGTCCAAATGTTAGAGAGAGATTAGAATAAGTTTATAGACATCCCACAGCCAAAGTGACATTCCTTAACGTATTTTTAAAGAAGTTATATGCATGCTCTAGCATTATATTGTTTTGAAAGGTTCGCAGTTTTTCAATCATTACCAGATTTATGGCCTGTTTCTAAGTATATTGACTCAGAAGTATGTATTTGTTTCTGCATTGAGAAACAGGTTCTGGACTTGAGGCAGAACAGATTCTGCTAAGCCTTGAGCAAATATGTTAATCCTAGTTAAGTGTTATTGGCATTTGAAAGGTTGACTGACTTTTATTTCACCCCCTTGTTACGATTCAGAAGTTGCTATCCAATTTCATTTGAATGGTGGCTTTTTGGAATATTTTAAAAATAAAAGTAGAGCAGGTAAGATTTTTCATAATTACCTATGCTGGGCAAAATTATGAAAATCATCTGCCACTTAAAACCGAACTCACACCAAACACAATTCTCTGTTATTTTACTGGTAAGAAGCCCTTAGTGAAATCAAATGTTAATATAAATACTTTTACAAATCTAATGGAAGCAATAGCAATCCGTATCTAGCTGATACATTTTGAAGAGTACATGATACATTGTCCATTGCATAACTCTACTGCAGAGCTTTCCAAACTGTGTCACGACACGTTAGTGTGTCGGCTGCAGTGTGTAGATGTGTTGCACAACTACTCCCTGTGCTCCTCCTGGGGCTAGAAAAGGGTTAGTTTAACCTCCAGTTTGCTAGTAAAACTCCACCCCCACTGTTCAGCCCGGACACTGAGATCCAGCGCCGAGGGCCTTCTGGCGGTTCCCTCACTGCGAGAAGCAAAGCTACAGGGAACCAGGCAGAGGGCCTTCTCGGTAGTGGCGCCCGCCCTGTGGAACGCCCTCCCAGCAGAGGTTAAAGAGATAAACAACTATCTGACATTCAGAAAATATCTGAAGGCAGCCCTATTTAGGGAAGTTTTTAACCTGTGATATTTTAATGTATTTTAATATCTGTTGGAGGCCGCCCAGAGTGGCTGGGGAGACCCAGCCAGATGGGCGTGGTACAAATAAAATAAATTATTATTATTATTATTATTATTATTATTATTATTATTATTATTATTATTATTTGCTGTGTAGCAAGATGATGCATGTCTAAAAAAGTGTGTCACCAACATGAATAGTTTGGAAAGCTCTGCTCTACTGTTTCTAGGATGCAGGTATTGCAGCTCTGATTTTGGGTACCTGTACCATCCTTTATTTCCCTCTCCCCACCTCCAGAGTTTAACCACAACTTTGGGTTGCACGATTGGGTTAGACTGGGGAAATAACGTGAGGAGGAAGGTTTAAGCACATGCTGCCTCCCACCAGTTCTGTTCAAGTCAAAACTGAAATCCTCCGCAGCTGGTTTCAAGTAAACAAAAGTTCTGAGAAATCTGATAATGATTCATGGATCTGTTGTTTAAAGAATCCTTCGTTTTTGTATGAAATCTACAATACAATAATACAACAATACAACCTGTGCTGTGAGGAGCCTTTTGAATCAAACCACTATTTAACTCTCTGGGGAGGTTTTAACTATTTTTAAAAATGTAGCATCACATGTTATAACCCAGCTTGTTCATTTTGTTCCTTATCTCCTACTGCCATCAACCATTCCTGGTAAAAATATACACACTGTATTTCCCTTTCTTTTCCTAGGAGCTGGGATAGGTTTTAGGCATGAGACATAAAGACCAGGAGGTTATTTAAATTGAACCAATGTACTAAAACTTATTCATTTTTTTTTAAAAAAACATAGGACAAGTATTAATGTTTGGACTATATTCAAATAGGCTTTGTTCAGTATTTGCTTAATTGATACTATAACCTAAGGAGTTGGCAATCATCTTGAACTAGGTTGCTTCCCTAATTAATAGGGCTAACTTCACTTAAATTGCCTGCCCCCTCCTCTGCAACTTCCATCAGCCCCAGCGAACTTGGCCAATAATCTGGGATAATGGGAGTTGGAGTCCAACAACATTTGGAGGGCTACGGATTTCCTATCCCTGCCTTCTGTTAACTTGTCCACAGTTGGAACTCACTGTTTTGTTTGGATGTTATTGAACCAAAGCCTTTCTTCTGGTGAGGACCAGACTGTCAAAGGTTCAGAACAGAAGAGGTTTACAAGCTGGCACTCTCTGAAGACATCACAGCTTCTTGCGCTCACCTTCTTATATCGAACATACACCGACTCTCTTGAAGTGCCACTGACTCTCTTGAAGTGTCTTCCTCTTCCTCCAGGTCTTTCTTCATGAGTTTCTACCTACATGAATTCTTTTGCCATCCTTTGGACAGTCTAGGCTAAGTTGTCCCTCTGCTGTCCCTTTTGACCTCTTTCAGATTTTCCAGTGCAGCTTTGCTTCAGCTTCTTCTTGACAAATCCCCTTGACCCCAAACTTTCTCTTTTTAGTATTCTCTGATATATAAGTGTGGCTTTTTATTCACTGCAACCAACTCCTCTCCCAATCAAAACTATAGCCTGGCAGACTGATGGTTCAAGACAGCAATGGAATGTCCACCCATTCATCTCTCAGTGACAGACTTCTTATGCCCTTTTCAGTGTCCACCTCCTGCATTAATAGAAGACTCCTACAGTCTCCCCTGACACCAGCATGTGATTGCAGCTCCCTTTCCCTCTTCAACATTAAAACATATTTGCTGCTTGGCAGGCTGTCAGCTGTGAATAATAATAATAATAATAATAATAATAATAATAATAATAATTTTTTATTTGTACCCCGCCCATCTGGCTGGGTCTCCCCAGCCACTCTGGGCAGCCTCCAACAGATATTAAAATACATCAAAATATCACAGGTTAAAAACTTCTCAATATGACATTTCTATCTTAGGATTTTTACTCTTTCTCCAGGGGGAGTAAATGTAAATAGGATTGTTGACATAGTCTCATAATTTTTTTATCTTAAGTGGCTTATTCATCATTTCCTTTTACCTCCCCTTGACCAAAAAAAAAATCCTATTAAAAAATTCCTGTTTTGTTAGTGGTTAGATTATTCATGAAAGAATTCACCTAAATCTCTACTCACAGTAGCTCCATTCAAGCCCATGTTGCTTTGATTACTTTGGTACATGGTTGTATTTCAAAAGGCTCCCTTTGTCTGAGACATTCCTTTCATCCATTAAACTTGCTTGCTTGCCAAAGAAAGAAACTTCATAGCAAATTATGCTGGTTGCTAGCAATCACCTTATTTCCAGTATGTGTCTTACTCCAACAACTTATAAAACAACAACCAATGTTATTATGCATCCCGCTCTTCACAGAACAGCAGAAAGTTCCACGGCCTGCACTGCTATGTTAATTGGCTTTGATGAGGGAGCCCTGGAGATTAAGGCCTGTATCCAACACTGCAGTTCTGTTCGCACAAAACTTGAAACTGCTAAACTTATTTTAAATTGCAAGAATAAGTAATACAACAATCCTTGATTATCTTTCTCAAATACAAAAGAAAATGTTTTAGCACACCAATCTTGCGAATTGTGACGTTAAAAATGCAAGTCTTTTCAAAGTTTCGATTTCGGGCACATCAAAATCTCCCTTTGCGTGCCTTTTCTTTTGCAAATGTTGCCACCCATCCCTTCAGGTCAAGTGCTGCATCTTGAGCATGTTCAAGTCATATGGTTGCCAAGCCAACTAGTCTCTTTTGCAACGTTGTTGAGCCTGTGTAAGTTTCTGTAAGTTTGAGCTTTGAGAAACTATGTACAAAATAGAAGACAAAAAGAGGATAAGAGAAATAGATAGGGGACAAGAGCGATAAGCTAGTTGAAGTATTGATAAATATTTAAGGGTTTTATATGTTTATATACTTTATACATTTATTGGATATGTTATGTTTTGATATGATTTGATATGTTTTGACTTGTTATGTTTGGATAGGATTAGATATGATTTGATATGCTATTTGTTTGTTTGTTTTTCCTATTTGATGGTTATGTTTGTTTTAACTTAAAATCTGAATAAAGATTATAAATAAAATAAAATACTATCAGAAATTTATAAGATATAACAAAAACTAATCTGTATTAAAAGGTCAGTACTGCAGCCATCTCAGGTCTGTGCCCTAGGCAGTTGCCTAGCTGGCCTAATGACAGCACTGGCCCTGGTTCTGGGTGGCAGGCTGGAATTAATTCCTGTTGGCTAAATTGCTTTTGGTCTATCCTGATTCACTCCATCTTGACCTTATCCATTTTCGTAGCTACTTCAGTGTACAATGCATTCTTCTCCTTATTTAGTTATTCCCTACAAGTGCCTTCTGAGGTGAATCATGGATATTCCTAGTAATGACAAGCAGCAGCGGCAGTGAGGAAGTGGGAGCTTGCACAGGCTGGGTGAAGAAACGGGGGAAGAAGGAGGGAGTGGTGAGGAGGGAGCCGAGGGCCAGGTTTGAAAATGCAAAGGGGGGGGGTGTTGCAAAAAGAACAGAGCCTGATGCTCTTGTGCTTTTGTTTGGAGGTGGACATAAATTGCAAACAGGGTTGAATGCAGAAAGGTTTGAAGTGAGCAGCAGGTGGAGCTGCTGGGCAGGCACAGAGCAAGTGCTCAGGCATTGATAAGGTAGCCAGACTGTGGAGGTTAGTTAGGAAGACTTGAGGAATCAGGCCAACGAAGAGCAGGCAATTAGCCAGTCTTAACTCTGGGCAGAGCCTCCGGGGTTGGGAAAAGTGGCACAGTACCATGTTGGAAGCCTATCATCCGCTGAGTCATGTAATCTATATTGAACTTGCAAAGGAAAGCATCGTATACTGAGCCAGACCAGATCTAACTCACTATTACCTACTCTGAAGGGCAGCAATTCTCCAGGATTTCGGACAGGAGGCTTTCCCAACCCTGGCTGGGAAATGCCAGTAATTGACCATTTTGGTCACTTTACTACTGAGCAAGGTCCCTTCCCTTGTATCACTTCAAACTATAGGTGAGAGATTGAATGTTTCAGTACTTTCCCATATAAAAAGCTCAGTGCACACACAAAATTAGCATATAGTCGTACCTTGGCTTTCAAACAGCTTAGTTCTCAAACATTTTGCGAACTAATTTTGGAAGCCGAACGTTTGACGGGGCTTCTGTGGCTTCTGATTGGCTGCAGAAGCTTCCTGCAGCCAATCAGAAGCCGTGCTTTGGTTTTCGAACGTTTTGGAAGTCAAATGGACTTCCAGAATGGATTCTGTTTGACTTCCAAAGTATGACTGTATTGGGAAGAGGGGTTCAGGTATATGCTGATCATGTGGTTTGCCTTGGAATAAGGATGTTTGACAAATTAGAGATTTGTTAATTCTGTTGCCCTTCTGCACCTCCTGGATTAATATGTGGAACAGAACTTTGTTCTCCACCAGCTTGTGCCTTTCCCAAATGTTTGAACATAGTTCTCAGCCAAAAAAATAATAATCAACATATGTTAACATGTGTTTTGAGAGAAAATATATTTAGAAATGTATATTCAAAAAGTGTTTGCATGTATTTTTTGTGTATTTGAGAAGACTAGAGTAATGCAGAAATGGTACAGCTCAGGGGCGAAATCATGCAAAAATGAAAGTGGAAATAAACTGATTCATCCATCTATAGAACTTTTTTGTGACCATTTTCTCCCTCCTACAGCTTGGTGTAAAGAAAAAGAAGTACATGCCTTATAATCACCAGCATAAATACTTCTTTATCCGTGAGTATAATTTCTTTTCTGCAATGGCTTTTTGGATGGCTTCAAAAATGGTTTTAGGCAAATTTATGGATGGCAAGGCTGTGTGCTACATCCAGTACTAGAGGCAGTATGCCTGCCAGTTTCTGGGGAGCGCAAGTGGGGAGCATGCTGTTGCACTAATATCCTGTTTGCAGGTTACCCACAGGCATTTGGGTGGCGACTGTGAGAACAGGATGCTGGACTAGGTGGCCCCTTGGTCAGGGGCGTACGAAGTGGGGGGCGGAGGGGTGGGTTGCCCTGTGTGCCACTCTGGGGTGTGTGTGACAAGATGACCCCTGCCTCCCCCAGCTGTAGAGCGGCCGAGGGCGCGCGCAGTCAGTATGGGCGTCGCTCGTGCGGCTTCCGTACAGGCTGCCGCTCTTGTGCGCCATCCATAAGGGTGTCTGTATGGGCTGCCACGCGTGCGCACTCTGTACGGGATGCCGCACATGCGCAGTCTGTACGGGATGCCACACATGCGCAGTCCGTGCAGCTGAGAGCAAATATCTGGCTATAACTATTAGGCTCCAGCATGCTCTGCCTCTGTAGCTCCGAATGGGCCTCTGAACCACAAGGGTTCTTGGTCTGACCCTGCAAGACAACCCTGAGGTTCATACTGACCCATCAAATGTAGAGATTAGCAGGAGTCAGCACCATTGTTGTGTGGGCTAAACCAATGCATCTGTGCCGTGACAAAAAACAACAACAACAACCTCTGGTCAGGTAGAGCAGGGAGAGGGAAAAGTGAGAGAAAATGACATGCTTACATGACAAAGCTGAAGGCCTAGTTGTCTTGGGCCACTCATTTCTTTTGAGCCAACCAAGTATGTTTCTCTGAATTCTTCCCTAGTTGGACCACCAGCTCTGGTGCCTTTGTACCTGCAGTGGTACATCTTCTACTTTGTTGTCCAGCGCAGACAATGGGCGGTGAGTATGCCTGAGCCCAGCTTCCCCAGATCAGCTGCCCTGGCATCAAGGGAACAGGCATGTTCCATGAGAGCTAGGAGCTTGTTGCACCAAACATTTGTCAATGGGACACTCTGTACTACTCTACATACCTCCTTACACCCATACTTGGTTTCCCTGTTTTGCAACAATGTATTGTCTTTCAGGCTGGGGAAAAAGGTAAAACAATGGTTGGTAAACTTGCCGTAGGGAGAGGAGATCTTTAGCACATGGCCATGTTGCTAAACTCACACGATTTGCTTAGCTTACCTGCTTTCTGTTTCCCTCGGCTCTTTGTTGCTGAGGCTGCAACACTGCACTTTCATTCTTTAAAAAAAAATATGAACTGGAACTGAAGACTTAAAGCTACTCTTCAGTGTTTATGCTAACATTTCCTCTACACGGCGCTGTTCCCGGTTTAGGTTTTTCCTCTTTCTAAATTAGTTTGCCGCTAGGTTTTCCCAGTTAAAGTTTAACTGCGGACGGTCAAGGCTTAATTGCTGCATTAGAGCTGAAGAACCGCAATTTCGCAACAGAGATGCAGTGCCCCTTTTCAGCTCCAGGTTATAGATTTATATAAATGGATATTACCTGATCACATAGATGGGCTCCCTTGAAAGCCAGTCCTATTAAAACCTGTTCTAGCAGGAGGGGTAGTTATCACAAGGGTGAGCAAATCAGAGGTGTGGATTTCACAATCTTACAGTGTGGGCAATGGTACCAGGGGATTGGAGAAGGAGTGTTGAATTGTCCAAAGGACACAGTTCGTTGGGTAGTAGAGAAATGCCTAAATAAATAAATATAAATTAAGGGAAATTAGTTAGGATCCTCTGGGAGCCAAACAGTATAACCTGCTTTAAGCCTGGCTTTTCACTTTTCTAAACTTACACTTTATTAATATTGCTATTAAGATTTATTAAATTTATTTACCACACTTCATCTGAAGATCACTGGGCAGTTTACAACATAAAAACACAAAATTCATAAAATAATAGCACAAAACAAAACCCCAACATATTTAAGAGGCCATATAGAGTGTTTAATTAGCCAAAGGCCTAGTTGAAAAGGAACATTTTCGCCTGTTGCCTACAGATATGTAACAAAGGCGCCAGGCAAACCTCCCCAGGTAGAGCATTCCACAAGTGGGGAGCCACTGCAGAAAAGGCCCATTCTCATGTTGCCACGCTCTGGACCTCTCATGGAGGAGGCACATGAAGAAGGACCTTAGGTGATTATTGCAGAGCCTAGGTCAGTTTGTATGGGGAGAGGCAATGCTTGAGGTATTTGGGTCCTGAGCCATTTACGGCTTTAAAGGTCAAAACCAGCACTCTGAATTGGGCCTGGATGGGCAGAAAGAGGGCAGGATATTTGGAGTGAAAGAAGATTAGATGAGGAATAACAGGAATGCGTGTAAGAAACTTCCTGACCGAGACAGGTTTAAGCATGTGGACACTTAAAATAGCTTTGGGAGATATCTGGGCCGTTACCTTTTCAATATATCAGACTGAGGATGAGCACAGGTTTAGTGATATGAGACTGCATAGGTGGCCTCTGAGACTGGTCCCTATATGAGCAAATTGGTGGGGGAGGTCTGCAGCACTATGACATGGCCTTCTGCAGAGCATTCATCCTTTCCTTTGCAACAGGATCTGGCCTGGATGGTGACTTTCTACATCCGTTTCTTTTTGACTTACTCATACCTACTGGAACTGAAAGGTCTCCTTGGTCTCTTCTTTCTGCTCAGGTGAGTTTTATTTGGATCCATATCCTAACCATAGCCTGTTATTTGGGGTTACCATATAGTCCCTCCAAGTCAAAGATCTTTGTTTGCACTGCAGCGCCACATTCTGGCATGGTCAAGAAACAGAACTTTTCCAGGATAATGAGCCATGCATTGAGAGGGGCCCCATGGTGTGTGTGTGTGTGTGTGTGTGTGTGTGTGTGCGCGCACGCGCACGCGCGCACACACACACACACACACTGTGTTTCTGTGCACACAGGTGCATTACACCTTCCCCAGGGTCACAGCAGTCTGGGCTCTACCTGTCCACATCCCTCTGCCCACCATAACAGCAGGTATTTTGTTCCTGCAATACTAACTTGATGTAGCCACCCCTCCCTTAGCCTGCTCTCACAGTCCATTAGATTCCACTCACAACCCTGCACCAGAAGCATGGACCCCACTGCCATACGCCAGATGTTTAAGATTTACTGATTTGTATCGACTAATGTTGAACATACATTCTAAAACAACAGCAACAAAACCCCATTCTTGCTAAGAGAAAACTATATCGTTTTAATCTTCACCCTTCCTCTACACCTTTCCCCACCTGATTAGTTTTCATAATAATAATAATATAATATATTTTATTGTCATTGTCCCCTTTGGGGACAATGAAATTACTTGGCTGCTCCATCCACCCAGATAGGGCACTCCACGCAAAAACAAAACAACTACAAAAACACTGATTAAAACCATACACACTGATTAAAACCATACAATGATAAAACATAACAGATAAGATTAGATGACTTCAAAGTCCAGGCTTCCCATTCAAGGCCGCGATTGCTCTGGAGAAGAAGCTGTTTCTAAGACGGCTTGTTCTTGTTGTCATCGTCCTGTATCTCCGTCCCGATGGCAAAAGTTCAAAAGAGACGGTGACCAGGATGCGATGGATCTTTCACTATGTCCAGTGCCTTTCTGTGGCACCTCATGGCATAAATCTGCTCTAAGGTGGAGAGCGAGCAGCCAACAATGCTCTCTGCTGCCTTAACAACTCCGTCCAACCCCATCCTGTCCTTGGTAGTACAGCTTCCGTACCATACACATAAGCCTTTGCTTGATGTGGTTTTGATATTGTTTGGATTGTGGCTTTCTACTCCCCTTCAAGGTGTGTGTGTGTGTGTGTGTGTTTTGTTTTGTTTTGTTTAACTGTTTCAGTCAAGTATTGGTGCTTTTCAATAGGTTGTGTGGGTATGGTTGGATGGAAACACAATAATTTACTTCTGTGCTTTGTGCAGATTTATAGAGAGTCACTGGTTTGTCTGGGTGACACAAATGAACCACATCCCAATGAACATTGATTACGACAAGAATGTGGACTGGCTTTCAACCCAGGTGATGTGCACAACGATTCCAGCAGTTATGATCATCAATATGAGACTTAATACAGGAGGTGTCTAGCATCTTAGGAGCTGAAGTATAATTGAGTGACTGGAAGGGTTGGGTGTAACTGTATGTATGAACCAATGACGGAATACAAATAACTTCTCAGGATGTTTTGGGTTGGGGTTGAAAGAGGACAGACTGTGGGAGTAAAAGAAGATTAGAAAAGGAATGACATGAATGCTTGCAAGTGTCTTCCTGACCCAGAACTTTTATACCTCTTGTGTCAACACATGGAACCCCCATCAATTATTGCTGCTTGAAGGTCCTATCAGGTTGAGTCCCATGTCCAGTGAAACCCTAATCCATCCTTCTTATCGCTCTCACTGCATTCATTATTTTGAATTAACGCGCACATGGGATTTTGTCATGGGTGGGTGGGGTGGCTGCTCACATGCTCCACATTTGGGCCTCAGAAGTTATGCAACAATGGTGTTACTCTCTGTGCTGACCCTCTGTGGTTGACATGGGAACTGGGGAGGTATATGAGGTGTTGAAGTTTTTTTGCCAGCATTCACACAGACATATATTGTACAGCCCTGCGGTCAAGTGGTCCCAGGTGGGGCAAGGCAATCTGATAGGTAAACTGTTCCCAGTGTTAGTTCCATCTATTTATTATTATTATTATTGTTGTTGTTCTTATTCTAAGGACTAGGATGGGGAGTTGAGGGTATGCCACAATTCATTGGGATGGCTAGCTGGAACTGAAACAAGAATATGGTGCCTTTTAAAATATATTTTCTCTCTCTCCAGCTCCAGGCAACATGCAACGTAGACCAGTCCCTGTTCAACGACTGGTTCAGTGGGCATCTCAACTTCCAAATTGAGCACCAGTGAGTATATTTTTCTTTTTTCGCCAGTTGGAAGGTGTCTTAAGGATATCAGCTAATATGAAGCCTAGAAAAAGAATGGGATCTATTTCCCCGAGAGGCTTATTTCATGCAGTAGTAAGTGACCTTGTAGGGGGCTGAAGAGGATGGAGGCCTCATAAGATACCTAACAATTCAAGAGCCTGGAGTCCTTTATAGTATACATGTGATTCAGTCATGTGGACAACTGAGCTTGTAGGGGCTTCACGTACTGCTGATGAAGCATCATGTGGGTAGTCTTTGGGTATAATGAGGCAGCAGAGCTGGGCAAGGGATATTGCAAAGTTGGATTCCTGTGTGAAAACAGCCTTGGACCAGGGAGGCACCCAGGACATGATTAGCTTAAGCTGGCAATGCAAGAGAACCCAATACTATAATTATAATCTTAGGACAAGGCCCTCTGCAACAGTTGTTTACAGAAGAAATCATTAAACTGGTAAGCGATTATTTGGCTTGGGCAAGCTTCACAAAGAAGTATTTTCCTGCTTGGCAGGGGGTTGGACTGGATGGCCCTTGTGGTCTCTTCCAACTCTATGATTCTATGAGGCTCTCTAGAGCTCTGAGGAAGCCATGAGATCTGGCAGCTGCCTCTCTCCCTCTCTCCACAGCCTTTTCCCCACCATGCCTCGACACAACTTCCACAAGGTGACCCCCTTGGTGAAGTCCATATGCGCAAAGCACGGCATCGAGTACCAGTCCAAGCCTCTGCTCACAGCCTTTGCAGACATTGTATAGTAAGTATCAGTGAATGTGAAAGCACCAGCACCCCTTGCAGTCCCATGAGGAAGGACAGCTCCCCTGTGTGTGGGGAGACACATCAGACCGACATCTTGTGAAAGGGCACAAAAAGAAAAGAGAAGGGGGGGGATAATATGGGACCTCCAGTCTCCAGCCATTGCTTCCAATAACGCGAACAGATAGCTGGAAAGAATGCTCTGGGGAAACAATATTTGTTAACGTTCAGAGTTTTCGGCACTCTCTTAGTTGTTCTAGAAATCATAATGAGGGCTGCATACATTCTGCTTGCCCTCCTAAAAAAACATCAAAACTTGGTGCGAAGGAATCGGAACATTTCTAAGCCAAGTTTATGCAAAGTAGATGCACACACATAAGTCAGGGATGGGAAATGTGTGGCCCAGGAGAAGTTGTTAAAGACTCCCGTCAGCCTCTGCCAGAAATAGCCAATAGTAATAGATACTGGAAACCACTGGAATCTAATGCCGTTGTTAAAAAGCACTTTGAACAAAGTTTGGGGGAGTTTGAAAATGTTGGCACTGCCTGTGTTTTGGTTCTCCCCCTTCAAATATTCCTCTCTGACCATAAGGCTTAGAAACTTGCTTTAAAAACAATAACACAGGGATCAGTGCATTATTAGAGCATAACTCCTGCACAATATGCAAGGAGATCTATAGAATATGCACATCCCAGAAAAATGGACAGCCTTCATTGAATGAGCACAGAGTAGGTGGAAAGCTAATTGGGAAGGCTGTTGATATTAGTTTTAATTTTTGTATATAGTGTAAGTCTCTTTGAGTTTACTTTTAATAAAGAAGCCAATAGTCAATTACATGATGATAATGATAATAATAATAATAATAATAATAATAATAATAATAATAATAATAATAGCTAGTGAAAGTAGTTTGCCTGAGCTTTTGGAAGAGCATGGTGGCAAGCATTTGTAGATTCTGAGCTCTGTGGGTTAGTTCAGCCATACCTACTGCATCTCTTGACTGCTTGGGTCCTCAAAACCTGCAGACAAAGTGTGTGGGCTGAGCCTGCTGAAAATAACTGCTCTGAGATGACTTGAAAGTTCTGTCCTGTCTCACCTGGAATGGCTCATTCGTACAGCATTTGCTGCGGCAATCAGGTGACGAGCCTGCATGTGTGAACCAGCCCTGTGGCTCTCTCCATGAGAGGGTGCTACATCCTTCCTTGTGCTTTTAATGCCACCCCCACCCCACCCTGCTGCTCTATTATGGGTTATTTCTTATCTCAACATGCTCACTCAATGACTATAGTGCCCCGAGAATCCCTGTCTCGATATTGAATCTCTCTTTCTGGTTTGTTTCTTCGTTGTTTCCTGACTTGACCCTTTTCATCCTTGTTCCAGTTCTCTGAAGGATTCAGGGGAGCTCTGGCTCGATGCGTACCTGCATAATTAAGAAGCAGGTGACATCTCTCACCCTTGCTGCCTCCTGCCATTGGCATCTTGAAGAGAGCAGAGGCCTGGCTTAATCAACCATGGGCAGCTGGCTGAGCTGAATGCTGGGACTGAGTATGATGTTTCAAGAAGTCTTGTTCCTTCCTCTTTACTCTCCTCCTTTCTGCTCTTGAAGATACTGCAACCTTTCCAAGAAGAACTCTCCAGGACCAGGAAACGATGCTCATTTCTTTGCCGCCATTTCACTTGCTTTGTATGTAGAAGGGAAATCTTACTTAGGGGTCTCTTAAGGCTTCTGTCGCCCTGGTGTCCAGCTTGCCTGGCTCCCCCCTAGAGTAAAAAAGAACCGAGGATGTGGATGTAGTCTGATGAGCGAGGTGGAGAGGAGAAGGCCTAGGGAAGGAGAAGAAAATGCAGGATCTGAGGAGCTGGTGGTAGAAAGAGCAGATTAGGACACGGAAGCTTGAAGTTGGGAAACGAGGCATAGCTGGGACTAGAGAAGACAACAGATGCCAAACTGCAGTACAGGTGATTGTGGGAAGAGAGCAGCCAAATACTGATACAGGCACACATTCCAGGGCCAGGCTAGAGAATGGCTGTTAAACCTATCTTTAACTACGGAAAGCAGTCTGGGCTAGGCTTTCTGAGCACAGGAGTCCAAGACATTCCTGGGTGTACTTTTCACAAAGACAAAAAAGTGCCTTAATTACAGACGTGGCACTACTACCACTCCACAGGGCCACATTTTGAAAGGGGGATAATGAATGTCTGGTCTGGCTATTGGTCTAACTTCCAGAGGGAAATTGGGAGTACGAAGATGCCCAAGTCTCTCAGCTTAGCTACTGATATGCCTCGAGAACAAATAGTATACTTTCACACAACTGGAACTGCACTCTTTCTATATTGCTCAGATGCTAAGGGCTGTTTCTAGATCACATACCTGATTAAACTAATTCTGTTCTACAAATAGGACTAAACCTCTGGAGTGTTTGCTGCTACAACAGAGGGGGTGACAGCAACTAAAGCACAAGTCCAGAGCAGGCATTCTCAAAGTTGTCATAGTTTTGACCTTGTCTCTAAATTGGGAATGAGGGGAGGAAGAGTTTGAATTTTCTCATGCTTCTTTCACTTGGTGTTTGATTAGTTGTGCAATTAGTTTTTATGGGGGGAAAGTCACCATGAGGTGTCTGTAATTCTTTCATGGCTTCTTATTCACACAGATGTCTTCCCTTATGGTGAAACTGGGATGCATAGCCTTGAGGCATTTCGGCTACTGAAAACAAATGGCACTTCATAGTGACATTGGTCATCCCCCACAACAATTTGAGTGCTATCAACTTTCTCTAACAGCTAAGAGGTGTATCTGCTGGATCATCCTGTTCTTCCTGGTCCAAAGGCAGATAGTGGGAAGGTTCAGACCCAAGTTGCTGCCTTGGGCTTCTCCAGGAGGAAGGGCAGGATATAAATAGAATAAATAAAAATAATAAGAAATAATAAAGTGAGATTTCGATTCTCCGAAGGAGAGACCATATGGAGATGTATCTCCCCACAAAATGGGTTTTGCCTTGCAGTTCAACGATTGGGTTAACACAGTGCTATTTTTCTAGAAAAAGAGGTGCCAGAACTCACCATGACCACCTCCCTTGTTCTCTTATAATGGCAATGGCGCCCACCTGAGAGGTGCCAGAACTGAGTTCCAGTGAGTTCTGGCTGGGGGAAAAAAGCCCTGGGTTTATATGCATAGCAGTGATTAGGAGAGAGGGACCTAAGCTGAGATACAGACCAGAAATCCATTCATAATGAAAATCTGTTAGAATGGAGTTGCCAAACCTCCCAGCGACTGGGTATTAGTTTTCCATATGAATGCCTGGTGCTTTTGAGACAAGGCCCATAGCTCTAGAGAGGAGTGGTCACTCACTGACAAGCTTTAAAATGTTAACATTCCAGCCCAGAGGGAAAGGTGATGCAGCCTTCAAAACAAGCCAGTATATCACCTCTGATTCTTTCTTGTATAATGTGCCTCTTAGGAATGCTTTTGGAGAAAAAGCATGCTGCCTTGAATTGCCACCCTAACCTTATGTTGCCATTTGATAGAATCTGTAGAACATGACAAAGCACACCTGCTGAATTAGACATGCGGGGTTGCTCCTGGCATTATGTTCCTTTGAAAATGAAGCCTAACTCTGAAGCATCTTTCTTTTCTCAACCTCTAGTCTTTCCTTCCTTGAGTTGATGCCAAACTTTCTTCTTCTTCCAATCTTCACTATCCGCTGATCTTAAATAAGCAGCATGTGATGGCTTCCTTCCTTCCTTCCTTCCGACAAACCTTTCCTGATTGCACATGTTGCCGTCTGCCAAAAACTGCCAACAACACCAAACTAGATGTGGTGATGGAGAACCAGGACTGGATCTTGAGTTTCTTTAAATTTTGACAAATAGGAGCTGCGGGTCCACCCTTCACTCCAGTTGCTATTTGCCATTAGGGAAAATGTAAATGTGCACAGGCTGCACCCATAAAGGGGCAATAAAAGCAAATTGAATGGCTTATTCAGTGGGAAAATAGCACAAGTATTAACTTTTCAGGTAGTTGGCTGCTATTTGTCAGTTTTTAAGAGGCATATCTCTGCTGCCTTGTCTAGTTTGGCCCTCCTGATTATACCCGGTAGAAGTGCCCTTTGCAGGGTTGTGGCATAGGATAAAAACCATCACTACCCCTGCGCTTATTATTAAGAGAGGATGGAAAGGCTGGAGGCAGAAGAGTGTTTGTCTCCCCCATGGATGAAAACTCTGGACATACAGTATTCTCTTTCGTGTGAATTTTTTGATGGGGATAACCATACTGTAAAAAAACAAAACAAAACATAATGTGAGTGTTGAACAAATAAGAGTAGGTGAAGCAAACTGTGTGTGTGTCTTTTTATCTTTTCCACCATTCTGTTCCTTTTCCTTCCTCTCTTGCTTCATACCATACACCCTGCTCCCCAACAAACACATACGTTCATTGAGAGTGTGAGGAGGTAGGACAATGATGTCTCCTGGCCACGATCCTTTGGCAGACATACATGCATCACTAGCAAGAAAGGGCTCCTTTGTGTGGATGGTTCTGCCATCAGTCCTTCTGACCTGAGCAGGCTCTCTGAGAAGTTTTGAAAGCAGTGTTTTCTGATGTTCACATTTGGAATGGCATGATACCATGGGCGGAACTGGAATTCAACCTATCACTAAGTGAGGTATGCACACGGGGAACAAGGTCTGCTGATGCAATGGGACTTTCCCCCTTCTACCCCTGTGGACTCCTTGAAACTGTTCTGTGGTTTCCACACACCCCAAACGTCTAGAGCAGATTTAGGGGTCGTGGGGGGCACACATGGGGGGGGGGAAGAGAGAGAGGAAAGCCCTATTGTATGAGCAGACCTTATTGCACACATGCAGCAACTTAATTGAATCCCATCCCACTCAAGTTTCATGTGGGTTTGAAGCTGCTTGTGCCTTTGTTTGTTTGTTTGTTTGTTTGTTGAGGTGTCCACACAACACCCTCATCTTAGTGGCAGCCTGCAGTTTCCCTCTGCTAAATTTTGATTTTCCTAATTGTAGGATAATCTGATAAAGAAAATCTAATATAAAATTGCATGTCACTTGACTGGACACACTGACACATACATGGGTGTGTTTTCCTAATAAATATGTGTGGTGATTCTCCGCTGCCGTACCCTACTTCCATTTTGTTTCTCTCAGCCCAACGGAAAGGATGCAGCCTGCCCTTTTCCCACTAGTTGTTGCTGAAGGCACATTTCTGTTAGTTTTATTCCTAAAACAACTCTTTTGCCCAGAAGTGCTCTTGCACAAAACAGCTGTACTAAAAATAAAAAATGTTCCTTGTAAGGAGGCAGAAAGGAAAAGAGGAAAGGAAGAGCCAGTGAATCTAAATCCTTGCCTGGTTTGCGGGACACACAAATGGGGTTGGCTTTGTTTTTACAGCTGGGTGCTTTTCATGGGGAATATTTGCATGGGTTTCTCATCACACACAATGCCTATGCCCACTACATTATGGCTAGCAAACAGAACCCACAGTGGTATGAAGAGGGTAGAGCAAAGAGAACAAGACGAAGGAGCCGCAGATTGCTGGGGAGGAGACTTGGAGAGTGGTGGGAAGGCAGAGATCTTCCGTTCCCTCAACTGCCTCATAGGGGCAATATCTACTGCATGGGTAGGCAAACTAAGGCCCCGGGGCTGGATCCGGCCCAATCACCTTCTCAAGCCAGCCTGCGGACAGTCCGGGAATCAGCATGTTTTTACATGAGTAGAATGTGTCCTTTTATTTAAAATGCATCTCTCAGTTATTTGTGGGGCATAGGAATTCGTTCATTTTTCCCGCCAAAATATAGTCTGGCCCCCCACAAGGTCTGAGGGACAGTGGACCAGCCCCCTGCTGAAAAAGTTTGCTGAACCCTGATCTACTGAGACGAGTTGCTGTGCTCACCAGGCCTGGCCTCCTGAGTGAAACTTGTTTCCTCCAAAAAGAGGTCACTGACACAAATGTGATTTATTGCCAACCTGCTCCTGACACATGCAGAGCTATGCATGTGGGAAGGGATTTATGGTGCCCCTGATGGTATATGGGGTGGAGACTGGTCAAGAGGCAGCTATCTTTCACATGTGATGATTAGGTGTAACAAATCAATTGCAAATTTAAGAGGATGGGTGTGCAATGGAACACATTTGATAATACTGAGTATAGGTGTAGCATAAAACCACATATAGGTTGTAGCTAATACCCCAGAGGACAGGATCACATTTCAAAATGACCTTAACAGATTAGAGAATTGGGCCAAAGCAAACAAGATGAATTTTAACAGGGACGTGTCCAGAGGAGGGCAACCAAAATGGTCAAAGGCCTGGAAACGATGCCTTATGAGGAACGGCTTAGGGAGCTGGGTATGTTTAGCCTGGAGAAGAGAAGGTTAAGGAGTGATATGATAGCCATGTTCAAATATATAAAAGGATGTCATATAGAGGAGGGAGAAAAGTTGTTTTCTGCTGCTCCAGAGAAGCGGACACGGAGCAATGGATTCAAACTACAAGAAAGAAGATTCCACCTAAACATTAGAAAGAACTTCCTGACAGTAAGAGCTGTTTGACAGTGGAATTTCCTGCCAAGGAGTGTAGTGGAGTCTCCTTCTTTGGAGGTCTTTAAGCAGAGGCTTTACAGCCACCTGTCAGGAATGCTTTGATGGTGTTTCCTGCTTGGCAGGGGGTTGGACTGGATGGCCCTTGTGGTCTCTTCCAACTCTATGATTCTATAAAATAGCCCCAACATTTCTCTGCAAGAAGAGTTGTCTTAGTCAACTGCTGCTCTAGCTGAGGCAAAATATGTCTACCTATTTCCTTTGAGAAACAGCTGCAGGAACCTTCCACTTTGAATGCTTGAAATCAACTATATGAATGCTGTTGCTGCTATTTATTTTTACATCAACATCATACTCAAGCCATCCAAGTCCCAAAGGTGAACCGTTCTCCAACAGAATGCAAAGGGGACAGTGCTGAATAAATGTCCTCTGCCGCATCCACATTTATTTGTATATTTCAATCTTTCTACCACTTAACACAAGGCAGGGTACATAGAGATTCCAAGCCATCTCAAATTCAGGCTCTGACCACATCCAGACCTTCTTGTAGCACCTACAAGGTTTCTGCATGTTAACCAGGAAAAAACACCACGCACAGTATTGAACTTACTGGTAATTATTCCCCTCACAAAAAGGCTTCCCATTTTATTCCACTTGAAGAGAAGAAGAAGGGTTTGGATTTGATATCCCGCTTTATCACTACCCAAAGGAGTCTCAAAGCGGCTAACATTCTCCTTTCCCTTCCTCCCCCACAACAAACACTCTGTGAAGTGAGTGAGGCTATGCATTGAAATGCATAGTTCATGATGAAATCCTTAGTATCAAAGCAGTTCCTATCTCTTTAATGAAATACTTGGGTCTGAGAAGGTTGCTCCTATCTGATCTTTTTTTAAAAAAGTTTTTATTAAAGATTTTCTTGATTTACAAAAGTATGTAATGTCTCTCGTATTTCCCCCCCCCCCATGTAACATTTTTGCAAATCAGTTTCATTTGTTGAGACATTAGGAAGGAAAGGGGGGAAGAGGTGGACGGGGAGGGGGGAAAGATAGGTGGGGGTGGGGGTGGGTGATGATGTTTCTATTTTACTTAATATATGTAGGGTTTGATGTCAGCGTTGCTTGTGCAGGTTCTCTGTTGTTCGCTTGTGTTCCTTTGGTGGTGAGAGAGGTTGGGGTTGGCCTAGGGTGTGGTTGTTCATTATCTTTTTTAAGAGTCAAGTATCAGCTTGCAAGTCCATGTACCAGATTTCAGATATACTCCTCTGTATGCTCACTAGCTTCCAGCCTTCCAGCCATGCAAGTATAAAATGAAACAATGGCTTTTATGATAACTGAGTTGCAACACAGTTACTGTATTATTAAAGGAATTGTTTCATTTAAAAAAAATTTTTTTAACAAACTTTATTAAATCTCATATATAGATATTGTGTGTAACATAAGATAGCAAAATACACGCATTTAATAAATGTTCATATTATAATTAAAAAGGTAAAGGGACCCCTGGCCATTAGGTCCAGTCGTGTCCGACTCTGGGGTTGCGGCGCTCATCTCGCTTTATTGGCCAAGAGCCGGCATACAGCTTCCAGGTCATGTGGCCAGCATGACTAAGCCGCTTCTGGTGAATCTGAGCAACGCACGGAAATGCCGTTTACCTTCCCACCAGAGCGGTCCTATTTATCTACTTGCACTTTGACGTGCTTTCGAACTGCTAGGTGGGCAGGAGCTGGGACCGAGCAACGGGAGCTCACCCCGTCGCAGGGATTCAAACCGCTGTGGTTTAATGACTGGACCTAATGGTCAGGGGCCCCTTTACCTTTACCTTTACAATGAGCATGCAAGCAGCTACTATCAAATTCCATATTAACTCCTTATGGTTTATTTAATAATTTATAATAACAATTTCTTATTTATACTCCGCCCATCTGGCTGGGTTTCCCCAGCCATTCTGGGCAGCTTCCAACAGAATATTAAAAACACAATGAAACATCAAACATTAAAAACTTCCCTAAACAGGGCTGCCTTCAGATGTCTTCTAAAAGTCAGATAGTTGTTTATTTCTTTGACATCTGATGGGAGGGCGTTCCACAGGGCGGGTGCCACTACCGAGAAGGCCCTCTGCCTGGTTCCCTGTAGTCTCACTTTTTGCAGTGAGGGAACCTCCAGAAGGCCCTCAGTTTGTGGATCTACAGTAAGTACTCTAATAATAGGTCAAAACCAGCTCTTTGAATTGGTCATGGAAACAAATTGTCAAGCAGTGCAGTCAGGCCAGGATCAGTATAATATTCTCAAACCGCCTTGCTCCGGTGAGCAACCTGCCTGCTGAATTTTGCACTAGCTGAAGTTTCCAAAACAACTTCAGAGGCATCCCTAGATATTTTTCACACATAACCACCCTTATAACCAAGAAGATCTTTAACAGGATCCGCCAGTGAGATTGACAACACACACCTGCTCGTTACAAGAACGCAACAGACCAGCAACAAGGCGAGCCATAGAATGCTAGGGAAGAAAAAAGCATGTGGAACAGTACCACCTAGTGGTAGGCTAGTACTATTCTAGTACTGTACTCTCTTAAAGGTAACTAGTAAAGGGACCCCTGACCAGTCGCGGACGACTCTGGGGTTGCGGCGCTCATCTTGCTTTATTGGCCGAGGGAGCCGGCGTACAGCTTCCGGGTCATGTGGCCAGCATGACTAAGTCGCTTCTGGCGAACCAGAGCAGCTCACGGAAACGCCGTTTACCTTCCCGCCAAAGTGGTACCTATTTATCTACTTGTACTTTGACATGCTTTCGAACTGCTAGGTTGGCAGGAGCTGGGACCGAGCAACGGGAGCTCACCCTGTCGCGGGGATTTGAACCGCCGACCTTCTGATTGGCAAGCCCTAGGCTCTGTGGTTTAGACCACAGCGCCACCCACGTCTTCTTACTTGCTATGTATTCAGCAAGGCAAAAATAGAACCTCTCACTGCACCCACCCCAGCACTAAGAACAATTCAAAAACCTGGGTGCCAGAGGAAACTGGGCGGTTCCAGTAATGAATTTCATTAGGGTGTTTAATAAATAATAGTTGTGTACTCTTTACCTGCTGCAATTCTCTCTTCCACTCATCTATTAAAGGTACAGGAGCACTGGCCTCTTTTTCACCTGGCTATTCTAAATGTTGTGCTGTCACTGACCCTCCACCAGCGTCACCCATGTGCCCTCTTTGACTGCATTTGTTCCCTCTTTTGGTCTATGGACCACAATAAAGCTGTGTGTGTGCGCGCGCGCATTGTTAGGACAGCTCCCCTAATTTCCAGAGGTGCTCAGGTTTCACCTTGGCTATTATTTACATTAAAGTTACATAGAACTTGGCCTGAAAATACGGCCCTCCAGATTTTTTTCCAGGAGTTCAGTGTTGCTTTATATGATGTACAGGAGGCATCCCCAAACTGCGGCCCTCCAGATGTTTTCGCCTACAACTCCCATGATCCCTAGCTAACAGGACCAGTGGTCAGGGATAATGGGAATTGTAGTCCAAAACATCTGGAGGGCCACAGTTTGGGGATGCCTGAGTACAGTATTCAGTGCCTCAGTGCAGGGTTATTTCCCTAAATGCCCACGGGAGAGTGCTTTGGCTCAGAAGCTGAACATATCATTTGCATGCGGAAGTCCTCAGTTTCATTCCCTGGCATCTCTAGGTTAAAAAAAAAAATCATAGGAAGGGTGTAACTTATCCTTTATGAAAAATCCTTGGCACTGAGATCAGAAACAGTGAAGTAATCACATTCTTCTGTTGACATGGACGGCATTGCATAGGAAGTTTTGGTACTGCCGGGAAAATGAGCCAAGTAGTTCACAAAGTCACATGTGGCAAGCCTCCTTACCATTGGCTGGGGCTGTTGTAGTCCAAAACTCCTTGAGGGAGGCACCAGGTTGGCAGAACCAATATATAGGGTTGCACTCAAAACCTACGTGAGGGGAAGGCTACTGGTACTTGTGCAGTGGGATTTCTAACTCCATCCTCTCACTTTAGAATACTGTATCCCTGAAGAGTCTTTTTTGGGGTTTGGGGAACACCCAGGAAAAGTCTGCTCCTGCCCACCTAGCAGTTCGAAAGCACGTCAAAGTGCAAGTAGATAAATAGGTACTGGCGGGAAGGTAAACGGCGTTTCCGTGCGCTGCTCTGGTTCGCCAGAAGCGGCTTAGTCATGCTGGCCACATGACCCGGAAGTTGTCTGCGGACAAACGCCAGCTCCCTTGGCCTATAGAGCGAGATGAGCGCGCAACCCCAGAGTTGTCCACGACTGGACCTTACAGTCAGGGGTACCTTTACCTTTACCAGGAAAAGTCTGGGTGGCTGCTGTGGGAGGTAGCATTGGTTTTCTTTATTTTTATCGTTTTTCAGCTGAAATGTTCACAGCTTAGTATCAAAAAGTTATCACTGAGTAACATCTCATTGCATTTATTTCACAATATTTAGCTTTCAGCACTTTATCGAAAGTGTGGGCAGAAAGTAGCTCTACTGCTAGATATCTGGGTAGTTTGAAGTACATCAGGGAGTAGAACTGATTCCTAATTGTTTAGCGGCAGAAACAACAAAATTAATCCCCTCCATCCCTTACTCTCAGTGATGTTAGTTGACTAGGGTAGCCAAATTTCAAAAGGTGAAAATCCAGACACAAAAGTTGAGCTTTTTTATTTATTTTGCAAGATATCAAAAAAGAAAATGAAGTTTTTGAGCTATTTTAGTCGACCCACTATGCAACAGCCCTGACCTGTTTAACATTATTAGAATGATATTAGATATATCGTTCTAAAACATCACAGGGTGTACTTGTAATTTAGATTGCTTTTCTTACCTCGTTGGTTTCTTTTCATCAAAACCCTGCTGGTTGCTCTTAATAACAGATTAAGAACATTAAGAGCAATGTGTCCTTTGTCCCTCTGCGTCACTACAACCCTTCCTTAACTCTTTCCGAACGTTAAAAACGTGAGTTTTGATCCACACCAAGAACAGCTCTATGAGGAAACATTATAACATGGGGTAGTTTAGGGGGGGAAAGGCATGTTAAAGGCTTATTGGATTATGCACAGCACGAAGAAGGCAGATAGGGAGACATTTCTCTCCCTCTCTCACGATACTAGAATCATTCAATGAAGCGGAATGTTGGAAAACTCAGGACAAACAAAATAATTGCATTGCTTCACACAGCACAGAATGGCTGGTGGTTGCAGCTGGGCCCAAGACTTTATGAGATCAACAGCATGCAATCAAGGAATGAATGAATGATCCTACGTACCCCTAGAATAAAAAAAAAATAAAAAAAAATTTTTTTTTAAAGGTTTTCACACCAAAGTTTGAATTTCTATGATTTCCTTTTGTAGAAAGATGTGTTAAATTTTGCACTCATTATCTACTTTCAAAATCTCTCACAGCAGCAACTATTTTAACCCAGTCACATCAAGCATCCGTTGTTGATGTGTTTGTCTCCCCAGTCATTTCACACAACGCCCATCTCTGAAGTCAATTCTTCCATCAATTTCAAAACAGCATACATTCACGTTTGCAGGCTACTTATATTTATTTATTTTATTTATTTATTTATATACAACTCTTCTACCATAGAAGGACTTCATGGTGACAATTTACAACAAAGTTACATAAATTAATAATATAATACAATAAGACAATAGCAGCGACATTAAAAGAGCAACAGAGATGGTGTCGTTGGTTGCCAAACGTATACATTTTTTAATTTTTTGCACCTGAAAGATTTTTTGTTTTGTTTTAAATAAGAGAATAGGATGGAGTTTTAATCAGGGTTGCCTCATGGAGAAGGCTTGCCTCTGCCTGGTTGTTACCACGATCTAACCTCTGAAGGCAAGTCCACCCAGAATAGGGTCTCATCCAATTATCTTCATGAACAGACAACTTCATATGCAAGGCTGAACTATATTATCATGAGAAGCAAGAACTTTAGTTTGGGAGAAATGGAAAATGGCTTTGCTTGCTCAAGAAGCCTGCTTAGGACTTAAGGAAAAGATTTCTGATAACCACAGAATATTGGATCTTGCTTAATCATTGTTCCCTTTACTATGAAACTTGAATGACTGAGTGCTTATCAGTTTGGAAGCTAAATGTGGCCACCCCCAAAATAAGGAAGCGTTTGATTTGTGCCATTAGGTGTGTCATTGTGTAATTTGTCCCATTATCTGGAGGCAAAACCTCTGTGTTTACACTCTTTCCCAAAAACAGCAGTTGTCTTCAGTGCTTCGTGTCTTGGTTTCAAAGGAGCATGGTGCTGCTGCAGATCAATAACAGTTATGCCACAATCCTGGGTTTCTCCATTGAGGAGGGAAAACTGGAAAGGGAGGGCAGGGGAAGGAAGAGATGGGTCTCACAGCTGGAGAGTCTACCAGGCGAGATGAGCGCCGCAACCCCAGAGTCGTTCGCGACTGGACCTAACAGTCAGGGGTCCCTTTACCTGGTGCTACTGCCTCACTCTGCCTGAAAGTTGGGCTGGCTCTAGATCAACTCAGTAAATGCAAACCATGCTTTGTTTGAGCCAAAGCCTTGGGTGGCACAGAGTTCATTCAGTGGAACAAGGAAGATTCAATCTGGAGGTTCAAATCTGGCAGGAGCCTGAGACATTTAAAGTCTACTAAAGGAAAGGATCAGGGTGTAAGGACTCAGAATGGCTGCCAGGCTGCTTGTCCTCATATACCTTTGAAACTGTTGTTGCAGGTGGAAATACAGAGAAAGCAAAGCGTTGTTTCCCTTTCCCTATCTCTTCATAAGGTCTCAAAGTAGAATGAAGGCTCTTTTCCATTTTTCATTCCCCCACAAACAGAAAGGGGCAAGACAGCAGAGAAGCCACCCTTCTTTCTCTCCCTCAAGTTCAGCTCCAGCCCCACCTCAAATCCCCAAAGCTTCAGAGAGATCAGCAGCTCAAGGTGTGTGTGCCAGGGAAGAGGAAGCACAGGAGATCACAGTTCAGCACGAGGCGATTCGTCCCCAAAGTCCTCTCTCTCCTTAGGCGTGGATATAAGCCTCCAGCCAGTGTTCCCCAGACTCCTTCAGCGTGCTGCAGAGGAAAGAGAAAAGGGCTCTCAGTAACCACCCTCAGCTTAGTTTCATAGTGCTTGTCTTTCTTCCTTGTGCTGTTAATTTCACTTTTAATTTGCATACCGCCCTTCTGTATTACCGTAGCTGAAATTAGCTGAGATTCTGCATTGCAGGGGGTTGGACTAGATGGCCCTTGGGGTGCCTTCCAACCCTACAATTCTATGATTCTATACACAAGGCTGTGTAGAGAAACAAAAGGTGGTGTGAAGAAGCAACAAAGACTGCACACCTTATAACGCAATCTGATCCAATACAAAAGTGTCATAATAAAAACATAAGCAACTTAAGCCAAATGAAGTGATAATCAATATTCCATGAGAATATAATAGCACACAATAAAATTAAATACCAGCAAATAATAATTGAACAGAAATTCACTCTCAACAATTACAATAAATAATATCTAAATCAGTAAAAATAACAGAGCATATAAAAAAAGAAAATAAAATAAAAAAATTCCTTCCAGTAGCACCTTAGAGACCAACTAAGTTTGTTCTTGGTATGAGCTTTCGTGTGCATGCACACTTCTTCAGATACACTGAAACAGAAGTCATAAAAAAAGAGTGCAACTTGACAAGCCATTTACACAACTTCTTCCCAGCTGGTTCTGCTGTTCCTAAAGTAAGAGTTTTGAAAAGGCTACTGGGGCTGGAGGGGGGGTACAAGGCAGGTGGGGAAAAGCCGTTGATTGAACTTACTGCAATATATCTGCAAAAGCCGTGAGCAGGGGCTTGCATTGGTACTTAACGCCATGCTTAGCACAGAGGGATTTCACCAGAGGAGCCACCTTCCAATAATTGTGGCGAGGCATCGTTGGGAAAAGGCTGTGGAAAGAGAGCAAGAAATGGTTTCACATGGGGAACCAGTGTGGTGTAGAAGTTAAAATGCTGCACTAGGACTTGGGATGTTGTTGTTTAGTCTTTTAGTCGTGTCCGACTCTTTGTGACCCCATGGACCAGAGCACGCCAGGCCCTCCTGTCTTCCACTGCCTCCCGCAGTTTGGTCAGACTCATGTTGGTAGCTTCGAGAACACTGTCCAACCATCTCATCCTCTGTCGTCCCCTTCTCCTTGTGCCCTCCATCTTTCCCAACATCAGGGTCTTTTCCAGGGAGTCTTCTCTTCTCATGAGGTGGCCAAAGTATTGGAGCCTCAGTTTCAGGATCTGTCCTTCTAGTGAGCACTCAGGGCTGATTTCCTTCAGAATGGATAGGTTTGATCTTCTTGCAGTCCATGATACTCTCAAGAGTCTCCTCCAGCACCATAATTCAAAAGCATCAATTCTTCGGTGATCAGCCTTCTTTATGGTCCAGCTGGGATACCAGGGTTCAAATCCCCACTCAGCCATGCACCTCGCTGGGGGAGGTGACTTGAGTCAGCCTAACCTACCTCACCACCTTGAGCTCCTTGGATGAAAGGTGGGGTGGGAATGTAAACAATAAATCAGTGGCAGAGCCTTCAGTTAGCCAAAGCCATCCCACCTCTGTTGAAGTTCCCTAACCTTTCCCCACCCAGTATGAGTATGGGCTGTTGGTTTCATGAAGGCCTTTTCCAGACACATTCACACTGTACCAGTGTCTCCCTTCCATATGTCACATAGGGCCTACTCACTGATGCTCAATCTGGAAGTTCAGGTGCCCCGTGTACCAGTCATTGAACAGGGATTGATCCACATCACACGTCGCTGCGAGCTAAGTGAGAACGAGAAAGGAGACAGACCATTAAATGGCCCAGCAAAGGGGGAAAAGCTACCTCCAGAACCAACCCCACCAAAATGTGACCATGGCAACTGAGCCATTTGAACCACTCTCTCTTTGATGGAAATGTAACCTTGCCCTTTCTAAGGAGGCCATGCACTTGAAAGCGCAAATGGATGGCCGAACCTATCAGATGAAAGACAGTTATTGTCTCTGGGAGGAAGAAGTACATATTAACTCACCTGAGCAGACACCCAGTCTAAATTCTTATCATAATCGATAGTCATGGGAATGTGGTTCATCTGTGTGATCCAGAGAAACCAAGTGCTTTCTAGGAACCTGGGTAGATCAACACAAGAACAACAACAATAATCGCCACTCTGTCAGAGATAGGCCAATACCACCTCATTCAAAGCAAGTTTTTTCTACATCCTCCTTCCGCTTACAAGGCCCTAATCCCTTTCTGCTCCCGTAGGAGTGATGAGAGTAAGGGAATAAGAGGAGCAGGTGCTCCATGGGCCTTCATTAGGCCCAGCAGACTTACTTATGGGAATTTTCCAGTTCAGATACCGCTGTGATTTGTAGTTTTACCAAGGCCTCACTAAGAGCCTGAAAGACCTGAGAAACTACAGATCCCAGGGATCTTTGCCTTGGAGATGTCTGTTATTGTTTGTATTGCATCAAATTGGCACTGCTAACTCCAGAGGAGTCTGTTAAGTTAGGCAGCCTCTTATGTCAGTGAATGAACCTTTTGTCACAGAAGAACATTGCACGGATACTGAAGTTTCCATTTAAAATAAATACCACCACCAGGTGAAAAATATAATGCTGAAAACATATAGGGTGAGATCTCTTAACAAATGTAACAAATTTGTGCAAATACTTCTGCTTGCACAGCAGGTCTTCCCCCCTCCACTTATACCCCCCCAACATTAGCTTGGAGGGGTCAGTGGTAGCCCCCGAACAGCATGTGGGGGGAGGGGAGGGGGATTGTTCCATCTCACAAGCTGATGTACTCTGTGCAGACAAAATGTCTGTAATAGCATGATGCTGAATTCCACCCATCTCTGTAGGGGGCAGAGGAACAGTCTCTCTTGTGACTGATGGACACTTTCTTGGACTGCTTCACTAGGCCAGGCCAGGGGAGATCATCTGCATGACGGATCTGTTCACGCTGGTGGGATAATTTGAGATGCAAAGAAAGCACTTTGTACATGCACAGCCTTCTCCGCCCACCCCACCCACGAGAGTTTTGCATACAGATTATTTACCTGGCCAGGCAGTAGAACGCCATGAAGTTCTTAAATCCCATTAAAGGAACAAACATGAGACAAATGCGGATATTGTAGAACACAATGTAACCAAACTCCTGCCAAAGAAAACTGGGTTAAGGCAATAAAAACGATCGAAAACGGCTGCCTTTGTATGGTGCAATTATGATGGCAACAAAGGCCATGATGCCATATGACTCAGAGAAATGCTTGCACGCATGGAAACGCCCAGGGAACTGTATCATGTTAAGAAGAACTGCCTTCATGGTATGGAAGGGGATCAGTATCAGTGCAGATGGGACACACGATTCTGCACCGGGGTGGATATTATGAAAGGCAGTATATAAATGTCTTACAAATAACAAATCAAAGGAATGAACAAATGAAAATCTCATGGATATTGGTCTTCTTGATTACTGTAGATCTATTCCGCCCTCCCCAAACTGGCATTGGCTCCAACATACAAAGGCCAAGTGGATTTGTTTACTTTGTTTATTCACTAAAGTAAACTCATCCTTCATGTGACACAGGAATAAAAGAATGACTTCTCTAATGCAACTCTGGTGCCTAGCTGTAGGCAGTGCGGACACAGGACACCTGCATTTCTCCATTACGTTATTATCCATAGGGGAAACTGTGCAGTTACAAGTTCACAGATGACTCACCATCCATTTTTTCCTCTGAATTGCGAAGCGTATTATAATCAGCTGCACAAATACAGCAAATGTGATTGGGGCTAAGACTATGGAGAAAAAGGAAAGCAAACATAAAACAAAGAGGAGTATTTTCCTTCAGTTGTAATAACCAAGCTATCCAAGCCACCCAAGTATTTCTGGGTATTTTTCATCTCCCAGGTAATTCTGGAGCAATCATACTGAGCTAAATTTAAGTTGGGGGGGGGTGCAGGTGATTTGTTGCCATAGGAGCTCAAGGGTATTTGAGTTTCATCCCTCCTGGAGGTGAAGTCATGAAAGTGTGTGTCTGAGAAAGAGAACCGAAACCAAAACAAAAACCTCAAGAGTTTTGAAACTGAAGCTGAAAAGAGATGGAGCAGCTCAACTTGCTTTGTGGAATTGGTGTCCCCCCCCCCCGTGTACTCTAATGGAGGGGGGTGTCTGCTGGAGTTTTGATGCTGTTAAGTTTCTTTCTTATGCTCAGCCTGTATAAATGTGTGGGGGAAATGCTACTCATCTCCAGAGATCTTCATTCTGCAGAAAAAAACCCTAATATACAAGCTGGGAGGCCGAAATCTCTCACTGCTCAGAGATTGGGGTTTGTGTAACACTAGCAAAGATAACATTTCTTCTATCTATCCATTTGCCTATATAATATTTTTATTCAGAACCTCCAGCCTCTGGTCTATCATGCTTCGGTCCTAATCCCCAAAGAGGCACAGCCTTGCTGATGGTAGCAAACAACTGAGAGAGACTCACGGATGAAGTATTTGTGCTGGTGCTGGTAAGGCATGTATTTCTTCTTCTTCTTCCCAAGCTGCAAATGGAGAGCAGAAGCAATGCGGCTAAACATAGGTAACAACTTTGCTGACCTCTTGTCACTGTACAGATTTTTCTTATAGCACTTGATTCAGGAAAGAAGCCTATGATATATGTTCGCAACATGAAATCAGCTTCCATGGCCATGTTTGCATGTAAGGCTAAACCAAACCATGGCTTTAACCTACTGCGTCTGTTATTCATGGTGGACATTTCCCTGTCTACTCACCTCCTCAGAGAGCGGCTTCCCCAGGCTGAACAGGAGTGGATGCATGTTGAGATCTGGGTCCTTGCGGAAGCAGTTGGGTTTGGCATGATGCTGGTTATGCATATGGTTCCACCAGCTGGGGGGCCCTCCCTGCACACAGAATAAAAAGAAAACCCACCGATTTTTCATTATTCATGTTGGTGGTGTTGGGGAAACTACGTTAAGTGTTTATTCCCGACACACAAATTGGAAAAAAATACTGTCCAAAATGACAACGCTGAGAAAACAGAGAGAGACAACTTCAGGCTCCCAGGGCACTCTGATGTTGACCTGAGAGTCACAGTCGTTCAACAAAGTATTCGACGAGAATATCAAGAGTGAAGTTATTGAACTGAATTTATCCGGAAGTTTGATTCTATTCCTGCTTAGCTTCTATGAGTTCTAAGCAGGGAAACCCCCATTCTCAGCACTAGGCTCTTACTTTAAGTACTCCTGCCACAATGTGGTGAGCCAGTCTATTCCACTTGGGCTTCTGAAAGACGGAAACATGCCCAAGATCATGCTGAAGAAAGCCATACTGGATCTGGAAAGCAAAGAAAGCAATATCAATACATGCTGATAGGCTATTTTCCACAGATGGGTTAGTAGGAACAAATGGCTCACTCTTTCACCAAGACTTGGGAAAAGCAACAGCAGCTATCCTACGCACTCTGTCCCTGTTTAGTTCCCCACACATTTGCAATGGAAAATGGAAGCCTGGGCACTTTCATCTGGAGGAGAACTGGTTCCTATGTAGTTAGTACTATAGAAAAGGGCACTAGGCCTTCCTGCATGGGTATATATCCTCAGTTCCCATGGTGGCATAATAAAAAGGCTTGCCTCATGAATATTGCTTATAAAAGTTCAGACACAACAGAACAATGAAATGGAAGATTTTAAGTATTACAGTAGCATCGTGGAAGCCACAGTCCATGGATTCATCCCACAGGGGTGGTGTGACTCTTAAAGGCCCACAGCTATGTAAACAAGGCCAGTCAAACAGATCTTCACCTTGAAATCATCACCTCCCATACTAGCCAGGCATAATATTTAGGATAAGGACCCATTCCATTGCAAATGGCTCTACCAAATGGCCACTGGCCTTTCAAGGTCAACAGCTGGGGGGGATAAATTCCAATAATAATAATAATAATAATAATAATAATAATAATAATAATAATAATAATTTATTTGTACCCCGCCCATCTGGCTGGGTCCCCCCAGCCACTCTGGGCGGCCTCCAACAGATATTAAAATACATTAAAATATCACAGATTAAAAACTTCCCTAAACAGGGCTGCCTTCAGGTATTTTCTGAATGTTAGATAGTTGTTTATCTCTTTGACCTCTGCTGGGAGGGCGTTCCACAGGGCGGGCGCCACTACCGAGAAGGCCCTCTGCCTGGTTCCCTGTAGCTTTGCCTCTCGCAGTGAGGGAACCGCCAGAAGGCCCTCGGCGCTGGATCTCAGTGTCCGGGCTGAACGGTGGGGGTGGAGATGCTCCTTCAGGTATACAGGACCGAGGCCGTTTAGGGCTTTAAAGGTCAGCACCAACACTTTGAATTGTGCTTGGAAACGTACTGGGAGCCAATGCGCTGCGCAACAGAACTGCGGCCACCAATAAATCCCGGGAAGAGCGTCCCCGGAACCTGGCGATCCGGCAGGGCTCACAACATTTCCCCTACTCCCCGGTAAGCTCTAGTAAGAGCTGCTGAGAGAGAGCGGGGTTGAGATGGAGCCCATCGGGTTCACCACTTCCTCTGCCGAGTGAAGCTGCGAGACTGGCCGGTCTCAGCATTTTAATTTCTCAAAAAAAAAAAAAAAAAAAAAAAAAAAGGATTCGGAACTACAAAATCGTGAGTAAAATGACATTTGGACTTAATTACAAGCCGCAAGGGACTTTAAAAACGGAGGTCGGTCCCTTGACGTTGAAACAAAAGAAACAGTGAACTTTGTTACCGATGCTAATTGAAAGAGGAAGTTAAAAAGGAAAACTTCTGCAACAGTGCCTAGGAGGAATAATTGAAACAATCATTGACTGTAAGAAAAAGCTACTCTTTTTCCTGTGGTTTCGGGGAATTTAGCGAGGAAAATACTCTAAGAATTGTTGGATTATAAACTACTGACTGTTGTGGCTGGACAAGCTGTTTTTTGACCTTGAAATGGTGAAAGCTCTGAGTGATGCCGACATGAGAAAAATACTAGTCTTATTGAATGAAATGAGAGACTCACTAGAGCATCCAATCAGAGGTGGAACAGCTCCAGGAATAAGGATTATATCATGCCAGATGTACAGGATGTAGAGCGGCTGGAAAAGGAGAAAGGAATAAACTACACCACAGACTGTGAGATAAAGGAATTAAAAGGACTACTTTGCAGACAGAAACTTACAGAACATAAAAAGGTTGGAACTGCCAAAAGGAAACATAAGAAAAAGAAAACAATGGATGGATTGATGAAGAAGAAGGGAAAATTGGGTAGGAAAATCCCAAAAGAAGAAAAAGCTGCGCAAACATTAGGAGTTGATCGAAAAAAGAAGAGAACGATGAAGAAGAAAAAACTGCAGAGCAGAAAGGAAAAACAAGACCCACGGGGGCAGGAAAGCTGGTGGAATTGGACCGCTGTGAGGGAGGGTGTGGGTTGAACAAGAATATATTTTTGAACTGGACTACCTTTCTGGCTTTAAGGACAACGATATATCGATATGGTTATTGGCATGAGTGACTAATAAGGATTATTAAAATGATTACTAAGAGGAAGAAAATATGGCTAAATACCCTGAGACCGAAGGGAGGAAGGAGGGAAAATATAAAAAAGTATAAAGTGAATCTGAAAATAAGTTAAATATAGAGTGGACAGATGGGAAGAATTTAGGGAAAGAGCAGAAGTACCTGGATGCTTAGGTTTGAATTTAGGATTAATAAGAATTTTAACTGTACTTGACGATGATTTAAAAAGTAGATGCATGAATCTGTTAAAGAGGATTTATTATGAATTCAACAGTGGAGGACTTGAGGAAGTCAATTGAAATATGAAATTGAGAAAATTAGGAACGCCTGGCCTACAAAATTGGGCCAGGCCCAAGCAATGTTAATGAAAAAAATTAGTAAGGTTAAATGTATAATGAATATGTATACACCTGTGAGAGGGGGTGGTGGACTATGGCTTCCCACAGTGAGAGGGGGGAAGTATGAAAATTTAACCGCTATGTTATGTGCTTATAAAAACCAATAAAAATTATTACAAAAAAAAGAATAGTTCAGACTGAATCCTGCTGCACCCAGTAATGCAGACACATTTACCTGTGCAATGGTGAACAATGCTACACCAATGAGGAAAGGGGTCCAGGTTTTTCCAAAGTACCAGATGACGAGCCAGGATGCAATGTCTATCAGGAAAGCATGCAGGAACATGAAGGCGAAGAAGGGATAACTGGCCTTCAGGAGTCCAGATCTCTTCACTGTGCTGTGCAGCTCACGAAAGTCTTGTATCAGCATATCCTGTGAGAAGTGACCATGGTTAAGTTCCCCCTTCACAAAGTACATGCATCTGATTCAAACTGTAGCATTACTACACTTTCTCTAGAGAGATTATGAAAATAATAATAATAATAATAATAATAATAATAATAATAATAATAATAATTTATTATTTGTACCCCGCCCATCTGGCTGGGTCTCCCCAGCCACTCTGGGTGGCTTCCAACAAATATCAAAATACATTAAAATATCACAGATTAAAAACTTCCCTAAACAGGGCTGCCTTCAGGTATTTTCTCAATGTCAGATAGTTGTTTATCGCTTTGACCTCTGATGGGAGGGCGTTCCACAGGGCGGGCGCCACTACCGAGAAGGCCCTCTGCCTGGTTCCCTGTAGCTTTGCCTCTCGCAGTGAGGGTACTGCCAGAAGGCCCTCGGTCTGGATCTCAGTGTCCGGGCTGAACGGTGGGGGTGAAGACGCTCCTTCAGGTATACAGGACCGAGGCCGTTTAGGGCTTTAAAGGTCAGCACCAACACTTTGAATTGTGCTTGGAAACGTACTGGGAGCCAATGTAGTTCTCTCAGGACCGGTGTTATGTGGTCCCGGCGGCCACTCCCAGTCACCAGTCTAGCTGCCGCATTCTGGATTAATTGCAGTTTCCGGGTCACCTTCAAAGGTAGCCCCACGTAGAGCGCATTGCAGTAGTCCAAGCGGGAGATAACTAGAGCATGCACCACTCTGGCGAGACAATCTGCGGGCAGGTAGGGTCTCAGCCTGCGTACCAGATGGAGCTGGTAGACAGCCGCCCTGGACACAGAATTAACCTGCGCCTCCATGGACAGCTGTGAGTCCAAAATGACTCCCAGGCTGCGCACCTGGTCCTTCAGGGGCACAATTACCCTGTTCAGGATCAGGGAGTCCCCCACACCTGCCCGCCCCCTGTTCCCCAAAAACAGTACTTCTGTCTTGTCAGGATTCAACCTCAATCTGTTAGCCGCCATCCATCCTCCAATGATGTTAACAGAGAGGCCAAGCTCTCCTTCAACAGGGGGCGGGATGGGACAGGACTCTAAGATAAGAGGGCCATGATGATTTCAGGGCATTGTCTAACCAGGGGCAGTGGAAAACCTCTCTCTGCTCTCTCTCCACTGTAACTTCAAGGAGTGCAATGAGTGGATTTTCTGTAAGAGTTGAGGTTTTTGTACCCAGATCCCTCCTGTGCTGTTGTTGGCATCCGTCTATCTCGAAAGACAATGTCAAGACCCTGACTTCTCAGCCTCGCTGATGTGGTCCAAAGGAAAGCAGAGCAACACGCTTGGCACCAGCTTGGTTGCTGGAGTTGCCAGAATGAGGCATATAAGACACCATCCAATTATCTTAGGGACTCCACTCTGGATCTGTTTAGGGTTTACACCTTAGCCTTTCCTTCTAACAAAGATATCCCGCAAGGCAGCAGAGGTTTAGGGCCAGAGTTTTCCTTCTCTGTCTTCTTGACCATTAGACCCACTTGTCTGTTCCAACTGCCAGAGCCTGTCTTTGCATGCAGGGGAATTGCACTTGGCATGCTAGTTGCATGTAAATCCTACAAGGAAGCAGGGCAAGCTCACTAGGCTCCAACTCTGCTACCTCATCTCTTTCCATGAGGATGAAATCTGAAGTGGGGAATGCCTTTGCTCCTCACATGATCTGATCTAGATCCTCACTTTTGCAGGGTTCTAAATTGTATGGGAAATCTCCTCATTTTAGACTTCATCCTTCAACTCGTAGAGGGCCATAAACACAACTTTACTGGTGACCAGTGAAGAGTGGGCAGGTGCTTAGTGAAGGATCTAGGCAGAGAGATTTAAATATCCAAGCAGATCCCTCCACCACCTACCCAGTGGCACAAGACTATGGTTGTCTCCGCCATGGTGACTGTGTGGAAAGCCATTCTCCTTCACTTCTCTACCATGGGGACAGGGAGTGAGGAGCAATACTGAGGTTCTAAAGCATCATGAAAAATGTACCCTTTAGGGATCCATGGAGCCTAAGCCACCAAAGGGAAACCCTGCAGCTAAGTTCTTTGGTATCTGTAATGTGCTTTTGCTCAATTAGAACATGTAAAGCATTTTAGTCCAGTGGCTTTTGCCATGCACACCACATGGAAAACTTACTTTTTTGGTGGGTTCACAGCTGGGTTGATCAGGTGCCAGCTCCCCAATTAGCAGTGAGCTCAGGTGTTTCTTTACTAGGTCCTCATCCTTGTGGAAAGCGGTGAAGGCATCCTAAACACACACACACACAAATGTAAAAGGATGTAGGGGTCTTAGTACACCACAAACTTAACATGAGTCAACAAAGTGATGCAGCAAAACAAAACAAAAAACAACAACAAAATTCTTCGTGAGGATTTGTAATCATGATGGTATTGAGGCAGTTTTACACAATCCTGCTTTCAGTACTGTTTGTACTGCCGTCCTGGCCTAAGTCCTTGCAACCTTGCAAATGTTTTGGGGGCAGACAGCCTGCTTCATTTCCAATCAGCACACACCCTGTAACCACCTGCTGTAATCCTGTAACTTTTTATGCTACTGATGTTCTGGGTTTATTCTTGTGTCCCTCTTTTGGTGGTGCACTATAGGGTAAGCGCATCCCTCCAGATGGCAATAATACAGTAACACTGGGGAAGCACTGGAGAACAACTAACCAAGTGGCACGGTGTGTGGACATTCCATTGTAAATTCACTACTAATGCACTATTATTGCATCAAGGACATGTTGAAGAATATACCCGCAAACAACAACAAAACAGTCTGGAGGAGCCCAAAAGTCAATTCATTCCAGCTTAAGACATACCAGACTAGGAAACATCTAGCAAGACCAGATGTCATAATTATGCATCAGCTTCTTGTTCATGTTCTCAGAAGCGATAAAATCTGTAAGCCTGGACATGGCCCAGGACATTTCTCTGCCTGAGGTAGGAAGCCCAATGACATCTGCTCCTTCACCCACCCAATGTTGGTAAACATATTACAGCAATCTTAATAAATGATAATTTACAGGCTTTTAATAGTACCCTCGATCCTACTACCTGAGGCACGCTGCCTCACTTGCCTAATGGTAGGTAGAGCCTTAATTATTTCACTGGCATCTGAATCCAAGAGCATCTGTGGTTTGTGACACTGAAAGACAATCATGGACTTGAGACACATCAAAGGGCACTGCAGGACGGTGGTTGCACATCCCTGACAGAAATTAAGGCGATCACAGGATGGCTGCCTTCACTCAGAAGTGGCGCCAGCATTGGCTTTCCTCACAACAGGCAGTTTATAAATAATAATAATAATAATAATAATAATAATAATAATAATAATAATTATAACAACACCTTTATTGTCAATGTACAACCTGTGTACAATGAAATTACCTTAGCCTCCCCCCAAACACTCAGTCTCATTGCACTCTGTGTGCTTGTCGCACAACACACCAACCCCGAAAGTCAGTTGCACTATATTATTTTCCGTTCAGCAGCCTAACAGCCCACGGATAGAAACTGTTTTAGCCTGTTGGTATGACTGATTATACTTCTATATCTCCTGCCCGAGAGTAGAAGATTAAAGAGGTGCTGGCCGGGGTGTGAATTGTCCCTTAGAATTTTTCTGGCTTTCCTAAGGCAACGATCCCTTGCGATGTCATCTAGCCGGCTCAGGGGACAGCCCATGATATCATGTGCTGTGTTCACCACCCTCTGTAAAGACTTTCTGTCCGTGGCTGTCAAGCCAACGTACCACACTGTGATACAATATGACAGGACACTTTCTATTGTGGACCGGTAAAAGGAGGTCATCAATTGTTGTTTAACATTGTTCTTTCGCAAGACCCTGAGAAAATGGAGTCTCTGTTGCGCCTTCCTAACTACCTGAGTTATATTGTTTTTCCAAGTGAGGTCTTCACTAAGGTAAACTCCCAGGAATCTTTAAACAGCCCTTGTGGCCTAAGCCAGTCCATTCCAGTAGGAAGTACAAACACAGTGTGAAGGTGTAACGGATTGGCCCTAAGATGAAGGAGTTATTACCTCCCGGTTCATAAGGAGTTAATCCACCCTCACTTGGAATGGCAGCTCATCCTTTAGGGGCGGGACCATCCCCGGTTTAAAAAGGAGGGAACTGTCGTTTTGGCAGTTGAGAAGAGGGAGGGTGTGTGTGGTGACAGGGAGAAGAAGAGTGTGGGGCCAGGATAGTGATGGTATAGGTTAGGTTTAGTTTATCGTGAAACTATACAAGTACTGTTACTGTAAACAAGTTTGTGAACGCATGAAGCTTTAAATCGACTATGTTCTATAAGAAATAAAGTTCAGTTCTTTTTGTGCCATAAAGGAATCGTCATTATTAATCCAGCGGGGTATTAAAGCTCACAGAGGTGTGTACTCGGGAAGGGGACAAAACTTACCTGAGGAAAGGGTTTTAGTTTGTGCCTCAGAGTCACACAGAGAGGGGTTAGAAGGTGAAGACCTGGAGTGCCATTAAGTTGCCATAAGCGTGAGGCAAATCGATACAGTGGGGAGCCAAGCTGAGGGCTGCACTGTAGGCAGAAGGTGGTTCACCTAAATAGCCCAGAGCATTAAGGATACCAGGCCACGTAAGCTGGATAAGGGCTCTCATTAATAATAAAACGTTATAGTGAGAGGGAGTTGGTTTCGAAGACGAACCTTCCTTGAGAGAGAGAGAGAGAGAGAGAGAGAGAGAATTGGGAGGGGGTTCGTCGCAGAAGGCATATCAGATTAGGAGATTTCATGGGCATGGTGGGCACATGTCGTACTGAGGGATATTCTAACTTGTGGGCATCAGCCATGTGTCCATGTTGTAAGCCCAGAGGCAAGGATGGGGGAGGAAGTCAATATGTAATAATAGTAATCATTTATTTTGTGTACCCCACAGGGGTTTTTATGCAAATTAAGCTGCAACACTGTATACCCTTTACCTGAGAGTGAGTTCCCCTGAAATCAGTGAGGCTTACTTATGAGTAGACATCAGGGAAACGGTGGCTTTTCAGATTTAGGTGGACTTTAACTCTCATCAGCCTCAGCCAGCATGACCAATTATCAGGAAGAATAGGAGTCATATTCCAGTAACATTTGGAGAGCCACAGGCTCTAGGATTGCACCATGTCAATTAACACCAACTTCAGTTACATGTACAGTGGTACCTCTGGTTAAGTACTTAATTCGTTCCGGAGGTCCGTTCTTAACCTGAAACTGTTTTTAACCTGAAGCACCATTTTAGCTAATAGAGCCTCCCGCTGCTGCTGCGCCGCCAGAGCACAATTTCTGTTCTTATCCTGAAGCAAAGTTCTTAACCTGAAGCATTATTTCTGGGTTGGCGGAGTTCTTAACCTGAAGCATACTTAACCCCGGGCTACCACTGCAATTTGAATAAAACTGTTTTTGTGGGTGCCAGAATGTTCATTTGGTTAGGAACAGAAAAAATATATGTAAAAATGAAATATATTTAGTTTACTTTGACATGCAAAAAAGTGCTAGAAAAAGATACCATCCCTAAGGCAAAATGAGAAAACTTTAAATCACCAAGGTCAATATGCCACTCATATATAAATAATAATAATAATAATAATAATAATAATAATAATAATAATATCACATAATAAAACATAAATCACTGCATCAGGATTTATGCCTCTTCCTAACTGTTCAGTCAAGACAATCCCAAACACAACATCCTTTACTTACACTATTCTCAATCTCAGGTGGTGTTTTCTAAATTTTAATTTCAGGTGTACAACAGATTAGTATATTTCACACCTTGCCAATATATTCTGCAAAGCTAAGACATTCTGTAGTGAAATATAAAATTGTGGCTGTCATTCTAAGTGTATTTACCAGGCTTAAATTCAATGAGAAGAGCAAAAACTACAGCCCGAAACAAATATCAGCTATGCTACATCAGTTCTCTTAGCTTCCTACCCCAACATTACTCAAATATTTTGGCTGAGGAGACATCCTCAGTCATAGTTTCTCACAGGCAATGCTTAGATATGATAACTCCGCTTTTGAGTCCATATGATGTAAGGAGGTCTTGAATCCTGCACACACCTGGGCTTCTTAAACCACCTGGAAGTCAGCGGGATTTAAGGAGGCAATGATATGTATAAAGAATTATGACCAATTATCCTTAGAAGGAGCTGCAGACTAGCTGTCGTCACCCATGCCCAGCCAGAATTTAGCTTCCTCCTCCAGCAAGCGGATTATTATGCGGTGGGCTTTTCTGTGCCTTCAGATCCTACTTTTAACTCTTGTTTCCCACAATAACAGAAAATTGCCAAGGAAACATCGCAAGCATATGAAGAACGTTGGTCCCTCTAGCCCTGAATGCCTACAGTGCTGTGTCAGTGGTTCTCCAGGATGTCAGGCACAAGTCTTTTCCAGATCTGCTACCTATGATCCTTGGAGATGCTAGGGGTCGAATTTGGGATGCGGTGCAGGGGTGGATGGACCTTTTTGACTGGGGGGTGGCAGATATTTATCTCTCTCCACCCTTCAGGCCAACTTCAACAGGTGGATGGGGCCCCCCATCTATCAATCATCCGATGGCCTGATGACATCAGGTGTCTGAGAGGTGGGTGATCACAGAGGGCTGAAGGGATGGGTCTGCTTTGCCAAAGCATTCCCTGCATTGAACTCTCCCCTCTCCAGCTGTTGAGCAGAGGGTCCAACCCTGCTCTCTACAAGGGTCTGCTTTGCCAGTGTGTTTCTTGCAGGGAACATGCTGGCCAAGATGCACCCAGCAGGATTGAGCCCCATCCCCATCAGCTGATGCCAGCCAGTGATGTTAGACTGTCATGACCTCATGGGCCAAATGGGACCCCCTAGCAGGTCTACTGCTACTCCTGATTCAAGGCGTGTGCTCTGCCACTGGGTGATGGTCCTTCTCCACTGCTCTCTGCCCTGCAAGAAGGTCTCACCGTGGCATCTTGTCCGGAATAGTGGCTGATGATGCGCCTTCCTCCAGGGTGCCGCCAATAGAACTTGCTGACATCGTAGACTTTCCGGTTGATGACCAACCACCTCTCTTCCTTGGAGTTCCCTTTGCCTGAGCGGAGTCCTATCTCCTCCCAGGTGAAAAGCTGTGGAGCATCTAAGCAAGGTTCCTTTCCCCCTTGAACAGTGCCTGACTGTGGAGGCATTCTGATTGACAGCGCAGCACCAGCTTTTCCAGCTAGCTGCTCTTTATGCGGGTTGGAGCAACCTGTTTCATGTTTCAGACAGGTTTATATAGATACACACACCTGTTGCAGCAATCCAAACCACCCATGACATTCTGTTGCTTCAGGCATTCTCTTTCAAAACAATTGAATACAGCCACGTACATAGAAGTCATTTATCTTTGGGTGCTCTGCATTGTGCAAGAGTCATAGCTTCGCCCCAACAGAAGTTTGATATTTGCCAGTCACCATCACTGATCACTATCTGAAGAAGTGTGCATGCACACAAAAGCTCATACCAGTAACAAACTTAGTTGGTCTCTAAGGTGCTACTGGAAGGATTTTTTTATTTTTTATTTTGTTTCCACTTCCAGAGTAATATTGCTTCCTTTTTCAAGCAACAGCATTAAGAGCAGAAAATATGGAGATATCATCACAACAATCATGCCACAGGTAGGGATGGGTGAGAAATTTAAAGTTTGCATTTAAAGCCAAATCTGCTCATTGCGAAACAATACGAGAATTGAAACACAGTCATCCTTTGACACCTGCAATTTTTCGAATCTTGCAATTCAGTTCTCCAACCATTGTTTACGAAAATAGATATATTAGGGGAAAGTGTGCATAAAAATGAAAATAACAAAAAAAATTGTATTATATTGGGGAAACTTGTTTGCAAACAATTGTATGTTAGTCAAAATTGTGTATAAAATTGTATTAAGAGTAATTCACATTAAATTCCAGATGAATTTTTATTAGGATTTTTTTTAATGCAAGTTGCTGCAGAAATGTGGATAACTGGATTTAATATTGGCCAAATGAGAGACTCACATATTGCTCCAGTTAGTGAAAAAAGCTATGTATGTGCCAGCTCCCATCCATCTGGTCTAGAAACCACCTACCTCAACATTATCTGAATTGAGCATCAGTTTGTTGGCTCTCATCCAATCCATTACTGAGGCAGGACAATCATCCAGTACATCCACTGCCACACCTGCAGATGTAAAGGAGAAGCAGAGCTGTATGTCATCAGCATATTGCTGACAACATAGTCCAAACCTCTGGATAACCCCACTCAGTGGTTTCATATAGATGTTAAACAGCATGGGGGAGAAGACTGAACCCTGAGGAACACCACATTGAAGACTCTATGGGGCAGAATAGCATTTCCCAAGCATCACCCTCTGGAAACAACCAACCAAATAGGACAGGAAACAGCACAAAGCTGTGCCACCCACCCCTAAGAAAGACAGCCGCTTCAGACTGATACCACTGTCCTGAAAGCCACAGAGAGGATTGATGAGAATTTCCCTTCTCTCTCTCTTGGCTTCATGCTCCGGCACTGGGGGGGGGGGAGTGAGCAGGCGGGGTCATGGCTGGCACACGCCCCGGGGGCGTGGTGCACTGCCCACAGGGGCATAGTGCCCAGCGTGGGCATGGGGGCAGCCGCAATGGCACCCCACCGGGATTGCGCTGGTGGGGGCCATGCGCTCCCCCTGCACCCCTCTTCCTCCACCAGTGCTGAAGCCCAACTGAAATGGATCTAGAAAATCAGTTTCCCCCTAGAGCATCTGGATCTGGTTGGCAACCACCCATACAAGAACTGGCAACTGGCTGGTAATTCCTTAGATATTCTGAATCCAAGGAGGGCTTTTTAAGGAGAGGTCTTACCACTGCCTTCTTCAAGCAGGCAGGGACCAGCTCCTCTTGCAAAGAGGCATTAATAATCTCCCTGCCTCAGCCAGTTGTCCCCTCCCTGCTAGTTTTTATCAGGCAGGAGGAGCAAGGGTGGACCAAAGTGGTCGCCCTGACCAATCCAAGCACCTTGTTCATGTCCTTGAGCCTTGCCAACTGAAGCTCAGTCCTCTGGAGACCCGTTGAGATTTGTCTGCTTTAACAGTGGAGTCAAGGTCCCAGCGAATGCAAGTGATTTTTGCCCCCTCAAAGTGCTTTACAAACAAGTCACAGTGAGGTACCATCAGTTCTGCTACCTCTTTCGGACCAATATTAAAAACACAATGAAACATCAAACATTAAAAGCTTCCCTAAACAGGGCTGCCTTCAGATGTCTTCTAAAAGTCAGATAGTTGTTTATTTCTTTGACATCTGATGGGAGGGCGTTCCACAGGGCGGGTGCCACTACCGAGAAGGCCCTCTGCCTGGTTCCCTGTAGTCTCACTTTTTGCAGTGAGGGAACCTCCAGAAGGCCCTCAGTTTGTGGATCTACAGTAAGTACTCTAATAATGGTCAAAACCAGCTCTTTGAATTGGTCCTGGAAACAAATTGTCAAGCAGTGCAGTCAGGCCAGGATCGGTGTAATATTCTCTAACTGCCTTGCTCTGATGAGCAACCTGCCCGCTTAATTCTGCACTAGCTGAAGTTTCCAAACCATCTTCAGAGGCATCCCTAGATATTTTCCCCACATAACCACCCTTATGGGGGCAAGAAGATCTTTAACAGGATCCGCCCGTGAGACTGACAACACACACCTGCTCGTTACAAGAACGCAACAGACCAGCAACAAGGTGAGCCATAGAATGCTAGGGAAGAAAAAAGCATGTGGAACAGCACCACCTAGTGGTAGGCTAGTACTATTCTAGTACTGTACTCTCTTAAAGGTAACTAGTAAAGGGACCCCTGACCAGTCGCGGACGACTCTGGGGTTGCGGCGCTCATCTTGCTTTATTGGCCGAGGGAGCCGGCGTACAGCTTCCGGGTCATGTGGCCAGCATGACTAAGTCGCTTCTGGCGAACCAGAGCAGCTCACGGAAACGCCGTTTACCTTCCCGCCAAAGTGGTACCTATTTATCTACTTGTACTTTGACATGCTTTCGAACTGCTAGGTTGGCAGGAGCTGGGACCGAGCAACGGGAGCTCACCCTGTCGCGGGGATTTGAACCGCCGACCTTCTGATTGGCAAGCCCTAGGCTCTGTGGTTTAGACCACAGCGCCACCCACGTCTTCTTACTTGCTATGTATTCAGCAAGGCAAAAATAGAACCTCTCACTGCACCCACCCCAGCACTAAGAACAATTCAAAAACCTGGGTGCCAGAGGAAACTGGGCGGTTCCAGTAATGAATTTCATTAGGGTGTTTAATAAATAATAGTTGTGCACTCTTTACCTGCTGCAATTCTCTCTTCCACTCATCTATTAAAGGTACAGGAGCACTGGCCTCTTTTTCACCTGGCTATTCTAAATGTTGTGCTGTCACTGACCCTCCACCAGCGTCACCCATGTGCCCCCTTTGACTGCATTTGTTCCCTCTTTTGGTCTATGGACCACAATAAAGCTGTGTGTGTGTGTGTGTGTGTGTGTGTGCGCGCGCGCATTGTTAGGACAGCTCCCCTAATTTCCAGAGGTGCTCAGGTTTCACCTTGGCTATTATTTACATTAAAGTTACATAGAACTTGGCCTGAAAATACGGCCCTCCAGATTTTTTTCCAGGAGTTCAGTGTTGCTTTATATGATGTACAGGAGGCATCCCCAAACTGCGGCCCTCCAGATGTTTTCGCCTACAACTCCCATGATCCCTAGCTAACAGGACCAGTGGTCAGGGATGCTGGGAATTGTAGTCCAAAACATCTGGAGGGCCACAGTTTGGGGATGCCTGAGTACAGTATTCAGTGCCTCAGTGGCAGGGTTATTTCCCTAAATGCCCACGGGAGAGTGCTTTGGCTCAGAAGCTGAACATATCATTTGCATGTGGAAGTCCTCAGTTTCATTCCCTGGCATCTCTAGGTTAAAAAAAAAATCATAGGAAGGGTGTAACTTATCCTTTATGAAAAATCCTTGGCACTGAGATCAGAAACAGTGAAGTAATCACATTCTTCTGTTGACATGGACGGCATTGCATACAAAGTTTTGGTACTGCCGGGAAAATGAGCCAAGTATGTGAACAAAGTCACATGTGGCAAGCCTCCTTACCATTGGCTGGGGCTGTTGTGGTCCAAAACTCCTTGAGGGAGGCACCAGGTTGGCAGAGCCAAGTTTAATACATAGGGTTGCACTCAAAACCTATGTGAGGGGAAGGCTACCGGTACTTGTGCAGTGGGATTTCTAACTCCATCCTCTCACTTTAGAATACTGTATCCCTGAAGAGCCTTTTTTGGGGTTTGGGGAACACCCAGGAAAAGTCTGCTCCTGCCCACCTAGCAGTTCGAAAGAACGTCAAAGTGCAAGTAGATAAATAGGTACCGCTCCGACGGGAAGGTAAAAGGCGTTTCCGTGCGCTGCTCTGGTTCGCCAGAAGCGGCTTTGTCATGCTGGCCACATGACCCGGAAGCTGTTTGCGGACAAACGCCAGCTCCCTTGGCCTATAGAGCGAGATGAGCGCGCAACCCCAGAGTTGTCCACGACTGGACCTTACAGTCAGGGGTACCTTTACCTTTACCAGGAAAAGTCTGGGTGGCTGCTGTGGGAGGTAGCATTGGTTTTCTTTATTTTTATCGTTTTTCAGCTGAAATGTTCACAGCTTAGTATCAAAAAGTTCTCACCGAGTAACATCTCATTACATTTATTTCACAATATTTAGCTTTCAGCACTTTAGCGAAAGTGTGGGCAGAAAGTAGCTCTACTGCTAGATATCTGGGTAGTTTGAAGTACATCAGGGAGTAAAACTGATTCCTAATTGTTTAGCGGCGGAAACAACAAAATTAATCCCCTCCATTTCTTACTCTCAGTGATGTTAGTTGACCTAGGGTTGCCAAATTTCAAAAGGTGAAAATCCAGACACACAAAAAATGAGCTTTTTTTTATTTTGCAAGATATCAAAAAAGAAAATGAAGTTTTTGAGCTATTTTAGTTGACTCACTATGCAACAGCGATGGAAAAAGCAAAATTCATGTTAGGGTCAAAAGGAATGAGAATAAAACTGCTGATATCATAATGCCATGATCAAGGCTGAATCGGCCCTGAACTGTTTAACATTATTAGAATGATATTAGATATATCGTTCTAAAACATCACAGGGTGTACTTGTAATTTAGATTGCTTTTCTTACCTCGTTGGTTTCTTTTCATCAAAACCCTGCTGGTTGCTCTTAATAACAGAATAAGAACATTAAGAGCAATGTGTCCTTTGTCCCTCTGCGTCACTACAACCCTTCCTTAACTCTTTCCTAATGTTAAAATCAACCCTGAGTGCTCATTAGAAGGACAGATCCTGAAGTTGAGGCTCCAGTACTTTGGCCACCTCATGAGAAGAGAAGACTCCCTAGAAAAGACCCTGATGTTGGGAAGGATTGAGGGCACAAGGAGAAGGGGACGACAGAAGATGAGATGGTTGGACAGTGTTCTCGAAGCTACTAACATGAGTTTGGCCAAACTGCGAGAGGCAGTGAAGGATAGGCGTGCCTGGCGTGCTCTGGTCCATGGGGTCACGAAGAGTCAGACACGACTGAACGACTGAACAACAACAACAATGTTAAAAACGTGAGTTTAGATCCACCCCAAGAACAACTCTATGAGGAAACATTATAACATGGGGTAGTTTAGAAAAAAAGGCATGTTAAAGGCTTATTGGATTATGCACGGCGCTAAGAAGGCAGATAGGGAGACATTTCTCTCCCTCTCTCATAATACTAGAATCATTCAATGAAGCGGAATGTTGGAAAACTCAGGACAAACAAAATAATTGCATTGCTTCACACAGCACAGAATGGCTGGTGCTTGCAGCTGGGCCCAAGACTTTATGAGATCAACAGCATGCAATCAAGGAATGAATGAATTATCCTACGTACCCCTAGAATAAAAAATAAAATAAAAATAAAAAATTTTAAAAAGGTTTTCACACCAAAGTTTGAATATCTATGATTTCCTTTTGTAGAAAGATGTGCTAAATTTTGCACTCATTATCTACTTTCAAAATCTCTCACAGCAGCAACTATTTTAACCCAGTCACATCAAACGTCCGTTGTTGACGTGTTTGTCTCCCCAGTCATTTCACACAATGCCCATCTCTGAAGTTGATTCTTCCATCAATTTCAAAACAGCATTAATTCATGTTTGCAGGCTACTTGTATTTATTTATTTATTTAATTTATTTATATACAACCCTTCTACCATAGAAGGACTTCATGGTGACAATTTACAACAAAGTTACATAAATTAATAATATAATACAATAAGACAATAGCAGCGACATTAAAAGAGCAACAGAGATGGTGTCGTTGGTTGCCAAACGTATACATTTTTTAATTTTTTGCACCTGAAAGATTTTTTGTTTTGTTTTAAATAAGAGAATAGGATGGAGTTTTAATCAGGGTTGCCTCATGGAGAAGGCTTGCCTCTGCCTGGTTGTTGCCACCATCTAACCTCTCAAGGCAAGTCCACCCAGAATAGGGTCTCATCCAATTATCTTCATGAACAGACAACTTCATATGCAAGGCTGAACTATATTATCATGAGAAGCAAGAACTTTAGCTTGGGAGAAATGGAAAATGGCTTTGCTTGCTCAAGAAGCCTGCTTAGGACTTAAGGAAAAGATTTCTGATAACCACAGAATATTGGATCTTGCTTAATCATTGTTCCCTTTACTATGAAACTTGAATGACTGAGTGCTTATCAGTTTGGAAGCTAAATGTGGCCACCCCCAAAATAAGGAAGCGTTTGATTTGTGCCATTAGGTGTGTCATTGTGTAATTTGTCCCATTATCTGGAGGCAAAACCTCTGTGTTTACACTCTTTCCCAAAAACAGCAGTTGTCTTCAGTGCTTCGTGTCTTGGTTTCAAAGGAGCATGGTGCTGCTGCAGATCAATAACAGTTATGCCACAATCCTGGGTTTCTCCATTGAGGAGGGAAAACTGGAAAGGGAGGGCAGGGGAAGGAAGAGATGGGCCTCACAGCTGGAGAGTCTACCAGGCGAGATGAGCGCCGCAACCCCAGAGTCGTTCGCAACTGGACCTAACAGTCAGGGGTCCCTTTACCTGGTGCTACTGCCTCACTCTGCCTGAAAGTTGGGCTGGCTCTAGATCAACTCAGTAAATGCAAACCATGCTTTGTTTGAGCCAAAGCCTTGGGTGGCACAGAGTTCATTCAGTGGAACAAGGAAGATTCAATCTGGAGGTTCAAATCTGGCAGGAGCCTGAGACATTTAAAGTCTACTAAAGGAAAGGATCAGGGTGTAAGGACTCAGAATGGCTGCCAGGCTGCTTGTCCTCATATACCTTTGAAACTGTTGTTGCAGGTGGAAATACAGAGAAAGCAAAGCGCTGTTTCCCTTTCCCTATCTCTTCATAAGGTCTCAAAGTAGAATGAAGGCTCTTTTCCATTTTTCATTCCCCCACAAACAGAAAGGGGCAAGACAGCAGAGAAGCCACCCTTCTCTCTCTCCCTCAAGTTCAGCTCCAGCCCCACCTCAAATCCCCAAAGCTTCAGAGAGATCAGCAGCTGAAGGTGTGTGTGCCAGGGAAGAGGAAGCGCAGGAGATCACAGTTCAGCACGAGGCGATTCGTCCCCAAAGTCCTCTCTCTCCTTAGGCGTGGATATAAGCCTCCAGCCAGTGTTCCCCAGACTCCTTCAGCGTGCTGCAGAGGAAAAGAGAAAAGGGCTCTCAGTAACCACCCTCAGCTTAGTTTCATAGTGCTTGTCTTTCTTCCTTGTGCTGTTAATTTCACTTTTAATTTGCATACCGCCCTTCTGTATTACCGTAGCTGAGATTCTGCATTGCAGGGGGGTGGACTAGATGGCCCTTGGGGTGCCTTCCATCCCTACAATTCTATGATTCTGTACACAAGGCTGTGTAGAGAAACAAAAGGCGGTGCGAAGAAGCAACAAAGACTGCACACCTTATAACGCAATCTGATCCAATACAAAAGTGTCATAATAAAAACATAAGCAACTTAAGCCAAATGAAGTGATATTCAATATTCCATGAGAATATAATAGCACACAATAAAATTAAATACCAGCAAATAATAATTGAACAGAAATTCACTCTCAACAATTACAATAAATAATATCTAAATCAGTAAAAATAACAGCGGACCACAGAGCATATAAAAAAAGAGTGCAAATTGACAAGCCATTTACACAACTTCTCTCTTCCCAGCTGGCTCTGCTGTTCCTAAAGTCAGAGTTTTGAAAAGGCTGCTGGGGCTGGAGGGGGGGGGTACAAGGCAGGTGGGGAAAAGCCGTTGATTGAACTTACTGCAATATATCTGCAAAAGCCGTGAGCAGGGGCTTGCATTGGTACTTAACGCCATGCTTAGCACAGAGGGATTTCACCAGAGGAGCCACCTTCCAATAATTGTGGCGAGGCATCGTTGGGAAAAGGCTGTGGAAAGAGAGCAAGAAATGGTTTCACATGGGGAACCAGTGTGGTGTAGAAGTTAAAATGCTGCACTAGGACTTGGGATGTTGTTGTTTAGTCTTTTAGTCGTGTCCGACTCTTTGTGACCCCATGGACCAGAGCACGCCAGGCCCTCCTGTCTTCCACTGCCTCCCGCAGTTTGGTCAGACTCATGTTGGTAGCTTCGAGAACACTGTCCAACCATCTCATCCTCTGTCGTCCCCTTCTCCTTGTGCCCTCCATCTTTCCCAACATCAGGGTCTTTTCCAGGGAGTCTTCTCTTCTCATGAGGTGGCCAAAGTATTGGAGCCTCAGTTTCAGGATCTGTCCTTCTAGTGAGCACTCAGGGCTGATTTCCTTCAGAATGGATAGGTTTGATCTTCTTGCAGTCCATGATACTCTCAAGAGTCTCCTCCAGCACCATAATTCAAAAGCATCAATTCTTCGGTGATCAGCCTTCTTTATGGTCCAGCTGGGATACCAGGGTTCAAATCCCCACTCAGCCATGCACCTCGCTGGGGGAGGTGACTTGAGTCAGCCTAACCTACCTCACCACCTTGAGCTCCTTGGATGAAAGGTGGGGTGGGAATGTAAACAATAAATCAGTGGCAGAGCCTTCAGTTAGCCAAAGCCATCCCACCTCTGTTGAAGTTCCCTAACCTTTCCCCACCCAGTATGAGTATGGGCTGTTGGTTTCATGAAGGCCTTTTCCAGACACATTCACACTGTACCAGTGTCTCCCTTCCATATGTCACATAGGGCCTACTCACTGATGCTCAATCTGGAAGTTCAGGTGCCCCGTGTACCAGTCATTGAACAGGGATTGATCCACATCACACGTCGCTGCGAGCTAAGTGAGAACGAGAAAGGAGACAGACCATTAAATGGCCCAGCAAAGGGGGAAAAGCTACCTCCAGAACCAACCCCACCAAAATGTGACCATGGCAACTGAGCCATTTGAACCACTCTCTCTTTGACGGAAATGTAACCTTGCCCTTTCTAAGGAGGCCATGCACTTGAAAGCGCAAATGGATGGCCAAACCTATCAGATGAAAGACAGTTATTGTCTCTGGGAGGAAGAAGTACATATTAACTCACCTGAGCAGACACCCAGTCCAAATTCTTATCATAATCGATAGTCATGGGAATGTGGTTCATCTGTGAGACCCAGAGAAACCAAGTGCTTTCTAGGAACCTGGGTGGATCAACACAAGAACAAGAACAACAATAATCACCATTCTGTCAGAGATGGGCCAATACCACCTCATTCAAAGCAAGTTTTTCTACATCCTCCTTCCGCTTACAAGGCCCTATTCCCTTTCTGCTCCCGTAGGAGTGATGAGAGTAAGGAAATAAGAGGAGAAGGTGCTCCATGGGCCTTCATTAGGCCCAGCAGACTTACTTATGGGAATTTTCCAGTTCAGATACCTCTGGGATTTTCCGGAATAAAGTCAACCTGTTTCGCCTTTTGGCTTCTTCAGCAACATGAAATCACCATGATATTTTTTTGCAACCTTTGAAATACTTATGGTACTCCTTGTTATAATATCATGGTGATTTCAAGTTGCTGAAGAAGCCGAAAGGCGAAACAGGTTGACTTTATTCTGGAAAACCTTGTTCTGCTTACATCATCTCATGGACTTCTTATATTATGGCATGGGATCCATAAATTTTGGGTTCCTTTTTGTACATTTGTAATCTATATATGTATTTATGTTGTCAGATTTGTCTAGTGTTACTGTGTTGTTCACCCCGGTTGTGGGGATGATATAAAATGAGATACTACTTTTATGATATTCAGCAGGTTGCGTTTGTTGTGATTTATGCCAGTGCTGTATGTAACCAAGGTTTGTTGTTTGTTTTCAGGGGAGATCATCTGCATGACGGATCTGTTCACGCTGGTGGGATAATTTGAGATGCAAAGAAAGCACTTTGTACATGCACAGCCGCCCCCGCCCACCATGAGAGTTTTGCATACAGATTATTTACCTGGCCAGCCAGTAGAACGCCATGAAGCTCTTAAATCCCATTAAAGGAACAAACATGAGACAAACGCGGATATTGTAGAACACAATGAAAGCAAACTCCTGCCAAAGAAAACTGGGTTAAGGCAATAAAAACAATTGAAAACGGCTGCCTTTGTATGGTGCAATTATGATGGCAACAAAGGCCATGATGCCATATGGCTCAGAGAAATGTTTGCACATATGGAAACGCACAGGGAACTGTATCATGTTAAGAAGAACTGCCTTCATGGTATGGAAGGGGATCAGTATCAGTGCAGATGGGACACACGATTCTGCACCGGGGTGGATATTATGAAAGGCAGTATATAAATGCCTTACAAATAACAAATCAAAGGAATGAACAAATGAAAATCTCATGGATATTGGTCTTCTTGATTACTGTAGATCTATTCCGCCCTCCCCAAACTGGCATTGGCTCCAACATACAAAGGCCAAGTGGATTGTTTACTCTGTTTATTCACTAAAGTAAACTCATCCTTCATGTGACACAGGAATAAAAGAATGACTTCTCTAATGCAACTCTAATGGTGCCTAGCTGTAGGCAGTGCGGACACAGGACACCTGCATTCCTTCGTTACGTTATTATCCATAGGGGAAACTGTGCAGTTACAAGTTCACAGATGACTCACCATCCATTTTTTCCTCTGAATTGCGAAGCGTATTATAATCAGCTGCACAAATACAACAAAAGTCATCGGGGCTATGACTATGGAGAAAAAGGAAAGCAAACATAAAACAAAGAGGAGTATTTTCCTTCAGTTGTAATAACCAAACTATCCAACCCACCCAAGTATTTCTGGTAATTCAGGTAATTCTGGAGCAATCATACTGAGCTAAATTTAAGTTGGGGGGGGGTGCAGGTGATTTGTTGCCACAGGAGCTCAAGGGTATTTGAGTTTCATCCCTCCTGGAGGTAAAGTCATGAAAGTGTGTGTCTGAGAAAGAGAACCAAAACAAAAACAAAAACCTCAAGAGTTTTGAAACTGAAGCTGAAAAGAGACTGAGCAGCTCGACTTGCTTTGTGGAATTGGTGTCCCCCCCCCCCTGTACTCTAATGGAGGGGGGGTCTGCTGGAGTTTTGATGCTGTTAAGTTTCTTTCTTATGCTCAGCCTGTATAAATGTGTGGGGGAAATGCTACTCACCTCCAGAGATCTTCATTCTGCAGAAAAAAACCCTAATATACAAGCTGGGAGCCTGAAATCTCTCGCTGCTCAGAGATTGGGGTTTGTGTAACACTAGCAAAGATAACATTTCTTCTATCTATCCATTTGCCTATATAATATTTTTATTCAGAACCTCCAGCCTCTGATCTATCATGCTTCGGTCCTAATCCCCAAAGAGGCACAGCCTTGCTGATGGTAGCAAACAACTGAGAGAGAGACTCACGGATGAAGTATTTGTGCTGGTGCTGGTAAGGCATGTATTTCTTCTTCTTCTTCCCAAGCTGCAAATGGAGAGCAGAAGCAATGCGGCTAAACATAGGTAACAACTTTGCTGACCTCTTGTCACTGTACAGATTTTTCTTATAGCACTTGATTCAGGAAAGAAGCCTATGATATATGTTCGCAACATGAAATCAGCTTCCATGGCCATGTTTGCATGTAAGGCTAAACCAAACCATGGCTTTAACCTACTGCGTCTGTTATTCATGGTGGACATTTCCCTGTCTACTCACCTCCTCAGAGAGCGGCTTCCCCAGGCTGAACAGGAGTGGATGCATGTTGAGATCTGGGTCCTTGCGGAAGCAGTTGGGTTTGGCATGATGCTGGTTATGCATATGGTTCCACCAGCTGGGGGGCCCTCCCTGCACACAGAATAAAAAGAAAACCCACCGATTTTTCATTATTCATGTTGGTGGTGTTGGGGAAACTACGTTAAGTGTTTATTCCCGACACACAAATTGGAAAAAAATACTGTCCAAAATGACAACGCTGAGAAAACAGAGAGAGACAACTTCAGGCTCCCAGGGCACTCTGATGTTGACCTGAGAGTCACAGTCGTTCAACAAAGTATTCGACGAGAATATCAAGAGTGAAGTTATTGAACTGAATTTATCCGGAAGTTTGATTCTATTCCTGCTTAGCTTCTATGAGTTCTAAGCAGGGAAACCCCCATTCTCAGCACTAGGCTCTTACTTTAAGTACTCCTGCCACAATGTGGTGAGCCAGTCTATTCCACTTGGGCTTCTGAAAGACGGAAACATGCCCAAGATCATGCTGAAGAAAGCCATACTGGATCTGGAAAGCAAAGAAAGCAATATCAATACATGCTGATAGGCTATTTTCCACAGATGGGTTAGTAGGAACAAATGGCTCACTCTTTCACCAAGACTTGGGAAAAGCAACAGCAGCTATCCTACGCACTCTGTCCCTGTTTAGTTCCCCACACATTTGCAACGGAAATTGGCAGGAAGCCTGGGCACTTTCATCAGGAGGAGAACTGGTTCCTATGTAGTTAGTACTATAGAAAAGGGCACTAGGCCTTCCTGCATGGGTATATATCCTCAGTTCCCATGGTGGCATAATAAAAAGGCTTGCCTCATGAATATTGCTTATAATGCCAGTCCATTGCAAATGGCTCTACCAAATGGCCACTGGCCTTTCAAGGTCAACAGCTGGGGGGGGGGGAGAGATGAATTCCTAGAAAAGAAACACACAGCACTACCATAATGTCAAAGGGTGCCAGCATCTCTTTCCAATGAAGCAACTTTTTGCTATTTCTCTGTTAACAACTGGCATTTTTTTGCCTCAAAATGAAGAAGAAAATGCTGGATTGACATCTTTATCAATCTACTGTGACTCGACTCCAAGGTCTCCTTCCTAGACAGTCAGTTCCACCAGTTCAGACCTCATGAGCATGCATGTGAAATTAAGAGTTTTATTTTATTTTTGCCTTGACAAACATCACTTCATACTTGTTTACACACATTGAGACCACGTGCATTTTGACTACAAAGCTGTGCCTGTCTAGCTGGCCTTTTGCATGGAACCAGCAGCATTGCAGAGAAAACTACCTTGGAGCTGCTGGCATTCAGAGTTCTACCAAACAACCCTAATTTTGCTTCTGGGACCTCACAACTACATTTCCCCATGCCATATGTGCCAATGTGCACTGCAACCTCTGAATCCTCCCCATCACTATCTACTACACTATCTAGGTGGCAGATGATATCCACAACCTTCACATCAGACAAGCAATTAATCCTGCGGCCTGCACACCGATCACACACCCAGTTGTCAAATCGCCCACTACTAGGATCACTCCACCTCTGGAGAAGTTCTTTCAGGGCAGGTTTTTTTTAGATCAAGGAAAGGTCAGGCAGCATTGTGCGCCCTGGCTTCCAGGCCCTGTTGCCGAACTTACCTAGCTGTTTAACTTGCTTTGACACTTGTCCTCTGGGGCTCCCTGCAGCTTGTGGAGCTAGCTCCTTTTGCTAGGTTGCTCTAAATCAGTGTTTTCCAAACTTGGGTCTCCAGCTGTTTTTTTGGACTACAGTTCCCATCAGCCCTAAACGCTGGTCTTGCTAAGCTAGGGATGATGGGAGTTGTAGTCCATAAACAGCTGGAGACCCAAGTTGTGAAAACCCTACTCTAAATTTATATGCCTGGCTAGTTCCTCCCAGCTGCTGTTGCAGTCCATAAGGTCAGGTGTATGGCTCAAATTCCTGAAAGTAGGGATTTGAAAAAGGGAGTAGTAGTCTGGAACAGTGGATGTTGATTGACTGGACAATGGGCAATAAGATGACTGCAATTTAACTCCTTAGGGAAACTTTCTTATTTTAAAACTTTTAATAAAAAATAAGTAGCTTTTGCCTCTTGCTGAGCAGAGCACACTTTTAAAAGTGCAGGTTTACCTGTAGTTTTAAGTGGTACCTTGAACTCCCACTTTGATACACTAGACCAATTTTTAGCTGGTAACATTAAATTTGTGTGCTCAGGTTTCCAGGTTTGATCCCTGATAACTCCCAGTAAAAACAGAACTAATTTAGTAGGGATGTGAAAGTCACGGTAGGCAGTAATCACCATGATATGCTGAAATTCCACAAGCTATGCCAAATGCTTCGGGGGGGGGGGTGAGGATATGACAAAGCACTAAGACAGGGAACCGGTCCAGAATAGTCCAGACTGAATCCTGCTGCACCCAGTAATGCAGACACATTTACCTGTGCAATAGTGAACAATGCTACACCAATGAGGAAAGGGGTCCAGGTTTTTCCAAAGTACCAGATGACGAGCCAGGATGCAATGTCTATCAGGAAAGCATGCAGGAACATGAAGGCGAAGAAGGGATAACTGGCCTTCAGGAGTCCAGATCTCTTCACTGTGCTGTGCAGCTCACGAAAGTCTTGTATCAGCATATCCTGTGAGAAGTGACCATGGTTAAGTTCCCCCTTCACAAAGTACATGCATCTGATTCAAACTGTAGCATTACTACACTTTCTCTAGAGAGATTATGAAAATAATAATAATAATAATAATAATAATAATAATAATAATAATAATAATTTATTATTTGTACCCCGCCCATCTGGCTGGGTCTCCCCAGCCACTCTGGGTGGCTTCCAACAAATATCAAAATACATTAAAATATCACAGATTAAAAACTTCCCTAAACAGGGCTGCCTTCAGGTATTTTCTCAATGTCAGATAGTTGTTTATCGCTTTGACCTCTGATGGGAGGGCGTTCCACAGGGCGGGCGCCACTACCGAGAAGGCCCTCTGCCTGGTTCCCTGTAGCTTTGCCTCTCGCAGTGAGGGTACTGCCAGAAGGCCCTCGGTCTGGATCTCAGTGTCCGGGCTGAACGGTGGGGGTGAAGACGCTCCTTCAGGTATACAGGACCGAGGCCGTTTAGGGCTTTAAAGGTCAGCACCAACACTTTGAATTGTGCTTGGAAACGTACTGGGAGCCAATGTAGTTCTCTCAGGACCGGTGTTATGTGGTCCCGGCGGCCACTCCCAGTCACCAGTCTAGCTGCCGCATTCTGGATTAATTGCAGTTTCCGGGTCACCTTCAAAGGTAGCCCCACGTAGAGCGCATTGCAGTAGTCCAAGCGGGAGATAACTAGAGCATGCACCACTCTGGCGAGACAATCTGCGGGCAGGTAGGGTCTCAGCCTGCGTACCAGATGGAGCTGGTAGACAGCCGCCCTGGACACAGAATTAACCTGCGCCTCCATGGACAGCTGTGAGTCCAAAATGACTCCCAGGCTACGCACCTGGTCCTTCAGGGGCACAGTTACCCCATTCAGGACCAGGGAGTCCTCCACACCTGCCCGCCCCCTGTTCCCCAAAAACAGTACTTCTGTCTTGTCAGGATTCAACCTCAATCTGTTAGCCGCCATCCATCCTCCAATGATGTTAACAGAGAGGCCAAGCTCTCCTTCAACAGGGGGCGGGATGGGACAGGACTCTAAGATAAGAGGGCCATGATGATTTCAGGGCATTGTCTAACCAGGGGCAGTGGAAAACCTCTCTCTGCTCTCTCTCCACTGTAACTTCAAGGAGTGCAATGAGATTTTCTGTAAGAGTTGAGGTTTTTGTACCCAGATCCCTCCTGTGCTGTTGTTGGCATCCGTCTATCTCGAAAGACAATGTCAAGACCCTGACTTCTCAGCCTCGCTGATGTGGTCCAAAGGAAAGCAGAGCAACACGCTTGGCACCAGCTTGGTTGCTGGAGTTGCCAGAATGAGGCATATAAGACACCATCCAATTATCTTAGGGACTCCACTCTGGATCTGTTTAGGGTTTACACCTTAGCCTTTCCTTCTAACAAAGATATCCCGCAAGGCAGCAGAGGTTTAGGGCCAGAGTTTTCCTTCTCTGTCTTCTTGACCATTAGACCCACTTGTCTGTTCCAACTGCCAGAGCCTGTCTTTGCATGCAGGGGAATTGCACTTGGCATGCTAGTTGCATGTAAATCCTACAAGGAAGCAGGGCAAGCTCACTAGGCTCCAACTCTGCTACCTCATCTCTTTCCATGAGGATGAAATCTGAAGTGGGGAATGCCTTTGCTCCTCACATGATCTGATCTAGATCCTCAATTTTGCAGGGTTCTAAATTGTGTGGGAAATCTCCTCATTTTAGACTTCACCCTTCAACTCGTAGAGGGCCATAAACACAACTTTACTGGTGACCAGTGAAGAGTGGGCAGGTGCTTAGTGAAGGATCTAGGCAGAGAGATTTAAATATCCAAGCAGATCCCTCCACCACCTACCCAGTGGCACAAGACTATGGTTGTCTTCTCCATGGTGGCTGTGTGGAAAGCTATTCTTCTTCACTTCTCTACCATGGGGACAGGGGGTGAGGAGCAATATTGAGGTTCTAAAGCATCATGAAAAGTGTGCCCTTTAGGGATCCATGGGGCCTAAACCACCAAAGGGAAATCCTGCAGCTAAGTTCTTTAGTATCTGCAATGTGCTTTTGCTCAATTAGAACATGTAAAGCATTTTAGTCCAGTGGCTTTTGCCATGCACACCACATGGAAGACTTACTTTTTTGGTGGGTTCACAGCTGGGTTGATCAGGTGCCAGCTCCCCAATTAGCAGTGAGCTCAGGTGTTTCTTTACTAGGTCCTCATCCTTGTGGAAAGCGGTGAAGGCATCCTAAACACACACACACACACAAATGTAAAAGGATGTAGGGGTCTTAGTACACCACAAACTTAACATGAGTCAACAAAGTGATGCAGCAAAACAAAACAAAAAACAACAACAAAAAACCACAGCTGATGCTATTCTAAGCTGTATCAACAGAAGTAGTGTTCCAATCAAGGGAAGCAATATTACTGTTATGTTTTGCCTTGGTGAGACCCCACTGGGCACCAAAATTATGCGCATAACTGCCAAATTGCGTCACGCACGTGCGCAGACACGGTGCTGCGGGATACGAACTCTGTGGGTTGCGGACGTGCCTCCGTCACGGATTACGTCCGCAACCCGAGCATCCACTGTACTCTGGTTCCATTTGTTTTTCTTCTTCGGACTTCTCTCTGGTGAGAGGAGACATGTTTTCTTTTGTTCTGCCTTACGCTTAATAAAGTAGCTTTAGTGCACACAATCTCTGCCTAGCTCAGTCTGCGTTGATCTCTGCTGGGTCTCTGAATATGTGCTCAGTGCACGCTGATGGGAGAGACGGGCTGGAAACGTTCCTGTCGTATGCCTGAGGGTTGTCCTTGCCCCCGGCCGACCCGACACAGATGTCCCTTTGTGATGATTTGTATTCATGATGGTATTGAGGCAGTTTTACACAATCCTGCTTTCAGTACTGTTTGTACTGCCGTCCTGGCCTGAGTCCTTGCAACCTTGCAAATGTTTTGGGGGCAGACAGCCTGCTTCATTTCCAATCAGCGCACACCCTGTAACCACCTGCTGTAATCCTGGAACTTTTTATGCTACTGATGTTCTGGGTTTATTCTTGTGTCCCTCTTTTGGTGGTGCACTATAGGGTAAGCGCATCCCTCCAGATGGCAATAATACAGTAACACTGGGGAAGCACTGGAGAACAACTAACCAAGTGGCACGGTGTGTGGACATTCCATTGTAAATTCACTACTAATGCACTATTATTGCATCAAGGACATGTTGAAGAATATACCCGCAAACAACAACAAAACAGTCTGGAGGAGCCCAAAAGTCAATTCATTCCAGCTTAAGACATATCAGACTAGGAAACATCTAGCATGACCAGATGTCATAATTATGCATCAGCCTCTTGTTCATGTTCTCAGAAGCGATAAAATCTGTAAGCCTGGACATGGCCCAGGACATTTCTCTGCCTGAGGTAGGAAGCCCAATGACATCTCCTCCTTCACCCACCCAATGTTGGTAAACATATTACAGCAATCTTAATAAATGATAATTTACAGGCTTTTAATAGTACCCTCGATCCTACTACCTGAGGCACGCTGCCTCACTTGCCTAATGGTAGGTGGAGCCTTAATTATTTCACTGGCATCTGAATCCAAGAGCATCTGTGGTTTGTGACACTGAAAGACAATCATGGACTTGAGACACATCAAAGGGCACTGCAGGACGGTGGTTGCACATCCCTGACAGAAATGAAGGTGATCACAGGATGGCTGCCTTCACTCAGAAGTGGCGCCAGCATTGGCTTTCCTCACAACAGGCAGTTAATAAATAATAATAATAATAATAATAATAATAATAACACCTTTATTGTCAACGTACAACCTGTGTACAATGAAATTAACCAAGCCTACCTCCCCCCGCACAAACACTCAATCTCATTGCACTCTGTGTGCTTGTCGCACAACACACCAATCCCGAAAGTCAGTTGCACTATATTATTTTCCGTTCAGCAGCCTAAAAGCCCACGGATAGAAACTGTTTTTTAGCCTGTTGGTACGACTGATTATACTTCTATATCTCCTGCCCGAGGGTAGACGATTAAAGAGGTGCTGGCCGGGGTGTGAATCGTCCCTGAGAATTTTTCTCGCTCTCCTAAGGCAACGATCCCTTGCGATGTGGGACAGCCCATGATATCATGTGCTGTGTTCGCCACCCTCTGTAAAGACTTTCTGTCCGTGGCTGTCAAGCCAACGTACCACACTGTGATACAATATGACAGGACACTTTCTATTGTGGACCGGTAAAAGGAGGTCATCAATTGTTGTTTAACATTGTTCTTTTGCAAGACCCTGAGAAAATGGAGTCTCTGTTGGGCCTTCCTAACCACCTGAGTTATATTGTTTTTCCAAGTGAGGTCTTCACTAAGATAAACTCCCAGGAATCTTTAAACGGCCCTTGTGGCCTAAGCCAGTCCATTCCAGTAGGAGGTACAAACACAGTGTGAAGGCATATCAGATTAGGAGATTTCATGGGCATGGTGGGCACATGTCGTACTGAGGGATATTCTAACTTGTGGGCATCAGCCATGTGCAGGGCTGGTGCGTCCATTTAGGCCAACTAGGCAACTGCCTAGGGCGACAAAATGGAGGGGGCGCTGGGCAGCCTGCCCCTCGCCCCCCGCCGCCGCCCAGTGCCGCCCCAACCAGCGGTGAAAATTGCGGTGGCGCGGAGCGCCCGGCGAGCAGGGGGCGGGGCACCGTACGTCATGCGCAATGACATCACGTGCCCCGCCCCCTCACGTAGGGCGCCAGAAACCCTAGCACCGGTCCTGGCCATGTGTCCATGTTGTAAGCCCAGAGGCAAGGATGGGGGAGGAAGTCAATATGTAATAACAGTAATCATTTATTTTGTGTACCCCACTCATCTGACTGGGTTAAATTCAGCTCGCATTTAAATTCAAACCTATAAATTCACAGTTTCCAAAATAATACAATAAACAAAATGCAGCCCTCCTTTGAAATTCACACCTATCTGAATATTGCGATGTCATTCTGTAAGCAAACAGCATCTACAAAAATACATATATTGGGTCACCCCCATCTAGTTAATATTAGACCGATTTTAATCTATATCTATAGCTGATTTGTATGTAATTCTGTGTGTATGCGTGTGTATACTGGTCGTTGACCGTAATAAAATGATTGATTGATTGATTGATTGAATACATATATTGGGTTAAGGTGTGCATACAAATAACTATGTTCATGAAAATAGCGTAAATAGTAAAATGACGTTTTACTATGTTTTTATATGTGCTGTAAGCCGCCCAGAGAGCCAGATGGGTGGGGTATAATAATAATAATAATAATAATAATAATAATAATAATAATAATAATACACAAATGCATCACAACATGTGTACATTAGTCAACGCCAGGGATTTTTCTCAGCCAGAACTCACTGGAACTCAGTTCCAGCACCTCCCAGGTGGGCACCATTGCCATTCTAAGAGAACAAGAGAGGCGTTCATGGTGAGTTCCGGCACCTTTTCCCAGAAAAATGGCACTGGTCAAAACCATTGAAGAATTTTGTGAGGATTTTAAAAATAATAATTGTAAATTCCTGCAGAAATGTGAAGAATTGATTGGAAGAGCAAGAGAACCGAGAGAACTGATATATTCCTCCCCCCTGCCCAGAAGGAATCCAGTGCATTTTATCTGCCTGAGGTAGAGAAACCGATTGACATCTTCTCCTGCCCACACACCCTAATGTTGGTAGAAATATTACGGCAAACTAAATAACTGACATATTCCAGTCTTTTAATAGTAGTCCTTAAATCTATAACTTGAGTTGGGCTGCCTGCCTCAATCTTCTTGGCACTGAATAACTCATTGGCACCTGCTGCAACTACTTCTGAGATCTGAAGAAGTGATAGGCATGTAAGAACGCAGCTGACTCTTAGCCAATGTTTCATTCCTGTTCGTATTACCCTGTGGGTGTTAAACAGGTGGCCAGGGACTTAGTAGTGGAACAGTTGGTTTGGCTACTTGCTTCAAAGAAGACGCCTTGAAGAAGAAGAAGAAGAAGAAGAAGAAGAAGAAGAAGAAGAAGAAGAAGAAGAAGAAGAGTTTGGATTTGATATCCCGCTTTATCACTACCCGAAGGAGTCTCAAAGCGGCTAACATTCTCCTTTCCCTTCCTCCCCCACAACAAACACTCTGTGAGGTGAGTGGGGCTGAGAGACTTCAAAGAAGTGTGACTAGCCCAAGGTCACCCAGCAGCTGCATGTGGAGGAGCGGAGACGCGAACCCGGTTCACCAGATTACCAGTCTACCGCTCTTAACCGCTACACCACACCTCAGTGTGACTCCACCACAACTTTCTGGATCCCTGTGAGGGTGGCTGTGCATAAATTTGAGTGCCTGCGTTATTAGTTAAACTCTTTCTGTAAATTGCTTAAATGTCCAGGAAAATCCGGACATATGGCAACGTATGTCACAAGTCTAGACATTTCCCGTGAGGTGATGCTCAAATTACATGCTGGGTAAGAGCCCCTTTAGTTGCTGCATTTAAAAGACTACGGGGGGCATGGTTGGACTAAAACTGGGGGCGGGGGGGGGTCAGAGGCATGTGAATTTCTCAAAGAACCCCACCCTTCAACTGGAACACTGCATTGTGGCGCCTTCTTTTCTCTCTTTGTGCACCTTGGTATTTCTCCATCTCTATTTCTTTGTCATGGGAATTTCCGCACAAGGCAGATGAGAATTATCAGACAAAAATTGCACCAGGTTTTATGCAAATCAAGCTGCAACGTTGTACACCCTTTACCCGGGAGTGAGCCCCCTGAAATCAGTGAGGCTTACTTCTGAGTAGACATCAGGGAAACGGTGGCTTTTCAGATTTAGGTGGACTTTAACTCTCATCAGCCTCAGCCAGCATGACCAGTTATCAGGGAGAATAGGAGTCATATTCCAGCAACATTTGGAGAGCCACAGGCTCTAGGATTGCACCATGTCAATTAACACCAACTTCAGTTACATGTAATTTGAATAAACCTGTTTTTGTGGGTGCCAGAATGTTCACTTGGTTAGGAACAGAGAAAATATATGTAAAAATAAAATATCTTTAGTTTACTTTGACATGCAAGAAAAGTGCTAGAAAAAGATACCATCCCCAAGGCAAAATGAGAAAACTTTAAATCACCAAGGTCAATATGCCACTCATATATAATAATAATAATAATAATAATAATAATAATAATAATAATATCACATAATAAAACATAAATCACTGCATCAAGATTTATGCCTCTCCCGAACTGTTCAGTCAAGACAATCCCAAACACAACATCCTTTACTTACACTATTCTCAATCTCAGGTGGTGTTTTCTAAATTTTGATTTCAGGTGTACAACAGATTAGTATATTTCACACCTTGCCAATATATTCTGCAAAGCTAAGACATTCTGTAGTGAAATATAAAATTGTGGCTGTAATTCTAAGTGTATTTAACAGGCTTAAATTCAATGAGAAGAGCAAAAACTACAGCCCGAAACAAATATCAGCGATGCTACATCAGTTCTCTTAGCTTCCTACCCCAACATTACTCAAATATTTTGGCTGAGGAGACATCCTCAGTCATAGTTTCTCACAGGCAATGCTTAGATATGATAACTCTGCTTTTGAGTCCATATGATTTAAGGAGGTTTTGAATCCTGCACAAACCTGAGCTTCTTAAACCACCTGGAGGTCAGTGGGATTTAAGGAGGCAATGATATGTATAAAGAATTATGACCAATTATCCTTAGAAGGAGCTGCAGACTAGCTGTAGTCACCCATGCCCAGCCAGAATTTAGCTTCCTCCTCCAGCAAGCTGATTATTATGCAGTGGGCTTTTCTGTGCCTTCAGATCCTACTTCTAACTCTTGTTTCCCACAATAACAGAAAAGTGCCAAGGAAACATCGCAAGCATATGAAGAACCTTGGTCCCTCTAGCCCTGAATGCCTACAGTGCTGTGTCAGTGGTTCTCCAGGATGTCAGGCACAAGTCTTTTCCAGATCTGCTACCTATGATCCTTGGAGATGCTAGGGGTCGAATTTGGGATGCGGTGCAGGGGTGGATGGGCCTTTTTGACTGGGGGGTGGCAGATATTTATCTCTCTCCACCCTTCAGGCCAACTTCAACAGGTGGATGGGGCCCCCCATCCAGCAATCATCCGATGGCCTGATGACATCAGGTGTCTGAGAGGTGGGTGATCACAGAGGGCTGAAGGGATGGGTCTGCTTTGCCAAAGCATTCCCTGCATTGAACTCTCCCCTCTCCAGCTGTTGAGCAGAGGGTCCAACCCTGCTCTCTACAAGGGTCTGCTTTGCCAGTGTGTTTCTTGCAGGGAACATGCTGGCCAAGATGCACCCAGCAGGATCGAGCCCCATCCCCTGATGCCAGCCAGTGATGTTAGACTGTCATGACCTCATGGGCCAAATGGGACCCCCTAGCAGGTCTACTGCTACTCCTGATTCAAGGCGTGTGCTCTGCCACTGGGTGATGGTCCTTCTCCACTGCTCTCTGCCCCGCAAGAAGGTCTCACCGTGGCATCTTGTCCGGAATAGTGGCTGATGACGCGCCTTCCTCCAGGGTGCCGCCAATAGAACTTGCTGACATCGTAGACATTCCGGTTGATGACCAGCCACCTCTCTTCCTTGGAGTTCCCTTTGCCCGAGCGGAGTCCTATCTCCTCCCAGGTGAAAAGCTGTGGAGCGTCTAAGCATGGTTCCTTTCCCCCTAGAACAGTGCCTGACTGTGGAGGCATTCCGACTGACAGCGCAGCACCAGCTTTTCCAGCTAGCTGCTCTTTATCCGGGTTGGAGCAACCTGTTTCATGTTTCAGACAGGTTTATATAGGTACACACACCTGTTGCAGCAATCCAAACCACCCATGACATTCTGTTGCTTCAGGCATTCTCTTTCAAAACAGTTGCCTTTCTCCTGCTCCTCCCTTTGCCTTCCTTTCCCCATAATTCTGCAAGAGTCACCTTTCCGTCGTGCCTGTGCATCCTTCACACCTACTCGACCTCAGAACTGGGAGAACGAGCATGTGAATAATTGTCGCTGTAATGAATACAGCCACGTACGTAGAAGTCATTTATCTTTGGGTGCGCTGCATTGTGCATGAATCATAGCTTCGCCCCAACAGAAGTTTGATATTTGCCAGCCACCATCACTGATCACTATCTGAAGAAGTGTGCATGCACACGAAAGCTCACACCAGTAACAAACTTAGTTGGTCTCTAAGGTGCTACTGGAAGGATTTTTTATTTTTTATTTTGTTTCCACTTCCAGAGTAATATTGCTTCCTTTTTCAAGCAACAGCATTAAGAGCAGAAAATATGGAGATATCATCACAACAATTGCGCCACAGGTAGGGATGGGTGAGAAATTTAAAGTTTGCATTTAAAGCCAAATCTGCCCATTGCGAAACAATAGGAGAATTGAAACACAGTCATCCTTTGACACCAGCAATTTTTCGAATCTTGCAATTCAGTTCTCCAACCATTGTTTATGAAAATAGATATATTGGGGGAAAGTGTGCATAAAAATGAAAATAACAAAAAAAATTGTATTATATTGGGGAAACTTGTTTGCAAACAATTGTATATTAGTCAAAATTGTGTATAAAATTGTATTAAGAGTAATTCACATTAAATTCCAGATGAATTTTTATTAGGATTTTTTTTAATGCAAGTTGCTGCAGAAATGTGGATAACTGGATTTAATATTGACCAAATGAGAAACTGAGAGAATTAAAAACAAAACAAAACCCATCCCTAGCCACATATTGCTCCAGTGAGTGAAAAACGCTATGTATGTGCCAGCTCCCATCCATCTGGTCTAGAAACCACCTACCTCAACATTATCTGAATTGAGCATCAGTTTGTTGGCTCTCATCCAATCCATTACTGAGGCAAGGCAATCATCCAGTACATCCACTGCCACACCTGCCCTGCAGATGTAAAGGAGAAGCAGAGCTGTATGTCATCAGCATATTGCTGACAACATAGTCCAAACCTCTGGATAACCCCACTCAGTGGTTTCATGTAGATGTTAAACAGCATGGGGGATAAGACTGGACCCTGAGGAACACCACATTGAAGACTCCATGGGGCAGAATAGCATTTCCCAAGCATCACCCTCTGGAAACAACCAACCAAATAGGACGGGAAACAGCACAAAGCTGTGCCACCCACCCCTAAGTAAGACAGCTGCTCCAGAATGCTACCACTTTCCTGAAAGCCACAGAGAGGATTGATGAGAATTAACAAGGACACATTTCCCTTCTCTCTCACTTGGCAGAGGTCATCATACAGGGCAACCAAAGCATTTCTGTACCAAAACTGGGCCTAAAGCCCAGTGGCAGAGCTTCATGCTCCAGGGGGCAGAGAGCAGGCGGGGGCGTGGTATGCGTCCCTGGGGCATGGCATGCCACACGCAGGGGCATGTCACGCGTCTCTGGAGCTTGGTGCGCCGCCCACAGGGTCATGGCATGTGTCCTGGGGGCGTGGCGCGCCACCTGTGAGGGCATGGCGCCCAGCGCGAGCAGGGAGGCAGCCCCGATGGCACCCCACCGGGATCACGCTGTCGGGGGCGGTGCGCTCCTCCCGCACCCCTCTTCCTCCGCCAGTGCTGAAGCCCAATTGAAATGGATCTAGAAAATCAGTTTCCCCCAAGAGCATCTGGATCTGGTTGGCAACCACCCATACCAGAACTGGCAACTGGCTGGTAATTCCTTAGATATTCTGAATCCAAGGAGGGCTTTTTAAGGAGAGGTCTTACCACTGCCTTCTTCAAGCAGGCAGGGACCAGCTCCTCTTGCAAAGAGGCATTAATAATCTCCCTGCCTCAGCCAGATGTCCCCTCCCTGCTGGTTTTTATCAGTCAGGAGGAGCAAGGGTGGACCAAAGCCCTGACCAATCCAAGCACCTTGTTCATGTCCTTGAGCCTTGCCAACTGAAGCTCATCCAACACAACAGGACACAACAGTGCTCTGGAGACCCCTTGAGATTCGTCTGCTGTAACAGTGGAGTCAAGGTCCCAGCGAATGCAAGCGATTTTGCCCCCTCAAAGTGCTTTACAAACAAGTCACAGTGAGGTACCATCAGTTATGCTACCTCTTTCGGGCAAGACTTTAAGAGGCCCCATACTACCCAGAAAAGTTCTGCCAGGTGGTATAATGAGGATCCCTCTCTCTCTCTCTCTCTCACTTCCAGAAATGCACAGGTGTTTGCAGATTAATGGGAGCCACAAAGCAGGACAATCTCCAAGGAAGACACATTAGTATAAGGTGCTCCTGTCTCAAAATTATGAAATTAGAGTAATTTCTTCTATAGCTACTCTAAATCAGTAAACAGATGGGGTAGCAGAGACAGTTGGGAATGACTACTACTGCTGCTACTTCTACTCCCAAATACCGTGTTTCTCCTAAAATAAGACACCGTCTTATAATCTTTTTATCCTCCAAAAAACACAGTATGGCTTATTTTCGGGGGATGTCTTATTTTTATTATGTGTGGTACAGCAATCTACATATATTCCATTATAATTACCATATTTTTCGCTCCATAGGATGCTCCATAGGGCGCACCTTGTTTTTAGAGGAGGAAAACAAGAAAAAAATTTTTTTTCTGGTTTTCCTCCTCTAAAAGGCTGGGAGGGGCAGCAGAGGGGTGCTGCTGGTTCTTCCCTGCCAAGATCGCAAAAACAAGCCTGCTTTGGCGAACTGGGTTGGCGGGTGAGAGAGAGTGAAATAAAGATAGAGGGAGAAGGAAGGAAGGGATGAGAGAGAGAGAGAGACAAGGAAGGAAGGAGTGAGAGAGAGAGAGAGAGAGAGAGAGAGAGAGGGAGGAAGAGAGAGTGAAGGAGGGAGGGAAGAGAGAGAGTGAAGGAGGGAGGGAAGACAGAAGGTGAGAGAGAGAAGGAAGGGGTGAGAGAGAAAAAGAAAGAGGGAGAAGGAAGGAAGGGAGAGAGAGAGAGAGAGAGAGAGAGTGAAAGAAAGAGGGAGAAGGAAGGAAGGCTTTTGCAAGGACGACGGGGGACAATGGAGATGCTTCACTTTGCTGCCACCTGCTCTGTGCAACATCTCCCCCCCCCCCCACCGAGGCTTGTAAAAGCAGGCTTGTGTGTGCAGCAAAGGAGGGCAGAGAGAAAAAGGATGCAATGAGGATGGGGGGAGAAAAGAAAAGGAAGAACCAGTGAGGAGAAAACTGAAAATCCTAAAAGGAATTTGGGGAGAGGAGGGTGGTGGTGGAGAGAATTGCAGTGCACGGATAGGGGAAGAAAATAACAATAGTCCATGGCCGAAGAAGACACGAAAAGAAAGAGAGGAAAGCATGGGGAAAGTTGATGAGGGAGGGAGGGAGGGAGGGAGGGAGGGAGGGAGGGAGGGAGAGAGAGAGAGAGAGAGAGAGAGAGAGAGAGAGAGAGAGAGAGAGAGAGAAGCCACAATCAGGTTTGGATTGCAGCAGGAGAGCAATGAAGGAGCCGAATGAAACGGAGAGGTGGGGGGGGAGGAGACAGCCCTTACACACCCGACTGAGGGAGGGGGAAGCCTCTCTCCCTGCGAGGGCGGGAAACGCCCTGAGGTGAAGTGTGCAGGATTGAGGAGGTGCCGTCCATCTGCCGGCTCTCCCTCCTGCGTGCCTAACTTGAGGTGGCAGCGGCCAGGAGGAGGAGGACGCTGGAGGGCGAGGGCTGCGTGAGGGCCCCTTAGGGCGGAGAGGGCGAAGGCGAGGCTAGGGGTGGCGAGGAGGAGGAGGGCTTGGAGGGGCTGCTGCTGCTGCTGCTGCTGCTGTTGTTGCCGCCGCCTCTCCCGCTTGTCCCCCCCCCGCCGCCTCCGATCACTGCTCTTGCGAGCAGCAGCAGAAGCCTGCTTTTGGGATCTGCGGGCTGCGCAGGGTTTGGTGGAGGAGCTAGCGAGGAAGCTACTACTTCCTCTAGCCGCTAGCGGCTTCCAGCGGCTGCGGCTGGGTCCGGGTCCCGGCCACTCAGGGCTTCACTCAGCGCGCTGCTGCTGCCTCCTGGTGGATCGGGGATCCACTGGCGCGCTGCGGCTGGGTCCCGCTGGATCGGATCCAAGCGGTGCCCGCTGCTGCTGGCTGTGCTGGGGGAGAGAGCTGGCGGGAGCTGGATTGGGGCCCCACGTGGTGCGCGCTGCTGGGTGTTTAGGAGGGGCTGCACCTCACCAGGTACCCGATATCACTACCAGTACCCGGTACGTCTTATTTTCGGGGTATGCCTTATATTTTGCGACCCCGTTATAATCCTTCTATGCCTTATATTTTAGGCATGTCTTATATTATGAGAAACACGGTATATGTTTAATGCTGACAATTTGCTTGATAGTATTACAGCAGGGCTGGGGAACATATTTGGGCATGAAGACTGCCTTCCCCCTTGCCCAACTCTCTGGAATCTACATCACCAAGTCGGTGTGGCCACCATATTTTCTTGTGCGTGCTCTCACATGCATGCACACGCAGCATGGATTTCAACACTGCACTGTTCCAACCATTCGGTCTGCATAAACATTTCCTTTTGTGGAATGACCCCCCCCCCCTTCCTCCTTCTATACACTTTTTTGGGGGTTCTCCTGACAAGCTAATTTCAGAGGTCATGGGCGGGGGGGGGGAGAGGGGGAAGCCCCGTTATGCAAGTGGAAGTCCTTGCACAGGGCTTCTGGGGCTGGTTGGGTGAATCACTTCAGCAGACAACACAGACACCATACCCTCCAACATTTCTCCAATGAAAATAGGGACGTCCCATTCCATAGCGATAATCTTACCCAGCCATTGCTTAAATGTCCGGGAAAATCCAAGGGAAGCAGGTGGCGCTGTGGGTTAAACCACTGAGCCTAGGGCTTGCCGATCAGAAGATCGGCGGTTCGAATCCCCATTGCTCAGCCCCTGCTCCTGCCAACCTAGCAGTTCGAAAGCACGAAGTGCAAGTAGATAAATAGGTACCGCTGCAGCGTGAAGGTAAACGGCGTTTCCTTGCGCTGCTCTGGTTCGCCAGAAGTGGCTTAGTCATGTTGGCCACATGACCCGGAAGTTGTCTGCAGACAAACGCCGGCCCCCTCGGCCAGTAAAGTGAGATGAGTGCTGCAACCCCAGAGTTGTCCGCGACTGGACCTAATGGTCAGGGGTCCCTTTAACTTTACTTTTTACTGGGAAAATTTGGATGTATGGCAACCCATGTTGGAAGTCTAGATTTTGGCGAATTTCCTTTAAAAAAAAAAATCAACAACTTTGGTCAAACTTTTGTGTCCAGATTTTCACTTTTTGAAATATGGCAACCCTACTTGACAGCTGGCCGCAAGTGCAGTGATCTGAGGAAGATGTCTGTTGCATTTCCTTCCTTACTATGGAGGAAATGAGCTTTCAGTACAGTTTGTGATCCAGAGAGGAAAAGAAGTTGAGCACTCTCTTCTTTTACCAGCTGATCACTTGCCCTAAGGAAATTCCATGCACTTGACTGAATGGAATTGCAGGTCTCCAATGACAACCAGGCAAGCAATGAAATAGAAGACTCGTTGAGTTTGCACTTAAGAAAATAACAACAAGATAATATTGAGAATATATATATATATATGACTTGTTTCATTCCTTTTATAGCTACTCTCCCATAATTTAAATTGCAAATTTCATTATCCTGGGCAATATCTCAGGTTCTGTAATACCACACATTAAGGCAAATTTAATGCTTTTAAAAGACAGTGTGTTCCTTGCCCTTATGCTTTTAATAACAACACTGTTGTTGGTGTTTAAGGATACAGGCCCAGACTTGAAAACATCAATCCCAACTAGCATAGATTAAATTGGTCACAAGCTTGTTGCTAAATTTTAACTCTGAGATTGGGGCAATAACATGGGAAACAAAAGCTACAAAGATAAGATGTACAGTAGGTGCGTGTCCTAATGTTTAGATATACAGGCAGTCTTCTACATACTGGCTTCTGGGCTGTTATCCAATCTTTTCTGAAGTTATAAAGCACAACACATTTACTCATCTGAATTTTATGTTTCCCATTCACCCTCAAGCATTTCAGAGAATGATGTTCCTCTCAGAGCTTGACAGATTATATTAGCTGCGTTAACCGAAATCTAGTGTTAAACCTTAGGCACATCTCCCTTGCTATTTGTGATAGATACAGAGACCCTGGCCACAATGCTTAGTGTTAGCCTGTAGTTCGCAGGGTTGAAGGTCAATGGGTGTAATGGACTGGTTGGACGCAGAGGAATGGTGGGAGGAACCAGCTCAGGACAACAGTGAGTGGTCAGAGGGACAAGAGGGAAAACACTGGGGAGAGGAGGTGTCAGAAGCTGAAGAGGTAACAGGGCTTAGTAAGCTGGGAGAGTCTGTGGCAGAGAAAAGCCCAGAATCAGAGGCAGAAGCTGAACAGGAGGGTGGGAGGAGAGAGGCCAAGAGGCAGAGCTGAGTGCAGCTGGTGAAGAGTCATGGTTGTCTCCCCCTCCTGCTGCGACAAGCTCCCCTGTGTCTGAGGAAAGTTGGAGTCCAACATCATCTGGAGGGGTACAGGTTCTCCACTAAGGAACTACCTGTTTCCACAAGGATCTCCCCAAATGCTTCTTCACATAGCATTCTCTGCATACTCACATGAAAAGAAGTTTAGCAAGGCAGCTGATTACAGGGAAAAGGGTATTTTCTGTGGGCAAGCCCTCCTGAGAGATGCCATCCCAAACAAACACCCTTTTATTTTCTCAGACGTTTTATTTTATTGCTCAACCTGAATCAGTTTTATCTCTTTCACATGGGAAAAAACATTTCTAATGGATTTTAATTTGTTTACCCAATAGCTGTCCTGGCAATTCTGTGGTGGGCAAGATGTGAATACCCTAAATATGTAAGGAGGGGGCTTCCTTATCACTGAATTTATCTAGGCCAGAGTTCTGATAATGCTGCTTCAGTTCTTCTCCACTGCTTTGCCTTGCAAAAGTGTTTAGGCTTCTTGTCTCTCTGGGGAACCACTCGCAAGTCAGGGAAGGCAATAACGAACTATGGTGCCTCCAGAATGTCAGTATTTTGTAAGAGAAATTCAAGTGCATACCAGATATTAAGGTATGCACAATTCAAGTGAATTACAACACTGCCATTCTTGCACACACAAAAACCCACTTTATTTTGAAATTTAACTTTTTCCAACAGAACAATCAGTGGGAAGATGTATAAATGCAAATCAGGATGAATAAATAAACTGCTTGCGAGCAGATCAGAATGAATGCTCAACAAAACTAGATATAAGTTTCTCAACATTTTTAATCCCATACTACCTTCGAGCCAACACAAATCCCTGGATTAGATGACACAAACTTTGAGTCAGCATGAGGCTGTTGAAACTGTGTGTGGTTCCCTATTCTGTCTAACTGCACATGTCAGTGGTTCCAAGCATAAATCAAATATCAGTGGAGAAAGAGAGCACTCCTGTCTTGTACCTCTCTCCAAGCCAAACTGATCTGAAAGAATTCCATTTGCCCTCTCTTGTGATTGCAGAGAGTTGTATAAAATTCTGATCCATTTTATAAATTCTTGAGGAAATCCAAGCTTTTCCAAAAGGAACAAACATGAACTGCCAATATAACTACCTCAAATGCTTTTTCAGAATCTAAATAAATAAGTGCAGCTAGATGCATTTTATGGCTATTTCAGGCCACCAAATTGGTTACCTGTCTTAGATGACTGAAGAAGAAGAAGAAGAAGAAGAAGAAGAAGAAGAAGAAGAAGAAGAAGAAGAGGAGGAGTTTGGATCTGATATCCTGCTTTATCACTACCCGAAGGAGTCTCAAAGCAGCTAACATTCTCCTTTCCCTTCCTCCCCCACAACAAACACTCTGTGAGGTGAGTGGGGCTGAGAGACTTCAAAGAAGTGTGACTAGCCCAAGGTCACCCAGCAGCTGCATGTGGAGGAGCGGAGACGCGAACCCGGTTCACCAGATTACGAGTCTACCGCTCTTAACCACTACACCATGACTGGCGGCCGTCCTGCCGCTTGTGCCTCCAAACTCCTTCTCATTGCTGTCTGCCACTCCCTCAATGCTCCACAAGGCGTGCCCTGCCACTCACAGCTCATGTACTGATTCCATCGCCCCACCCTCCCTGCTGCTCTCCAGAATTTCCCTCATGGAGATCTCTGTTGTGATGGCTTGCAAGCCTCCCTTTGCCACGACTGTCCCTCAAAGTTTCCGCAGCGCAAGGTGGGGAGGCAGTCGCAAGGGACATCTCTTTGTACCCTGGGAGTAGACCTGAGTCGAGAGTTCTCCATTCAGGTCCACTCCTGAAGGGCCAGCCATGGGAGCCAGAACACTGGCTCTGATTGGCTCTCAGTGGCAGAGTAAAGGTAAAAAAGGTAAAGGATCCCTGGATGGTTAAGTCCAGTCAAAGGCGACTATGGGGTCCTGCGCTCATCTCGCTTTCAGGCTGAGGGAGCCGGCATTTGTCCACAGACAGCTTTCCGGGTCATGTGGCCAGCATGACTAAACTGCTTCTGGCACAATGGAACACCGTGACGGAAACCAGAGCGCATGGAAAGGCCGTTTACCTTCCCGCCACAGTGGTACCTATTTATCTACTTGCACTGACGTGCTTTCGAACTGCTAGGTTGGCAGGAGCTGGGACAGAGCAACGGGAGCTCACTCTGTTGTGGGGATTCGAACCACCAACCTTCTGATCGGCAAGCCCAAGAGGCTCTAACACCAGAGCCAAAAAGCATACCTCAGCTGCATGGGGAAAGGTTCTGCTGTCCCTCAGCCATGTGCCACCACAAACTCGCCAGTAAGTAGAGGGAACTCCAACTTGCCACCTAAAAGTAACGTAAAATATAATATACTACTAATATTGCAATTCCTCCTTTAATTGTTTGCCAGGTGGCACTGTGGTCTAAACCACAGAGCCTAGGGCTTGCTGATCAAAAGGTCGGCGGTTCGAATCCCTGCCATGGGGTGAGCTCCTGTTGCTCGGTCCCTGCTCCTGCCAACCTAGCAGTTAAAGGACCATTTTCACACCACACAAACCTTCCCATTTTTAGAAGTTCTTCCTCACCTTGTGGGATTAGATGGATGATTACTAGAAAGCAAGCCTTTTCTGTCTAATTTTCTCACCTGATGTGTTTTGCCTGGTATCTATTCTATTTTGCATGTGCTAAGTGAAGCCATTCACTTGGACTCTTCGTGCTATACAATCCCTCTGCTTTATTTTATTTGTTCTTAGCTTCTGTTTTCTTATTTATAATATGATTGTTTTACTATTTACTGCATTTATTGTGTTGATGTTTTCTGCTTTATTTTATGATCCAACTGGTGTTTTTTTAAATCTGATTTTATGTTGCCTTGCTTTTCAGGTCAAAGGGTGGGATATTATTACTATAATTATCATTAATAGTTCAGAATTCAGCAGCCAGGTTGCTCACTGGAGCAAGACCGTTTGAGCATATTACACCGATCCTGGTCCGACTACACTGGCTACCAATTAGTTTCTGGGCCCAATTCAAAGTGCTGGTTTTTACCTATAAAGCCTTAAACGGTTCAAAACTGCAATACCTCAAGGACCACCTCTTTCCATATGAACCTACCCGGACCCTGAGATCATCTTCTGAGGCCCTCCTTCATGTGCCGCCTCCTCGAGAGGTCCGGAGGGTGGCAACACGAGAAGGGCCTTCTCTGCGTTGGCTCCCCGTCTGTGGAATGCTCCGCCCAGAGAAGTTTGCCTGCCGCCTTCATTATACACCTTTAGGTTCCAGGCAAAAACATTCCTTTTTAACCAGGCCTTTGTTGATTTAATTGACATCCTATGCCCTTAAAAAAAAATTTAGGGGGGGTTATTGGGCTGTTGTTTTTATTTTGATTATGTATTTTGTTTTATATTTTGATTTTATTCTGTAAACTGCCCGAGACCTCCAGGTATAGGGTGGTATATAAATTCTAACAACAACCACCACTAAAGTCCCAGGGCAGACTACAACATTGAAGCACAATATTAAAAAACAGTTGAAAGGCAACTTACAATCACAGAAATAAGGTGGGTATACATTCCACCCACAAATAAATAAATAAATAAATAAATAAATAAATAAATAAATAAATAAATAAATAAATATAAATAAATAAATGCTAGATAGTTTCATCAGGAAAATCCCAATCATTTGAACAGGTTTCTTATGAAGCTGAGAAAAGGGATTAGAGAAAAGAGACTATCTGAGGACAGATCAAATTGCATAACTGACTTTGCAGTATTAAATCTCTTTGATTAAGGAAGTATTTAATATCTCATGAGCTATAAGGACTCACGTCATCAAAGTTATTTATGATTTGGTCTGGATCTTAAAATTAAATCTAATTACTTTACAGGGCTCTGGAGGCTGGTTAATTGCAGCTGTTCTATGTATAGAAATGGTTTACTGGATAAATTCTTCAAATGGCTTAGGAACACCAGTTCCTCACTCTGTTTAGGAAAGCAACTGTTCATTCTAGTCTTGAACCTGCTAATTGTGATCTTTCATTTTCATTTCTCAATCCTGGTCTGGGGATAAGAGTTCTTGCCTGGACCCCGCAGGCTGCTCCAACACCTCGTCCTCCGAAGACGATTCAGAACCTGCTACCACAGCTGGAGCCCTGGAATGGCGTTGGGAATCCTGCAGACAACACAAACTGAAAAAATTAAACATTATTCTTTATATATTTATATATTTATTTATTGTCGATGATTCAAAATTAAAGCAGCACTACCCAAACCGTAGGTCAGCAATGAAGAAATGAAGCACCACCAGAACCCACAGACATTAAATTAAATCAAGTTATGAGGTAACATGAACTAACCACCAAAATTAAAAGCCAAATATAATTAAATATATAAATATAAATATAAATATAATTATTTCTTAGGTTCCATGATCACTGCAGATGGTGACAGCAGTCACGAAATTAGAAGACGCCTGCTTCTTGGGAGAAAAGCAATGAAATTAGAAGACGCCTGCTTCTTGGGAGAAAAGCAATGACAAACCTAGACAGCGTCTTAAAAAGCAAAGACATCACCTTGCCAACAAAGGTCCGTATAGTTAAAGCTATGGTTTTCCCAGTAGTAATGTACGGAAGTGAGAGCTGGACCATAAAGAAGGCTGATCACCGAAGAATTGATGCTTTTGAATTATGGTGCTGGAGGAGACTCTTGAGAGTCCCATGGACTGCAAGAAGATCAAACCTATCCATTCTTAAAGAAATCAGCCCTGAGTGCTCACTAGAAGGACAGATCCTGAGGTTAAGGCTCCAGTACTTTGGCCACCTCATGAGAAGAGAAGACTCCCTAGAAAAGACCCTGATGTTGGGAAAGATTGAGGGCACAAGGAGAAGGGGACGGCAGAGGATGAGATGGTTGGACAGTGTTCTCGAAGCTACTAACATGAGTTTGGCCAAACTGCGAGAGGCAGTGAAGGATAGGCGTGCCTGGCGTGCTCTGGTCCATGGGGTCACGAAGAGTCGGATACGACTGAACGACTGAAGAACAACAACAACAACAACAACAACAACAACAACATAATTAAAACCCAAATATCACTTATCATTAATTAATTAATTAAATTAAATTGACTGTGCTCAATAGTAATTGCTCTGCACTTGCCATGCTATTAAAATTTTATTAACAACATGGAAGGCAATAAACCCCCTTTATTAACTTTGATAATAAAGCATTAAATTCCAATGTAGGTTTTTAAATTTAAACCAGAGCAATGAAATAAAAATTATAATGAATTTGCTTGATTAAAATTGGCTGTGGTAATATTAATCACTATTAAATTTGCTGTTAAGTTGTGGGAAAGATGGACGAAGGACACAGCTCTTTAGATCAGCAGCTCTTTATTACAGCAGTTCCCATGATGCACAGGTGGATCTGGCCTCGATTCCTGGCATGCCTGGCACGATTATAAATCCGTGATAGCAGTCTTGAGTCACAAGACGGTTCTGCTGCCCAAAGTTCTTGACTCTCTATCTTTTCTTAAAGGGCCAATGTTGTTATTCCTTCTACCTACTACTAATTCACAGATTAATAACTGACCCTTGTGGGCGCACAACAGTTTCAGTTTTCATATAAGGAGATTTCTTTATCTATTTTGTTGTTAACTGTTAGACTTGAAACAATAAGTTAAATCCCTATGTTGCAAGTTACCAAACATGGGTGGAGTGTAACGTTTACATTTCTGGTAAATGCACAATAGAGAACCTCACCCCAAAGTGTGCACACATTTGTAGCTATCCTTACGTAATCTCAGGGACTTCAAGCCACAACTCATGTCCTAATTGCATAATTAGGCATTCTGTGGGTCCAGCTGATATATTATCTCTGCAACCATTTACAGATACAAAAGCCAGTTCCCAGCTTTTCAAGAGTCTCCCAATATATGCCATTGCAATGTGACTTAAGAAACAGAACTCCGGGTAGGTGCGGTTTAATTCCCCTGAGCTGCTGCAGTTGATTATCAGGGGACAAACTAAACAGGTCCTAGCTGAGGATCTAGTTCAGAGGAAGCAAGACCTGCATCTCACTCCAGGAGCTGTGAACACAGGGAGGGGAAACGTTTATCTTCCATCTCCACCGAGTCTCGGTTGCATGCATCTATTGCATGCATTTATTCCTGCCATATAAGTGAATGCCCTCGATTTATTCTGATGGGAAAAGTGTAGCATTGCACAACAGGACAACAGAGAGCCACTATGCAGTGGATAGAGTTTAATTCATTAAAATGAAACTGGGTCATATACAACCAAGTTTGTTTTTTGGGTGGGGGGATGCACACATGTGTCACACTAGGTATGATCGTTCAGAAGAGGCACTCTCTCCTCTGTGTAATAGAAGGAGAAATGCCTTGCCTTCTAAGATGAATTCAGAAACTTTCAGTTTTGTAAGTGCTTGCATTTTAAAAGGATGCATTTTTAAAACCAGGGACACCACTTCAAAGGTCAATTTATCTATTAACAGATTAGACTATTCAATTCATCTATTTATAGTCGTTGTTTTACTACAACATGGTCTGATACCTGTTTAATGATCAGCAGGTTATCTCACGACATTATGTGAACAAGTATGTTTAGCTTCTGAAGCCACAAATTAAAAGTAGAAATTATGGGAGATTAACCAGTGGTTAATCTAATAAATGCAACTGGAAAGCACTAGGGGAATCCCTCTAGCACTAGTGACCTGTTGCCTTCTTGGACATAGAACTGAAGTGCGTGACTACTGCTAGTGTACTGTGTTTCTGGACCCATTTCAAGCTGTTTTTAAGCCTGGTTTTGATATGGAAATACCCTGGCTATCTTTGTGGATGTCCTATGTTATGTCCGCAAACTGTGCATATTCCATCAGTTTAAGCTGCCATCCTTCTTTAGTTGGGACCTCGCTCGTTTTCCATTTTGGGGCTAACAAAACACGGGCCACAGTAGTGGCATACATAAATAACCTTTTTTGACACCTGGAAATTTCCGTCTGAATTATCCCCAACAAAAAGGACTCTGGGTTTGTTTTTTTTAAAGTACTTTTAAACATTTTTTCCCAATTCATTATGGATTATTTCCCAGTACTCTTTTACCCTTTTACAGGTCCACCACATATGAAAGAATGTTCCCTCAACCTCATTGCATCTCCAGCACTTATCTGATTCAGTCTTATACATCTTAGCAAGCCTACTCGGAGTTAAATACCATCCATAAATCATTTTCAAGTAGTTCTCCTTCAAAGAATCACATGCTGTAAACTTAAGATCGATCTTCCAAAGTTTTCCCAGAGATTAAAATCTATATTATGTCCTATATCTATTGCCCAATTTGTCATAGAGGCTTTGACAAGCTCGCCTTTTGTTTCCCAATCTAATAACAGATTGTACATTTTAGATAAAAGTTTTTATTTATTTTGTAGAAGTTCTTTTTCAGATTGTGAGCTTGACTCCTGCTCATTCTCCTGTGCCTACTGACAGCATTGATCATGGTATATTTCTAGATAACTCATGTCATATGCAAAGTAGTGGATGTACCAGAAAGAAATGAACACATCTGATGTATTACATTGACAAGACTACAGGTATTAAAATATGATTTAATACCTGTAGTCAAAAGTAAGTATTTCAAAAAGTATTTTGATTTATGGAAGCAGAAAAGCTTGTTAAATTTCTTTAATAATTATTTAGGGGCACCTGAAGATAACCTCAAGGTTTGGAGGAAAGGGGTCTTTATTCAGAAAAGTAATGGCACAGGCTTAGTAACACAGTGCTCAGGAGTTCAAAAGCAGGGCAAGACTGGATGGAAGCAATGAAAAAAGCACTTGGGATTTCTTCTACAATCCAGTTGTATATACATTTTATGGAATAAATAACTAATGATGTTCCAATTTTATGGAATAAAATGTCCCTCCCACCAGCTTTTAAATATGAGTTGTGGTATGCTCACTTGCAAGATCCTCTTGCATTAAGGGCCTGTGGGGTCCTTCAGCGTATTGTTTTGTTTCCCCATGCTATTTAGCATGCTGGGAGAGTTGTCCAGAGTTTCGGGGTTCAATGTCACCAATATCCTGATGACATCCAGCTCTTATTTCTCCCAAATCCAAGGAAGCTGTCTCAGTTCTAAACTGGTTCTGTCATCAGTAATGGACAGGATGAGGGTGGAGAAACTGAAACTTTCTTGGCTGGAGAACTACATTGCAAAATTCGAAAACATGTGAATTTTGTAGGATGGCTGTGTTCTGGTTCTCACTTTGTTTTGGAAAATGTGAATTGGGTAACTTTGCCCTTGAATGCAAACTGAATCAATTTTCTCCCCCATCCCTAATGATGGCCAAACAATTTTTGTGAGTTGCATACTGCTGTTGAGAAGATGGAATTACTAAATCCTCTTATTTATTTATTTTTGAATATTTTATTTGTTGAATATAAGAACAACATATAATCAAATACAAGCAAACAAATACAGTTTTCCCCTACCCCCCCCCCAAAAAAAACCAGCCCCAACTACGTCCAGGTAATTACATTAGTAATATAATCAATTAAAAAATTATTTCTACAGTTGCTGGTTTAAAAAATATCATTCCACATGCTCCCATGTGTCTTAGGTGGTTTAAATGCATGTTCTTTCTTTGATGCATATGTAATAAAGGAGGACCATGTTTTGTAAAAGTTATGTAATTTCTCACGTTGTTTTCTTTCACGTGCCCTTTCTGTTAACTTTTCCATCAAAATTAATTCCCAGATATAAGCATACCAAACTTCATATAGGTTCACTTTTAATGTCCTCCAATGTCTAGCAACAGCAAGACGTGCTGCAGTTATAAGATGTACAATTAAATCTTTGTCTGGAAGATTTTGTGCTTCATCTGCAAATATAGAAAGCAGTGCTATTTTGGGATCTAAATTGATCGATTGAGATGTAATTTGTTCCATTTCCTGAAATATTTTTAACCAGAAGTTTTTAATCAATGGGCATTTCCACCACATGTGTATAAATGTTCCTTCATTCCCACAATTTCGCCAACATTGTGGAGAAATATTTTTGTCTATTTTGCTTAGCAATGTTGGATGCAAGTACCACCTGTGGGTTAGCTTTAAGGTGTTTTCTCTTATTCGGGCAGAAATAGCTTGAAAGGGGGCTTTTTGCCACATTCCTTCCCATACTAAATCCTCTTAATTTGTAGATACATAGTGGTCAGTCATTGGGAGAAAGGCCCTCCAGATGTCCACATGAGCAATGTTTAGAGGTGAGCATCTATGCACTAAACACAGCTTTTGATACCACAGTTTAAGGGATTTCCTCTCCTTAAAATGTATAAAGCCACTGATTTAAGTACTGATAACACAATTCTCCAAAACTGGAAAAGGTGTTATTTCTTTGATAATTTAAACCACCAATTTAATTGCCTTCATTTAAATAAATTCATCTGATTTGGATTCAGTGCCTGCAGGCTGAGCTTTATCTTTCAAAGCATAAAGCGCTTGGTATATTGCTTCATATGTTGCATGTGCTTACATATTAAAAGGCGGTGATGTTAATCCATGGCTTCTTTTTGAAAACTGTAAAAACACCTGTAAAGCATTCTTAAATGCATCCAATCATCCCCCGCCCTTGATAAAATTATTCATAAGAATAAAGTGATGCAAGCCTTCACTTTTGAATAAAGGCAAGAGAACCACCTGCCAAATCAGGCCACCTAATGTGTATTGCTGGGTGCGGGTTAATGTACAAAAATTATTGCAAGAAATCAGGTTGTAGTCACGCCAGAAATGAAGCAGCCCTTTCGTTAGGTTTGTTTCAGCTTTCAGAAAATGATAAGTTATTTTTGTGATGTTGAGATTTAATTTATTTAATTGAACTGAATAGTTTATATGCCACTTAATACCAGAGTTTCTAAGTGGTATCCAAGAGGGATGCAGAATGGATACAGCATAACATCTCTTAAAACTATTAAGATAATCTGATTTAAAATATTTGCTGAAATAGAAAAACCATCACCAAGGGCTGGAAGTTCATCAGGGTGGAAGCTGTCATATATTTTATTGTTTTTATATGTGCTGGAAGCTGCCCAGAGTGGCTGGGGAAACCCAGCAAGATGGGCGGGATATAAATAAAATCATCATCATCATCATTTCCTCAGCACCTCCTGGTGGTTGAGAGCTGTGTATCTGAACTATGGGGACCACTAACAGCAACTCCCCCAAAGCACTCAGGGATATGAACCATCAAGTGATCCTTAAGGTACCCTGGACTCAAGTTGTTACGGGCCTTGTAAATTAATACAAGCACCTCAGACTTGTCCTGGTAGCTTTTAAGCACCAGAGTTATATATTATTATTTTGTTCAGGGGAGTAGTCTGTCCCCATCAACAGTCTAGCTGCAGCACTTTGCCACAGCTGGAGCTTCCTTCCAGTTTGCTAGGCCTTTGCAAACTTCTACAAGTAACTCTCAAAGTTTTAGCGCTTTCCGTGAGTTATCTAAAAACGGTCTGAGGGAACCTGAGCCCGACAAAATACCTCTCTATTGAAGGTTTTAGCAGCACTATTCTTGTCCCTTGAGAGGCATGGTTATTCTAGGCTTGCCCCATGTTTTCCCCAGTGCATCCTACAGGACACAAGCCTGCCAGGAAATCCTATTAAATACCTAATAGCTTCCCATGTTAATGGTGTGATGTGAGCTTATGAACTAATCAAGGAAAGGCACTCGGTTCATACTCAGGGTTCACTATTATTATTAGTTATTTGGTTTCAAGATTGAGCCCATACAATGGAAATGGAGTCTGAGGTTAAGTTATAGTAAACTGTATTTCCATATCTATATATCCCCCTTTCTTTCATGGATTACTCTGATATAGAAAAATAGGGGTTGTTGGCTTTTGCTGCCCAACTCCCCAAGGGGACTGAGCCCTCTAAGTCCATGATTGGTCAAAGGTGAATGGATGGAGGCAGGATGCAGTGAAAGCAAGGTAGATCTTTATTTTTCTGTTGTGACATAGTTCCCTCCCCTCCTAGCAATGAGGCAAGGGAGACCCAGAACCAAGAAGAAGCATCTCTTTTAAGACTTTGCATTTTGGGGTGGAGAAGAAGGACACCCCCTCTACAAAGAGTCAGAAATTACATCACACATAAGTTGGTCTCTAAGGTGCTACTGGAAGGATTTTTTTTATTTTTTATTTTGTTTTATCACACATAAGGCGGGGTTACTGTGGCTCAGCCAAGCCAAGGTGTGATATTCCTAAGGATTTAGCAAGTTTTACATAGTTCCAGACACAGTTTACAAAAAACATTAGCATTTGATAAGACAATCCCTGTCAACCACCCCTCAGTGATGAGTATCTGACAATTAATACAAAGGAGGTTCATAGGAGGTTCATAGGAGAGGAATCCCTTCAGGAACTTCTCCTGATTGCTATCTGCCTACATGTTCTCAGGCAAGGGGGATTAAGGAGGCAGAGGAAATATTTAGAGTCTTTAGATGGCTTTTGGATTGCTCTCCTGTACTATTTTAGACATGTGGTTTACATACTTAGGTATGTGTGTTCACCTTGTGTAATTATCAACATTTGTTCCATATTTGAGCCCTTAGAATTCCTATAACAACTCCCTGCCTCTAAGGCTCCCTGTGCCAATGAGCACAGTAATATACAGTGAGGGGGAAAAGAATTTGATCCCCTGCTAAATTTGCCTGTTTGCCCCCTGACGAAGAAATGACCAGTCCATAATTTTAATGGTAGGTTTATTGTAGCTGTGAGAGACAGAATAACAACAGGAAAAACCCCAGAAACCCAGAAGACAAAAGTCAGATATTGATGTGCATTTAATGAGTGAAATAAGTATTTGATCCCCTATCAACCAGCCAGATGTCAGGCTACGTGGTATCTTCACTGTATGTAACGAGTTGAGATTAGAAGCACCTGCTGTAAGGGAGAGGTCTTACCTGTAATCCCAGCTCGTTACAATATCTGTACAAAAGACACCTGTCGACAGAAGCAATCAATCCAGCAGATTCCAAAGTAGCCACCATGACCAAGACCAAAGAGCTGTCCAAGGATGTCAGGGACAAGATTGTAGACCTGCACAAGGCTGGACTGGGCTACAAGACTATTGCCAAGCAGCTTGGTGAGAAGGTGACAACAGTTGGTGCAATAATTCACAAATGGAAGAAACACAAAATAACTGCCAACCTCCCTCGGTCTGGGGCTCCATGCAAGATCTCATCTCGTGGAGTTGCAATGATCAGGAGAACGGTGATGAAGCAGCCCAGAACTACATGGGGGGAACTTGTCAATGATCTCAGGGCAGCTGGGACCATAGTCACCATGAAAACAGTTGGTAACACACTACGCCATGAAGGACTGAGATCTTGAAGAGCCTGCAAGGTCCCCTTGCTCAAGACAGCACATGTACAGGCCCATCTACAGTTTGCCAATGCACATCTGAATGACCCAGAGGTGACCAGGGTGAAAGTGTTGTGGTCAGATGAGACCAAAATCGAGCTCTTTGGCATCAACTCAACTCGCCGTGTTTGGAGGAGGAGGAATGCTGCCTACAACCCCAAGAACACAATCCCCACCGTCAAACATAGAGGGGGACATATTATGCTTTGGGGGTGTTTTTCTGCTAAGGGGACAAGACACCTTCACCACATTGAAGGGATGATGGACGGGACCATGTATCATCAAATCTTGGGTGAGCACCTCCTTCCCTCAGCCAGGGCATTGAAAATGGGTTGAGGATGGGTATTCCAGCATGACAATGACCCAAAACACACAGCCAAGGCAACAAAGGAGTGGCTCAAGAAGAAGCACATTAAGGTCCTGGAGTGGCCTAGCCAGTCTCCAGACCTTAATCCCATCAAAAATCTGTGGAGGGAGCTGAAGGTTCGAGTAGCTACACATCAGCCTCAAAATCTTACTGACTTGGAGAGGATCTGCAAAGAGGAGTGGGACAAAATACCTCCTGAGATGTGTGCAAACCTGGTGGCTACCTATAAGAAACATCTGACCTCTGTAATTGCCAACAAGGGTTTTGCCACCAAGTACTAAGTCATTTTTTTGCAAAGGGATCAAATACTTATTTCACTCATTATAATGCACATCAATATCTGACTTTTGTCTTCTGGGTTTCTGGGGTTTTTCCTGTTATTCTGTCTCTCATAGCTACAATAAACCTACCATTAAAATTATGGACTGGTCATTTCTTCGTCAGGGGGCAAATGGGCAAATTTAGCAGGGGATCAAATACTTTCCCCCCTCACTATAATTAGTGATATTTTCCTCTATGTGCCAGCTGCTTCTAGATGTTTGCCAAACTGTTTTGTTGGCTTGCAACAGAACCAAGCTGGAATAACTTCACTTACATCCACCCCAGAATCAGCACCAAACCAATTAATTGTTATCTTCCACAAGTGGTGAGGACGCGCGGGGGATGCCCTGTAGCAGTAGCAATGGTTTCCAGAGATATAGAGCAACTAATGAACATGGGGAATATATGAAGAAATCTGACCAAAAAATTATAACTCAATAACATAGAAAGCATATATAACAATAGCAGAGAGGACAGATAACCCCAGGGTAAAAGCCAATTAAGCATTTAATTAAAATATGAAAATCTACAGGAATAATTCAAAGAGCTGTGGCTGATTTGATGCAACATTGTCTTTATGATTTATTACAAGGTAATAGTGATGTGCAGCCCAGTCCCTTACACATACCTGCTCAGAAGTAAGTCCTATTGAGTTCAATGGGCCTTTATTCCAGGTAAGTGGGTACACGGTTGCAACCTTTGCCCCAGCCAACTAAATGCACTCAACAAGTTGCAGGCTCAATTTGATAAAATATTTAAGGAGAATTTTATAGGAATTAATATGAGCAGCCCTGGAAAAGGTGAAATAAAATGTGAAGACTATTAACAATTAATTGATTAGCAATAATTAATCAAGATTAAGAACTGAGTTGTGGGTAGCCCTTAGTGCTGTCAAAGATAGTCTTTAATAAATCCTGGGACAGAATTATGGAAGAAGATATATACATGAATCACTCTCTCATCAATTAAAAAAATATTTTCCAGCAATCACCAAGTCCTCCTTTCACTAGCAGGTGCAGAAACAACATTCCTTACTTCCGTTGGGCGAACGAATAGGGCATGGTGCTCTTATTCTCACTGTAATCCTGCAGAGACAACTCTAAAGGGAGGGGAGCCTTTAATATCCAGGCTCAGCAATGTAGCTCCAGCTCTCTTCAGGTAGTGTGTTACAGAAAATGCACGCCAATTCATGTTCTGTGACGAAAACTTTGTTCAATGTTCCTGTTTTGGTTTTTCATATATTTCATAAGGCTAGTTGCCTGGGGAAAACAAGCTGTGTTTTTTTTAAGGGATTAGTTGGAGATTCTGGACAGTTTGGGCAACTGTGGCCAAGGGGATCAGAGTGTTGAGAAAGTGGAGAGAGAAGAGAAATGGAATGGTGGGCTAGCCAGGAAGAAGAAAGTGTCATGAGTCTGTGAAGGGTATCCAGTGAGTGGAGACTGGTGGCAAAGTTCTGGGAGTGACTGTGGTGGATAGAGATGGACTGAAACAGTGATGGGGGGGGGGCTGAAAGGCTTGTATGGGTTCAGGGGGATCCAGTAGCCTGTGATGCCAAGCAACAGCATAAGAAAGTCACCTCACAGGAACACCTGGGCAACACCACCGCATCATAAGAGACTTGACAGACGCGTCGGATTATTCTGCAAGAAAGGATACCGTCTCCTCATTTATATCAAAAGATGTTTTAAGAAAGGTGTTTGTGTAGGCTTTTTGAAGAACCCCCACCCTGTTAAGCTGAAAAACACCTGTTGCCAGAGGGCATTTGCGATAACTGAACAGCCCATTCACAACATTAAGTCTCTGTCTGGAGGACAATAATTAGTGGTGGCTCAGACAGAAGAAGCAGCTAAAGTCCATATGACACATGTTAAATTATCATATGGGAAGGGGAAAGAAAATGCTAACCATTACCACCTCCTGCACCTCTTCACATTATCTTAAGCACTGCACCCACAGTAAGGGACTTGCTTCCAAACTCTCCTTCTTCCCCCAGGTAGCTACAATCCTAGACACAGTTTCTGCAACTACACAGCAAATCTACGACTCCCTCCGCACCCCGTCTTTCCAGCGCCACTTCTGTACTAATGCCACCAGCCTGAAATTCACCTACCCAAACTAGAAGGATGTTCTCTCCCTCTATTCTGCTGCTATGATAAATACAGGGAGCAAACAGAACAAAGTACCCCTGGTCAGGGCAACAGCTCACTGGAAAGGAACTAAGGCCCATATTTCTGCACATATATGAGAAGTCTTACATGTTTGGCAACAGAGCTTCCCACACTGCTAAGGATGAGTCTGCTTTGTGCAGCAAGTCACATCTCTGATATATTCCTGCTAATTTCAAAATCCCTTCTTCTTAAATACTTTCCAAAGGCTATTTCAAAAATCCAAATGCATATATAATGCTACCCTTTGTTTAGAAATAGGTTTGGCAGCTAGCATTATTCAAGCAACCACTGTTGCAAAATAAGAATGAAAGCATTGCAAAGAGTGTTTGACGCATGGTAACACAAAACAGCTAGCCCAAAGCAAAGGTGGTATAGCGTTGGGTCAAATATGATACATGAGACATCTGAGAATATTTATTTGATGGGAATAGATCTCAGGCAAAGATATCATGCAGCAGCACCAGTGGCATAGTTAGGTAATTTTAGACTCTGGACTTAATGAGCTTATTTGGTTATAATGCTCTTATTTAGATTGTATCTTGTATTGCTTGTTTTACTTTGAAAGTAAAGCTCTGCTGCATTTGAGAGTTCTCTTGCTCATTCTATTACAGTGTTTTGGAGATCTGCCCAAAAGCCCTACCCTGAAGCCACCACTGCACCACACAGTCCCCATTGGGCCAAATTTGCCATTGAAGAGAGGCTAAGACTCGGGTTATTTAATATATTATAAAGGTGGTCTTTTACAGAGGAACATAAGAAAGACAGGTTCCTTCCTAAGGAACGTAAACTCTACCTCAGGGGTCACCAACATTTGGGGAAATACTGTGAGCACCACCTTCTCTGGTCACTTACCTGCCATTTTGCCTGAGACAGAAGGAAAGAAAGCATGCATGTACGCACTTCGATATCCCAAGGGATCGGGGTAAAAATCAGATCCGATGGTCAAGAAGGTCCCCAATGTAGCTCATACAGAGTTCCTAGCTATCTTTGCAAAGGTTCAATAAAATCAACAATAAGACTCTTGACTAGTGGCACTCCAGGACATGGGCGTAGCCAGGATTTTTGTTAGGGGGGGCAGAACCTCAGTTAGCTATGCATTTTTATTGATGGGGGGGGCAGCTTCCCCTCCCTGCTCTTCCTTGGATATGCCCATGCTCCAGGAGACTAAATTGTTCTGCTGGTAAAATCCACAATAACTTCAAGATGTTGCTTACACCAGCATACTTGGAGATCCTTTCCTTCGTAAAGGACAACAGGAGCTGCATCCCAAGCGGTATTGTTCTTGAAGAATCCACCGTGGACAAGACACACTGGCTTTGGAGAAGCTGCCAGAGCAGAGTATTTTGAGGGGTGCCAAAGTAAGTTGAGTGAGTGTGAGGAGGATCAACGTATGCTTGTGTGATGGGCTGTGAGAAGAGTTCTCCACCTTGGAATGCAAGAGTACCTGATCAAGGCGGGTAAATATAGTGGCTGTGTTTTAATGGCATATCCAACAACTTGGTCTGTCAGCACAAGGATTTACACTTGTGCAATGAACCTTTCTTCTCCTCCTCCTACTGCACCCCTTTAAATCTGTTCTGAGGTTTCCCCTCAACCCACAGGAGCAGATTTGGGAAGGGTTTGGGGCATGCATGGTGGGAAGAGGGAGGGATGGTTCTGTTGCACAGGCATAAATCCTTGCGCTGATGGAATAAGGTAGTTGGATACAGCCCATCATTTGTTAAATGGGAGAAGAAGAGATCAGCAGATCATGTTGTTGACGAAGGTGGGCACATTGGCTTAGATTATGATAGTACTAAGTATTCAGCCCTTACCAGAGCCTAGGGATGGTATTTGCTGAGTACTGATCTACTTGTGTATGATAATTATTTTGCTGCTTCTAACACAAAATACACAAAATATGTTCAGTGCGCCAGACCATTTTGGAATCTGAATCAATCTATGGCAAGTAAGTCCATTTTCCAAGTCTGACTGTTTACCAATGTAACTTTAAAAATGGGAAGTAGGCCTGCACACAGTTGACAACATTCATGGGCAACTACTGAGACGTGGGTGGTGCTGTGGTCTAAACCACAGAGCCTTGGGCTTGCCGATCAGAAGGTTGGCGGTTCGAATCCCCGTGATGGGGTGAGCTCCCATTGTTCGGTCCCAGCTCCTGCCCACCTAGCAGTTCGAAAGCACGTCAAGTGCAAGTAGATAAACCAGCAGGAAGGTTTCCGTGCGCTGCTCTGGTTTGCCAGAAGCGGCTTAGTCATGCTGGCCACATGACCCAGAAGCTGTCTGCGGACAAACACCAGCTCCCTCGGCCAGTAAAGCGAGATGAGCGTGCAACCCCAGAGTCGTCCGTGACTGGACCCAATGGTCATGGTTACCTTTACCTTTACTGAAAGCATTCAGAAGAGTATGTGACCAAATCCACATATGTATTCTGGATGCTACCTTAACATTCATCCCATTTCATGCTTAGTTGTGCTGCAGTGTAGGACTTATGAAACAACTGTTTTCAAAATGCCGTTGCAAAAACAATCAATCATATAACATAATTAAGCTTTGCTAATATCTGTATTTTCCTGCTCACGGTTTCTGAAAACAATTCACCTTGCAACAATTACCTGCAGAGAAGTTAGCTGACAGCTAAGATCCAGAGAAGTTTCAAAGGAGAACAATTCTGAGGTTATGCCATTTGATGAGTTTGGATGTGTAGCACTTAAACTTATGCTAAGATTTTCTGTACAGTATACGGTAATTAAATCCAAGCAATAATGATTAAAAAAAATTCCTCTGAGCTGCTAGATTTAATTATCCTTTTGCTGTGATCAGCAAGCTGTTGAAATGAGTCCCATTGCTACTAATCTTCCTCACTATTAATTGATATGTTGGTCTTTTAATAAATCTTGCTTTATACAGGTGTCTTTGATGTCCGTTTAAACGAAAGCATGTTATCTAGGGGGATACTTTTCACACAGTGCTGATATTTGGTGTTTTTTATGAATGAGGGCAAAGAATGAGCATAGAGAGAATCTATAAACAGGTGAGATAACCAATAGATCATGGATCTTTTGAGTGGGCTCAAATTATATTTGTTAGGGAGACCAATGTCAACATTTCAGTTAGAATTTCTTACTAAACAGTATGAGGATTTTCTATTTTTGATTAGAAAAATGTATCCACGTGATTCAGATGAAGCCTATTAACAGCCCTGTACTGTTGGAATAGGATGCTAGTGTCAACCAAACACCTGTGCAGCTATTTCTTGAACCAGATCAAGACCAGGTTCCTGCTCTGAAACTGGCTGCCCTGGAAGTAGTGGCATTCCTAAAATGATTATACATAACTGTGTACTGTATTATAATGAAATAAGAAATCTAACACCCAAAGACATAACTCCCCGATTTAAATAATAATTTAAATCATTTGTTTCTATTATTTATTTGTAACATTTCCAGGTCCAGCCTTCAAAAAGTGATGCACAAAGAGAAACAAGAACAACAAAGCATTTGTCAGGCTCCAGGGAATCCTACCCCCCTCCCTCACAGCTGGCAGCCAGAAATGGGAAAACAAGACGTTCTTACCATGGTATTTTATTCAATAACCACAGAGAGAGACGGATGATGCCGCCTCTCAGGCAATGGCATTGCTCTGAGTAAAGTCCCACCCCCTCCGTCTCTCCTATTGTACATCATCCGTGCGCTGGCTGATCTGTGCTTTCTGCCTCTGAGCTTTCTGTTCTCCTACTCTCAATGCACGCCGGGTCCTGGGAGGGGGGGGTCTGGAATGCTTTCTAAAGACACTGAGTCTGTCAGCTGTCTCTCCCCTGGTGCTTCTTCTTCCTGCTCCTCTCCCAATATTTCCCAGCTTCTCTGCTCTGCAGCCTCTGCAACCTTCTGCAAATCACTGTTCTAAATCTATACTGTCTTCCTCTTCTCTGGGAAGTGCAGGGGGAAGCGGTCTCCACCATTCCTCCTCAGACCAGTCCCTGACAGCATTCAGCAAAATATGAAGCACAGACGTCAAAGAGAAGTGGAACGACACCACCTGATTGTGGAATCACCATCTTGGTGCCTGTGGGTCCAACAACACCTTTGAAGGATTCCTCTTGTGCCCACGAAGCCTCTCCCTCACTCCTCTCTCTCTCCATGTTCTGTCAGCCCAGATGATTCTATAGTATCATCTAAACCAGTGATGGCCAAACTTGGCTCTCCAGCTGTTTTGGGACTACAACTCCCATCATCCCTAGCTAACAGGACCAGTGGTCAGGGATGATTGGAACTGTAGTCCCAAAACAGTTGGAGGGCCAAGTTTGGCCATCACTGATCTAAACTATGGGCTTTTTTCTTGTAGAATTCTAAACAAAAGTGTTTAGACATAAATGTTGATGGGGTTTAATATTTTGCTCTTAATTTGAATTATATTTTAAATGTTCTTAATTCCTTATTTTTAACTATTGTTTATTGATAATCTTAACATCTAAACTGCTTAAAGCTTTTATTATTATTATTATTATTATTATTATTATTATTATTATTATTCATGTTCCATCTTTTCTCCCAGAACTAGGACTCAAGGTGGCTTTACAATCAAGTGGCATATACATTTTGTTTAAAAATAAATAAATAACAGCGACACTGGCTGCTATTTGGATTTGATTCTGAACAGCAACAAGCCATTTGCTTGGTTTTGCATGTAGGCTTTGCACCTTATTTTGATGTTGGCAGTACTGCCGAGAGAGAGAGAGAGAGAGAGAGAGAGAGAGAGAGAGAGAGAGAGAGAGAACACCTTCAGAGTGGATATTACAACGAAGTTTATCTGCACATATTTATGGTCACATAACAAAAATCCCTCACAGAGTAGTTTCTTCAATCTCTTTGCTACAGCAGTATTATTATGTGTACTGATTTTGGTTAAAGATGTGTGTCAATAAAAAGAGATAAGCTAAGGAAACAACAATGATCCGAATTAACAGCTGAACCCCACTAACGCTTCTTCGGTATCCCTATTGAGATGGGGTGACCAGAAATGCATGCAATACTTTACTTCTGTGAACTTTTAAGTAGTGGCAGTTGTCAACTAAGATTTGTTTGCTCCATGTAGGGGGAAACTGCAGTCAGAACTCCATGTACCAGGAATATTGCCAGGCATATTCAGATAATTAGCTGTGATAGTGTGAGAAGCTAAACTGTGAAGTGGACTCAGTTTGGTGTGGTTGAGACTGTGACGCTAGTCCAAACATGCTTCTCTTACAAGTTTTATTTTCCACAAGCCTTCCACAGGCATTTGGACGCTACAGACTAGGTGCTGCACCTGTGCTTACTGTGCAACAGTCTGTCCTCCACAGGTTTAAAAGCTCAACGGGGTAATGTTTCTTTTGTTTAAAAATAGCCTTGAAAAATGTAATTGTTCTACAATGGCCTAGTTCAGGGGTCAGCAAACTTTTTCAGCAGGGGGCCAGTCCACTGTCCCTCATACCTTGTGGGCGGTTGGACGATATTTTGAAAAGAATATATGAATGAATTCCTATGCCCCACAAATAACCCAGAGATGCATTTTAAATAAAAGCACACATTCTACTCAGGTAAAAACACCAGGCAGGCCCCACAAATAACCCAGAGATGCATTTTAAATAAAAGGACACATACTACTCATGTAAAAACATGCTGATTCCCGGACCATCCACAGGCCGGATTTAGAAGGCGATTGGGCCAGATCCGGCCCCCGGGCCTTAGTTTGCCTACTCATGGCCTAGTTCACACATAGTGCTGTGTCAAACCAATGGCTTAGTGCACAGAAGCAAGCATGTGGGTTCCCAGAGCAAAGGAGGGCAAAGGGGAGCAAAGTGCACATTTAATGTGCACCAGACACTCCAGTTCTTCCCAGCTAATACCGTGGAGCTGGAAAAGGGCACCCAAAACGATTAAGGGTTTGCAGCAATTTGCCTACTAAGGAGAAAGTTCGCCACATATGGAGCTTCACAGTTTAGAGAAAAGGAGAAGAATAGGGTACGTGACAAAAACATATAAAAGTATGCGTGGTGCAGAGAATGTGGATAGAAGTTTTTCTCCCTCTCTCCTAATACGGGAACTCAGAGCCACCAGAATGTTGGAAGTTTCAGGCAAAATAAAGTTCATTTAACCTCTTCACATAGCACATAGCTAAACTGTGGATTTCTCTCCCGCATGATGTAGTGATGGTCATCAGTGCCCTGGAGGTTAAGGCTATGAATGGCTACTAGCCCCAAGGGCTGCATTCTACCTCCACTGTAGAGGCAGCAAGTGCCTCCGAATAACAGCTGCTAGGAATCACAAGAGGGCAGAGTTGCTGCTGTTGAACTCTGGTCCTGCTAGTGGACTTCCCCTTGGGGCATCTGGACGGCCACTGTAAGAACAGGTAGCTGGACTTTATCAGGAAGAACAGGAACAGGAACAAGGATAGGAAGCTTTGGCCTGATCCAACAGGGCTTTTAAGTTATGCTCCCCCAAGTGCCAGAGTCCAGAGGCTAAAATTACTTGGTTGCACCACTGGCCATGGCAAAGAGCCAGGAGAAGGTTGTAATCTTTATGCCCTCTTTTGTGAAACCAGGAGGTGCCTTAGGTTCTTGGTGGCTGATTTCACAGGAACCACAGCAGATGGCAGTGTGAGAAATTATTAGGGAAGTTTTTAATATTTAATGCTGTATTGTTTTTAATATTCGATTAGGAGCCACCCAGAGTGGCTGGGGAAACTCAGCCAGATTGGCGGGGTATAAATAATAAATTATTATTATTATTATTATTATTATTATTATTATTAGGTCATCAACATTTTTGCCTCATACATAATTTGGGAGCATGAATTGATCCGGCTTAAATGAATATACAAAGGAGCACAATATTTCAGTGGTGTTTTTAAGCGAGCCAAACAGAGCTTCAATATGTAGTGAACAATGTATCTTAAATAAAAGATTGTTTCTGAAAATAGAAAGGGATGAATAAAGCTAAATAACCTATATTTTACTGGGAATTCCCCACCCACACTGCTATGGATCATAATTTAAAATGACTGTTCAAAACTCCAAACATTTTTACCATCATGGGGTCATAAAATCTTTATAGAGATTTGGCTAGTTAGAGTAGGAAATGGGTAGATTTCAATGGAGTGATTTATTGTGCTATTAAAAGCAAAATGCACCACAGCCTGTACTTTGAAGAAACGGAAGAGTAATAATGGCATCCCCTGAAAAACTAAGCAAAGTTGCACTGAGGAGGCGAAGAGGCCAAGTCCTCTGCCCAAATAATTCATTTTTTTTGGAAAATGGGAGTAGAGGGGCAGGAAAGGAACTTAGTACACACTCAGGTGCAACTCATCTCTCTCTTTTTAATACTAAAAAAAATATAAAAAATACCTCACATGCCCTTGAGTGAGCTTCAGCTTTAAAACAAGAGCAAGCGGTGGGGGTCCTGAGCCCTCCTGCTCCTTCTCAGCCCTTCCCCTCACAGGTGGCATGTTGTGCGGGGAAGGAAGCACTGGTGGAGGAGCCCCTCATGGCGGGATGAAGCATGGCTGAAGCCAGGCCTCACATTCTGCTCTGTTCCTCCTTTATTTCCACCCAGGGCAATCCTTGTCTTCCCCCTCAGAACCAGTGGGGTTGGGCCTTGGTGGTGGCCTCTCCTGCCCACTCTTCAGCAGCCACTGAGGGATGAGCTGCCCAAGGAAGGAGGCCATTGGCAACAGCCATGAGGAAGCCATGGGATGCTCTCTCACAGCCACCACCGCATGGAAAACGCCAGCTCATCCTCCTCCCTGAGTTTGACAGCAGGACTGTGAGGGGGAAGCAAAGCCTAGTAAACACCAACTAGGCTTTGGGAAGGAGACTTCATACCTCCTTCACAATGCCACTGCCACCCCAGGAGCTGCTTCCAGGGCCCCTTCCACTGGCGGGAGAAATTGGGACTTTCCATGAGCAAGTCAGAAGCTGTGATGGCTTTAGGAATTCCGTGACTGTCCCAGCAAAACTGGGGCACTGAGAAGGTATGTTACATAGGTGGAATAAAAATAATGGGCTGTAACAGGATGTAGCAGTTTGAGCCTGTAATAAACTCCAGGGCATGGAACTGAGTTGCTTGTTGCAATGCGATTCCGTCTCATTCAGCAAAAACACATGATGTACCTCCCAAAGACAGCATTGGGAGGCTGTGTGATGATATCATCCCTTTAAGACTGCTTCATGGGAATAGGTTAGAACCTCAGAAATAATGAGCTTTCATACAGCTGTCTCCTATTAAGGCTTCAAGGGCAGTGTCACAAGGTAATTGGGTGGAAGAGGTGAACACCCATGGTCTAAATTCCCATAAGATTGGTGGGAACTCTTGGCAGCTAGCCAAGCCGAGGACAGCATCTATTTGGGCTTTTGAAAGCATCTTGTTCCATTGCTCAGCCTACTGAGATTTAAGTATAAATGTTTATGTTAATTAGCTGGATAAGTTAGTGTTTGTTGTTTTCTTATCTTCTGAGCTATTTTAATCTGTTTTATTATTTGGAGTTTTTCTCTCTTGTAGAGTTTTGTTTTAGTAAAGTCTGTGTATGATTTTATGAAATTTGGTCTGTTCCGAGTTCCAGTGATTGTGATCTGAAACTATGGCATTTCCTATGTTTGCCTCTAACATCGTACAACATAGACCAGGCGATAACAGTATAACATCACTTTTTGATGGAGTATTAATATATTAGAACAAGAGTGTAATCTCTGTTGTTGGGGTGCGGATGGTGTCCCCAATATATTGATTAGCTCCTATGCATTTAGTCCTATGTCTCTGGGATCAATTACATTGATAAACCAAGGTGATAAATTATCAGTGATAAATGGTGGCTAGGATGAACATATTCATAGCATGATATATGTACCAAATATGGCTCATACCTGAACAGCACCTGGAGACAGTAAGGAAAGCCTTCAGTATCATCAGCTCACCATATATTACAAGGGAGTCTATCTTAGCTGTGTCATACAGCTGAGATCTGCTGTAAGGCAACACAGCCTTCTCAGTGGTGGTGCTCCAGCTTTAGACCTCCCTCCCCCAAAGATATCACTGGCACCTACTCTTTTAACCTTTTGATGCCCGCTAAATATGGGTGGACTTCTGTGCCGGTGTATAAGTTTATTTTAGTTGGCTAGTTGGAGCTATCTGCCTTGTTTTTAGTACTTGTCTGATGCATCAGGATTTGTTTTAATTTATAACCCACTTTTTGGGACGCGGGTGGTGCTGTGGGTTAAACCACAGAGCCTAGGGCTTGCTGATCAGAAGGTCGGTGGTTCGAATCCCCGCGACGGGGTGAGCTCCCATTGCTCGGTCCCTGCTCCTGCCAACCTAGCAGTTCGAAAGCACGTCAAAGTACAAGTAGATAAATAGGTACCGCTGCAGCAGGAAGGTAAATGGCATTTCCGTGTGCTGCTCTGGTTCGCCAGAAGCGGCTTAGTCATGCTGGCCACATGACCTGGAAGCTGTACGCTGGCTCCCTCGGCCAATAAAGCGAGATGAGCGCCGTAACCCCAGAGTCGGTCACGACTGGACCTAATGGTCAGGGGTCCCTTTACCTTTACCTTTATAACCCACTTTGGATTTGGATTTGCAATAGAGTAAATAAAGTGTGACCTGCTAGGTACCAAGATGAATTCACAGTGGGCTGGCAAAGGGCTGGCAGGGCTTTGATAGCCCTTGTGCTCAGAGTAGCTTTCATGTGGATGCAACATGCACCTGCATGCTCAGCATGTTGTCCCAACCCCATGCATTAGCTTTGGAGATGCTGGGGAAATGAGTAGTTTTGTGGCAGACCATATGCTTTGAGGCCCAGTCATAAAAGCGGGTGTAGTTGCATGGTCTGAGTGACTCAAGCCAACATAGCACTGGTAGAATCCTAGGTGAGACAGGCAAGCCATCTCTTTCCTACAATGCTGCCACTTTTCATCTCCTTCTAAAGGGTTTCAACTGCACATAGGGGTTGCACCAACATAACTGAGCAGCTAAACTGTGTTTAGAGTGGTATATTGATAAGTTGTCCCAAGTTATGTTCACAACTATGAGGATGATAAATTTCCCCAGAATGGGTTTCATGGCTGAAGACGATTTGAATGTGGGTACCTCCAGTCTGAATGCAGCACATTTCACTACATCACATATCACTGTGGATATCTGCTGACTAAATAAATCTTAGCTGATTGATTTTCTTAGTTTAATAGTGCAACCCTATACATGTGTACTGAGAAGTAAAACCCACTGAATTCCATGTTGCAAAGTCCAAGATAAGTGGGTGTAGGATTGCAGCTTTAATTGATTAATGAATTAAAAGAGCACATGATTTTGCATGTCAATAAACAATAGTTCTACAAAGGTCGGTGGATGTTTAATTTTAGATAATGTGTTTTTAAATTTAATTTAAAAAAAGAATTAACTACCCAGTTGAACTTGGACAGCTTTTTAATTTAATAAACATTGTTTTTAATTGATTGTTCTGACCATGTTATCAACAAACAATGAAACCCTTTGCCCCTCTACACCGAAGTAAGATCCAATGTGTTCAGTTGGTCTTACTTCTATACAGCAGTGATATGCAGTCCTTCAGGCCACAAATTTAGAACGTGGGCAGCACAAAATACATAAATCATTATGAAGAAATGGTGAGGCTAAGAACACCGCCCCCACCAAAGTTATGTGAGATTGGCATTTTCCCCAGGGAAAGAAAGCCAATGCTAATCTATGTGTGCTAATTATTTTAAATTCATGACAAATTACAATTGCTAATTGCCTAATGAGGCAATCTTTTCAAGGACTACATAGCTATTGGGACATGCCAAAAATTATATATCCAATTTGGCTGGTAACAGATATGAGATGTGAGCAATATTGTCTTACATAAAATATGCTAGAAATTTCTAAACTCTATGAAACACACTGGAAGCTAGACTGGGACAAGTTATAATCTCCCAATCTGAGGTTATCAGATTTAGCGGTGAAACCCTATGGATATCAGATTTAGGCAGAGAAGCAGGGCCAGCCCTAGATATTTTGCAGCTAAAGGGAAAATGGCGCCACTGCTGCATGCCTATGCACCCACTGCCAGGGTCACCAAGAGTGGGTTCAGATCTCCCTCTTGTTGGCCCTAGAAATGCAGGGCGCAGCCGCTCACCTGTGGTAGAAAGGGCATGCTATGGGACCTCGAGCCCCATTCGTCTGTGCACACTGTTGCATTGCCTTCAACAGTTGCTTCCAAAGTTCCCCACTTGCCTTAGCATAAAAAGAGACCACATGTTTGGTAAATTATAAATGGTTTACTTACAACCCCTTCAGGGATCAGATTCATATGCTTTTTCATACAGCAGCAAGAAGCAACAGGCAGTATAATTTAGGTTCCAAAATGTTAAAGGCTTCTAAATTATTTGCATAGAAACACAAAGATGGTTGCTTAAGCCACGTGGTCTAAGCTTGGATCATCCAGTTTAGACCTCCTAAGTGGTAGTGTTCACATGGTGGAAGGGAAAAAGACAAAGAGCTTGGTAACCCTTCCTCCCAAGGTGACCTAGCTAAGCCTGGCAGGACAGCCTACTCTATGGTCTTAACCCCTTTGGTCATTAATTAGAGTTAAACATATTGGTTATATGAGGGTGGATATATTCCACAAGACACTCCCGCAATTAAGCATCACAAGGCTCCCCAAAATGAGAGAGATGACATCCCTATCCCTCCACACTAGGGGCCTGCCCAGCCATGGCAGCTTGTGTTGCAAAGTCTATTTCCCACACATCTTGCCAGCCAGCCTCTCATAGAAGACTCTTCTACAATGGTTATATTGTTGTGCTATATAAGCAGCTTGTTAACAGTCAGCCTGCTTTCCTCTTTCACCACATGATTTCACACACCCCCAACAAAAAAACATAATTAAAACCACTCTATTCTCTCCTCCACTCTCTCCCTATGTACATAGATTTATAGAGCCAAGCCTGGTCATGATTATACATGTTTCCGATGGTATACACCTGAAGAAGAAGAAGAAGAAGAAGAAGAAGAAGAAGAAGAAGAAGAAGAAGAAGAAGAAGAGGAGGAGGAGTTTGGATTTGATATCCCACTTTATCACTACCCTAAGGAGTCTCAAAGCGGCTAACATTCTCCTTTCCCTTCATCCCCCACAGCAAACACTCTGTGAGGTGAGTGGGGCTGAGAGACTTGAAAGAAGTGTGACTAGCCCAAGGTCACCCAGCAGCTGCATGTGGAGGAGCGTGAACCCGGTTCACCAGATTACGAGTCTACCGCTCTTAACCACTACACCACACTGGCTGAAAGGGAGATGGCTGAGGCATAATGACTCAACCCACCACTGCCTGGAAGTGGGCATGCAGGCACACTGGGCACGCAGCAGCAGGGTTGTCTTTACCTGGGTGTGCAAGGGGTGCAGGGTACCCAGGCGCCGAATTCTGGGGGCGCCAGGCACCGCTGAAGCCGCCTAAGCTCTTAACTATCTACCTGTTATGAAATAATAATTTTGATCAAGCTAGAAAAACAAAATACATATATACCTACCGTAGGTATTACCGAAATGTATACCTACTATTTCACGAAAGGACTCTCGACTTTGTGCGCTCATTTACCAAAGACGCGCCACGCTTGTCATTCACAATGACGGCGCTTGTCATTCACAACAAGAGATAAGGTGTAAGCGTGGTGTCTGACATAAGCATGATAAAAGTTAATTTGGGGGCTAAACTAAATTTGAGGGCGCTGGGCGGATCTTTGCACCCCAGCGGCGCATATGCTAAAGACAGGGCTGCGCAGCAGTGGAAGAAGAGGAGGCTGGCATGCAGCAGAGGAGGAGGTAGCTATGGCCCACAAGCGAGGGAGGTGGATTTGCCACCTCTTCCAACCTGCCACTCAAGGCAACTGCCTCACCTTGCTTCATGGGTGGGCCTGCTCTGCAGAGAAGTGTTCAGATGTCACATCACATATCTTTACTGTCATTTGCTAAGGGGTGTTGTGACACCTCTAGCGCCGATTGGCTGCAGCTGGTGTGATAATCTGGAATAACCAGTAATATAAAATCCGCCGAGGAAGTTTTTTGGAAGTAGAATGAAACAAGGGAAATGTCTATTTGGTGAAGAAAACCGACAGGAGCAGGGGAAGAAGTGGGAGGTGGCCCCATGAGGCTGGGAATTTTTGTGACTGATATGGAAATATAGAGAACTGAAGACTGGGGGAAAGGGGGAAAATGGAAACAGAAAATACACCCGAATTTGACAGCTTCATCAATCCCCACTGCCAGTCTCCCTTAATCTCATTTTCCAAAACTTACTGACACCTGCCTAATTAAGAAGAAGAAACTTAAAAGGAAAATAATGCAGTTCCCAATGTTTCCGTCAATAGCAGGGGCTTCAAAGCAGCCTCAGAAGCCTCATTACCTTCAGGACCTAAGTTGGTCTTTGTTGCCCCTCTACTGATGAAGTTTGAAGAAACTCCCCAGATTCTCCCACATTGAAGCAACATGCAGTTGCATGTCAATAACAAAAGGGTCCCCCCCTTTTAGTTTGCACAGTTGCCATTTTGCAAGCCATTTCCACTCCAAATCACCGCTGTAGTTGCAGCCCTGTGCACAATTATGTGAGAGTAAGTCCCATTCAAACAATTAGACCTGAGTAGACATGCATTTGTTGTTCAGTCGTTCAGTCGTGTCCGACTCTTCGTGACCCCATGGACCAGAGCACGCCAGGCACGCCTATCCTTCACTGCCTCTCGCAGTTTGGCCAAACTCATGTTAGTAGCTTCGAGAACACTGTCCAGCCATCTCATCTTCTGTCGTCCCCTTCTCCTTGTGCCCTCAATCTTTCCCAACATCAGGGTCTTTTCTAGGGAGTCTTCTCTTCTCATGAGGTGGCCAAAGTACTGGAGCCTCAACTTCAGGATCTGTCCTTCTAGTGAGCACTCAGGGCTGATTTCTTTAAGAATGGATAGGTTTGATCTTCTTGCAGTCCATGGGACTCTCAAGAGTCTCCTCCAGCACCATAATTCAAAAGCATCAATTCTTCGGCGATCAGCCTTCTTTATGGTCCAGCTCTCACTTCCGTACATTACTACTGGAAAAACCATAGCTTTAACTATACGGACCTTTGTTGGCAAGGTGATGTCTTTGCTTTTTAAGATGCTGTCTAGGTTTGTCATTGCTTTTCTCCCAAGAAGCAGGCGTCTTCTAATTTCGTGAGTGCTGTCACCATCTGCAGTGATCATGGAACCCAAGAAAGTGAAATCTCTCACTGCCTCCATTTCTTCCCCTTCTATTTGCCAGGAGGTGATGGGACCAGTGGCCATGATCTTAGTTTTTTTGATGTTGAGCTTCAGACCATATTTTGCGCTCTCCTCTTTCACCCTCATTAAAGGGTTCTTTAATTCCTCCTCACTTTCTGCCATCAAGGTTGTATCATCAGCATATCTGAGGTTGTTGATATTTCTTCCGGCAATCTTAATTCCGGTTTGGGCTTCATCCAGTCCAGCCTTTCGCATGATGAATTCTGCATATAAGTTAAATAAGCAGGGAGACAATATACAGCCTTGTCGTACTCCTTTCCCAATTTTGAACCAATCAGTTATTCCATATCCAGTTCTAACTGTAGCTTCTTGTCCCACATAGAGATTTCTCAGGAGATGGATGAGGTGATCAGGCACTCCCATTTCTTTAAGAACTTGCCATAGTTTGCTGTGGTCGACACAGTCAAAAGCTTTTGCGTAGTCAATGAAGCAGAAGTAAATGTTTTTCTGGAACTCTCTAGCTTTCTCCATAATCCAGCGCATGTTTGCAATTTGGTCTCTGGTTCCTCTGCCCCTTCGAAATCCAGCTTGCACTTCTGGGAGTTCTCGGTCCACATACTGCTTAAGCCTGCCTTGTAGAATTTTTAGCAAAACCTTGCTAGCGTGTGAAATGAGCGCAATTGTGCGGTAGTTGGAGCATTCTTTGGCACTGCCCTTCTTTGGGATTGGGATGTAGACTGATCTTCTCCAATCCTCTGGCCACTGCTGAGTTTTCCAAACTTGCTGGCATATTGAGTGTAGCACCTTAACAGCATCATCTTTTAAAATTTTAAATAGTTCAGCTGGAATATCATCACTTCCACTGGCCTTGTTGTTAGCAAGGCTTTCTAAGGTCCATTTGACTTCACTCTCCAGGATGTCTGGCTCAAGGTCAGCAACCACACTACCTGGGGTATATGAGACCTCCATATCTTTCTGGTATAATTCCTCTGTGTATTCTTGCCACCTCTTTTTGATGTCTTCTGCTTCTGTTAGGTCCTTTCCACTTTTGTCCTAAATTATGGTAATCTTTGTACGAAATGTTCCTTTCATATCTCCAATTTTCTTGAACAGATCTCTGGTTTTCCCCATTCTGTTGTTTTCCTCTATTTCTTTGCATTGCTCGTTTAAAAAGGCCCTCTTGTCTCTCCTTGCTATTTTTTTGGAAATCTGCATTCAATTTCCTGTATCTTTCACTATTTCCCTCGCATTTTGCTTGCCTTCTCTCCCCCGCTATTTGTAAGGCCTCATTGGACAGCCACTTTGCTTTCTTGCATTTCTTTTTCATTGGGATGGTTTTTGTTGCTGCCTCCTGTATAATGTTACGAGCCTCCATCCACAGTTCTTCAGGCACTCTATCCACCAAATCTAAATCCTTAAACCTGTTCTTCACTTCAACTGTGTATTCATAAGGAATTTGATTTAGATTGTATCTTACTGGCCCAGTGGTTTTTCCTACTTTCTTCAGTTTAAGCTGGAATTTTGCTATAAGAAGCTGATGATCTGAGCCACAGTCAGCTCCAGGTCTTGTTTTTGCTGAGTGTATAGAGCTTCTCCATCTTTGGCTGCAGAGAATATAATCAATCTGATTTCGGTGTTGCCCATCTGGTGATGTCCATGTGTAGAGTCGTCTCTTGTGTTGTTGGAAAAGAGTGTTTATGATGACCAGCTTGTTCTCTTGACAGAACTCTATTAGCCTTTGCCCTGCTTCATTTTGAACTCCAAGGCCAAACTTGCCAGTTGTTCCTTTTATCTCTTGACTCCCTACTTTAGCATTCCAATCCCCTATAATGAGAAGAACATCCTTCCTTGGTGTCATTTCTATAAGGTGTTGTAAGTCTTCATAGAATTGGTCAACTTCAGTTTCTTCAGCACTGGTAGTTGGTGCATAAACGTGGATTACTGTGATGTTAAAAGGTCTGCCTTGGATTCGTATCGAGATCATTCTATCATTTTTGAGATTGCATCCCAGTACAGCTTTCGCCACTCTTTTGTTGACTATGAGGGCCACTCCATTTCTTTTACAGGATTCCTGCCCACAGTAGTAGATATGATAGTCATCCGAACTGAATTCGCCCATTCCCGTCCATTTTAGTTCACTGATGCCCAGGATGTCAATGTTTATTCTTGCCATCTCATTTTTTACCACATCCAGCTTACCAAGGTTCATGGTTCTTACATTCCAGGTTCCTATGCAATACTTTTCTTTACAGCATTGGACTTTCCTTTCGCTTCCAGGCATATCCGCAACTGAGCGTCCTTTCGGGTTTGGCCCAGCCGCTTCATCAGCTCTGAATCTACTTGTACTTGTCCTCCGCTCTTCCCCAGTAGCATGTTGGACGCCTTCCGACCTGAGGGGCTCATCTTCCAGCGTCATATCTTTTATATGCCTGTTGTCTTTGTCCATGGAGTTTTCTTGGCAGGGATACTGGAGTGGCTTGCCAGTTCCTTCTCCAGGTGGATCACGTTTGGTCCAAACTCTCCACTACGACCTGTCCATCTTGACCTGTCCATAGCTTCCCTGAGTAATTCAAGCCCCTTCGCCACGACAAGGCAATGATCCATGAAGGGGTAGACATACATAGGCTGTGTTAATTAATTTAATTAAGGTTAAACCTGGGGAACTGAACCTTCTCTCCCTTTCCTGCAATTTTCTTCTTCTTTTTTTGTCACCTCCTGTGAATGTGTTTATTTCTCTCGGACAATCACCTATCTGCCCTCTTCTTGTGTCAACTTGCCTTGTACAGAAAATAAACATGGGAAAGTTTCAGTACTCTCAGAACTTAATACTGGCAGCTGTTGTCCTAAACCCGCTTAATTTGGAATAAGTCCCATTTAAATGAATGGCTCTTCCTTCTAAACAAGAACTGTGGCTAGATGGTGGGCACTAAGTTACTGACTGAGAGTGAGCGAGCGAGCAGAAAGGCAGGCAGGCAGGCTGGCCAGTCAGTGTGCAAGCAAGTTTTCCAGTGAAACCTGAGGCAGATGCTAAGGATGGCAATGTGAGCGCTGGCCTGCTCTGTGCTGGCTCCCTGACTGTGGAATGCTTTCCCTAGAAAGATGCACCTAGCACCATCACTATCAATTTTTAGGTGCCAAGTAAATGTTTGTATTCACTCAAGCCTTTGCTCTTAATAAGTGTGAAAGGGTCACACTTCCCCTATCCTGTTCTTGATAAAGGTAATCCACCAGAGTGATCCAGTCCCAAAACCAGACCTGAACCCAGATTTAAGTGGATCCAGGTAATCGGTATCATCTAGGAATTCTTCTACTGTTCCACTCCACTAGTGTTTTTGTAGTTGTCTTGTTTTTGCGTGGAGTGCCCTATCTGGGTGGATGGAGCAGCCAAGTAATTTTGTTGTCCCCAAAGGGGACAATGACAATAAAATATATTCTATTCTATTCTACTACCCTCTTCACCACCATCTCTAGGAAAAATGGCATTGGTAACTAGCTGGTAGTTATCACATGCCATTGTATTTTATCAATTGCAGGTGGGAATAGCTGCCTCAAGACCACCAAGAGGTGGCCTAACCATGACTATGATGCAGTATCAAAACCCACAACTTCCAGACTATCAGCCCCCCCCCAAAGACCAGATCAAGTATGTGTCCTGCTCTGTGTATTGTGGAGATAACCATATGAGAAAGGCCCAATAGTTGCTCTGGAAGCCATGAAATCCCAAGCCGAACCCAAGGTGTCCTTAGCATAGATTAAGCTGAAGTCACTCACCATTCCAGATTGCTCCAGCACCACACCAGGGACCACCTTGATCAGCTTGGTCAGGGAGGTCACTAGGCGGCAGGGAGAGCAGAACACCACAATTGCATCTTTAGCCTGTCTCATTGGTCCAGCACTGGGTGGAGGCCCACTAATCCCACTCCAAGGAGGGGTTTCCTTTTGGCTTGGTGCTGCACCAAGTATCCAAGCATGTAGTGCTTTGTTGTTCAGTCGTTCAGTCGTGTCCGACTCTTCGTGACCCCATGGACCAGAGCACGCCAGGCATGCCTATCCTTCACTGCCTTTCGCAGTTTGGCCAAACTCATGTTAGTAGCTTCGAGAACGCTGTCCAACCATCTCATCCTCTGTCGTCCCCTTCTCCTTGTGCCCTCCATCTTTCCCAACATCAGGGTCTTTTCTAGGGAGTCTTCTCTTCTCATGAGGTGGTGCAGTGCTAAGTCAGGTCTAGTCCCACCACCCCGATACATCTCAGTAGGACACACACGTCATTTGACTTGACACCTCTTTTTAGTCTACTCTGATATAATCCACTGTAATTTGTAAATAAATCTCTTAACAATATCTAAGGATTTATAGGAAAGCGTTTTTTGTGCCTCTGAAATTTGCATCTTTTCCTTGTGGTTTTTCTGATGATATTGTTCTTCATATTCAAGAGTACAAGTTCAGACTTGAAGAATTTGCTTGTTCGTTGCTGTGGATTAATCTGGTCACAGACCTGTTGCTAAATTTTAAATCCTTCATAACGACAACAACTTGGGAAACCAAAAGCTACAGAGATGCTATTTCAGAATGTCCTAATCCTCTCTTGATGAGAAACTTTGAATATATTTGATGGGATTTAGTAAAAGCCCCAAAGGAGATGGTGGAGTTTTCCCTCATATACAATACTGTACCTCCTGTTTATCAGATTGCAGCAATACTAGTCATGTATAATAAGAAGAAAAGAAGAACAGAAGGTAGGCCACTTGTCAGGAAGTTAAGGAAAGATAGAATCTTGTCTCTAAACAACTCTAAACAAAGCATTGCTGAAGTCCCAGAGAATCAGGGATTAGGTAGTCTGGCTGTTGTTTCTTGGAAAGAAAACACGAACTCCAGTGACAGAAATACACAGCTCTGAGTGGTTGCTGCTGCAACTGTTAAGAGAGGAAACGGCAACAAAGGATTATTGCTCATATAGGAAGCCTTATATATGTCTGTTACTGGTCCAAAGGTTTTTCCAGTCTTTCTGATGGATCTACTCGTTTAAACCTCATCCCCTTTACTTTCTTAACTGCTATTGCTTCTAATGGTGAAAGCCACCATGGTGTTTTTCCTTCCAGCAAACTCTTATATCTGTTCCATACCTCATAGATAGACTTCCTTATTACGTGGTTTAAAAAACCTCTATGAACTTTGACTTTATCATACCACAAATATGCGTGCCAGGCAAATCTATTGTCGTGACCTTCTAGATCTAGTAGATCTGTATTTTTTAACAAAATCCAATCCCATAACCAGCAAATGCATGCTGCTTCATAATATATTTTTAAATCTGGCAGTGAAAATCCACCTCTCTTCTTAAGATCTGTAAGTAATTTATATTTAATTCTAGGCTTTCCCCCTTGCCAGATAAACTTTGAAAGCACTTTCTGCCAATCAGGCAGCTGATCACTGGGATTGTTTGAAACAAAAATAGCATCTTGGGTAGCACATTCATCTTGACCACTGATATTCTGCCCCAAAGGGATGATTACATCCTTGCCCACACCTCTGTCTCTTTTAATCTCATTCCATGTTGGTATATAATTATCCTTATATAAATTAATAGTTTTTGCTGACATCCAAATTTCTAAATACTTCACCTTCTTTACAATTGTTATTCCTGTCTTACTTTGCAGTTCTACACTTTTCTTTATCCAAATTCTTAACTATCATTTTCATTTTGGCTTTATTCAATTTGAAGCCTGCTAACTGTCCAAATTCATCAATCATTTCTAAAACTTCTGGAACACTCTCTAGTGGTTCCTCTACCGTCAGTACTAAGTCACCTGCAAAGGCTTTAAGTTTGTATTCCTTAGTTCCAACTCTTATACATTTAATTTTTCCACACATTTTTATCCTCTTCGTTAGAACCTTTAGGACTGTAATAAACAATAAAGGTGGCAACGGACACCCCTGTCTAGTTCCTTTGGTTATGTAAATATTATCTGTCAATACATTATTCACTATTAGTCTTGCTCAGTGTAAATAGCTTGTATGCCTTTAAGGAAGGAGTCACCCATATCCATCGATTCCAATTTTTTTTATTCATAAATATCCAAGAAATATTATCAAATGCTTTTTCTGCATCAATAAATACTAACCCGGCTTGTTTATCATTCCTGGCCTCAAGATATTCCAGAATATCTATTATATTTCTTACATTGTTCTTCATCTGCCAGCCAGGAAGAAAACCAGCCTGGTCTTTGTGCATCACATCCATCAAAATATATTTTAATCTATTTGCAAGGATACTAGTAAAAAGTTTGTAATCATTGTTTAATAATGGCATAGGTCTGTAATTTTGACTTGACAATGATCTGTATCTTGTTTTGGAATCAGTGTGATATAGGCCTCCTTCCATGATTCAGGAACTTTACCATTTATCAATATATTATTCATTACTTCCTTTAAAGGGGTTGTCAGTTGTTCTGTTAAAGCTTTATAATATTTTGCTGTAAGTCCGTTGAGGCCTTTACAGCATTCATATATCATGTCTTCATTCCAGGACATGGGGTGGATCAATCTAGACCTATTCTAAGTTGTTGCTTTCTTTAGTTGAAACAGGTGGGCTAGGATGCCCTCAGCTCTGAAGATTCATAGAATCATAGAATATTAGAGCTGGAAGGGACACAAGGGTCATCTAGTCTAACCCCCTGCAATGCAGGAATCTCAACTAAAGCATCCATGACAGATGCCCATCCAACCTCTACTTAAAAACTTCCAAGGAAGGAGAGTCCACAACTTCCTGAGGGAGACTGTTCCACTGTCAAACAGCTCTTACTTTCAGAAAGTTTTTTCATAGGTCTAGTCGGAATCTCCTTTCCTGCAACTTGAAGCCATTGGTTCGAGTCCTACCTTCCAGAGCAAGAGAAAATAAGTTTGCTCCATCCTCCATGTGACAGCCCTTCAGATATTTGAAGATGGTTATCATATCTCCTCTTTTCCAGGCTAAACATTCCCAGCTCTTTCAACCGTTCCGACCCTTGTTCATCCTAGTTGCCCTCCTCTGCACACGTTCCAGCTGGTTAACATCCTTCTTAAATTGTGGTGCCCAGAACTGGACACAGTATTCCAGGTTTGGTCTGACCAAGGTAGAATAGAATAGAACTATTACTTCCCTTGATCTGGCCACTATATTTCTGTTGCAGCATTCAAATTTTTTTGCTGCTGCTGCATCACACTGTTGACTCATGTTAAACTTGTGGTCCCCCAAGACCCCTAGATCCTTTTCACATGTACTAGTTGTAAGCCAGAGGTCCCCCATCCTATATTTGTGCATCTGGTTCTTCCTGCTTAAGAACTAAGATTCTACGGCACAGGATTAAAATAGTAATGTTATTGACAGGACTGTCAAATCAAAATTGTCAAGTGGTTTCTTGACATTGCCATGTCTTCATTGTGAATGGGGACAAATGAAAATATTCTCATTACTACTTAGTCAAGGAGGAGGTTGCTGGTATCACCGTCAGCCTTATACTGTTCTTCTACCATTCTTGTCCCTATGGTTCCTCCAAATCTCTGCCTTTGGGGCTACCACTCAAGTGAGGGAAGCAATACTTTTGGATGAATAGAGTGAGAGCCTAATGCTGTGAAGTAGGGGTTACCACACTATAGAGCTACAGCAGATCATCACACCCTCATCACAAAGCATGGGAATTCTAGACCAGTACTCAAGGCTGTGTCAGAGCAGAGATCACTAGCGATAAGTATGATTGGCATTACACAACATACAATCCTATGCATTGTGTGGTCTAGATGAAGCACTCAAGAAATTCAAAGCGGTGGCAAGGATTACAGCACTTGTAAATACAGTGGTACCTCGGGTTAAGTACTTAATTCGTTCCAGAGGTCCGTTCTTAACCTGAAGCATACTTAACCTGAAGCACCACTTTAGCTAATGGGACCTCCTGCTGCCGCTGCGCCACCAAAGCACGATTTCTTTTCTTAGCGGAGTTCTTAACCTGAAGCGTACTTAACCTGAAGCGTACTTAACCCGAGGTACCACTGTAAAGACTTTGTTGGAATGGGCTGTAGCTCTTGCACAATGCATAGCCCCAGAGGATAAAATGTTATGTACACTGATAGGTTTATTGAATCTTATAAGAAGGATCATGAGCTGACATGACTGGTGAAGGGTGACTCCTTTTGCCGAAGAGCAAAAGAGAACCGCTTTGAAAGAAAATGCCTGGAGCAATAGAATGGAAAGGGTGGCAAGGGCTGATGGCAATAGGTCTCTATAAAAGCAGCTCATAGAGCAGAGCACAGAGGCACAGTTGCACCAACCTTTCCACTGGCACAGAGTGGAAGCAGAGTAGTTAGCTGGAAAACTGAGCTGTACGTGCTCAGTTGACGGTCAGGATGCCTCCAGAGTCAGGCACTAATGTGGGAAAGCCAGAACTTGTCTCAGGTGCCCCACAGTTTTTCACCTGGGAGGAGATAGGACTCCGCACAGGCAAAGGAGAATTCAAGGAAGAGAGATGGCTGGTAATCAGAAGGAAGATCTATGATATCAGCCAATTCCATTTGCGACACCCTGGAGGAACCCGTGTCATCAGCCATTATGCGGGACAAGATGCCACGGTGAGAGCTTGCAGTGGGGCCTGGGGACCCAGAGCATTTGGGAAGAACCATAGCTTAATGACCAAACATCTGCTTTGTATGCATGACGTCCCAGGTTCAATCTTGGTACTGCCTATTATCTCAGTGGATTTCAAGTAGAAGACATAGAAAAGGTATGTGCCTGGTTCCCTGGAGAACCACTGCCAGGCAAAATGGACAGGACTGGGTGAGATGGACAGTGGTCAGACTTAATGTAAGGCAGCCTCAGATGATCATATGATATGGTGCTTACTTGCCAACGTTGTATAATATATGAGGGTGCTAAAAAGATTTAGACTAAGGGAAGAAGGATCTGAAGGGACAGAAAAGGAAATTCCAGAAGTCGCAGGCAATTCAGAAAAGAATTTGGGTTATATCTGGGAATGGATGAATGAAGCAAGAGTCTGCAACTCCTCTTTCAGACATGGAAATGGGGCAAATAGTAGATTAGAACCTTGTATAATGATAGCCTGCTTAAATCCCACAGCATGTCAATCCCAGGGGATTTAAGCAGCCTAATAATGTGCGAGATTGCAACCTTAAGCTTCAAAGCGTCTTCAAAAAATGCTTGCTCAGAAGCACCACCTAAATTTTGTCTGGGTGATATTCAAGTGGATTTGAGACAAAATACTCAGACAAAATATCAATAATTCCGGGGAGCCTCAAGGAATTTCAGAAACATCAGTGAGATCTCTCAGGTTTGGGTGTGTGGGTGGGTGTGGTTTCTTGTTAAGTTATGCTTAGGAAGTCATCTTTCTCTGTGTATTTGCACAGCCTTATACCCTCACAAGAGCTTTCCAACCAAATTCATTCAGTGGCGTTTTCAGTGAAGTTGAAATTCATAAAGCGCACTGCCTATGATCAAGGGTAGCCTAAGAAAAGGCTATTTGGGTGGCATTCAGCTAAGCTTTACTCAGGGTAGACCCAATGAAATTAATGAACATGACTAGTTAGGTAAATTCATTTTAGTGGGTCTGCTTGGTGAGTTTGAAATAAAACTTGTTTTCATTGAGCATTCTTGGTAAGGGGCATAATTTATGTCTTTTCATCTGCAGCATGTTTAAAAAAAATCCAATAAAGCAGGAAAATTAATGGGGATACCTTGATTAATTAAAGTTAGCACACTGATAACATTTTACTTGGATCATGGTATGCAGCACACCTGTGGAATTAATCTCAAAAGAAATAACTAATATTTTATTTCTGTTGCTGAAATGAGGAGCATTATAACAACTAAAAATAGCATTCATGTTGGAAATGGCATAACACCTGGACATGACCTAGATGTTTCTTAATCTCCTTTGATTGATTGCTTTTATTTCTATGCTGCTTTTCATTCAAATGAATCTCAAAGTGGATTACAAACAATAAAAAACCAATAACATAATAGAACGTCACAAACACAGCATAAAACACAAAATTAACAAATCATCAATAAAACAATTACACGCTATAAAACACTATTAAAAAAGCAGCAACTAAAAAATAAGCTAAGCATCACAATTACAGCAGAAATCATTATATAATTATTATGTGCAACCTAGAAGCTTGTTCTGTGGCCTACGCTAAACTGCCTGTGCCTGCCAATAATGTCTTGCTCTTGGAATCATGCCTACCTTTGAACCGCTCTGCTGTGTTTGACCCGACTTTGTCTCATGACTCTGGTTATTGGACCATGCCCACACTTGGATCACCTCACTATGCTTGACGATCCACTGAATTAAATAGGAACTATGCAATTGTGCCCTTGTTCAGACTAGCAAGCAAGCAAGCTCTATAAATTTTTATAGAGAAAAAGGTGTGCCACACGACTTGTTCTGGCCTATCTATTCTTAACATTGACTCACTGCTGGTCTAGCTGGATCAGAGTTGGGTTCTTCTTCTTCTCTGGAGATCACGTGTAGCCGAGTAAGATTGTCTACGATGAACACGGTCTTAACAGTGAGCCCGTAAGTGACTGTGGAGGCCAATTCTGGATCCACACGTCCTTCCACAGTGGGGACATAGGTTTCCGGGCGGGAGTTGATCACGGTGTGGATTTGCCAAGCGTGCCTTCCTTTTAGCATGTTTCTCCCTTGCGTCCAGAGTTCGAGTGTCTTCAAAGCCCATGACACCTTTGGTAAAGCCTGTTCTACAATTGGAGCGCTCACAGGCCAGTGTTTCCCAGTTGTCGGTGTTTATACTACATTTTTTAAGATTTGCCTTGAGAGAGTCTTTAAACCTCTTTTGTTGACCACCAGCACGCTTTCTATTTTTAAGTTCGGAATAGAATAGTCGCTTTGGAAAACGATAATCAGGCATCTGAACAACATGACCAGTCCAACAAAGTTGATGTTGAAGGATCATTGCTTCGACACTGGTGATCTTTGCTTCTTCCAGTACACTGGCATTAGTTTGTCTGTCTTCCCAGTTGACGTGTAAAATTTTTCGGATATACTGTTGATGGAATCTTTTGAGGAGTTGGAGATGGCGTTTATAAGTAGTCCATGTTTCACAAGCATACAGTAAGGTTGGTAGTAAAATAGCTTTGTAAACAAGCATTTTGGTTTCCCTGTGAATGTCCCAGTCCTCTGCACTTCATTTGGGAGAAAGCTGCACTCGCAGAGCTCAGGCGATGCTGGATTTCGGCAGCAATGTCGGCCCTTGTGGAAAGATAACTGCCCAGGTAGGAGAAGTGATCAACATTTTCCAACGTTGCACCATTGAGTTGGATTTGTGGTGCTGCAGAGGGGTTGTTTTGTGCTTGCTGGTGCAGCACTTTGTTTTTTTGGATGTTGAGCAATAGGCCAAGCTTTTCGTAAGCTTCTGTGAAGATATTTAGGATGGTTTGGAGTTCATCCTCTGAGTGTGCACACAATACGTTGTCATCAGCATACTGAAGCTCTATGACAGAAGTTACAGTAACCTTACTCTTTGCTTTCAGCCTGCTCATATTAAACAGCTTTCCATCTGTTCGATATATGATTTCTACTCCGGAGGGAGTAGAACTTTTAAGAGTTTTTAGAGTTGAGTTATGGTGCACAGAACAAGTCTGTCACTGACTGATGCTTTTCAGATGCCAGGATCAAAAATGGTTGCCACGAGTGCATCTTTTTTTTTGGGTACTCAAGCGTATATACCTTTTTTTCTAGAAGAAAAGCACTAATTAAAAATGTGGCACTTGCTTAACAACTTCATGGTGAGTGCTGGCACCCTTTTTCTAGAAGAAAAGCACTAATTGCCACCTGTTCATCATGCTTAGGGACGATTGAGCTATTATGACCAATAACTGTTGCTACAACTCCCCTCCAACCATTTATCTGAATTTCTTCCAAAACAATTTAAACCAGAAGTCATCAGGTTGCCTTTCCCCCCTCTGTGTCTTCGAGGAGGGTAGAAAAGATGAAGAATGTGACCATTTCTAGTCCTCGTGCTTAAGTTCCTTTCACTCAGGCCAAGCGGGAAGGTTGAAAGCAGTTCAGTTGCAGTCCAAATGCCAGGGCAAACCGGAATGGAGAAGAAAATCTAAGTCCCCTGAAAGAGATATTCTCCTCCACACAAGGTACACATTCCCAAATGCAGAGTGCCACAGCCACACAGGACCATGACAGTCAGTCATGCACAAACTCCCACAACAAGAATCTCGTCACAGCACATGAGGAAATGCCCTCTGGTTTCTGGGGTCTTCCCAGCATTGCGCCAGACTCTGCTTTTCTCAGCCACGCAAACCAAATCAGTGGGGGACCTGGCTCAGCTGAGCTTGAAAGATCCAGAATATATCTGGGTACACCAGAAGGCAAAGTTCAGTACTTTGGAACAGAACTATGTTGCTTGTGAACAGCACGAGAAAATCAATATGCTGTACTCCTTTTTGAGAAGTCATCTGAATAAGAAAAGTATTGTATTTTTTGCAAGCTGTAAAGAGGTTCAGTATTTGTTTAGAGTCTTCTGCCATCTTCGACCCGGGCTCCCTATACTGGCTCTTCGTGGCAAGCAGCAGCACATGAATAGAATGGATGTCTACACTGATTTTGTGGCAAGAAATCAGCAGTTCTCTTTGCTACGGATCTTGCGGCTCGGGGGCTTGATTTCTCTGCTGTGAATTGGGTCTTTCCGTTTGACTGTCCAGAAAACGCAAATACTCACATTCACAGAGTTGGCAGAACAGCCTGGTACAAAGAAGGTGAGGAAGCTCTCCTTGTGCTGCTTTCTTTGGAGGAAAAGTTTTACTCCCTTAAATCCGCCTCTGGTGGATGTTCAGCTGTGAGAGTGAGAGTGCAGAAATGCAGCTGGGTAATTTTAGAAGCTGGAGTTAGTGGTCTTACTTTGGGTGGTGGGGAGAGGGGTTTTTAGACAGCCATCCTTTAATGGATCCATCCACACCCAGTTCTGACTCTGTTTGAGAGAGTATAAGATCAAAAGACCATAGGGTAGGGTGTATGTGATAATCTTAAGATAGCCAGCACCCCTCACTACTCTCCTGGACATCTCCCTGTTTCACTTTTAAGAGAGAGTCAGAGACAGAATGGTGTGGCTCTGGCCCTAACTATTGCTGATACGCAGGCCCAGAAACAATTGTCCCCAAGGGAATGCAGAAGGAAAAAAAGCATTCCCCACCTGTTATCTTTGCACCAGTCTTGGAGTGCTTGGACTTACGGAATGATAACAGCAGCACACCCACGCTTGAGAGAGGGAGGTATCAGCAAACTCAGAGGAAACTCAAGGGGGGGTAAGAATTGTGTGGGGGACCACTAATGAGAGCCAGCACCAGCGGAGAAATTCTGTTTGGAGTGGCCTTCATATGTGCCTTATTTGACTTAACAGTGAACGGGTGAAATGTATGTCACTCCCAAATGTGTCACTGGGATGTTCTTTCATCATACATCTGCAAGAGGGAATTGCCCAAAGTTACACATCCCCCAGGCAAAATTCTCAGTCTGTGGTCCTTTCTTAAGCTTCTCTTTATTTTTTCACCTACTCATTTCTCTGAGTCTTTCACAACAGCTCCTCCCCCTCATTTTACTGCTGCTTCTCCTCCCCCCACCCCACCCCTCACTGGCCCACAGAGGTCCTGTTACTTCCCCTTCCAAATGTCAAGTCGTATCTCCTTCCTTGTTCAGAATTTGTATTTATTTATTTAATAAAAATGATACACCACTTGACTGTTTTTTTTAAAAAAATAAAAAACCCTCATTGCACCTCCCTCCCCTCTCTTGACTCCCAACCCCAGCTGTCCAATGAACTGTAATTCCAAAATCACCCATCAACCTGCATCACTGAGGCTATTTTTCCACCATTGATCTCAGCCCTCAAGGAAGAGAACCAGCCAGCACCTTGTATCATTTGTTGCTGAGCCCAAAACGAACTTGCCAGAATATCAGCTCCATCACTTCAGCATAGTAGCCTCCTCCGTTTCACACCCTATTTTGTTCTCTCTGTGGTTTTAGGATGCTTTTGCCGCTTTCCACAAGGATGAGGACTTAGTCAAGAAATATCTGAGCTCCCTACTAATTGGGGAGCTGGCACCTGATCAACCCAGCTGTGAACCAACCAAAAATGTGAGTTTCCCTTTCTTTTAAGGATATGTGGTGTGGCCAGCCTCAAGACATTTTGCTGCCTGGGAGGAAGGATAAGATGGCACCCTCTCCATTACACATACTGAAGATTGCTGGTCTGGAATCTGACCCGTAACTTCAGTGCTGGTGATGCTGGTGTCAGGACAGTGTCCATCTTCACACCTGAGACCAGCAAGCTATCTTAAGGGGCAGAGAGTAGGCTGCATGACATACACATTTTTGTCTTCTGATAAAGGGGAGTTGCTGGGGGACTTAGGAGCAAATACAGCGGTCTGGTACTGCCCTCCCTCACCAACTCTGCCTAATGGTAGGAATAACGCTGTATATAAGAAATACAGGAAATATACAATAGCTTGCAACTACAATCCTGTAACATGCTTAGCACATGTTCTAGTTGTGGCACCTAACACTCCCTTTGTGACCCTATAACCTTGCTCTCAACATTTTAAGTAATTGTGTCCTAGAGATCACTGAAGAATAGAAAACACACACTGGGGCATGTTATTTTTCATGATGCTGCAGAAGCTCAGTGTTTCAAATTATTAGAATGTAGCCAGCTGTTCTTTTGCAGACAATCCAAGCTACAAAGACACCCACCTCTATGGAGAATCCACTTGCTACAGCTTCCTCTTCATCCCTCATTGAAATGAAGATGGGGAGATAGTGGAGATGTGATTGTTTGCTTTTTTAACATGTCCCTGGTTAGATACTGAGCTAAAGGAGATCCCCTGGTCTCACAGTCCCCCTGCTGGCTGGGTGCCTTCCAGAGTATGTTTCTATGAGTAAGTCTGTTCCACACGCAGTCTGCGTCACATACAACCACAGATGAGAGATATTAACTTCAGCCACCTCTCACAGGCAATGCTGGTAAATGATTTTCATGAGCTGCGCGCCACAGTGAAGAGGATGGGACTCCTACAACCCAGTTTTCTCTTCTTCGGCTTCATGTTTCTACATGCTTTGCTGCTAGATACTGCATCCTGGCTGACTATCTGGTATTTTGGAGTATCTTGGGTGCCCTTCCTCATTGGCATGGCACTGTTCACCATTGCACAGGTAATGTATTTGTGTCATGAAGATCTCTGGGGTGTTTCTCAGCATCTCCAGGATCAATGAACTGTTTTATGATTCATAGCATTCTCCCTAGCCACAATAACTGGAATTTTATTATGTCAGTGGAATTTCAGCCTCTTTGTTGGCGTTCTGGTCAATAAATTAGCATTGATGCTCCTGAGTTTACCGTGTAAAGCAGTAGCAGAATTCTTCACCATTTCTCAAATATATGGTGCCATACTGCAGAAACAGCTCAAACGTGTGGGTGATGCGAGTTGGATGGGGAATGTGAAAGAACACTAGTGATTGTGCACATTGCCATGGAACCATGGAGGATGGGCACAATTTGATTGCTTCCGTGGGGAATTTTGTGCGCTGCCTAGTCAGTAAGCATCGTCTCCCTACTAGGGATAGGGGTGGAATTCAGTTCAGTTCACATTTAAAAGTGAACCAACCAAATCTGCACTTTTCTAAATAATACACAAACTGAAACACAACCTTCATTCGGAATTCACACTCCCACGCTGGCCTCCGTTTCCTTGCAGGCTGCGTGCACCGCCTGCTCTATGCGGAACGGGTCAGTGCAGGAGCTCCATTTACTGGCTGCAGTGCTGGAGGCACATACAGTACATTGCATACAACCAGTGTTTTTTTTTCCTAGGGGGACACAGGGGAAGGCATACCCCTAAACATTTTGTGAATCTTTGTACTTTTGTCCATTTACTGTATTAATTTCCCCCGATTTGAACTATAAAATGGTGATTTTTCTTGAGTCAAAATGAGAGTACTCCTAAACATTTTTTTAAAGAAAAAAGCATGGCATACAACAATGTGTATATTAGGAGCAATTCACACTAAAAAAAGTGATATGGAAATGTGGAGAACTGAACATTAGAGAAATGAAAAATTGAGATAAGTTGAAATTGACAGATTCACCCGTCCCTAATCTCCACTTTAACACTATGCATATAGATAGCAAGGCCAGACAATGAGTAAGAAAGGTGACCTTATGAAGGGTCCAGTTGTGTGTGTGTGTGTGTGTGTGTGTGTGTGCGCACGCGCGCAAAATATCACATCATATCACATAGTCTTAGTGTTGCTTTTTGCCTTCCAGATCCAGTATGCATTTTTACAGCATGATCTTGGGCATCTTTCAGTCTTTCAGAAGGCCAAGTGGAACAGACCGTTTCACTTCATTGTGATGGGAATATGTAAGGTAAAATGATATGCAAATGGATACACTGACAATGTCCCAATAGCAGTGCCCTCTTTGCACTTCACTGGGAGGAGAAGGACCATTGCTTGGGCTTGTCTGGTGTGATGATAACAAGGATAATGAAAATAGCATTGATGATATGATGTTTCAAGCATTCAGTTTGCTTCAGATACGGGATCTCACTCATTCCTACAACTCTATTAGTATTGCCTCAATCCATACTGCAGGGGGCAAAGTGATGAAAAGCATGGTTTAAGGCAGGGGTAGGCAACCTAAGGCCCGTGGGCCAGATGTGGCCCAATCGCTTTCTCAATCCGGCCCACAGACGGTCTGGGAATCAGCGTGTTTTTACATGAGTAGACTGTCCTTTTATTTAAAATGCATCTCTGGGTTATTTGTGGGGCTGCCTGGTGTTTTTACATGAGTAGAATGTGTGCTTTTATTTAAAATGCATCTCTGGGTTATTTGTGGGGCATAGGAATTCTTTCATTCCCCCCCACCAATATAGTCCAGCGCACTACATGGTCTGAGGGACAGGCCCATGGCTGAAAAAGGTTGCTGACCCCTGGTTTAAGGCTATCTTAGTGGTTTCATGGCTTTGGTAAGATTTGAACAGCTTGCTACACAACACCAGCTGCTGGGGCTAAAAGTCTCAGGTGAAGGACTGTGGCAACTCTTTCCCCTCACTTTGGCAGTAAGGGGGCTGTTTTGAATACCTCAGTTCATCATGGCTAAAGAATAATTTGGATACTACCTAGCAGTGAATCCTGGTTCACTAGGAAGTAAAGACAAATAAAGTCAAGGTACTAAATAAGCACTATGTATCTCTGTAACATACATATGGTCTTAAAACTTTACAGGAGTCTTTGGCCAGTAGAATAAACTGTTTCATGCCACCCTAATCTCTGAGTGGTACAAGATTCCAGTGATTTCAGGCACTTACTCAGGGTTCATGTTTCCATTTGGAAATGAGGCACAACAAAGACTGTGTTGTCTTTAGGATATATGGTTTATTTACACACACACACACACACACACACAACCTGAGTCTACGATGGAGGGGTTCACAGCATTAGCATCACGAAAGGGCCTTGCTTCTCCCATAGCCACAGCCTTGGATTCAGCATGTCTCTCTCTCTCTCCTTGCTGCTTTGCTTCTAGGTCATATCACTGCAAACTCCACTCTAAACTCAGGCCTTGTCCTTCTAACTAACCATGAGTTTGCTGTCTTGCACAGAGCCCCTTTCCTTTGTTTCCCTTAATGGCCCGTCAGCCAGGCGATCACCTCAACACAGGAAGCTGGTCTGGCTTACGGTATATTTAAAAACTTGCTGGATCCAGGGAGCACACAGCCATCTAGGCCCAGCAGTGAGTTAGTTGGCAGTAGGCCAGGCCAGGGAGATGCTCCTCTGACGTGGAGAGGGCCATTACAGATCTGGAGTCTTCTGTAAGGACATACATTCAGCTGAGTGAAATAGATGGCACGTCCTCTTTACTTCCAAAGTGAAACAATGTAATGCAATGTGTTTTTAATATTCTACGCCGCTCTGGGATCTTCTGATAAAGGGAGGTATATAAATCGAATAAACAACAACAACGGGGTAGGGTTTTTTCCTCCCTCACACACATTATTATTTAGGATCAGAGAGTGAGTTTTGAACGCTTGCCTTTAGATTGAAATTTCGGAACTTACTAGTAACTCAACATGGCAGGAGATAAACTCACATGTGATGGTAGGAAAGGGGAGGGTTCAGGATGGTAAAGTTGTATCATGTGCCCCCGTCTTTTTTTAAAAAAAAAATCAGCTGTAGTTGAGCAAATGTATACACCTAGATTTATTAATCTCTTATATTCTGCAGTCTTTATACAGCAGGAATGAGTACAGTATGCAGCTCTACCCATGAATAAGTGGTATATATGTGTGTATTTTCATTATGTATGAAGGGTGGACCACCAAGCCAATGGAACCATATGCATAACCAGCATCATGCCAAACCCAACTGCTTCCGGAAGGACCCTGATCTCAATATGCACCCATTTTTGTTCAGCCTGGGAAAGGCACTCTCTGTGGAGGTGAGCAGAAGACCTGGGAATGACTCAAATCATAGAAAAGGGAACACCAAGTTAACAGAATTCATACCCTTAGTGAGCAACTTGGGAAGAAAGGAAGCATCCCATCTCCAGGACACAGCTTTAGTGTTCCTTCCTGCAGCTTATGTTGTTGATGGGCTGGTTATACCATTAGATTAGTTTCTTATTTTCCTTATTACTAGATGGCATCTGCTCTGCTCATGACAGGCTGGAGCAGGAGTGCAGAAATGGATATGGCCTTCTGGCCATCCCTCCACATGTCCCTTTGACAGGCCAAGCTGTTGGTCACCTGGTGGCAGGTGACAGCAGGTGATTTAAAGTTTCAGCTGTGGCTGAAGGAAGGAATATTCTTCCTTTGTGTCCCTGGATTCAAGCCACAGCTGTGAAGTTGTGGTTTGCCCAGAACTGCTTAACAGGCCAACCTCTGAGGCCTGGTGGGCTCAATGGTGGAGAACCTTTGGCCTGTGGGCTCCCAAAATAGGGTGCCACCACTGAGAAGATCCTACTATGTATAATGTCTCCTCCCCAATTGTACTCATTAGAGCTAACACAAGGATCCCTATTGTAAAAAATGGAAGTTGCACTCAGGAAGTTGTCAGCTTAACCACATTGCTTCTCCTCTCCATCTGCAGCTTGGCAAGAAGAAAAAGAAATACATGCCTTACCAGCACCAGCACATATACTTCGCCCGTGAGTGTCCCTGCCATTTTTTAATAATAATAATAATAATAATAATAATAATAATAATAATAATGTATTATTTCCTCAGCCACTCTGGACAGCTCCCAACAGAATATTAAAAACACGATAAAACATCAAACATTAAAAACTTCCCTAAACAGGGTTGCCTTTAGATGTCTTCTAAAAGTCAGATAGTTGTTTATTTCCTTGACATCTGATGGGAGAGTGTTCCACAAGGAGGGCGCCACTACTGAGAAGGCCCTCTGCCTGGTTCCCTGTAACCTCAGTTATCATAGTGAGGGAACAGCCAGAAGGCCCCCAGAGATGGACCTCAGGAGTATGGATCTGGAAATTGCAACCCTTAGTAAAGCTATGCCTTGTGGTGGATGAGAACAATGGCATTATTATTGGGTGGTATAATATTTTTTTGACAAGAGTTTTAGATGGATTTAGAAGGATGATTTGATGACAATATGGAATTCTATAATAAGTTGTTATTATTATTGTATTATTATTATTATTATTATTTATTATATACTACTACTACTACTACTACTACTACTACTACTACTACTATTTGGCCAGTATGACCAGAGATGGATAGATAGATAGACTCTATTGAGTTTGGGTGATTTACATCTTTGTAATGTTCTTGTTTTCTGATTTCACTAGTCTTAGCCCCGTTGACCTTCGTTGTATACGTCCAGCTTGTTGTATTGCGTTTCGCATTTCAAAGGAAAAAATGGCTGGTAAGTCACCTGCAGATTTGCAGTGGTTTCTCCTCTGGATAAGTCTATTTGGGGACAGGTATAAGACAGAGCAGGAACAGTAGCGGTATGCAGGGAGCAGGGAGAAAGGTAGGGTCCTGACACTTTCACTCTCTGGTGCTATTGTATGCTGCTGTGCAGTGAGCTAAGGCAACTGGGAAGACGTCGTTCTCTGTATACCTTGGAAGATCTACATTTCCTATGAGCCAGCTTTGGGCCTGTTGACTATGTAGTGCTTCAGGACACCAGAGAAACAGGGGAAGAGGCAGATCTCCCTCCCCTGCAGTCCATGTTGCTCCTGCTGTCACGGGCTGGTAATGCTTTAGGGGGAAGTGGGAAGATTTGGATGCTGGTGGGGAGGGTGGGTGAGAATATGGGGATTCTTCTCTGGCTTTGAGTTGTATCTGAGCTTGAGAAGAACTTCTGGTGCCTGAAGATACTTTGACAAACCTCTGAATCTTGTATCTGAGCCTGAGATTAGTGAGCTTCACTGGGATCTCTGATTTGAACACCCTCCTAACAAAAAGCTTGGGTGACATCAGCAGATGAGAGGGATAAAATCGCTTCAATGAATTATTCTGGGAATTCTTTTCACTTTGAAGAGAAATGTAGCTTCCTGCAGAAAATCTACCTGGCCCATCAGATTCAGTCTTGTCCCATCTTGACTATTACTGATCCCCTTCATGCCCTTTCCTTTTATCATGATAGCATCCCTGGATATTCTCATGCATGCTAACAGTGCTCTTCATCCATATTTCATTATGGCCTTTGTGATCTCCAAAGTTGTTGCATACAGTTAGTAGATCTGAAATGAAGGACCTAGCAACTGTTTTCTAACCTTTCTCTCCCCCCCCCCCCTTAACACTGTTTTCTTTGGCAGGAGTTTGCTTTCATGATGCTTTACAATGTCCGCGTCTGTCTCATGTATGTTCCTTTAATGGGATTTAAGAGCTTCATGGCATACTACTGGTTGGCCAGGTAACAGTTCTTCTGGCTTCTGCTTTTTCTGTTCTACAGCCTTTCCTTAATTTATGAGCTGTGTGTTCAGAATACATGCTCTCTTCATGTAGAAACTGGCTCCTACATATGTCAAAGCCTCCTACCACAATGACACAAAAGCAGCCCAGGAAGGTGCCTCACAGGAGAGACGGTGCCTCCTCTAGTGGTTACTCTAAACCAGTGGTTTCTAGATGCCCCCGCAGCCACCCATGGACCACTTGAAAATTGTTGAGTGTCTTCGAGGACCACTTAATGAATATTCTGCCTGTTGTAATAATTGTAATACACTGTGTGAGATGCCGAATGGTTTTTAATTTCATTTTTACAGTCATGTTGCAAACCACCTGATCACTGTTTGGAAACCCCTGCTCTAAATGGCTTTTGGTCTCATGTAGGGTTGAGAAACCAGTGGGCCTCTGGATGTTACTGGACTCCAACTCCCATCATTCCATGCTGGTTGAGGCTCATGGGAGTTAGAGTCCAACAGCATGTGGTGGGCCACAGGTTTCCCATCCCTGATCTAGTGATTTCAAAGCAAAATAAAAGAAGGGTTGTGGCCTCTATGTGTTTACCTTTAGCTTATCTGGATGGTGATTGTCAGTGTTGTTGCTTGTCTGCCTAGGTTCCTAGAAAGCTCTTGGTTTCTCTGGATCTCGCAGATGAACCACATTCCGATGAACATTAACTATGACCAGAATTTAGACTGGGTGTCTGCCCAGGTAAGATAACTACTGCTTTTATCTTCATCTTTCTTTCATATAAGAAGCTCATTCCTGAATATATTTGGGCACAGGGAAGGACACACCTAACGAACCACGTCAGCTAAAGCCCTGCACAAGGATTTTGGCTTGTGCAATGGGGCTTCCCCATTCCCCCCACCTGAAATTGGCTCAAGGGGGCTGGGAATAGTGGGCTAGAAGCGGGAGAAGAGGGGAGATTATTCCATTTGGCAAGCCGCAATGCTTGTGCAAACAGAATGTTTGGAAGAGCATCATGCTGAAGTCCACTCTTAGTATCATATATTGTTGTAACCTGCCCTGGAACCTTAGGGTGAAGGGTGGGTTAATAATAATAATATTACGGGCAACTCTCAATGTTTCCAGGGGTTATGGTCCAGGGATTGTGCAAAAAGGCGAAATCGTGTATAGTCAAAACACATTGGGTGCAATGACTGGTGGAATTGCCAAAGTCCCCCCCCCCCCGGATGTCCACCTTCTTTCTACCCCCTTTTGAATTATATATTTATATATATACACATACACACACACACACACACACACACACACATTTTTATATATATACATACATATAATGGAAGAACATAAAGCTGAATGTGCACAAGTTAAATGCATGTAAGTTACAAGTTACCTAAGCAGCCTTGGCCCAGTATCCCTAAAGGAGCTCTCCACCACCATCATTCTGCAGCCGCCCAGAGTGGCTTGGGAAACCCAGTCAGATGGGCGGGGTATAAATGATAAATTATTATTACTATTACTACTACTACTACTACTACTACTACTACTACATTATGGGACAGGCTGCTGGGCCTGTGCAATGTATCGATACATCACCTAGGACCGGTTTGGGAGCCAGAGTGCGATGGCGCCTTCACCTGGCAGTATATCATGGGTGGGGCTTGCCTGCACCTGACTCTGTCTTCTGTCAGCACCTGGTGGAAGAAACAACCTGCATTGGCCCCGGCCCTGTGAGGCACCCTGGTGAAATTGCCGCCACTCTCACTGGTGTCTCGTGGGGCTGGGGCCAATGCAGCTTGTGCCTCTGCTTTTCAACATTGCGATGTATCACTATACAGTGGTACCTCGGCTGTCGAAAGTCAAACATTTTGGCTTTTGAACACCGACAACCCGGAAGTGAATGTTTCCGTTTTCGAACATGTCTTGGAAGTTGAACGGCTTCTGAGGCACGTTTCTCCATTTTTTCAATGGATTTTGCCAACCGCCCATTGTGCTGCGGTTGTCAAACGTTTCGGAAGCCGAACAGTCTTCCAGAATGGATTACATTCGACAACCGAGATACCACTGTATTGTGATGTTTGGCTGGTGATACATCGCGGTGTAGAAAAGCTGACAACACCCAGCCCTACAGGCTGCATTGCAAATCCTTCCTTTCCATTGTCTACCAAGGCCCATAATTTAGCCTATAAAGACAGGGATCATAAGATCACAGAGACACTAATGCCAGACGAACTTTGTTTTCTGACCTGACACAAGCAGAGAAGGAGAAAGTGTGGACAAGAGGGAAGGATAGCTTGTGGTGCTAATCTTGTTTCTTAATAGCCAGTTATTTATCATCTTGCTTGCTCCCTGAGGCTAAGCAAATGCCAAATCTTTATGTTGTGGTTTCCCCATACAGCTTATATAGCTGAAGACTATAATCAGATGAATGAAATTAACCTTTGCCCTCTAGGAATCCATTTCTAGGTTCTTGGTAAGGATAAGGGAGGAATTTGATTCAGTTCACATTTCAAGTTAACCTACCTAATTTGCACTTTCTGAAACAATAGGAAAACCAAAAAAGTCAAAATCCACACTTTTCTGAATTTTTCAATGCAGGCATGTGTTCATGAAAATAACATACAAAACTGCATCATATTACAGGAAATTGCATTGCAAAATGTGTATATGAAGTAGAATTGCATACAAATGTGGATATTAAGAGAAATTTGTATTAAAATGCTGGTGAATGTCCATGAGGACTTTTTCAAAATAAAAATCACAAACTGATGTGGAAATAGGGGAAACTGAACTTAAGAGTGAGAAAATAAGAAACAGAAAGAAACCAAAATTGGCAGATTGACCTACCGTATTCCTACTTCCCAGGGCAATTAATTCACTGTAAAAGTTATTTTCCTTGTTGCATAAGAAAATTGTGTGTGTGTATGTGTGTGTGTAACAAATTGCAAATGTGTTGATCAGTGGCTCTTAATGCTGCTTTTATAGTGCTTAAATAGACCTATTTGGTGCACTCTCAGGTCACCAATAATATAGTGGAAATAACAGAGGAACATGGGAAAGAGTCCAAAGTTTCTCTGAAGTTTCTTCAACCTGCTACAGAGAAAACACACTTTCCAGTTGAAAAACAACTTGCCTCTTCAGCAGTGCAAGCACCAGAATTCCACAGTGTACATAGTTCTCCGCTCATGATTATAGCCTATTTTCATCATGGTCACACAACACAGATGCAGTTGTTGAGTTCTGATTCAGAAGTCTTTTTAGAAGTCACATGTGGTACCAACAAGGAAAGGAAACCCACAAATAACAATTAAAAACAGTAGTCTGCAGAACAACAAAGGTTAAATGAAGGAATGTGGTGTGTTGAAAATGAAAGAAGTGGGATTCAGCACATTCCTCTTTCTCACTTAGCTTGCAGCAACGTGTAATGTGGATCAATCCCTGTTCAATGACTGGTACACAGGACACCTGAACTTCCAGATTGAGCATCAGTGAGTAAAAATATACCCTTTTATGAATGTATTTGGGAGAGCCCCTAATGGACCTGATGGACCACCCCCAAATCCTGAATGTTACTTCGCACCTGGAAAGACAGGTGGTGGCCAGGAGTGCTTTTTGCACTGCTTAATAAACTAAAAATTTAATAGGCTAAACCAGCCTTGGGCAGCCAAATACCCTCCAACATTTTGAAGCCAAAATCCAGGGCGCCATCTTCCCAGAGGCCATCTTCCTGTCTTTTATCACAAGAGCACAGTGGTCCATTTCAGTTGCCAGGATTTTATGTGATTTTGCTCCACAGTTAAAGGTAAAGGGACCCCTGACCGTTAGGTCCAGTCACGGACGACTCTGGGGTTGCGGCGCTCATTTCGCTCTATAGGCCAAGGGAGCCAGCGTTTGTCCGCAGACAGCTTCTGGGTCATGTGGCCAGCAGGACTAAGCCGCTTCTGGTGAACCAGAGCAGCGCACAGAAACGCCATTTACCTTCCCGCCAGAGCGGTACCTATTTATCTACTTGCACTTTGACGTGCTTTCGAACTGCTAGGTGGGCAGGAGCTGGGGAGGATTTGAACTGCCGACCTTCTGATCAGCAAGCCCTAGGCTCAGTGGTTTAGACCACAGAGCCACCTGTGCCCCACAGTTACCCCCCCCAAAGCCCCCCACTTTCCCCGGGCACAGTACCCAAAAATGTGTGTTCTGGGGCACAGTGTAAGATCACGGCCCTGGAAAAAGTGCTTTTTTTCAGGGGGAAATCATGCCGCAAAATCATGCAAGAGCACAGCAGCCAAAATGACCGCCATTCTCTTGTGATAAAAAATGGGATGTCCCTGTTTTTCTGGGGCACTTGCATGGTACACAGCCACATTATCTGGGGCTGATGGAAGTTGTAATCCTAAACATCTGGAGAGCACCAGATCGTGGAAGGCTGAACTGGGCAGGACTAGGATACTTTTGGCTCACTTAAGGTTCTCTGCTAGCTGCTTGACCCCATTTCTCCCTCTTTTCATCACAGCCTTTTCCCAACGATGCCTCGCCACAATTATTGGAAGGTCGCTCCTCTGGTGAAATCCCTCTGTGCCAAGCATGGCATTGAGTACCAATGCAAGCCCTTGCTCACAGCTTTTGCAGATATATTGCAGTAAGTGTCAATTAAATGAAGGAGGATCAGTGAGGTAGGATCAATTGGGGATGAGAATATCAAGAGTGGGGGAAATCCTACTGGGCTTGGAGCCTACAGGTAAAGTGGAAGCAATAAACAGCTTATTCCAGTCAGGGCAAGTGCATGAACAGCTTTCAGTGTGTCCCACTGGCAACCCTGTGAAAGATGGTGTCTCAGCAAGGTTAAAAATGACTGTCAGGGAACCCCCCTGGAACTTTAAGCAATCCTTAAAGGTCGCAAAGTTGGCTCTGTGGTCACATGTTCCTACATGGCTGTGGAGCAGCAGAAGCTCCAGGGAAGTTATCCTTGGGGTCTGAGGATGATGGGAGAGCCACATCCTTAGGCTATGAGGGTACAGAAGGGGTTTCTGAAGTTTTCCCTTCCCAAGTTGGGCAACCTGTGATTTGTCCAAGTCTGAATCCCCCTCAGTCAGGGCAATGCTGTGACCCAGATTTAGAGGACATGACAGGCCGCAGCACTGGCAGGGTATGGAAGAGATAACTCTTGTGAAATGTTGCTGTCTATGATTCATGAGGCCATTTCCCCCTTTCCCTCTGCAGCTCTCTGAAGGAGTCAGGGGAGCACTGGCAAGATGCCTATCTCCATGCATAAGAAGAGGAAGGTCCTCAGGAGCGAATCTTCTCCTGCAACCATCTGACACTGCTGGGAAAATGGAAAAAAGCAGCCTTTGGAAAGCATAACTTTGAATGGGGATTAGCTGGATCCTAATGAAACTGTGAATGGGTGTTTTTCTCTTTCTTTTGCACAGGCAGGGATGAGCTGAACTTGGGGCATTTAGCTCTAGAATCTCCAAAGAGATTGGGAAAGGCAAATCAATGCAGAGGGTACTTTGCTTTTAGCACTTTAGTCAGCCTGCATGGCAACAGATACAACCACTGACACAGCAGCTGATCAGCCTCAAGCCACTCTGGGTGCATCCATCCTGAAGCTTTCCTTCTGCAGCCAATCCTTGGGAAGACTTGGCATGGATAATCCTTTCAGAATGACATGTTCTAGACAGATGCACTCTCCCGGCACTGATCCACCAAGTTGCAGTGACCTCAGGGGCACCACAGTGCCTTGCAAATCAGTTTGCCCAAGAACATTTTGGCTTGTGTTGACACAGGGCTAGCACTTAAATGACAGGTAATGTCAAGGATACCATGTAGAATGCACTCAGTTTCCATACCTGAAGCATACTGCCCAAACCAAATTAAAACCCATTCTTCTTTTGGGGCACAACCTCCTCTCCTTCAGGCAGGTAACATTACTGAACTAAGGCAGATTCATAAATGACTTGTTGCTGTATAGTAGATAAGACCTACTGACTCTTACAGAGAAGCTGTCCCTGATATGCAGTGTAAGCCAGGAGCAGAGGACGCTTTGTGCTCATTTGCCTTTTTAATTTTAAGTGTGGGGTATCTGATGAAGAATTTGCACAGTTGGAAAATCTGGGAAATCTGCTTTTTAAAAAAACCCCTATCTACCTGGGGATGCCAGGGATTATTAAAAACGACAGCCTTTGCCGTTTTCTTGATAAGAGGTGCATTGCTTCTTAAGCATGAGGAAAGGCCTGTGGAGAAGATCGCGGACAACATTAGTTTTGGAGACCTTCTATGCTGGCATGTGAGATGTCCTGGTGATGGATCTTGGTCCTCCAGAGGCTGCATGCTGCTTCTCCAGGGCATCAACCTGGACAATGAGGGCACAAACTAAGGCCATGTGTTTGGGCCTTGCCCAAAGCCACCAAGAACCTCTGCTCTTGATAGTGCATCAATCTGTTGTATGTAAGATTTCCATGGTTATCAGCAAATGAAGTCACATGATGTAAATATGACTGCCACAACCACATGTAAAAGTGGATTCCATATTCATCACATTCCAGTAATAAATCAGGACCTGTGGCTGTTATTTAAATGCATAAAAGTGCTTTGATAATTTGTAATCATGAAACAATTTCCTATTTCAATGAAACAGAATATTCATGAGCAGTTGCATGTGGTTTTTGTTCTTCACACTATCTATTTAAAACTGATTTGAGGGCATGCGTGATGGAGTTATGTTTCATCAAGTTAATATTCCTATTAAATTATGAAGCACCATTCATGTTGAATCAATGGTGTCAAACAATGCATCCCTTTCCAGTAATTTTATTGGGAACTCCTGCCAAAAATTTTCTCTTGTTCAGTCACATTGCCCTCCTTTGCAACATCATGTAGCCCAAATCTGATTGACTCTGCTATGTGGCATCATTCCAGTCAAGTTGTGATCCCTGCCTGGCTGAATCATACAGCAGATGAGCCAGGAAAGATGGAAACGAAGCCAAAACAGGCAGCAGTTAGGAAAAACAATGGTATCGCGGGGTAAAAAAGAGCATACACTCCCATAATCCAAGCCGTTTCTTTGAAAATGAAAATGAAATAAAATAATTTCCATATGCAATTCCATATACATGTAGGTCCCACTATCAAACATTTGTTATAAAAAATTTCACTCCCTATGCACACCACAGATTCAGATATCCAAAACTAATGGAGATCATTGAATCGCTGTGCATCCATTCACCTAACAAACCATTTCCTGAAAACACATTATGTTCGGATAGCAGGACATTTAGAAACAATTCTATATTTAAAAAACACTTTGAAATAGTTCCAGTACAGACTTATGCCCTCTCAATTCTTGTTTGGGTACTTTGAACTTGCCATGTTTCCTCCCCACCTTCAGCAACTGCTAGCCCCACCCCCCAAAAAAACTCCATATTATTTTTAAGATTAATATTCCCTGGTTCTTCTCAACATTTCCTGCTCTTCTTCATAATCTTGGGCTGGACAAGGGTGTCCCCTACCTTTTTTTTTTTTAGCTCTTGTCCAGCCTGAGACTCTGAAGAAAAAGAATGCCATCTAGATGACTCTGGCTAGGAACTCATGTCAGCAGCTACAGGGGAGAGGAAGGCAGCTGGAACCAACAGAAGTCACATTTACAGTCAGATCCTGTGCACATTCTCCCACTGCATTAAATCTGTGCAGTGCTGGATTACCAAATAGCCAGAGAAGGCACTGGCCTATGCCCCCCCCCACTTTTTAAGTGCCCCGCAACACCTGATTTTGAAAGAAAATTATAACCAAGCTTTATTAGTTCAATGTTATCCCACTAGAGTGGAGGGTCCCAAGATTTCGACTGCCCAGGGGCCTCCCCAGGCCCAGAGTTTAATCCGGCTGTGTGTGTGTACGCACGCAGACATATAAAAGGAGGGTGACGTTTTCTTTTTCAGCCGCACCATCTTGCAGACCCTCCAAGTGTCCGTGTTTTCCAGGGATATTCCCGGATTTACAGAAGCTGTCCCAATTTCTGATTTGATCCCAGAATGCCTCGCTTTTAATTGGGACGTCTCTATTTTCATCAGAGAAACGTTGGCGTGTATGCATCTTGCTCTTTTCTCACTCTCCCATCCTTCCCCATCTTAGTCCTTCTGAATCACAGGGTCAGGGGTGTGAGTGAGCTCCAGTTAATAGAAATAGTGGCTTAAAGCGGTGCTTTAAGAGAAGGGAGGAGGGATGAACAGTTGTTTGCTTGGCCTGTAGGCACAGCTCTCCTCCACCTTCTAGCTTGCAAGCACCATCTCCTATGCAGTCGAGAGTAGATTCCTTTTCCTGACAGGTCCCCCTTACAGTGTACAGTGGTACCTTGGTTTGCAACCGTTTTGGATTACAACCGTTTTGGATTACAACCACGTCAAACCCGGAAGTGCATGTCCCTTTTTTTGGATTACAACCCCCCCCCCCTTTTGGAGGCCCCATTGGCGAAACCGTGCCTTGGGTTGCAGCCTGTTTTGGTTTACAACCGGACCTCCGGAACGGATTATGGTTGTAAACCAAGGTACCACTGTATCTGACTTAAAACAGTAAGTAAAGATGAAAGACATCTTTTGGAGGCCTACCATGTGGCCTGCCTGTGTGTGCTTTAAATTAGCATGAATGCACCCACACAATTTCTTTTTTAAAACGTTAGTTCTAATCTTTCTGGGTCTAACAACAGGCATCAAGAATCAGGAGTGGCTATATTTAAAAAAAGCTTTATTTAGAGGAATAAAGTCCTCAGATTGCCAAGCCCTTAACATTAAGGGAATGTCAACAAATCACAAGCTCTTCCATTACACTTGTGCTATTTTTTGTGACATAGCAGGAAGGAAATAACAAAAATAAATAAAAGCAAGTGTCTAAAGCACATGACAAAAAGGATTGCAGCATCAAAGTCAAAGCCCATGCATTTGTATGGGGAGGAGGCACTCAGAGGGGAATTCCTTCATTTGCACGGTGCCTTCCCTGGCTCAGCGATAGAGCGACTGCTTTGCATGCAGAGCATCCCAAGTTCAATCCAGGTCAGAGTGTAGTGGCACCCGCCCTGTGGAACGCCCTCCCACCAGATGTCAAAGAGAAAAACAACTACCAGACTTTTAGAAGACATCTGAAGGCAGCCCTGTTTAGGGAAGATTTTAATGTTTAATAGATTACAGTGGTACCTCGGGTTAAGTACTTAATTCGTTCCGGAGGTCCGTTCTTAACCTGAAGCGTACTTAACCTGAAGCACCACTTTAGCTAATGGGACCTCCTGCTGCCGCTGCACCGCCAGAGCACGATTTCTGTTCTTAGCGGAGTTCTTAACCTGAAGCGTACTTAACCTGAAGCATACTTAACCCGAGGTACCACTGTATTGTATTTTAATATTCTGTTGGAAGCCGCCCAGAGTGGCTGGGGAAACCCAGCCAGATGGGCGGGGTATAAATTATTAGTTGTTGTTGTTGTTGTTGTTGTTGTTGTTGTTGTTGTTGTTGTTGTTGTTGTTGTTGTTGTTATTCCAGGCATCTCCAGGTAGGGCTGAGATAGATCTCTGCCTGGAGATCTGGAGACCTGCTTCAAGTAAGTGTAGATCAGGGGTCAGCAACCTTTTTCAGATGTGGGCCGGTCCAGCGTCCCTCAGACCATGTGGTGGGCCGGACTATATTTTGAAGGGGAAAAAATGAACAAATTCCTATGCCCCACAAATAACCCAGCGATGCATTTTAAATAAAAGGACACATTCTACTCATGTAAAAACACACTGATTCTCGGACTGTCCGTGGGCTGAATTGAGAAGGCGATTGGTCCGCATCCGGCCCACGGGCCTTAGGTTGCCTACTCCTGATGTAGATAATACAGAGCACGATGAACCAGTGGTCTGATTCAGTATAACAAAGCTTCCTATGTTTCTCTGATGGGGGGAAATTCCTTTTAGGAAACCTAACTAATTGTACTTCCTGAAACTGTATAGGAAGTGAAATACAGCTCTCCTTCAAACATTTGCACTTGCTCCATCTTCCATGTGATATTGGAAGATGGCTATCATATCTCCTCTCAGTCTCCTCTTTCCCAGGCTAAACAGACCCAACTCCCTCAACCATTCCTCATAAGGCTTGGTATCCAGACCCTTGATCATTTCGGTGCCTGCTTCCGATCATTGAGGTGCCCAGAACTCTCTTTTTTAATGTTTATTTATGATTTTCAATTTTATACATTTCAATAATTTTACAATCATTTTAACATTTCGAAACTCAACTTCCTTCCCCCTCTTTCTGCAGTTCCTTAAATTTATTTATTTTATATTTTTTTTGCATATTCCAAATTAACTTAACTTAATCATTTATTCATCTACTTTAAATGTATACTCGTAATAAAACTGCAGGTTATTACCACAATCCTGCCAATATTCTTATCTGTTAGCAGTTCATTTGTAAATATTCAATAAACCATTCCCATTCTTTTTATAAAAAGTTTGTCATCTTGATTTCTTTCCCCCCGGTAGGTTTCGCCATTTCTGCATATTCCATAAGTTTCTGTATCCAATCTTCTTTCATTGGGACGTCTTCTTTCCATTTTGGGGCAAATAACATACTTGCCACTGTGGTCACATACCGGTACATGAATAAATTTCTATACAGTTTGGGTAGTTCTGCCCCTATAATTCCCAAAAGGAAAGTTTCTGGGTTTTTAACAAATGTTATTTTAAATATATTTTTCAATACATTATATATCATTTCCCAATAAGCTTTAACCTTACTACAAGATCACCACATATGATAAAAAGAACCTTCTTTCTCTTTACATTTCCAACACTTATTTGATTTGGATTTATACATTTTTGCCAATTTTCTCAGTGTTAGGTACCACGGACAGGGCCGGCGCGTCCATTTAGGCGAACTAGGCAATTGCCTAGGGCACCAAAATGGAGGGGGTGCTGGCCAGCCTGCCCCCCGCCGCCCGCTGCCCAGTGCCGCCCCAACCAGCGGCGGAGCAAGCAGGTTGGGGCGAAAACCGCGGCGGCGAGGGCGCCAAAATGGAGGGGGCGCTGGCCAGCCTGCCCCCCCCACCGCCCACCGCTGCTCCAACCAGCGACGGAGCAAGCAAGCCGCCGCGGCGAGGGGCGCCCGGCAGGGCAGGGGGCGGGGCACCGCTCCGCAACGTGCGTCATACGTAATGACGTCACGTGGCCCGCCCCCTCACCTAGGGCGCCAAAATTGCCAGCACCGGTCCTGACCACAGATATAACATTTTCATACAATAGCATGCTGTGAATTTTATATCCATTCCCATGCTTCCATATCTATAGTATAGCAAATATCTATTGCCCAATGTATCACTGAGGATTTTACTTGCTCATCCTTTGTCTCCCATTCTAATATTATCTTATACATTTTAGATAGCACTTTTACATTACATCCCAACAGATTTCTCTCCATTTGTGATGTTTGTTTCCCAAACTCTCATATCCTATCTTTCTTAAATATTTCATTCAAATGATGATATTGTATCCATGTTGTTAATTTTCCTGATAAATCCTTAATTTGTTTTAATTGATACTCCCCCACTCTTGTTTTAATAAATTTCTATAAGTTGTCCAACTTTCTATCATATTCTTCTTCTTTACCACTATAGCTTCCAATGGTGAGAGTCAAAGTGGTGTTTTGGCCTCTAATAGATTTTTGTATTTATCCCATACTCTACACAGAGTTTTCCTAATTATATGATTTGTAAATCCTTTATGTACTTTCACCTTTTCATGCCATAAATAAGGGTGCCAACCGAAAATATTATAATGACCTTCTAAATAAAAAATATGTGAATTTCTCCGGCAGGGAGAAACCTTCTGTCTCTTGCATCTATCAATATTTAATATTTTATTCTCATTTTTCCCCTTGCCAAATGTATTTAGAAATATCTTTTTGCCATGCATTGAAAGAATCTGTGAAAGAATCACCAGAATTGATTGAAACAAAAATAACATTCTAAATAATACTGTACATTAATTTTTGTAGTCGGCACTCTACCTAACAGTGAAAGATTCATTCTGTTCCAAATCTGCAAATTTCCTTTAATATCTTCCCAGGTTTTTAAATAATTATCTTTATACAGATTTATATTAGTTGCTGTTAACCATTCACCTAAATACTTAACCTTCCTTTTAATCTTCACAGGGCATAGCTATCTCATGGTAACTGCCTCCTCTAGAAACTGGCATTGTTGCAAGATCCCGGTTTTTTAAAGCAGGCTTTAACTTGCAGCAATGTGTTAACTACCCACCCATGCCAGGCAAAGTGTATTTATCATAGAGTTAGGTGATTACATCACTGCATTCTATAATGCATCAATCTGTGCCTCCCTCAGCTTTCTCTGGTTTTATCAACATGATTGCGCGTGTATTGCAAAAGGCAGCATTCCCATAAGAATTGCTTCATTGCCTCACTGCGCTGTTTCTCATCATGGACTGACCCGGTAATGGAAAACAAAACGCTTGTTGAGTTTCCCTCATTTCAAATTGCAACCGGCTTTTCAGTTGCTATTGTAATCCAAGAGCCTTAAAAATATCCCTCCCTTACTTAAATAAATGAATAAATATAAAATTCTCAATGGCACCTTTTTAGAATTCTTGCATTGCTACTTGGGAATTGTAGATTTGGGACAGGAAAGGAAGCAGATTGCCTAGGCAGCTGTGGCACATTCTGCTGCCTTTCACATGGCACTGTGAACCACCATACGTACCTTGAACCACAGTGGGTCTGCGGTACTGGTTTTTCCTCCAAATGGTGGAACCCACAAGGGTTTTGTTTTCCCAACAGCCAGACTTGCAATTTGCCTTTGTAAAGGCCATATCCTCATGATGGAGATGGAGAGAGTGTGCAATGTTTTCTTTTGCTTTTCTCATTTGGCCAATCTCAGCCAAACTAATTGCTAGGAGCCAATGTTTAGTTCTGTAAATCATTTTAGTCAGTTGAATTTAAGCAGAATTTTTGTGATTCCCATTTTCCTTTGAGGTTTTGAGGGTTGCTTTATTTTAAACGCTATGTCATAAAATGGTAGTTGGGGGTGGGGATCCTTTAGATCAAAGGGAATGCTAGTTGACCCCAGAAAATGTCATTTGAGTTCATTTCATTATTTGCAGCTCCTGGAAGTTGTAACTCACCCACAACACATGCACCCAGAGTTGCATCCAACACCATTCAAACCAGATCCACTTGCACAACAGGAATTTTCCTCCTCTCCTTTCCCAATGCACCCCTGAAATCTACTCTAAAGGGTCCCCAAACCCTCTGGAGCAGATTCAATAGGTGTGGGGGAGGCTGCAAGGGAAGGAGAGGAAGGAGAGGTTCCGTTGCACAAGCAGGTATTTGTTGCAGAAGTGGAACGGGAGTGTCAATCCACACCACATCACATAACTTTATCTTCCCTTAAAAAAAAAAAACCCTACATGCCCATACACATGCCTACAAATTGCAACGTATATGAATCATTCAGAAGGTGTTATAACAAATCCTTATTTTATTCTGCCTCCCTTTGAACTCCTACTTCTCCCAGTTGGGAGAAATTCCACCCTTACTCCCCATGTCCCCTCCAGCAGCTGGTTGCCACCTCACTAGGTGTAGCAGGCAAGGGCGGTTCTATTATGAAACTAACAAAGCTTAAGCTTCAGGGCCCCAATCCTGCAGGGCCCCCGGAAGTGACTTTAGTCCAGATTGCTTCAAATTTTGGAGTCTAAAAGACCCAATTTGAATTGCATGACTCAAATGGATTGATTTTTGTTGTTGTATGTATTTCAACAATCCTAAAATTTGAGAGTCAGTAGCACAGATGTTGCAAAGGTGTGATGAGCTGTTGTGGAACAACCCCATTGAAGAAGATAACAGGGGTTACCCAGAACTTGTTGCCAGTTGCAAAGGAGGCCCCATGAGAGTTCAAGCTTCAGGGCCCCTGAAATGTAGTGACACACAGCGTAAATTAATAATGCAGAGTTTTTCAGTGAAAGAATAAGAGCTTTACTGAGTTAAAGTAAACTTCTTCATAAACAACATGGTTCCAAACAGTTTTGACTGAGATTACATACTGACTCTGCTCACAACTGAGGCAGACTGACTCTGACTGAAATCTTACTGAGAACACAGAGAGAAAATGGCTGCTACTTATAAGGAGAATGAGTCACATGTCAGAGTGACTCAACAGTTAGCAGTTAGGCCTGAATAACTTTAGTAGGCCCGAATGATTGTGCAGTCCCAGCACTTCCCAGCCTGCTTTGCTGCTTCTGCTCTCATGTGTCTTTGTCACATGACATGTAGGTCCACCCCTGCTGCTCCCAGCCAGTGTGGCCTTTGACCACAAAGAGATGGATGAAGCCCAGCACCTCCTCAGCTATATGTTGACATCTGTGGGCCCTACAGTGAGGGTGTGTGGCAGGGGCAGGGGCAGTGAGGAAAAGGCTGGTCCTGGTCCTGAGAGCAGTGAACTCATCCTTATCATTGCTGCCATCAGTGAGTTCACTCCTCTGTTCTGGTGGAGTGTGGCCTTGGGTGGGATGCAGTGGGACAGTTCTGGATCATGAAAGCTGACACCATAATAAAATTTGTTAAGTCTTTACAATGCCGCACAATTCTGTTTTTGCTATAACAGACAACACAGCTTTCCCTCTGGAAGCAGCAACAGTAGGTGGTGCTGATCACATGGGTCTTTCTCATGAATTCACCCACCACCTCACACACACTCAACAAAGCCCAAACACTCAGACCGCAACAGCCTCTGCTCAGTGACAAATAGTCTGTGTATGAAAGGGAAGAGTTTTAATAAAAGTCACTGTCACATGAAATGGTACACAAGAAGTCTGTTGCATTAAGAATCCCATATAGTTGGCTGTGGTAAACTAGAATAATAGAAACCACATAATGACAACCACAACATGACAACTCCCAGATCACATCTCCTCAACACTTTCTGATACTCATTCAGTGATCCCTTGTGGTATGTTAAGTAGCGCTATGGTCTAAACCACTGAGCCACTTGGGCTTGCTGATCAGAAGGTCGGCGGTTCGAATCCCTGTGACAGGGATGTCCCAGCTCCTGCCAACCTAGCAGTTCGAAAGCACGCCAGTGCAAGTACAAATAGGTACTGCTGCGGAGGGAAGGTAAACAGTGTTTCCATGCGTTCTGGTTTCCGTCGCGGTGTTCCATTGCACCAGAAGCAGTTTAGTCATGCTAGCCACATGACCCAGAAAGCTGTCTGAGGACAAACGCTCGGCCTGAAAGCGAGATGAGTGCACCGCAACCCCATAGTCACCTTTGACTGGACTTAACCGTCCAGGGGTCTTTAACCTTTTTTACCTATGTTAAGTCTACCAGAGTTGGCTAAATAATTTCCTTTTTAATTAGCACTTTCCAAGCCCACTCTCATGATTCCCCAAAAGTGAGAAGACTACTGTCAGGAACCAGAGTTAAGCGTAGGTCAGCAATAAAAAACCACAGTGTGAGTACTTTTTCAAAGCACTAGTCACAGAAACCAAAACAGTGCAGGCAACCTTTCCCATTAGGTCTTGCCTCAATGAGGCAGACACATGGACTGAAGGTCCCTCCCCTCCTATCCAGGGTTTTTTCCCCCAAGCAGTCACAAACTGTATCTGTGCACAACCAATCTCTGCTCTGCTCTTTTCACTACTATGTGTGTTCTAGGAGACCAGTGGAGAAGGGATCTGGTCACAGCAGGAGGGGGAGACTCCCTGGATTCTTCAGCAGCATGTCTCATCTCGGTCTCTTGGTTTACCTCCTCTCCAGCCTCTGCTTCTGTGTGTTTCTGGACTGCTCTCTGCCATAGATCTTCCTGCTCACTAAACCCTGTTACCTCTTCAGCTTCCAACACCTCCTCCTCCCAGTCTGTTCCCTCTGACCACTCATCATAATGCCACCACTGACCCCCTGGCTCTGAGCCTTCTTCCCCTGGGGGTTCCCCAGCTGGTGCTTCCCACCGTTCCTCTGCATCCCGTCAGTCCATGACAACTACCCTTCTGCCTACATGCTAAGGGGCTCCAATATCAGCAGCTTTTTCTGTTGGACCAAGCACAATCCTCTACTCTGCAGCCTCAAAGTTAAAAATGACATATTCTCACTTAAGCTTTGTCCCCCACCCCCCAAAATACTGCATCTGTATAAATAATAGGGAAGCTTTTAATGTTTAATAGATTATTGTATTTTAATATTCTGTTGGAAGCCAGTCAGATGGGCGGGGTAGAAATAAATTATTATTATTATTATTATTATTATTATTATTATTATTATCATCATCATCATCATCATCCTCATCCAAAAAGTCTTTACAAACCTTGGTGTGTCTGAAGAAAATAAACTGCTAGCACATTTGCAAAACTGAACAGGATTCAGTATGGGTTCAAATTGGATGGGGGACTGTGTGTTGAGATTCCCGCATTGCAGGGGGTTGACTAGATGACCCATGGGGCCCCTTCCAACTCTACAGTTCTATGATCTGTATGCAGATATGTTAGACGCCCAGTGGCTGGGGAAACCCAGCCAGATGATAAGATAAGATAAGATAAGATAATTTATTGTCATTGCACAAGTACAAGCACAACGCTATACAAGTGCAACGAAATTGCACGCCCCCCATAAAAACAAAAGAAAGAAAAAACAAAACAAAAAGCAGCACAAAACACACACACACCAAAGAAAGCCACACATACACACACATACACCCATCACAGCTCTCCAAGGTCATATTATCTGGTTACAGCGTTTAAGATGGTTATAGCTCTTGGGTAGAAACTGTTCTTCAATCTATTTGTTCTTGATCTAATTGTTCTATATCTTCTACCCGAAGGCAGTGGTGCAAAGAGGCTATGTCCTGGATGAGATGGATCCTTTAAAATATTGTTAACTTTTTTAAGGCAACGGGAACTGTATAGTTCTTCCAGAGATGGGAGAGGATGACCAATAATATATTGGGCTGTGGTTATGACTTTTTGAAGTATCTTCTTCTCGCTGGCTGTGCAGCTGGAGAACCAAGCACAAATACAGTACATAAGAATGCTCTCTATGGAGCCTTGGTAGAAGGACACCAGCAGTCTCTCACACAGCTTGTTCTTCTTTAAAAGTCTGAGGAAATAAATTCTCTGCTGGGCCTTCTTTACCAGAGCAGTAGTATTTGCGCTCCAAGTCATACCCTGCTCTATAAGCACTCCCAAAAACTTGAACACAGCCACCCTCTCCACCTGGTCCCCGCCGATATACAGGGGCTGAATATCCACCTTTTTTTCCCTGTAATCCACCACCATCTCTTTGGTCTTGGCAGTATTTAGAGCCAGATTGTTCTCACTACACCAAGCACAGAACTGCTCCACCTCATCCCGATAGGCGGACTCATCCCCTCCTGAAATGAGCCCCACCACAGTAGTGTCATCAGCAAACTTGATGATTTTGTTGCTGGAATAGATGGCTGTACAGTCATACGTATAGAGGGTATAGAGCAGGGGACTCAACACACAACCCTGTGGTGAGCCGGTGTTAAGGCTAAGGGCTGTGGACATATGTGACCCTACTCTAACCCTCTGAGAACGATCTGACAGAAAGTTCAAAACCCAGAGACAAATGGAGTTAGAAAGTCCAATCGCCTCTAGCTTGGACACCAGTCTATGGGGGAGGATCGTGTTGAAAGCAGAGCTGAAATCCACAAACAGCAGCCTCGCATAACTCCCCGGCTGCTCCAGATGGGACAGAGCAGCATGGAGAGTGGTGGTGATGGCATCTTCTGTGGATCTGTTTGCCCTGTATGCAAACTGGTAGTTGTCAAAGGTCGATGGAAGACAGGAAATAATGTGACTACGTACCAGTTTCTCAAAACACTTCATGATGATAGGAGTCAGTGCAACTGGTCTGTAGTCATTTAAACTGCTAATTGTGCTAATTGTGGATTTTTTAGGCAGGGGAACAATAGTTGATGACTTCAGGCAGGGTGGGACAATAGACTGGTGTAGAGACTTGTTGAAGATCTTAGTGAAGACCCTCGCCAGCTGATCTGCACAGTCCCTCAACACCCTTCCCGTGATACCGTCAGGTCCAGCAGCCTTCCTCGGATTCACCATCCTCAATACCTGTCTCACCTCATGCTCCTTTACAGTGAATGAGGGGTCGTTGTGGGCTGGTGGCTGTAATACAGCCGTCTCCGGTGGCCCCCTCTCGAAGCGAGCAAAGAAGAGATTAAGCTCCTCCGCCAGCGATGGGTCACTGTCGACAGCACCGAGGTTTGGTTTGTAGTTTGTAATGTGCTGAATCCCCTGCCACACCTGCCTCGTGTTGTTACTACTGAGGTTATCCTCAATCCTCTGCTTATAATCCAGCTTTGCCCGTCGGATGGGAAGGGTATAAATAAAATAATAATAATTGTTGTTGTTGTTGTTGTTGTTGTTGTTGTTGTTGTTGTTGTTATTCCTACTACTACTACTGCTATAGAATACAGGTTAAGCTAGTAAACTGTGGTAGTTGTTTTTTCTTTGATAGTGAACACTAAATGTCGACTTCCACTTACCCTTATGACTATTTCTCTTGAATAAACATGACTTAATTGGATACCTGTCTGGCTTAGATTCTTATTTCCAGAGGCATAGCCGTGTTAATCAGTTTCAGCAAAGTCAGCTGAAAGTGTCTAATGGCACCTTAGGGACGAACACATTAATTATGTCATCAGTTTCATGGACAATAGCTGCAGGAAAAGTTATCCTCAGTTGTGGGTTTCTTTTTTTGAGGGCAGGAGTTATAAGCAGTGAAGTGGGCCAGCCCAAGGAGAGGAGGCAGTTCAAAATTCTACAAAATGCACACACACAACCTAGATGTAAAGCTCTCCAGTTTTCAAGCAGTTTAAAAAAGAAAAGAGTTACGTCATCTAAGATCTAAGGTGGATATGAGATAACGCAAAGTAGTCTTAAAGCAATGAGTAGAGAGGAAATCTAGGGTTAAAAAAGTTAAGAAGGAAATAAAGAAGACAATGGTCCCTGAAGCATGGCGCAAGGCTGAATGTGGGATGGTGAATCTGGAAGAGATTTCCAAGGAAGTGGGGGCCCAGCATAAGATTGCTCCACAGGGGAACAAGGAACCAGCTCCCCCATGGACCCACCCACCCATGGAGCAATCTTGTGTTGTGCTGTGTTGTGACATTCAGGTGGGTGCTCTATGTTAATCCAGCCAGTGTGGTGACTTGCCCCACCCCAAAGTCTGTACGTGTCACCTGTGACAAAGAGGTAAATCCTCAGACATGGTGGAAAATAGCTTCCCACAGAGATGCAGTGATCTGCAATTACTCTGGGGTGTTGCTGGTTCTTCTGTGCCAGCTGTGTAGTAGTATTGTGAAATTTTGAAACTGAGGTTTGCCTTTTTAAAAATAATATTTTCTTAATGTTGGGTGCCTACTTTGTTGGTCACTTTGAAAAGAATTATTTTCTTGAAAAGCAATTTGCCAAAACTGCTGAATGAACGAACAGCTAAATGGAGAGAAATAGAAACTGGCAGATCCACCCATCCCTTCACCTCACACTAATATTTTGCGGCAGATCTCACTTGTAATCTTCAATCCCTTCCCAGCTAGGATCTGAAAAAGAGACAGCACAGCATCTGTTCTTTTCTTCCAGTTTGTTGGATTACCGGTAGCTTTATTATTAGAATAAGCGGACTGTCAATGTCAATTTTTCTTCTTTCCACTAGAGGGAGCCCCAGCAACGTTAGTCTTGTGGACATGCAAGTTCCTAATGGAGCGTCGTACATGTTACGTACCATGTTACGTACCACCCTCCTTACAAATGCTTTGGGTTACGAGCGCCACTAACTCGGAAGTAGATGCCCCTTGTTGCGAACTTTGCCCCAGGATGCGAGCGGAAGTTGTGCGCCGGCAGCGCAGCAGCAGCGGGAGGCACCATTAGCGAAAGCGCGCCTCATGTTATGAGCGGTTTCGGCTTAAGAAAGGATCTCCGGAATGAAATAAGTTCGTAAGCGGAGGTACCACTGTACTAGGTGGTGAACTCTTAGAGCCTGGCACAGGAAACGTAGTTGGTCTAACTCAGGCATCCCCGAACTCAGCCCTCCAGCTGTTTTGGGACTACAATTCCCATCATCCCTGACCACTGGTCCTGTTAGCTAGGGATGATGGGAGTTGTAGTCTCAAAACATCTGGAGGGCGAGTTTGGGGATGCCCGGTCTAACATTTATCTCCCACCTATAGCCATACTACTGAGCCTTAATTTGTTATCTGTGGCCCTCATCACCCAGTTGTATAGGGTGACTTTGGATGATGGGTGGACAAGTAGTTGTTGTTTAGTCGTTTAGTCGTGTCCGACTCTCTGTGACCCCATGGACCAGAGCACACCAGGTACTCCTGTGTTCCACTGCCTCCTGCAGTTTGGTCAAATTCATGTTGGTACCTTCGAGAACACTGTCCAACCATCTCGTCCTCTGTCGTCCCCTTCTCCTTGTGCCCTCAATCTTTCCCAACATCAGGGTCTTTTCCAGAGAGTCTTCTCTTCTCATGAGGTGGCCAAAGTATTGGAGCCTCAGCTTCAGGATCTGTCCTTCCAGTGCTGATTTCCTTAAGAATGGATAGGTTTGATCTTCTTGCAGTCCATGGGACTCTCAAGAGTCTCCTCCAGCACCATAATTCAAAAGCATCAATTCTTCAGCGATCAACCTTCTTTATGATCCAGCTCTCACTACTGGGAAAACCATAGCTTTAACTATACGGACCTTTGTCGGCAAGGTGATGTCTCTGCTTTTTAAGATGCTGTCCAGGTTTGTCATCGCTTTTCTCCCAAGAAGCAGGAGTCTTTTAATTTCGTGACTGCTGTCACCATCTGCAGTGATCATGGCAGGTAGTAGAAGGTTGCAAAGATGCTGTCACACTTTCAGCGGTGGTGAACAGGGGAAGGTATGGTCAGAGTGAAGGGACTGACACATCTAGGGCGGAGGCCTAGAAGTCTGAGCACTGTTCCTTGTTCCAGCCCTCTCACACCTCTGGAAAGTGCTGGTAGCTTATGTGCTGAACCTCCTGGTTTGGTGGTTCCAGGTGGTGGTCCTCCTGGAATGCCAAATTATTCCATGATAAGAACATGCTCATCCATGACTTGATCATGGATGAAGCGACTGGTCTGGCTGGCATTAGTGAGTGAGCTGGGGGGTGGGGCTGACCATACCCAACTGGGCCCAGCTGGTACTTAGTACAGAACTAGGCGAAACTTGGGGGTGGTGTTAAACAAGGGGATATTGCTATTGTCCATAAAAGCAGCATCTCCTTCACCAGAAATCCTCTTGATCTTAGGGACAGGCTTAGAGGGTCTGCACCATGGGCATAGCCAGGATTTATTTTAGGGGGGGCAGGCTTTATGTTGAGTGGGGGCAGAACCGAGTTTCCTGCAATGCAAACGGTCAGTTAAGTATATTTTTTTAATTAATTGATTGAGGGGGGCAGCTTCCCCCCTGCACTCCACTGGGTACGCCCATGGTGTTGGGCCAGAAAGACAGACTGGGGATGCTGCCGATCTATCAAACGTCCTGTTTCCCAGCAGCACCCCTAATCAGGCTGGCCAAGGTACAGCTGAGGGCCATGAAATGACTCAGTTCCATCCGCAGTCCCAAGAGGATGGAAGTGAATACAGTGCAAAGTTTTGATTCCACGAACGGTCACGAGAGGGCACAATTGTATTAAGAAAGGGCTGCAAAGCCCTACTCGATGCAAGTGTTGGATTGCACTATTTCTCCACAATTCTGAATATCAATCCAAGTCTTGGATTGGCTAAGGCAGCCTTCACCAACCTGGTCTCCTCCATATGTTATCACACACCAATTCCAACCGACTCCAGCCAACACAATCAATGGTCAGGGATGATGGGAACGTCATTGCAAGGCTTGTCTGGGAGAACAGGGTCAGGAAATGGGGCGTTACTGAGATCCACGGGGAAACAAGGAACCATCTTGGTCCTTGCCTGGTCTGTTCTCTCAACCGGCATTGTGTGTGCTTTGTGCTGCAACAGTTGTTTGACCTGTGGAATACCTGGCTGCAGGGAAGAGTGTTTGTGCTGTTTGTAGTGTCGATCAGGAGTGCCAACTTGAATAAAATATTGGGAGGGGGCAGGTAAGCCCCCCCTCCTGCTCCTATGGCCCTTATGCCTCTAGCTTGTCCCCCAGATGTTGCTGAACCATAACTTGCTTTGAACAATTTGCCCAACACTTTGCTGACAAAATTGCTGGGATCCATTGTGATTGGACATAATAGTTGACACAGGTCCAATGAATATAATGCTTGGCGTTTTATTATGTTTTCAGATGAGCTGGAAGCCGCCCAGAGTGGCTGGGGAAATCCAGCCAGATTTGCAGGGTATAAATAATAAAATTATTTAAATTATAAATGGTGTGGCTGTTGTTGTTGTTGTTCATCAACATCATCATCTTTGGACCCTGCTTGACCAGTGATAATGGACAATTTCTACAGCCTGGGGATGTGGACAGGATCCTTGGAAATGTACCCCATGTGTGCTGGATCCTTGCCCCTCCTGGCTCATTAAAAAGGCCAATGGGGAACTAGCCTGGTGCCTCCCCCCAAACCTCAGGTTTTATATACATTATTTACACAATGAGTCCCGTCTGATTGGCTGATTCTGCTTCCCTCCTGGAGCCTGATTGGGCTGCTCCTGCAGGCCAATCCGTTGTTGCAGTCTAGGATCCTACCAGCCTAATAGGTTGGTTAACTTCCTCCTGAGGTCTGATTGGGCTGCTGCAGGCCAATCAGGTTGTTGCATTCTAGGATCCTACCTGCCTATTGTTCTAGGATCCAAGCTTAGTACATAACAGCAGGGTTCCAGCGTCCCTTAAGGAGGCAGTTATAATATGTTTATTGAAAAAGCCCCTCGCTGAATCACACCATACTGAATAATCACCAGCCAGTTTACAATATCCCCTTTCTAGGCAAGGTACTGGAGTGTGAGGTGGTGCTATGAACTGACAGGACACTGAGCAAGGGGAAGAGGACCCCGGTGAGGAGTGTAGCCACAACTGGTACGCACCAGTAGACATAGCTGTTGTCCCACCCACTTTTGCCCTTTTCCCACCTAACGGCTGCACATGTCCTTTCCCCAGAAGGCTGCCAATGGCGGAAAGTAGCCCTTGAACCTTCTCCATTCTGGCACTTTGGGTGTACGAGAGTAACCCACGCCTCTCTCCACTGACAGACAGCGGCTCTCCAGCTCCCTCCGTTCCCAGACAAGATGTCTTTCTCACCCCAGATGCCCAAGGATCCTTCCTTCAACCTTTAACCATTTGTGGCCACTTTTAGAAGTGGAAGGGATGTTTTTGATTTATTTCTTTTTCCTATTGTTCTTCGTATGGTTCTTAAGTCTCTATTGGTTACCCTGGGCAAGATAAAGCGAATAATACATCATCATCATCAATGCTGGTTAATTAAAGCATCTTTTCCTTTTTCCCAAAAGAAAGGAAAACCCCCATTTCTCTCTCTTAGATCACTTCTGTCATCTTCAGCAAAGCCCTATCCTTTCATCTTCTGCCTCTAGAGGCAGGAGTTAAACAGGCAAGATTCTGGGCCCAATTATTATAAAGGTGTGGTTGAGATAGTGCAAAGGAGTTGCTTGCAACAGGGTGTGTGATTTTGCTATCATTATAGCGATCAGAGTTTCCCCAGGAAGAGTAAATCCAGATTAAACGAGGAAAGAATATGGGCAGCCATTTTGATGGCAATGGTGTCATGTGTGAAGACTGTCAAAATCATGTGTGCATGGGGGAATCACGATCTCACAATAAACACCTGTTTGGAAGCACCTTCAGGGAGCAAAGAAATGGAACACTGGAAACAAGAAGCTGCTACCCACTTGTCAGCTTCGCAACATGTCAGCCAGCCTGACCTGCCTTCATTCCAGGCTCTTCCATCAAATAACTCCACAAGCACCAAAGCCATGGTCCAATTTACAGCTCAGGATCAGGTAAGGCTCAACCCACCCACAGCTTTTAAAGCAATGCTTTGGTGCACTGTGCATTCTGCATATCAAGTTGTCATTGATAACCACAGCTCTTCATTATTTAATGTTGCATTGAACAGTCAGTGTTGCTTAAGGCAGCGTTTCCCAACCGGTGTGCCGCGGCACAGGAGTGTGCCGCAAGACACCGGCTCCTGTGCCGCGGGAAGACACCGGCTGCTGTGCCGCCCTGGGCCGCTTCCGCTTCCGGGTCGGTCCGGGCTGGCGTCGCCTCGGCTCCGCTTCCCGCTCGCCGACCGCCGCCTTCGCCGGGGCTGCCGGGAGCTTCGCCCGCTGCCTCTGCCACCCCGGACGCAGTCGGGGACGGGAGGGAGGTGCCGGTGCCACCGGGCTCACTCGGGGCCGGGTGGAGGTGCTGCCGGGGGGCTGGGTGCGGGAGGGGGGGCGGGCGCCTGGCCCGCCGATCTCCCGCTCCGTTTTCGCCCGCCTGGGTCCTTCCCCTCCCTCCCGCCTGGGCGCGCGGACACCCCGCCCCCCGGGGCGGGGGGGTCGGGGTGCATGTGGTGGTGGTGTGCCGCGAGATTTTTTTCGTGGGACAGGTGTGCCGTTGCCCCGAGGAGGTTGGGAAACACTGGCTTAAGGGGAGCAAGCTACACATTATTTCAGAATCTGAGCTCTAGACAAGCCTCTCCATGCCCTACTTGCTTGCTTAAAGCCAGAAGTTCCTGTTTTTTTACTTCTTGTTGTTTTTCTTCGTGGGGAAAAAAAAGGTTGCATTTCCAGGAATGTTTGTAATTCCCATGTAGAATTTAAAAGGTAAACAATTATCTGTGATCCTCTTAAAGCCAATGAAACTACTTTGAATAAATTGTAAACAGAAACTTATGTCCCGAATTATAATGATTTACAAAGGGCAAGATGAGCTTGCCTTGTATCACTTTTAAGATTAGCCCATTTATTATGCCACAAGCTTTTGTGGATTTCATAATGCATCTGATGAAGTGGGTTGGGTTCTTGGAACAAATGCTTCTAGTTCTTTTTGTTTGAGCATGGTGCCGATAATATCAAGGTCATGCGTTTGATCCCCGTATGAGTACATGTTCCTGCACTGCAGAGGGTTGGATTAGATGAGCCATGCGGTCCCTTCCAGCTCTATGATTCTACTGCACGTACACAGCATGCGCACAGAGAACAGGCATGCCAGGAAGGATAGACTGGAACTCTTCTTCACTACATTTGATTTTCTATGTTTCAGCAATATTTTGTACAGCCCACCTGGGGTTTAAATTAGTACAGATCATACACTAGCTTCCTAAAAAGGTAAAGGACCCGCGTCCTGAATTCTGCAAGCGGGGAAAGGGAGTGGGGTAGGTTGGGGAAAGAGGTGTACCTAGTACCTAGATGTGCATGCACAGCACTCTCTTCTCATTCCTCTACAGCCAGTGGGGATCCAAGCGAATGCTCTAGCCGCACATGTCACCTGATCTGACTTCAGGGAGCTGTGATTGGCTGGGAGGAGAGAGAGGGCAAAAGCTGCAGCAGCCATCTTTAGTTTGAGACGAAGAGACGAGGCATCTGATTTGCAGAGAGGGAGGAAAGAGTGCATTTAATGTGCATTTAAATAGGAGCGTCCCAGATAATTTCCTGGCTTGATCAGACCCCCAAGTCCCACGTTTCTTCCTGCATGTTGTTAACTGGTTGCACTGCAATCCTGTGCTTTTCTACTGTTAGAGGAATTTCCCCAACACACACACTTGAGTGAAAATATTTCTTTCTCTACTAGTAAATTAAGCCCGTTACAAAAACGGGCCCTAGAAAGTATATGTGGGGAGCGGCGGCCACCCTCCTTTTGCTTTTTAACCCCGCCGCCCTCCTTCCCCTGGAGCCCGGCGGCCGCCTCTCTCTTCTTCCCCCCTTTTTTATTTCCCCCCTTGTTTTTCCCTTCTCCCTTTTATCTTCCCCCCCTTTCATTCCCTTTATCCCCCTTGTTTTTCCCTTTCTTCTTTCCCCTGTTTTCTTCACCTGCTTTCCCCTTGTTTTCTCCTTTTCTTCTCCCCCTGGATTTCCCATTTATTTTCCCCTTTTTCTCTCCCCCCTTTCCCCCTTTTTTTTCCCTTTTCCTCCCCTTGATTTTCCCTCTTTCCCCACTTTATTCCCCCCCTTGTTTTCCCCTTTCCCCTTCTCCTCCCCCTTCCCCCTTTCTTTCTTTTCCTCCCCTTGATTTTCCTTCTATTTTCCCTTCCCCCTTTCTTCTTCCCTTTTTGTTTTTTCTCCCCCCTTTCCCCTATTCTTCCCCCCCCCTTGATTTTCGTTTTAATTTTTGCATAAATAAATATAGGAGGAGGCCAAGCTTCCTTGGCCCGTGTGAGGGGGACTTCTAGGGGGCCCTGCTGCGGGCCTCCCCAATGCTGCTGCTGGGCCCTCCCCACAGCCCTCCCCACAGCCAGGGGTCGCCCAGGGGACTCACCCACTTCAGGGCAACGGAGGGGCGTTTCCCTTCCCCACACCTCCTCCGCCCACCAGTCCCCGAGAAGGCCTTCGAGAGGGAGGGTGTGTGTGTGTGTGCGCGCGCGTGGTCCCCTCGGCTTTGGGCTTCGCTTGCCACGGCTCCGTGTGTGTGTGTGTGTGTGTGCGCGCGCGCAAGGGAAGCAAGAGAGGAAGAGCCTCCTCGTGAGTAAGCGGGCGGGGGAGGGTGTGTGTGTGTGTCTCTTGTGGGGGGGCGGGGGAGGGAGAAGCTATTGCGGCCACTGAACTCCCGACTCCGCTCACCTAGAGGAAGAGCCTCCTCGTGAGTAAGCGGCCGGGGGAGGGTGTGTGTGTCTCTCTCTTGTGGGGGGGGCGGGGGAGGGAGAAGCTATTGCGGCCACTGAACTCCCGACTCTGCTCGCCTCTGTGCCGCTCTCTCTCCCCGCTGTTTCTTTTCCGCAAGAAGGCGACCTCCCTCGCACTCTGCCGGGCTTAAAGTGCAGCTACCGAGAGCTTCGGAGGCTCGCGAAGCGCAAGCGCTTCGCTCGCACTCCTGTTTCAATAGACTGAGGTGATTGAAGCGGAGAGCTTAGCTTCGGAAGCTTTGCTGCGCTCCAACCAATCAGCCTCCTCCTCCTGTCTGCGCTCCAATCCGTCTGTCACTGGAACGCACGCGCACTGGCGATTTCCTCTGACTGACGGAAAGTGGTACGGACGGACACAGGCTCTTTATTATATAGGATAGTGTTTCTATTATAAAGTCATATAAAATCAACCGTATATCGGATTGGGACCGTTCCACCTTTGTTCTTCACCATATTAGGAGATCTATCAAAAGGGGGGTGGCCTGGTGTGCTCACAGGGCTGCCATAATCTCCTAGGCGTTTAAGCACATCCACAGCAGAGCCCTGCCAGAGGATGTGCCCACTCAAAACTGCCAGATGATGGGTCATTTCCCTCACAAAGAACCCAGCACCTGGAAATGGATTGAGCCCGGGCTAGAACAAAGGACAGCCATTAGCCCTACCTGGCCAAGGCAGGAACTTTGGAACACTTTTGTTTTGTAGATATGTGTGCCTGGGAGGGGTTCAAGAGGTGTCAAAATACTCAGGTTACCTCCTCTGACCCTCCCAACTTGTGATGTGGTTCTGATGTATCTGTGATGCAGTACTGATGTAATTTGGGGGTGTAGCTTGGGGAATTAGTAACTAATAAAAGTTGCAGTTAAAGGTAGATAGCCGTGTTGGTCTGTCATAGTCATATAATAAAAGTTGGGCTCTCTTCCGGTTCGGGGCTTCCATTTTGTTCCACCTGGTGGCGGGTGGGAGCCCTGTCGCGACAGTCTCAATAAAGACCAAGCCTACTGGCTGCTGTTTTGCTCTGGCATTCCTGGCTGGTGTCCTTGTTTTTTGTCCAAGGGAGCCCTCAGATTTCTCCGTTAACACTACTGAGAAGTAAGCCCCATTTGGTTTAATGGTTGCTTTCTCCTAAGTATGGGAGGCTAGGATTTGTCTGCGTGCATGTCTCCTCAGAAGTGAGCCCCGCTGAGTCAGCTGGAACCTACTTTCTGGTAACTGTAGGATTGTAACCTGTGAGCAATCCCCATTGAACTCAGCCCTCATTGCATCGCTGGGGGTTGAACAAGATGGTGTTTGCCAACTCTGCAGTTCTATGACTGAATGATGTAATCAGGAAGTCCAAGAGTTTGTTTCATTTCATTTGTCTGCTGCAGCTTGTTTTTGCATACGTTGCTTTAGATCGTTTTGATCATGCTTTTGGGATTAGCTGCGGTTTTATCATGTCTAAACTTCCCTAGGGGTCCTGTGGGTGGAAGTGTGAGAGATAGAATGGGAGGAGAAAGAGACTGTGTGGTGTTAGACCTTAAAGGTAAAGGTACCCCTGACCATTAGGTCCAGTTGCGGACGACTCTGGAGTTGCACACTCATCTCGCTCTATAGGCCGAGGGAGCCGGCGTACAGCTTCCAGGTCATGTGGCAAGCATGACTAGGCCGCTTCTGGCGAACCAGGGCAGCGCAAGGAAACGCCGTTTACCTTCCCACCGGAGCGGTACCTATTTATCTACTTGCACTTTGGTGTGCTTTTGAACTTGTGGGGGGTCGGACTATATTTTTTTTTGGGGGGTGAACGAATTCCTATGCCCCACAAATAACCCAGAGATGCATTTTAAATAAAAGGACACATTCTACTCATGTAAAAACATGCTGATTCCCGGACTGCAGCGGGCCGGATTTAGAAGGTGATTAGGCCGGATCCGGCCCCTGGGCCTTAGTTTGCCTATCCATGCTTTAAAGGTTCGAGAGTTTAACGTGCATACGTGAACAGAAATTTAGGGCTGCGTTAGCATTTGTAAGTCTCACTAAACTCAGCAGGGCTTACTTCTGAGTAGATATTCATAGGGTTGCTCTGTGAAGTGCTGAACTTTGGGTTAACTGTGTCTTATATCCTCCCCCCCCCCCCCAGTGCTATGTAGATAGAGCAATAAGAAGCCATGATCTTGCAGGATCATCAAAGCTTGTTTTATTTGTTTAACTTTTACTAAAAGCCAAGCAGAGAGTTAATTACATTTTCTAGCACATCTCTGCATACCTCTCTGTATGTATACAGTGGTACCTTGGGTTACAAACGCTTCGGGTTACAAACACTTTGGGTTACAAACTCCGCTAACCCGGAAGTAGTACCTTGGGTTGAGAACTTTGCCCCAGGATGAGAACGGAAATCGCGCACTGGTGGTGCGGCGGCAGCGGGAGGCCCCATTAGCAAAAGTGCACCTCAGGTTAAGAATGGTTTCGGGTTAAGAACGGACCTCCGGAACGAATTAAGTTCGTAACCCGAGGTACCACTGTACATTTCTTTCCCTAAAAGTTATAACGAGCGAAACCCACAAGAAAAAAATGCCATAAAAAGGCATTGTCTTGTCACTTCTTAGAAATCTGTCCCTTCTTGTTTGAAAGGATGTAATTACATAGACTGTACAGGATCCCTTGTGCAAGCTCATTTTTCATGAGGAACACTCAGACTAATTGGAGGTATGATGAACAAGTTACAAAGAGGCTCTGGTTCCCAGTAACATGCAGTTACCCTGGAGGCCGCCTGAGCTTCATCACTATGCATTTTGACTAAAGGGGACCCGACTGCACTGAGGACAGACTGAGGTGAGGCACACGTAAGGAAATCTGAGTTTCCAGTGTTTGTAGGCAGCAGCAAATGTTTTACAAAAACTAATCTACAACAGGTTCTAATCAGACCAAAGAGTGACCCTCAATAGCTTCCAAATACAGAAGACCCACCTCAACCACTTTCCTTCCTAACCACAAGCCATACAAATTCATACCAATTCAGGGATGCAAAGCGTGAGGGTGAGGAAGTGGGGAATCTGTCATTGACAAAGAACCGGAGTTCCAGAATGTGTTGTCAGCAATATGCTGATGACACACAGCTCTATTTCTCCTTTACATCTACAGGTGTGGTGGTGGATGAGAGCCAATAAGCAGGTGCTCAATCCAGATAAGACTGAGACACAGGCTGGATCCATACACATTTTAAAAAACAAAGTTTCAGGAAAACATGCTGTAAAGCTCATAATGGGAAATCACGTTGCTGAAGGATCGTACTCTACAACACCATCTGGTGTCACAGTGTTATAACACATTTAAAATGCTTTTAAAACAAAAACCTTATGTAACTGTGACCACTGTTAGTGGGTGGCTCCCCAGACTAGATGAATGGGAGACTGCCTGCTCTTGAGGGGGTTACTTTCCGTAGCTTGGGGGTGCTTCTGGATCCATTACTGTTGCTTGAGGTCCTGGTGGCCTTGGTGGCACTGAGTATCTTCTGTCAGCTTCATCTGGTGGCTCAGCTACGCCCCTTTCTCGACAGGGATAGCCTAACTTCTGTGGCTGGCACTATGGTAACCTCTAGGCTGGATTACTGCAATGAGTTATATGTTGGGCTGCCTACCATTCAGAAACTTCAGCTGGTGCAAAATTCAGCTACCAGGTTGCTCACTGGCTGCCAATTAGTTTCCGGGCCCAATTCAAAGTGCTGGTTTTGACCTATAAAGCCTTGAACAGCTCAGGACCTCAATACCTTAAAGACTGCCTTTCCCTATATGAACCAGCCCGGACCTTGAGCTTGTCATCCAAGGCTCTTCTCTATGTCCCCCCTCCCTGGAAGGTTCGGAGGGTGACAACACAAGAACAGACCTTTTCTGTGGTGGCTCCCCATCTATGGGGTGCTCTCCCCAGGGAGGCTCACCTGGCATCATCATTACATATTTAGGCTCCACATGAAAACATTCCTTTTTACCTAGGCCTTTGGCCATTAAATGATCTATGGACTTTTATTATGATTTTTTATTACGCTGTGTAGTATTATGCTGTGTATTATGGGGTTTTAAAAAAATTATGCTGCGTTAATTATATTATTAAGGTTTTACATCACTCAAGAGACTTCAGGTTTCCTGCCGATAGAACAGGGAGTACGGGTCTGAGCTCCAGACAGACCCGAGCCCACAGAGGTTAGAGGAGAGTGTGCCAAGGCAAGGCACACACCCCAAGCTCCGCAAGGTTGTACAGAGTGTCGAGAGGTCCGGGAGGCGCCAAATGTCCTGCCATCCCTGAAAAAACTGCTGCCGACAGGCAAGTGGGGGTGGGGAGAGCAGCTGAGAGCGCTCTTGGCTTCAACGTGACTCTGTGGGACGAAGCTTCGAGCTGCCTACTGTCAGCAGGAGATTCTCAACTAAAAATATTCAAGCTGAAATAAAAGGGTAAGAAGAATTTTGCATCTTCTACAATTTTGATTGAAGAATCAGATTGGATTTCATTAGACTGAATTCGGCGATACATGGAGGGTTAAAATAGGAGGTCCACCCTTTGATTTCTGGATAAATTACGTTACATGGAGAAAAGTTGCAAGTAGGAGAACTTCTTTTATTAAAAACTTACAGACAAGTGCCTGCTGATGAGCCACCAAAACCCATTCTTTACTGATTGTCAATATCAGGAGATTTTAAAAGGGGCTACAATGCTGTGTTGAGAGACAGAAAAGGGAAGGCAGTGCCAGACTTCTGGGAGCGTCAGGGAGCCCTAACACCACTGTCTCAAACCTTTTCTTTGTGGTTGTGGAAAGGAAAGTTCTTAACAACTGAACTCTATTCATAATTGCAGATTATCACTAATGGATTATAAAATTGGGAATTTAATTTGTGTTGAGGAACTCAGCAGAAGAGACTTGGATTAAGATATATGAAGAGCTTTGCTGAGGATTATAAGATTTCCTGTTGGGAGGAATAAAAGAAGTTGGCTCAATAAACACAACTGAGACTTTAAGGAACAGTTTGCAAGTGACTTTGTACCCCATTCTGAGACATTTCGGAAAAGCGGACAAGCGGTTTGAATACCTTCCCCCTGGAAAAGTACTGGAACCCCCTGGTGTTTACTGGGAAACTGTATTGAATGGCCTTGGACTTAATCAGGACTGATAAAGAAAACTGGCTGAGCTGAAAACAATGGAAGGACAGGGGGCAGGGCAGCCAGAGATGAGCTCAGATGCTGAAATTATGGAATTTTTGTACCAATGGAAAAGAGAATTTATGGAAAGTATGGCTAAGATATCAGAGACCATCAGTACCAGATTGGATCAATATAACAACACGGCAGAAGAACCGGAAACAAGAAGAATAGATGCAGGGGAGACTCTAGGGCAAAGACAGGAGGGGCAGTTGGTAAGGGGGGAAAGGCTAACTGTTATGAAGAAAATCCAAAAGCAAAGAGTAGGGGAATCTGAAGGGCAGCATACACAGAAAATATTTGAGGAAGTATTGGTAAAATCACCAATGTTAAGACAAGAGGAGCTGAAACTGGAAATGGCCTTAATTGGTGGCAGCTTCTTGAGGAGCTTTAAATATGAGTACAGACAAGAAATAGAGAAATTTGGGTGAAATCACAACTGTGGAGACAGAGAAATTTGGAAGGAAGGAGGGCTGAAATGGGGGATTGTCCTAATGGGAAGCCCCTCTTTCAGTGGAGATTTAAATATGCCAAAGTAAGAAAAAAAGAATGGGTAACAGTCTGGAAAATGTTTTTTATTCAGGGGCCAGCGGTTGTAAATAAATTGGGACATCAGCAGACATGGATTAAATGCTTGCAAAAAGCAACATTTAGGATAATTTTAAAATTATCTATTAAATTAACATTATCTATGAACGCATAGATGTGTAATGTATAAAGTGGTCTGAATGTTTAAAATATCTGTGCTGTATACCACAAGTTTAATTGTTTAGTAGTTGGAAAATTGGGTAAAAGGATCTGGAATGTAAGATGGTTTGGTTTATTTAAAGAACCAGAATAGTGGGTGGAAGGAAGTCTGGGGATTGGGGGGGTGGGGGTAATTATTTTTTGATTATTTTTTAATGTTAATGAGAAATGTGTGGGGTAATCTGGCATTGATACAATGTGGCATATATTGGATTTTTTTTTTATTGAAAAAGCACGTTAAAGTGCAAGTAGATAAATAGGGACCGCTCCAGCGGGAAGGTAAACGGCGTTTCCGTGCGCTGCTCTGGTTCGCCAGAAGCAGCTTTGTCATGCTGGCCACATGACCCGGAGGCTGTCTTCGGACAAACGCCGGCTCCCTCGGCCTATAGAGCGAGATTAGCACGCAACCCCAGAGTCGGACACGACTGGACCTGATGGTCAGGGGTCCCTTTACCTTTTAATAAAAATATTATTATTATTTTAAAAGGTTGTACATCACTCTGGGATCTTAGGATAAAAGGTAGCATATAAATCAAATAAACAACAACAACAACATGGTTCTTCATGTCTATCTTTTTTTTAAAAAATTTTTTTTAACAAACTTTATTTCAATTATTCACATACATATACAACCCCAATCCCCCCCATACAATATGGTTCTTCATGTCTATCATATACCAAGACCTGCATCAGTTCAGGCAGGGACTTTGAATATTAAACTTGTAACCCTTTCTCAATAGAAGGTGGATTAAACAGTTCCCAGTCATTAAACAGATTTAGAATTTGCCAGGAGCAAACTCATCAGTGCATTGAGTTACAATAAAACTGTCTCGGAAACATTTGATCCTGGCTTGTAGCAGCAAGCCCCAAGTCACTTTGTATAATTGGTGCTTCTCCTCAAGAGTTCCTGCCTGCTATTAAATATAATGATAGAGGGAAAAGAGCCTTTTGGGTGCTCAGACTGCACCTCTCTAATGCACTGTTCACACATCCTTTGCTTGGGTTACCTTACTTGTTCTTCCTTAAATAGAGCTCATTAAAATGTCTGAGATTATCTTTGACAAGACGCAAGGTGCACAAGGGGCAATATTGTTCCTTTCGCCCACTTGATCAAACCACAGCAAGGTTGAAGGATAAGCCCTGGGTTCTTTCAAACAGATAAGGGATTCCGGAGCAGGATTCACTGAAGGCAACCTTGATTTTAAACATAGGCTCTGTACACATCATACATTTAAAGGACATGACACTCCCCCCCAAAGAATCCTGGGAATTGTAGTTTCCTCCTCTCAGAGCTACAATTCCCAGCTGACTTGGGAAATGACAATTCCCAGGATTATTGGGGGGAGGGCATCTTGTGCTTTAGATGTGCTTTAACTATGTGCTGTGCACACAGCCCTAGAATAAATCCAGAAATAAAACCAACCTTGCTTTGGGGCACACAACTTAGGAAATTCAGCATCATTCCTTCACTGTTGCATCAGAAAGCAGAGATGGCTGAAGATGTTTTGCTGCCTAAAGCAAAGGACAAGATCCTCAGCCCACACATACCCAATTTTGGAAGCTTACTGGGCTGGCGGCTGAATCTTATTTCAATACTACTGTGTCCTCCTCCACACCTGAGGGAAACAGGCTAGATACGGGGGTTAAAAGGAGGCCATGGCCAGAGGACCCAGGAGGTACAGCTGGGGTGGAGAGGCTACCAATATTGGTCTCTAGCATTGGCCATCTGAGGCAGTCATGACACCATGGACATTGTTACAGTTTACCCACAGGGACCAAGCGCTGGATCTTTTGCACTAGGCCCCAGATCTCCTGCCCTTTCCCCTCCTCTTTTTTATAACTTTGGAAAATGTTTTATCTTTATTCACATGGTGACTGAGAGCACCACAGTGCTGGTGAGACCCTGCTTACCCACATATCCACAATATCCCCCCCCCCCGAGGCATCTGTACATGGGGAGGGGGGGTTATTTCTAGTTTTTCTTTTTGTTATTTATTTTGTGTTTTTGTATTGTGCTTTTATGCTGTGAACCACCCTGAGACCTGTGGGTAGAGAAGGGCAGTACAGGTATACAAATAACAACAACAACAACAAAGTCTATGGAAGTTGTATGTGAATTAGTGCCAGGGGCCTTTGCTTAGATCAGGGGTGTCCAAATGTTTTTCAAAGAGGGCCAGATTTGATGAAGTGAACATGCGTGAGGACCGACCTTTTTGCCATTTTGTTCTTTGTACCATTAAAATTAAATGCAAATTAAATGAAATGCAAATTAACTATTTTATGCAAAGTTTATTGCAAACGGCATAATTTTCATTTCATCTCATGGATGACAAATCTAAACAGGTGTTAAATCACTCTGCCTTTCATATCTGAAGGCCAGATGAAAAAGAATCCAGGAAGCTGAAATATATGTCAGGAACATTGTAAAGTACATTACATATTATTGGTAATAAAGGTTGTCAACTTTTAAGTTCAAAAAATATGAACAGGAACATAACACCAAGTTGGCACAAACCTCTTGATGAGGGTAGTAAACAAACCAGCAAAAAATGTTAAAGGAAGTGTTTGTGTGTGTGTGTGTGTGTGTGTGTGTGTGTGTGTGTGTTTGTCTCCCCCTTTTTCTTCCCTCTCTCTTTAAAAAGCACTCTCCTCTCCATTGCTGGGGGAAAGACAGTACAGTATATATGTGTCTGTATGTGTGTGACTGACACACACACACACAGAGAGAGAGAGACCCAAACCCAATGGGGGAGGAGAGCAGATGCAGGGTGGAGAAGAGTAAGTGATGAGATTAAACGAGAAGGGGTGGTGGTGGAAGAGATACGAGAAAACATTGCACTCCACAAGATTACAGTGACCAAAAAAAAAAAACCTATATGGAAAGTGAGGGGTATGTTTGTTACCAGCTGGAAATTATTATTACTATTAATTTGATTAATTACACATCCTTCATCCTAAAGTCCCAAGGCAGGTCACAAAATATTAAAATACAACATTAAAAACATTTTACCCTACATGATAGGGTAGGTAGCATCACTGGGAAGAGAGAAAATTCAATTAGGTGCATTAGGCAAGGTCTCAAACGAGCTGAAGCAGGTGCAGAAGGGAGTAAGTAAATGATCAAAGCAAGGAATGGAATGCTTCTCGTAAGAACAATGATTCAAGCGTTTCGCTTAATTGGTTTAAAACAGGCATAGACAAACTCGTCCTTCCAGATGATTTGAGACTACAATTCCCATCATCCCTGACCACTGGTCCTGTTAGCTAGGGATGATGGGAGTTGTAGTCCCAAAACATCTGGAGGGCCAAGTTTGCCTATGCCTGGTTTAAAAGGAAGAGGACTAGGGATACAAGATCGGAAGAACTATAGCTCAGGGGTGAAGCACACACTTTGAATGAAGAATGACTTGAGTTCAGATTCAGAGTAGGGCTAGGAATGTCCCCTGCTTGGCAACCTGGAGAGACGCTGCCAGTCAGTGTAGGCAATACAGAGTTAGATGGAACAATGGGCCAGTTTAGAATAATGGACCATACTGAGCTGGATGGACTAAGGCAGATTCCCATTTTCCTATGCTAAAATATATATTGGACAAAGCACAGCATGAAGAAGCATCCCTGCTTAAGACAGGAGGCTGTGGAAACAAGAACCAGCAGATTAAGCATTACCAAATTCAGCTTGAAAAGGAGGCTTTACAACATAAAGTTTGCGTGTGTGTGTGTGTGTGTGTGTGTGTGTATAATTAAACAACCTCACTGGGTTCAGGTCAAAGTAAGACAATGTTTTCCTCTGTATATAACTTTTGTTTCTCTTCTCAATTCCCACCAATCTTACGATGATAAAAATAGTCATATGTGGCCAACTGCCTTTCCCAATAATAACTGACAGACAAATGCATGGCCCTTTCCTGGCAATTCAAGATGACTGACAAGTCACAGCAGGGTAGAGGACAGATACAATACAATAAATCATAAGATAAAAGCAATTATGCAACAGCAAAACAAAGACATATGAAATGCCCACATTGAAGCTAGGTTCCGGGAGCAGTACAGATAATAAAAAAATCAGTTGCAAAATAAAGCAGTAAAGAAGAGAAATAGGAATAAAGGCCAAAGGTTTCCCCCCAAAAGCAAAGTTGCTGCCATTTTGCAGAAAGTAAATATTACTATGTGTTGGGGTTCCATGTGTTGGGGTGTTGGGAGTTTTGTGGATACAATACAACAAAACCAAAACACCAAACTGGCTTGCAAATATAAAGGACAATTTTACTTAGTTAAGCAAACCGAAGTGCAAATATAAAGGACAATTTTATTTAATTAAGCAAAATAAAGTGCAACGTGCATATCAAAGCCTGGAGATACTTAAAACATACAGTCAACTCTGCCAATAATGTGTATAATGATAGTGAACAGTAGAAACAAGCAAATCGTTCTGCAGATAGTTATCTACTGGAAGCACAAAGTCGTGTAAGTGGGAACGGTTGCAAGAAAGGGTTCTTCACAAGGCCACATGTAGAGGCAGGGGCCATACGAGAGTAGTGGTCGCAGACGAGCACCTTCTCACCGTCCTACAGCGAAAGTAGTACAATTGATCAGAAGTAGTACAAATGAATCAGAAGACCTGTACTCGGGATGTTAAGCAGGTTTCACAACAGCTTCATCAGTCCATAATACTGAATAATACAAAGCAACATTCCCATCACAATAAATGAGAAGATAAGTAATCTATGCGCATAAACCATCTCATATTATAGTTTACCTATACACTAAACATGATACCGTACGCCAAGGGTATAAGATCATCACTGGCACAGCAAGTATGCACCAAATGAGGCAAAGCATTTTAAATACATTACAAATAATTGAAATCAATCATCACATTTGACTAAACCACACCAACATCACAGGTGTATAAAATCAATCATCATAGATAAATAAAGGTAGAGCTACACTTCTGTGCAATTACAGCACAAACAAAGACATTAATCTGAGTTCATATATAACATCCAAGATCAAATTCTGTATTCAATCCTTTTGGAAACATGGTCCCCAATTGGAATATTAATGTATACTCTTGTTGTAACAAGGTTCTACACACATCAACTGTTCTATAAGTCCATAGAATGAAAAAACTCAAATCATTTTCAGTATGGGCCTCTTGCTGAAAATGCTGAACTAACGGAGCGTCTGTACAAGCGTTGCGTATCCTCGATCTATGCTCAGAGATTCTAGTCCTAATAGCACGGGTGGTACTTCCTACATATAGAAGCCCACATGCACACCAAATACAATATACACAGTGTTTTTTGTGGAACAATTTGTAAACTATTGCAAAATAATTTTTTGCCCATTTGATGTGCTAGTAAATGATTTCACTGGCAACGCAAATCTGCAACATGTGCAATGACCACATCTGTAATGTCCTTTCAATGTAGTGTTGGGGTCATTATTATGATATTCAAGTAGGTCAGTATGTGAAAGAATGTCCCTAAATGATCTTGTACGTCTTTTACCCAAAATAGGCATATTCTCACAGCCTGGAATGTGGGAAATAATGTGCCAATGTCACTTAATAACCCTTTCAATGGAAGAAGCCAGACAATTGTACTCTATAGAACCAAAGATTCTGTCATGTTTATTTTTAGATTTCGGTACCAACAATTCCTGTCTTGGTGTTCTTTGAGCCCTTGCAAATGTTGTTTGAATTATTTCCTGTGGGTAACCCCTACCTCTTAATGAAGAGGAAAGGGATACAGCATTATGTAAAAAATCAGACTCGAGAGAAGAATTTCTTTTAAGTCTAATAAACTGACTGAACAGGAGACTGTTTTTTAATTGGACTGGATTATTAGGATGACTAGTATATTAAGCCTGTTGGAAAAAACAGGCGCTAGCCGGAGGCGGATATATACTGTATATATGCCAGACTTCTTCTCTTCCCCCCTCCACACACCTCGCATCATCCCGTGTAAAAAACGCTGCATCTCCCTCCCCAAACACATTAAGCCTTTCCCCTCCCCACCCTCCTGTCCTCCCCATTAACCCTTTCCCCTGCCCACCCTCCTCGCCTCCCCATTAACCCTTTCCCCTCCCCACCCTCCTCTCCTTCCCATTAACCCTTTCCCCTCCCCAGCCTTCTCTCCCTCCCATTAACCCCTTTACCTCCCCACCCTCCTGGCCCCTCTCGAGTCGGCGACTCCGAGTCCTGCGGTGGCGGCGGGAGGAGGTGGAGCCCTCCGTCCTCCTCCCCTGTTTATTGCCGGGCCTCCTCGGAAGCGCGCGCGGGGGTGGGGGTGGGGGTCTTGGTTGTGGTTTGTGTGTGTGTGTGTGTGTGTGTAAGTGTGCAAGTGACGGAGACGCGGCAGCCCGTGCGCTCTCTCTCTCTCTCTCTCCCCCCATTAACCCTTCCCCTCCCCAGCCTCCAAGCCCAGCTCTCGTCCTCCTCCTCGTAAGCAGTTTCCCTCGGCCCGGCTGTGAAGGTAGGGAGAGGGGGGAAGCGCGTGGGGGGGGGGCTTGGTTGTGGTTTGTGTGTAAGTGTGCAAGTGTGATGAGAGGGCGCGCAGGGCGCCCGATGTGAGGCAAATTGCCGTTAAAGCCTCACAGGGCGGCCAGCGAGGAAGGCGACGGCGGCGGGAGAACGACGGCAGGAAAAGCCCCAGGGCGCGCAGGGCGCCCGATGTTAAGGCTCACAGGGGCGAACGGCGCGGGGAGGTGAGGTGTGCGGGTGGGGAGGTAAGGGCAAACGGCAAAGGTGAACGGCGAGCGGTAGAAGAAAGGCAGCGCTCCAACGCAGCGCTCCAACAACGGAAGGGCGGCAGGAGGAGGCTGGGGGCAGCGGCGCTCCTATTGGTCTGCGTCCGAAGCCGGAGCCATCGGCGGAGGCAGCGGAAAGGTCCGCTGAAGATGGCCGACAGGAGGAGGCTGCGGGCAGCGGCGCTTCGCGCCTCTGCCCCCGCTCCTATTGGTCTGCGTCCTCCAACCCCTGTGTCACTGGAACGCACGCGCACTGGCGATTTCCTCTGACTGACGGAAAGTGGTACGGACGGACACAGGCTCTTTATTATATAGGATAATGCAGTAAAGAATTTCTATCAGTGGGTTTACGAAATGGACGTAAATGTATGACATGTTCATTGTGTTGAATACCAAAAAATAATTCAACATCTAGAAAGGGAATACTTGTCCCGCTCCTTTTACCAGTAAATCTTAAATCTGTATCACATTGATTAAGCCAGATATCAAAATCTAAAAATATATCTTGGTTCAAGGAAGGGAGAGGGGTGGAAGAAGGTTTGGTGGAAAAGGGAGGGCTCTTGTTCTATAAGGGGGCGCTGTATATCCCAGGGGAACAGCTGAGAGCCAAAGTTCTCAAACAACTCCACGACAACCCTTCCGCAGGACATTTCGGACAGCACAGGACCATACTGTTGGTCACCAGGGACTTTTGGTGGCCGGGGGTGAGGGAGGACGTCAGGGAATATGTGAGGGCATGTGACACCTGTCAAAGAGCCAATGGGGATAATAGGGTCCCGGCAGGTCTACTGCAGCCCTTGCCTACCCCCAGCAGGCCCTGGGAAATGGTATGCATTGACTTCATCACCGACCTACCCATGTCCAGGGGGGAAATGGCAGTTTTGGTGGTGGTGGACGTGCTGACCAAAATGTGCCATTTCGTAGCCTGCCCCAGAGCGGTGTCTGCGGAGGAAACGGCCAAACTCTTTGTAGATCATGTTTTTCGCCTGCACGGCATACCATCAAGGGTTTTGAGTGACAGAGGAAGGCAATTTACCTCACGGTTCTGGCGCAAGCTCATGAGCCTGCTGCAGGTTGAACTGAGTTTCTCCACGGCCACACACCCATAGACCAATGGACAAGCTGAAAGGGCCAATGCCATTTTGCAGCAATATTTGCGTTGCTATGTCAATCAGAGGCAAAATGATTGGGTGCAGTTTTTGAGTCTGGCTAAATTTGCATATAATAATTCTGTCCACGTGTCCACGGGAATGACCCCTTTTATGGCCAACTATGGTTGCCATCCCAGAGCCTTCCCGGGGGGGGGGGGAGGAACCCAGTGTACCGGCAGCGGAAAATTTTGCTTAGGAGATGCAGACGGTGCACAGGCAGCTCAAGAGCAATCTGGAGAGGGCCAAGGAGGCATACAAGAGGGTGGCAGATGCCCACTGCAGGGAAGGCGAGGTCATTCAGATGGGGGACAAGGTGTGGTTATCGTCCAGGGGACTGCCAATTAGGGGTGGTTGCAGGAAGTTAGAGCATCGCAAGCTGGGACCCTTTGAGGTCATTGAGCAGGTTAACCTGGTAGCCTTTAAGCTCTTGCTACCAGACACCATGAGGATTCATCCCGTTTTCCACAGGTCCCTGCTCTCCCCGTACCAGGAGGGGCACCGCCCACCCCTCCAAGCATGGAGAGGGAACTCTGCAATGAGGCGACAGAGATCTTGGACTCCAGATGGAATGGGGACAGGGTGGAATACTTGGTGGCCTGGGAGGGGGCTGCACCGGAGGACAACACGTGGGTACCCTCAGACCAGATCACGGAGGAGTATCTCACGGCTGAGTTTCATTCCCTGTTTCCGCACAAACCGGTTCCCCCAGCACTCTTTTTGAGGGACATTTGTGCCACCACGGATGAGGAGTTACCGGGAGGGAGCCAGGTGGGGAGAGGTCTCCAGGAAGATGCAGAGAGACCTAGCACCACTCAGCAGACCCACTCGGAGGGGGAGACGCCGTTTCCGGCGCCCGCTTTACACAGAAGGAGAAGGCGGCACTTTAGAGTGCCGAGACTCTGGTGTTGGCGCCGCAACAGGAGGGGGGCACTTCCGGATTCTGCTAGCGACTAGATGGTCATGTTTAGGGTTAGCTCCGCACTGTACATACTTTGCACAATAAAATAGTTGAAAGACAAGAAGGACTTGGTCTTTATTCATGAGCAATCGTGAAGCGAACCTGGCAGTACCCAAGGGCTTTTAAGAGTTTTAGTTTCTTTTTCATTCGCCATCTTTCTGCTTTTTGGTGCTTTTACTGCCATATAACTTTTTGAATATACATTTGCTGCTTTTCATATTTCTGTAAAAATATAGATTTTTAAAAATTGGATAGAATTTTAACTTTTTTTTTTTTTTTACCACAGTGGGTGAAATTCCTAAGAATATTAGACAATCCAGAGTACATAAAATTCATCACAACAACGGGGAAATAGGTCTGGGTTTTTTCATGCTGGGCACCTCCAAAAATGTGATTTTTTTTTTTAAAGGAATAGTGATTAACTTTCTAAATTTGGAGTGGAATTAGATTCAATTTGGCTCCTGCCTCTGTGCGGATCTACAGCAGCTGAAGTTGCACCAATGCTTTATGTGCCCTTGTTTGGGCTTGAGTCAGGGGCGTACCCAGGATCAAAACTAGGGGGGGGGGCAAGCCATGGTCGTTCAGGTTTGCTTTGAACTGGGGGGGGGGCAAGCCATGGTTGTTCAGGTTTGCTTTGAAGTGGGGGGGGGCAAGCCATGGTCGTTCAGGTTTGCTTTGAATGGACGCTGATCATTTTTGCTTCTAGGGCTGCCTTCTAGGGGGGGGGCAGCTGCCCCCCTCTGCCCCCCCCCAGGTACGCCCATGGCCTGAGTCACCACAGAGTGTAATTATGGCTTAGGGATTCGGATTTAGCACCAGGTAACAAGGGCTGGATGAGCCTATTTATTTCCTTATTAGCTCCTGGTGGTTGAATCTTAATTTAATTTGATAATTGATGCACAACACCTCTGCTTTCATAACTGGTTAATTTATCTTGGGCAGGATAAGAATCAATGGCCCTGCAAAGCCGGGGAGATCTCAGCAAAGCTTAGTCACGCTTCTAGTTATGAGAACAGATGGCGAAACGAATGCTAATGTAGCAATAGTAACAAGATACTTTTCACTGCAGCCCTAGAAACTCTGCCACTCTGTCACAAGGGGCACTTGGACTTTCAAAAAGCTTTCAGCAAGATACCGGTACCTTACCAAAGATTCCCAAGTAAGCTTAGCAGTCATAGAAGAAGAGGGCAGATCCTCTTGTGGGTCAGGAATCGGTTCAGCAGTGGCAAGCAGAGAGTAGGAATAGATGGGCAGTTCTCTGAATGGAGAGACTCAGTCCATGCTGGGTTCATTTCAATCTGGGTTCAGGCCTGGCCATGGGACTGAGTTGGCTTTGGTGGCAGAAGGCAGAACTGCAGCAGTGTGGCCATGCTCCTGCTTCTTGATCTCTCGTTGGGTTTTGATCCCACTGACCATGGTACACTCTTGAACCGGCTCTGAGGAATGGGAATTGGGGACACTGTGTTACAGTACAGTTCTTAACCCGAAACCGTTCTTAACCTGAGGCGTGCTTTCGCTAATGGGGCCTCCCGCTGCCGCCGCACGATTTCCATTCTCATCCTGGGGCAAAGTTCTCAACCCGAGGTACTACTTCTGAGTTACTGGAGTTTGTAATCCGAAGCGTTTGTAACCCGAGGTACCACTGTAGTTCCAGTCCTGCCTCTGAGAACCACTCAAGAGACTAGCATTGGGAGAGTACATATTGCCTTGTTTCGAGAAATTGGATGGGAGAGACTGAGAAACCTCTCCCCCCACGAGCCTTGCCCACCATGAGGCAAAGGCAAAGGGTCTTTGCTGCACATTACCAAACCATCCCTTCTGTTTCCCCCGCCTTTCACCCATTGATAAGGGCTTCCATCAAACCTCAATCATTTAGGTTCAAAACTCCATTCATAAAGTGCCTTTATTTAGGAAACCACTGTAAGCAGATGAAAACATTAGCAGGATTATTAGAACACTTGTAGTGTAACAAACACGATGGATAATATGGATAGATATAAAACAGAGATTACGATACAATATGCAGTTGAAAACGTTGACATTAGGACCCACTGAGGGGATGGGGGGAAGTCATGGGATTCATAGAAATCTCTGTATATGGTTTTGTTATAAATCTATATTTGAAAAAGAAATAAAAAAGATTATTAAAAAAAAATTAAAGGCCTGCAGACAGTGTATCTGCAAAAACAGAAATGTTTCTCCTTAAGCTTGCCATATAAGGAAAACACCTTGGTGAGGAGCGCAGGGAGGCAGGGCTCTTTTGTGACTGACAGTTAGGTGGGGCCAGCCCAAGACATTTTGGCACCTGAGGTGACCCACAAAATGGTACTTCCCCCTACCCCCAGCCAGGGAAAAGGGGGTGAGTGAAGATCTACATCAGGAACAAGGGTGGGAGGAGACCAGCAGTGCCTCCTATTGGCCAAGAGTCCACTGTAGAGGCAGCATGGGAGGGGTCGATGTGGTCTCTAAGGAGCTCACTGCAGCTGCTGTTGCCACTGAGGGAGTAGCAGCAGGCAATGCATTCCTTGGAGGCCAGAACTGCTTCCCTTGAGGCAGATGCCTCACTTTGCCTCATGAGTTGGCCAGCCCTGCAGCTAGGGATGAGGGACAATTGGATTCTATCAGCACCACATCACATAATTATCACAGTTTCATCCCTTTTTACACAAACAACTGTAAAAACAACTGTAAAAGCACATTATCACCAAATATAAGAGCAAAAATAATAACCTAAAATGCACATAATATTGATAAAAAGGGAGTTCCAATCTATACCAGTGAAAGGATGAGCACAAGAGGAGTCACAGATGTACCTAATAACCCTCTAAATTAAGGGTAGAAATATTTTTGCCTGGCACCTAAGAACAGCCATCAATAGTACTAGGAGTGTTGACTTGGGGAGAGCATTGCTTAGGCAGGGAGCCACCCACATTTCGTCATCTCGTATCCTCCTCCTCCACATGTCCCTGCCTGGGAGTAGGCACGTGGAAAAGGGCCTCGGATTATGAATGCAAGTTATGTCTTGGTTCATGTGGAGAGAGGCAGTCCTTGTGAAATTGAGGTCCTGAGCCACATGAGGCTTTATCAGTCAAAGCCGGCCCTTTTAATTGAGCCCATAACATGATTGGTTGGCAGTGTGGTAGCACCAAGATTGGTGTTATATGTTCAGACTGTCTTGCCTCAGCCTGCTGTCTCACAGCTAAATTCTGCACCAGCTACAATTTGTGAACCGTTTTCAAAGGCAGCTTCATGTATAACACATTGCAGTAATCTAAACTAGAGGCTACAAGAGCACGGTCAACAGATGTCTAGATGCAGGCATGGCTGGGTCACCATCCAAAGCTTATAGAAGCTACTGTATGCCACTGAAATCACCTGTGCCTCAAGTGACAGTAATGGATCCAGAAGTAACTTCAAGCTAGGTACCTGCTCCTTCACAGGGAGAGTAACCCTACCCAGAGCAGGCCAAGCCTCACCCATCCAGTCTAGCGAACCACCCATTATTAGCACCTCACTCTTACCTGGAGGAAGCTTCAGTCAATTGGCTCTCATCCAGTCTATTGCCAGTTAATGATCCAGCACATCCACTGCCACACCTGCAGTTGTAAAAGAGGAACAGAGTTGTGCATCATAATTATATTGCTGACAGCACATTTCATCCTTTGAAAGTCATCCTTCAAAATTCACAGTTTTGCAATGCAATGCTCCAGTGAGGTAATTTTTTGTTGAAAGGTACTATTGTTAACTTATTGTTATTTTCAAAGGTCAGCATTTTGGAGCGTGCTGTCAACAAAATGCATATACTAGGATAAAGTATGCATGAAATCGACATAGTGGTGAAAAATTACAAAAACACATTATATAAGGGAAAGTTGTTTTGATTTTTTTTTTTTTAATTTTCATGAGGACTTTTAAAAAAATTACAAACTGGTGTGGAAGGGTGGAGAACCAAATTTAAGTCTGGAAAAACAAGAAGCTGAGAAAAGCCAAAATTGAGAATGGCATTACCAGAAATCCTATCAGAGTGCTTTGGGCAAGGGATGTTGAAGGAATGCATTCTGTGTTCTACAAATGGTGCTAGCTTGGAAGATGCTGGATGTTCTCGTTTTGCCTCTGCCATCTGCCCACACATTGACACCTGCCAAATGAGCTTTGAGCTTAGCTCTCCCTCTGACTTTTGGTGACAAATAGAGCAGAATGCCTAGGGCAAAATTCATGCATCAATCCTCCTGAAATTTGGCATGTTCCTTACGTAGGGGCTCCTCTCATGGGCATAGCCAGGATTTTCGTTGGGGACGGGCAGGACTTAAGTTAGGGAGGACAGGACTTTTATTGCGGGGGGGGGGAGCACCAACATGACTGGTCAGTTAGTTAAGTATTTCTATTGTTTTACTTGATGGGGGGGCTGCCCTCCTCCTTAGCTGCGCCAATGGCTCCTTTTTGTCTATTTGCAAACAAATTGCTCACAAAACGATAGCAAAGACTAAATTTATCCTTTTTCAATCACTCCAAATTGAAAAAGCTGCCTTTGCTGGGAAACCACTTTAGCTATCTTTTGAGATTTGGTAGAAAGCTAGAGAGTTCCAGAAAAACATTTACTTCTGCTTCATTGACTACGCAAAAGCTTTTGACTGTGTTGACCACAGCAAACTATGGCAAGTTCTTAAAGAAATGGGAGTGCCTGATCACCTCATCTGTCTCCCGAGAAATCTCTATGTGGGACAAGAAGCTACAGTTAGAACTGGATATGGAATAACTGATTGGTTCAAAATTGGGAAAGGAGTACGACAAGGCTGTATATTGTCTCCCTACTTATTTAACTTATATGCAGAATTCATCATGCGAAAGGCTGGACTGGACGAATCCCAAGCCAGAATTAAGATTGCCGGAAGAAATATCAACAACCTCAGATATGCTGATGACACAACCTTGATGGCAGAAAGTGAGGAGGAATTAAAGAAACTTTTAATGAGGGTGAAAGAGGAGAGCGCGAAATATGGTCTGAAGCTCAACATCAAAAAAACTAAGATAATGGCCACTGGTCCCATCACCTCCTGGCAAATAGAAGGGGAAGAAATGGAGGCAGTGAGAGATTTTACTTTCTTGGGTTCCATGATCACTTCAGATGGTGACAGCAGTCACAAAATTAAAAGACGCCTGCTTCTTGGGAGGAAAGCAATGACAAACCTAGGCAGCATCTTAAAAAGCAGAGACATAACCTTGCCGACAAAGGTCTGTATAGTTAAAGCTATGGTTTTCCCAGTAGTTATGTATGGAAGTGAGAGCTGGACCATAAAGAAGGCTGATCGCCGAAGAATTGATGCTTTTGAATTATGGTGCTGGAGGAGACTCTGGAGAGTCCCATGGACTGCAAGAAGATCAAACCTATCCATTCTGAAGGAAATCAGCCCTGAGTGCTCACTGGAAGGACAGATCCTGAAGCTGAGGCTCCAGTACTTTGGCCACCTCATGAGAAGAGAAGACTCCCTGGAAAAGACCCTGATGTTGGGCAAGATTGAAGGCACAAGGAGAAGGGGACGACAGAGGATGAGATGGTTGGACCGTGTTCTCGAAGCTACTAACATGAGTTTGGCCAAACTGCGAGAGGCAGTGAAGGATAGGCGTGCCTGGCATGCTCTGGTCCATGGGGTCACAAAGAGTCGGACACGACTGAACGACTGAACAACAACCAAGGATTCTAATTCTACTCCCCCAAAAATGTTGTTGCTTTTTAAAGTTATAGATAGTTCCTTAAATTCTTTTTTCAGGTACCCAGCACACACACACACACACACACACACACACACACACACACACACACCACTTGGATTTGGAACAAAGGCAAAGCAGCCCAGTCCCGAATCAGGCTATTTTCCAAGACGCTGGATCAAGCCAAAACTTGTGGTTGGTGAACATCCCTGGTAAAAACCTTCCTTTAAAGAAAGCTTTTGGTTTGTAGATGATTGTAATATTGCATTGGTTTTAACACTTGACAATTTTGTGAGGAAAGGCAGGATACAACCGTTTTAATTTTGTTCCTTTCTCATTATTGGTTCTTTTCCCTGCTCCATCAAAAGATATTTTAGACCTGTTTTGGGCAACCTGCCTGCAAGACCAGGTTGCCAGTGTTTCAAAAGTCTGCCATTAAAATGCTTGTTATTTTAAAATGAATTCTGGCAGCTACTGGTGAAACCGGGGGGGGGGGGAAATCGCACAGAATGACAACTACCCCACTTGTCTTGATCTGCATAGTAATCTCCCTATTTTAAAAATGTGGGCATTAATTGCTGACTAGAATAAACCTCTGATCTGCATAAACCCTCACAGAGGCCTTGCACAGAGATGCACTGTCTACATCAGTGATAATAAATCTCCTGTGTGCCTAATGAGGTCCACTACTAGGCTGTTTTGAGCAAACCACACCTACCCTTCTCACATGCGATATCATATGATGTCAGACATGGGAAAATTTGGATTGGGAAAGTTCAAAAAAGAAATCAAGTTATGGCAGCAAATGAAGATATGGGAGTGCACTTACATTCTTCTTTTGCAGCCCTAGCTTGAATTTTAAAAGTGTCAGATTCAAGCCAAGGCTGCAAGAATCTGGATCTACCCAACATGTGCAGAATGGATTGCAGAATTCATTTCCAATGGTGGAACCTCTGTTGGAGCTGAATTCTGCTCTCTCTGCCAAAACATTTCAGATATGATAAGAACATTGGATGCCCAGTGGAATTACTTCACTTTTGGATGGACACATGTTTTAGCCTCACGTGTCCTGTCCTGCTCCCAGATGTCCTGTCCTGCTCCCAGGAAAGCTCACGTTGACAGTCTTTATTGACAAATAAGCACTTACAGCAGCTCCCACAGTGCTCCAGGGACACACAATCTTCTAGCATCTAGGCAGCTGCCCTCAGATTTGTGCCTTGTGGAACAGTTGAAGCAACAGGGGGACACCCCCACACACACACCAGCAGCAGCTTATGAATCCTCATCTGATGGGGCATGTGCTCAACCTGAGGCACCACTTACAGAGAAGCCATTGCTGCTTTCCCCTCCTCAAGCCCCTCCTGGCTCCAGGAGACAGCAGGGTGGGAGATCATGGCAGGGAATCTACTGGCTCTAGCTCAGTCTCCTTCTCCTCCGCCACATCCCGTGCACCTCCCTCTGTCTCGGACTGCCCTGCCCCTTCCTCCTCCTTTACTTTATTCCTTTATTCGACCAATAGTCAGAAAAACATTTCTCAATAAAAACATCGAAAAGATACACAAGTAAAAAACACGGGCAGCACTATTAACATTATACAGGTAAACCCACATCGAGGCATTCGATTTTACGCTTCCGACACTTAAGCGCCAGGAAGAGGAATTTAGCCACCGATAAGACTATTTTCCCAGAGGGCTTGTTCAGCAGATATGCAACCTGCCTTTCTCTTGATCGAAAACTAATATGGGATAAATATGGGGCTATGAGATATTGCCTTAGCTCAGCGTAAAAGGGGCAACTCAGTAGGATATGTTCCATAGATTCTACCTCTCCTAAATCACAATGGCACGTTCTCTGACTCTATGGAACTCCTCTGAATCTCCCCCTTAATGCCGCCGAGTCAAGAACATTCAGCCTGGCCGCAGTGAGAAGTCTACGATATTCCAGATATTTGATATCCGCAAGATAGCGGGCTGGTACGGCCTGGTATACCTGCTCCCCCAGAAACATCCCAGGTTTCACGCGGGCTATGTCTTCTTGTCTGGCAATGTCCCCCAGTCTCTGAGCGATCACCACTTTGGCCTAACGATATGTCATAGACTCTATATAAAGGGAGGACAGTCCACACTTCTGCACTTCCTCTAACACCTCCCCTTCCCATGGTGATTTGAAATTATCCTTCAGTATCGGGGGAGCCAAACCCACGGGTCTGAAGCATAGTTTAAGCCATAGCCATAATTTCGCTTTCAGGGCCACATACCTAAAGGCTTGACAACCAGTCTCTATTCTCATGACCGCACCCGCAACAGAAGGGGGGATCCTGAGCATAGCTGTCAACCCTCCCTTTTTTTGCGGGAAACTCCCTTATTCCAATGCCGTTCCCCGCTGCTATCCCGGATTGTTGATATCCCTTAAATTTCCCGGATTTCAAAGGAAGCAGCTCCTCTCCCTCCCTGCCAGCCAGGGAGGCTCCTCAGCTGCGTTGCTCGGCTGCCAATAAGGAGTCTGAGACCGACTAGGGGCGGAGCTTGCATGCCTTGTGCAGCCAGACCCTCACGCCCAACCAGACAGACAGACAGCCTGCCTGCCGTCTATGTGCTCGCTCTTTCGTTCACCCGTTCACACGCAGCCTCTGGAGCGCAGGGTGGCGAGGCTACTTGGTGCCATTGCACCGCCCTCGCGGCATCCCTTATCTTCAAATCCGAAAGTTTGAAAAAATCCCTTATTTTCAAATCCAAAAGTTGACAGCTATGATCCTGAGGACGGCCCTAAGAAATTGCGATTGAATCGATTCCAATCTGATAAAATCCCTGCGTGAACCCACGGCAATGCCCACCAGTAGTAGTAGGAGGACCTTCACCTGGAAGAGTCTCAAGGCCACTTCCACTGTCTCTGCCTGTTTTTTGGCATAAAGGGACCTAATCAGCATGGCTGCTTTAGATGCATTTGCAGCTATGTATTCTCTGTGTGCCAAGAAAGACCCGTTTGAGCGTACTACCTGGCCCAGGTATTTGAAGCAGCTAACCTGTTCCAGAGGGATACCATTAATTGACCACAAATGGGGTTTCGGATGGGCAGCAAAGACCATTATTTTGGTCTTGGCATAATTAAGTTGGAACTCATGTTGGATCTCGTATTCATGGAGTGCTCGAAGCATTCTCCTCAGCCCAATGGGAGAAATAGCTAAAAAGGCGGCATCGTCCGCATACAGGAGGACATTCAGGGCTCGACCTGCTAATTTTGGCGGATGGTAAGCAGCATTGGCCATATGAGCCACTAGCGAGTTAATGTAAAAATTGAACAGGGCGGGGGCTAGCAAACAGCACTGTCTTACCCCTCTAGTGGTGGCAACCGAGTTGGAAACAAGCCCATTATTATCTAACCTAATTCTCCAGGAGGTATTTGTGTGCAGATTTATAATCAGGAGAAGAAGACGGCGGTCAATAGATGTCGCTGCCAATTTTGTCCATAGCTGATCCCTGGGGATTTGGTCAAAGGCTTGCTTAAAGTCGATAAAGGCGACATGGGGGGCTTTTAGGCCTTTGCCTGCATACTTATCGGCTAGATGGTTCAAGATTAGAATTTGGTCTGTTGTCGATCTTCCAGGGCGAAAACCCGCCTGTTCCTCTGCGATGATATTATTGCTCTCCATCCAGCATGATAATTTATTAAGCAAATACCTTGAATAAATCTTCCCGATGACGTTCAGCAGGCTAATTGGCCTAAAATTGGCCGGGTCAGTTCGCGGGCCTTTCTTATGTATTAATACAATCAGCGCAGACTTCCAGCTTGATGGAAATTTTGCTGATTTGTTTATATAAGTATAAAGTGTTGGCTTTGATGGCATCAATGGATATAAGGTCATCTCCAGGCGCCTTGCCCGTCTTGAATTGGTCTATAAGTATTTCCACTTCCGGGCAGGTAACTAGATCCCACTCCGGCAGGGGGGCCAGTTCTAACCTTCCTCCGCCAGCGGCATGAGCTGCATACAGGTCGGAAAAGAATCTTTCCCAAGTGTCGGCTGAGATTTGAGGTTCTATCCTTGACAGCGGTCTGCCCAAATATCGGGAGATTAGATGCCAAAAGGAGGGGGAATTTCTATTCTCTGCAGCTTCCAATAGAATATTCCAATTATTCCTTTCTGCCGCAAGCTTCTTTTCTTTTAACAGCGCTTTATATCTCCTCTTGATGTTCATAAGGTGATTACTGGGCAGGGGATCATTTGATGCTCTGAATGCCAAGAATTCGTTATATAGACAGTTCTTGAAGTGCCTGCATTCTTCGTCAAACCATTCTTTATTGAAGGACTGGTTACTGTTTGCAGGGTCGGCGCGTCCATTAAGGCGAACTAGGCAGTTGCCTAGGGCGCCAAAATGGAGGGGGCGCTGGCCAGCCTGCCCCTTGCCCCCCGCCGCCGCCCGGTGCCACCCCAACCAGCGGCGGAAACTGCGGCGGGGCGTCCGGCCGGCAGGGGCGGGGCACCGTACGTCATGCGCAATGACGTCACGTGGCCCGCCCCCTCGCCTAGGGCGCCAAAATCCCTAGCACCGGTCCTGACTGTTTGTTACTGGGGCCCGTGCCATGGTTGGTTTTAGCAGTGTTACTAGGTTATCATATATTGGCAGTGGCTCTTCTGCCTGGATAAGGGAATCCCTTGTCACTTCCTCCTCCTGCTGCCCTGGCTCCCACCTCGCAGGCAGCACCAAACACCTTAAATCACTGGCCCCCTTTCCATACACACAAGGATAATAAATCACCAGCCTAATCACAAGAGATTAGTGTGGTGAGTTGTGCTGTTGCTAGATGTTTTCTGGTATGTTTTTCATGCTTGAACATGCTAATGTTTCTGTCCAGCAACTTTTCCCAACAAACAATTTGTATGGAGCACACAGAGTTTATTATAAGCTTATTATATTCTTGAACCGGCTGTTGCACCCAAGATGGTAAAGAAATGGTAAGAAAGGCAAAACGACTGCAAGAGGTTTGTTATGCCTGGAGCTGCAGATGGGTGACACAGACACAATCGTGCTGAGAAAGGTGCTCCTCACAAACCTAGTAATTGCAACATACCTTTTTGCATAACGTCCCTGAGAACTAAGTGGGAGCTGACAGAGGCTCATGTACTGTGGTTTGATAACAAGGATAAGTAACAGGGCAAGAACAGTCTAGCAGCATTAATTTGACTGTGCCCTTTCTCATTAATTGGGAAAAAACTTTCAGACAAAAGTTGTCAAAATTGTTGTTGTTTTTACTGATGGTGCAGAAGGGGTAGGAGTTGAAATATGTTGTAGCATAAACACACAAGAGGAGTTGGTAACAATGTGGCTCACAGAGAAGCATCAGATGTAATAATTTCTCCACCTAAGAAAGTGTCGTAGCCTAAAGGTCTGCCTTCAAAATCTTGAACATTTCAGTTTTCGCTATTTTTTATATTTGCCAAAGTAAACACAAGATATTCAGATGTGATGCTATCCAGCTATTAACTCTGGTGTACAATGCATATGTGCTATAGTGCCTGTCAGCAGTCAAATGTGAATTTTGACAATACCAATGGTGTATTTTTGAATGTCAGCATCCGCAGGGCATCACTGCTTTGAGACAGTCACCTAAATATCAGCATTCACCGGACCCCTAGCCAGGTGTTTGCTTGAGAACATGTGGAGAACACTGGTTGGCCACAGTGAGAAGAGGATGCTGAATTAGATGGGCCATTGGCCTGATCCAGCAGGCTATTCTTATGTTCATGTGGAGAGAGGATCTGAACAGTGCACACTAACCTCACTTCCAGTGCCCACATCCCCACCAGCTACATCCTCATCAAGTGTTGGGAACACTTAGGGTCCTTCCCACCAGTGGAATCTGCTCCATTGGGGGCAATGAGGTACAACCCATGTGAGGCAATAATGTCTGAATGGGGCTTCTGTATATCAGAAAAGTAGGGTGATGTCTCTATTTCCAGGGATTCACAAAAACAATCCAGGATTGTCAGTATCTCCATGTAAATCTCCACATCTTCAAAACTAGTTCTTGAATGTGTTAAGGTTAAACGGCAAGAAAGAGCTGGCCTTTAAGAGCAATTGTTGTGAATAGTACCATAAAAGTAGTAATTACAGTGATAAATGATATACAATGTAAATAAGAATTTAAATGATTTAAAGATGATGAAAGCTGGTGAAGGGAAGTCACACAGGTGTGGTATTTTATGTTCCTTTTGTCTTTACTTTTTCTTCTTACTTTTTCGGTTTATTTTGTGGTTAAGTGTGTGTATCTTATTGGTTGGTTGGTTGGTTGGTTGGTTGGTTGGTTGGTTGGTTGGTTGGTTGGTTGGTTTGTAAGTACGCCTAAATAAAATGTTTAATAAAAAAAGAGAGCAATTGTTGTGGTTACTATTTTACCCCTGGAAGCTACAAAATGGGCATTATTCCACCGCCCATTTCAAAGTACTTGCTGAAGGAGAGGGAGCAGCAGCAAGGAAGGCGACATCTGTGATGTGGAAGTCATCAATGTCTACAAAGGCTTGGGCACTCCCACTGATGTGTGGCATACCTGGAGAAAGTAGGGATCATGGGAACTACATTTCACAATTTCTCCAAATGCACTGTATGTACATTGTGTGCCCACAGAGAAGCCTCAAACTTTTCTGCCACGAATGGAATCCTCCTCTCAGCCGTGGCCTCCACCTATCGACCATGCCTTTTTAAAGATCCAGGACACACACTTTCTAATCCTTGGTGGACCTCAGTTTGCTGTATTTTTTTCTTCAGAGTTCAGGCGCACATATAGAGAAGGAAATACAAAGGCAGGAGTCACCAAGAAGGAAAATTGTCCAACAGGTGCACACCTTGTATGTTTCTGACTCATTCTTTTAATTTTAAAAATGCTCTTATTAGTTGTGCAGGGATCAGGTTAGGCTGTATGCCAGAGTCCCTTCTAATTCCTGGATCCAGTAATGATTCTTCTGGCTGGGGCAACCCAGTTAGATGGGCAGAGTACAAATAAAATTATTTATTATTAATTATTATTATTATTATTATTATTATTATTATTATTATTATTATTATTATTGCCTGGGCAGCTTCTTGATAAATGGCCACCTAAGTATGGGTCATTAAGGTAATGGCTCTTTCCCAGGGGGCAATCGGTGGGCCTCCCTCCCTCAGCTGGCTGATAGTTAGAAAGACAGAAACCATAATTGGGTGTGTGAGAGCTAGAAACTAGAAGCAGGCTGCAGGCAGAAGAGGGAGAGCCATGCTTGATCGCTGGTTGAATCTAAGGTGGTAGGCATAGGAAGGGGGCAGTGGGGGCGGTCCACCCCGGGTGTCATCCCTGAGGGGGGGTGACAAAATCCCCCCGGGCACGGTCGCTGCCGTGCCGGATTGCACACACACCCTGCGCGATTGCCATCATGCCGGATCGCCCCGCCCCCTGGGCGGATCACACACCCCGGGTGCATGGCATGTGTGCTGCTCCGGGTGCCCAAGTGGCTAGCTCCGCTGCTGGCTGTAGGTATGGGAGAAGCAATACCTTATGGGGGTATTGATGCTGTGAGCCCCTCCATCATAGGCTCAGGTTTGTATATAAGTGTAAATAAACTATATATCATAAAGACACCACTGTCTCCAGTGCATCTCATTCCAAGAAAAACAAACCCTGGATAAGTTCCTGGAAGCCCTAGAATCTTGCACTGCTTGCAATTTGGGGTGGTGTTCAACCTTATGAATTCATATATTGCAACATACAGGGATAGAGACAGTGGCAGAGCGCTGGGATTGCACAGGATCATTTGAATATAATGTATCAGTAGTAACTTAAATTGACGATTGAACTGAAAGAGTAAAAGCAATGGTTCAAGCTACTGCAGTAGTTCATGATGTTTTCCAAACTTTTCATGTTGGTGACCACTTTCTAGACATGCATCATTTCACAACGCAGTAATTCAGTTTTACTAGCAAACCAGAGGTTAAACCAACCCCTTTCCAGCCCTGGGAGGAGAACGGGGAGTGTTCATGAGACACACCAACACCCTGCAGCCAACAGACACACTAACGTGTTGCGACACACAGTTCGGAAACTTCTGATGTGATGCTTCAGTTTTACTGTATATTGTGGCTTTATTGATCATGCATGATGACTTTGATATAAGCCACACTGGGTCAGTTTTACTTTGAAGGGTGGCATATACATTGTTTAAAAAGTAAATACAAATAAGTTAAATAAATGCGGTGAAAATTCATGCATCTTACATAAATACATTATCTTCAGAAATCAGTTCACATACAATCCTTGTACTAGGAGAGAAAACAACCCCCCAAACCCTACAAACCTTGCAATTAAAATTTGCTATCTAAATGTACAGATGTTTCTGAACCTGGGTGAAATCTACCACATCACCAGGTTCAGAAGTTGGAACTTTTTTCTCAAAAGCTTTTCCACTCCTGGTTTATTGAGTTTTAGCATGGCTTGACATCCCACTTTGATTTCTTCTTATTGGTCCCCCCCAACATTGTTGTTTAGTATTCTAATTCATTTTTAAATGGTTTGGTGTGTTTGATGTGGGTGCCAATGTGTCTCTCTTGTTGTCAATCAGCTTGGGTGAAGGTTTTCTATATAAATGCAACTAACAAATTTAAATAAAACAATTACCATCTTTGAGTTGGGATGTGGGTGGGGTGGAGTGAGGGGGTCTGGATCTGCATCCCTCTTCTGATAGTTCTAAAGACTTTCACTAAACAGCTAATGAGTCTTGTTTAATTTCTGTGTTTATACTTTTAGCTTCAGCTGTTATTTTGGCTGTCTGTGCGATATGAAACTAGTAAAAGAAGAAAGAATGTAAAGGCGGGGAAAATATTGTCCCCAGGGTACAACTCCTTGCCCATTCAGAAAGATTGGAAGGGTGTGGGTGGCAGGGTTAGCAACTACAGCAAAGTTTTGAAATTTTGTGCTCCGTGGCATATTAGGAAAGTTACTTTCTTGCTTTTCTGGTCAAACAGGCACAGTGTGTATGCACAAGTAGAGAAAGTACCTCATCAGCAGGTTTTTGACACACCAGGTATCAATGCACTTGATGGATTTCACCCATTAGAACTGAGTACATTATACATGCATCATTATTCACCAAAAGGTGACAAAGTTGGCGACATTACTAAGAGGTTACCATATTATTTTAGGGACCATGTGTGATGATGCTCCAAGAATCTGAAATAGGCATGTTTGAATCAATTCCTGTCCAAAGGGATTAGATAAAAATACTATGGGTAACTGCATGCCTAAACTAGTTGCGACAGCTTGGGAAACTGAAAAATTGAAGTGCAACTGGCCCCGCCTCCCAACAGGGCTGATAGGTTAACTGGGGTTTGGCGGGAACCCCCAATGACTAGCACAGGGAGGCGGGCCAGCCCAGCCAGCTGGGGAGTCCCACGTGGCCCGAGGTGCTGCGCGCAGTCCCGCAAAGGAAGGTGTGAGCGCTCATTATGCCATTCAAATAATAGGTTTATATAAGGGTTTTGTTTTTGTTTTGCATTGGCATACACCACATAGGTGAAGCCTGCTCTTTGGCTAAAAATATGTTTAAAGTGTAAAAGCATTCTGGAAGACTACCACCCTGATACAGTAAGAGATCTGTGCACAATGCCGGTTGTTGGTGTACACCAAGATGTCACAACTCCATCTGCATTGAGGTAGTCACCCAAACCAGACTGAATTGGCTGGGTGGTCTTTTGATGTGGCTGTGGGGACACATCCACCTTTGGGGGTTATCAGTTGTTGCACAGGGCTAGTTGTCTGTCATTACAGCTGGATTAGGTCCATATGTGTACTTCGGAAATCTGCAGCCTACAGTATATTTCAAATGAACAGCCCAGTCCCATGTAACCTACTAAGTTAGACCCACTAAGTTAGTCCAATAGGACTCCACCCCCCCCCATAAAGCTGCTACACATCAGTAGACTTTAAAAATACTAAAATACTTTCACTGTTTTTGCTCTATATGCATTCAAATTATGCTTCCTTATGTGGCTATAAAAGAGCATAATTTCACATTTTCGTTGTAAAAAAACCACACACCATTGCCTTCTCTTGCTTCAAAAACAACTAAAATTGATTCTCACACTTTGATCCTAGATACATGTAGGTGTAATGCCACAATGCAGATATTATTATTTAAATTTATCCATCGCCTACTACATAGCAGCTTCTCATGATACAGAGAACCTAATCTCAGGCTGGACCTGTAAGATTGGGGTTGGATCACACCAACTGCTATTTTAGGGTGTCAGGCTTCAAGGAATCCAATCCCTCCCCTGGTGGCAGCCAGTTCACAGAGAGAGATGAAGGAATGCAGCCTCCCTAAAATAATGACGTTGCTCCGAATAAAGTCCAACCCCCTCCATCCCTCCTATTCTACATCACCCTTGTGATGGCTAATCTGATCTTTCTGCCTCTGAGCCTTCTGTTCTACTATCCTCAACAATGCTCGCCTGGTCCTGGGAGGGGCGGTCAGGAATGCTCTCGAAAGACACTGAGTCTGTCAGCTATCTCTCCTCTGGTGCTTCTTCTTCCTGCTGTTCCTCTCCCAATATTTCCAGCTTTCCCCCTCTGCTGCTTCTGAACTATGTCCTTCTGCAAACCACTGTTCTAAATCCATACTGTCCTCCTGTTCTCGGGAAGGTTCAGGAGAAGGGGAGTGTGTGGCTCCCACCATTCCTCCTCAGTCTAGCCCCTGACATCGGGATTCTCCTGTCCCCACCAGCCAATTTTGGGAGGCACTGGGAGATGGGGGGGGGAGAGAGCCCCACTGCGCAAGCAGAACCCCTAAGGCTTGTTAGGTGAATCCCAATCCAAGTTCCTAGAGCCAAAGCACATTCCAACGCCTTCTTGAAATTTAGATTCCATACACACCCTCACATGTTAAGAAAAGAAACAAGGACACTTACAACCCAGATTGTGAAAGCAACCCATTGAAATGCATGCCCGATGAGCACACGGTGGATTAAGAAGGTGTGAAGGTTTGGTGGAGGTTGTGGTAGGATACCCAGAAAGGAAAGCACATGGAGGTGAGGAGAGATACACCCTGTTCAGCATGACCCTGTCCAGCACTCTTTCACAACAGCCGTCGTCCTTTCCAGCTTCAGGCAGCATCATTAAAATACTGTATTAATATCATTCAGATGCCGAGACAGAGTGTTCTCATTTTCCCAGGTTGTTTAATGATTTCATTTTCTTTCTTGCATCATTTCTTAAACTTGCTATTCCTGTTATGGGTGGGTATTAAAAAATTATTTTTAAAATATTGTTTTATTTATGTGTCTGTTCCTGTTATGGGAGTTCTTGGGAACTGCCCTTCCATGCACAAGCAAATCCAACTGGAATACAGGCAACAGAACAGCATCCTCCATTGCACTTAAGGGCAGCAGACTAGATACAGATGTGTCTAGGTGGTACACACAGTTCTGTCCTACGACAGAGGGGAATGGCTTGGGGGCTCAGGAGAAATAGCTGAAGGGGTGTGTGTTGCCATTGCTCCCCCTCCCAAGCACCTGCCTCCTGAGGCAGTTGCCTCACTCTGCCTAACGTTAGGGCCAGCCATACTCAGGACCGGTGCTGGCAATTTTGGCGCCCTAGGCAAGGGGGCGGGCCACGTGACATCATTACGTATGACGCACGCTGCAGAGCGGTGCCCCGCCCCCTGCCCTGCCGGGCGCCCCTCGCCGCCGCGGTTTGCTTGCTCCGTCGCTGGTTGGGGCGGCGGCGGGGGGCGGCGGGGGGCAGGCTGGCCAGTGCCCCCTCCATTTTGGCGCCCTCGCCACCGCGGTTTTCGCCCCAACCTGCTTGCTCCGTCGCTGGTTGGGGCAGCACCGGGGCGGGGGCGGGGGGCAGGCTGGCCAGCACCCCCTCCATTTTGGTGCCCTAGGCAATTGCCTAGTTCGCCTAAATGGACGCGCCGGCCCTGGCCATACTGCAGTCTCATTCATCACTGGCTCCAGTAAGCAGCCCCCAACAGCAGGTTCCTCACCTCTTATAAAACTGGAAAATTTTCTCTGAACTGTACATTATTGACTTCATTCTCATTTTCAGTGACTGGGGTTCCTTTATACCAGTAAGCCTCAAAGGATAAAGTTATGCCCAGCACAAAAACTATTTTCTCTTGTCAAAAGCAAAGAGTTATGCAAGTCTCCACTACAGGGTTGCTATCTCTTCGTACTTTATATAGACTGTTCATGTTCTTGTTTTTTTTAAAAGAAATATTTATTGTCATTTTGCTGTGAGAGTATAAGCGCAAGTTACACATAGACTTTGCACAATAAAGGAGCCAACAACAAAACACAATAAATCAGGAAAGGGGGAGGAAGAAACTAGGACATAACAAACATTACAAAATTTATCTGGCAAGGGAAAAAACCAAGAATAAAATTTAAAATACAAACAGATGTTAAAGAAAGAGGAGGTTTCTCCCTGCCAGATTTGAAATTGTATTATGAAGCTTCTTGCCTATGTTGGTTAAGGGATTGGATATTGTTAAAAATACAGATCTACTAGACCTGGAAGGATATGACAACAGATCTGGGTGGCATGCTTATTTATGGTACGAGAAGGCAAAAGTTCATAAAGGTTTTCTGAACCACATAATTCGAAAATCAGTCTATGAGGTGTGGTCTAGATACAAGAGTTTATTAGAACATAAAACACCATGGTGGATGCCGCCGTTAGAGGCAACAACTGTAAAAAAGGTGAATATGGAATCAAAATGGATTTTGATTCCATTTTATGGAGACTTGGTGATAGAGGTGGACAACCAGTGGAAATTGAAACCATATGAGGGAATAAAAGAGTTGGTAAATGATTGGTTACATTATCGTCACATAAATGAAGTATTTAAAGAAGCTAAAAGAAAAATGAATTTGAATTTATAAGATCCAGGTTTGAAATAGATCTATTAAGCAACAAGGTTAAAATATTGTCAAAAATGTATAAGTTACTTTTGGAATGGCATACAAAAGATGAAGAAGTAGAATTTGTAATGATACATTGGGCAAAAGATTTTGGTTATAATATACAGTTAGAAGATTGGGTAAGATTGTGGAAAGATGGAATAAATTTTACTGCATGCAGTTCGCTTAAAGAAAATATAATGAAAATGATGTATAAATGGTATTTAACACCAGTGAAACTAACAAAAAATGTATAGAATAATAAATGTTGGAAATGAAAAGAAAAAGAAGGTACCTTTTACCATATGTGGTGGGTTTGTAAGGAAGTGAAGGTCTTCTGGGAAATGATATATAATGAACTTTAAAAAATGTTGAAATATACATTTACAAAAACCCAGAAGCCTTCCTGCTAGGTATAGTAGGTAGATAAATACATAAACAGGACAAAACTTCGTTACTACATGCAACAACTGCAGCAAGAATGTTACTAGCCCAAAGACGGAAACAAGAAGATTTACCAACGAAAGAAGAGTGGCAGATGAAATTATTGAACTATGCCGAATTGGCAAATCTAACGGGAAAAATCCGGAACCAGCAGGATCAGACTTCTCTGAAAGAATGGAACAAATTTTTATTATACTTGAAAAACAATTCTAAACAATTAACATCGCTAGTAGGGTTACAAGAAGTTTTGAAAGGTTAAAACTATTATTACTTATTATAGTTAATTTAGTATTTACATATGATTATGATTTAATAGTAATAATAAATATAGGGAAATGAGGTATCCAGAGAATAGGTTTGAAAGCCATCAATCGGGGAGGGGGGAAACCACAGGCTTGGCGAGCCAAATGTTTTATTTACTTCCGTATACCATGATGTTATGTATGGAAAAACCAATAAAAATTATTATAAAAACAAAAAAAAACATGACCGATTTTGTATAATTGATTTTTAACCTGACAACCTTAGCAAACATACTAAGAGCCTGCTGTAGAGGCAGGAGAGCTCTTTTAGGATCACAGAGCATTAACAGCAGATCATCTGCAAACAGATTCAATTTGTGTTCAGTTTCCTGAATTTGGGATACATTTAATTTCAGCAGAGGATCGTAAGATTCGTAGCTGAGGCCTCTATTGCCACTGCGAGTAGGAGGGGCAATAATGGACAGCCTTGTTTGTCCCTCGTATGATTGTGAAAGGAGTGGAGTCACCTCCATTAATGGTAATGCAAACTTGTGGGGCAAGCGGACAATTGGTAGTGGCGGGCGAGCTGGCAGGCAAGTGAGCAATCGGCGGTGGGATGAATGGGCGATTGGTGGCGGCGGTGGGGCCGTCAGCGACAGTGATCTCGGTGAGTGGGGGTTGGGTTAGGCTTCTTCCCTGGGGGCTGCCATTTTCCACCCGGACTACTCGCCTGCTCCCTCAGGCCTCGGCCTTGCCCGCCTCTCTGGGTGCCTCCACCTCCGGTGAGTGGCTCCATGGTAGCAGCAGGGCCTGCGGGGGCTCTGGCCTGGACCCGGAGGCCACTGAGGGGAGGAGGACAGGTGCACACACAAGCACACACGGCCGCCAGAAGCAACAGCGCCGCAGCCGCTGCTTCCTTTTTTAACAGTGCCACCGCTAGGCTAGTGACTATGCAAAAGAAAAAGCCCGGACATTTTTCAAATTTTAAAAAATCTGCCCAGGTGGTTATTTCACCTTTAGAATCCTGGGCATGTCCAGGGAAATCTGGATGTATGGCAACCCTAACCTGGAGACCACAAAGAACAAGAATATCTACCTTAAAATAACTTTATTAAAACAACAACAACAGCAACCTAATAAGAGTAAACTGTTCTGTAGAACTTGGATAGGCCAAGCAGGCACACAGGTCACCTGGCCACAGTCTTCCCTGCTGTGGGTGAGATGTGTTGTATAGTTCTATTTGCTTATTATTTCCATATTTCCATATGCATAAGTAAGCATCTGCACATTTTATGCAAATCAACTCCCTCTTTTATCCTTGTTCTGCTAATGATTCATTTTCTGTTTTTGGCTGATGCATAAGTAGCCACCCAACCCACCTGTCTCTGTATATTAGGATATTTTCTGGTAGCTTTTTCTAGTAAATAGTTGCCATTGTCTTGTCTCGACAGATTTTGGAGACATTTCCTTAACAGATTTTTTTGCCGACATTTAGTGTGAGTTGATAAAGAGTTTTCATTAATTAGGTTTTATTTCCTTCATATATCTAAAGCAGGTAAATCCAGAGGTATGCAGATCTTCTACTAGTTGATTTATATCCTGCTTGTCCATTGATTTGCAACCTTTATAAAATGCAATGGATTCATTAAAATGATTCACCGGGGGGGGGGGGACTAGCCCAGACAGAGCAGAAACAGAGGCATCTGGTTTTATTTTTACCTGCCTGCCTCCCACAATCTCCTTCTAACTAACACTTTGTTTTCTCCCAGTCTACATGAGAATCCACCCTCCCTGTCCTTCAACAAGTATTTCCTTTCTCTTCATATCATTGCCTGTGATTTAGTATTCCCCTGTTTTCTCCCAAAGCTTCGTAGAAGAGAGGGGGGGAAATCCTACCTTTTTCTCTCCACCTCCCATTCATATGTACCCCTCTTTGATAACCCTGTAGGTCCTGGGGGCAGGACCAGGGCCGTCTTACCCACTAGAGTTAGTGGCGCCCTGTGCCACGGCGCCCGCCCATCGGGGCGCCCAGCAGCGGGAGTCCGGGACCGACCGGGAACAGCTGCGAGGGCATGCTGGGCGGTGGCGGCCCTTCCTACGGTCAGCCGCACTCCCTCACTTCCTGCCTGGAAGAAGAGGCAGCAGCGGCACGCAAAGCTATGCGGCACCCTTCTCCCTCCTGCCCACCCCTCGGCACTAGCGGGACTGCTGAGGAAGCCCGCGTGGCAAGCAAGCCTCAAGCTGCCCAGCGCAAGGGGCAGGGAGGGGAGGGGGAGGGGCACCGAGAACGTCACCCCCTTGCCCCATCCATCGAGGAAAAAGGTAGAGGAGGGATTCATTCAGATTTGGGGCGGTGGGAGGGGAAAGCTGAGGAGGGGCGCACTACCATTAGGACTCAGTTCGGAGGTAAAGATGGACTCGAGAGTGTGTTCTCCATGCAGTTAGTGGTTAAAAACAAACACCAACAAAAAGTCCTTTAAAGACGGGGGCGGGTGTTAAGGTCCTATTAGATTCAGTCAGTAAAAGAGGCAATGTTAAAATGGAGTAAGAATATAGGGAAAACAATAACAACGAAACAATGGGAGACTTCTTGGCAAAGAAACATGGAATACTCTCCGAATTATGAAATACAGGAAAATCTATTAAAAGTCCAACATAGATGGTACTTGACCCCGGTAAAAATAGCTAAAATGAGGAAAGGAATGGATAATAAATGTTGGAAGTGCAATTCAGACACGGGGACACTATATCATATGTGGTGGAAGTGTAGAGTAGTTAAGGAATTTTGGAATATGATTTATAATGAACTTAAAAAAATATTGAAATATTCTTTTAGAAAAACGCCGGAACTATTCCTGTTGGGAATATTAAATAAAGACATACGACCCAAGGATAGAACTATAGTCTTGTATGCTGTAACTGCAGCCAGACTATTAGTGGCAAGCAAATGGAAGACACAAATTATTCCGGAAAAGGAGGAGTGGAAATTAAAAATGCTAAATCTAAAAAACCTAAACACAAAAGAAGAGGAAGTGAGAGGTAAAACAGAGGGAAGAAAGGTAAAGGAATGGAAAGCATTTGAGGATTACATCGCAAACTACTAAAGCAACCTCCTCCTGGGCAGACATTGAATAGTCCAATGGGTGAAATCATTTAAGACACAGGATATATAGAAGTATGTTTAACTAATAGAGTTAGAAGAGCAGCACAGCACGTACTGAGGAGCACGGGGGTAACGGATGGGAGGGAAGAGGAGGGAAGGAGGGGAGGGGGAGGGAAGGCAAATACAAAGTAAAATATTTGTAACTATGTTTTTATAATGGAATATGATATTACTTTGTTTTTTAATTTGTAATTTTGTAATGATTAAATTTAATAAAGACAATGCAACAAAAAAAAAAAAAAAAAGGTCCTATTAGATTCAGCAGGGCTTACTCTAAGGTAAGTGCAGTTAGGGCTGCAGCCCTTGTGACCCAAGTTTTTGATACTTTTTAGGTTCAGGATGTCACTGCTTTCCACCCACACCCACCCCAACCCCCCACAATATTTGAAAACGTCAGCTTTGTACTTAAACACAAATTGGCCGGGAACTTCATTCTCTGTGTCTTTATCAATTTATTTAAAGAACATCAAACTGGTGGTTGCTTTAACTTTTTGATATGTGGTGATTTGAATCATGAGGATGAATTAGAAGAACTGCTGAGTCTTGAATGAGTCTTGCTTTGGAATTGGGGACTTCATTAGATTTTCTTCTGCCTTTTCATTCTATTTTGTTCTAAGGGCTTGTTAGAGATAATGTGTAAGCGTGGTGTCAGCTCCCTAAAAAAAAGGTCAACAACTCTGAGGAACCTTTCCTAAAAAAAGGTCAACAACTTTGGGGTTCTCCCCCCCCTTAAAAAATGTCGACAACTCTGGGAAACGGGGGGGGGGGCTCTTTGCACCATGGCGCCAGATATGCTTAAGACGGCCCTGGGCAGGACAGTAGCTTTTCTACTTTCTGGATACATGATGTGTCCCTTGTTCAACAACCAAGGCCGTTTACCTTTTATTTTTGTAAATAACAGGTAGATAAAGGGTGATGGGGTGTTTCTAATACTAGATTAAAAAAATCCAAATTCAGGAATTTATTGTCCATGTTGTTTGTAAGCTAATATATACAGATTTCATTAGATTCTTCTCTTTTCCTTTTTGAGAGTGAGAGCTAAGTGTTTTGTTGTGGGTGATTTCTCTCTATGTGCTTTCCCTAGTTGCATAAGTTCATCTCTACTGAAGAGCCCTGGTTCATTTTTGTGGGTTGAATCAAACCTGAAATTTCTTCTTAATCATATTGGAAAGGGAATGCGGAGCTAATTTGTAATAAGCAACCCTACTGATATGATCGTTCCCTACCCATGTTCAAATTTGAATGTGATGCTAATATACTTGTTTCACATAAGGATAGCAAGCCTTAATTTCACATAATCAAAACTCTTGTTCAGTACATCATGGCCTCATGTTCTTTCCAATCACAATCATTGTCACACGTTCCCTTTCCCTCCCCTAAATTACTCCCAAATGAAATTTCAGGTGCTTAGGAAACTGGGTCAAGCAATCGTGTTGATCAAGGAATACCGGTAGTTAAGTAACAGAGAGCAGAGAGTAGGAACAAGTGGGCTGTTGTCTCAAAGGAGAGATATTGAAAGTGGAGTCCCCCAAGAATCATTATTGGGACTTGTGCTTTTTAACTTGCTCATAAATGTTCTAGAGTTGGAGGTGAGAGTGAGGCAGCCAAGTTTGCTGGTTATACTAAATAGTTTGCAGCAGTTGAAACAAAAAGGAATTGGGAAGAGCTCTAAAATAACCTTCAAACTGGATGAATGGGCAAATGCAATTCAATGCAAACAGTGTAAAGTAATACATGACAGGGCAAAAAATATTCACTTCATATATATGTTCATTGTGTCTGAACTAGCAGTAACCGATTAGGAGCAGGAATGGGTGGTGAGAGGGAGCCCAGTTGGTCTGCGGTGAGGAGTCTGTTCCAAGGTTGCTGTAAAAAGGCTTTGCTCCTGCAGAGGACAGCAGAACAGACCCTCCAAGTGTCCCTATTTTCCAGGGACAGTCCCAGATTTACAGGTGCCATCCCAGTTTCTGATTCAATCCCGGAATGTCCTGCTTTTCTGCAGGACATCTCTATTTTCATCTGAGAAATGTAGGAGGGTATGGAGTTATGTGACCTCTGAGCCAAGGAGATAAGCAACTATACAATGTTTAGAAGGCTGCCTTGTATAGGGGTCTTTTTAATGTTTAATGTTTTATTATGTTTTTATATATGTTGGAAGCTGCCCAGAGTGGAACAGGGTGTCCCTATTTTCATCTGAGAAATGTTGGAGGGTATGGCAGAATGTCTGAGGAACTGTATTCCTTCTATGTGCCCAATCATTACATTGACTTTTAACACATTAAAGAGGGTGATACAGTTGGCATTGATACCTGATTTGATGTCAAAGCTGATGACTGAGTGCAGAGATGCCTGTTGGCATCCACAGTTATTTATGAAGTTCCGTAAGTCATTCAACCTACTTTAGTTATGGGGTGTATTAAAATCTTGTGACATTATGAATCATAATAGTATCTATAAAAATTTTCAATTAGGAGCAGAAATGAGCAAACATTTGAGTAGCTTAAAAATAATTTTGTACAACAGTTAATGACTAATCTAATATTTAAAACAGGTAGCCTAATTTTTCATTGTTTTCATTTTCGTTAACCTATCATTACATTTGTCAAAGGAAATCTGCTTAGCCTGCTTACTCTTTGCTGAGAGCATAAGAAGGTGGTTATTAAGCCTGGCCGTCCGATCAAGCCAAGAGCCTAATTTTATCCCACTTGTGGTATCCAATGTATGTGTCTACCCCAGCCCACTTGGCCTTCCCTCAGGAAAGACTGGGTAAGTCAGGAGCTTTGGGTGTCACTGCCCAAAGGTGTCCAATAGCACATGCTCCCCTCCACACCACCTTTCCCTTGGAGCTCCAACCATCTTGCAAAATCAAAGAACGCTGTGTGCGTCTCCAGCTCTTTGCTGGAGACAAGAGTGGTGGTGGAGTTGCCTCCTAGCGCCTCTGATTTAATGCTCCATTTCAAAGATGCACAATCACACACAATGTAACCAGCTGTAAATTCATATAAATAATGCTCTTCAATATATTTCTCACAGTATCAAATATTTCTCTCATATGTAGTCAACATGTAAAGATCAACAAAGTGAACAGAAGTCCCAATAGATCAGCTAGTTCATAAAGTCCAAAGATTTTTTTTAGTATCCATTCCACGTATGCCTTTGTAAACTCATAAGGTCCAAAGCAGGTTTCCTCAAACTCAGCCCTCCAGGTGTTTTTGGCCTACATCTCCCATGATCCCTAGCTAGCAGGACCAGTGGTCAGGGATGATGGGAATTGTAGTCTCCAAACATCTGGAGGGCCGAGTTTGAGGAAACCTGGTCCAAAGAATCCAAATGGGAGCTTGCTACAGTTCCACGACAAGGATTTCCGGAATAATGGCCTTGTTTTGCCCTCCTGGGCTTCGTCAGTTGTACATATATCTAAATAATATAAATGAATATAATATGGTATTTCAACATCTTTTAAACAAATAATATAAACAATATGGACAATTGTAGCGAAAGTGTACATACCATAAAGATGTGTATCAAGATTATGGATCTCAAGACATAGTGGTTGCTGCAGTAAACAACAACTGTTGCAAAAGGGTTATATAGACAGGCACAGTATTGAATTTAGTTACAGATGATGGCAATTTTCAGATCCAAGGTTGCCTTCTTAAAGTGACCCATGTAACAAAACTAATGTAAAATAAACTTGATCCATTCACAAGTGTTATACATATAAACATTCATAATAACTTATAAAAAAAACCTATAATCAATTTCAGTATTTACCGGTAGACCTGAAGAATGTAAGGAATCAAGTAGGAAAATAAATCTAGTTTCTTTCTGCATGAGGATTAGCCTTTTCTACAGGACATCGATATACCCAAATTACAAAAACGTCATGTCCTCATCTGAATGAGATGCTTGAATAAAATGTTGTACTAAAGGAGCATCTATTACATTGTTCCTAATCCTAGATCGGTGCTCTGATATCCTTACTTTAATAGGTCTGAGAGTATGACCTACATATAACAAACCACAAGGATATCTAATCACGTAAATTACATGTGGTGTAGCACATGTAGCAAATGCCTGTAAAACAAACTTAAAACCTTCTTTATTGGTAAACTCTTTTACCTGCAGTGCATATTTACAGGAGGTACAATTACCACACCTAAAAAAACCCCGCGGGGGATTAGATAAAGTACGTTGTGTGGGAGTAGGTTTTAAATCTGTGTGCACCACTATGTCTTTTAATGACTTTGTGCGACGTTTGGCGAAAAGGGGGGTCATGTCACACCCAGTGATGTCCTTAAGAATATCCCAATGTCGTCTGATAATTTTCTCAATTTCAAAAGTCATGTGGTTGTATTCTAGGGAGGCGTAAATGCGAGTGGATCTTGTGTTGGCATGTGAACCGGATGTAAGGAGGGTCAACCTCTCTCTTGATTGTGTTTTTTGGATGGCAGTTGTTATTACAGAATTTGGATAGCCTCGTTTTAATAAAGATGCAGAAAATATTTTTGAATGGGCATGAGGTCAAGGACAGGATTCTGCCCCTGGGACAGGAGCATGTTCTGATGGCCACAAGAGAGAGGAGTGGGGCAGAAAGGCGGGGAGAGTAGAAGAGAGAGAGAAAGTATGGCTACATTTATTTTTGCTCTGGCTCCATCCAACATCAGCTCCAGTCCCTGATTGAATTTTTCGAGTTTCAGTTTATTTCCTCATCAGTTTCAATTTACTAAACTGAGGCTGTGTTCAAAGCACACAAACTCTCCAGGAATCCCAATGCTGGGAATTGTAGCTCTATAAGAAATAAACTACAGTTCTCAGGATTCTGGTATGTGTGTGTGTCTTTTGTGCACGTATGCACGCTTTAAAAGCACTTAAAATGTATGGTGTGTTTGCAGCCTGAATGCAAATTATATTGGGATGCAAATGAGCGTTCTTGGGGTAATTTCCTGGTGTCATGTATAAATTTGGACAATCAGCATTACATTTTTGCCATGGTTGTCACATAGTCCTGGTGCTTTTTAATGTTAACAATGAACAAAAAAAATATATTAAAAAATATCAAAGCACTTTATTAGTTATTCAATAGTCAACATGCCTTGGATATGTTCCATTGAGTAAATGAGCACAGAGCAAAATGGTTTCTTGATCTGCAGCGGATGATTGAAACAATATATTAGGGGCCCCCCAGCCTTTTGGTATCCTGGGGGAATTCACCACTTTGCCCTTCTCTGTGTGTCCTGCTCTTCCCGGGTTATGGAGACTAAGCTGCCACAGGTGTGCTGGCAGTACATAGGACACTCACCACTGACAGAGCCTGGCTGACCCTGGCAGTGTGGGAAAGATACTCTGAAGTGCATAGCAATGGTGTGCCTTCACATCATTTACAGGATGTTGTTCTCATTTTGATTCTGATTTGAAAAGCAGTCCTCTTCAGGTGTTCACAATTCAGCAACATTACCATTTGGGTGGGAAGGGATGAGGATGCAAGTTCCACTCCATGCATTACTGATTCAGTCAGCTTCCACTTCCAAAATGGGACTCTGGTGTTGTGACCCTAGAATTCCACAATGCACAGGAGAGCCTTGGCCAAGAGAGAGAGAAAAGGCTTCTCACTTTCCACAACTGCAGGGAATTAACAACTGTTAACTCTAAAACCCAATTAATGCATATTGTTGTTGTTCAGTCGTTCAGTCGTGTCCGACTCTTCGTGACCCCATGGACCAGAGCACGCCAAGCACGCCTATCCTTCACTGCCTCTCGCAGTTTGGCCAAACTCATGTTAGTAGCTTCGAGAACACTGCATATTATCAATGCATATTATCAACTCTAATATTAGGTCTAAGGTTCTTAATGCTATTAACAACAAACAGTACTAATATGAACTCTTATTTACATGCGTATTAAAGAAGCAAGTAGGAAACAGCTCTTAAACTGTAGATGGGCCATTCACTGAATGCACGCGTCGTAGTAACTTTGTTCCTTGTCATATGCAATTCTCTCTCTTGGTGAAGAAAGATCTGTTGCAGTGAAGAAAGATCTGGAACTTTGTTCCTTGTATATTTTGTCATCTAGTCCAACCCCCTGCAATGTAGGAATGTAAACTAAAGCATCCATAATAGATGGCCTTCCAACCTCTGCCTAAAAACCTCCAAGGAAGGAGAGTCCACAACCTCCCGAGGGAGATCGACATGATAAGAAAGAAGATACTACAGTTCAACACCAGAATAGGCAGTGACTGAATGTTAACCTTATATCTCTGATCTCTCCAACTTATAATTAATAGCCATTTCTTCTCCCGAGGCCCTTGAATATTTCATAGTAAACTACGATAGGCACAAGCAGCATGTTTCCTTCTTGCAAAATTGTGGCACTGAAGGTGGCCAGAAAGATGAGCAGAAAGATTAACAGAGAAGCATTTTTCAAGTTGGTAGTTAAACAGCGGAAACATGATTCCCACTTGCATTGTCCATACACAAATCTATGCACCTTTTCCCATGACCCCTCCACTTTCACAGGTGACGTGGGTGGTGAGCAAAGGTAGAGTATTTTTGGTGGGGCCACCCAGCTTTGGAATGCCCTCAACAAGGGTGTTCACCCAGTGCAACTCTGAAATCTTTTCAGCACCAGGTGAAGCACTTTTTCATTTGCCTGAGTCTTTAGATTTAGATTTACTGTATTCTGTGTGCTGGTTTTGTGTTGATTTTATTGCTACATGATGACGTTATGATTTGACTGCATTTTCTCTCAGAGCCTTGAGGCTGACGAATGTCCTGTTAAGTTATATGAATGAAATTTACTTCCTCAACCCTTCCTCTGGATATTTTTTACTTCTCCAACACCATCAACCCAGGCCAACATGGGCTATGCTCAGGAATGATGGAAATTATAGTCCTAGTTGCCACATGTGTGCTAGATCCTTGTCCTTCCTGGCTCAGTAAATAGACCAGTGGGAGACTAACCAAGTGCCTCCTGAGTAATAATAATAATAATTTTTTTATTTGTACCCCGCCCATCTGGCCGGGTCTCTCAGTGCTTCTGAGTGCTGAGTTCCAGTCTTAAGGAGGCAGTTGTAATACCTTTATTGAAAAAGCTCTTCCTGAATTGTGCCATATTGTATAATTATGTGCCAGCTTCCAGTATTCCATTTCAAGGCAGGGTACAGGAGCATGATGTGGTATATCAGCTCCAGGAGATCATTGGTTTCCAATCAGCTACGGTAAGTACTGCATGCCCCCCAATTCTTCAAAAGCCAAGCCATGGACCCTCTACTTTGAAAATTTTGATATCTCTATGGTAGTTTTTGTTATGTGAATGGTGCTATGGACCCCCTGGGTGGGTTATGTGGACCCCCTGGGTGGGTTATGTGTTCCCAATTGGAAACCACTGACCTAGATCCATTTCCATTCATTTTCAGGCCTGGTTATTGAACAGAGATGGCTTGGGTCACCTTTGTGACTTAGCCAGGAATTGGACAGGGTGAGTGTGTTCCTGTTAGTTCTGCTGGACCTCTCAGCAGCTTTTGATTACCATTGACCATGGTATCCTTCTGGTCCACCTTGTTGGGATAGGACTTGGAGGAACTGTTTTACAGTGGCTCTGTTTCCTTCTGGAGGAGCGAACCCAGAAGGTGGTGCTAGGTGACTCCTGTTCAACACCTTGGCCATTGGCTTGTGGGGTCCCTCGGAGTGTTGTTTTCTCCCACGTGCTAGTTAATGTTTACACGAAACCACTGGGAAAGGTAATTGGGAGTTTTGGGGTTCAGTGTCACAAGTATGCTGATGACATCCAGCTTTATTTATCCTTTACATCTAAATCCAAGGAAGCTGTCTTGGTTCCAAACCGGTGTCTGTAATCAGTAATGAACTGGATGAGAGCGAACTAATTGAAATTTAATCCAGATGAGTTAGTCAGAAGCCAAATGAGGAAATAGGAATTCAGCCTGTGGTGGATGGGCTAACACTCCCCATGAAGAAGCAGGTTCATAGTTTGGATGAGCTCCTTGATTCAGCTCTGAGTCTGGTTGCCCAGGTTTCTGCAGCAGCCAGGAATGCATTTGCACAGTTAAAGCTAGGGCACAAGCTGCACCCCTTCCTGGAACTGTCTGATCTAGACACAGCTTCACACACCTTAGTTACAACCTGTTCAGATTATTGTAACACGCTGTACGTGGGAAAGACTTTTTTATTCCAACAAGCTTTTCGCAACTGACTCGTTTTAAGGATAGGGCTTTTAAACAGTGCTGTATTCTTTTCCCATCTGCATTTTAATATACAGTGGTACCTCGGTTTTCGAACGTAATCCGTTCTGGAAAACCGTACGACTTCCGAAACGTTCAAAAACCGAGGTGCAAAGGGCCGCCTGCAATTTCCATTGAGAAAATTGGGGGGGGGGGAACTCAGCAGAAGTCATTCGACTTCCAAAAAGCATTCGAGAACGGAAGCAATTACTTCCAGGTTTTCGGCGTTCGAAAGCTGAAACATTCGGCTTCCAAGACGCTTGAAAACCGAGGTACCACTGTATCTGTTTTTTAAATATATTGTTATTTTGTTTAACTTTTATTCTCATTTAATTACTTTTTAAAACTATTATCTTCTATATGTTTCTAGCCTTTTGTATGTTATCTGTGTTGTTTTAATTTATGTAAGTAATCTTGAGTCCTGGTCTGGGAAAAAGGTGGGATATACCGGTAAGTAAATAAATAAATATAGCAACAAAAATTCTGTTGGCCACAGTAAGCCACTCGTTCTCCATCCCTGAACTATAGGCCAGTTACAAACATCCCCTTCCTGGGCAACATCCCCTTCCTGGCCCATGATGCGGGGTGAAGCAGTCGCCTCAGGCGGTTGCCCCCTGGTGGTGGATTTGCCTGCTGCCACCAACCCACCATGACACACGTGCCCACCCATCCGCTGCCACTGCCTCTCTGGTGGGGCATAGCATTTTCATTTTGGTCCAGGGCAGCAAAATGTCCTGGACCAGCCCTGCAGGGCAACATGTTAGACAGGATAGTTCTTAGCTGTTGGATGACACTGCTTTTCTAGATAAATTTCTTTCTTTAGACTCAGTTTTGGAACATAAACTACTTTCGTTGCCGTGTTTTTGCCAACAGAGATGGCAGGTAATGTGTCCCTTTCGTTCTTAGACGTCTTAGTAGCGTTTATCACTGTGGCATCCATCTGGAGACACTGTCTGAGTTTGAGGTTGGAAATATTGTGTGGCAGTGGTTCTACTGTTACCTAACTGATTCCAGAAGGTGTATCTGGAGGCAGTGGCAGACTTTAGGCTCTCTAATTTCAACAGCACTCTATGTGACGCTAAAATTCAGTGTGTGCCCCTGCCTCTTGAACTCTGTTCTATAGCATTGTTGTGATACCTCCTGCAGTCCAGCATCCAGTGTGGCCAAACCAGTCAGCTGGAGGATTATCCTTCTACCCCATGGAGATTACAGTGTGGGATTTCAGAAAGCTCTATTTTGTCCCTCCCCCACCATCTATTTCATAGTTACTTGAAACCACTGGGAGAGGCCCTCTGGGTGTGTGCAGATGATATCCAGTTTAGTATCATGATCAGGTGAGGCATTCTGAACCAGTGCCAGGACTTGGCAATAGACTGCATGAGGGCCAAAAAAGTAAGACAGAAGTATTGCTGGTTGGAAGCTTATCTACCCAGTTAGGTGGTGTTCAGCCTGCTTTGAATGGAGGCTCACTCTCTTAAAGAAGTAGGCTTGTAGCTTGGGGGTACACCTAAACCTAGTGTTGCATGAGGCTCAGGTGGCTCAGAGCACCTTTTATCACATTAGCCTTGCTATAATTTCCCATTTGAATTATATGTGGGGCTGCCTTTGAAACTGATCCTGAACAGGGGGGATATGCTGATGGCAGGGTTTGATAAATACAATCTGCTGGATTTTAAAAATAAATAAATTGTAATGTCCAAAATAGCTTTGAGCCAGGCTATTTGAAGGATTGCCTTCTCACATGCAGAGATTTGTACTCCAGACTTTAACTGTGTAGGACTTGAACACTGTTTCTGTATACAGTTTAAGAACAGTCCGGTTTAAGAATGATTCGGTTTACAAACTCCGCAAAACCAGAAATAGTGTCCTGGTTTGAGAACTTTACCTCAGTCTAAGAATGGAATCCGAACGGTAGAAGGGCACTGGCTGTGGGAGGCCTCATTAGGGAAAGCGCACCTTAGTTTAAGAACGGTTTTGGTTCCGGAACAGATTAAGTTCGTAAACCGTGGTACCACTGTATCATGTTTCTGTTGATTTTTTAAAATTGTTAAATAACTTCAGGATGCATTACGAGAAGCAATGTAAAAACCAAATAAACCTTTCCCCAGAGTCCCTTCTTCAGCAGTTCCCAAGGCAAGCAGTGATCAGGGATAGGGCCTTCCTGGTGGTGGCACCCCACTTGTAGAATGCCCTCTCCAGAGACGCTTGCCTGGTGCCCACCCTGTTATCTTTTAGGTGAATACTTTTTGTTCTACCGGGCTCTTTTAATTCTAATGGCTACATCTATTCTCCTTGCTGCTTTCAAAGTGTTTCTAGTTTCTATGTTCGTGCTGCATGAAGCTGTTTTGATTTGTTTATATTTAATTGGCTTTAGTGCATTTTCAAAAACACACAACGTAACCAACTGTTACATGAATAATGCTCTTCAATATATTTCTGACAATGTCAAAGATTTCTCTCATACATAATCAGCATGTAAAATTCGACAAAGTGTAAAGATCAACAAAGTGAGCAGAAGTCCCAATGAACCAGTTGGTTCATAAAGTCCAAACATAAACTAGTTTCTAATCCACATATGCCTTGGTGTATTCATAAGGTCCAAAGAATCCAAATGGGAGCTTGCTACAATTCCACAACAAGGATTTCATTGGGACTTCTGCTCACTTTGTTGATCTTTACATTTTGTCGAATTTTACATGCTGATTATGTATGAGAGAAATCTTTGACATTGTCAGAAATATATTGAAGAGCATTATTCATGTACAGCCAGTTAGGTTGTGTTTATGAATGTATTTTACGTAACCTTAGGTTTGATGTTGGTTTGCATTTAGTGCATTTTCATCAGGGCTGACCTACCTATGAGGAAACCTCAGGTGGCAGCAGATCCCGATGTAGATACAGGTCTTCACTCACCCTTGCTTCCCTGGCAGGAAGAGGTGCCATTATTGTGGTTCACCTCAGGTGCCAAAGTGTCTTGGGCTAGCCCTGATTTCCATCCTTTAAATGTTGTGTTGTTGTTAATAGCTATAGTCTGTAAACCATCCACAGAACTTGGCTATATGGGGTTGTATCCAACCCTGCACAACCCTCGGCGGAAGATTTTGAAGGCACACAAGGGGAGGCAGCTGGAGAGGGAGGGGAATTTCTGTTGCACATACGTAAGTCCACTGTGCAAATGGAACTGCAGCACTGGCTACAATCCATCAGATTTATACAAAAGAAGGAAAAATAAAATTTGAAGTGGTGAATGAGAAGGCGGCATCTTTTCATGAATGCATTTACATGGCCCTCTCTCTCAAAGGGCTACAACTGGAGCAATTTTCAATTAAAAGAGAGCTGGTGATATCCAACTAACTCTTACTCAGAATATACCCATTCACTTCAGTGGGTCTACTTTGACTATGATTAGCACTGGCTATCATCCAACATGTATTTATTAGAGAAACACAAGCAGGTACAGAATGTTGCTTTTGCACTCCAAACAGCTAGGCTTTTCAAGCACCACAATCATTGCTTCCCTCCTCCTGCTTCTAAAAATTATGCTAAACGCCTCAAAATTTTAACACATTTTAACAGGCTTAAGTTGGTGGACCACTTCCAGCATTTGGCATTTCTTTTTGTTATACATTCTACGACAAGTTGTTTAAACCCATCAAACTCACTTGCAAGAGTATGCTCACCCAGGCAGAGGTCCGCAAGCTGCTGTTGCTGCTGGTCTAAGGGAACGGTGCAGAAATTATTTGGAGGAGTTCTTGCTGCTCACTCTTGCAGCACCCATACTTTTGTCCCCAAAGCTGCACTGTTCACAGTTAAACTTTATTGCAAGGAACATAGGCTAGATTTTTAAATTAAAAAATCTGTAACTTCTCTCACTCACAACAGCACACACATGAAAGCTAGGTAAAGGGTAAAAGGGACCCCTGACCATTAGGTCCAGTCACGGACGACTCTGGGGTTGCGGCGCTCATCTTGCTTTATTGGCCGAGGGAGCTGGCCTTTGTCTGCAGACAGCTTCCGGGTCATGTGGCCAGCATGACTAAGCCGCTTCTGGTGAACCAGAGCAGTGCACGGAAACGCAGTTTACCTTCCCGCTGCAGCGGTACCTATTTATCTACTTGCACTTTGATGTGCTTTCGAACTGCTAGGTTGGCAGGAGCTGGGACCAAACAACGGGAGCTCACCCCATCGCAGGGCTTTAAACCGCTGACCTTCTGATCGGCAAGCCCTAAGCTCTGGGGTTTAACCCACAGCGTCACCCGTGTCCCTACATGAAAGTTACATGTGCGTATATTTGCAGCGAAATGTTGTTGTATATTTTTGGCACTGGCAAATGAGATAAATCTTATCTGCATCTCATAAACTAAATGTTTTTTAATTACCTGCATAATAATAAATCTTTGAAAATGCAGGTATTTATTTTCAAAAGGATGTTTCTTTTCTTATATCAGCTGTAGCTAACAGGGGAAATTATTATGCAATAGCTGTAGGGTGGCATTTGACATCCTGGAAAAATGATAACATATATTATATAAGAGAGGTAAATGCTGGATCTGACAGGAGGTACAGGGAAGTTTGTTTGTTTTTCATAGGGTGCAAATGTAAGAAAGCAAAATATTTTTGAAAGGTGGTGATAATGATGATTAATTACATTTTCTAATAAACCTTGAACCCAAACCGATATTATAAGTGAAATCCAATGTCCTTCTCCTCCTTGTACTCCTGCACCTCCAAATCTGCTCCAGAGGGTCTAGAAATTTAGATTCCTCTCCAGACCAGTGATTCAGGGGCACAACATATTGAAAAATTAATTAATGATAACATAAGGATAATATGGCAGAAGATCTAGGTGAAAAGGGACAGGCAACATCAATACTGAAAGGAATTTATCCAATATTTTTATTGGCAATTTAGACAACAGAAACAGATGCTGGTAACAAGTCAGGAGGCATCACCAATATAGGAAGTGACATAAAAGATGCTGGACCAGAGGCCAGAACTAAGCCTTGCTTGGAGTGCAGAAGAAGGGGAGAAACATCTTACAAATTTGTATTGGGGCTAAATAAATTATGCTTGGGCACTAATTGGACACTGAAATTTAAAAGTGTGCAGTGTTTGCATCATTTTTCTTGGAGACCAATAGTAGACAGGTGGGCTCTCTGTCGGAGACTAAGTAGAGAAAGGCAAGAATAGAGAAGCAATGAGCTCTTATTCCATCACTGCTACACATAAAAATTGGCAAAGGAAGTACATTGGTTTCAATAGCTCTACACTGAGTGTAACTTGGGCCACATCAGCACTATATATTTAAAGCAATATTTTACCACTTTAAAGAGTCATGACTTCCCCTATCCTGGAGCACAAAGTTTGTTATGGGTGCTGATAGTAGTTGGGAAACTCCTGTTCCCCTCATAAAGCTACAGTTTCCAGAATAGTTTAACAATCAATTCCTCTAAGCCTCTTTCCATGGAACTCTGAGAATTGACTCCTAACTACTTTCAGCACCCTTAACAAACTACAGTTCCCAGGACTTTTTGGGTGAAGCCATGATTCTTTAAAGTGGCATGATACTGCTTTAAATATATAGTGCAAATTGGCTTAACATTGGATATCACCAGTGCTTTTTTTCTGGGGGTACTCAAGGGTACTGGCACCTTTATCCTCCCTCCCCCCCCCATGTTAAAAGTATGGCACTTACTGTAACAACTTCATTATGAGTACTGGCACCTTTTTTTCTTTCAAAAAATCACTGGATAACACACAGTGTATTTGTAGCACATATCAGTGAAGTATTGTTGTGAAATGCAAGAAAATATTAATAATGCTGAGGTCAGCTTAAACAAATGAAAGAGATAATGCAAAAATATGATTCTGTTATAAAAGGTTAGGCTTATTTAATAACAGAGGGTATAGCCCATTTCACAACCAAGCTTTTAGTGTCAGTTTTTATTGCCATTAAGATGTAATGTTGGCACACTGAACTATTTATTTTATACCTCCCATTAACAAAAAGACAGTGAAAATAAAAAGGTATTTGACTAGCATCGAAAAGGCAACAACACAGGTGGCATGTGAGCCTGTCTGAGGAGTGTATTCTGCAACTGAGCGCCACCACTGAAAAGGCTCTTTCCTTAGTAGCCATCCAGAGCCATCCAGAGCCCACATCACCTCACACCATTTTGTAGCAATACTTGAAGGAGCTGCTCATCTAGACCAGGGGTAGGCAACCTAAGGCCCAATTGTCTTCTCAATCCAGCCCACGGACGGTCCAGGAATCAGCGTGTTTTTACAAGTAGAATGTGTCCTTTTATTTAAAATGCATCTCTGGGTTATTTGTGGGGCATAGGAATTCGTTCATTATTTTTTTCAAAATATAGTCCAGCCCCCCCCCAAAAAAGTCTGAGGGACAGTGGACCGGCCCCCTGCTGAAAAAGTTTGCTGACCCCTGATCTAGACAAACACTTCCCAAAATAATGCAGTAGGAAAAAAAATCTTATAAATCACACACTCACATATGTAGGGGTCTGAGTCCCTTGTTTCCCAAATTCCAAAGCTCTAGCAGCAGAGTGAGAGAGATGAAATAGCTTGGGAGGTGGTATTATAGAATTAGTCAGTGGTGCTGCCAGGATTGTGCCTTGGAACCAAAGTCCAGGGCCAGCCCTGACCGTCACCTGACAACACCAAATGATGGAGTCGGAGACACAACAGTCAAACCCTACACCAGCGTTTGGTCCAGCATAGGCATGCTAGGGCATGGTTAGTCACTGCAACAACCTTTTTTTTAAAAAGAAGTTTATAGTTAAAGGGAGTGGCTGGCAAAGCAGGTGCATGGTTACAAGTATGCATTTCATTATTTCTGCTTTTAAAAATAGGCTACATCATCCTTTTTTTTTTTAACAACAAAATACAGTAGTGCTTATTTACCATCAGCGCAGCAGAAGCAAATCCTGTTTTACGCCTGACACCATGGTCCCGTGACTGAAATTTAAAACGCAAAACTGCATATGCTCACAGTCTGGATGGATCTAGACACATGATCCAAGAGAAGCGTCTCTGTTTAAAGCGTTGCAAATTTAAACAGGGAAAACAGGTAGAGAAAAACGGGACTCAACGTCGCCATTTGGTGGCACAGTGTTATATCGCACATACCACGCATATGAATCGCTTTTTCTTTACCAGTCTTGCAGAGTCCATCCAAGTATCTCTTTATTAAATCGTGGGTGTAAATCAGCAGTTGTAAAACATGACGGAGGAAGGAGATGAAATATGCATGCTTCACGAGGCTGTCGAAAGGGGAGGGTGGACATAAGATCATTAAGTGCAGGGTCTGAAATTATAGCTTAATCAATCACATGCCAACTCTCGGGGCGGCAATTGGGCAACATTAAAAAGTGCTCTTTCACCAGGGACCCAAGAGACACCGCTCTCTTGATGGGTGCGGCTCTCCAAGGCGCCTCCGGAGACACCGAAGCCGGCGCCCAGTAGCCAATGGGCTCTCCGGAAAGCGCGGGAAGCCAATCAGATCCCGGAGGGGAGCGTCCTTGCGGGAAGGCGCTGGGTGAAGCACGTTTATGATCTGTCTCGTCGAGAGAGTTTTTCGCTGACAGCGGCGCTGCGCGGACGTCGGAATTCCCACCAGGAGATCCTTGGCTGCCGCGGGGATCCCAGCGGGCAGAGAGAAGGCCGGGAGAGAATGGCTCCCCCGCTGCAGGAGACCGCGTCGGGAGTGGGGTCGGGAGCGGGAGTTGAGGAGAAGAGGGCCAACGGGGGCGGCCGTCCCCGCCGCTTCTTCACCTGGGAGGAAATCGAGAAGCACTCGGGTCGGATCAAGCCCGAGCGGTGGCTGGTGATCGACAGGAAAGTCTACGACATCAGCAGCTTCCACCGGCGGCACCCGGGAGGATCCAGGGTGATCAGCCACTATGCCGGGCAAGACGCCACGGTGAGAGCGGTGTGGGGGTTGTGCGCCTCTTCCTCCTCATGCGGGGTTGCAGGTCGCGGCGGGGAAGCCCTGGTGGCCCTGGATTACCAAGTGCATCGCGCGCGCGCGGAAGGCTGAGATGCGGATTACCAGTCGCTCTTCGCTGGGACCGGCAACTTTTGGGATGGTTCTAAAACGGAGTTATCCTGGTGAATGACACGGGATGCGCGTAGAGGTCGTGTGAACGTTTCAGCTCTTGGCAATAGCGGCCCCCCTGCCCGCCCTGGCGGTTTCTTCCTGGCGCTCTCATAGCTGGTGCTTCCCTCAAAACTACCTGTCAATATCTTTTTGCTGCGTCTTTTATTTCATACTTGCTAATTAGCTGTTACTATTAAGGCGCTGCAAGCGTAGCATAATGAGTTCCATTATCAGATCGGTAATGTGTAGGTTTATCTCGGTCCAGCTAAAACGAGCAGGCGCTGCACAGGCCTTTCTTGTGCTAGGCCTGCCTGGGAGCGGGCCTTTCCATCATGCAGGCCTGGCAGCGCCCACTGCTGCCCCCCCCCCCCCAGGCAAGGTGCTGGCCCCATGTTCACCTTTGGTCAGTCTTCATTGGGCCACTAAGGCTGATGACATCCTCTTCCAAGGCCCCTGTGGGGCAGTGTGAGGGGGCACCTATCTTTGGGGTAGGGTGAGGCAGCTCAGCGACCAGGGGCAGCAGCAGTGGCTGCCCAGAGGACTCCCAAGGGGAGTGGAGAGGGGGCTGAGGGAAGACTCCACAAGGGAGGGTGCTTGAAAAAGGGTGAGACTGAGGCTGCCAGCTCTGCAGGCAAGGGGTGACATAACTGGGCTCCTGAGCCCCACAGAGGTGCTGCAGAAAGAAGGTAGTTGGTCAAGGGAGCCGTGGACTCAAAAAGGTTGAAAACCTGTGCATTTTGGCATTGAGTTACCTATAAATAAAAAGTTTTCTTCTCACCAAATATATGCAGATTCACTGTCAGCTTCCCTGAGTCCTACATAAAATATGTCTAATCCAGCCTCGCAAATATGCCCACCACATTTACTCATCATGCATTTTTTTCTAACCCACCAGTGTGTGGGTGTGTACGTGTGTGCGTGTGTGTGCTAGTTATATGTGATCCCAAAGAGAAAAACTAACTTTTATAACAACTCTTGGGTTGTGTGGAGGTGTGTGTGTGTATTCATTTATATACATTTCAGTTGTTTTACAATAGTTGTAACATTTAAAACCTCGACTTCCTTCCTCCTCTTTCTGCGGTTCCTTAAATTTATTTTTTATCATTTCCTGCATATTCTAAATTAACTTATTCTTTTATTCATTTACTTTAATTATATATTCTTTCGAAACTGCAGGTTATTTCAATAATCCTGCCAATGTCTTTATCTGTTTACAATTTGTTTGTAAATATTCAATAAACCATTTCTATCCTTTTACAAAAAGTTTGTTATCTTGACTTCTTACTCTTTCGGTATGTTTTGCCATTTCTGCATAGTCCTGCATGGAGGTAATTTTAACTTACCGTAGGTGATAAAGCAAATATCTTGCATATGTGCTGATTGTTGTGGAAGGAGGTATGCGGCCACACATATAAGAAATGGGTGTAGCATACATACAGGAGATGTTAAATCATCACACTAGTGGTGAGAAGGATGCTAATAAATAAAGAAATGGGTTGTGAATGAATGACCATATGTGTGTAGTAGAAAAGATGGGACTCTGTCTTTTAAAATATTGCATTACTGTTAAGCATTTAAGAAGTGTACATGTATACACAGAGCAGAGAGGTCAATGGAATGGAAAAGAATACACATCTTAAGACCCATAGATGCAAAGTGGGAATTCAAGAAAAGATTAAATACTTTTGTCTAGTAGCTATAGTATATGAGACCTGTGCTTAGGCTGGAGATTCGTCATGTCTGTGATATAAAGGGGAGGAATGTAAGAGTTGTTTCATCACAGTACAAAATTCCTACATAGAATTTTATGTTGAAAAGAATGCACAAGACAGGTCCCCCTCCCTCATGCACAACTGTTGAGAAACTACCCTCAGTTGCAGGGTGAATGAAAAGTAGTGGAGAAAAGAAACAGATATTGGACCTGGAAGTAACACAGGCCATGTTACCTTACAAATTTGCATGAAAACAACAGATATGAATGTAGATGAGGTGCACAGCCAACACTCCTTCAACCCTCAAATGAAGATGGGTGCAAATAAGCTGTGTAGCACATGCAGCAAAATCTCTGTTTTGAGGCTACTTTTCATCTCTAACCTCTGCCTAGATGAATGCTTGCCTTTCATTCCATCCCAATTTTATGCTTTTTTTCTTTCTCTCCCAGGATGCATTCACAGCATTCCACCTTCATAGGGATTATGTAAGCAAGTTCTTGAATCCCTTGCTGATAGGAGAGTTGGCACCAGATCAACCTAGCTCTGAGTCCAGCAAAAATGTAAGTTGGGCATGGGAAACAATTTATATTTTTACCTTTACAATGGAAGAAAGCAGGGAAATCAGAATTCCATTCCACACTGCATATCACTGTTTGGTGCACATAATATTGCACAGCTAAAGAGTGGTTTATGTTCTGTTGTCAGCAGAGGGGACGCATCTCATCTGCATTTCAAAACAGGGAAGCTAAGACTACATTGTGACTGAGAGCTCATCCACACTTCTGTTTGGTCCATGACTCCTAGATATGGGTCCAATAGGTTTTTCTTTCGTCCTGCTGCTTTACTGTTGAATTGAAGCAAACATCAGTTGGGTATTCTGTGGATTGACGTTTGTTCTGATTCGGCAGTAAACAGCGGAATTTAAGAAAAACCTCTCTGACCTGTGTCTAGAAGTCATGGACCAAATGGAAGAATTAATGGGACAAATGGAAGTGTGAATGAGCCTTCAGACAGTATGGCAAATACCCAAAATAAATAATATTTCCTGTTTTCTCCTTTAACTAGGCTTACAATCCATTCCTATCCCTCATTATGTAATGCAGGTGTCAGGGAACCTTTGGCCTTCCAGATATTGCAGGGCTACAACTCCCATCATCCCCAGCAAGCATGGCCAATGGCCAGGGATAATGGGAATTGCAGTCCAGCAACGTATGGAGGGTCGTAGATTCCCTGCTGACCCACAGAATAAAGAAAATTAATATGTTTAGATCTCTTATTGAACAAACTCGTTTGTGAACTAATTCACAAGAGAATCTTCCTTGTTGCACTTTACTACATAAACTGTAAAAAAAAAAGGTAAAGGACTCCTGAACGGTTAAGTCCAGTGAAAGGCGACTATGGGTTGCGGTGCTCATCTCACTTCAGGCTGAGGGAGACGGCGTTTGTCCACAGACAGCTTTCCGGTCATGTGGCCAGCATAACTAAACTACTTCTGGCACAATGGGGCACCATGGCGGAAGCCAAAGCGCATGGAAATGCCATTTACCGGTACCTTTTCGCCACAGCGGTATCTATCTACTTGCACTGGTATGCCTTTGAACTGCTAGGTTGGCAGAAGCTGGGACAGAGCAATGTGAACTCACCCCATTGTGCAGATTCGAACTGCTGACCTTCTGATCAGCAAGTCCACAGGCTAAGTGGTTTAGACCACAGTGCCACCCGCGTCCTTACATATATACATAAGCTGTATATTGTTGGGCGTATTGGCCCTACAGATGTGTATCACGATGTTCCTTTTGATTTAAGCTCTGAGTTACTCCCAATTAAGCATACGCAGGATTTCAGCCTTAGACTGGTTTAAGAATACCGGTAATTTATTCTTCCCAGGGAATTTTAGAAAAAGGAGTAGGGATCTTTAACTTAGAAGATAACTCCCAGGAGCCTCATCAGATCTTGGGATTCTTTGGTAAAAGCAATGACAATAAAAGTAGTACACCATCACAGTTAATTTGTAGTGGAGAGGCCTGCAAAGGATTTCACTGTGTGCCTTCTTGCGTGACACTTTACTTTCATGCAGTAATGCTGTGTATGTTTATAAGTATTCCAGTTGTTTTAGTATAATAAACTAAGATATATAAAATAACTTGACAGAATCATGAGGATGGGTTAGCCTTGCAAATACGTCCACAGAAGTTACTTGCCTGCAGAAATTTTTATTACCCAGCTGCCTGCACTTCCCTTAGTCACTTTTTGCCTTCTGTTATCCAACACTTTTCAAAGTTTGTTTGCTACACTTAGGGTATAACTAACTAACTCACTCACTCACTCACTCACTAACTCACTAACACTGATTTGGGGCTACAACGGCCAAGCCAAAAGTTGTGGCAACTGTATCTGCCTTCTCCTGCGAGAAAAGGAGATTGGGGGGGTATACTTCCAGCCCCTCGCCCTCAGCTTTCCTCCAAAACTTGGATCTGGTGAGGACGCGGGAATCACTGTGGATCTGCCAGAATGACGCTTGCCCATCTCTGCAGCTTGAATCCTGGGAGGAAGGCTCATCAGAGAGCAGTACTACAGTGCATACAGACAGCGTAATTGTCAAAGACTGGTTGGTTAATGGTGATCTAAGCATGGGAATGAACTTCTGGAAACACTACAGTTGTAACAGGGAGACTACATGGGCTCCCCAACCATATATTTCTCCAAAGGTTTATAATAATTCCTGTTGAGAAGGTGAGAAAACTTTCAATGGCATAAACAGTGGCATAACCGAGCCTGTGCTCGGGATAGATGACAGCTTGTCGCCTCTCTTCACTGCCACAACTCAATGTGCACAGCTGGAAGCTTCTCCCTGTGCCACAGGAATCACCAGAGGATTTAGTGATGCGGCTAGTACAGTGGAGAGCAAGTATGGGGGACTTGTGGTCCTCCAAACATTTTTGGACTCCTAACTCCCATCAGCCCTAGCCAGCGTGGCCCAATGGACAATGGGAGTTGGAGCCCAACAACACCTGTAAGTGGCTGGCGCTCTTTCTCCCTGTTTTCATTTGATGCATTCTGATGTTACTTATATGTGTGTGTGTGTTTGTGTGTCCGGAACAACTGGTTGTTATTCTTTGTTTCCCCACAGAAATTGCTAGTAGAAGATTTCCGGGAGCTACGGTCCACTGTTGAGAAGATGGGACTTCTGAAGCCCAACACTCTTTTCTTCTTCCTGATGTTCCTTCAAATCGTGGTGCTGGATGCTGCTGCCTGGTTTACCATCTGGTACTTTGGATCATCCTTAGTGCCGTTCTTTGTGGGCGTTGCACTGTTTACCACTGCTCAGGTCAGAGACACCATTCCGTCTTCAAAACTGTTTTTTTCCTACACATTATTATTTCAAAAATACCATGGGGTTCATGAAACTGGAACACAGTCCAATGCAGCTAGCTCTTCACAGCACACTCGGGTTTGGGGTTGTTTGTTTGTTGCCACAAAACCCAAAGCTATTTCCTTGTGCTACATTATAAAGCACTTGTGGAACTTTGGAAAGTCTCTAGAGAACTTTGCTGTTTGAAAATCCATATTCAGACGGGGTAGTTTATCCATGCACTTACAGTTTAATATGCCTCACCAAGAGTCAGACACAAAATCTGTTTTGTTTCATGGCTCAACCCTGGTAAATATGGGGGTGTTGTTTGTTTCTGCATGAGCATAATCTTAGTAAAGAAGGAAAAGCCTTCTAGACCCTTCTAGCACCTATTACATCCCCTTATGCCAGCTTCTTTGACCTAGGGAGTCAAACTGCCCCCTCTTCCAGCAAACTGAAAGACTCAATATACACGGACTTAGAGCCTATTGTGTAAGGCAGGGGTGAGGAATCTGTGGCCCTCCAGATGTTGTTTGACTTGAGCTCCATATATTTAAATAGCATGACTGAAAATACTTACACTAGTTTAGAAAGGGATCATGGGGCATGGGCTGTAATATTAGGGTTAAAGAGGTCTTCATTAAAGAACTTTAGGCACCAGTTGAACTTGTTTGCTCAGGCATTTGCCAGGAATTAATGCTGGAGCCTGTTGTGACTGCTTTACTGGTTGTTGATAGGGAGAATAATATTTGTGTGTGTGTTTTGGTGCTTGTATTTTTAAACTGCTATGTGAAGAACAAATATATTAATCACATTCATTGATTCAATCTGTGTATTATTTTTAATCATTCAAAAGGGCATCCCCAATTAGTCGAAAAATGCTTTGCCCTGGTTCAGATCAGCATCAGCATCATATAGACAATCTTCAGGCCTGTTAGCTCCATCCTCTGCATTTCTGGTACAGCTGCAAGGTAGAAATAAGAAGCTTTTGTATTTAACTAACCTTAGTTTAGTGTTGTGTTCCTGCCAGGATAAATTGTGGTTAGTCTGAACTATGGTTACCTGAAACAAGCCAGACTCCAACCATAGTTTATGAAGTTGGCTTGTTTCAAAATCATAGTTAATAACAGACGCAACACCAAAGTGCAATTAATTGAAAACAGAAGTAAAATCATTCAGTCTCATCTTTGTGGCCATGCCAGAGGAGGAGAGGGGAGAGAGAAGCAAGTAAGCCCACGGCTTGGGGAAGTAATCCTTAACGACATCTTAGCATTACATCCAAACCAGGCCATAGTGTTTCCCAGCTAATTGGGGATTCCATTTGAGATAATTGAAGCCTGCAACCCTATGTAAAAAATAATTACCTTTGGCATGGATGATCTGGGACTTGGTTAAAAAAAGAGTAATTGCATTGTTTTCATTCTATGTTGTGCAATGGATCTGAGCTATGTTTTCTAAATGATCCTCTTTTTTATCTTACAGAATCAAATGGCCTGGTTTCAGCATGACTTGGGGCACCTTTCAGTCTTCAGCACATCCACATGGAACCACTGGGTTCACAAGATCTTAATGGGCGTAGTGAAAGTAGGTATATTTCCCCCTCTGAGTGGAAGCTGTCTTTCTGTCCTTTCTGACAGCCAGTGGGTTTGACTTCTGCTCTGTTCTCAACCCTGTGTTCTCCTCTCCTATAGGGAATGCCAGCCCAGTGGTGGAATAACCTGCATTTCCAGCACCACGCCAAGCCCAACTGTTTCCGTAAAGACCCTGATCTCAACATGCACCCCCTGGTGTTTGCTTTGGGGAAGAAGCTGGCTACAGAGGTACGTTTGCAAGGTGTATGCTACTGAAGGGTTGCTTAGGAAAGCAGCCAGAAAGAGTGGAGAGCCAAGAATAAAGCTATTGGGCAGCTTACACGAGACAGCCATGGTTTTCAGCAGGAAAACGTCAGGTTTAAAAAATATTTTAAACTGTATAAAATATAAAGATCACACACACACACGAACACACAATTATAAAGACAAATAATATATAAGCATAATATATAGAAGATAAAATATTGACATGTTTTCAGACCTTATTTCCTTTACCTGCACTAACAAAACTGTCTGAAGGGAAAGAAAAAGAAATGAAAACTGAGTAACTACACATTCATATAGAAGCAACACACCACCAACATTTTGTATAGATATAATCAAACTGAATGTCCATAAAGAAAGTATTTTTATTTCTTATGTCTTAATTTTTCATTCTTAGCATAACTTATAATTTGACCCTTGGTTAAAAATTCTTTCAAGTTGCTCAATTACTGAGAAGTAAGTCCTGTTGAGTTCAATAAGACTTATTTCCAGGTAAACGTGTACAGGAGTAAGTCCCATTGACTTCAATGAGGCATTTTAGGTTTTAGTTTTAGTAGATATGCAGAGGATTGTGATATAAAGGGGCAACACCTGAATTTCTTAATAAGCCAAGTACCTGCTTTCCTGTTTCTATGTTCTGTGTGTCTTTCGGGCTCCTAGTTTGGGCTATTGATTCAAATGCTGCCTCCAGTTTTATGATATGTTGTCCATCAGGAAAGATCACAGAAATATATAATGGGGTCAGGAGGGTACAATGGGCCCTAAGCAGAGAATGATCATTCATGCCCTGAGGGTCCTGGTGGGAAGAAAGACAAGCTTAAAGTGTAATAAATAGAATAGCTTTTGGGGGGGCAGACCATCCCAGTTGGCCTCTCTCATTTATGGTAGCAAGGATGTATAATTTCCTAAAGTCATGACCCAGCCTTGGTTATGATTTTTATTTCCACACACCCCATTCTATGATGAAGCCCAGGGGGAGATGGGAGTTAAGGTGCTAAGTATATTTTATTCATGTAGCAGCTGTCACCCAGAGATTAAAAGAATAGGCGATAAGGCGGGTGTCTATAGCCTGAGTGAGCCCTTGATACCTCTTTCTTCACAGCTCGGGTTGCAGAAAAAGAAGTATATGCCTTACAACCATCAGCACAAGTACTTCTGGCGTGAGTATCTTTGTCCCTGAAAAATGTCACAAGTTTCCACTCCTTTGTCATAGAGCTTCTCATTCCTGAATATACTTTTCTAAGTGAAATAGTGTGAATATCTGCTGGGTAGAGAGGCTTCTGTCATGAGACTTGCCCTTGATAGAGTCCCTGAGCCACCTCCCCAGGAGCCAGGTCTGCCACAACTCATCAGGTCCAGCCAGGGGCAGGGCAGGGCAGGGAGCAGCTGCTACCACAAAATCCTAACGAAGGGCTCTTGGAGCTCATGAGTTTAAATTCCCTGGAGGAACCAATCAGAGAGAAAGGGGAGAAATGTTTCCTGAGAAGGGAAAGATGGGCCCAGAGGCCTAAGGAGCTTTCAGCTCTTGGTTCCCTGAGAGGTTCTTCCCCAACCTGCATGAAGTTGCAGAGAGCTTTGAAAAGGGGAATCCCCTGCCCCCCAACCCTATATAAGGGAATCTGGCTACTGGGGTGCCCCAAAGAGGGTCTTGTGCCATTTAGGTTTTATGTAGTATTATATTTATATCCCACCTTTCCTCCAGGGAACTCAAGGTGGCCTACAGAATTCTCCTGTTCCTTCTCCCCATTTTATCTTCACAACCCCCCTGTGATGGAGGTTAGGCTGAGAGTGCCATAACCTCTAGATCTCTCACTTCCCAAGCTCTGTAGCTCAGGGAAGGGAGCTATTGGGGTGTATGTTCATTCCTGTTGGACTGAGCCCTTGATGTTTGTCTCCGACGTCTCTGGGGGTGACCCAGGCTCTGAGAAAGGTGAGGTAGAGCCTATGGAAAATGAGTTGTTGCTGCTCTGCAAGACCTTTGGAATATGTGGATTTACAGGGGCTGGGGCCTGTACCCAGCACTAACCTTCAATAAACTTTGAGTTGATGTACTTTCATTGTCTCATTGTTAGTTGGGGATGGCTTTTGAGCTTATTCTTCTCTCCCCTGCTCCTCACAGACCACAGAGCATTCAATGTGCCCCTCTCTCAGGACACTGCCATACATAGAAAGGGCACAGGTTATAGAATCCTAGCCAGCAGAGTTTGAAAAACAGAGAATATAGGATAATAGCACACTGCTATTGGGGCATAGGGTGAAAGTGAGATATAGCCAGGCCCGGCGCTACCATTGAGACAAACTAGGTGGTTGCCTAGGGCGCCAAAATGGAGGGGGCGCTGGCCAGCCTGCCCCCCGCCGCCGCCCCAAACAGAGGCGAAAATTGCGGCGGCGCGCGCAGCGCCCGGCGTGCGTAGTGCCCGGCAGCGCCCGGCGCGCGCAGGGAGCGGGGCACGTGACGTCATTGCGCATTACGTACGGTGCCCTGCCCCCGGCGCGCTAGGCGCCCCGCGATTTTCGCCTAGGGCGCGAAAAGCCCTAGCACCGGTCCTGGATATAGCAGTATGAGCAGCAAAATTTGAGAATAAAAATTTATAGCTTAAGAAGAGGCATTTTAGACTATGCATTGAGTTGCTATAACCACACTGCAGGGGAGAATTGAAACAAAGATGGCGGAAATTTTATCTTACTGGCCGTCAGATTTACCCCTTGAAGCAGATAAAATGGAGTTCTCAAGTGAGGACAAATACTAGCTGGATAAGGGAAAGGCAGAAAAAAGTGAAAAAGAAGAACCCTTCTGTGAGCAAAGACAAGCAATGCTCGACTTTCTCAGGAAGATGGATAGTAGTTTGAAATTTTTATAAAGGTTGTTTTTTAAAGTCTTCCTTTTGTTTTTCAACAGTTGTAGCCCCAGCGTTGCTGGTTCCCTTCTTCCAGTGGTCTGTATTCTACTTCTCAATCAAGCGCAAAGAATGGGTGGTAAGTAGTGATTGAATTTCAAAAAAAAAAAATCAGCATCTTATCTGCGTTGATTTTTTTCCTAATTCCCACCAAGAAGCAGATTTCTTTTTAATCTGTTCCACTAAAAATGCAAACAGTCATTGCACATTATACACATTATTATGCATATTGTTACATGCAGTGCTTTTTTCTGGGGGGGACGCAGGGGTACACATACCCCTAAACATTTTGTGAATCTTTGTACTTTGGTCCATTTACTGTATTTATTTTTCCCAATTTGAACTATAAAATGGCGATTTTCTTGAGTCAAAATGAGAGTACCCCTGTACATTTTTTTAGGGGGAAAAGCACTGGTTACATGCCATCCCAATCTCTGCCGAGTGGTACGTGAGAATTCAGGGGTTCCAGGCACTTACCCAGGGTCTGTGTTTCCTTTTGAGAATAAGGCACAGTGGTGCCTTTATGGTATATGGTTGGTTTATACATATATACAACCTGAAGCCTAGATGAAGGGGCTCAGAGCATTGCCACCCCAAAAGGTCCCTGCTTCTTCCCTAGCCATAGCCTTGCACTCAGACAGCAGGCATCATGCCTTGCCCCCTCTCCAGCATACATCCCTGCTGACTCCCACGTATGACTGGCTTCCTCTCTGAGCTCCCATTGCTTTCTGGTCCTTCCTCGTTATAAGCTCTGGCCTCTACTAACACAGGGAGAGGCTGCACTCCTTTGATGTGCTAAATGGCTCATTACCTCAAATGAAATTAGGTTTTGCACATGTCAGTTGTCAGCATTAAAGCGGTGGCAGATACACACCTTAGGAAGTTTGCCTAGGTTAATTCACTCTTCACATATACTAATTCCAGCAGTGGTCAACACACATTTTAAATACACACGGGTCTTGCTGTTTCCTTGCTCTAACATCCCAGCCATAACCAAATTCTAACACTAACTTAATCCAGAATTCATGATGACTCGCACCCACAGATCCATAACAATATAATATATGCCTACGTGCCTCAGGTTTCCTAAAGTAACCAAGTGCTAAGCAGATAGATAAAAGAATGCACATACCAGTATAAAAATACTTACATCTTAAATTATGGTGCAGAAATATACCGGTAGTACTGCATGGGACTTGATTCTTATGTGTATTATACATTTAATACCAGTACATGTATTACTATTTCTTGGTATAATTAATCAGACTTTTAAAAGCAGCAACAGCAATGCATAAGTGATTCAGACATAAATATGCAGTCAATGCAAGACACGGTCCAATGCAGGCAAAGCTTTGTTGAATTGGAACCACCAAATTCTGTGTATAAATCTGTTTAAAATGGATTCCTCCTCCCTCTCTAGTAGTAAATAGGTTTTCTGTTATCCATCAGCACACGAGTAGGAGTCCATTTTCTGTGCTACTACACAGTGCAGTGCCGCTGTGTAGCAAAAAATATAACCTTTCTTTTTTCCCTTCCTTTGACAGGATCTAGCCTTGATCATTTCCTACAACATCAGAGTCTGTTTCATGTACATACCCCTTATGGGATTTAATTGTTTCATGGCATACTACTGGCTCTCCAGGTAACACGAAACCTCAGAATCCTTCTCTCTGCTGAACTCTCACCTCTTTTTTTTGTTGATGTTTAATCTCAAATATCTATATTTTTCTAACCAATTATGATATACTCTGAACATATGTTACTTCCAACGGTTAGGTTCTGCTAGTCATTTTAGGTTAAACACTTTCAGGTTGTGCAAAATGGTCTTCAATTTGCATTGCATCAGCCCCCAGACTGCAACACAAATCTTTTGCCCCATAAATATTATGTCCTGCACACATCAAGATGCTAGCTCAACATCTTGTTAATAATAGTTAATATTTTAGAGGCATTTGTAAGCTAAGACACCAGAAAGAGAAGTGTTTCTCACATTTTGTTTAGAAAGCATCGCCAGTGATGGAAAGGGGGGGGGGGCAAAAAAAGGGAGCGTGTGTCCTGGGCAGCAGGTGGAGGGGCGATTGCTAAATTATGGGCAATGGGCAGCTGGTTTGCTAAATTACTGGTAACGGGGAAAATCAGCACTAGCAAACACACCTGGCACTCTGCTTCCCTGACCATGGCAATGCGCAGTCCCTGTTTGTTCCAGGGATCAAGGTGAGGAGGGGGAAGTGAGCTGTGGCAGCACTGACCTGCCAGGGCTCCTCGGGTCTCGGGTGCTTGTCTCTTGTTTTCTTCTCCCCCCCCCCATCCCAGAAAGCTGTCTGGCCCCTCTTCTCCACAGACAGCTGCTCCTTAAGGTGTCAGCAAATAGACTTGATCGCCGTGGCCCTGAGCAACGTGGCACAGGGAAGACCGTCAGAGATTGGCGCTTCATTGCCTTCTGTGGCTTGGGTGCCTGGGGAATTGGCAGAGCCGGGGAAAGCGGGAGCATCACCCGTGGTTGGCAATGGTCTGGCGAGGGGATGATTGGCAGGATGGGGGTGGAGGTAAAGAGCTAGGGGGACAGGGAGAGAAAGGCGGGCAGGAGAGAAAGGCAAAACCAAGTGCGCCCTAGCCTGCCTGTGTTTCCGTTTCTGGAAGTGCACGTCTGTGTTTGGTGTGGGTGCACGCAAACACTGCCTCTTTGCAGCGCACGTTGGTAGGTGCATTCAATCCAACATCAGTGCATCTCATTTTGGCTGGGGCCGCTGTGTTTCGGGCGGCTGAGCCCTAAGCATAGGTGGTGGTGGGCACTGCCACAGTAGAGATGCTACCCCAAAAGCTGGGAATCATCTAAGCTAGTTCTAAGCATTGTGAACGGTTGTGGGAATGTAGCAGAGGAGTGGGAGAGGGACCTTACATAGGCCCAGTGGGCTTGCCAAAACGCAAGCGGGGACAGGAGGTTGCTTTAGTGTTTGTTTGGGGTGGATAGGGTAACCTGCCTTCTGAAAAAATGGAACGGAGAAATCCCTCCTTTTCAACTCCTGGGGAGAGAAGGGGGATAGGTCAGGCCTGTCTTTGTTCTCTCATTCACCTTCTGATATTAATTTCTGTGCACTGCCCTGTACACTTAGCCAATGATCTTAGCTGCTGCCAGTCAGGTTAAGCAATCCTGAAATCCATCGCTTGAAGTTCACAATCAGGGAGGCAGGGCAGACTTTTGCACTTGCGGATCCGGGACTGGGCATAGCTGCAGGCTAAGTAGCACCAATGATTGCGTTGCTTCATTTGTGAAATACTTTACTTAGCTCTCAAGGGCCAAGTAAATAAATTGGAAATGGGGGGGTGGCTTACCACCACGTTCGACACTGTCACATGGATGTGCTTGTTTGTTTTTTAAAACCCACCCTTTACCCTAAAGTCCCAGGATGGGCTACAACAATTTAAAATACGTTTTAAAGCGGTTCAAAAACTTACAATTAAAAATCTCAATTTCAAAAACTAGAGCAGATCCTGATACTATATCCTTTCCTCTTACTGTATGTGAAGCAGCAACCATCAGTTGCTTCATAGATATTGTTGGTTTTAGGCTGTATTTCTTGTTTTAATGCGTGCTCTTTATGGTTTATATGGATATTTTTTAAAATATTAAACAGATGAATGAAATGCTAGCTAGACATTTGGGTTGTGGTTTGGTGGTAAGTGTCAGGCATGGCTTGTGTTGCATGAAAGGAGAAATACCAAAAAGTTAAGCCAGGCAAGAGGCTTGGGTTTGTCACTGGCCACACACAGACCTCTTGTCACTTTCATCTTCTCAGCAGTGTAATTTGCATTATATGGGAAAGGAAAACATGGCAGCTAAAAGAGCATCTTTGCCCACATGCTGCTTTCAAAATAGTTTTGGCAGGATTAATTAGCCGGTGTGCTATTTCTTTCCTGATTAGTCAGCATCAGTTCATGGTTAGTCAGCATTAGCAAATAAAATTTCCGGGCTTCCGGGTTTGGCGCCTGATCAGCCGGCTGCGTTCCCGTCGCGCTGCGGGGGGAGCGGCTGAAGATCGGTCTGGGGGTTCCGTTCCGTGCAACGGACCCTCGTTAAAACTTCTGGCGGGGCTGCCAGAAGGCTTGGGGAACCGGCGGGTGCCCCCTGCGACCTCCCCCCTCCTTTAAAGACCCCGTCAGGGATCGGAGAAGGCAGAGCGGGTTGAGAGTCAGGGCACTGCGGCTCCGGAGAGCGGCCACTTCAGCGCAGCGGCAGAGCGGGCTGTTCCAGAGCGCTGAACTTCTCCTGAAAAAAGAAACAAAAGGACTAAACGAACCGTGAGTTATTCGGACTAATTAGGTCTTAATTTGAAGATTGATTTGGCCAAGGGAGAGATTAAAATCAGGAGGCCAGCCTCTCCCGACTGTGAATGGTGCGGCAAGACTTTATCTGTAAATAGCACAAGTTTTTCTTCTTTTTTATTCGACTTTTGACAGCTGTCAAATGCCCCCCCGGGACTTTGCAGCATAGGGGGGGTAGAAGTCTTGATGTATTTGATGTATCTGGTTTTATTGATCATTGCATTGTTGGATTAGACCCACTGCCACCCTCTGGATTAGCTGGAGAAGCCGGGCCAGTGCGGGGGTCGAAGACAAGTTAAGACTCTGCCTTTTGATACTCTGTCTCTGGTTTTGATGCTTGTTGTATAAAAACTGCTACAACCTATGTGGATTACAAATTTTAAAATTTTGCAACAGTCTAACATCTTCTTTTAAGGGCTGAATTGCCTCAGCTCCTAAAGAGAAAGTAAAGTGGAGAGACTGGTGAACTGTTAAATTCCTGAGCTCCCTCTGTGCTCATTATCTTAACAATAGAGCAGGAAGCCACGGCAGAGAGTGACCTTGACGGTGTTTTGTTCCCAAAGATAAAAGGATCCTGTTGCTGGGTAAAAGACAAACAACAGCTGCAGAACACACAAGATTAAGACAACCCCTGGGACTTTGTTTTTTGCTGAAAATAAATGTCTAGAGGTGTAGGAAGGGGGGTGTCAACAAGAAGTACGACGAAAGCAGGAGAAAGTGAAGGTAAAGGAGACAAAAGGAGGGCCTCCCAACAACTAGATTTACCCGCAATGAACCAACTACTTGAACAATTTGAGGCCTTGCGGAAGGAGAATAAACAAAATACAGAGGAATTGAAGAAAGAACATAGAGAAACCTCCGCGGAACTACGGAAGGACATTGCAGGCATTAAATCGCAATTGGATGAGCTAGGGAAGCTCCAACAAGACCTACAACAAACCCAGCAACAGGTGGCCAAAGTGGAGACACAGGTGCAGGCATTGGAACAAACACACCTTAGAGACAACTATAATACGCAGGTGGCCCTTGCTTTTATTCAACTGAGACAGAGATCTACGAATTTGAGACTGAGACATCTGCCACAGGAAGAAGAAGACGATCTTAAGGCCTATATCGTAAAGATCTTCGCAGAATTTTGGCAAATTGATCCAGAAGCATTAAAGGCCACAATTATCAGAGCCTATCGTTTTGGACCAAAGGACAGGAAGAACACCAAGACAGTGAACGACTGCCTTATTGAATTCCAGACCAAGGCACAAAGAGACGAAATTTTGAATTTGCATTACGGAAATAATCTTGAAGTCAAAACTAAGAAAGTCATCTTATACAAAGATATTCCGAAATTTTTCCTGGACCTAAGACCCAACTATACTGACTTAACACAGGCACTGAGCAAGAAGAAAATCAATTACAGGTGGGAATTTCCACAGGGCCTTTCATTTAGATTTAAGGAAAGGACTGTCAAAATCAAATCAATCGAAGATAAGGCCAAGTTTCTACAAGACAACGTACAAGACTTCCCTGAGGCATCACAAGGAAGACCGGATCCACTAAGAGGCTTAGAGGGAGCCACAGGAGGAACAAACTAAGCATAAATGGCTCTCAGGATATTAACTTGGAACGTTCGAGGTTTAAATATACGGGCGCAGAGGAACCAGGTGTTCCACACCCTTAAAAAGCAGAATCTGGACTTGATTTGTCTACAAGAGACCCATGTGATAAGAAAACATAGAAGAGTCCTCGAGAACAAAAGATTAGGACAGGAATTCATCTCATCTGCAAAAGTCAAGAAAAGAGGAGTGGTGATTTATGCCAAAGAAAAATATAATCCAAAATTAAAATTTAAACACGAGGATGGAAGATATGTTGCGATAGAAATTACAGTAGAAGGCGAAAAATTTATAATATTGGGACTGTATGCTCCAAATGATGCAAAATCGGAATTTTACAAGGAAATCCACGACAGGCTGACAGACTATATGGACTATAAGATAATTCTCCTAGGAGACTTTAATGCGGTGGCCTCCACGTTGATGGACAGATCCCAAAGATCGAATTTTACAAATGATGGAAGGCTACCGAAGACATTCTTTGAAATGACAGAAAACCTAGATCTGACAGATGCATGGAGAGTAAAGAATCCATTAGAAAAAGAACCGACTTTTTACAGTGAAGCAACAAAAGCCTGGAGTAGAATTGATCTGATATGGGCATCCAGGGACTTGGTACCCAGGATGCTCCAAGCAGAGATCCATCCAAGGACATGCTCAGACCACAACCCTGTACAGCTGGATTTGAAATTGTCGCCGAGGGGTACTTACAGATGGAGAATGGACGATTCGTTACTGAGAAATCAAACAATTTGTGAAAAAGCTCAAAAGGCAATGAAAGACTTTTTTGAACTTAATTTAAATTCAATGGTGGAGAACAGTGTGGTTTGGGACACTAGCAAGGCAGTAATGAGAGGATTCCTAATACAACAGAAGGCGATTAAAACAAAGCAACAGAAAGAGAATAAGAATAAGATTTTAGAACAGCTGAAAGAAAAGGAAAAACAATTGAGGAAGAATCCTAAGGACGGGAAAGTTCTAAAGGAAATAAAGCAACTTCAAGTGGAATTCTCTAAACTAACTAATTGGGAAATTGAATGGAAGATAAAAATGTTAAAACAGAAATCATTCGAGTCAGCCAACAAATGTGGGAAATTGCTAGCTTGGCAATTAAGACAGAGACAGAAACTCAATACCATAACAAACATTATAGTCGATGGCAATAATATAGTGAACCCCTCGGAAATAAGGAAGAATTTCGAAAAATATTACAAACAACTGTACAGGCAAAATACACAAGACTTGGGAAAAATACAGCAACTTATAAGAGATAATGGACTGCAGAAAATCCCAGAAAATCTGAAAGGCCCCCTAAACCACCCAATATCAACAATAGAAGTGGATTCTGCTATTAACAACATGCAGCTAGACAAGGCCCCAGGACCAGATGGACTTTCAGCAAAATACTATAAGACATTGAAAGGTTGGTTAATCCAACCACTAACAGAAGTGTGTAATGATATACTCAAGGGACAGAGGGCACCGGAGTCTTGGAAGGATGCATTTATCACCTTGATACCGAAACAGGATGCAGATCGGACACAGATGAAAAATTACAGACCTATCTCCCTCCTTAACGTGGATTATAAAATATTTGCAAATATTATGGCTAGCAGACTCAGGAAGGTCTTGAAGGAGGTTATCCACGAAGACCAGGCCGGGTTTTTACCGGAAAGACATTTAAATACCAACATAAGAAATGTGGTGGATATCCTCGAAAGACTGGAACAAAAGATCAATTGTAAAGCAATCCTGATGTTTGTGGATGCCGAAAAAGCATTCGACAACGTTTCCTGGAATTTTATGAAAGAGAATCTAAAACACATGGAGGTGGGAAAAGTCTTTATGAATAGACTAGAAGCGATCTACACCGAACAGAAAGCAAAGATAATAGTTAACAACGTGATCTCAGATAATATTAGAATTGAAAAGGGAACAAGACAAGGTTGCCCTCTCTCCCCATTACTTTTCATCACAGTCCTGGAAGTATTATTAAATATGATAAGAACAGATCCAAATATAAAAGGGGTGGCAGTGGGGGCCAAGGAGTACAAGTTAAAAGCCTTCGCAGACGACCTAGTATTGACATTACAAGATCCGAACCCCAGTGCCAAAAGGGCACTGGAGGTGATACAACAATTCGGGGAAGTAGCAGGATTTAAACTAAATAAATCTAAAACAAAGGTTCTAGGGAAAAACCTGACGCAGGATGAAAAAGAATATCTGGAGGAAGAAACGGGCCTGCAATTTGTGAAGAAAGTAAAGTATCTGGGCATTAATTTGACACCAAGAAATCAAAATCTATTTAAAGAAAATTATGAGAAAGTGTGGAATGGCATCAAGAAAGATTTAGAGATCTGGAATAATTTGAAGTTGTCCTTGATGGGCCGAATAGCAGTTATAAAGATGAACGTTTTGCCAAAATTACTATTCCTTTTTCAGTCAATTCCAATTATTGATAAGATGGAGCCATTCAGAATGTGGCAGAAGACTATATCTAAATTTATCTGGCAGGGGAAAAAACCCAGAATAAAATTTAAGATATTAACAGATGATAAGAAAAGAGGGGGATTTTCCCTGCCGGAGCTAAGTATCTACTATGAAGCAGCAGCCTTCTGCTGGCTGAAAGAATGGTTCCTATTGGAAAACACGGATCTATTAGATTTGGAAGGACATGACAATAAATTTGGATGGCATGCGTATCTATGGTATGATAAGATAAAGGCACATCAAGGCTTCAAAACACACATAATTAGGAAGGCTCTTTATAGAGTCTGGATGAAATATAAAGATCTACTAGAAAGGAAAACGCCCAGATGGCTATCTCCGTTAGAAGCAAAGGCCCATAAGAAGATTAATATGGAAGGTAACTGGCCTAAATATTCTGAAATCTTAATACAAGAAGGAGAGCAAGTCAGGTTGAAACCCTATGAACAATTGAAAGACAGAATTACAGACTGGTTACAGTATCATCAAATCAATGAACTTTTTAAAATGGATAAAAAGACTGGTTTTCAACTGGAAAGATCAAAATTGGAAACAGAGTTATTAGAACCCAAAACCAAGACTTTGTCTAGAATGTACAAATTGCTGCTGGAATGGCACACACAGGACGAGTTCGTGAAATCTGCAATGATAGACTGGGCAAAGGATGTTGGACATAATATCATGATGGCTGACTGGGAAAGACTATGGAGGAGAGGCATAGAATTTACTGCTTGTAATCTGTTAAGAGAAAACATAATGAAAATGATGTATAGATGGTATTTGACCCCAGTAAAGCTTGCAAAGATCTATCATTTGCAGGACAATAAATGTTGGAAATGTGAAAAGGCGGAAGGAACATTCTACCATATGTGGTGGACCTGCCCCAGGTTGAGAGTCTTCTGGGAGATGATATACAACGAACTAAAGAAAGTGTTTAAAAACACATTCCTGAAGAAACCAGAGGCCTTCCTTCTGGGAATGGTCCACTCAGACTTACCTAAAGAAGATCACACTTTTTTCATGTATGCCACAACAGCAGCAAGAATATTGATTGCCAAAAATTGGAAGACCAAAGACTTACCGACTTTGGAAGAATGGCAGACAAAATTGATGGAATATATGGAGATCGCCGAGCTGACCGGCAGAATCCGCGACCAGAGGGAAGAAGCAGTGGAAAAAGACTGGAAAAAGTTTAAAGACTATCTTAAAATCTTTTATAAAAAATAGTATATGAATCAAAAGTCGAAAATAGTGGTATCAATTTATAGAAGTAGATAGGAATTAATATAAGATAATTTAGAAGTGATAAGAATGTTTCAAAATGATTTAGATTGGTGATAGATTATAATGATAGATTTATGGATGATTTAGAAATATTGATCGATAAGGATTTAATCTAAGAATGATAAGAATGATAAATAATTAAGATTGATAGTAAAGAGAATATAGATGATGTAAGTAAATATGTAATAAGAAATTGCCTTCAGAAAATGTCAAGAAATAAATGCCACAGAGAGAGAGATTGGAGGAAGTCACAAGCATAATGTTAAAGAATCAAGATTAAGAAATTAGGAAATTTATTTCTTTTATTAATATTTTATTTGTTGTATGGATGCTTTGTTTGTTTGTGTGATGTTTTATGTGTTTGAAACTTAATAAATATACTTTGAAAAAAAAAAAAAAAGCAAATAAAATTTCCTCTGTTACTTTACACATAAGCTGCAATGCCAAGGATATAATTTCCTATATCTTTTATGGATCTGGTTTTTTAAAAGCCATTGTTATACTGCCTACTTTCCAGTCCTGTGTTATTTGCCTACTCAGTAAAATCTCTAAGTAGTGCACATAATAAAATAATTTTCAATAAACCCCTCAAAGCCCTTTAAATAATTATCAATATTTACCAATATGGACAGAGATTCTGTCAATAAGACAGAGACAATATCAGTGTTGTATAGCGCTTTTTGATCAAGCTAAAATTATTTCGATTATTTTTAAAAATTATTTTGATGCTGCCCATCATGGACATCACAAGATAGGCAGCATCGAAATCAGATTGACTATATTCTCTGCAGCAAAAGATGGAGAAGCTCTATACAGTCAGCAAAAACAAGACCTGGAGCTGACTGTGGCTCAGATCATCAGCTTCTTATAAAAAAATTCCAGTTTAAACTGAAGAAAGTAGAAAAAACCACTGGGCCAGTAAGATACAATCTAAATCAAATTCCTTAGGAATACACAGTGGAAGTGAAGTACAGGTTTAAGGATTTAGATTTGGTGGATAGAGTGCCTGAATAACTATGGATGGAGGCTCGTAACATTATACAGGAGGCAGCAACAAAAACCATCCCAATGAAAAATAAATGCAAGAAAGCAAAGTGGCTGTCCAATGAGGCCTTACAAATAGCGGGGGAGAGAAGGCAAGCAAAATGTGAGGGAGATAGTGAAAGATATAGGAAACTGAACGCAGATTTCCAAAAAATAGCAAGGAGAGACAAGAGGACCTTTTTTAAACGAGCAATGCAAAGAAATAAAGGAAAACAACAGAATGGGGAAAACCAGAGATCTGTTCAAGAAAATTAGAGATATGAAAGGAAATTTCGTAAAAAGATTACCACAATTAAGGACAAAAGTGGAAAGGACCTAACAGAAGCAGAAGACACCAAGAAGAGGTGGCAAGAATGCACAGAGGAATTATACCAGAAAGATATGGAGGTCTCATATACCCCAGGTAGTGTGGTTGCTGACCTTGAGCCAGACATCCTGGAGAGTGAAGTCAAATGGACCTTAGAAAGCACTGCTAACAACAAGGCCAGTGGAAGTGATGATATTCCAGCTGAACTATTTAAAAATTTAAAAGATGATGCTGTTAAGGTGCTACACTCAATATGCCAGCAAGTTTGGAAAACACAGCAGTGGCCAGAGGACTGGAGAAGATCAGTCTGCATCCCAATCCAAAAGAAGGGCAGTGCCAAAGAATGCTCCAACTACCGCACAATTGTGCTCATTTCACACGCTATCAAGGTTATGCTTAAAATTCTACAAGGCAGGCTTAAGCAATATGTAGACCGAGAACTCCCAGAAGTGCAAGCTGGATTTCGAAGGGGCAGAGGAACCAGAGACCAAATTGCAAACATGCGCTGGATTATGGAGAAAGCTAGAGAGTTCCAGAAAAACATTTACTTCTGCTTCATTGACTAAGCAAAAGCTTTTGACTGTGTCGACCACAGCAAACTATGGCAAGTTCTTAAAGAAATGGGAGTGCCTGATCACCTCATCTGTCTCCTGAGAAATCTCTATGTGGGACAAGAAGCTACAGTTAGAACTGGATATGGAATAACTGATTGGTTCAAAATTGGGAAAGGAGTACGACAAGGCTGTATATTGTCTCCCTGCCTATTTAACTTATATGTAGAATTCATCATGCGAAAGACTGGACGGGATGAATCTCAAACCGGAATTAAGATTGCCGGAAGAAATATCAACAACCTCAGATATGCTGATGACACAACCTTGATGGCAGAAAGTGAGGAGGAATTAAAGAACCTTTTAATGAGGGTGAAAGAGGAGAGTGCAAAATATGGTCTGAAGCTCAACATCAACAAAACTAATATCATGGTCACTGGTCCCATCACCTCCTGGCAAATAGAAGGGGAAGAAATGGAGGCAGTGAGAGATTTTACTTTCTTGGGTTCCATGATCACTTCAGATGGTGACAGCAGTCACAAAATTAAAAGACGCCTGCTTCTTGGGAGGAAAGCAATGACAAAACTAGACAGCATCTTAAAAAGCAGAGACATCACCTGGCCGACAAAGGTCCGCATAGTTAAAGCTATGGTTTTCCCAGTAGTTATGTATGGAAGTGAGAGCTGGACCATAAAGAAGGCTGATCGCTGAAGAATTGATGCTTTTGAATTATGGTGCTGGAGGAGACTCTGGAGAGTCCCATGGACTGCAAGAAGATCAAACCTATCCATTCTGAAGGAAATCAGCCCTGAGTGCTCACTGGAAGGACATATCCTGAAGCTGAGGCTCCAATACTTTGGCCACCTCATGAGAAGAGAAGACTCCCTGGAAAAGACCCTGATGTTGGGAAAGATTGAGGGCACAAGGAGAAGGGGACAACAGAGGACGAGATGGTTGGACAGTGTTCTCAAAGCTACCAACATGAGTCTGACCAAACTGTGGGAGGCAGTGGAAGACAGGAGTGCCTGGCGTGCTCTGGTCCATGGGGTCACAGAGTCGGACACGACTAAACGACTAAACAAACAAAAAAATTATGATCCACTAGCTGACTTGGCCACGCCTTGCTGTGGCTGATTTGGTGAAATGCAAAAGTAAGATACAGTATGAAAGAGAAAGCGTATGTTTAATTACAGCTTATCTCGTTGAAGTTCAGTCTATGTGTTCTCTGTTTGCCCCTCCCGTTTTTGTCTTCATTTCTACAACTGTTTATTACTACTATTTTAGTCTGAGGTTCTTTGTCCCAGTAGTGTTTGTGGGCCGTCTGTCTTACACCCAAAGCATTTAGGATTACGTCTAGCATCACCTCTCATCAGCTCCTTGATCAATTGAGGCACACTAATTTTGTATACTGTACCTGGAAATCATGTTTCTCCGGATTCCGCAGCAAGACAGCAAGGAGGGTATGGTGCCACCATGTGGTTAAAGGCGGAAAAGGCAACGTTTAGGGAAGTAGAACTCCCATTAGTAGATTTGTTTTCCTGCCTTTGTTGAAGCACACATTCCCAATTTCAGTTCCCCTCTCCTCAGGCATTTAATTACCTAGGCTATGTGAGGATTATTATGTCCTCCATTGTTGAACCACTTCCTCTCTCTCTTTTCCCTAATCAAGTATTTTAGTTCAGTTGCTTTTGGCTCTAGAGTTATTTAGACAGACTGTCAAATTCAAAATGGGCAATTTTAGCTTTGCTTACCAAATATGAGTTGAAATAAACATACTAAATATGTTTAGGGCGCTGAACATGAAGATTTCTGGTGTAGAGGCAGCCTTGCTCTCACTTACTATGGATATTTTCTTAGGACTGCTTTGCCTATTATAGTAATAGAGCAATAGAGGTACAGATTTAGTGCATAGTATGCCATGATGTACTCTTTGAAGTTTAAATGTGCACCTGTTTCTATTCTAATATGTAAAGTGGTCCTCAGCAAACAGCTTGAATATGGCTGTGATGGGTTTTACCAGACAAATCCCAGATCAACATACCAAGTTAAGTTACAAGATGTGTTTTTGTGTGACAATGCTCTGTATGAACCAACCCAGACCCTGCAATCATCATTTGAGTCCTTTCGTTGTGTGCCCCCTCCATGAGAGGTTTGGAGGGTGGCAACACGAAAAAGGGCCTTTTCTGTTGTGGCTCGCCACTTGTGGAATGCTGTTCCCAGGGAGGCTCACCTGGCGCATTCGTTAGATATCTTTAGGCTCCAGGCAAAAACATTCTTCTTCTTCCAGGCCTTTGGCTGACTGAACAATCAATGTCCTTTTAAACTGGGGGCGGTATTGTTTTGTTTGTTACTATGTTATGCATCTTTGTGTTTTTATATTGTAAACCACTCTGTGGTCCTTGGATGAATGGTGCCATAGAAATTCAATAATAATAATAATAATAATAATAATAATAATAATAATAATAATTAATTAATTAATGCATTTGACTTGGCAGGTATCTAGAGTCCACTTGGTTTACTTGGGTTTCACAAATGAATCATATCCCAATGAACATTGATTATGATAGAAATATGGACTGGGTGTCTACCCAGGTAAGACACTTTCTTATTGTTCAAATAATTGGTTTCTGGTGTTTTATTGTGGTTTAGACCACAGCAAAAGATAACTGTGCCTCATTCAGATGCAGTCTCTTTGTGTGATATAAAGAGATCCATTGTTCCACATCCTTTCTTATATTTCCCCCTGCAGCTCCAGGCAACGTGCAATGTGGATCAGTCCCCGTTCAATGACTGGTTCACTGGCCACCTGAATTTCCAGATTGAGCACCAGTAAGTAGGACAGTGGGAGCCACAAAATCCTTTGTGTATCTCCCTAGTGTGTGGTTTTATGAAATCATTGCTAGTGGGATGGGCATTCTAAATAAGAAAGAGGAGCTGATTTGACAGAACGCCCTTTCTTCCCTCTGCAGTCTTTTCCCCACGATGCCTCGCCACAACTACTGGAAGGTGGCCCCCCTGGTGAAATCTCTGTGCGCCAAGCATGGCATTGACTACCACAGCAAGTCCCTGCTCCAGGCCTTTGCAGACATTTTGCAGTAAGTATGGCAAGGGTGCTTTATGAACTGCAGTGTGGCAAGAAAAGCAATAAGGAAGTGGAAGAACAGGGCAAAAAGTCCTGGAGCCCTGGTCAGCCATTAACATTTAATAGAGCTTGTCCCTTGATGCAGTCAAGGGGCCGAGGGGAGAGCAACACTGGCTCCACCCTCTGTCTAGTGGCACTTCCAGGTGACCTGTTTAAGCATTTATTCCGATTTGTTTGAAGGGATGTTGGATGATGGTTGCATCAAAGCAGGTGCTATCCCACATTTCCCAGTGGCTTCTCTTATTACTGGGAAGTGTTAAGGAAACACTGCCGTCTGGTGTCCAAAGGCAGGAAACTCATGAGACCAGCTGCTTCCACAAGTTGATATTCCTGCCTTTGGCCGCTAGATGGCAATGTCTCCCATCTGCCGTTTGCTCCATGGAGAACAGGATGCTGGATAAGATGGGCCATTGACCTGATGTAGCAAGCTATTCTTATGTTCTTAACCTGACTTTGCTGGTGTGTGGTTGAATCCTACCCAAAGGAACAGGCAAAGATCTGTTCAGTCCCTTCCTCCCCACCCCACCCCACTCCCCAAATCATGAACAGCAAAAGAGGCTTTTTCAAACCCTTTCCTTACTAAGCTCCTCCAGGCACTCCTTTGCCTGTGTTTTGCTTCACCAGCTGGTCTCCTTTAGCCTCACTAGGGATGGGGGGTGGGTTTCGGTTTGCACTTACAGGTGAAGCTCCCGATTCACACTGTCTGAAAGAGTACGAGAACTGAAACATAGCCACCCACTTTGCACTTTTCCAAATTTTGCAATGTAGCTGTTCTGCCAAATACAAAATCCCATATAAATGTATGTTGGTGATATAAATGTATGTTGGTGATAAAAAATGGGGAAAATGCATTATAGTAAGGAAAATTGCATTGCAAAGATGTGTATATTAGGCAGACTTCTGTATTAGGAAAAATGAACATGATACAAACTATACAGTGGAACTGAAATGCATAAAATACCAGTCATATCTAAAGCCAAATTTGTAAATTCACCTTTTTTCAGGTAATCACCTGAAAAAAGGTGAATTTACAACTTTGGCTTTAGATATGACTGGTATTTTATGCATTTCAGTTCCACTGTATAGTTGTATCATGTTCGATTGTTCTTAGGAAGCATATATATATATATTCACATCAGGCATGCTAAAATTTGTATGTTAACAGTTTTTAGTACCTTCTTTTTTATTCAAAGTGAGGCTAAGGGGAATCTCATTCTGCTGGTGCAATTATTTAGTTGAACACAGCCCCATATAACAGAAATATATGCTATTAAGTGGTCATGTTTTAAATATCTGCACATGTTCAGAAAAAGAATTCCAGTTTGAAATTGTTGGAATGCAATGTTAAAACTACCGGTATATTTCCTGTGGGAATGTTTCATTTTGAACTCTTTTACAGCATGGTAAAGTTAATGTGGCATACTTTTGAAGTTTAATTTTCTATATGCTAGTCAAATAAACATGGTAAATCAGAAGTTCATTGACTTAGGGCAGTGGAAAGTGTTTCAGATCACTGGATATGGAATTCCTGTCTGCATTCATCAAAGAAGTACTGTATATAGTAGTGAGATGTAGTGGGAGGGGGGAACCCACCTTTTACTTGCCGCATTGTCCTCTCTTCTTGTTTAATCAAAGCCCTCTCTCCCTGTCTTGCAGCTCTCTAAAGGATTCAGGAGATGCTTGGCGTGAAGCATATCTGTATGGATAAGAAGCAGCAGGGACTTGAGAAGGAGGACCATGAAGATGCATCACAGACTAGAGGGCAGCTAATGTGCTATGAAGAATTTGGGGTCTGGTGGGTGAGCTAGACAAACGTTAAATAATTATTTTTGGCATGGGGTTGGGGGACTCCTGAAACTTTCCTACATCTATGCACAGTGGGTTTTTTTGTGTGTGCACATGTTGTTCTGGTTGCACTGTGGCTTTTAGGGTAACAGGGTCATGGAAAGGGAAGGTCTGTGCTTCATGTAGAAGTACATCTTGCTTTTTGTTGCATGTATGAGTTTGAAACCTGACTGCCGTCTTCCTTATGGTCGGTGAGGGATGCTTTCAGAGGAGGTGTGTTTAAAGCAAAAGGGCAGAGCTGCAGTGGGGAACTACAATGCAGATGTAATATTACTTGTGAAAGCCACATGTTAGTGCTTATCTACACTTACTTTTCCTCTAGTCTTTCCATGCACGGTCCACACTATAAAGCTCTGTGTTCGAATGCCCTTTCCCTTTGGAGCTTTCCCCACAAAAACCTGCTCTTTAAAGCGCAATCGGAGCAAATGGCAATCCACTGGAAATCTGAATCGATGTTTGTGCTGATTGAGTGTTAAAGAATGGGTTTTCAAGGAAAACTCTGGGGCAAAAAAAGAAAACAGCAACGTTCAGACATGGAGCTTTTATAAGTGTGCACCTGTGCCTGGAAAGAGCAGGGCAAGAGGTAAGTGTGGATAAGACCTTAGTTGGCGGTCAACTTTAAATCTTAGCTTCAGCTGCAAGCCCAGGGATGCAATTTCAGGTTTGCATAGAGGTAAGGGACCAGATAACATAACTGAGTTTAAAGCTGAGTGTGTTCATGTTCCTGTTTCATAATGTGTTGTATTAAGAGCCGTTGGTTGCAGATAGTTTTCTTCAAAGCCTCATAATAACCAGAGAAAGAGGTGCTCCTGGAGGATGATAACATGTGATCTGAACTCTCCTCATGCACCCCTCCTCCCAAACAGCACCTATTGTGCAAGATGACCTTTCCATGCTGAGGTTAGGAAATGTTTTCTCAGCAACTTGTATTCATCTATCTAAAGTTATCACTGCCCCAACGTCTTCCCGAAGGTGGTTGTCTTCGCATGGTGGTAGACCAAAGAAGTACCTCTTCCCCTCCACTATGCGCTTCAAAGAATACTTGAGCCTGGTCACCCCACACCAGTGCCTGATCACATGACTAGCGCTCCTCTTTTGAAGGAGAGGAATTGTGCTGTTGCAATCTCAATGTAATTCAGTATTGGCATGAATGCATCTGGTCATAGTTCTTTGAAACCACACTCTCTTACTCCATTACTACACAAAGGCCACTGCCGCTGGGAATGTGTTACCTGGGGCAATGCCTCTTGCCTGGTGATTATCTGGCAGTGTGATTGAAAGTATTAATTAGTTCAGTATTTGTTGTCTTGACCCACGATTGGAAGCATCGACCTTCTGTTGGTCCTTTAGCATAGCCCTCTTAGGATGTACACCACTTCATGTGTACATATTTGTATTTATTTGTATCTTATAATATATTTCATAAATTTATTTGGGTCAATACGTGTGGCTGTCTTTTTTCTCCCTGTTCTTCTTATTGGTTCAAATAGACAAGAAGAGCTGACTCTAAACACATTGTATGTGGATTTGTGCATTTCTCCATGGCTGCATCAGGTTAAATTTGCATGTGGTCTGAATTAACCTCTATCATAGTGACGGGGAACTCAGTCACTGAAGATGAAGGGTAGGAAATCTGCCACTCTCCAGACGTTGCTGGACTACAACTCCCATCATCCCTGGCCATTGGCTATGCTGGTAGGGGTTAATGGGAGTTGGAGTCCAACAACATCTGGAGGGCACACAGTTCCCATCTCTGCTCCAGCAGATTGCATTGCGAGCCTCTATCAGGCCAGCATATGTAAGGTTCCACATACTATAACTGGAGATGCCAGGAACTGAATCATAGATAGCGGGGATAGAAATGTAGATTTAGTTATTTGGGGAATGAGCAGGCCCATCAGATTGCAGTTTATTTTGGGGTGGTTTTTTTTTTAAAGGAGCAGTTCGTGTCTTTAGAGTAAAGATAGTTCTTTTAGTTATGGATGCTTCCCTGCTGTTTAACATTACCTTAGCAGGCTTCCTCAAACTCGGCCCTCCAGATGTTTTGAGACTACAATTCCCATCATCCCTGACCACAGGTCCTGCTAGCTAGGGATCATGGGAGTTGTAGGCCAAAAACATCTGGAAGGCCGAGTTTGAGGAAGCCTGCCTTATGGAATCGTACAGCACCAAGTGACTCATTATTCAAATGCATCTGTCTAAGCATTCCGCCAGAGGGAGCTCAATCCTCGAAAGGTTGTATCCACCTTCCCAGAAGGAAGAGTAGAAGCTTTTAGTGAAAGAGTTTGCTCAGTGACTCAAATAAGTATGGGAAGTACAGCCTTGACCACACTTTTTTGTGCCGGGCCTGAGCTTGGTGCCCCTTCAGGATTTTCAGACTGCAGTGCTCTGTGGGTAAAACCACACAAAGCAGAATTCCCCCATTTATATACCAGTAGTTCTTAAAGAGAGAGGGGATGGACAGGACTGTCTTGCTTTTGGTCCTTGGACCTGTGTAACTACCCAGTCAAACTGACAAACTCACACTTAGAATCAAAGAGTCATAGAATTGTAGAGTTGGAAAGGACCCTGAGGGTCATCTAGTCCAACCCCCTGCAATGCAGGAATCCCAACTAAAGCATCTCTGCCTAAAAATCTCTAGAGAAGGAGAGTCCACCATTTTTCAAGCGAGTCCGTTTTACTGCTGAGCCCCTCTTTAACATCAAAATGTTCTTCCTGAAGTTTCGTTGGTAGCAACCATTTTCTTGAGTTTTCAGGCTGGGGGCATAAACCTCAAGATGGTGTTGAACTCCTGCTTCACTCAGCCAGCACAGTCAATGGAGAAGGATGGTGGGAGCTGGAGTCTAACTTCATCTGAAGGGGCACAGAGATGCTACAAGTTATATTTTTGGCATTTCTCACACCTCTTTAAATTCTTTATTGATGGTTTTACCGTTTCTTTTTCCTAAAATGCAACACACACCCTGCACCAAATCCCTTTCTTCCAGCCAAAATACATTTCCGAGACCAAAATACTGTAGTATGTTTCAGAGGAGGCATATGGTTGGCTGCAGTCTCTAAGTTAGTGGAACTCAAGTCCCATCGATTTCAATGGGAATCATGCCATTACTGATTTGTCTCCTTCATTCAACAAGAAACAAGTTCAACCAACTTAGCCTGCATCCAACCCATTATCTGAAACATACTATACACTGTGGAACAGCATCAGTCTGCAACTCACTTACCCATATTCCCCTTAAACCGAAACTCAGAAAAATGAAAAGAAAAAAAGCAAAAGGAAGCAGGGAATGAAAGGGAGAAAACACTTTGCAAGAGACTTAACACTGCTTATACACCATACATTTAAAGCATACATACCCAACTTTTCTCATACCAGCTGGTTGTTTTATAATTTATTTTATCTTTATTTTCAACATTTTTATACTGCCTGTTGACCATAAGTGCTCTGGATGGTGTACACTTGATTTTTAAAACAACAATAACACAGACATAAAATATAAAAGTACATCATGAACATAAAATCAAGCGCCAATTAAAACATCAGAATAAAACCTGTAATGTCCAAGGTCTAAACACAAACTTATTTTTTAACTGAAAAGCATGTTAATCCACAGCCTATTTGCTAAGGGGAAGATCAGTAACCCCATAGCACCACCTTCTGCAATCAACCATCAGAGTCAGAGGGGAACCACTACAACATGGTACTGTACCTCCCAGTATCCAACCAGGCAGCCCACCCTGAAGGATGCCATCATCTGTGATATTGAGAGCTTCAAGTGAATCAACAGGGCTGCACTTTCCAGCCCCTCGCTTGGCAGAGGTCATCTCACAGACTGGCCAAGGCAGCTTCCACTCTGAAACCAGGGCTGAATTAGAAAAGCAGCGGGGAAACAATGGCCCACAGGCCTCATTAGGCCCATCTGGCCTCCCCATTTGGCCTGCAAGTCATGTCCATCTGCCCTGCACCTGACCATCACCCATAGCCTCAGGTGTGGGGCAGGTGATGGTGCAGCTGGGCCAAAGCCGGATTTGCAGGCAGTGCCACCTGGATCCAGTTGCTCACTGTGCTCTAGAAAATCTGTTTTGTTCAAGAGTGTATAGAGTTGATCATTTCCTCAGGCGCACTTCTCAGGAACTGGATGTTGGCTAACTGGCTTTGAGTCACCTGCATCTTCTGAGTTCATTTCTACAGAAACTGTCTTGATTACAACCACCTTGAACGAGGCTGGTACCATTTCTTTCCTCGACAGTTTGTGAATAATTTGATCTGAAGAGATTTATTGCTGCAGTAGCTGGAATTTTTGTGATATCACAGCTTCTGTCAATGCAGAGGCATCACTGTCAATGCTTTTAACATGTTTCAGCACGTTGCAATAAAGAGAATAGACATTGGTGTAATTCTGCAGCAAAGTTAGCCATCAGTATGTATGGTTTCGTTTAATTCACAATTCTCTATTTGAAGAATATGCATGGTGCCACTTTCTCACTTGTGGCACATAGATGTGATGACAAAATCAAAAAGGACAGATCTAATTATCTCAGCATCTATTTATTTTAATTTCTTACTGGAAAGCTATTTACATGAATTACAAAGCATAACTTGTGAATTACAATTACATTCATGTCTCCAGGAAAAAACTGATTTTTCCCCCCATCACAGCTACCATTTTGGGAGGGACTGTGAATAGGAGTGTTTAAGAATTATTTTCGCTTATTTAAAAAATTTATTTACTCATATGTTGTAAATTTGAACCTATTTGCTTAGTTGCTAATGTGGATCGTGTTCATTTCTGTAACTACCGTTCATTTTCATTTCCCACTGGCTTTCCTGGGCAGCCCAGAGAGTCTTCTGCTGACTAAAACTGCTGTTTTTCCATCCAGCCACCAAATTTTCAGGCATTCCATGCTTCGAGTTATTAGGCCTATCAAATTTCAGACAGGGGAGAGAACCCCCAATTCTGAGGCAATTAAAAAAGAGGTGCACTTCCTATGGTATTTCCGCTGATTTCAGCAGGAGATCCAGCAGCTCCTCTCCAGCTCATAGTTTCTGTGTTTCTCCAATGAATCGGAAGTATCAGATTTTAGATAGATAGGATAAAGAGTGCATGTGTGCATCTCAGTGCAAAGTAGGTTGTAGGTCAGCACTGGCCTACATTTTCAGACTGGGAATCGTTTGCACATGAAGCAAAAGAAAAGTCTGCTCAATCAATGGGCCAGGTACCGGTAGTTCAGTATCCTGTTCTCATTGTGGCCAAACAGATGCCTCTGCAACAGCACTCTGTTCACCTGCGCTTCCAGCAACTCTTATTTTGAAGCATACTGCTTCTTTTTGTTTGTTTGTTTGTTTGTTTGCTTGATTTTTTATAACTTATTATTTATTTATTTATTTATTTATTTTATTTACGGATCATAGGAATTATAAATGATACAAATAAATAGACCAAGTCATCTCCTGCCATTTGTATATCACAAAAATAGCATCCTAAATTTGCAGTAATATCTACAACATATGGTTCATTATTCGTGGTCAGTGTTTTAAGTTCTTGGTTCATGAATTGGTTTAAACAAAAACAAAGGGGAAACAGGATAGAACAGAGTTAATAGATAACATTCAACATCACATAGCTAAATGCCTAATCAGGAGCCCTTGTGGTTGTGCTTAGATAAAGTTTGAGTAATAATCATTTTTCCTCTTAGGTTACCAATGAAACAATATAAAGTGTTGGTATATTTATAAACATGGGAGGGGGGACTTCAAAGGGAATATAATAATTTATGTTTAAATTTAAATTTAGATCAACCAGATTGAGCCAAAGGCTGATGAGGGCGGTTGTTCATTTTCTGGAATATTGGCATATGTTATTAAATTAAACTACACTGGGATAATAATTTTTTTATTTATTTATTAAATGTGTATAGCACCCTTCATCTGTAGATCTCAGGGCAGTTCATAACATAAAATTGCAATATAGAATAATACAAAATAAAGCCATCTTTCTTCATCTGTCCACATGTCAATCGTAGTTTATTGTTAATATCTCGAGAAGATCTGTTTCCCAAACGGTTATGTAACAATTGTCTAGTGTGTCAGAAAAGTCTTTCCAGCGTCTGATTGTGTTGTGTCTTGCAGCTTGTAATAAATGGCTTTTATTATGCAAAGCCAGGTTGGTATCTTGAAATATATTTAATAAAGTGAATTTTGGCTTGACTTCCAATTGTTGTTTTGCCAGTTTGTTAACTTCTTGAAACATCTAATTCCAGAATTCCCACCACATGTGGAAATAAGTACCAAGTCTGGGGCAGCCCATCCAGCAACGTGGTGAGGCACCAGGATGGATCATTGCCAGCTTCCTAGGGGTTAGGTACCACCTATATATGAGTTTTAGGGTTAATTCTCTATAGTTTGCCAAAATAGACTTAAGGGTTTTTGTTATTGTTGTCCAAAGTCTATTCCGTTAACTTGGGTCAAGTTCATAGCCAAAACTGCATTCCCATTACTGTTTAATAGGGTCAGGTGAACCCACCTATGCCTATTATATTATTTATAAAACTCAGAAGTGAAGCCATCAGGTCCTGGGGCTTTATGTGGTTTCAATTTTGGACCTTGTCCTTCTGTGGATATTACAAGTCTTTCAAATGAGGCAAGTGATCTTGTGGCTATCTTACTGGTGTTTGGGTTAGCTAAAAAAGTGTGGATTTGATGGAATAGCAGCCAATGGGGTTGTAAGTTTCCTGGTTCAGTCTGTATTTCTTGGTCTGATAGTGGTGTATTTCTGTTATAAAGTTCATATGACCAGTATAAACCTTTTGCACTCCATCCGGCCACATCTGGCCATGAAGTGTTATGAAATGGTGGGTGGAAGGTGAGGGGTGGTCCATGCAGATAATGCTGGAGTTAGGATTCCTGCCTTCTCTTTCCATTCATTAAGCATGGTTTGTGTGAATCTGTTTTGAAATTTTTGGTTTAAGAAGAGATATGCTGAGCTTGGAATTACCTTAATTAATTCGGTTTTCCATTGGACCCATTGTTTCGAGGTATCCTCTGAAATGAAAGGGATGACATGTCTTTCTTGGTTAGCAATAAAATATAGCTCCAGGTTTGGGGTGCCCCAGTCTCCTCCCACTGTGGGGAGGTACAGAAGTTTGGCATTTATTCTGGGTCTTTTGCAGGAAAAAAATAACAATGAATTAATCTTTTTCTACCACTTTTGTATCTGAATGAGTGGGATTAAAATTGGGAGTGATTGCAATAGAAACAGCAGAGGTTTTTTTGTGTGAAGAGAGTCCGTTAAGGTTCCTTGTTATAATTATTCCAAAATATCTAAGCTTTGTGTGACAGAATTGAATGCCTGTGAGTTCTGTGGGTGCTTTTTGGATCTTGGAGGGTACATTGAAGACTAAAGCTTCAGATTTTGAGAAGTTAACTTGCAGGCCTGTTGGTGTTGCAAAGTTGTTAAGCTCTTGAAGTATTGCTGCTGCCGTGTTCAGCAGGCCAAGTGTCATAATCATTAAATCATCTGCAGATAGTCTGATTGTATAGTTTTGTTTTCTAATTAGGACTCTCCTGATGTGTGGTGATGTTCTGATGCATATAGCTAATTGTTCTAAAGCTAGGATGAACAAAAGTGGACAGCCTTGCTTTGTCTCCCATCGGGGATGAATTTATATTGTTTATTCTTACTGTGGCAGAAGCTTCAGAGTATATTTGTTTCAAAATCCGTATGAATTTGGGGGCAAATTGCATTTTAGATAGGACTGCCAGAAAGTAGTCCCATCCCAGGAGTCAAAGGCCTTGAGGAAGTCTAAGCCCATGACTACCGGGGTGTATTTAAAAGTTTTATGATTGGTTCAGGGATGTTTCTTGGAGTGGTACCATGTTTTGGGAAAGGGTGCCCCTCTCATTAGGTCATTAAATAGGTGGGATATATGTGGTAATAAAGTTTCTTTGAATTATTTATAAAACTCAGAAGTGAAGCCATCAGGTCCTGGGGCTTTATGTGGTTTCAATTTTTTAAGAACACTGATTAGGGAATTTCTTTTAGGGAAATGGGGGTATCTAGGAAGGATTTCTCATCATGAGTTAGTGATGGTATAGGTAAGTTTCTAAGAAATTGTGGGTATCTTTTTTGGGGGGGGGATTGCAAGGTATATAATTTAGAATAAAAGGAGGCAAATTCTGAGCAGATGTCTTTTGGAGAGAACATTTTAGTGCCATTGCTTTTTTGAATATTGTGTGCCCTTGATTTAGATTTAACTTTGTAAATCTGTTTGCCAAAAGTCTAGACTTTTTTACCTCTATATTCATTAAATGTGTTGTTTCATGTATGAGGTTGACCATAGAATCATAGAGTTGGCTCATCTTCTCCAGGATGTGTGCTGGAGTGGCAAGAGTAATGTATGGAAATTAGAAAGCCTTGGACTTCCCAAATAGTCAATAGGAGACGCCTAGAGATAATCCTAGGAGTGGTATTAAAAGAGGATTAATAATGGGTGCAATTAAAAGAGGATTAGGCAAATTCATGGAGGTAAAGGCTATCAATGGCTACTAGCCACAATGGCTACCCTTCCTACAGTTGAAGTTAGTATTGTTCTGACCACCAGCCTGCTGGGAGTCGCAGGAGGTTCAGAGGGCTCTTGTGCTCGGGTCCTGCTTGCTGGTTTCCCACAGACATCTGGTTGCCCACTATGAGAACAGGATGCTGGACTAGATGGGCCATTGGCCTGATCCAGCAGGCTCTTATTATGTTCTTTTGAAAGAATAGTAGCAGGCTCTGGTGTCTACCAGACCTGCTCTCCAGAGAGCTCTGGAGGAGGCCGAAGGCAAACCCTCCCTCCAGATTCATTTTGCTTGTTCTGTTATAGGGCTGCTTCTGAGTGGCTCCTGCAAATCTTACAGGACCTGGCATGCATAAATACAGAGATACTATAAATGTGCTGAGACATAAACTTTAATAAACCTTCTTAAGCATGATCTCTTCTAGCTTAGCTTCAATTTTCCCCTCAGGATAATGAGTTTGTTTATAATACTCCAGGTTTCCCTGGGCCAAATTGTATCCCTTACTCCTCTCCTTGGCTTGGGAGAGACTTTGCCCTCTAACTGCTCTGACCCTGGGCTTTCCTCTTTCTCCTTGACTGAGTGAGAGACAAAAGCTAGCACTGCAGACATCCCCTTCATATTCCCAGTTGATACTACAATTTGTTGACTACCAGAACATTGGCTATTAACCTAAGGCTTTGGCTAAAGATTAAAGTTACCTCACAACATTCTCCATCACAGATTTTGCTTGTGTATGTGCTCTGGCAGTGTGAATATTCCCGCTGAGTCTGCTCTTAACTTTAATTAGAGCCCAATTTGATGTGATGTTAACAGCAGCTTCAAGGAAGCCTGTGCAGCCTTGGGACCATGAGTGGTGGGGAGGGCAGGTGTATTCTTCATCTTTGCCTGCCATGGCCCTGGTAAAAATGATCTTATCTGCTCGTTCTGATATTGGAATGGATAGCAATAACTTAGTTGGGCAAGGGTGCAATGGCAGCTCAAATTAGGGAACTCAGTTTCTCTCACAGCCTTAATCCTATGACAATCTTATGGGTGTAAATGATGCATGTGATATGGTTTGCACAGTTAAAGCTATAATATAGGCACTATCCAGCTTCCTCTAACACAGGGCCTTTTAGCTGTGCAATGAAACTTCTCTGCTTTATCATTTCCCCATGTACCCTCTAAATCTTTTCCAGGGTTCTCCCCAAACTTCTGAAGCAAATTTATGTTGTATGGAGGGAGAGGAGAAAGTGGAGAAGTTCCATTGCTCATCTAAAAGTCCTTGCACTAGCGGAACCATTTAGTTTATCCGTGGGAACGTCTAAAGGCTTTATCTGATTTCCTGCGCACCAGTGCTATGGGAAACCCGGTGGGCTAGGGAAAGCATTCCTGGAGAACATTACATATATAAGTCTTAGCAACACAAGCACTGAGCAGAATCAAACAACACCAAGATAATACTTTCCCCACCAACTGTGACATAATATTGGACATAATCTTTTCATAGAATCATGGAATTGCAGTTGGAAGGGACCTTGAGGGTCATCTAGTCCAATCCCCTGTAATGCAGGAATCTAAACTAAAGCATCCATGACAGATGGCCATCCAACCTCTGCTTAAAACCTTAAAAAGAGTCAGTTCCACTGTCAAACAGCAAGGCTGTGGAAGAATTTATTGGACCCTACATTCTTGGTAGAGTTTGAGTTCCAACAGATATTGAGGTATTTGAAGTCTCCTGTGACTACGATAACTCTTCCTTTTGAATGTTTGGTAATCTGCCCTAGGAAGGCAGATTACCAAACTGAATAGGCAGATTACCTAAGTCTTCACTATGGCTTTGAGGTCCACACTGCAGTAAGGTCACTGTTGTTTTCCTTTCCTACAATTTTTACTTATATACCGTACTTTTCCGTCTATAAGACACACCCATATATAAGAAACCCCCTATTGGGGGGGGCACAAAGTTGTTGAGCTTTTTGTGGAGGATTTCCCAGAGTTGTTGAGCTTTCTTGTGGAGGATTTCCCAGAGTTGTTGAGGTTTTTTTTAGGGGGGATCGCCGAAAATCACTCATAGTCTTATACACAGAAAAGTACGGTACTCTCAATCTGCCTTCCATGCTCCAAGTTATTACACATCCTTTACATATAATGCTACTCATTATATATACTCATTTACATACACATCTATAAGATCATATATGCCATCTTAGATTAAGTGCTCAAATTCATCTTGCTTATTTCACGTTAGTTTTGTGACCATAAGTAAATCTTATTTGACAGAGCCAGTTGCTCAAGTTGTACAATATGTGATGACAGATCAGAATCATCCCACATATGCAAAAGTTGCTGGAAACAATGCAGGGAAGCTAGTGGATTAAAATGTTTGCATCATAATAGAGTTTTAAGAAATTGGCAGGCAAAGAAGATGTGGGTGTACAAGACCTATACAAATTGTACAACAGATAGACTAAGACTGTCCTCCGAACCACACCTCAAAGCAGGTATTCTGGTGAAGTCTCAATGGAAACTCAGTTCAGTGATGAAAACCAGCCTGCTAAAGCTAAAATGAATCTTAGTTGCATCATGCTCAAGTATAAAACTCGAATGCCTGTGTTAATTTCATCCAGGAGCAATACAAGTTTAAAAGGTTTGGGGGTAAACCTGTGCTTGGTTTGAGTTGTGGGCATGAAGACGTACCAAAGACGCACCAATTATTGTGTAAAATATGCAGTGTGAACGTAACAGAGCAATATCATACTATCCCTGCTGTGAAAATGGCCTTCCTTCTAGAAGATTATGCCTTCTAGAATCTAGCCCTATCCTAACAGCAGCAATCTTTTAGCACTCTGCAGGGTTAGTCTTATGCTTGACAATGAGCAAGGATCAATTGTCTGACTTGGCCACCTCATTGCTCAGTCTAAACCACAGATCACGTTTGAGCAAGTCCCAATACAGTTCCTTGTGTGCCACCATTGTGAGAGCTACCCATTTATTTCTACACTGTTTCTGTTCTTTAACCAGTTACTGATCCGTAGAAGAAACTCTCCTCTTAGCCCATGACTGCTAAGTTTGCTCAGGAGTTTTTGGTGAGAAACTGTGTCAACAGATTTTTGAAATTCCAGAGTACCTGGATCACAATGTAAAGCTGTAAAGAACATTCTCCACTAAGCAGTGGAAACAGAAACTGCAGAGGAAACGTAGTTGTCCGAATACAGTGTGCCACACTCATGTGCATATTGGATAGAATTGCATTCCTGTGTTTTACTGTAACTGTTGGGATAAGTTAACCATCAGAAAAGTGTCTGGGCCACTTGGGTCTCCTTCTCAACTAGCTTCCCTCAGTTAAGAGTGCTGCTGGATGCTGGTTCATCCCAAACGTACATGACCTTTGGAGAGCAGGGGGCACAGATCTGGTCAGGTCATGGAGAGACTAGGACTACAGTTCTCCTTGTGAAGGGGAGAAATGCAGAATGCTTGAAATAGGGAATTGCTAAGCTTTACTGGCTGAATCACTACTGGGAGAGATCACACCTAGAGAGGAAGCTTAGTGTGACCCTAGAACCTTGGACCTGGCTTAGCAATTCCTATTGGCTTGGAGCTGGAGAGCTGCAGAAGCCTCTCTGTTACCACTAGCTGGTTGGAGTACCTTATTGCAGCACACCCCAGTTGCTGCTGCAGCCTCTCTGCTGCCACCTGGGACCTTACTGCTACGCACCCCAGTTGTTGCTGCTGCAGCCGCTCTACTGGAACAAGATATTGCAACGCTCTCAAATTCTGTATCCCGAAGAAGCCCTTTCTTTGGCTGCATCACCAAACTGTGAGTAAGCCCTAAGGGCACATACTTCCTTTGGCATGGTGGGGCCCTGGGAGAAGAAGGACATGATGAACAAAAAATATTTTTATACTGTTCCCTATATTGCTAATCTCATTGAACTGCTGTTAGCTGAATAAATATAATTGTTTGTACATATTGCAGGGATGTGTTTGTTTGTTTGTTTGTGTGTGTGTGTGTGTGTGTGTGAGAGAGAGAGAGAGAGAGAGAGAGAGAGAATTAGTTGGTTAGTTAGTTAGTTAGTTGAGGGAAGGCTGCTACTTAGATATCCAAATGGGAGTCCCAGGTTTCTTGAAAGGGGGCCTGAGCCAGAACTTAATATAAGAAGGATATCCCCTGGACACTGAACCCTGCCCTGGGGTGCCCACCCAAGGGTTACAACCACATGCTCATTGCCACTGTCAAATAGCTCTAAAATGTTAGTGAAACAAGACCTCCTTTGCAGAAGCCATGTTGATTCTTCTTCTTCAACCTCTTGGATTTGGTCTGCAATGCATAGTTTAGTTCAGCTTCTGTTAATGTGGTTTTGAGTAACCCCTGAAGCATGCTGGAGAGAACAATTCTTACATCTCACACCAGGTCCTGGGTTCCACTATTCCTTCTGGTTGATTTCAAGACCAACCCTTCTAGGACACAGTCATTTAATGTAGCTAGCAATGTCGCCTTTATCAAGATACTTTTTGCTGTGAGCAACAGGATTTTCAATGGTTTTTTGAAGTCCATGTGTGAGTCAGTCTACCAAAATCTGGTGTTCTAGCATTGTAGCATGCAGTTGTCTGTTTTAGTCAAAAATGGAAGGGGAAGGGAGTAAGACCGGCATGTCTTGAGGTGAAATGGGAAGTGCTGTCCTGTCAGCACCCAACCCTGCCATTGGCACCGTCCTGGTGGAGAGGTAGCACTGGCACCAATTTCTGATGAGATCCTACAAAATCTCATCAAAATCTCACAAGATCTCATGAGATTTCAGCGAGATCTAGCCAGAAAACGGTGCCAATGCCAGATACCTATTTGGAGGGATCAAGGTGCTAACAGTAATATATAAAGCCCTTAATGGTTTGGGACCTTTCTCCATATCAACCAGTCTTAAGTTCTGACATCACTGTGCAGGGGTGTGTCCCAATTGTGCAGATGATGTATGGCGAAGATTAAGTTGTTCTCCCAAGCTTTCAGAGTCCCTGTTTAATATAATTCCATTGTTTTATCAGTCCTTGGTCTTTCTTTGTTTTATACTGATACCGGTAGCTGTTGTGGTGGGAGCACTACAGAAAATGCCTGATTCATTATTCTGTGATACCATCTAAGGGCACTTCCAGACTGTCAGTATTTTAGGTTGGGATTCAGTCACCTACTGGAAAATTCAGGTTGATCAATTAAAATTGATTTGGAGCTCTTGAACAACAAACTCGTTTTTTTCAGAAAAGTGGTAAGGAAAGCGACAGAAATGCACTGGAAAGTGTGGGATAACGTTGATTGATACAATTGTCAGGGAGTAAGTTGTTATCGGTGTGGAAGTTACCAGAACTTTCTAGAACATTCTAGTGGTTTTTTTTAAACTGTCTCTAAGCTTCTCAGGGGACGCGAGAGGACAGCTGGTGTTTTCTCCAGGCTGTGTGTTATCTGATGTTCAAGGCTACTGCTCTGGGGACAAAACTATATCTGCTGTTTGCTGAGCAGTTCTGTCATTCTATCTTCTTCTACGGCACTAAGGTCCAGCGCCGAGGGTCTTCTGGCGGTTCCCTTGCTGCGAGAAGCCAAGTTACAGGGAACCAGGCGGAGGGCCTTCTCGGTAGTGGCACCCGCCCTGTGGAACACCCTCCCATCAAATGTCAAAGAGAAAAACAACTACCAGACTTTTAGAAGACATCTGAAGGCAGCCCTGTTTAGGGAAGCGTTTAATGTTTGATGGACTATTGTATTTTAATATTTTGTTGGAAGCCGCCCAGAATGGCTGGGGAAACCCAGCCAGATGGGCGGGGTATAAATAAATTATTATTATTATTATTATTATTATTATTATTATTATTATTATTATTACTATTACTGTTACTACTACGTACACAGTGATTTTCATTGCAGCAGGTTATCACATCCTTAAATTAGACCACAGATGGGCAACCTAAGTCTGAACAGCTGCATATAGTTCACAGCCGCATTCTATAGGGCTCCTGAAACCTCCTAAAGCAGCCCCTCCTCTTCCTTCCCTTAAGAGTTCCTTCCTCCTTACTGACTTCCTTGGTTTTTCCCTGGCTTTCAAGCAAAAAAGCCCACCCATGATTTACACAGTCAGATAATTTTGCAAATACAGTCCATTCCCCCTCCTTTGCCATAATAACTGTAAATCTTCAGTTAAACATTTTCCTATGAAATTTATATCCATTATGTCAAGTTTTAAGCAGCCACATTTTCAAACTATTTGCATGGCAGAAAAGAATATTGCATAACTTTTAAATTGTAGCAAAAACCTGCTAACACGTATTCCCAAAGTAGAGGGACATTTCAGCCTAAAGTTATGCATGTTACAGCACTGTCACATATGTTTCTACTCAGAAATAAGTCCTACTGTGTTCAATGAGCCTTACTACCAAAAATGAGCATTGGACTGCAGCCTTAAAATTAATCACATGCTTAAATCTCTCCTGTTGAAATAATAGGATATTCAAGTATTATTCCCATTGGCTTCTCATTATCTGCTGCTTGCAAACAAACATCTTCATAACCTCCCCCCCCCACCCCAAATAAGCTTCAAGAGAAATACATTTCGTATCATTAAAGAAGTATCCCCCCCCCCCAAGAAGACACTGGCAAAAGAGTCGCTTAGCAAACACCAGCACATTCTAACTCAGACCTCACACAAAATATTCCAATATGATATGTGCTGAGTGAGAAATAAACTTTGTGATAAACACTAGGTTAGGTTAAAATTTCTCCAACATATTCAGAAATAATGCTGAAAAATTAGGAGCTTACCATGTATTTCTATGATGTACTCAGGCAAGACGTTCTTCCTTCTGTGTAACCCAATAGTAGGATGATGACGTGTTCATAAATCCGTCCCTGTTCATTTTTTATTTTTTATTTTAGCAAGCATATGATTCTTAAGCGTTCGAGTTCCTTCCAGCAATGTTGAGCTGTATGGCTATGAGCCATTACCAACCACCCAGCACAGTTTGCTTTGTTATTTTAACTTAAGATATTGCTGTGCCGCATGTACTGACATGGCAGTGGAATCTTTGTGCGGCATAAGCTCTTACTACAAAATATTGCAACACCACACCTCATTGCAATCACATGAGCAAGCAACCGCAAATGTTCTTAATTTTGTAAATGTAATTTTGTGATTTCCACGCCCCCCGCCCTAAAGTGTAGCCTTATTGCTCTGTGGTTGGCATTGGTGCTGCCTTGACTGGAGTTGTATGGGAATGATTCTTGGAGTAAGATAAGATTGATTGAAGGTATTTCAATCATCTTTAATCTATTGCAATGTGCAACATTAGCACATAATCAACCCACACCCCACAGTCCTTTCCAGAGCAAATTGCAATAAATTACAGACCTACTTATTGAATTATAAGAACCATATCTCACGCTATAGGGAATATTTGTTTCCCATCCTTGGCAGCAAAATTAAAAGCATATGAATGAGGCTATAAAACCTTGTTTTGAGCAAGTCCAGCTATGAAGTAAGCTGGCTCCCCTTTCCAGCAACTTGGAAAGTAAGTTTAAAATAAGTTTTACTTACTTTATAATCATGCATTGGTTCAAAGCAAAGGCAGCAATAAAAACCATGCTGGCAAAAAGCCTTACATTTGCAGTATAACCAGCTTCAAGCATGTGCCTAAAGCTGGAGCAAGCGGAAGCACGTCTGCATCCAACACTGGTTGAAGAAAGAAAGGGAAGGAGAAACAGGAAGTACTATATCTCCTTCCTCTCCAGGAGAGGAGGGGAAATTACATCATACAGTAAGTGACTGTGGACACCAATTCTGAATCCACACTTCCTTGCATAGTGGGGACATAGGTTTCTGGGCGGGAGTTGATCACGGTGAAGGTTTGCCAAGCGCATTTCTCCCTTTCGTCCTGAGTTTGAGCGTCTTCAAAGCCCATGACACCTTTGGTAAAGGCTGTTCTCCAATTGGAGCACTCAGTGGTTTCCAGTTGGTGTTTATACTACATTTTTTAAGATTTGCCTTGAAAGAGTCTTTAAACTTTTTTTTTGTTGACCACCAGCATTACGCTTTCCATTCTTAAGTTCAATTTTTAAGTTGGAAGACAATAATCAGGCATTCGCACAACATGACCAGTCCAACGAAGTTGATGTTGAAGAATCATTGCTTCAACACTGGTGATCTTTGCTTCTTCCAGTACACTGGCAATAGTTTGCCTGTCTTCCCAAATGACGTGTAATTTTTTCCGGAGATACTGTTGATGGAATCTTTCGAGGAGTTGGAGATGGTGTTTATAAGTGGTCCATGTTTCACAAGCATGCAGTAAGGTTGGTAGTACAATAGCTTTATAAACAAGCATTTTGGTTTCCCTGCGAATGTCCCAGTCCTCAAACACTCTGCACTTCAATCGGGAGAAAGCTGCCCTCACAGAGCTCAGACAATGCTGGATTTTGGCATCAATGTTGGCCCTTGTGGAAAGATAACTGCGCAGGTAGAGAAGTGATCAACATTTTCCAATATTGCACCATTGATTTGGATTTGTGGCCCTGCAGAGGGGTTGTTTTGTGCTTGTTGGTGCAGCACTTTGGTTTTTTGGATGTTGAGCAATAGGTCAAGATTTTCATAAGCTTCTGTGAAGATATTTAGGATGGTTTGGAGGTCATCCTCTGAGTGTGCACACACTATGTTGTCATCAGCATACTGAAGCTCTGTGACGGAAGTTACAGTAACTTTACTCTTTGCTTTCAGCCTGCTCGGATTAAAGAGCTTTCCATCTGTTCGATATATGATTTCTACTATGGAGGGGAGTTTCCTTTCGACAAAGTGTAGGTCATGGCAATGAAAATAATGAATAGAGTGGGGGCGATAACACAACCCTGTTTAACACCTGATTCCACTGTGAATGGTTCACTTTGAGAGCCATTGTTATCTGCGATTGTTGCTGTCATATTATCATGGAAGAGCTGAATTATCTTCACAAATTTATCTGGGCAGCCAGTTTTCAGAAAGACAGTCCACAGGGCATTATGATTTACAGTGTCGAAGGCCTTAGTCAGGTCAATAAACACCATATACAGGGGTTGGTTTTGCTCTTTGCATTTTTCTTGAAGCTGTCAAGCAGTGAAAATCATGTCTGCTGTCCCCTTAGAAGGTCTAAAACCATTTTGGGATTCAGATGGGTTGCCTCGGATATTGTTAAGTGACAGTTTGCTAAGATCCTTGCAAGAATTTTGCCGGCCGCAGCTAATAAAGAGATGCCTCGATAGTTTCCGTAATCCGTTCTGTCATCTTTTTTTTAAAGAGATTGCTAATTTTGGCATCCCTAAAATCTGCTGGGATCTCCTCTCTCTCCCAGATTTTTCCAATGAGCTTGTGATGTTGTTATATAAGTTCAATTCCGCCCACTTTGAAGACTTTGGCAGGTATCCCATCAGGTCCGCTGGCTTTGTTGTTTTAATAGCTGTACACAACTCTCCCAGATTTGAAGATACTGCAGGCTCATCTCTAATTTGTTTTTGTGGAATTTGTGAGAGGACCTCAGCAGCTACAGGGGAGTTGCAGTTAAGGAGATGCTGGTAATGTTCTTTCCAGCACAGTGCAATAGCTTCTTTATCTTTTAGAAGTGTGGTACTCTTTAGTTCTCTGGTTCTTCTTTGAACCTCAGCCTTAGCTTTGTCATAGGTTTTTTTCTTAGTGGCACAGTTTCTATCTCTTTGCCAGATCTGAAAGGCCTTCCTGTTCTTGTCAATAATGCATTCAATCTCACTGTCATTCTCATCAAACTAGTCCTGGTGTTTCTTGGTTTGGTATCCAATAGTTTGTTCACAGACTGCAATAATAGATGTTTTTAGCTTGGTCCAGTGTACCTCAATGTTATCAGGGAATTCCGAAAGCAGACGGTCCTTAAGAGTCGTTTGGAAGCAATCCCACTTAATAGGATCTTGAAGGGCTTGAGTGTTCATTTTGCGCCTTGGTTTCCTTCCTTGAAGCCTGCGTTGAGGTATAATCTTGATAGCCATCATGGAGCATATTAATCAGTGATCTGTCCAGCAGTCATCAGCACTCATCATAGCTCTGGTAAGAAGCATATCATGGTGATCTTCAGCTTGGACAATTACATAGTCTAAGAGGTGCCAGTGGTTTGACCGAGGGTGCATCCATGATGTTTTAAATTTATTTTTTTGTCGTAAAAGTATGTTGGTAATAACACGGTTGTGTGCTGCACATATCGTCAAAAGTAAGATTCCGTTCTGGTTGCTGTTGCCAATTCCCTCTTTCCCAATAGTCCCAGGCCACAGATCGAAATCCTGACCAACTCTTGCATTAAAATCACCCAGGAGGGTAATTTTATCCTCCTTAGGCGTCTCTGTTAGGATGGTATCCAGCTGAGAGTAAAATAATTCTTTAATGTCTTCATCGGCATCCAGTGTTGGTGTATAAGTGTTTAGAATAGTAGCCTGTTGCTTTTTGGCGAGTTTTATTTGAAGGGTTGAAAGTCGCTCATTAATGCCAGTCGGGCCTTCTGACAAGAGCTTCACAAGATCGTTTTTGATAGCAAAGCCTACTCCATGTATTCAACGTTCTTGTTCAGGTAGACCTTTCCAGAAGAATGTGTAGCCTCCTTTTTCTTCCTTCAGTTGTTCCTCACCTGCTCTTCGAGTATCAACCTATCAGCACCACAGCTCTGTGAACCTAGCCGTTTCTCTTGCTAACTAGCAAAAATATGCATCTGTTGGGTTTGGCTGCTAATCTCCCATACTACCAGCTGTTTCCCCTCCTTGGGCTGGACGTGCACAGCTTTTCCTTAGCTATCCCTTGAAGGACAACCGGGGAGAAAAAAGGGGAGCCACTCTACCATGCCTTCTTCCACGATACTTCATTCCAATCTTCCTCTGCTCCCCATTTTTCCATTTACCCCAGCAACAGTCAGACAGCATTCTGCCCCCCACAACTGCATCTATCTATTGCTATTTTTAAAAAAATAAAATAAAATTGGGGTGGGCGGGCGGCAGGCAGACACACAGTGGAGGAGGAGGAGGAGATGATGGTAGCGTATCTAGCCGCACACACAGTGGAGGAGGAAGAGGCTGACAAGCACAGGATGCAGCGAGTGAGGCGCCCCTTGGAGGCCGAAACTGCCACCCCTCCTAGCTGTCTGGGGCCTGCTGCTCTGAGGCCACTGCCTCCCCTTGCCTCATGGATGGGCCAGGCCTTATCAAAGGGCAAAGGCTGAGGTTGGAGAACTGCAATCCGCTAAACTCTGTTAATACATTAACGAAACTGAATTAACGTTGAGAACAAACACCATTTATATTTGTTAAAGAATTATTAAAAATACATCATGTGTACCATTTAAAAAGTTAAGCCTGTGGAGTTACACAATTTATCACAAAGGTGTTGTGTAATAAGTATTAATACAAGCAATCTGTAAAGTTCTGGGAAGGGGGGATCTGGAAGCATGCGACCAACAGAGCAAATAGCTAGGAGTGTAATTTTTTTGTTAGTAGAGAGTGATGCAAAAGTTTCACATTAAAAGGTACATAAGAATACGTAGAACAAAAAAAAAAGAGCTAGATGTGGAATGGCTGTTGTTTGCAGGCTGCCAAGGCAAAAGGTAAACCTTGCTTTGATTTCCCCCTGACAGACTGGCTTTCCTGTTTCTCAAGTCAGTGCTGATACTTGGCAAGCTAACAAGGTTTCCTGTTCATGAGAGAGAGAGAAAATGATTCCCCTGTGGCACCTGGCCTCAAAATCTTACATGGCATTCACCCACTACTGGTGGCCAATAGTATGTGCAGAACCAAGGCCCCTCCCTTGGTGCAGGCCAGGAACAAACTGCTCTCCACCACCCACGCAGGCCTAAATCTTTGCTGTGTTACCAAATTATACAGCTTGAGCAGCACTGCAAAACATAGCAGCGTTAACAGGCAATGCCAATGGAAAGTGGCCCGGACTGACCTATCTTTTGTTTGCTGCTCTGCTTTCAGTTTGCATTCCTACTCCAGTTCTAGAATCTCAATGAAATCTGTCATGTGGTGTGGGTGGCACTGAAAAGAATGACTTCCATGAAGTTGGAGACCTCTTGGAGTTGGAGGCCTATACAGTCATATCTTGGGTTAGAGCCGCTTCAGGTTGCGCGTTTTCGGGTTGCACACTGTGCCGAACCCGGAAGTACCGGAACGGGTTACTTCCGGGTTTTGGCGCTTGCGTTCACGCATGCGCAGAAACACTAAATCGCGCTTTGCACATGCGCAGAAACGCCGAATTGCAACCCGCACATGTGCAGATGCGGCGCTGTGGGTTGCGAATGTGCCTCCCACATGGATTACGTTCGCAACCCAAGCGTCCACTGTATTCTGTATTATGTTCAGCACCAGTGCTATTTTTCTAGAAAAAGAGGTGCCAGAGCTCAGCATGAACGCCTCCCTTGTTCTCTTATAATGGCACTGTCAGCCACCTGAGAGGTGCCAGAACTGAGTTCCAGTGAGTTCCGGCTGGAAAAAAAGCCTTGTTCAGCACCCACAAAAAATTGGCTGGCTTTCAACCATGTAAGGTTGAAATTGCACAAGTTAATTGTTTGCAAAATGCAACCTTATTCTCTTATTCCTATGGAAGTAGTCTTTAACTTTTTCACACCCAGGACTCATTTCATATACAGTGGTACCTTGGTTCTCAAATGCCTTGGTACTCAAACGCCGAAAACCCGGAAGTAAGTGTTCCAGTTTTCGAACAATTTTTGGAAGCTAAACATCCGATGCGGCTGTCGGCTATTGTTTCCAGGGCACCTGCACCAATCAGAAGTTGCACCTTGGTTTTCGAACATTTTGGAAGTCAAACGGACTTCTGGAACGGATTAAGTTTGGCACTTTTGTTTTTGCTATTTATTTTGCATTTTTGTTTTTGAGTTTTTTTCGGTTAATTTGTTTTTGTGACTGTGTGGAACCCAGTTTAGCTACTGATTGATTGACTGTGTGACTGCAGAAATGTATAAAAGCCCCCCATTCAAACAATGACTATCATCAGTGGAAGTAAGAAAAAAAAAAAATTCCCCCCCTCATCTGTCTTATTTACTGTATTTTAAATAATACTGTCTTATTTATTTTCTAGTACGGTACATTGATTAGTGCTTTCATTTTTATGGATCAGTGGTCTCGTTAGATAGTATAATTCATGTTAAATTGCTGTTTTATAGGTTGTTTTTAAAAATCTGGAACGGATTAATCTGTTTTGCATTACTTTGTATGGGAAAGCATGTCTTGCTTTTGGAACAGACTTCCGGAATGGATTAAGTTTGAGAACCAAGGTACCACTGTATCTACATCTATCTTTGCATGGTGATACTACTGCTTTTGTGACCCACCTTAGATCAGGCCACATCCTGGGAGTGGTGCTGACCCACCAGTTGAAGACCAACGGTCTGCAGTGACTGGCAGTGGCTCTCCAGAGTTTTGGAAAAGAAATCTTTCCCAGTCCTACCTGGAGCTGCTGGAGACAAAACCTGGGGTTTTCTGTATGCAAAACGTGTGCTCTCCCACTCACTTCTTCAGAGTGTGCCTGTGCTTAAAACTGCTGCCCTAGCAGCTGCATCACCCAGCTTGATATTTCAGCTTCATGGGTATGTTCCTCATACTGCTTTTACAGCATATTCAGAACCACAAAGATTTTAAATTAAGTTGCTGGTGAGGTTTCTCCTGAATCTGTGGAGACATTAGCAGAGCTGGAAGGGCATTCTGTCACACAAGCAAATAGGGGAAAGAAAAAAGATGAAAATTGAAATGTAATTGAAAATACAGCTGCGTACACTTAGCTACAGAAAGTCCCGCTTGTGAACAGAGACTCAGTATCTACTGTGTGGAAAGGGAGACACCATTGGCCATGAAACACCACATTTTACTGCAGGGAGATTATCCATTTTTCTAGGTTAGGCATTCCACTCCAGTTAGACCTGCTGCTAGCCAACCTCCCATGACTGCTTTCTAACATCAGTCTCAGCACGATAGAATAGCACAAACAGCCCCTGCAAAGCAGACAGACACTGCAATTTCCTGCACTGTAGGGAATGGAAACCTATGGCCCTCCACTCTCAACTCCCTTCAGTCCCAATTAGCATGACCAATGGTCAGGAATGATGGAAGTTGTAGTCCAACAACATCTTGAGGGCCACAGATTCCCCACCTTTGCTATTTGGGGAATGGGTACCAATTTCTTCCAATAGGATCTTTTTTTTTTTTGAAACCAGAGTGCACGGAAACGCCGTTTACCTTCCCGCCTCAGCCATACCTAATTGTCTACTTGCAGTGGTATGCTTTCGAACTGCTGGGACAGAGCAACAGGAACTCACCACCGTTGAGCAGATTTGAACCGCCAGCCTTCCGACCGGCAATCCCAAGAGGATCAGTGGATTAGACCAGGGACACGTTTAATTCCATTCACATATAAAGGTGAACCAACCTAATTCACACTTTCTGCAACAATTTGCAAAACAAAACACAGTGATCCCTCCAAATTCTGCAAAGCACTTCTTCAGCCAAGCAATGTGTACACTAAAATGCATTCATTTGTGGGAGTGAGAATTGTCCCTATTTTCATCTGAGGGTATGCAGTTGAAAGGGGGGCGGAGTAGTCTGTCTTGGATATATTGTTTGATTTAAAACAACAACAACCCACTGTGCATTTACCCAGAGGTAAGCCCAGCTGATTGCAACAAAATTTGTTTCCAGGTAGAAGTGCATAAGGTTAAAACCTGATTTGGGGCATGTATAGGAATAGGATTCATGTCTCGCCTCTGGTCTCAAAACAGAGATAATTACATAAACTTTTTATTCTTGTGGTTCTGGGTGTGGCTTATGTGTCAGCCCTTGAGCTGTGTGCATGCGTGCTCAGTTCTGTTGAAGTGAACAGAGTCAGTATGTGCTTTGGGCAGGCTTGGTGAGGGCAATTTATTAAAGTGTTCAATGCCCTACTCAGGTCACATTACATGATTTTGGTCAGGGATCAGCAACCTTTTTCAGCTGTGGGCCGGTCCACCGTCCCTCAGGCCATGTGGTGGGCAGGACTATATTTGGGGGGGGGGGGAATGAACAAATTCCTATGCCCCACAAATAACCCAGAGATGCATTTTAAATAAAAGCACACATTCTACTCATGTGAAAACATGCTGATTCCTGGAGCATCTGCAGGCTGGATTGAGAAGGCGATTGAGCCACATCTGGCCCCCGGGCCTTAGGTTGCCTACCCCTGATTTTGTTGAGCTTCATTTTGAGGTGGGAGTGGGGCTATAGAGTGTACTGGAGTTGTGTTTTGAAGTCTGGTTTTTTACTTTTTCCAGATGAAGGGGGGAAATCCACACCATCACCTCTAACTCACTAAATTGGTGGGGGAACTCTCATAAGTTCAGGCAATGAAGTTCAAGCACAGCCTGTTCATCTAACCGAAATGTGCTTCCATAGATGCTTTTTCTTCACTAGCTGCTCTTTCTAGAATCTTTTTGTTACTCCTATAGGAGAAGCACCCAACTGGCACTGAATGCACCAACACTGTATCTTATATCAATATTGCCCTCCCTTTCCACCTTAAGGAAAAGTTGCAATTCAAAGAATCATAGAATTGTTGTAGAAGAGTTGGAAGAGGCCACCGAGGGTCATCTAGTCCAACCCCCTGCTATGTAGGAATCTCAACTAAAGCATCCATGACAGTTGGCCAGCCAACCTCTGCTTAGAAACCTCCAAGGAAGGAGGGTCCACAACCTTCTGAGGAAGTCTGTTCCACTGTCAAACAACTCTTGCTGTCAGAAGGTTCTTCCTGATGTTTAGTCAGAATCTCTTCTAACTTGAATCCATTGGTTTGGGTCCTACCCACTGGAGCAGGAGAAAACAAGCTTGCTCCATCTTTCTTGTGACAGTCTTTCAGATATTTGAAGATGACTACCATATCTCCCCTCAGACTCCTGTTTTCCAGGCCAAAAATACCCAATTCCCTCAACCATTCCTCATAAGGCTTGGTTTCCAAACCCTTGATCTTCTTGGTTGCCCTCCTCTGCACACATTCCAGCTTGCCAACATCCTTCTTTAATTGGGCTGCCCAGAATTGGGCACAGTATTCCAGGTGTGGTCTGACCAATGCAGAATAGAGAGGTATACCTTGATTGGGACACTATATTTCAATGGATGCAGCCTAGAATAGAGTTGGCTTTTTTTACTGCTGCATCACATAGTTGACTCATGTTAAGCTTAAAGGTAGATAGCCGTGTTGGTCTGTCATTCCACCACCCCTCTGAGTAATACCCCTCCCCACCCTCTCACTATATATAAGGGTCTGGTGACTTCTGTTTCAGTGTATCTGAAGAAGTGTGCATGCACACGAAAGCTCATACCAAGAACAAACTTAGTTGGTCTCTAAGGTGCTACTGGAAGGATTTTTTTTATTTTATTTTGTCATGTTAAGCTTGTCATCTACTAAGATCCCAAGATCCTTTTCACAGTTACTACTGGCAAGCCAGGTTTCCCCCATCTTATATTTGTGCAGCTGGATTTTCCTACCTAAGTGCAGAACCTGACATTTGTCCCTATTGAAATTCATTGTGTTAGTTTGGGCCCAGTTCTTCCATCTTGAACCCCAGTTTGGTGTCATCTGTAGATCTGAGGAGCAGGACCGGTGCCAGGGTTTCTGGTGCCCTAGGCGAGGGGGCGGGGCACCGTACGTCATGCGCACTGACGTACGGTGCCCCGCCCCCTGCACGCCGGGCGCCCCGCACCGCCGCGATTTTCGCTGCTGGTCTGCGGCACCGGGCGGGGGGCGAGGGGCAGGCTGGCCAGCGCCCCCTCCATTTTGGCGCTGCCGCTGCCGCGGTTTTCACCCCAACCTGCTCGCTCCGCCGCTGGTTGCGGCGGCGGGGGGCGGCGGGCAGGCTGGCGGGCAGGCAGTTGCCTAGTTGGCCTAAATGGAAGCGCCGGCCCTGCTGAGGAGCATCCCCTCTTGCTTCATCCAAGTTGTTTATAAAGACAATGAACATCAACGGGTCCAAGACAGAACCCTGTGGCACCCTACTTGTCACTTTTTTCTAGAATGATGAGGAACCGTTAGTGAGCAATATTGGGGTTTGGTCAGTCAACCAGCTACAAATCTACCCAGCCCACATTTTACCAGCTTCTTTGCAAGACTATCATGGGCAACTTAGTCCAAAGCCCGAAATCAAAATACACTACATCTACAGCATCCCCTGATCCACCAAGTTTGTAATTGAACCAGGAAAAAGAAATGAGATGCATGACTTGTTTTTGAGGAAACCCATGCTGAGCCTTAGTAATCACAGCATCCTCTTCTTATTCACTTGCATTTGAATTGCAGAGAATGTGAGATTTATAAAGCCTTCACTAATCTGTCCTTTTCATAAACTAAGGAGTGGTTTGAAAATACATGTACAGACATGATCAGGCTAGGGAAATGCTCAGTCCTCACTAATTTCCCAATTTCTCATCACACAAATGAGTAACTTCTGTGAGTCCCATTTCGATGAACTAATCCGATAAGCTGCAAATATTGCACAGATGTAGCACAACAGCAGGCAGCCCTTGTTTTACAGCTTGCATCAGTGTTAAATACGTGGATGAATGAAAAGAGAATGCTTGCCCCAGATGCAGCCTAGTCATTCCTTGCAAGGGGTGGGTCCTTCATGCTCATTGGAATGATGCAATTTTCATACGATTGTCTTGGCAGAGCCATCCTTGCCAAGGACAGGACGCACTGAGTGACAGTGGAAGGGGCGGAAGATTTGCCATTGCAAAAGAAAAACGAACAACAATTGTCATAGGAATAAAATGTGAAAATCTGTGAATCAGAATTGCCCAATAAGAAGAACATATGCCAACCTGCAACGGCACTTTTCCCTTTCACCGTGGGTGTGAGTAGAAGAAATACTTGTGCCTCTTGAAATCTCCCTGAAGCAAACACCAAATACTAAGGTCATTTCTGCTGACAAGTCATTTCACATTCTGAAGTGGTAAGACCAAAGTTGTTGTATAAGTAGGCACTTGCAACACAATGAGTCTTGGAACACTGTGGAGGAGGCTTGCTTGTAAAACTGAAAATTATGACGCGAATACCGGTATCTTTTGGCATGATCAAAGGGTGTCCCCAACCAAATCCAAATTTTTATTCTACTCAACCGGCTTTGGCAGCAGATTTTCTAGATGGTTCTAGCTCACTCCCTTCCTTCCTTCTGTTCTGCCTACGTGACATAGGTAGGAGGCACACTCTGTCAGGAAAGTGCTAACAGTTAAGGGAAGGGAAATGCCACAGAATAAGGGCAGGAGGAGGCAGCAGTAGAAGGGAGGCTGTAAAACATGGTGGGGTGTCATTAGGTAGGATTGGGGTCCAATTCCTTTGAACTTACTTCTGAGTAAACATGCATGAGGTTGGACTGCAAATCCCTTTTAACTGAATAGGATTTGTTTCTAGGTTAGCATTCTTAGGAGCAGGATGTAAGCCCCATTGAACTCTATAGTGGGGCTTTTAAAAGCAGCAAGATTGGTTTGACAGAAGTGGATTGGAATCAATGGATCTGCATCCTCAATGGATAAAGTAGATGGATATGCTTGGAGACAATGGAGTGCACCTCCAGGCATGGGCGTACCCAGGGGGGGCAGAGGGGGCAGCTGCCCCCCCCCCTAGAAGGCAGCCCTAGAAGCAAAAATTATCAGCGTCCATTCAAAGCAAACCTGAACGACCATGGCTTGCCCCCCCCTAGTTTTGATCCTGGGTACGCCCCTGCCTCCAGGAGTGAAGTCAACTCTCCCTGGAAGCAAGCCTGGGCAGTGTGTATGGAGGTCCTGGGCTGCCCAATGACAAGACTCCCTCTCTGCCTTACTGATGTGGTCCAAAGGAAAGCAGATCAATATGCTTGGCACCAGCTTGGCTGCAGCAGTTGCTGGAAGGAGGTGGACAAGGTGCCATCAAACTGTCTTAGGGATTCCATCCTGGATTTGTGTAGGGTTTACTCCTTTGCTTTTTATTCTCCCAAATATGTGCCACAATACAGCAGAGGTTTAGGATCAGAGTTTTCTTTCTCCTAGATGGGCTACCTTCCCAGGTTGAAGAGCCCCATCTGCCTCTCACTTCCCTCTACAACACTTGCAAAAACTGCCTTCTTGACCATTGGACCCACTATTGGTCTCATCCGCTCAATCTGCCTGGAGCCTGTCTTTGCATGCAGGGGAAGTTTCTAACTCATTGAGAGCTTGAGATCCATTGGCTACTTTCACCTGGTTTAGCCAGCCCAGGGTGTAGCCGTTGTTACATGCTGACAGCTTCTAGGAACCACAGGTGATTGCTGAGGGCAGGGTGAAGACCAAAGGTGAAAAAACTACCCTAGAGGGAGCACAATGTGCCCCCTCCCAGGGGTATTAACCCTCTCCTAACACTCCATACACCACTTTGGTGTATCGGCTTGTGATTGCTAGGAGATAATGGTATAAATAACCTGTAGTCTGCTTTGCATGTGGTAGTTAAGATGCCCACTGTAGAGTGTGCCAATATTTTCTGTGGGAAGAAAATATTTAGTTAGGTAAAACACTTTTTTTGCACATGTTATAATGTTGTTATATACGAACAGCTTGTTGTTTAGGACTCTTCATCTCCTAATTTAGAATAACAAATGGTTTATTTCTCCTGCTTTCTCTCCTTATTGTTTTTGCCATATTTTTATTACTCCACAATGTCTTGTGGTATTTCTGGCAGATGTATGTTGCTCAAAAATGGAATGAACTTCTCAGCAAAGGGATAAATATTTTATTTTCTTTTTTACCACTTACACATTTAATTTTGGGGCTGTTTCTGTGGATTGTCAAGAGCTGGCCCAGTGGCTCATAGAGTATTATGATAGGACTAGTGAATTTAGCCCGTTACTAATGGGCGCTAGCGGTGGCCGGGATCCAAGGCGCAGAGGCGGGCAGCGGCGGGAGCGGCGCTTCGCGCCGCTTCCCCCGCACTTTCCAGGCAGTAGAGGCGGTGGCGCGGCCGGAGGGATCTGAGGCGCGGAGGCGGGCGGCGGCGGGAGCGTGCTTCGCGCCGCTTCCCCCGCGCTTTCCAGGCAGTAGAGGCGGCGGCGCGGCCGGAGGAGGAGGTGGAGGAGGCTCCGTGCAAGGCGGCGGCGCTGCCCCAACTGACACCGCGTGTGCGCCGCCGCTGACTTCCGGACACGCCCCCCTCTCCGGCCGCTCCAATGCCTGCGTCCCTGTTGGGGGGGACAGTAGAGCTGTCCAATCCCTGCGTCCCTGTGGGACATGCGCAGTAGCGCACTTCTGTGACACGCGGAAAGTTGGACGCAGGGACACAGCCACTTTATTATATAGGATAACCTTTTTAAGGTTGTGTTCAGCTGAACAGATCCTGTCTACTTTGAAATAGTGACTGTATGAGTTATTTGTGCCATTTTTTAGAAGATAATTAGGAGCGGGGAAACATTGGCAGCGCATCTTGCCACAGGTGCCAAAACGTCTCAGGTAAACCCTGGCCCTGGTGCTGCACTGAGCACTCAGGTGAGCACAACCAATTCTGCCCTGCTCACCCACCCAGGTCTCAGTGATACAGATCAGATTGGCCTCCTCATCCACAGTCTGATCACGGATGAGGGCGCTCTAGTTGCCAGAGCTGAGCTGACATTGAAAAGCAGCCACTGCAGGTCTGTGAGGACTGGCTGATACCGGTAGGACAACCACAATTCCCCAGGTTGGAGGAGGGACTGACATATAGCATAGTCACTAACTGTGTGCCCCTTAACTGGCCTGCCCCACCTCCCACACCATACCTCCCTTTACCCAAAACCACCTCAGTTTTGGCCTTCCCCTCCTCTCCTCAACAAAGGATTGTAGTGTCTCCCATATCTTCTTCTTCTTCTTAGGCAATCACTCGTAGCCAAGTAAGATTGTCTTCCATAAACACGGTTTTAACAGCAGGTTCGTAAGTGACTGTGGAGGCCAATTCTGGATCCACACTGTTATGTATTCAGTGGTCTGTGTTGGCCTGAGCTTGAGTCTGGACTAAGGATTCTGAGCTCCTGTGTTCTGATTCGATACATGATATCCAATCACAGAACATTTCAGGATTTGGGCCTCTGCCATTGGCCCTTAAACTCTGAGTCATAATTCGCAGCTTGGAAGTTTAGATAGCCAATCACGTTGGGAGTGGCCCAGGCCTTCAGAAATGTATATAAGCAGTCGCTTTGCCCCTGTTGTCCAGTTCTGTTCAATAAATGTTCTTGCTGTTATCACTGTGTCTTGCCTCGTGGGAACCCACCTACACTTCACACACATCTTTCTACAGTGGGGACATAGGTTCCTGGGCCTGAGTTGATCACGGTGAGGGTTTGCCAAGCATGCCTTCCTCTTAGCACACTTCTCCCTTTCATCCTGAGTTCAAGCATCTTCAAAGCCCATGACCAGACAGACAGATAGAATATATAATGGGCTAGATACCTGCTTTAAAAAAAAAAAAAAAAGTAATCTCAGGATAACGGTTCATCTGGGGGAAAGGCAACTGTCCCCCACCTTCCCTTGCAGACACCCATGATGGGAAGAAGGCTCTAGCTCTAGTGGTTCTGCACCTGTTCTGTGCATCTAGGTGAATTTCCTTGAGGGAAGTTCTTGTAACTGCTATGCATGTTTCCCCTGTTTGGTGTTTGGTCAGGACGAACACTTAAGAGAGCACATATTCTATGTGCAAAGCAGTTCAGGTTCAGTCCCTGGCATTTGCACTTAGAGAGAGAAGCAGAAGGTGAGGAGAAAAACCTCTGCTGCTGCTCTCCATGTTGCCATGTTACCAAGGGGTAGTTCTTGCTTGGGTAAACAAAACAGCCTTTCCCAGTGTAAGAGAACTTTCTGTCCAAATGGAAATAGAAGGACCGAAGGCAAGTGTGGGCCCTCTTCTTTGATATACATGCTGTCCCTACAACCTAGTAACCCTCCCACATCCCTCAATGGCAGTGCAAATGCTTTGCATGTCATTGTCATGCCTGCTTCTGTGAATAATAATCATAGTAATGGCTAGCTGCTCCAAAGATCATCTGCCTGAGTTCATAGGGAGCTACCGCCAGACTAGATACACTGGGTGCAACCAGATGCAATCTAAGTTTCCCCGTGATTGCACCATGTACTTGGGAACCCCACCCTTGCCTGCTTGCCTCAGCAGTCAGAGATCCCATGACACCTCCCATATCACTTTTCTGGGCGCTACCCAGCCTTTCACAGCTAACAAAGATGGGCAGGAGCCTCCTTCAACTCCACTGCCAAGGAGAGCAGGTGGCATGCCTCTTGCCACCTGGGGGCTAGCCCAACCAGCCCCATGCGCTTCTCCACAAATCTCTTGACCTCTAGTGAGCGCTAGTTTTCAGAATTCCCTCCACAGGAGTGCATGTGCTGCAAAAGTCAGGTGTCACTCATGGCAAGAGAAGCAACCATCCGGAGCCTTTCTAATGTCATAACCCAGCTCAGCAAGAATTACTTGGGTAAGCGTAACAGATAGGACCAGGGGCCTAAAAAATGAGGTGATCATTACCATATGGAGTGATTAAATGAGGTGATCCTTTTTGATAGTCTTTCACCAGTAATGTTCATCTAAATACCAGCCAACTAGTCAGTCACCTCTTTTCGCTACTGGATGAAGATAATGAGGGACTCCTTCTTAATAAAAAATAAAATAAAACGATTTTCATTTATATACATTTCAATGGTTTTAGTCATTTTAACATTTCCAAACTCGACTTCCTCCTCTTTCTGCAGTTCCTTAAATTTATATTTATCATTTCCTGTGTATTCTAAATTAACAACTTATTTTTTTTATTCATCTATTTTAATTATTTACTTTTATGAAACTGCAAGTTATTACAATAATCCTGCCAATGTCATTATCTGTTTACAATTTATTTGTACATATTCAATAAACCATTTCCATTCTTTTATTTAAAAATTTTTTTGTCTTGCTTTCTTATTTTTCTGGTAAGTTTCACCACTTCTGCATAATCCATGAGTTTTTGTATCCAATCTTCTTTCGTTGGGACTTCTTTCCATTTTGGGGCAAATAACATTCTTGCCGCTGTAGTCACATACATGAATAAATTTCTATACTGTTTGGGTAGTTCTACCCCTATAGTTCCCAAAAGGAAAGCTTCTGTTTTTGTTTGTTTGTTTGTTTTTTAAACAAATGTTATTTTAAACATATTTTTCAATTCATTAAATATCATTTCCCAGTAAGCTTTAACCTTACTGCAAGACCACCACATTACATTCCAACAGATCTCTCTCCATTTGTGAAATTTGTTCCCCAAACCCTTGTTTCTTATCTTTCTTAAATACTTCACTCAAATGATGATATTGTATCCATGTTGTTAACTTTCCTGATAAATCATTAAATTCTTTAAATTTAAACTCTCCTCCCTCTTGTTTTAATAATTTTCTATAAGTTGTCCCACCTATTATCATATTCTTCTTCTTTACTGCTATGGCTTCCAAAGGTGAGAGCCAAAGTGGTGTTTTTATCTCCAATAAGTTTTTATATTTATCCCATACTCTATACAAATTTTTCCTGATTATATGATTTGTAAATCCTTTGTGTACTTTCACTTTTTCATACCACAGATAGGTGCACCAACCAAAAATATTATCATGACCTTCTAAATCTAAGATATGTGAATTCTCCAATGTCATCAACCAACAAAGACAAGATGCTTCATAATATAATCTCATATCCAGCAGGGAAAAACCTCCTCTCTCTTTTACATCTATCAGTATTTTATATTTTATTCTCGGTTTTTTCTCTTGCCAGATATATTTAGAAATATCTTTTTGCCATACATTGAAACAATCTGTCTTGCCAATCACCGGAATTGATTGAAACAAAAATAACATTCTTGGTAATACATTCATTTTTATAGTCGACACTCTACCTAACAGTGAAAGTTTCATTCTGTTCCAAATTTGCAAAATTGATATCTTCCCAGGTTTTTAAATATCTTTATACAGATTTATATTATTTGCTGTTAACCATACACTTAGATACTTGACCTTCCTTTCAGTCTTTAGTCCTGACACATCTTGTAATTTATTTTAACTCTCATCATTCACATTTTTTACCAAGAGTTTGGTTTTGTCTTTATTAATCTTAAGACCTACTACATTTCCAAATTTTTAAATCTCTTGTAATACTTTCGGGATTGACACTATTGGTTCTTCTACAGATATCACCATGTCGTCTGCGAATGCATTTAATTTATATTGTCTCTGTCCCACTCATACCTTTAATTTCTTGATTATATCTTATTCTTTGTGCCAATACTTCGAAAACTAATATAAATAACAAGGGTGACAAGGTGTATCTGATGAAGTCTGGTGTATCTGAAGAAGTGTGCATGCACACGAAAGCTCATACCAAGAACAAACTTAGTTGGTCTCTAAGGTGCTACTGGAAGAATTTTTTTGTTTTGTTTTGTTTTGACTATGACAGACCAACACGGTTACCTACCTGTAAAAGGGTGACAAAGGACAGCCTTGTCTCGTTCCTTTCGTTTTTTTGCAATTCTTAGGACATTATTTACTATCAATTTGGCTTACTATTCAGTATATATTGTCCTGACTCTTCTTATAAAAGTGTTTCCACAGCTCATATATTCTAAAACTTTAAACAGACATTGTCAAATGAGGGATTCTCATACATCTAAAAATTCCTTCATCAACTAGGTGTAAAGCAATCAAAACAACATGCAACAGTTTTGCACCTTTGAACACCCATCCAATAGTAGTGGTTTGTTTACATTATCAGCTGCTGATCATCATGGTCTAATCCTGTGCTGTCAGAGCCAATGTATTTTTATTAATATTCATGAAGATTTTAAAACTCTTGAATGTGGCAAAATTTATATCCGTTAACAACAACAACAAGGGTATTGTACCTAATCACATATTTTATTTGCTTAAATTTAAAACTCTGAGAGTGTGTGTTATGTTTTGGTTTGATGTGCATTAAAAAAAACAAAAAAACAAGTTGCCTAACTTAGTAAATGCCCCCCAAATCTACATTTGAGCCAATGTTTGGCCCTGTGGATGCAGGTGCTGGGCTTCAAGCCAGGGTATTGTCTAAGAGACAGAGCATCTATCTCCTTTGCCTCTGAAAGTTAGATATGCCCACAGCAGGAGAGCTTCATGTTGGTTTATTTGCTGTAGCTCCTTAATTAAATATGCATCAAAGTTGTGGCCTTTCACCACAGTGCTATATCTCTAGTCATATTAAGGTGTGCTGGCAAGGTATGATTCTACTACACCTTTCCCCCCCCCTTTTTTTTTGGCACAGAAAATGACGCATTCTTGGGACTCATACTGAAGCTGTATAAAAACTTCAGTGCGTTTATATAAGTTCTGAGGGTGATGTGGTTGTTTCCCCAAGTTGTGAAAATGTCGTTCTGAATTTCTGGGAAAGCCTGTATGTTTCAGACTGTGAAGTCTGTTAATGTGATGCCAGGGCAATGTCAAGTACCTTCCTACAGCTGGTGCTTTTTGCAGTGTTGGTGTCTCTTGGGCACAAAGTGCTGTCCAAATTAAGAAGTCATGAAGTCTGAATGTTGTCTTTGATCAAGCAATGTATGCTAAATCAAAATAGCCTAGAACACAGAGCAGTTTAAAAGTAGAATATTAAGGCTGCGGGAGTTTTGCATAACAACTGTTTAGGCAAGTTTTTAATGCTTGATGCTGTATTGTTTTTAATATTCAGTTGAAAACCGCCTAAAGTGGCTGGGGAAACCTAGCCATATGGGCGGGGTATAAATAATAATAATAATAATAATAATAATAATAATAATAATAATAATAATAACATATCTTTTTTAAGAATTAGAGGCAAACACTTTGCCCATGTTAGTTTGGGGGACATCAGTGCATGCATTATTGAAAGACTAGCAATACAATTATAGAGTATGTCTACACAAGTTTATGTTTGAAGCCTTTATGTGATTATAATGGAATAGATTTCTCAGCTGGGTTCAGGAAACACATAGGCAAGACATGGAAGCGGCTGAAGACTTTATAGCACTGATCAGAAAAGCAACGAACAGGATTTTTGAAAACCAATACAAAAGTGTAATGTGCAGCAATATTTTAAAGCATATGGACTGAACATAATATGCTAGAAGACAATGGTAATTTGCAATACTGGAAAACTTGGAAACTGAAAATTATTTCTCCAGATCTCCCTGCATCATTTTCTTCTGTTGATTTCACTATCTTTTATGATACTGATTTCTCCCATTTTCCTGTTTGGAATGGGAAATGCCTGTCATTTTAGCATTGGACATAAAGTGTGCTTCATGCAAACTTGCATTGAATTGGGAATTCCCAGATGTGTGCTGCTGTGCAATTCCTGGCTAAACACTTTTTTTAAAAAAAAGGTGCATGCACTGCTCAGCAGATTTCTGCATCCATGCATTAATTCTACAAAATAAGCAATTTCAAACCAACACATTAGAAGGCAGGGACACTATCTAATTATGAAACTTAAGTAAGAGTACAGGTATAAGGAAATTAGGAAAAGAGCAACAAAGTTCAACAGAAATACTAAACGCAAAAAAGATCCCCATGACTCCAAAACCTAGCTACTACCATCCTAATTGCACAAGGATAGCACCATGATCTCAGCAAACTTTGAGTAGGCACCACAGATAGTCAGTTTCCTGGAACTGTAGAAAGTCCTACCTGGATCCCTGGTGGTAATGGCGAAACACAGCTGGAGAGCAGTTCAGCTTTTTTAAAACAAAAGGTTATCTCCCTTGTCCATTGGAACACCAGAGTCAGCTGTGTAGGTCACTTCCACCTCTCAGGTAGGCATATTAAGTACCCTTTATGCATCTGAAAAAATAAGAGGAAGATATGTGATAGGGTGGCACCAGGAGACCAAGGTCCTATAACCGGTTGAACCCTACAAATCTATTGGCATCCATCTGGTATGGAGGGGAATATTTCATGGAATCATAGAATTATCGAGCTGGAAGGGATCCCAAGGGTCATCTAGCCCAACCCCCTGCAATACAAGAGTCTCAGCTAAAGCATCCATGACAGATGGTAATCCAACCTCTACTTAAAAACCTCCAAAGAAGGAGAGTCCACAACCTCCTGAGGGAGACCATTCCACTGCCAAACAGCTCTTACTGTCAGAATGTTCTTCCTGGTGTTTAGCTGGATCTCATTTCTTGTGACTTGAAGCCATTGGTTTCAGTCCTGCCCTCCAGAGCAGGAGAAAACAAGCTTCCTCCCTTTTCCATGTGACAGCCTTTGAGATATTTGAAGGTGGTTATCATTTATCCTCTCAGACTCCTCTTGTCCAGGCTAAACATATCCGACTCCTTCAACCATTCCACGTAAGGCTTGGTTTCCAGACCATTGATCTTCTTGGTTGCCCTCCTCTGCACACATTCCAACTTGTCAACGTCCTTCTTAAATTGTGGTGCCCAGAACTGCACAGGGTGCTCCAGGTGTGGTCTGACCAAGACAGAATATAGTGCTACTATTACTTCCCTTGACCTGGACACTATACTTCTATGGATGCAGCCTAACTTTCCCCACTGCTGCATCACATTGTTGGATCATGCTAAGCTTGGGGTCTACTAAGACCCCTAAATCATTTTCACATATACTACTGGCAAGCCAGGTCTTTCCCATCTTATTTTTGTGCAGCTAGGTCTTCCTGCCTAAGTGCAGAACCTGACATTTGTCCCTATTGAAATTCATTTTGTTAGTGTGGGCCCAGTTCTTCCATCTAAGGTAATCTTGAACCCCAGTTTGGTGTCATCTGCAAATTTGATGAGCATCCCCTCTTGCTTCATCCAAGTTGTTTATAAAGAAGTTGAAGAACAAAGGGCCCGGGTGAGAACACCTCAGCATCCCACTTGTCACTTTTTCCCCAGGATGACAAGGAACCACTAATGAGCACTCTTTGGGTTTGATCCATCAACCGGCTACAAATCCACCTAACAGTTACCTCATTCAACCCACATTTTTCCAGCTTACTCGCAAGAATATAATGGGGGACTTTGTCAAAAGCCTTACTGAAATCAAGATACACAATGTCCACATTTGGGGCTAATTTGGCTGCAATTTCCAGTAGTGTGGTGGTGGAGTTTGAAAAGCTAAGCTGTCATCCTTCTCTGGCACCAGAGCATTAGGCAGAATTCTTACTTGACAGGGGGCTGCCCACTCCTTCACTCAAAGGAAGGAGGGTCTACAAGTCTTTGGGTCAAGGGACAGTTCATATGAGAGTCTGATGTCACTGCCATGCCCCTGAGTTTTTGAGCAGTGAGAACAGCTCAGACTCTCAGCAGCTATTGATTTCCACCTTTCCATGTCTAATCAGCATGTAGGCTGGGTCAAGCACTTCTGACAGCCAACAGGCTGTTAGAAACAGGTTCTTGGCTTCTTTTGCCCAGCCTTGCAACTGTTAAGCAGTACCTTGCCTTTTCTGAAGTTCTGAATCCCCACTCAGTTCCATTCATTATTTTGTCTATTAGACCTAGAACTTCATCTCTCATCACCACTACAGTATCTGCCTTAGGTCCTCAGACTTGACTCCTGCAAATATTAGTTCAGGCCATGGGATCTTCCATTTATCTTCTGTGGTGAAGACATCCGTGAAATTCATTCCACTTCTTCACAATCTTCTTATCCTCCTTTAGCATACCTTTGACTCCCTTGTCATCCAGGGGTCCAACCTGCTCCCTATATTGTCTCCTGTTACTAATAAATTTAAAGAACATCTTGTAGTTGTTCTTAATGTTTTTAGCAACTTGCTTCTCTTACTCTTTTTTTAGCATCCCTTACTGTTTGCTTGCACTTTTCTTTCTTGCTAAAGTTCGTGTTCCTTTTTGTTCTCTTCCTTTGGATAAGTCTTTGGTGTTGTTTTTTTAAAATGAAGTCTTCTTGCTTCTAACTGCTTCTTTGACTCTGTTCGTTAGCCTCTCTGGCCAGCTACACTGGCATTCTCTTGACCCTAATGATAACGTTCCTGAGCTATAATATTGTTATGAATTTGTGGGTGCCAGACGTCTCTAACCCCTGGATCCAGCAAGGGTTAAAACATAAACCAGGCTAGCTTCCTCATGAAGTGATCACTTGGAGCATTAAGAGAACAAAGGAAAGGGAGCTCTGTGCTAGACAGCAAATGGGCAGGACCCCTCCTTAAACTCTTAGATAGTTAGAAAGACAATGCTGGAGTTTAGAGCAGGGTTTGCTGTGAGGTGGCCTAGAGGAAAAATCTGAAGGCTGGAAAGGCAAAGAGCGAACTAGGGTTAATTTCTGCTTGAATCCAAGGCTGTGGCTATAGGAGAAACTATAGGCTATAGGATGTAGGGTGTTAATGCATACATCAGGTTGTATATATGTGTAAATAAACCATATATCATATCATAAAGAAACCACAGTCTCTGCTGTGCCTCATTCCCAAAAGGAAACATGAACCCTAGGTAAGGACCTGGAACCCAAGGAATCTTCCATCGCTCAGAGTTTGGGGTGGTGTGTGACAGTATACACTCTAGCTGAGTTTCTAAAACTGCATTTTTCAAACCAATTCCCAAGCATTTTGGAGTGATTTGACCCTCTTGACTTTGCCTCTCAACTTCCTGTTTACCAATCTCCCCATTACGAGGAAGTTGGTGGTGAAAAGCACAGAGTCCCTTCACAACGGACAGGTGATGTGCATAACGTAAGAAGAAGAAGAAATATCACTGAGCTGCTGAGATATTTGGTGTGTTCAGAATACTTCAGAAATCACAGAACCTGATAAGAGCATCAGTAGCTTTGGTCTCCTGGACAAAGGTGGTATTCAACTAGATTTTTCTCAATAGTAGATCCATTGAAATAAATGAATCTAATTTACTCATGTTTGCAAATTTAAAGAGGTGTGTGGAGTGATAGGGAAGGGGTAGTACCTCTGGTGGGGGTACGTTGTGCACCTTCTGGGGTAGTTTCTCCATCTTTGGACCCCACTCTGCACTCAGTGCTCACCTGTGGGTCCTAAAAGCAGGGTTGTAGCGCTGTCCACCATGGAGCACGGAGGGTACTCTTCTGCAGTCCTTAGCCCTCGCTGCTGTGAGGCAGGCACTCATATGCCAGGCAGGAGGGGGCCGTGTTGGATACTCTTCACCCTCTGCTCGCCCAGCCTCTACCGCCAACAGATGGGGATTCGTACACTGGCTCTCTTAGTGCTACATTGAATTTTCCCCATTTCGTTTATAGATGTTGTTACTCCAGAATATAGCACTGCCTGGGTCTGATGTCTCATCAGTGCTCTGGACCAGGGCTAAAATCCTGTGTCTGCTGCATTTCTGAAACTAGTGACATGTCAGTGGGAAAGAAAGTACAACACACCCATTTCAAATATAATTTGAATTGTACTCCTGCCTGGGGCTGTGATACCATCAGGTGCTCCAACCCAGTTTGCCTAACAATTGCCTCATGCAAATGGTAATCAGATGCTTCTTTATTCTATGAACTTTGTACCCTTGGATAATTTAACAAAATTGCTTGTGCACAACCCACACTTCTGTTTGGCTAATATTATTAACAGCAGAGGTGGCTAAGCTTTTTTTACACTTGTCAAAAATAGTGTAGCGAACAAATTCCTTAGTACAGTGATACCTCGGTTTTCGAAGTCTCCATTGACAAACATTTCAGTTTTTGAACACTGTAAGCCAGGAAGTAAATGCTTCGATTTTCAAACATGCCTTGGAAGTCGAACATACCATGCGGCTTCCGTACTGAGTTTTCTGTATTGAGGCTTCTGTATTGAGTTTTCAGTTTTTGAACGTTTTAGAACTCAAACCGTCTTCCAGAACAGATTACTGCCAGATTACTGCCAAGTGGTCCAGAGGTGCCAATTCGTCTGCAGACAAAAAGCTGCCTTTGCCTCCCTGGCTGCCCAGTCACCCAGTCACCAGGATTTTTGTTAGGGGTGGCAGGTTGTTGGGGGGGGGGTCAGGACTTTTGTTATTGGGGGAGCAGAACCGACGTGACTGGTCAATTAAGTATTTCTATTGTTTTATTTGATCTATTGGGGGGGTTACGCCCATGCCCTTCCTGGGAGAAAAGCTTAGCCCAGGGGCAGAGGCCGCGGCTACCTCCTCTGGGCGAGGCCCTGGCCCTGGCCCAGAGCCGCTAAGGCCATTAGCCGGCGGCACCCGAATGTGCATCTCGATTGAGGCTGCGTTTTTATCGCCAGGGCCAGGCAGGACTCAGAAGCCCGGCTTCGCCTGGCAAAGAGAACCCAAGGCCGGACCTTCAGCGGCCAGAGTTCGCTGGCGTCTCCTCAAAACCCCAGCGACCAGAAAGAAGGCGCGCCCGTGCAGACCCCACGACTTGCAAACCACGCCAAGCGCGAAACTTTTCCGCTCCGCCACAAAACTGACTCCGGGCTTGTTCGCTGCCAGCCGGGTTCAGGGGGCGTGTCCGACGGAGCAACAAGCCAATCGCACGTGGAGGAGGCCGGGCCCAGAGTTCCACTCTTACCGCCGCGGGAGTAGCGGAATGGCTGAGTTGCGTCTTACTGCGCGGGCGAGAGGCCGCTGAGCAGGTGGCGTCGGAGAACGGGATGGCCCCGCAGCAGAAGCCCAGCGCGGAACTGGTCCCGCACCGGCCGCCCTCTTCGGCCATGCGGCTCTTCACCTGGGACGAAATCCAGGCCCACACCAAGCAAGGAGCCCCGGGGCGAGAGATGTGGATGGTGGTCGGCAGGAAAGTGTACGACGTCCGCAGCTTCTGCCTGAGACACCCCGGGGGCTCCCGGATCCTGATGAGCCACCTTGGGGAGGACGTGACGGTGAGATGCGGGTTGGGGATCGTGTGAAAAGTGTGAAGGAGAGATAATTAAGCTGCCCCGTGAAATTGCATGTCAGTCAGCCCCGCATTCCTCTGTTCTGCTGTAAATCCGGGTTAAGGTCTGAGGGACACGTGGTGAACGGGTGATAGTCCGTTCGTCGATAAATAACAGTATGGTATGGTAATAAATCATTTAGGAGTCAATTCTCTAGTAACCTATTTACTACCTTGTTGGCAGTAAATTCCTTAGTCAAGGCACTGTAATTAAAAATTATCCCAGTTTCATGCTGAGGGGAAATCAGTGCTAAATCCTACTATGCATCCTTGTAACATAGAAGAGCACAGGTGTGTGTGTGTGTGTGTGTGTGTGTGTGTGTGTGTGTGTGTGTAATATGTAATTGTGTGTGTGTGTGTGAATAAATGAATAAATGGAGAGGCTGCCAAAGCTGTGCATTTTTTCCTGAGGTTGATTGTATAATCGAAACATACTCCTGACCTCAAAGTCAGCAGCTCTGTTGAACCAATGTTTCCCTCAAGATGCAAAGATCCATCTTTGCAGCCCTTTTAAAGGGCATCATCTCAGCACCTCCCATTTTAGTCAAAGATTAAATATCAGATATAAATCTGTGCTTGTCTTTAAACTGCACTGTTTGCTTAAATCTGCCCACTAGTTGAGCAATTGTTTCATCCACCATAATTCTGTTTGGGAGTTGTCTTTTAGATCTAGTCACAGTCTGTTTTCCGTTGTCTCATGATGCTGCTTGGGCAATGATGTCTGCTGATATTCGCTACTGATGTGGATGTGGTTGGTTTAACAGGGAACATGACCCTCAGATTGCATTTTTATGTGGAGAGGATTGTTGCCTGCAATGCTGCCGAGAAAGATATGGCAGACTGCCTATAAAGGAGGACTTTTGTGGCCCCATAATGAGTGGGGTCCTCTGCGTTGGCCAGTTTGCTTTTAATAAAGCCACACTGCTGTCACTCTCCAGATGTGGTGGACTCCTAACTCCCATCAGCCTTACCCACATTGGCTAGGGATGCTGAGCTTCAGCATCTGAACATCTGAAGTGCAACACATTCTATAGCGTTTTGGGGCTAGAGGAAGCTCATTTGCTCTGCTGATCAGTCTTGGAATGATGCTGCAAATTGCAGCTGTGAGTCATGCATGTTGTTTCAAAGGACATGATCCTAATGACCCTGGAGCAAGCTAACATGAAATTGGGTATTTTCTATTTTCCTTGTCAAAAAACTAGAGTTCAGCAGCCTTGTAATTTACTCTTAATTTGTGGTTGGGTTGTGTCCAACAGGATCTAGCAACTCAAGTTGAAGTAATCTCCCTGCATAAAGCACGCACCAAAGCTCCCTGCAGTGTTAACAAATTTTGCAAAACCAAAATAATGGACAATTTCCTAACTTTCAACAACGCCCCCTAAACCAGCTGCCTTCCTCGCCCTCTCTAACAATAGGCTCCCACGTCACCCTGCTTGACAGCAGGAGTGGCTGCTCAGCACTTAAAATGCTCTGCAAATTAATCTGCATCCTGCCACAAGCACAATCCAGTTTGTTCTCTCTTCCTCCCCCGTCCCCCAGTGACTACCACATTCCAGAAATTATTTCAAGGAAGAATCCAAATGGTTCCTAAAGCCAAAGTTTTCTCAAGCTACATCAGCCAGTATTTGAGAACCACAGTCTTACTAGAAAGGTTTTTTAAAAAGCCCAAACAACAACTTTGTATAGAATTGTTTTTTATTTATTTGCTTTAGTTCTAACCTCCGTCCCCGCCCCAAAATAATCTGTCGGCTTGTCAGGACACCCACTGGCCTCCACCAAACCTGTGGAGGTATTTCCCAAGCCACTTCCAAAGTTTTTTCTTTTGTTGTGGCAAGCACTGACTTGTAAGAATTCATTTCTTTATAAGGAAGTGTGAGACTATCGAAGGCTGCATACACACCATACATTTAAAGCCTCCCCCCAATAATCCTGGAAACACTACTTTGTTCAGGGTACTGGGAATTGTAGCTCTATGAGGGCTAAACTACAGTTTCCAGGATCCTTTTGGGGGAGTGCTTCAAATGTATGGTGTATAAGGTGCATTAAGCCCCTTGCAAAGGGCTGTCTCCTTTTCATTCCCTGCTTCCTTCTACTTTTTTCATTCCTTTTTAAAAAATATATTTTTATTAAAGATTTTCTTGATTTACAAAAGTATGTGCAATGTCTCTCTCTCATATTTTTCCCCCATGTAACATTTTTACAAATCAGTTTCATTTGTTGAGACATTAAGAAGAAAAGGGGGAAGGAGGTGGATGGGGGGGGATGGGGGGGATGGGGTCGGGTGACGATGTTTCTATTCTACTTACGGTAATATATGTAGGGTTTGATGTCAGCGTTGCTTGTGCAGGTTCTCTGTTGTTCGCTTGTGTGTCTTTGGTGGTGAGAGAGGTTGGGGTTGGCCTAGGGCAGTGGTGGCTAACCTTGACACTCCAGATGTTTTGGAACTACAACTCCCATCATCCCTAGCTAACAGGACCAGTGGTCAGGGATGATGGGAGTTGTAGTCCCAAAACATCTGGAGTGTCAAGGTTAGCCACCACTGGCCTAGGGTGTGGTTGTTCATTTGTGGTTGGCTCTGGTGGTCTTTGTTTTCATGTGTGAGTGGGGTGGGTGGGTGGGTGCTTGGATCAGGTTAGCCATATTGATTACTTTTTTTCATTTCTGAGTTTGGGTTTAAGGGGAATATGGGCATGGTTCCCGTTGAAATCGATGGGACTTGAGTTCCACTAACTTAGAGACTGCAGCCAACCATATGCCTCCTCTGAAACATACTATTTTGGTCTCGGAAATGTATTTTGGCTGGAAGAAGGGGATTTGGTGCAGGGTGTGTGTTGCATTTTAGGAAAAAGAAACGGTAAAACCATCAATAAAGAATTTAAAGAGAGGTGTGAGAAATGCCAAAAATATAACTTGTAGCATCTCTGTGCCCCTTCAGATGAAGTTGGACTCCAGCTCCCACCATCCTTCTCCAGTGCTGGCTGAAGGAAGCTGGAGTTCAACACCATCTTGAGGTTGATGCCCCAAGCCTGGAAACTCGAGGAAAGGGTTGCTACCAACGAAACTTCAGGAAGAACATTCTGATGTTAAGGGGCTGCTCAACAGTGAAACAGACTCCCTTGGAAGGTGGTAGACTCTCCTTCTCTGGAGATTTTAAAGCAGAAGTTGGATGGCCATCTGCCAGGGATGCTTTAGCTGAGATTCCTGCATTGCAGGGGGTTGGACTAGATGACTCTGAGTCCTTTCCAAACTCCAATTCTATGATTCTGTGTGGCCTGTTACAATCTGAGACCTACCAAGGAGGCCCACTCAGTGATTCCATCTGTGCATTAGGCCCAGACTTTGAAGACATGAAGATTATTGGGTGTTGCTCCTCAATTATGGGATCCCTTTCCACTTTAGGTATGCCAGCATCCAAGCCTGAGCACCTTCCTTGAGTGTTGCAATAGCTACTTGTATCTTGGGGCTGGCTTGGGAGCACATGGTCCTGTCAAAAAAGAGGTTGTATTCCATATTATTATTTTTGCCTTTTGGTACCCACTCCAAGCTTTCAGGATGGGGTGGGCTATGAATCTGAGGCCCCATCTGCTGTATATAGTTAAAGCAGTATCACCACTAAAAAAAGCCATGGTTGCCCCCAAAGAATCCTGGGGACTGGGAGAGTGCTGGGAGTTTTAGGAAATCTCTATTCCCCTCACAGAACTGCAATTACCAGGGTAGTTTAATAGGTGGTGTTTGTGTGTGAAGCATGCAAGCCTGAATCTTATGCTGGCTCATTCCTGTAATAGCAATTCAAGCCCTCCAAATTGCCTAATGTGTTTAGACTACAACATAGTCTTCATTAGATGTAATGATCACTTACCTCCTGAAAAAGGAGTTTCTTTTCTTTTGAGGGAATACTTGCCCCATTCAACTCCCCCCCCCCCGGACCTTTATGAACTTCACCTCTGTTTGTTGCTTTTAATATTGCTGTGGATCAGGAACCGCCTCCCTTTTCAATTCGCAATAATTGCACCCTAGATTAACCAGGGTGTTGCTTGAGGCAAAGCAGTAAATGGTGCCGCTGTCTCCTCTGCCACCACAGCCTGAGGCAACTGGAGGCATAGGTGCCTGAGGCCCTGGGTGCCTAAGCACCCACAAAATTCCTCATGAAGGGGCTGGGCACCCACAAATTTCGGTGCCAGGGCCATGCACGCTGCATGGCACCCATGGCCCTGGGCACCAACGGTTGCAGGGCCAAGTTGGCACTCCTGACTGGAGGAGCAGCCTCAGGAAGCCCTGGCATGCTGAAGGTGGCAGCGGAGAAAGAAGGAGGCTGGAGAGGAGCAGGCCTTCTCTCCCCAGGTGGCGCATAGGCGATATGCGCTGGATCTCTCACCCCTCTCAGCTGTCCCTAGCCTGCTCCCTGAGATGACTGCTAATGAACAGACTGGTTCTGAGTCTGTACCTTCAGGGCTGCAGGTCAGGAGCAGGGGAATTATAGGCAATTCCAGCCAGGAGATCCTCATTATAGCCCACAATCCTCGAGTTTATATATATATATATATATATATATATATATATATATATATATAAACACTTTGCATTGCATTTTCAATAGTAACAGCATACAAAAAATGATGATGAAATACCAAAAGTGTATACAATCCTCGAGTTTATATATATATATATATCTCCTCTATAATAATCTCCCTGTGTCCCTGCGTCCGCCGTCCGTGTGTCAGTGGAAATCGCAACTGCGCATGCGCTCCACTGACACACGGATTGGAGCGCAGAGAGGAGGAGGAGCCTGAGGTTGGAGCGCAGCGCGAGCGAAGCGCTTGCGCTTCGCGAGCCTCCGAACCTCTCCGCTTCAGCCGCAATGGCGGCCGCTCCCCGCGCGCTGCTGCTTCTCCCCCTCCCTTCTTTCTCCCCGCCTCAGCCGCCCGTGGCGGTGGCGGGGAGGGCGGCCGTCGCCGGGGCTGCCGGCGGGGCAGCGGCAACAGGTGGCTCCGCCATGGTGGTGGCTTGGCCGCCTGAGGCGGGGAGAAGGAAGCGCCTCGGGTCCCCGTCGCCGCCGCTAGCGCCCATTATTAATGGGCTTAATTTAACTAGTATATATATATATATATATATATATATATATATATATATATAAACACTTTGCATTGCATTTTCAATAGTAATAGCATACAAAAAATGATGATGAAATACCAAAAGTGAACAGGAAAATGGAAAAAAGGAAGAAGAGAGAAAGGGAGAGAACCATATAAAATAAAATTGAGCAAACTGTAGTGTTGGAAGGGACCCCCAAGGGTCATCTAGTCCAAGCCCCTGCTATGTAGGAATCTCAGCTACATCCATGACAGTTGGCCATCCCATCTCTGCTTGATCATCTTGGTTGCCCCCCTCTGCACACAATCATCATCATTGTCACCATCACAGCATCCTTTTCTAATTTACTTGCATATGAATTGCAGAGGATGTGAGATTTATAACGCCTCTACTAATTTGTCCCTTTCATAAGCTAAGGATTGAGTTGAAAGTACATGTAGGTACATGATCAGACTGGGGAAATGCTCGTTCATGTCCATGACTAATTTCCCGTTGCACAAATGGGATTGTGTTAATCCCATTTCAAAGAACTAATCCTATGTGGCTTCTTGGTAATCACAGCATCCTTTTCTAAGTGCTCACAGACCGACCATTTAATTATATGTTCAAGGACCTTCCCTGCTATTGATTTCAAACTCAGTGGTTGGTAGTTACCTCGGTCTTTTCTCCCCGCCCCCCTGCCTTTTGAAGATGGGGAATAATATTTGCCTGCTTTCAGTCAGCAGGGACTTCTGATAATTCTGAAAGTTTATACTGTAGACAGAGGCTCCGGGATTGCATCCACAAGCTCCTTTAGTACCCTTGCATGCCTCCCATCAGGCCCTGGGGATTTGAATTCATTTAAAGTAGCCCAGAGTTCTCTTTTCCTATCTTGAGCTGCAGCTCCATCCTTTTATAATTTATTTTGTTATTACCAGGTTGGGCACTGCTTTACTTTTGGGTAAAGACAGAGGCAAAGTAGATGTTGAGTATTTCCATCTTCTCTCTGTCACTCAATAGCATTTCTCCATGCCGAAGACCTACTTTTCCTGTTCTTCCTCTTGTTTCAAACATAGCCAAATAAAACTCTAAAAATTAATTTTAACCTCTTTTGTAAGCCTGGGCTCATTCTGTGCTTTAGCCCACCTGACTCAAAATAAAGCAGTAAACATCCTGATCTCAGCAGTTTCAATAAACATGGAATTTAAAGAAGAGTATAGGCAGCATAGGACAGTCAGGTGTAATTCCAAATGTCTCTGTCTCATGATTTCAGCCATTTACTTTTCAGCTAATTAATAGATATCAGCATTTCTACTGTTCCTCCCAGTCCAAATTTACAATATATTTTTCAGTCTTTCCTTCTAGCAATGCTGACACCATATTCATCCCTTCATTTTGTTCACTGTCTTTATTTGAAGAACAGGTTCCCTGCCCAGCCATACATTTGCTGTATATCCAGACTGCCTTATTCCTTCCCATGAGTTCAACTCTAGTTCTTTTAGCGTCTCTTTTACCTGCTCATCTTTGTAGATGCTCATTAACTGCACTCAAATGATAGGTTCATGCATACCTTGCCTGATAGCTGTCATCGTTCACAAGTTTTGCAATGAATTGCTAGCCCCAAAGGGAGATTATTCACCCAAAACACCCACCTTGAAGCTGCAACTTCATCTTTTTTTTGGGGGGGGGGAATGTGGGGAAGTGCAAATCCCTGCTTTGTCCCCTCCCAGTTTTTCACACCTGCATAACGACAGACTTGAAACGCACTGTGACAAATTCCTTTTGCACAACAAGATGCTTACTGGTATTTCAAAATGACTGAGCCTGCAATAAAAGCAAAAGGTAACCAAGAGCTATTTATACATGCTATTGCGCTTGAAACTCAACTGCGCAATCCTATGCCTATCTATTCAGAGGTTAGTTCTCATAGGGTGGAGTTCTTTCCCTTGGGGTTCTTCCCAGCTTCTTACTACTTGGCCGCTAGGCAAATACATTTTTGTTTTCCTGGGCATTTGGGCAACAGCCAGCGGTATTGTATTATATTGTTAAATCCATTTTATTTAGTACAATTTATTAAAAGTAATTGCGCAACTGTTTTGTACAGTTACTTTATATTGTTTAATGTGTGTAAATTGCTTCAGGATTTTCCTGAATTGCTTCAGTGGGAAGCAATCTGTGAGGGCTGGCCCATTAGAGCAGCTAGTGCACTGGCCTACCAGTCTAAGTCTGCCCCCAGCCTGTTGCCCCCTGCCTGCCTTTCTTACCTGCAGCTGGTCCAGGTTTGTCAACTTCCTCCTCCTCCATTTCTGATGTCCTTGTAGAACTCTGCAGGGAAAAGAATGGGAGCAAAGCTAGAATGAGTTGGCTCTGCTGAGCTAAATGGACCAACGATCTCATAGAATTCATAGAATCATAGAGTTGGAAGGGACCCTGAGGATCATCTAGTCCAACCCCCTGCAATGCAGGAATATTCGGTTGTTCCATCGGGGATCGAACCTGCAACCTTGGTGTTATCAGCACCATGTTTTAACCAACTGAGTCAGACCATCAGTGTAAGAGAGCTTCCTTTGTTCTAATATTTTTACTTCCGTCAATTTTCCGCTGTTTCATGACTTGAGTCTCCTTTTCATAGAATTGTGTGTGTGTGTGTGTGTGTGTGTGTGTGTGTGTGTCTGTGTGTCTGTCTGTCTGTCTGTGTCTTGTAGGCTTGTGTAGTCCAACTCCCTGCTCAGTGCAGGACATCCAGAGCTAGGGCATCCTCAATAGATGGCTAAGGATGAGCTCAATACACACCACCCGTCTGCCAGTTATCCCACAAACTCCTCATCTGTTGCTTTACTTTTTGATAAACCTGCACATTCCTTTAAGAGGAACATTGCCAGAGAAATTGGGGGGGCTGGAAGTAGCACCAGGGAGCAGGGCCCACAGTGGCCTCACTGAGTATTTCTTGGTGTTGATTTTGCCTTCCCTTCTTTTCCCCCTGTGGACTTGTAGGATGCCTTTGAAGCGTTCCATGTCGACAAGTCATTGGTGAAGAAGTATTTGAACCCGCTGCTGATTGGGGAATTGGCACCAGATCAATCTAGTTTGGAACCCAGCAAAAATGTAAGTCTCTCCGAACCCCTGGATGTGAGAAGTAAGGTTTCCCTCTGTTCATGTTATGTGCATTCTGGAGTGCCTAAAGGAAGGTGCCATGCGCTGGTCTGAACCTGTAAATGGTGGCAACAGGGGCTGATAGAAGGGGAGAAGCCCTGAGCAGAATTAGACATTAAAACTCTGGTCACACCCTCCCCTTGCTGCTCCTAAGGGCACAGGCTACTCCAACATTTCCTAGAGTAGAGGCAGCTGTCATTTTTAAATTTCTTCTTCACAGGAATCACTGATCATGGACTTCCGTGAGCTGCGCACCACTATAGAGAAGATGGGACTCCTGAAGCCCAACACTTACTTTTTCATGGCGGTGCTCCTTCACATCCTGCTCTTGGATGCTGCGTCCTGGCTCAACTTCTTGTATTTTGGAACCTCTTTACTGCCCTTCACTGTCTCTGTAGTGCTATGCACAATTTCCCACGTAAGTTGTCTTGCTCCGTGAATAAAGCCAAAGGCTGGCCTTCTGTTCTAAGCATCTGAAACCAGCTTCCTTGGTCATCTTCTACTACCCTGGTGAAGCCAGTGCTCATTCTGGAGGTCATCTTTATAACTGGGATTTTTGTCGCTCCCAGCGTTAATGGGTGCGATGCCAGTCCTTTGCAGTGAGACGTTTGCTTATCCTCGGTGATTTATGAGTTGTATGGGTATTATTCAGAAATTCATGCCTGCATTTACCCAAGTAGTATGCATGGCACGAGCTACCACATGCAATGACTTGGTGGCTTCTTTTGAATTAAATGATGCAGAAGGGACCCCAAAAGCCGTTCAAATGATAGGCCATTGTTCTAAGCCATCTCCTTTGCCTTCCAGAACCAGGCTTCATGGTTCCAACATGATTTGGGGCACCTTTCCGTCTTCCAGAAGCCCAAGTGGAACCACCTGCTTCACAAATTTGTGATGTGCCATCTTCTTGTAAGTGCTTGTTTTTGAAAACTTTAATTTTTTTGAGAGAGGTGGGGAGGGTAAGAGAGCTGGATTGATGATCTGAAAATCAAGCTACCATATTTTGGGACAATGTGCATAATACACTAAAAATTGGGGAAATGTTCTAGTTCTTTGTGGATTTTCGTACAAAAAAACCTGCCAACAACCCTCCCATTGCATGGTGGGTGCATATATACTACAAACAAATCAGTTTTATACCAGGGGAACTGTCTTGGCTTCCCCTAAAGCAGGGATGGGGAACTTTGGCCTTTAGCTGTTACTGGGCTACCACTGCCCCCTTCCCTGACCATTGGCAGGAGCTCATGGGAGTTGCAGTTCCAACAGCATCCGAAGGACCACACGTTCCTCACCGCTGTCTAAATGAACCCTGTGTGCCGTAGCAAAGGTGCCTAGAATCCCCTTATTAGTCTCCCCGCTGCCCTCAACAGGACCAGAGTTCCTAGGACTTCCTGCGAAGAGGGAATGACTCTTAATGTGGCATAAATCCACAGTGCAGCGATCCCCTCGGCTTTTTACCTTTAGCTGTGCTGTAGAATTGACTTCTTCTCTGACCTTCCTTTCAACAGGGAGCATCGGCCAACTGGTGGACTCTTCTGCACTCACAACATCATGCAAAACCCAATTGCCACAGCAAGGACCCGGACATCGACATGCACCCTGCCTTGTTTGCTTTGGGGAAGACCCTCTCTGTGGAGGCAAGTCTTATGTTGCTCACATGCCCTTCAGAAAACAACGAATGCTTCCTGTTTGTTCCTATGCACTACCTATTTGTAGTGTAGCTGTAGGTGTGGTTTTCTACCTTAAAAAAACCACACCAACAAATAATTATATGCCATTTAATATTTTGGGGTGGGGTCGGTAATCCAGGGAACTAAATTTATGTTGACTGGCAAGAAGTCTATGTGTCAGGGACGTGCCCTCCCCTGCCAGTCAGGCACTGAGTGGGTACCGGCAGCCTCAGCCTCTGCTGTCGACGGACACGTCTCCCAGTGAGTCTGCCAGCTCCTCCCCGGGGGAGGAGTCACCAGGGAGGAGCCAGGTGGGAAGGGGTCTCCAGGATGATGCAGAGAGACCTGGCACCGCTCAGCAGACCCATCCCGAGGGGGAGACACTGTTTCCGGCGCCTGCTTTACGCAGAAGGGTCAGGGGAGAAAGGAGGTGGCACTTTAGGGTGCCGAGACACTCGTGTTGGCGCCGCAGCAGGAGGGGGGCACTTCTGGATTCTGCTAGTGACTAGATGGTCATGTTTTAGGATAGCTCCGCACTGTACATACTTTGCACAATAAAATAGTTGAAAGACAAGACGGACTTGGTCTTTACTCATGAGCAACCGTTAGCGAACCTGACACTATGTAATAATGATACGGTTGCATTCAGGGAAGTGGCAAGGTGCCTGTATGGCTGGGATGGGGAACCTGTGGCCATTCACGTGTTGTTGGACAGCAGCTCTCATCAGCACCAGTCAGTATGGCCAATGGCAATGGAAATTACAGGACGGCAACATATGAGGAGTTGCAGGCTCCCCCATCTGTAGGGCCATTTTTATCAGAATGTGACCTGATTTGCTTTCACAGCTTGGGGTAAAGAAGACAAAGTATATGCCTTACAACCACCAGCACAAGTACTTCTCCTTCAGTAAGTGTCGTTGTTGTTGTTGTTGTTGTTGGTGGTGGTGGTGGTGTTTGAATTTATATATCACCTTATACCCGGAGGTCTCAGGGCTGTTCACAGAAAAGATCACAATATAAAATCAAAATGAAAACAATAACCCAATAACACACACCCCTAAAAGAGCCACATTTTAAAAGGGTACAGTGGTACCTTGGGTTACAAACACTTCGGTTTGCAGACTCTGCTAACCCGGAAGTAGTACCTCAGGTTAAGAACTTTACCTCAGGATGAGAACAGAAATCGCTTGGCAGCGGGAGGCCCCATTAGCGAAAGCGCGCCTCAGGTTAAGAACGGTTTCAGGTTAAGAACGGACCTCCGGAACAAATTAAGTTCATAGCCAGAGGTACCACTGTATAGGGATGTCAATCAGGTCAACCAAAGGCCTTTTTAAAAAAGGTATGTTTTTGCCTGGCGCCTAAAGGTGTAAAATGAAGGCGCCAGGTGAACTTCCCTGAGGAGAGCATTCCACAGACAGGGAGCCACTGCAGAGAAGGCCCTTTCTTGTGTTGCCACCCTCTGGACCTACTCAGGGTCTGGGTAGGTTCATATGGAAGTATGCCTAACTTCCTGCAATGCCATGGGATTTAGTGGAGTCCGTTGGCTTACGGTGAATTCTTATGGTACCATCGTAGTCATGGCCACATGGTAGTGTGTAGCGGCTACACCTGCAAAAACCCTGTGCCCGGCAGGTGGACAGTGCTGTGCACCTCTGTTCTGCTTGACCCGTCACTCCACAGCATTCTCATATTCCCTGTTGATAGAAGTTCCTGCCAGAGCAGTGTTTCACCCCTGTAATGTGTATTTGCATGCCATACCTGGACCCTAACACCTTGTAGGCCACCATTGCGCTACAGGGGAGCTTGGAAGCACAGGACAGACTGTAGGGGAATCCCTGTGCCAGAGCGAGGGAATGAGTTCGTCTTCCCAGTTAATGGGATCATATGGTTGGATCCAGACTAAATTGATGGTGGCTTAGTTCCGTTCAAATCAGTGGGACAAGTTAGTATTGACTAAGTTGATGCCCCTTTGATCTCAGTGGGAACATAGCATGGCTAAGTTAGTCCGAATCCAGCCCACAGTCCGTAATATCCTGTACCCTGTTACTTTTAACTGTAGTAGAACCTTTTACTTAAGTCATTTTTCAGCAGCCCCACCTAAATTATCCGCTTGCATCATCTTTTCCCCGGTACATCTGGTTTATTTTACATGTTTGGTATTTTAATTATGTGGCTAAGGCATCTATCTTTTGCTATCTTCATCAGCATTGCCACCACTGTTGTTCCCTACATTCTTCCAATATCACACCTTCTACATTGCTTTCAAGAAGAATTACTGGGTGGTAAGTATTGCATTATCTGAGTTACTGATGAAGCAACAGAAGAGCCCTCACTCCCATTCCTGGCTGGCTGCCTTCTTGGGTGTTCTGAGGCATTTTGTGTTTTAATATTTTGTTGGTAGCTGCTTCGAATGGCTGGGGCATCCCAGTCAGATGAGCAGCATATAAATAAATAAAAATATTATTACCATTATATCTCTAATTATAGAGCAATCACTAATGCTAGATCCATTCTTGGCTTTGCTTTCAATAGAAAGGAATACAAATCCCAGAGTATCTTATAAGACACTGGTCTTTCTGTTACTAACAATGTCAAGAAAGCCAATAGTAAGTCAATGGAAATCTTGCTCACATCATTCAGTTGATTATTGGTATGGTAGAGTGTGGGATCTAGCTCTCTCTGAGCATCTCACATTTCAAAGAAAAGTAAGTAGAGGAGAATCTAAATAAGATCATTTTTATGCTATTTGGTCCATACTTTTGATATATGTCTAGACAATAGATCCCCAATAATTCAGTTAAGTTTGTGGGGAGGATATGTTTTAGAAGATTGGCATAAAGAGATATCTCATTGCCTTGGATTGTGATTATAAAAGGATACATTGCATGAATTAATGTAGGGTATTATCTTCCCTTTCCTTCCCCTCCATTCTATTCTCATTCTCCTTTGTTTTCTTTTTTTATCAGTATTTTTTATGATGTTTGCATTTCATCTATATTTATCTTTATTTTAAAAATCGATAAAGTTTCATTAAACAAAAAAAAGTAGTTTCTGCTCAACATCAGTTAAATGACATTATGTTATGGTATCTTGATGGGTAGAGACTTAGGTTGATTGTACAAAATTTGGAACTTATTTTTCCATTCATTCTCTGTACATACAAAGGCTTCTTCAAAGCTTCAAAGAGCTATAAAGGGCACTCTCGGTGGTGGCGCCCGCCCTGTGGAACGCCCTCCCATCAGAGGTCAAAGCGATAAACAACCACATGACCTTTAGAAAACACCTGAAGGCAGCCCTGTTCAGGGAAGTTTTTAATCTGTGATATTTTAATGTATTTTGATATTTGTTGGAAGCCGCCCAGAGTGGCTGGGGAGACCCGGCCAGATGGGCGGGGTACAAATAATAAATTATTATTATTATTATTATGAAAACACCACCATTGTCCATTGTCTCCTGGAAATCCTGCTCAAATGCCTTTCTGAGCTATCAAAACCTAATCCCCACGCATCCTCAATCATCACAACCTTAAGCACTAGAAACCTGCATACTAAGCCTATGATCTATTTCTGTGCTTGAGTACTTCAATCACAGTATTGCGCAATGAACATGGTTTCAACCACAAGGCCTATCAGCAAAAAAATCTGTTGCACTTCTGGGGTAAAGCATCGTAAGGGACAATCACAATGTGAACTAAGCTTTTTCCATTCTGACAGCTTCTTCCTTTTGATAGGATATTGCCTGCATGCTGAGCTTCTTCATCCGATTCTTCATCGTCTATGGGTGTTTTCTAGAAATAAAGAGTCTTATTGTATTCTTCTTTTTGGTCAGGTATTGTACAGCACAAAACCCCAACCCCAATTCATCTAAAGTTAGTCAAAGCTGCCTTAGTGAAAGCAATGGGACTTGAGTTTGCATTGACTGACTTATACTAAAAAGTTAAATACTGAGACTCTGAGAGAGCTTATTAAGCTCAGCCCAACATTTAAAATAGCCAAGTAGGCCAGGCAGGGCTGTTTGGATTCCGTTCCTCCGGTGATGAACCCTTTTCAGTGTCTGACTGGGTTATTTTGTAGGACGGGGTCAGGAAGTTCTGCTGCTTGCAATGTTTTCTGCTGAGTTGCTTACATTTTCTACTGAAGTTTGTCTTTCTTAAAAATGATATAACGGTAAGAGAGAGTTCAGAGCTGCATTGCAATTATGAGTTGAGCAGAGATGGGAAAGGTTTGCTTGCTGCTATGGGACCGTCTATTCACTTTTAGTTTTTTCTGCTTGTGGCTTTATAAATAAAATAATGTGAAAGCCACCTTTTCCAGTTCAGTTTGAAAACATAGAAAAATGAGTGTGATGTTTTCAGGGAGTCAGATTTTTGTGCAAGACACCAGATTTCACACAAGGCTAAAAAAAAAGCATTTTCCCAATATGATTGAATTAGTGAATTACGCTTTCTACTGTATGACTACTCTACTTCTCCATGCAGGATGTTGGAAAGCTCCTGGTTTGTCTGGGTCTCCCAAATGAATCATATACCCATGACTATAGATTATGACAAGAACTTGGACTGGGTGTCCATCCAGGTAATTTTTTTTTTACTCTAGTAACTGTATGGCTATGCATGGGACTGCTCTATATCCTCTCAAAAGATCATTCTGGGTTCTAATTCAAGTTGACCGAGATGCTGCACTGGATGTTTATCAGGAAACTAGAGGAAAAGCAGACATGAGTTCAGATAAGGAGGCATTAGCGCAGGGATGGGCGACTTGTAGTCCTTCAGATGCTGCTGAACTGTCATTAGCACCTTCCAAGCTGGCTAAGGCTCATGGGAGTTGTAGTTCAACAACATCTGGTGGGGCCACAGGTTCCCCACTGCTGCTTTAGTGGGCTCAACTAGACTAGGGAATCATGGGAGCTGGAGATGCAGCAAAGATGCAGTTGTTTCAGTGAGTAGACGGGGGGGCGGTAAAGAAGCGGGAGAGAGCAACAAGGAATTAGTAGGAGCAAGAGGCTAGTTGATTCTGGGGATGGGGAATCCGTGGTCCTTCCAGATGTCACCAGACTCTGGACAGATTCACACCATGCATTTAAAGCACACCCAATGCACATTTAAAGCCCATGACTTCCCCTAAAGTATCCTGGGAACTGTAATCCCTCCTCCTTAATGGCAGCCTTAGCAAATTTCAGTTCTCATGAGTCTTTGGATGGTGCTATATGCCTTGCGTGTGCTTTAAATGTATGGTGTGGGCCTGCCCTCCAACTCCTATCAACCTTAGCCTTCTTGGCCACTGGTCAAGAATGATGTTAGTTGTAGTCCGGCAACATCTGGAAGGGTTACAGATTCCCCATCTCTGGGCTTAGAGTATGGTTTAGGGTTAGAGGGGAGGCAGAAAGAACCCTGCAAGTATTTAAGAAGCAAGCAGAAGGAAACAAAGAGCGTGGAGAGTAGCTGGTAGCAAGAGGGACTAGAAACATACCCTTGAGAGAATGAGGAACATCTAGAGAAGATGTTCAAGAGGGAGAGGGGGTCATGTTGCAACTTGCCACTTTATTTACCTGTTGCTGACTGAGGTCCTTCCTCTTTCCTCTGTGATAGGAAGTTGCCATGTGTCCCATATCTCTGGACCACTCAAGCAGTGGTCAAACTGATGAATTTTGTTTTTTAAAGTATTTTTATTTTATTTATTAAATTTCTATACCACCTTTCACCCGAGGATCACAGAGCAGCTTACAATAGAAAAACACAGATACATAACATTAAAATCATTGTTGACTAGTATATTAAGCCTGTTGCAAAAAACAGGCGCTAGACGGAGACGGATATCCCCATTAACCCTTTCCCCTCCCCATTAACTCTTTCCCCTCCCCACCCTCCTCTCCTCCCCATTAACCCTTTCCCCTCCCTCCCCATTAACCCTTTCCCCTCCCCACCCTCCTCTCCTCCCCATTAATCCTTTTCCCTCCCCACCCTCCTCTCCTTCCCATTAACCCTTTTCCCTCCCCAGCCTTCTCTCCCTCCCATTAACCCCTTTACCTCCCCACCCTCCTGGCCCCCCTCGAGGCTGCGACTCTGAGCCCTGCGGTGGCGGCGGGAAGAGGTGGAGGCCCCCGCCCTCCTCCCCCCGTTTATTGCCGGGTCTCCTCTTCTCTCCCTCCCCCCACACCTCTCTCTCTCACACACACACACATACACACACACACACGCACTTTCCCCCACACCTCCCCCCACAAATAGCTCAGCTCTCTCTCTCCCTCCCCCCTTCACACCTCCCCCCCATCCCCGGCGACCGGGCGGCAGCGCGAGGCGGGCCCGGGCGCTAGCCCGGCAGCACACGCGGGCGCCTTGCGGGGCGGGGGGCACAGCCGCGGCTGCTCTCCTGCCGCCGCGGAGGGAGGAGGCTGAGCGCGGGGAAACCGGGGAGCCCCCCAACCCCGGAAGCCCCCTCGGAGGCCGGCCCCGCCGTGCGCGCTCAGCTCCCTCGGCGGCTCCGGCCGCGCAGGAGAAGAGCCGGGCAGGAGGGAGGGCGGGGGCGCATCACGGTTGGGGGCGGTTCTGGGGCCCGCGACGTCCCACTCCGCCTCCTTCCTGGCGCGCGCTCGGCCTGCACTGGCCGTGAAGGAGTTGGTTGTGCCGCACGTGCGCCTTCCAAGCTGGGAGCCACCTCTCCTTCCCCTCGCTCGCCAGCCGCGCTCCCCTCTGTTCCCGGGAAGTCGGAGGACGGGCTCCTTCTCGGAGGAGGGGCCGGGGAGGAGGAGGAGGGAGCAGCCAAGAGGAGAAGAGGAGGGAGAACGGCAGCGATAGCAGCAGCGCCCCGGCAGCCGGTCAGTCTGCCTAGGAAGCAGCCCAGCGGCCGCCTTCTCCCCGCCAGCGCGTGCTGCGGGCAGGGGCGCTACGCGCCCCCGCCGCCAAGCGGTGTCACTGGAACGCAAGAGCCTGTGTCAGAGGGCTGCGGGCAGGGCCGCCAAGCGCCTATTGGTCTGTGTCAGAGGGCTGCGGGCAGGGGCGCTACGCGCCCCCGCCGCCAAGCGCCTATTGGTCGGCTGCGGGCAGGGGCGCTACGCGCCCCCGCCGCCAAGCGGTGTCACTGGAACGCGCACGCGCAGTTGCGAATTCCTGTGACACACGGAAAGTAGTACGTCCCGACACAGGCTCTTTATTATATAGGATTGTGCTGTAACAATCAAATAAGCCTTTTTTTAATAAGGGGGGGGACCAATGTATTAGGTTGATAGACAAAAAAAATGGCTTTTCATTTCCCCCCCTCCCTGTAGAATTAGGACCCAGCTGTAGCCCTGTTTGTTTTAAAAAGTAATCCAACCTTTCCACATACTGTGACTGCTGACTTCAGCAAATGCTGGCATTGCAACACTCACAAACACATTTGTGTCATTGTGTTCTTATCATCAGTATTCTGTTGTCATTTGACAAGCACCCAAAATGAGAGGGTGAGCCTTCTTGGGACCAGAGCAGGGCATCTCCTGGCTCCTGCTAGGACTGGAGTAAAAGCTGCCAAAAAGAATCAAGTGAAATGAGACAAACCCACCTTCTTTGCTCCTCACAATCAGTCTTGGAATCCCAACATGCTTCAGAGAGGAGCATCACTCAATTTCCCATTGTCCATAACAGTTGCCCACCACAGTATCACAGTGTAGCAGCAGTTCTCTTCAGTAACCCAGAAGGACTAATGAAACAGACGGCCAGCATCCCTTCCCTTCTGAAGAACAGTCTCTAGTTGGGTCTGAGGGTTGTAACAGTGAAAAGTGGGGAATGGGCAACATGGCAGACATGGGACCCACTGTAGGCTCCTTGGTAATGTGAGGATTGCAAGAATTTGGTGCTGACATCTAGTCGGCTTTGCTAACTATGGGAGGGATTTGGTAGTAACTTAGGGTTGAATCCAACAAGGTCGTTGTGCAAGCAAACCTTCTGCTCACACAACAGCATTTCCCCACCCCCTTCTCCCTCTGTGCCCCACTGCCAAATCTGCTCTGGAGGGTTGAGGGGGAACTCAGAGTGCATTGGGAGGGATGTGGTGGGGGGGGAGAGGGAGGGGAAGTTCTTTTGCATTGAGTAGAAGTTCTGCTTGCACAATGACTTGGTTGAATGCAACCCATAGCTGTCATACCAAGAGAGAGAGAGAGAGAAAGCTGTTAAGTGCTTCAACACCCACCCACTTGTTATTTCAGCTCCAGGCGACATGTAACGTTGATCATTCCTGGTTCAACGACTGGTTTACTGGGCACTTGAATTTCCAGATTGAACACCAGTAAGTATGGTCCGCAAGGAAGTGCTTTCTCTGGGTTGTATGTAGGTGAGTGGAACCCTGCTCACACAATGGGGCTTTTCTGGTTCTTACCCTACTGCCCCTTGCAAAGCAACTCCCTAGGGATGCAGGACCCTCTGGAATAGTGTGGGAGAGGCTACATTGGGAAAGAGAACGCAAGAGAAATCAGCGGCGTTGCCTTGTGCAAGTAGACATGCTGTTTCAGTTGTGTGAAGCTTCTTTGGATCCAAGCCAATGCATCCTAGGAATTTTTTTTCATGCTGTGTTACTCTGTGGGAAGAACAAACGTCCAGTATGTGAAGCAATTTTTCTATTGTTCGGTTTTCTGGATGACTGCCTTGTCTATGATTTCGACACCAAATGTGATTAGCAGAACTTGAGGCAGAATTGTTTTGGTTCCCCCCGCCAGTCTTTTCCCTACGATGCCCCGGCACAACTACTGGAAGGTGGTCCCTCTGGTGAAGTCTCTGTGCGCCAAGCATGGCATTGAATACAAGTGCAAGCCCCTGCTGACAGCCTTTGCAGATATTTTACGGTATGTATCAAAGGAGAAACGTGGCATAAAGATACAGGTGTGCAGTGGGAAGACGAGGCAGCTTACTCTCATTTACTGCAGGGGTGGATAAACCAGTGGCATGATCAGACCGGCCAAGCAGCTTTTAGCATCCCGCTGCTCCCATCAAATTTTACTGGCACTGCTTTTGCAGTTATTTTGGCAAGCCACTGCTGTCGAGAGCCCTCAGATACGTGGGAATGCTGTAATGCTTCCAGAATGCTCCAGTGTCTCCCAAGTTCTGACACTGGGGCACCCATTTCTGTTTCTGGAGCACCCTCAGTGGCAGCGGGCTGCCTCCCCCCGCAGAAGACACAACTGGTAACAATTGGCAGGGGCTGGCCAGCAGCCAGTGCACAAACTGCTCAACTGTTTTAAAGGAAAAGATGCTATTCCAGAAATAACACAACAAAGTATGACTTGGAAGCATCGTTTTCAGTGTTTCAGCAGCCTTTCCCAGGCCTTCCTGAATTAGTCATTTCTGCAGCATTTAATTCTGGTTGCTTTCATGGTTTCCAACTTTGGTTTTTTTATTACTTGTGGTGTTTTCTATTCCTATACATCCCTCAGGTATTTTTTAAATACAGGGTGATTTGTAAATTTTGAAATTAAAATAAGTAGCCGCCACACACACCCTTTCATCATTCTTGCAGCTGCCTTTTGCTTGCTCACGGCCGTACAGCTCTAGTGGCAAAAAAAAGGTTGACTACTGCTGAGCTGTAGATTTCTGCTTTCTTGATCTTTACCCAGATTCCTGCCTCTCTATTTAACTTTGATTGGATCTCAGGCAACATACCCTTTCTTTTCCACAACACTTAATTAAGTTTTCTCCCACCCCACCCTTTCTCTCACTGCAGTTCCCTGAAGGATTCTGGAGAGCTCTGGTTGGATGCCTATCTGCATAAATAAGTACTGGCTTTAGAGAAAACAGATTCATTCACGATCTCTTCACAGATGCCTTGGACCAGCAGATTGCCTTGAACGTTTTTCAAACTCCCAGTTTCATTGTTTCCTATTTATAATAAAGTTTATGTCTGATGCCATGCTTTCCCTATTTTGTACATCTCCCTTTGAACCTGGAAGTTAAAGTTGTTGACAGAGGTCCCAAATGAGCTGCCGTTCAGTGAAAGGAAGAAAGGGTATATGCATCAGAAGGAAAAGACTGCACTCTTTTAAAGGGCTTATTTTCTCCAAATGATTTGAGATGTCATATGCTTATTCTCTGAAGACCCAATCCAGGTAAAAATTCTGTATGCTTAAGCCCATTGTCACCAATCATGTGCCATTTACCTGGATGAGTAGGCTGTTGGGATTTTTATCTATCCTATGCTGCTACAGCAGGATTGTTGTGATGTTATGTTTGGTGTGAATCACATGAGTCTGAGTTAGACTGTGAGAAAGGAAGTTGGTCTTATCTCTTCCGTCTGAGTATGTTTATTGTGTTTTAGTTTCTCTTTTAGCAGTGTAGCGGTTCTGTATTGGTGTTCATAGAACACAGAACACGTGCTTACGGAGTTTCTGTATATAATACTGTAAATAAAGTAGTTTAGACCTACAGATGAGTCTTTCTTCTTGCTGAGAAATGCCAGAAGACATTGTGTGCTCTTTTCATGAGAGAAGAGTCGCAAACTGCCGGCACTCTGGACTGAGGGAGGATGCCAACCAGACAGAGCCAGGGAGACGCTCCGGAGTACTATGGGTTTGCTGTCCGGCCCCAGTGAGCGTTTTTCCCGACATAGGCCAAGAAAGGTTCTGCACCTCTGCTGTAAGGTTTATGCATTTTTTCAACACCTGGTTTACACAATAGGAAGCCTACTACACACCAATTACCTAAACTGGATTGTGGACCGTGTGTGTGTGTTTCTAGTGCACTCACATGTCCCTTTCTTGATATTGCGTAATGAACAAAGGCCACAAAGTTTGGCTTATTCCCTTGAGAATGTCCCTGGATTGTTGGTTGTTTTTACATACAAAGGTCCCAGGTTCATTTCTTGGCATTGCCAGGTACAGTTGGGCATGTCCTATCTAGAAAACCTGGAGCTGCTGCCACTCCATGTAGACAGTACCGCTAGATGGACCAGGGATCTAACTCAGTATAAAACAGCTTCCTATGTTGTTTCTATCACTTACAATGAGGGTGATTTGCAGAAACGACATACGGGTATAGGTCATATTTCCTTCTTTTCATGATAATCATGCATATGTGAGTTATGAAAGTGAGCTAATTTTTAAGCAAACCCATCAGCTAGCTGTTAAAGCAAAAAGGTCAAAGTACTATAGTAACACCTGAAGTAGACAGATATTCTGGACTATCATTCCCATTATCTCTGCCCGTTGAATTGGGGCTGATGGGAGTTGTGGTCTCCAGATGTTTCGGACTACAATTCCCATCATCCTTAGCTAACAGGACCAGTCATCAGGGATGATGGGAACTGTAGTCCCAAACATCTGGAGGCCCGGAGTTTGCCTGTGCCTGTCTTAAGGCATGCCAAAGGCACAATCCTGTTTAGACAACTGTATATGCCTATTTGTATTCCCAACGAACAGAACCTGAACAAAATTCTAGCTTCTACTGTCTCAAAACCTTGGCTACTTTAAATCAACAAAACTATCACAATTATATTATTTTGTTTCATATCAGTCTGTTACAAAGGAAGATTAAATAATCAAAAGGGAGCTTTATTGTATAGTTACTACAAGTCGTAAAAAAGAAAAGTGCTAGTGACAGGATTGCTTCTACATTGATTCTTTCAGTTTTCACCCTGGCACTAAAACCAACACAAACCTAAAATATGGAAAATGATAACAGAACTTTACAATTTGGTTTTCTTAATCTGAAGGCCAAACAGAAGAAGCGGTTTCATTTTTTGGTGGTATGTGTTTATGAGCATGTGGTAAATAAAATTAGAGGGAAAATTTCTGGTGTAAAAAACCCTCACATACACACATCTTCTACAATGCACATCAAAATAAATCCAGCTTCTGCCTTTGAAGTCAATTCTGGCAAGTGCAACAGTTCCCTCACCAACTCCCCAGATCTGCTCCAGACAGTTGGAAGAACCCCTAGAAAGGGGAGAGGGGAGTTTGTTCTGTCAGCACAAGCATTTATGCTTGCCCCATGGAGTAATTTCCAGTTGCTGAATGCAACTGAAGAGGATCAAAACCAGACAGATGCCATTTGAGGCGAGTAGCAACCAGATCCTATATGACAAGCATTAAACTAGAGACCAGGTTGTAGAACAGCTCCCTCAGCAACCTCTTGTTGGCCCACCTACTCTTTTGAGTTGTGCTGCAGATACTTCTAGCAACTCTGTATTTCAGTCTCACCAATTTCATTTTGACAAGCTTACACAGTAGTAGTAATCAATATTTAGTTATCAATATTTATTGGAAGATACAACTCAAAAGCTAAAATCATCTCAACATGGTATTCCCAGCAAAGATGGACCTATACTATGTATGGAGTTTAACGGGCTCAAGGCAGCAAGAGCAGCACCCTCCGGGTCCTTCGATAGCAGGGCAAGGCTTCAGACTGGTTGGATCGCTGGCCAGAAATTAGCAGTGCCAGATGTTTTGTCAGAGCAGTGTTCCTCCCTCCATGCATCTGTTTAAGCAGAGCTCAAGGCCTGACGATAACTGTCACATTTTGAGTACTACAGAGTACATTACCACAAAGCTCTGTATTTGTATAATATATTTCGCTCCAAGCATCAGCAGTGGAAGGGAACTAGTACAGAGTTCTAGAAAATAATTTTACTTCCCTCTTTTAAACTTTGATGTTAGTGCACCACCGCCCCTTGCTTTCTTCCTGGCGGATCCCTTGGGTTCTGGCTCTTTGCGTTTGGCTGAAGTGATGGAGCCAGTAATCTTAAAGAAGTCATCTAATCGGCCCTGAGTACTGCCCTGGCGACTCTTGTTCAGTCTCTTGACCCCGTTGCGTATTCTTTCTTCGTTGAACTGCTTCTCCCCGCACAAGAAGCTGACCAGCTCTCCCTCATCTGGTTCGTTCCACTTCAGATCCACAGCTTCAGGGTCGACAACTTCAGGTTCCAGGAAGAGCAGCTGGGCCTCCTTGTGCAGCCAGTTCTCAGGCACAGAATACTTCTTGGCATCTATTTGCTGGAGAATCTTTTCTATGCTCTTGTGCTGCTTGATCAGCTCCACGGCACGCTTCGGCCCAATTCCACGGATGCTCTCGCAGTAGTCGCAGCCCAGCAGTATGCAAAGGTCCACAAACTCCTTCTGCGTCAGGCTCAGATCCTGAAGGATGCGGCTCAGGTGGAATTCCTGAATCGGCAGCTTCTTCGCCTCACTGGCTGTAAGGTGCCGCATCAGCACAGGGCTACCAAAGGTCAAGCAATCCATATCCTCGGTAGCAGCTGCATAGACCTTGCTCGCTTTCACCAGTGCAGCACAGCTAGCTTCAGCCTCGCCAGGTGCATCAACGTAAGGGATGCCCATCAAGGTCAGCAGCTTCTTGCACTCATCGTTGTGCTGCTTAGTCACCTTCACTAACCTCTTGCTGAACTTTTCTACATTTTCCTCCTCACCTGCCTCTTTGGCCTCTTGCAACTGCTTCTCCGCTTCAGCTCGGCGCTCGGTGCGTTTGGCTAGTTCCCCCGATTTCAACTGTGGGGGCTTGCCATCAAAGACATAGACAGGCTTGATGCCATTTTCCACCATGCGGATGGTGCGGTAGAACATCCCCATCAGGTGGCTTGTGGTCTCACCTTCTTCATTCTGCAGCATGTCAGCTCCCTGCCTTACAGCAATCAGGAACTGGTAAATACTCATAGACGCATCAATGGCCACCTTCCGGCCAAAGTAACTCTTAATGTCATTCTCTCGAATGGCACCAGGAGCTATATCGGCAATCAGCTTGGCTAAACCATGGATTCCCATCCTGGTAACTCAGCTCCAGTTGCAGTCTGCTTCTGTGATGATACAACACAGGAGAAACCTAGAAAGTAAAACAGAAGGCATGAACAGAAGATTTAAAATGACAAGAAAGCAAAATGTTCAGCTGTTGGATCAAGGTATAATTTTTCCTACCAATCTAAGATTACCATGTAGTGGTTATTATTTTGATGATTAACAACAACAACTTATTTATTGCTTTACACTGAAACCTCAAGGCAGCATACAACAAAATTGTAATAAACTACCAATACACTATAAATAGGTTAAAAAAACTGCTCACTAATCAATTATGTACAGACTCCAGAGAAAGAAGTGCAAATTACAAATAAGGTAAGGAATTTATTCTTTTTTCCAATTTATATCTTGCTCTCCCTCTCAAAGGAATGTAAATTACATTCATATGCCACCCTTATTCTGCCATAGAACCCCATGGGAACCAAATGGGACAAAGAGGTACATCACATCAACTGAGGAATGAAACCTGGGACTGGAATGACTGACTGTATCTGGGACTAGAATTAAAGACCCAGGGTCTGTCATTGTTATTCTCCATTATTTCTTCCCGCCCAGTTAATGTGGCCTATTGCTGCAACACATCTAGTTCTCTCTCTGGATCCATCCCTTGCTTTAACTGAATGGAGTCACATGGTTCACATGGTTCAACTGGCATTCACGGTCCCTATTATTTCCAATGGGCATTCTGGCAGTTCAACCCCTGCCCCTTCATCTGCCCCAGCTGCAACAAAACATGTCTCTACAGTCAAAGCAGGCCCTGTAACTGCAATGGCTTGACTTCACCCCCGACAGCGCACACTCTTCCACTGTCTCCAGAGACAGAGGGATGACACCACCACCACCATTTTTTAAAATCCAGTTGGTGGTTCAGAAATCCTCTTGTAAGCAAAATAAGAGAGCCAACCCAGGTGACTCTTACTCGTTTCGCCCGTCTCAGACTGCAGTCTCGGAAGCATTTAACCCGGGAGCCAGTGCCGCTGAACTCCGTGGGATTGACCTCCGAGTGGACCCTGAGAGCCGGCCTACGCCGCCCGCCCAGCTGTCCCGCATGGACTGTAATGTGGCTCCCGCCTTCGCCCTTCCACGCCAGCCTCCCTGCCTGCGGTGCAGGTTTCTGCCTGGGGCCGTGGCAGGGTGAGGGCGAAAGCGGCTCCCTCCCACCCAGCCGGGACTTTCCTCCGCCACCTCCCCCGTCCCAGCCACGCAGAACGCGCGAGGGGCTGGTATTTTGGGTACCTTCCACTGCCGCCTGCACCCTCGCAGCCACGCGCGACCGAAGACCCTGCTGAGGACTCGGCTAAACCAATCAGCGCCTCCCTTTTGGCGCCTTCTGAATCCCGCGCCCAGAGCATCAAGGAAGGCAGGGCGGGCCAGGCGCCTGCTGGCTTCTGGGAAACGTAGTCCACGCGCTCACCGGCTTTTCCTAGTGGCCCGCTTCAGAGGTCTGGACGGACCACAATTCCCAGCAGGCTGTGCATGCGAAAGTCCTGTACCCCGCCTCCTTCTTCGTCCGGAGGGGGGGAAGAAGATGACAGACGGACTTCCGGCGGGGAAAGGGCTGAGCCTGCGCCGGAAGAAGAGACGTGTCCTTCCGCCACCTGTGAGGAGAAGCCACGGGAAGCGCCCGACAGAGCCATGGTGAGGGAGCGGGCCGGCGGTAGCGGAGCCGCCACTGTCGCCACTTTTGCCAGCCTTTGCGCGCCTTCCCCTTGCTGGGTCTGCTCGGTTATCCCGAAAGAGCCAAGGAGGGGCGGTCGGCGGGCGCAAATGGCCCGGTTTCAATGCGGAAGAGAGGGAGGGAGAAACAAATGGTGTCTCTGTTCCCACCTCCTCTGTCCCTCGCCGAAATGTCTCTTTAAAATCGGGGTTGGGGAACCTGTTGCCCTCCAGGTGTTTTGATGGACTGTATCTCCCATCATTCCCGGCCCCTTAGCCATGCTGGAAGGGCCAGATGGGAGATGGAGGCCAACGCAGGTTCTTTATCTGTGTGCGTGTGCGTGCTTTAAATACTGGTAACAATATGTTATTTCACCTCTCTCCTTCCTTCTTTCAATTTCAGGAGCTGGAAACAATGAGCAGATACACCAGCCCGGTGAACCCAGCTGTGTTTCCACACCTCACAGTGGTCCTGCTGGCCATCGGCATGTTCTTCACCGCCTGGTTCTTTGTGTATCCTCTTCCAGCCCAAAGCAGCTCTGCTGAGTGTCCAGAGGCCAGCGCCAGACACGTTTCAGTTGCCCACAGGGTCGTGGGGTTAGCGTTAATGAGCTCTGGGGGAGGTGCTTGTACCTTTGCTTATTTTTAATAGGGTAGGGAAAGCTGTCTCTGCACAAAACTCCCACCATCCCTTACCATTGGCCATGCTGGTTGAGGCCGATGGTGACCAACAGCATCTAGGGTGCAGCTGGTTCTGCATTACTGTTTTAAATTATTTTTAGGCTGCTGTTTAGCAAAACGATCAGGATGGTGTATGATAAAGGTAATATAAGCAAATGAAATGGAGTAGAAAGTCAGCATAAATATTAAACAAAAGATTGATAGATATTATGCAGTAAGCTACTATTTCTTAAAACTTCAGACAAATAAAAATGCCTGTGCCTGGCAGCAGATTGAAAGCAAAATTGGCACCAGGTGATTGTCTCAAGGGCATTTCCATGTTGCACAAAAAAGAACCTATTTTGCTGTCTGGGCAGGGAAACTCTTTCATTTAGTGTCTATTCATTTGGTGACTTTGATGTTTAATGGTGACAGATCTTTCTTTGATACTGTTCCTGATGCTGTGGGATAGTTGCCATCTTTTTCCTGAAACTGCATTTAATTAATTTCATTCCTTGTAAGCACAGTTTGCCACACTGAAATTAAACTGGATAATTTTTTTCTGTTATGTTCACTTGCTTAATTTTTGCATGCTGGGACAGCTGAGAGGGTGACAACCCTGTTAAACAAAAATGTCATGACTTTTTGCAAAAGTGTTGGTTTTTCATTGTGTATTGCTGGGGCTTTCTCCACTCTTCAGTCTCTGGTTTACTACTTTAACTAGTATTTCAGATATGAAGTGACCTCGACCAAGTACACCCGGGACATTTACAAGGAACTGCTCATCTCTCTGGTTGCTTCACTCTTTATGGGCTTTGGAGTACTCTTCTTACTGCTATGGGTCGGAATCTATGTGTAACAAAAAGTCAGGAGCTTTCTCAGGTAAGAGATTAATACCTCTCTGGTTGCTTTACTCTTTATGGGCTTTGGAGTACTCTTCTTACTGCTATGGGTCGGAATCTATGTGTAACAAAAAGTCAGGAGCTTTCTCAGGTAAGAGATTAATACCTGATTACACAATGAGAGTTTTTTGGGACAAATTTGGGGAAATTTCCCAGAAAATATTAGGATTGAATTGTTAATTTGGTTTAAATGTTATATTGAAATAAAATTCAGAGTTTCAGTTGGGTATTAACTTTGTTGGAAAATGTGCAACTATTTAAAGACATTATACTTCCATACAATCATTTATATTGTAAAGGGGAGAAATGAAGGCAATGAACATTTTTGAGATACTAACTGGCTAAACATGTTTTGGGCAGGGCCAGGTTTTTTGGCAGAACAACTGCTTTCTATGGGCTGAGCAGGTGGTGGTGAGGATTTCCCCCTCCTGTTGGAAAAATAGCTATGCCAGCCCCAGAGCTAGATAGTGTGGAGCCAATTTTGCAGGCATGTCAGGGGAGTGGGGGAGTTTTGGATCCTGCAGATCTATACTACTACCACCACCTCCAATACCTTATTTTTCCCACAACTGCCAGAATATCGCTGGCTGTACATCTGTTCTGGCAGTGCTTTATTCAGGAGTATCCAGTGGGTAGGTGCTGCCATGCCGGCAGTGGAGTAAGACCCACACTACTTCTTAAGGCCCGTCAGCCTATCTTTGGCTGGCTAAAGGATTGCAGTAATCCAAATACATGTTAGGGATCTAAATTATTATGTGTGCATGCATACTTCCCAGAAGCAGCTGCTTTGCAACTATTTAAAACTGCAAATTTGATTAGTATTGTGTCCAACAATTATGTTACTATAATTTGTCTTGCAAAACAATGAAAGTTTAGAAATGGAAAGTTCTCTGTGGGAAGAAAGATTATAGAAAAATGTCCTCCCCAGGTCACTGAGCAGGATATAGATATAGGGTGCACACACCATATAGTAGGTTGCCTGGTGCTTATTTAATAGTTCTATTTTAATGTGTAGAGTTCTGGCTTTTCTGAAGCTGAGTTTTTACCAGGCATGCTTGTGAATATAGACAAAGCCTTGTGTAGCATATTGCAACTACTTCACATGGGTGAAAGGCAAAGGATGTAGCAGGTAACAAAGTGATGTGAACCCATTGGCATCTGCACCGTAAAATACAGTTGCTGAGCCTCTCTGCCTGTGTTTGTGCTCTTCGAATTGCAACATGTGCAGTAGTGAGCAGTTTTGTATCATGTAGTTGCACAAATTATGAGGACAACTTCCCAGGCACGTAGAGCATAGAAGCCCCTCTAATTGTCAAGGCCTTGTTTGGCTCCCCTGCTTGTATGTTTCCCTGTTTCGGACAGCAATATAGAAAACTGTAATAGCCTGGGTACTTCAGAAAATAGTTTGATCCATTTGTTGTTTTTCCTTTCAGGTTCCAGCAGCCTTACTGAAGCTCTTTTTTATTTTTGTACGTAATGCAGCTCTTTGCAGCTTGGGCCTGCTTAATCTTGATATATGGTTATAGCCCAGAGTCGCAACATCAGACCAATAAAGCTGACTGTGATGAGCTGAAGTTTCGTGTTCTTCTTTGTTCTTTGGGTGCACTTTTCTGCTGTATATGAAGACTCATAGGCCTACACCCGCTACAGGAGAGAAGGTACAAAGCAACAGAAATTGCTCTTTGAATAGGATGGATATAGGAGACACAGAGTAATCATATGCCTGAAGGGATATTTTATCTCAACTCTTAAGAATTAAGCAATTGTGACAACAGTCAGAATTTCACGAGACTGTAAATGTTGACATACCAGACTTTCCACTGCTGTGAACAGGCTTTCAAACTCACCTTTAAACATAAATGAACTTTTTCTTTTGCACACACAGTATGCTGGATACTACGCAAAAAGGGGAGCATGTGGCGCTGTGGTCTAAACCACTGAGCCTCTTGGGCTTGCTGATAGGAAGGTCAGCGGTTCGAATCCATGCAGTGCGGTGAGCTCCTGTTGCTCTGTCCCAGCTCCTGTCAACCTAGCAGTTCAAAAGCACACCAGTGCAAGTAGATAAATAAGTACCACTGTGGTGGGAAGGTAAACGGTGTTGCCATGCGCTCTGGCACTTGTCATGGTGTTCCATTGCGCCAGAAGTGGTTGTCATACATGACCCAGAAAGCTGTCTGTGGACAAACTCCGGCTTCTTTGGCCTGAAGTGAGAAGTGCTGCACCCCATAGACACCTTTGACTGGACTTAACTGTCCAGACATTTACTTTTACCTTTTACTACACAAAGCATCCACACTCATTTTTCTTCCCTTCTTTCTGTTCTTTACTGAGAGAGCACCAATGAATTCAGAAGTATATCCTACTTAGTTCGGTGAGACATATTCCCATGTAGGTAAATAAACTCATTTCAGAGTAAGTCCCACTGAATGCAGTGGGACATATTTCCGAGTAAAAAGAGGCACATAGGATCACAGCTGTGGCAGGCAGTAGAGATGAGATGCTCCACTTCTGGAGCAACATGCAGAAAAGGGCAGGCCACAATATTTGGGGTTCTTCAGCTTAAGGGGGAAGCCTGTTAAATAAAGGTGTGTGTGTCATGAGTAATGTCTATACAATTCTGCAAAGTGGAGAGTGTGTGTGTGTGTGTAATACAGATAGATAAACCACCTCCTCCCTACTACTTACTTTGTCTCCAGATTGATTTTTCCTCTCAGATTGTGGCCCTGGTTTAAAGAATAATCTTTAGAGATGTCAATTCCTTTTACTGTGTTGCATTAAACTGCAAAGGCTAAAATAAAAAGCTGATTTGAGGAATAACATCACTGACTTTGAGCTACCTTTAAACTACAAGAGTTGGCAACAGGCTTTAAAAATAAAAATAAAATCCCAAGGCTATAGTAATTAAGTATGTATATCAGAAACTAGGCTAGTAAAAGACATGTAGCTCACGGATGAGCGGGTGTAGTTTTGGTTAATTGCTTTATTTCAATTCCATGTTTTAACTAAATCCTTAATGAAAACTGCATTTTGCTCTTATTAAATGGCATTGAGTTAAAGTTGAAAATAGCTGTGTTAACTGAATGTATCAGTAGGAAGTGGTAGTCCAATACTGAAGGCATAGATTTTTGATATATTGATGTATGACTCTCACACAGATATTTTTTCTCTAAAATGTCATATATATATATAAACTTTGCTTGCAGCCCCTACCATAACATTACTTGTAATAATTCAATTCTTTGAGATGGAGGAAGAAGCCATGAGCCAATCTTGGATACAAAGTAGTATACTTATATATTTATTTTTATAGGTACATTTCTTATGAATAAAAGGTCTAGGTAAGCAAAACAAGAAGTAGAGGAGTTCTGGGCACCAGCACTCCAAAACAAAACAAAATATAAATACAGATCAGAAAAGCAGATGGTAGGGGGGAAAGCAACCACACATATCCTCCACCAAAGCAAAATAACAATAAAACTTCATTAATATAGTACGTACTACAGATATGACTCTGAAATTGAGGGCAATATACAGTGATTAAAGCTGTGATAGCAACATTTAAAACAAAACAAATTAGTGCTTTATCTTCCTTAAGGCTCACAGTGGTGGCACAAAACTTTTATTTACAGGCTTTGAGCTTTTTTTCTTTAAACAACAACAAAAAGACAAAAGGCTTATGAATTTTCCTTGGAGAACTCATTCCCAGCCCCTCGAAACAGCCAGACTTTAAAAGCTGGCTCCATATCCACCCTTGATTTTCTTCTTGGCTCCCCAAATGGCTAGAGAGATATGGCTTCATGTTCCGGTTCTAAGGTAAGAAGAATTTCCTCCTAGGTCAGAAGCACTGGAACAGAGCTCCCTCCATCAGATGCAGGAAAACATCCAGTTGTTAATCATCCTTCTGTTTGGGGAGAGTATGTAATTGGTGCAGGTAGGGCGAACATCTCCCGAGACAGGCGAGTAGCATGAAGATGCTGAGCTGGCCAGTCCAGGTGATGTCTATGATACCAGTTCAAACATGGGCAGATAACACCTTGCTATAGAACTCCTACTCTTTAATGCTGGTAGTCCCCTTGCCCACCCCAATACTGTGAAGCACTTTGGGATTAAAAAAAAAAGTGCTATATCGATAAAGTAAGTAGTTGTAGCAGTTTTAAACAATAAAACCATTAAAACTGTAATGTAAAGAGTGCTACTGTTACAAAGGATTATGCATATCGGATTCTCAGCACGGATGTGAATGTACCAGTGAAAATATTTCCAATGCCAACTGATAAGACCAGGAGAAGAAGAAAAAAGTGATTGGTTAATTTACTTCTGATGTCACCGTGTCCCTGCTGCCCTCACCCTGATCTTGATCAGTAACAAACTATGGATGAATGGTTTTATACACTTAACGCACTGGGGAGTGGGTAAGGGGATAGTCAGGTCAAAATGTGAATGTCCTCACCAGATTGTTTTTAACCCAGCGGTTTCTTAACCACTAGTCTAAAGACTTCTTATTGCTGGTCTGTAGAAAGGAGTCTGCTTAAGCCTCCTCCTGCTGCTGCTCAGGAGGAGAGCACCAAAACATTGACCCACCAGGCCTAAGATGCCTCTCAGTCATTAAGCAACTGGCCCTTCCTCCTTATGAGCTGCTTCTTGCAGGGTGGTTTCTTCCCACGCTGCTGGAGTGTCCTAGGAAGCCCCAAAGGCCATGTTTGTGCTGCAGCTCCTCCCCACACCGTTTTCAGGAAACTGGCTTGGCGATATGGGGAGGAGCTCCGGCACAAGCACCTCCAGTGGAGCACCAGATTCTCCCTTTGCTGGGAAGTGCGAGGGGAGGAGAGGCTCCATTTTGGCTCCCCTTCTGCTGGAGTAACAAAACAAAAAAATCCAGCCTACGTGGCAGAAACATGCAATTGGCACATAGGGCTGCAGAACATGGAGAGGAAGAGCAGCCTATTGTTGCTAGAAAATTGGAGCGTTGCCCGCCCCTGCAAGATCCTGACTTTCTAATACCAAGTTGAAAAGAATTATCTGAATATTGTCCAAGGCCAAGGACATTTTTTTGACACTCCGATCGTGCTCAAGAACAACTGTGCTCTAGCTGGGGGCGTTGCTGGATGCCTGCATGGTGAAGAGTCATTTGGTACTGAACCTCCATGGATGATCAAAGCACATGCTTTGTGGACAAAGTAAGAAAGTGGGGGACCCCCGACAAATAACTCTGCAGGCATGGACCAATAGGAACAGCACTAGAAGATGGTGTTGGATTTAGCTGGGTAGCACCATTGTCTCTGTGAAGTATCTGCATAACCCTGCAGGTACAGTACTTTCACATGGTGAACACGCTGCCCTATATAAGCCCCCTGTCTCACATGCTTTTGTCAGTTAATCGTGGGAGAGATTAAGGCAGGAGTGGGGAATGGCTTTTCAGCCTGCATTAACTTCTGTGAGCCACGTGCCAATGGTAGGCTGGGCCAGATGCAAAAGTGAGCAGAGCAATGACTGTCAATGCAGATCTCACTTTTGTACAGTAGGCTAATTTCCATATACACTCAGACACCTCTCAATCTTCCAGCCAGCTAACCAAGATACCTGAAGGAGCGTCTCCACCCCCATCATTCAGCCTGGACACTGAGGTCCAGCTCCGAGGGCCTTCTGGTGGTTCCCTCACTGCGAGATGTGAGGTTACATGGAACCAGAGGACCTTCTTGGTGGTGGCGCCCACCCTGTGGAATGCCCTCCCATCAGATGTCAAGGAAATGAACAACTATCTGACTTTTAGAAGACCTCTGAAGGCAGCCCTGTTTAGGGAAGTTTTTAATGTTTGATGTTTTATTCTGTTTTTAATCTGTTGGGAGCTGCCCAGAGTGGCTGGGGAAACCCAGCCAGATGGGCGGGGTATAAATAATAAATTATAATTATAATTATAGATGCATTATTAGAGCTCAAGGACACAGTCCAACCTGGCAGAAACACTTGTGAAGCGAGGCCAGCAAGGAGCGTGTCCTGAAGGGAGAGAAGGCCAAGGGGTAGCTTTTGTTAAAGTGAATCCCATCAGGTGGCAGGTAGGCAGGGCAAAGCTTCCTCAAGCATTTCCTCCAACAAATCTTATACTGGTCACTGCCACTGGCTCATTACAATGATCTCCCCATAGCTAAGGTATTTTTTCTGTGTGTCTCTTACTTAAAAAGAAAAAGGCAATAGCCTCTATTCTGGGAGGGTGGTGTGTAGATGTGTGGCAGACTAAGACTGAAGTTTAGGTTAAGATCACCATTTCCACCCCGTCCGCATTGGCTCTACCAGACACGTGTTGGAGTAGCGGCAGTGGCAGAGGAATGGGTGGGTGGGGGGAACCCACAGCAGTGGTAATTCTAAGGGTCCTCAAATAGGGCTCCCAGATCTGTTTAGGAGGAACATAGGAGGTGGAGAGAGAAGCAGGGGCTGTAAGGAGAAGCAAGAGTGCTTGCTTGTCAGTAACAGGCTGTTTCACAAGGGAGATTTCAACCAGTTTTGCATTACCAGCATTCAATGCAAGAACATTTTCACAAGTAACATTGAGTAACAGTGCAAACCTACACCCCTCTACTCAGAAGTAAGTCCCACCAAATTCAATGGGATTTACTCAAGAGGTAAGAGTATAGAATTGCTACGGAACAGATTTCTGCACTTCTTTCACTAGGGAGGAAACCCCTCCTTGGCTGCACTAAATGCCACTAACGAATTACATGACCCAGTCTGACTGATGGGGCAAAATGAGACATTAATAAGGAGGACAAAACAGCAGCTCTCTTATTGTGCCTGTTTGTTTCCCTGATGTTCAGCAATGGTGCCACCTGGTGGTGAACACTAGCAATTGCAACTACATTTCTCATATCCTTGTTCCTTGATAAGACAGCCCACAGCCATTATCAGATGCTATCCATGCCCTTGGTCTGCTGGGTCTCCAATATCTTCCCCAGCCCATGTCTGTGTGCCCTTCTCAGCTGCTTCTAATAAATGGTAGTTCCTCAGTGCCAGGTGCCATTTCCCCTTATGCCCATTCATGGAATATGCAGCATTGTAAGGAAAAGTGGCAACCGTTACTGGGCCACCAACAGACACTGCGGACATTATCTACACATTTTTATTACTTTTAATGCCACTTTTACTATTCCATCTCCCTTCAAAGAATCCTGTGAATCATAGCTTACTGGGGGTGCTGCAAAATTTATGTGAGAACTCCCCATGCAAAACTATGGTTACCAGAGTTCTCTGGGGAAAGGGGTTGACTATTAAATCTGTAACGCAGATGTGAGCTGAGAGCAGCAAATGTGAAACTGGTGATAGCCCTAGAGGAGCAAGCAAGGGATGGGGACGGGAGGACCTGTCTACCTGGGCTATTTCATTACTACTAATAAAATGGCAGATCCATCCAGGAATGCAGGCACCAATACACATTTCACCAACACAGAGATAAACCCAGCCACCATAATAAAGTGGATTCCTACCTTAACACAGTTGTTCCTTTAGGTTTACAATAATCTGATTTAAAAACCATCAGTGCTTGGTCATTAGAATTAAACCAAAGGCAAGTATGTTTATATCTGTGGATTTGCAGATTGATAACCTGATTCAGAATCCATGAGCAGTCCCAGCAGCTAACCATTTTGCTTATCTTTCCCATCCCTGTCCTCTCATCTTCCCTAAGTTGCTGTTCACACTCTTGCACAGAAATCTAAATAACCCGTTTTACACAAAAAAACAAAAAACAAAAAAACCAACAGAGCCTGACTGAGTTGGCCAGTCCTTTCTCCCTATGAATGGAAGTTAAAGGCCTGAAACGCTGGGTGGTTGTGCTTTTGCATCTGTTTTAACTCCTTGTGCTTCCCCGATTCAAAATGTGGATGCAGGCTGATGCCCAGCGACAGCCTGCTTTGGTTTCCTATGAGAGACAAGTGGATCAATAATCAAACAAGCTGATCTTGTGTGGAGGGGGAGGGGGAAAGATCAGTGGTTTAGCAAGTTAACACCTTGTAACAGTAAGTTACCCAAAATACACCCAAAATATTCTTAAGAATGCCAAGGTGGCTTAAGGTCTGGAGTGAAAAAAACGTTCTGTTTGTTGCCTGACAAGTGACCCCTTGGGGATCAAAACACTTTTCAGTCTGGATATATGTTTAGTGTAGGGTAGATCTCTTCTGATGGCCTCCCTCTTCAACTTCAGGGGTGGTCTCCTGCTGAGCATGGGCCGTGCCATGTGCTTGTTGGGCTGAAAGGCATTTTTTGCTGCTCGCGATGTATGGGCCTTGGGAGGAGCCCTAGGATGCCAATGCATATTATATCAGTTCAGAGGCAAAGCTCAGACACTGCTTTCCTCAAGTAGATTTGAGCTTGCTTCTTTAGAACTGTATTTATCCAATCCTGAAAAAAGGCACATTGGGAACAAAACTAGCCTGCCTGAGAGTTGTTTTTGTGAGGTTACTGAGGTCTTCTCTCCCTGGAATGTAACTATATGGCGAGAGAGAGAGAGGGAGGGGGGAAGCCAGAGGCAAATCCCATTGCTTTTCCATTGGTTGCTGCTGTTTGAAACGACTGGTCATTTGTGTGTTCCAGTGTCACCAGGACTTCTGCAGAGCATAAGTTAAAGAGAGAAGAAGGCTAGCTGCCAGCCAGAAGGTCAGAAACTCCAGTGTATGACTTGCAAACACAGCCAGGCAGAATATTCCTTTTACAGAAAGAATTCCAGTGTTTCAGCTTTAGGGAAGGACTCCCAGCGTCATCGTTGAGAAATGCCAGTGTCTAAGAAAGCCGCTTCATTGGCTCTCTGGGTGCTGAGATCTCTTCCCAGCCGAACTGTATTTTGTAGTTCTGAGGTGTCCAAAGACATTGAACCCAGGCATGGCTCCAGTGTAGAATTTTCAAATCCAGTGTAAAAACGAGGAAAAAGAAGGAATGCTGATGTCTCTACAACAAGTAAGGCCTTTGGAGGACTGAATGACAAGCATCTGGCATGTCAAGGGGGGGAAAGATGCCTCAGTATTTCCATGTTTTGCTTGCTAGTGGCATCGTTCCCCCAGAGTTGTTTGACACTTTAATGTTGATATTCCACCGCAGGGTGGGGTGGGGTGGGAGAACCATACCAGCTGATGACAGAGGCAACAGGATAGGACTTGGGGGCTCATAGGAGGGAACATCCAGTCCAATGAGCCATGTGGGCCCATTTCAGTTCCAATCCAAGGGCAGTGGGGCTCCCGAGTCTCACTCACACAGCCAGTAGAATTGGAAGTAATAGTCAGTGAAGAGAGAGCCCATCTGCTCCACAGCAGTACTGCAGTTTGCTTGGCCCTGTGATGAGAGTGGGAGGAAGAAAAAGAAGGTTCAAGGGAACTGGAAACTGTCACAGAAGAACAAAGGTTAGCCAACAACAACAAGAGGCATCTCCAAGGCCCTGTGTCTGGGTGCAAACGCTCAGATATTTGGGTAAGGTCATGGGAGTTTGACTAAATTTTCTGACTCGGCCATCTTTTGATATACTCCCCCCCCCCCAAGCTCTAAAGGATGAATCCATAGGCTGTTATGTTGGGAGAGGATATTGAAGGTACTTATACTCACAGGCTTAGCAAATCGGAAGTGATAGGTGAACTCCTGGAATGGCATCATCACCACAGGCCAATGGTATGTTACTCCCTACAGAAGAAGTAGAAGAAACCAAACCTGGATTAAAAGGAACACTGCTGCTATAACAAGGACCTCTTTCTCTGGCCTGTGCTAGAGGGAGAGCTAATGCACCTTGCTCTCTGCTCCCTCTTTGTAGTGGAAAATCGATGTGAGAGAAACAGGCAGCAAGATGTAGTACTCCACCTACCACTGCCAGTTGCTGTGCCTCTCTTGTAGCCACGGGTTGGGTGGGCAGAGAATATGGGATGGGGACACACAGAATTAAGATCTTATTGAACTGGAAAATGCAGCTTACTGAATCATGAAGGTCAAACTACATATGACCTTAACTGTGTAGTTCTGCCCTTGTGTGGGCTTTTTTCCAGAATGGTGGTAATCTGGGAAATCTAGTCAGATGGGTGGGGTATAAATAATATATTATTATTAATTATTATTATTATTATTATTATTATTATTATTATTATTATTATTATTATTATTATTATATCAGGGTTCTACACAGCAGTAGAGCTATTTCAGTTCTTTGCTCCCCATGCCAGCAATTGGGTGGAGGTGAAGACCTGCACTCAAGGAACCATACAGAACCATGTAGTTAAGGTCAAATGCCGTTTGCCCCAGATTTGCTCTGAAATAAGAGACAACACTTATTCTGAAAAACATGAGGTTAAAAATGTAGACCATATGCCCAGCCAGCACTAAATAGCTGAACAAGCCAATGATGAAGATGGTTTACTTATGAACGTTTACATATTTTTATCTCCCAGGAAAGCCTTCACATACAACCTTGACAGGTGTGCCTCTTTCTACTTCTCTCCTTTATAGGACAGTACTATACATATAGAAGTTCAGTGGGCCTTACTCACAGTTCAGTGAGTAGAGGATTGCGGCCTTAAAGAGGATCCAAAGGGCATTCACCCAACAATGTGCAGAAACTAAACATACCAGTTTCCTTTTCTATTACGAGCAGGAACTTAGGGGTGCAACTGGCAAGCACCTGCCAGCCATGATACGTTGTGGTCCTACCTGGGTGCCTGCTGCATCAGAGAAGCTGTCCGCGTTCACAGTGTTGTGCTGACATGGGTTGCTGGAGGCGAAACCACAAAAATAGCCAGACACAGCAGAGGAGGCGCTGGGAGAGAGAGGAAAGGGCAGACGAGGATGTTTAGTGGAGGCAACAAGGTAAGCAGTTTTGATATGCGACATTGTCATACTTTGGTACTCTAACCTGCAGCACCTTTAAAGACACCCTTTTTAATTGAGCATTCATCGTAATTCATGCTCATTATGCTATTGGAGTGGTTATACATGTTTGCACCTTCAATACCATTTGCGCCCGCAAAATTTTTGCGGCGGTCATACTGCTTCATTTACAATAGGTACATGCCCTGTAATTTCCTCCTAAAATTTCATACCACGAAGGTACCAGTTTTTCTTTTCTTGTTAAAAATCTCAATAATGTTTGGATTTGGATACTGGCGTTAATGATGATTATATGTGAATACCGGTAATAGGAGGTTAGTAGGGGGAAATACAGCTAAAAATTTCGAGACCGGAGGGAGGTAAGGGTGTAAAATAGAAAATAAGGAATCTAAATTAGGTTGGTGGAAGGGAAATTGATAAGGCATGAGGAAAGGATCAGAAGTACTAAGGATCAGAAGTACTAAGGTGCTGAGGTAGGGGAAAAGGAGTTAGATTATGCAAAATATATTTGGTATATTATGTTAGTGTGAAAAAGGACAAGGAAATGGTAAAAATAGATAAGTTTAAGAATTTGGAAAACTGATAAAGAGGACAGACAATGAATTCAACAGGGGGGGGCTCGAGGAAGTCAACTGAAATATGAAATTGAGGACAAGAAGAATACCTGGCCCACGGAATTGGGCCAGGCCTAAGCAATGATATTTAATATGTTAGCAACGTTAAATGTATAATGTTTATGTTTCGCCCGGTGAGAGAGGGGGATGAAAATTTGTTTCCCTCAGCGAGAGGGGGGAAGGATGGAAATTTAACGGTATTGTTAAGTGCTTAAAATGGTTAAAATCAATTAAAAAAAATTGAAGGAAAAAAAAGGAGTCCTTGCTCACAACTCCCGCCCGATATTCAGCTGGCTGCTGACCGTTGCAACATCACTTTAGGCTGCACCCCTCCCCAGAGCCCCTTGTCTTCCCAAGAAATCTTACTCACTTCATCTCCAGAGTAAGATTTGTGTTCACCGAAGTAAACTTGCTGATAGGGATGCGGTACGTGATGTTCCCCGTCCTATATGCACAGACAGAAAACGACAGCATAACATGTAGCAGCCGCCTCAAGATGTGGAAGCTGTATCCCTCCCCATTGGAACCAGGCCACACCGACTCCTCTGCGACACCGCCAGCTCACAATACAAAGCAATCCCTGGGGAGTTATATCATGCTGGACCCTGGCTGGGAGAACAGCCTTAGACTGTGAAAGGCTGCCACCCAGCATTGTCCAGTATTGCCTGCTCTTGAGAGGGCAGGGACTCTCTAAAGCAGGGGTGGGGAACCTCTGACCCAAGGGCCACAAGCCCTTCTATCTGGCCCCTGTGACTCTCCCCGTGCCACATCCCTTTCTCCCCTGTTCATGCCCCTCAACAGTGCAACTCTGCACCCTCAGTGAGTGTTCTTGCCTGCCTGGATTGTGTCCTTGAACTCTGATAACATTTCTTAGTTGCTTGGAGGGAGGACAGAGGGAGATGAGGGGTGTGTGTGTGTAGAAACCAGCTTACTGTAGAAAGGTAACTTTTACAATAGTTGTTCCACCTGCTTTTGCCTCTGGCAAAAGTGTACTCTGAAGAGAAAGTGGCTCTGCGGCTGAGAAAGGTTCCCCACTACCACTTTAAAGGTTCTAGGCAGAGTTTCTTCCTAGCCCTGCTAACTGAGACACCTTTAATTAGAAACACCAGAGATTTGAACCGGGGACCATTTGTATGAAAAGCACGTGCACTACCAGCAAGATCACACCTTCCCAATAAATCTACAGTCTCTCTCTCACACGGCAACTTGAGGATTCTGGTCAGAAGCATTCCACCTCAACGTGGCTTCTGCCCGTGTCCAAACTTCCCTGCTGTTCCCCTTGTCACTGCACCCACATCCAATAATGATTCTGTCACTAAACACAAAACCAGCTTACGCAAGTGGTCTTGACGTCGTGACAAAAAAGATAATGCATGGAAAAATCCTGAATTGGTCATTTATCAGCTGCCTGCATTTTCCCCCTGGGAGAAGCCCAGTCTCCTGAGAACTTGGCCTAACAAAGGTTATGGCAGGACAGCACTTCACCCACCTGCATTCATCACCAGCAGCACAGGCCTGAGGCGTGATGACCACGTTGCTCTCTATAAGTGATATGGACTGGAGCACAGGAGCTTTTCCTGCAAGGGGGAAGTCATCCATACAGGGAAGAAAGTTATTCTACATGGCAAGCAAACCCAAGTCCCAGGTGTTTGGAGAACCATCAGAGCTCCTAAAGCTATATCATACAGTCTTGTCAATCTGGTGCCCTCCAGATGTTGCTGGACTACAACTCCCACCACCCCTGACCAGCTGCTGGGATTCCTGAGAACTGGAAGGCATCAGGCTAGGGAACAATGCTGGGAGGGATTTCTAAGGTCAAGAAGTGGAGGCAAAGCTGGCCACCAACCTGGATGGCTTTAAAAGAGAATTAGACAAATTGATGGAGGACAGGGCTATTGATGTCTACGAGCCTCGCTAGTTATGCTCTGCCTCCATGGTCAGAGGGGGTATCCCAGTTGCTGGAAACGGCAGGTGCAAAGTGTGCTGTTGTGCTCAGGTCCTGAGTCGAGGCCTAAATATACAGCAAGCCGTCACAAGGAAAAGGGGGGGGGTGCTTACCCTCCTGGCTGGTGCTTCCTGTGCTGGGCTCCTCGGAGTCTGATTGGCTGGTGGTGCTGCGCCGCTGCCGTGTCTGCCCAGGGGAGAAGCTGTTGCGTGTTAGAGGGAGGTTGGAGATGTATTTGGACTTGCCTTGGATGTGGGTGAAGGGGGAGGATGGGCTGGCATTGGGGCTGCTGAAGCCCCGTGATCTCTCAGAGGTCTTTGGCCACTTTGTATGGAAAGTCACCTTGCCAGTGATTCCCCTCGATTTAGCTTTGATGTTGGTCACTGGCAGCAGTGACATGAGGCTTTGATCTGTGAAGGTAGAGCAATGAGAAAAGAATTATGGTTTGCGCCTTGAAATTGATGTGAGGGCAAGAATCCCCACTACTTTTTCTCCATACACCAAATTTGCACCTACCCTCCCAACATTAAGTTACCATTGTACCTTATATGTTCAGGAAGTGCAAACTTCTGGAAACAATGCAATGCAAATCAGATAAAGGTACAGTGGAAACTCGACTTACGAAGTACTCAACTTACGTATTTTTCGACTTCCGAAAGGGAAAAAGCGGCCGTGCGCCTACGAATTTTTCGACTTCCGAAAGGAAATCCGCTTGGATTGTAGATGCGGTTTACTCGACTTACGAAGTTTTAGATGGGGTTTACTCGACTTACGAAGGTTTACATAGGGTTTTCTTACGAATTTTTCGACTTACGTTTCCAATGCATTCCTATGGGAATGCTGTTTTTCGACTTACGAAATTTTCGACTTACGAGTGTGCTTTCGGAACGCATTAAATTCGTAAGTCGAGGTTCCACTGTATAGAAGTTAGTTAAACCTTCCATGTGGAAGCACAAGGGGGGAGGAAACGGGACAGTATTCTGTCAGGCAAGGGGAAATGCCTTATTGCTAAGCTGAATTCACAGCCCTCTGTGTGTTCAAGACAGAATAGCGTTTACCTGTCCGGTTGGTGGTGGCTGGGGTGGTAGTCTCAGAAGCTGCATCAGAAGATATGTTGTTTGGAATGGTGTTCAGAAAAGGAGAACAGCACATGGAGAAACAAGGCGGGTCGGAACAGACTAATATGCTATGGGCAGGCAAGTCATAGAGAGATTCAGGCACATGTGTTGTGGCTGTAGGAATAAAAATAAATAAATACCAGCATCGGTTCTATGTAGGTCAGAGTAAAATGGCAAAGAGTCAGAGCAACACACAATAACCTCCTGCATTGTAAGGCCTAGCTCATGCAACCACTTTGGGACTTATTTATTTCAATATGGGCCTTCTGCATGCACATGGACTGAGTTTGTCCATTAGCAGAGGGAATGTATTACATTGGCCCTCAGCCATTAATAGTGAGTAGAAGCTGCCCATGATGTGTAGTGCTGATTTTCTTTAAAAATGCAGCATACTGCAGTAGGCCGACAGCTGCTTCTTGTGTGAAATGGCTGGTGGCAGATCAACCTGCCCATCATGTGAACACACAAGAGGGACCAGCCAAGTTCCCCAAGCCTGACTTTCTAGCTGAACACCTGACTGGCTTAGGCTGGGAGACGTTTTCACAGACAGCCACAACTGGTACCTACCACGCTGTTTAAGGGAAGCATCATCAGGTGTGTTTGATGAGGCAGCAGTAGAAAACATAATCTGATTCTTATCAATGTTCTGACTGGACCTAGAATGCAAGGGGGGGAGGGAAATGTCACTTAAAGTATTTACATATATATAGAAAAATGTTATGTGTGCTAATAGAAAGAGATGCATTAACGAGGCAGCTGAACATCAGGGTTTGGAACGGAAGGGTGCAAAAAGGCTGCAGAAAGGAGGACAGGGAGGGGAAAGCAAGACAGAAAGCAGGATGGGAAAAGGAGGACACCCTTGTGGACAAAGTGTCAATGGGTGAACAGATCAGGCAAAGCCTAAATTCCAAACTTTAAAATGGAAAGCGTAATGCTGGTGGTCAACAAAAGAGGTTTAAAGACTGTCTCAAGGCAAATCTAAAAAAATGTAGTATAAACACCGGCAACTGGGAAACACTTGTCTGTGAGCGCTCCAGTTGGAGAACAGCCTTTACCAAAGGTGTCATGGGCTTTGAAGACACTCGAACTCAGAATGCAAGGGAGAAACGTGCTAAGAGGAAGGCACGCTTGGCAAACCCTCACCATGATCAACTCCCGCCTGGAAATCAATGTCCCCACTGTGGAAGGACATGTGGGTCCAGAATTAACCTCCACAGTCACTTACGGACTCATTTTTAAAACCGTGTTTATGGAAGACAATCTTACTCGGCTACAAGTGATCGCCAAAGAGAGAAAGAGAGGACAACCCTCCCATCCCGACAGTCTAGTCCAGGGATAGCAAACGCTTAAGGTGAGACAGAAAGAGAAGTTCAGAATCTGACAAATGGCTTCGGACCAGGGCACTGATCTCTCCCTAGCCCCTATCAATCAAAGAAGCACTATTTCCACTTGATGTACCTGTAGATGTCATCTTCCATATATGGGCGCGGGGGCGTGCGCACACACACAAACAAACAAACAAACAAACACACACACACACACACACACACAGAGCTATATCTGTATGTAGTTGTAAACTGCATTCTGCAAGCGCAGAAATTCTTCCATCCACAACCTGAGGATTTATTCCCTATGCTGATGCACAGGAAGGAAAGCCTTAGGCCTTTCTTTTCCCTCACTGGTGAGGCAGGTTAGCTATCTGCTGCAGTGCTGGCTGCTATGTAGACTTCATGCTGTGGGAATTTTGGGCAACAGCAGCAACAACAAAATTGTTTTCAGGGCGAGGGTGGGGGTGGGAAATGCCATTCAATTCCAATGAAATTTGAAAAGGGGGCTTTAATTGCCCTGCTTGGCTCCAGAATGTTCATTCTAACAGTGAAATGAAGAAGGGACAGGAGTAACTCCCGTGTACGGAAAGGTCACAACACCTGGAACATTCTGGTTTAGAAAAAAGGCAAGTCAAAGAGGATGTAAGTGTATGAAATTATGCACAGTGTGGGAAAAGTGGATAGAGAAGCATTTTTCTCCCTCTCGCATAATGCCTTGAGTCATCCAAGGAAACGGAATGTTGGAAGATGTAGAAGAAAGGGCTTCTTCACCCAGCCCATAGCTACACTCTGAAATCTGTTCCAAAAGATGCAGTGACAGCCACCAACTTGCATGCTTTTAAAAGGGGATTAGACATGTTCATGGGGGATATCAGTGGCTATGTGCTACCTTCAATGTCAGAGGCAGTTGCTGGGTACCACAAGTGTGGGAGTGCTGTTGCACTCAGGTCCTGCCTGTGGCCTTCTAGTTAGGCATCTGGTTAGCCCCTGTAAGAACCAAATGCTGGACTAGATAGGTCTTCCACTTGCTCCAGCTGAGCTCTTACACTCTCTCTCTCTCTCTCTCTCTCTCTCTCTCTCTCTCTCTCTACGTCTCCCTGCTCTGTTTAGGAGCAGGAGTACTAAAATATAGGCAGCTTTAAAAAGAAAAAGAAAAACACAGAAGAGGAAGAGTGGGTGGCATGGAAACACAAGTCATCATCAGAAAGGATGCAGCATTTACATCAACAGTATACAGAAAAAGAAGGACCATACCGTGGACACAGGGCAACTGGGATGCCAGGACCCCTGTGCCGAAAGAGAGCCAGGAGGCAAGTGGTCGGCACAGCAAAAGAACTGCAAGGCAACAGGAAAACAAAGGGGGGAGGGATGAAAGGCACAGACGACAAAAGTCACAAGTAGGGATGATTTGGATGAGGAGGAAGGGCGGACAGAGAAAAGAGGTGGGGAGAGAAATAAATTGAAAGAAAGGAAAACAAGTAGAGAAGGGAAAGAGAAAGATCAATCAATTATTTAGGAATAAGTATTGCAACAGTGGTGTGAACCATCTAAAACTTCTGGGTACACACAGACAAAGAAGCTTGGAATGCTTATTCCCTGTGGGCAGAATTCAATGCCATGCTATGGTGAATGTCCAGTCATCGCAATCACTGCAGCTTGTCAGACAGAACAATCCCCTTCTCCTCCTTTGGCGCTGTTCTGGGGGTTCTCCCAATCCCTCCAGAGCCAGTTTTGGGGGTCCAGCCAACCCTGTTGTGCAAGCAGAAGCCCTCACATAAGGCTTGTGCTGATGGGACTCACTGGGTGAATCCCACCCGAAGACTCTGGCCTTCAGTTACTGTAAATTAGCCAACACATATTTGGAGTCATGCATCTCTATATATTTATGTATGTCTGTGTATTCACCATGCAGATATGGCATAGAATCTGGCTTCCTGGGAATCCCTCAACTCATGCCAGCAAGTTGTGCTTATGGGAGAGCCAGTGCCATTTAGTGGATAGAGTGTCAGACTAGGACCTGGGAGACCAGGGTTCAAATGTCCACTCAGCCAGAAAACTCATTGGGGGTTCTCCCCACCCTCCCAATTGGATCTCGAGGGGCATGGGGGAGTGCAAGCAGAGGAAAGTCTCATTGCACTGCTGGGGGGTCCTTGCCCTGGCTTCTGTTAGTAGAATGGGGTAGCTGAAACCAGCCCCAAATAAAGAGATTTCCCTTAGGGATAATAAATAAATAAATTCCCTCTGGGACCACATCCATAAATCACAATAAATAATAAATTTCCTCAGGGACTATATTTCCAAGAAACAGCTTTCATGTATTCTATTTCACTCATCTCCTGGGCAGTGTTTATTATAAGGTGCTCCTTTTCTTTACCAAGCTGACAGCCCCAAACCCCAGCTGTATTAGAGATTCTTTAAGACCCCCCCCCTCTAGATAACATATCTGGTCTTCTTAACACCTTCTTACACTCTTTTCCATATCTGATCTCCTAGCGCTCTTCTGGTTTGAAGGTTTCTTTCATGATTACGTGTTTTCCTACTTAGGGTTTCGAAAGGAAGATGCATCCCTTTCTGAGGAAGTACCGGTAAGTGACCAAAGGAGGAAGAGGGGCAGGAAAAGAAGCTACCAGTACATACCCTTCTATATCCACAACGTCTTCCTCATTGCGGTAGCTCAGCACATAGAGGGTAGACATGGATATCACGCTGGGAAAGAGAAGAGAAATGGAGCCTTTGGAAACATAAACTTTCAATATTTCAGGGAGGAAAAGGAAGTTGTCTCCAAACAGGTCAGCCTTTGTGTGTATGATTAACTCAAGTCCAGGGAAATCTTTACTCCACAGGACATCAAAAAGGACATATACTCAGTGGCATACCTCGCCAACTCAGTTTGAAAGTAAAATATGGTTAGAAAGGGCACTTGCCTAAGAACAACAACCCAGAACTGCAATTTGATTTGAAATCATATTTATTGCAAGTGGAATCTGGTAGCCAGGAATCCATACCGGTAGTAAAAAACAAAATAAACAAAATAAAAAATACACAATACCAGGAAGCACATCAGATCAGTTTCTGCATGACATCCCATGGCTGCCTATCTAACATACAGGATGTGCAACATACAGGATTTGCAAACTAAAAGAGGAGAGCTCTAAGGCACCAGAACTCCAAAATTCCAACAAAGCCGCCTTCTAATCTAAAAACAAAACAAAACAGGTTTCTAGTTCTCCTTATTGCTGTCATTATTTTGAAAAATGTGATGGCAAACCTCACCCCCTAAAAAAGTGGGAGAAGGGAGGGAAAGTAAATTTAAAAAGTCCAGGCTCTTCAACTTTACTGCAAAGTGATTCACTTAATTTTCTTCTGATTTCAGGACAATAAATGTAGTTGCTGTCAGCGCAGTTGTAGCAACCAGCAATACACTGGACAGGCTCAGCCATGTTCATAAAAATGATATCCTCACTTTTGTCACATGCAACCTAAAATAGGTGGATTTTATGACTGAGGTGCATTTCATTATGATTCTAGGGGAACAATCAAGAGACAAGAGTACGGTGCTAAAAAGAAAGCACTCATCGCTTCACCTTCATTTGGGATGAAACTGGCCCACCCCTAGATAAGCATGACCAGATAAGCATTCACTCACAGGCCAGAAGCCCATAATAATAATAATAATAATAATAATAATAATAATAATAATAATAATAGTAATAATTATTATTATTATTATTATTATTATTATTATTATTATTATTATTTATTACTTATACCCCGCTCACCTGGCTGGGCCTCCCCAGCAACTCTGGGTGGCTCCCAACAGGATATTAAAACACAACAAAACATCAAACATTAAGAACTTCCCTAAACAAGGCTGCCTTCAGATGTCTTCTAAAAGTCAGATAGTTGTTCATTTCCTTGACATCTGGTGGGAGGGCGTTCCACAGGGCGGGTGCCACTACCAAGAAGGCCCTCTTCTTGGTTCAAATTCTCAATTCTGTGCACCACACTCATCTGCTGAGTGTGAAACAGCCCAGGGGTGCAGACACCAACCTGAATGCCATGATGATCACCAGGGCAATGATGGTGCCTTGAAGGAAACGTTGGCTGATGCACGCTTGGTCCGTGACCACAGAAGGGGACTGCATAAGACAAAGGGGAGGGAAAGAGAACCATCAGAAATTTCATCAGAAAGTTATCCCTGTATTCCTACTCTGATCTTTCTGTGTCGTTCTTTTGGGGATAGCAGGCTGTAATGTGCCCCTTCCTCACTGACCCTCAAGTAACTGTTCACCCACCCTCCCCAAGGAAGAGCCAAGATGAGGCTTTGGTACCGCATTTCAGAAGGCCACTAAATAAAGGAAATAAAGGAGAACCCTGAGTTGGTGAAGGAATTATGAAATGCAATGAAAATGCAGACTTTTTGAAGTGGAAACAGAATGCAAATTATTTCAAGGGAAGGTTGCTGGATGAAGCAGGAATGCAAGAGTCAGCTCAGACACCAGAAAAAAATTCAGATCAAGGCATGCATCATGTATACAAAAATAGTTCTCAGCCCACAGAGACCATAAATAACACTCTGCAAGCGTTTTCAATTTGTATGCGCTAACATTCACCCAACACCTTAACAAACAGCGTCAGCAAACACAACTTGGCTTGTGGGACTCACAAGGTAAACATTTGATTCCATCTGCACACCATGATGGTGAGGTGCTGCACAATCAAGAGCCCCAAACCCAGCCTACAGAATCAGCAGCTGTGTCTCCTTTCAAGTGCCAGAACCAGCTTTAATAACACAAACGTGCAATCACAGCTCAGATTACAACACGTGTCTCCCTTACAAAGGCTTCTTACCTTGCTGGACATTTTGGGGGGCCTCTTTTTGTGTGGCACACTTCCTGCACGGCTGAACTGACTCCCTGCTTGGCTGCAATGAAAGGAAAGTTAGGATGCACGCAGATCAGCACTCCTTATCACATTTAATTTCACTTCATTCTGCTCCTCCGCCCTCTCCCACTACCAATCTGTTTCTTAACAAACACTCTGTTTTCATAATTTTAGCACATATAGGCACGGCCCACAATGAATTTGGTGCAGCTTTCTGGAGAATGGGGAGATAGCCCTGAAATAGGATTGTGAAGTAGTCAATATTTCTTTTTTGCCAAGGAGAAGGTAACAGACTAGGTATCTAGCTGGTTCATAGGCATAAACTCGACACAGGTGGGAGGGAATAAGGTGCAGCGAAGGGGTCCCTATATGAAGGAGAATGTCAGGGTGCTACCAGAGAGGGGTTTAATTAGCAAATGGGTCATTCACAACAGTTTGGGTATTGTTTTGTTTTTAAACTTACTGGGTGTCTAGTGAAGGTTTCTACTACTTTCACTATTCCTCCTTGAAAACAGAGTACTCTCTGAAACAGATTTTTAAACTGGGACTTGCAGATACAGATTTACAGGAAAGTCATCTTTAGAGAGTGTAGATGCTTGCGCTATCTGAAGATATTATTCCTGTGGGAGAGGAGTAGGTAGACAGAGTCCTCTGAATCACTGGGACACTCTCAGAGGCCCAAACTGAATACTTCTTCTGGCACCATGACCTCATAAGAGGCAGGAGAAGGGATCACAATATTTGCCCTCTCATTATGAGTGTGGTAGAAGAGGCGTCAGTGGAGGAACAAGTTTTTTAGCCTGAGTACGTATCTGAGCATACTTCAAAGCTCTTTGCTTTTCTACCAATGCAATCCTATGCTTACTTACTCAGAGGTTCAACTGTGTTCAATGTAACTTATTCCTAAAAGCATGCAGAGCTGTATTGTTTAAAATACTCTAACTGAAAAGAAGTTAGAATATTAAATTTACTCCCCTCTCCTTGCTTTTTTTTTTTTACACAGATCTCTGTAGTACCTGAATGCTCCAGAGCTAACAGTTGATTTCATACTGTCCAGTCGCTTGAGTTTGGCGAGTTTATGACTCCATCTCTCCAGTTCATCAATCCGGGTCTCCAGGTTATCAGTCAGTTTGCAAAGCTCTTTCACAGCCCCTACATTTTCCATGAAAATGCGCTCCTAGCATGGACAAAATAAACACTCTCTTTGGGTGTGCTCAGGTCCTCACAATCATTCCCTATCCTCACCCCACCCTGCTCCTTCCATTCAAAGGCAAGAGCACCTCCACCACAGAAAGATTGCTCTTTGATGCCTATAATCTATCACCCAGTTAACAGACCAATTTTATGCATGTTTTATCAGAAAAAAAATCCAGTGTTTTCAATGGGGTTTCCTCCCAAGAAAACCTACATAGGATTTCTGCCTTAGATGACTTTGCCCCTAGATACTTATGACCCCCCCTGTGTCTCCCGCCAGAATGGTCATCAGGGGGCTGCCTTCTGGGACTGCTCTGTGTGCCTGAGGGTCTGGGTCTGTGTGTCCATTTGAGGGCAAGGAAAGAAGCATTTTCAGTCCTTGCTCCCCAGCTTCAAATTTTTCTTCCAGTGGCCTCAAAACCCCGAACAAGTCTCTCTCTCCCCCCCCCCACCATTTCAGCTTTGGCTTGGGTTTTGCTAAAAATATATAGAGTGGGAAATGATGCCCAAAGAGTCTGTCATTCCTATCAAACTTGTTTTCTGTTTGTTGCTTGCCTCCTCTTCTAAGGGCTCCACTCACCTTATTCACCACTAGGAAGTTCTCTACAGTCCTCCCACTGGTAAAGACCATGTCCCCAGTGTCTTTCACTGCTTCTGGGAGAATCTCCCTCACCTCCTGAGCAATGACACCTGAACAGAAATGGTAAGCATGTATCACAGTGGCTCTGGGCCACAAAATATAAATGCAACCCTATAATCCCAGAGGCACCTTCTACGATCAGGTATGAAGGAGTTTGGACCAATGCTAGTAGGAGACTCTGTGATGCACGTACCTCCAGCTATATACTGTATATATAAAATATGCTGCGGGAGAAAGCAACTCGATTGTAGCCTATGGGAGGGTAGAAATAAGCAAGTAACTAAGGGTAGCTTTGCAATTTATAAAGCAAATACGTGTTCCCAGGCAGGAGGATGCGGCCCACACTTTATGTCAGCCTCTGCCAACCTGGCAGCCATCAGATGTTTTTCACTACAGCTCCCATCAGTCATACTCATCATGGCTGCACTGGCTGGAGATGGTTGGAGTTGTAGCTCAAAACATCTGGAGGGCGCTAGGTTGGGGAAGGCTGCTTTATTTGTCTGCCGCAAAAAACCTCCCTGCAGCCTCCCTGAGTGAAGACTGATAATCAGTAAATCTGTTGGTGGGGCTTAAATAATTACATTGTTTCTCCATGCAAAAGGAATACCTGTGCACAGAAAGCTAGCATCCGGAAGAGACATATGCTACTTCAGTGGTCATTATCCATTTCAAACCTAGGATCCATCTTTAGCCCAAATGTACTCTGTGAGACCCATTTCTTGATTTTTACCATAGATGCGTACAAGCATTGCAGGGGGTTTGACTAGAGGAGCCTCAGGATCCTCCCAACTCTACAATTCTATGATTCTATGAATGACAATGACTGCAAAAGACCAAAGCATTTCCCCCAAGCCCTGCAATACTGGGGACTTTCACTAACTGTGACCTTGAAGTAGAGTGTCATATATTTGTAAGATCAGAACCAATGATCAGATGACACATTAGTGATACAATTTAGTATGCCTATGGGATGTTTCACAGGAGGACAGGAACACACTATCATGAAGGTCCCAAGTGCAGGCCAACAGTGGGTATATGTTAGATCATGGATACCCTGATTTGGGTGAAGGTGGATGTTGACACTTTTGCTAGCATTAAAACTCCTGAACAGCAGAGGTGCAAGGATGAAGCTCGGGGTCAGTGAAGGGACTGTACCTGTCTCTGATGTGTTCTCCAGGCCTACGGTGGCAGCAAACTCTGGCTTGTAGTTATAGTGCACCAGTCGCATACGGGAGATTCTCTTCAGCTGTTCTGTGGTATCCACCTGAAACCATAAGACCCACAATAATGACTTTGGACTGCATTTCCTAAGCAGAGATCCTACTGACTAAGGCATGCTGGGCCAAGCTCTTACTTCCTGGATGTCGTCTTTTACTCGGATGTCTGATGGGTGCATAAGGGAGCCCATGACTTTCACGTTGCCATGGACGACCAAGGCTTCATCTGGGCGGTCTGTGTTGATGCCAACTCTGCCGTGGTGAAAGACGGTGTCAGGGAGCTGCGCACGTTGCCAAAGTACATCGCTGTCACTCTCAAATTGGCCTGGGTTAGAGGCCTGCAAGAAGAAAAGAAAAGAGGGCAGGGATGCCCATAGGACATTAATGTCAACAACACAGAAATGTAGAGAGAAACAAAGTTATTAGGGAGAAAAAACTGCTGCTTTTAGAATAAGACCAAATGCAGAACAGAGTCACCTCCCCTCTTCCTAAATGCAGGGGGAAATTCTTTTGCGCAGGTTAACTGATTTGAATCATTAAAAACAAAAATGTTGCCCACCAACCAATATTGAAGCTGGGCAAGAGAAATAAGCAAATGAGTCAGCCAGGCACAGAATACCAAACCACCAGAGCAATTAAAATCATGTAGAGTGGCAAGTCTTTTATAGGGGCCCTCCACAGTGTTTAGTGGCCCAACACCTCTGCAAGTATTTTGCACACTACACTGTACAGGCAACTTCAGTGCACATTTTTGTAGTCAGATGAAATGCAAGTTGCTTTGCAGAGTATTTTGGGAATTCCAGTTTCCTTTTTTTCAAGTTTTATGACCATCAGCATGGATAAGAACACACCACTTTCTGTCCATGTTTGGAGACAGCGACACAGCCTCCAACAAAACTTACTTTGCAGCGTAGTTAGACAAAATGCACAACAGTAAGTTGTTTACAGCTTGCGAAGGCTGTCTGGTTCACTTTGCAAGCTAAGCACAAGGAGCCTTGGTTCTGAGTCAGTCGGTGTTTACAGACCTGCTGAGATAAATGCCCTTTTCCAGCCTACAACGGATAAAGATAAAGTTGCAAGCTTTTCTCTTTCAGTAGGAGGGGTGTGTGGGAATTCTAGCTATGAGGATCACCATTGCAATCACCATTGCAAAACAAATCCCCAAGGGATTGTTGAGGAGTGACAGGGTTGCTTGCATGAGGGTTGTGATGGTGATGATAAATGTGCGATGAGCCAATTGGCAAAGCCAGCACAAGAGTGACAGGAGAGAACAGGAGGAACAAACATCTCAGACGGTGCTTATTTTCTCAATATGTTCCTGGGGCTTAAGCTTGCCTGGTCTGGAAGCCTCTGGCCCCTATTCCCAAATGTAGTAAGGGCAGATTGTGGCTTCTCAGGAAAAGGACCTTTTGCACATGGGTCAAGTCCAGGAAGCAGCACTATTTGATGTAGGGGCTCAGTGGCTCAGGTTTCCATGTGATGCTAAGCCAAACCACAGCTTACTGCAAATGTGTGGATTCCTGGAGAGGAGATCACAAGTGCTTTGCTCCTCCACTGCCCTTGCTCCTGCCTGCTTAGCATATTGTCTGAGGAGACAAACTGCGAGCCCAGGTCCTGACAAGGGCTTAACCAAACCATGGCTGAAAACAGAGCAGTGCAGCAGTAGCTGGACTGGAGAAGGAGCACAGCACCAACAATATCCTCCCTGGGAGCAGAAGTTCACGCTAAATCACAATCTGGCTCGGTATTATGTGCATACTAGGTCAATAAAAATGGCAAAGAAGCAGTTTTACATCTGATACGAATTGGGCTTCAGCAGCTTATTTCACGTAAGTCTTTCTAGGCACCAATGTTCCTATCTGATTTATTCTGCTCATTGTTCGTGATTTACACAAACACCCCTCTGCAAACACTCCTATGCATCCTTCTTTATCACTTTTTCATGCAGTTCAGAGCTGCACTTTCACAATGCAAGTCTGTTCCAAAGCTGAACCAGAGGGTTTAGTTATTCTCAAACTCTGACCCCTTTCCCTCACATGTTCCCCTCAAAATTCACGGCACTATGGACATCTGAATAAGAGGAGAGACAGTCACTGAGATGCTATAGAGAGTTCAGAAAGTTTAGAAAGTGGGAAAAGCACAGTCACAGGAATGAGGAATTTTAACTAGCTAGGTACAGAACTATAATTTCACTCCTCGTGCTCAATGGGAGTGTTATCTGACATTGTACTTTCCTATTGAACCATCACTTCTGCATGAAAGTACACAAAAATCCATTGCAGTCATGCTGCCGTTTGGCCAAGCCTCTGTGGACTGGGCAGGTGATAAGCAGCACTGTGTGTATTCTGCACAAAAAGCCAAGGTTTTTAATAAAAACATATGCTTTTGTACATTTGCACAGAACATACAATGGAAGCAGATTTCAGCATCTTGATTCTCAGGAGGTCTGTTTCTCCTCCCCGCCCAAGCTCCTTCCTCTCATGGGCTTCACCAGGCACTGTCTGGTGAAATTTCCAAATCCAAGGAGAAGCTTCTGTAGGGCTTCTAGTGGCGAGGGCTTCAGTGTCCCTCAGAGGCCTTTGCCCTTCTCCATGACTATCAGAATATTTAATTCTATGCAAATTTACCGTTTGCAAAAGTTCAGGACTAAAAAAAGTACCTACTAACACAGTTCTGGGTATATGTCTAAAAAGTAATACTAAATGGAGTTTGTTTCCCATTATTCCTCTTTTGTGATTACATGTGTTATGAGCCTTGTGCTAAGTACCCTCACAACTGTTTTAATGCGACATATCCTGCTGAAAATTTGCTGCTCTGTTCTTTGGGCAGATCTAAATAGTCCTAGTTTCACGAATCTATTGCATTGCATCAGTGTTCCAATCAGTCCTCTTAGCCCAGGCAAGCAAGCAGCTGCAGGATGCACTTTCTCAGCCTCCAGATCCCACCTTAAAACCCACCTTTCCCATGAAGCCCTTGGATTAAGATCCCCAGCTGAAACAAAAGCTAACTGCATTTGCTCACATGCATCCCTGCTCCACCTCTTCCAACACTGCCTTCTCACTTGCCAATGTTTAGACTGTAAAGCTTCTTGAGACTGTGGCTTTTTTTTTTGCTTATGAAATCCAGCAACGGGTGGTGCTGCTTAAGTACTATTATCTCACACGTAGAGGAATTATATAAAAGGTGTCATAATAAAAGTATCAGGTTTACAGAGAAGCAACCGTGGGTGTGACACAGCTTCTGACATGTTCCACAACCACTCTGGTGCTCACACCATTTTCACTGCGGATTAAGTGAGTCAGCTGTGCATCTGATGTGCAACCAAACCACATTTCTTGTGCTAGTGCAGACAGATCCTTAGCCTCACTGACAAGACTGGGGCAAGCTCTCCTCGGGGCAGAAGCATCTCTCATCCCATTCTACAAAAGAGCCCCCCGACTCCACCCCGGAGACTGCATAGTTCAGCATGCTACTTACTTGTCTGCAGACTCCGGGGTCCCCGTCCGCCCTCTGTTTGTGTTTTAACCCCGAACCGGCCCTTTGCTAGAGGAAATGGACACAGCACTTAAAAAGGCAGCAGGGCGGAGACAGCCAACCACAAAGTCACAGCCTAGTGTCCTCCTTGTTTGCAAAAGGCTCTCTGGAAGCACAGGAGCCACCCACGACCTCTTCATATGCCCTTCCCCCAAGATCATGATTCCTAAAGTCCAAGAAGCCAGTCTATTTAAGATGCTTACTCAGACATCCAATTAGCTGAACCCGTTTGAGAGCATCAGTTTCAGAACTGATGCATTGGGGCCCAAAGCAATGTCTGGTGGGGACATGGGGAACAGTTCCTTACACATGTGTGCCCACCTAGGTGAAATTAGATGTGGCTTTCCTATAAGTCACCCTCATGTGATTCCCAAATCCCCTTCCCATGAACCTTTAAGCATGTGTCCGCACAAGTGCAATATTGTGAGTTGGTTTAACATCTGAGCCATGTGACTTGCCCTGTGCCTTGGAGCAGGGCTGCATGCCGCTGTGCAAGCTTAATGGTGGCATCCAGGCAGCAGAACAGCACAATCAATGGTATGACTGCAGGGCTGGTATCCTGTTGCACCATTCCTACTTGCAACCTTGCCTTCCTCTTTCTATTGCAGAGGGCGCAAGAGCTGTCTTACAATCCATGGCCCCTGGGCACCATTTTCAGCAATAAACCTTTCAATCCTGCCCATATCTCCTTATTGGGAACCATGAAGCATGGGATCTCTCTTACTTGGTGTTTGCAAAGGCCTTATTTGTGCAAAGGAGAAAATGAGGATGCAGAAAGCCAGGGAGGAGTTGGATAGTGGGGTCTGCAGATGGAAAAGGGGCAGGAGCAAGGGGTGCTGTGGAATCAGGGACAGTTTGGTACCAGTGTCAAGAATTCCCCATCAAGTCAAGTCAAGAGCTGTAGGTGCTCAGAGTTAGGAGAACAATGTCCTGCAAGGGAAAGGGAGAAAAGAGGGACTTACTCTAACAATGATGCGCTCCGAGATGTGAGCAGCCAGAGTGTAGTTCTGGCTCTGGGCATGAGCTTGCAAGGCCACAACCAGCATGAAGTACCTGAAAACAAAACAAAGTGGGTTGAAGATAAATGCAGGCTTTAATGCACTCCTAATCATAACTCGACATGATGACAATTTATTTTTTTTAAAAATCAGTAAAAAATGAACATATTATAAATTAAATTAATTACAAACTAAATCTGATGTATTGCATTCCAACAACAATATTACATTCATTGCCTTTCTTCTGGGAAAAAAATGAAATGATTTGAGGCCTAGCAGCTAAAAGAAATGATGGCCTATACAGATACACTTCTTTTGTTCAGCATATGCAGCATCTAAACCACGCAGGCACAGTGCAAAGATAACCTTTCAGGATCTAGAAAGACTTATGCATACAATTAAGAAAAACATAATCAGCTGGTGATCTGTTTTAATTTTTGTGTGTATTACCCGGTATATAGGGTTGCCATATGTCCAGAATTTCCCGGACATAGCTGTGTCCAGATTTTCACTTTTTGAAATATGGAAACCCTAGTATTATAGGTGCTGTAAATTGCTTTGATTTTTTAAATGAAATTATACATATAACTATATAAATAAAGGACTTTCAATGGTGATAATATTTTGCAGCAAGTTTTACCCACCATTTTTTTTATTCTGTGGAGGTTTTTATGTTTTATTTCTGTTATTTTATTAATGTAACAATGTTCACATTGCAGGGCAGCACACACATTTATTTATTAGTTATTTAGTTAGTTAACTTTAATTACAGATTTTTTTTGGGGGGGGGGGAGACAGGTAGCACACAGCCCCTACCTCTGATCGGGATTGGGCTTGCCCTTCTTCCTCATGTTATTGGCTGTTGTCTCACTGAAGTGCAACCGTCCCACAGTGACCTTTGTAACCTGCTCCGAAGGCAAATTGACCCTGGAAAAAAGGAAAATAAAAAAGTATAAATGACGTTCTGCATGTGTCAAAGAGAAAGTATATTCTTTTACCTGGATGGGACCAACCAAAGCGCGTAAAGTTGAGGACGCAAGGGATGCATGGTGGGGAGGAAATCTGCATTCAGGCGGAGTGTCTAATACAAGAGAGCACCAAGTGCACCTAAACTCCCAGGGAAATCAGTGGCACAAGAACAGAGCTAAGCACTTAAATCCCGACCCATTTCAATGAGGAACTGCTGTGCTGCTCCTGGGCGGGAAGCTTAATATGCAGTCCCTTTTGCGTTCAGGTGGCAGCACACTCAAAAGGGAGAGGTAGTGCAAGAAAGCAACACCGCCTGTAGGAAGAAGAGCATCTTCCAGTTATGATGCACCAGCAGAAGTCAGATTAATGCGCAGGAGCCGCCATGTCCAAGCTACCCTTTCTTGTGCCTAATCTTCTCTGGACTGCTCACACAAAGCTGTGTGCATGTGTTAGAAGTGAGGGTTTGGAGGTGGGCCCACAAATGGAAGCAGTACTCACATGACAGGGTTGAAGGGCCGTTTGCTGCGGTCAGACTGCGACTGCTCTATGTTGATGGACTGGTTCAAGGCCTCCAACTGAAAAGAAAAGATCCAGGCTCATTTTAAGGAGCACAAAATGATGTGTTTCCAGGCTCATGTATCCCCACAAGCAGCCACCTCTTTATTTTGAAACACTGCAGATAGATTATTTGACATCCTGGTGACTGGCACTCAGTATGTGTACCTTCCCTCTTCTCCAGCTGTTAAGCCTGGGTGAGGTAGGAGAAGAGCAAGTAAAAAAGGTTATTTGCTGCATCCCAATATGAAAATAACCACACAAATTTAGTAATGGAGTCACTATTATTCTACTTGCATGCAGAGGGAGTGCTCCTTTGCTGAAATTCAGATCCAGTGGTATATTGGAAGGATGCTACATTTTAAACACTAAATATGAAGTTTTAACTCTGCTGTTTTAGTAGTTATTTGATTAGGTTTTCTGCTTATTGAATTTAGCGATTGTATATTCTATTTTCATGTTTTTGTTTTAATTGTATTGTAAGGTGTCCTGGGATAAATACATTTTGCACACTCAAAATTAATTGAGTGTGGGGTTATCTGCCTTGAGGAACTCTTGAACCACTGAAGGATTACAAAAGACTGATGTTATCAAACCTCCAGTTTTGAAAACATCAGCTCCCACTGCAACCACTCAGGCTATAAGATGGCTTGGAGCTAAGACTGCACAAACACACGGCCTGACAAGTCACACACACAGCCACCTGTGCAGTAAATACACCAAGCTTTTCATAGATATGATAAGTCACATAATTGCTGGTATCAACAGAGGTTGTGCTCCACCTCTTTAGCCATTGCATATTCCCATCTTCACACTTGCCTTTACTCCGTGCAGTTTCAGATAGAAGCATTCAAGCGGCTTCAAGCCTTCGGGGGTCTTGACATACTTAGGATCTCCAATCATACCAATATAGACCGTGACCTGGAAGTGATTCTTCTTCTGGCAAACAAAAGCATCATCACCCACAGAGAAGTTGAAGCCTTTATCTGCATCCACCCGGTATGTGGGCATCGGTCTGTCACCAAAGGGAGAAGACTTGAACAAACTGGCCACTGGTAGTAGCTCATGAACATAATAACCACAATATACATTCAATGCCAATCAAGTTATTTTGTTGCAGATACTCTCACTCCAACAGACACAAATTGCACAAGCTACTTCTTCTGCCATCTGCAAACATAACATTTGCCTGGAAACGATAAACATTTGGAAGGTAACCATGTATCTCCCCCCCCCCCCAAAAAAAAACCACAATTTGCCAGCTTGGACATAAGGCATCACCAGCAAGCATTCTTGAAGCATGAGCCATCCTACCCAGCCCTATCCTGAAAAAGTTTAGGTTACAGGGTTGTTTATCAAAGCACTCTAAACTGTTTCGTCTCCTCTCCCAATGCAAATAACAGCTTCTAGGGGACAATTTTCAGAGACAACCTGGGTAGAATCCAGAAGACCAAACAGAGATGCTGGAGGGCCCCGTGAGATTCCCTGCCCCTGCCTTACAACAATACAATGAAGTAGGATAGGTTGAGAGATAGTGGGCTGGCCCAACAGCACCTAAAGAGTTGCATGGCTAAATGGGGGTGGGGGTGTAGATCTGGATCTCTCTGGTCCGCCCACCACTCTGTCCATCACACCACCCTGGATTTGAGGTTGTGATGTTGGGGTAGGGGAATTTGTAACTAGGTTTGAAGTGAGGATGTGACAAAATAAGCTAGTCCCAACATGCGAGTCCCAGATTTGCTATCTTGATAGTTTCAGAGAAAACATCAAAGGATATGTGACAGCTACAAACAGGCAAAAAGTCCTCTTCTCATCCTAAAATTACCCCTGTCAGTTAGCATTGTTCCTTCTTCAACAGCCACTAAGGCAAATGGCAATGCTCCGGGGGTGGGGGAAAGGTAAACAGTATGAAGCAAGCAGCTCTGCTTTGATTTGTTTGGTTTTCCTACAGATCTGCCAACTGACAGCTGATTAGGTTGGCATTGCTTACTAGCTCTGGTAAAGCAATTTATGATAATCCCGAGACTTGGAAATCTCCCACCTCAACTAGATTCTACCCACCCACCCAAATGGTCACTGAAGACATTTCCACGTGAGATGCAGCTTGCTGGCTTCAGCGCAAGGCTAGGTTCATTCTGGACTGCCATACGTCTTAAAACAAAGCTACCTGAAGTTGCTCCTTACACCTTCCAAACTCTTTCTCTCTGCCCCCCCCCCCCAATGACTGAAGTGTATGTACTCAGGATACAAAGCGGGAGCAGCTCAGAGTGTCAAATAAGAGGTGGGAAGCAACATATGTAGCAGCTGGGGAGGTTTAATCTATGTCTCCTTAATGGACTAGTTGTCATGGAAACACTGAAAATATGTGGCCTTCGCCAACAGGCACGCACACACACAGCTCCCAAGATGCCTGGTTTGCTCTGTGGGGAAGGCCTCTCTGCCTCACGGACCGATATACATGAACATAAACTGCAACCAAATAGGTGCAAATGAAATAAAATCAAATACTTTAAAGTTAAATGCTGTCAAATTCAGCAGGCCGGCATGATTGAGTTATATTTTAAGTACTTGTTGGAGGAAATGCACCCTTAAAAATTGATTTTTCTCATTTGAGAAAGAAAAAACTCCCGTTAATTTCATTTGGGCTTACTTCTTTACTGGCCCAAGTGTAAGAAGAGGCTCCCTAACGATGATCAAGCTGGTCAGTGACAGAGCTCCGGAAGGTCTGCACTTCCTACCGGTACTATAAAAACTGAAACTTTATATTTTTAAAAACAAAATAAAATAAAAAAAAATTCCTTCCAGTAGCACCTTAGAGACCAACTAAGTTTGTTAACTTGGTCTCTAAGGTGCTACTGGAAGGAATTTTTTTTATTTTATTTTGTTTTGACTATGACAGACCAACACGGCTATCTACCTTTATATTTTTAGCCACTAAGGTGTAAACAGTTTAAATGAGTTTTTGAGGGCTCAGTTAGCACTAGAATTCAACAGTCTTTCCTAATCTCTGGATGCTTTGGACTACAACTCCCACCAGCACCAGCCAGCGTTGCCATGGTGACGAAGGCTATTGGGAGTTGTAGTCTGTTGGGGTTGGGAAGTCTTATTTAACAGATGAAGAGTATGTGCTGGTACCTTTAACTCCTTAGGCTTCAGAAAGCTGTAGAGGGGAAGACTTGAACCAAGGGGCTTGATCGTGACAGGAAAAAGGAGGGACTGTTGAAAATAGGAAGGGCTAGCAACTGTTGAAAGAGTCAAAGCTCAAAACAACCACAGTAACAAGTGGGATAGACAAGAAGAACCCAAGATGGCCAGGAATTTCAAGATCCAATGCAGGATTCTGTGTGTGGCCATGGCAAGAAGAGCATTTCAGTAAGTTGCTTTGGCCTCCAGAGGTCCAAAGCTGGCCGTGCACATGCTGACAATCCTCCACACAGACATGCCAGCAGCAACTGGATAAACTCTGTTTGCTGTCAGCACCCTTGGGCTGAGTGAACCTGGCAGGCTCTATAAAGAGCCATTTAATTCTTCCTCATAGCAACAGGGGGGACCCTGAGCTGCCAGAGATGTGCCCTGAACGAAAACCAGATGGTGGTCACAGAGTAAGCTACCTTAGCCAGAAAGTATGAGAGGAATTTCTCTCCCCCTCTCCCCGCTTTCCGTCACATTTTTGGTGATTCATTGTGCCATTCCCTCCTTCCTATAGTGCTTGCCATTCTGCACTATCCAAAAGCCAAATTCTTCCCCTTCCATTCCCCCCCCAAAAGCAGACACATGGTCATTCCTCTTCAGTTCTAAGCTACCTCATCTCTCCTCAGGCTCTTCAGCTAGAATAGACATGGTTTCTGTTTGCCACTGAGATTGTACTGGGCCTCTAGCCATTCACCACTGAAACTTGAGAGAACAAAACTGGCAGCTTCCGCCATTCAATCAAATCACTTTCGCTACCTGGCTCTATACAAATGGCTCGGCAAATCCAACACGAATCAAGGACCGCAATCTGTTCAAACGAAAGCCCGTATCTTTCTTTTTACAAAACGTGTGCAAATGTTTAAAACATGTATTGGGTCAAAATGCAGAGAAATTCAAGGACAGGTAATGAAGAAATGAGTGTGAGTTATGAGGTAAAAATGAAAAGGCAAGGGGGGTGGACAGTAGCAACTCAGAACTGGAGATAAGGGCAGACAGCCATCCCCAGAAACGCAATGAGCCATGCTCCTGTCACAGGAGGGTAACAGTATGCACAGAGGCCTCTTTACGAGGCAGATGTCTACGCCCATGGCAACAGATAGCACTACAATTTCCACAGATAAGAGAGGCATCTCACATATTATATTCCACTTTGTCTTAAAGCCAGGATCTCAGAAAAATGTCCTGTTCTTCCAAAGCACATCCTAGCCACCTTGTAAATGAGTGTGCCTGAATATTACAATCACTGTGGCATGTAATGCCTGACGCCCCCTTTGAAAGTCTAAGCAATTTTAAAAAATGGTATCTTTCGTTAAAATTATTAAATCTGAATTGTAAAAGGAGGGGGGAATTGGTGAGGGAAAGCTACCCAGTTGAAGAATGTGCAAATCATGTGGTCTGAGTGCTTCACAACCTATCTTTCTCCATTGAGAGCCCCAGTACTTGGGCCACAAACTCTTACTTTCTCCTCGAAATTCAAGGATTAGTATATGTATTTTATATAGATATATAAATGTTTTATTCTGCATTTATTTCTGCTGCAACAGGGAGGATGGGCGCCTCTAGTTTGTAAAAGTACATGGTTTTCATTGAGGGAGAGATCACCCAAGTTAATTATAAAAATGATTGCTTTCACCTCACTGAGAACAGGGGGTGTTGCTGAACATGTGCTGCCTATAGCCCATGGAACATTAATGGGAAATGGCTATGTTGAAAGCCAAGTAGTTTTTAGTTATCCTAGGGCTTGCCGATCAGAAGGTCGACGGTTCGAATCCCTGCGATGGGGTGAGCTCCCGTTGCTCGGTCCCAGCTCCTGCTAACCTAGCAGTTCGAAAGCAGGTCAAAGTACAAGTAGATAAATAGGTACTGCTCCGGCGGGAAGGTAAACGGCATTTCTGTGCGCTGCTCTGGTTTGCCAGAAGCAGCTTTGTCATGCTGGCCACATGACCCGACGCCGGCTCCCTCGGCCAATAAAGCGAGATGAGCGCAGCAACCCCAGAGTCGTCCGCGACTGGACCTAATGGTCAGGGGTCCCTTTACCTTTACCTCTAAGAATGCCAGCATGATTAAAGAGCCTCATCAAGGAAGCAGCTAGACTGGAGGCAATGAGAATTCCTTCAGCAAAATAAAGTCATGCCGAAGTGAGGACAATGAATAATATAGTGATGGGGGGAGAGAAACATCTGTCTCTACTTTCTCCACATCACACGTACCGGTAATTTATAAAGCTCTATCCTGTCCCCTCATACATTATTTCTAAGTGCAGTGGCTCTACCGGTATCCCTTGATCATCTGGGTTCCCTTTTCTGCACCTTTTCGCTTTTTTGGAGATGAGGCAACCAGAACTTTGCGTAGTATTCCACGTACTGTACAGTTACACCATCCGTTTATATAAAGGCATTACAATAACACACATGGGTAGCTTGTAGGCTGTGGGCCCTGTGTAACCTTGTCTTCCCTACACTGCCAAAATCATACTGGAACTCATGTCATTCAGTGGAGTATGAGATTCAGGACACAATCCAAAGTGCTTCCTTACTTGGTGCAGAGTTAAAATTACAGAATTTGCTTCCACATGTTGTGGTGATGGTCCCCAATTTAGAAAGCTGTTGGAAGGGAATAGAAAAATCCACGAGAGAGAAGGCTATTAGTGGCTGCTCCAAGACAGCTACCGGTAATATATACTACCTCCAAGAGGAAGCATGTATTGGAGCAACAGTTCTGCTTCTGCATCTCAGAGCCTGCTTAACTGCTTATCCTGGTAGACCACAATGGGAAAAACGATGCTGGGCGAGACATGCCTTTGGCCTCTTTGTATGTTCCTGTGGAGCTATATATATATACAAATATATATAGCCTTACTCCCCTTATATATACACAGGGAAGGAACACAGATAAATTACCTTCTGCGAGACCTTGAGAAGGCAGCCCTCAACAGTGATGCTGTGCGTGGGCATCCTAGGCCACGCAAGGGCAGACTCCCTCTAATGCCACAGCTGGCTCGAATGTAAATCACTGGCCCTTTCTCTCCACATTGCTCTCATGAAGCCAGATAATCATCTCATTTTATTTGGTACCACAGACAGACAAGAAAGGCCCTTCCCTCTCTCCCCAAAATGGGGCCAAATAGGAGATACAGGCTGCATAGAAACCCAGGGGCGGGTTCTTGAGAGTAGGCAATTCCCGGAATCTGTCTGACTGCTTGCCAGTTCTCTATCACCTTTCTGGAATGCAGGGAGGATCTGCAGCTGTTTCTCTCCTCCACCCCTTGAACGTTTGTTTCTCCTTCACCCTGGAAGCTGTGTTCATTTGCTTCTCCCAGCCTCTTGCTCTCACCTTACGTGGCTGCTATAGCTTCCCAGGCACATCTTAGCTGGTCACCAAGAGTTTGTCAGTTATCCTGCCTCTGAGCTCCCTGATTTATGCCCTTCAAGCCTCTCTTATCCATATAAGAATATCAGAATTGAAGGAGAGCACAAGGGCCATCTAGCCCAACCCCCTGCAATGCAGGAATCTTTTGCCCAGTCTGGGGCTTTAACCCACGATCCTGAAATTGAGAGTCTCGTGATCTCCCAACTGAGCTATCCTGCACTGCCTCTTAAAACCATTAAAAACAACCTTGTTTAAAGTCCCTCCCTTCTTGTCATTTTCGTTTCCTCTATCTCTGATGTTTCCCACATCTAACAATCTTTGCTTGATTACATTCCCCATGTCCCTGCCAAACTTTTTCAATGCCACTTCAAGCTGCTCTTTCCTTACTATTCACTCTATCCACATTCCTGCCCCTCCAATCTCTGTCCCTCTCTCTAGCACTTTCCTTCTTCAACATTTCCTCTGTGAATCCCACATCTCCTTCCAGTCAAACCAAGCTATACATAGGTGGAAAAAGTTATTGTTGTGGCCATAAAGCTGGGCCCTGCTACCATTCCCAGAAATCATTCCAAGCCCACTTTTTGGGATGTGTAATCTAAAATGTAGATTGGTGAAGCTATTCTGATGAAGATAGGCAACTATATTTGCATGCAATTGGCCACCCCTGGTTACCAGTGTCTTCTCCTCCTCTCTCTTTATTGACTTTCCACCATTACAATTCTCACCCAGATTCAGACTGTAAGCTCCTCAAGGCAAAAGCTTATGGGTGACGTCCAATTATGTCCTGTAGGCTTCCCATGGGCCATCTGATTGGCCACTGTCCGAACAGGACGCCAGACTAGATGGGCCACGTTTTAATGTTCTTATTTTGTCTGCCCACTTCCAGTTTATTTTCTCTCCAACCCTCTGGTGTAGATTTTGGGGCTGTGAGGTGGACTGCAAAGGGAGTGGGGTGGAAGGAGAAGCCCCACTGCAGGAGTGGGCACCTGCTTGTGCCACACTGGATCCCCCCCTGTGTCATTTGCTTATGTTAGCCTATAAAATGCCGTGTATACTCTTGCTGACCATCATCATTCAGCATAACATGGCTCTAGCTAAGAGCCTTTATCTTTTAGTAGTCGAGACTAGACTAAACCCCAACAGATATTAGACCAATTAAAAGATATCACACCACTTTGCATGCTTCTTTCATATTCATCTCTGATGCATGCATCATGGTTATTAGTTCCTTCCTTAAACTTCTGATTGCCTTTGCTTTGACAGTGCACTCCAACCTGTTTGCTACTTTCTCTGTGTACTCCTTTTCAACTTATCATTTATCTGTTTGAAAAAGGTATATGCTCTCTCCATTATCAGCCAATTTCCCAAGCCTACATTTCCTCATCCATTGTTTGTTTTCATCCCTTTGTTTTGGCTTCTACAGTTAGAATTCTTTGAAGTTTGCAGTCTTCTCACACTGGGTGTTTCCAGAAGCCAAAAGATGTATTATTTTATTTTGCTGCACAAGCATCAAAATGAACTGCCTTCTTAAGAGGGGTCAACTTTGCTGATGAAACTGAACTCCCCTCTCCCTGACCCTTGAGTGTCTGCTCCTGGGGAAACCACTCTTACCCTTTCCCTCTAAACCAGGGGTAGTCAACCTTTCTATACCTACCGCCCACTAATGCATCTTTCTTGATGGTAAAAATTTCCTTACCGCCCACCAGTGCTCAATACCGTGTTTCCCCTATTTTAAGACACCGTCTTATATTTTTTTTCCCCTCAAGAAAACGCACTATGGCTTATTTTGAGGGAATGTCTTATTTTTATTACGTAAGCCCAGCCCCACCTTTTCCTTGGCGCCCTCCAGAACTGCGCCTATCACTATGGCTTATTTTTGGGGTACGGCTTATATTTCGTAATTGCGAAAAAATCCTGCTATGGCTTATTTTACGACTACGTCTTAAAATAGGGGAAACAGGGTAGGAGGATTCAGCTTGTGCCGTAGAACCCCCTACCGCCCACCTAGAATCCTGAAACAACCACTAGTGGGTGGTAGGGACTAGGTTGACAACCCCTGCTCCTAACAGACAATAGGACAGCATTTTTTAAAAGGCAATTGTCAAAAGGTAATGGAGAGGTGCAAATGCTATCACTACATGTCACGCTTCCGAAACAGGCGAGAGAATTAACACTAGATCAGTTCAGATCTCAAGTGCTTGCAACAGAAAGTATAAAAATGACTAAAACCCAGCAATTTCTACAAAAACCAGGATGACACCTGAGGAAATGTCAAGGATGCAATAATTTGAGATAAGTGTCATTGAGATTTCAGAAATCAATGAACAAGCAAACATTGCTGATGAAGGAGCAAAAAGGCTAGTGTGCCTTTTCTAATTTTTTTATCAGTTGATAATACACCCATTCAAGAGTTCCACAACTGATTGTCTTGTTTCTGATTGCTGCAGTTTTATTAGTCACATCTTCCTCATTTCTTTCTTTCCCTTTCTGTGTTTTTCTGTTTCAATTGTACTGCAATGGCTACAGAAAATGTCTTTTAAATGTACTTTGTAGAACACCTAATAGCTGTAAGTGCTTAATAAATAATATTGAAATTTTAATACTATTATTAAAATGGTGTAAAGTGGCAATTTAAAGAGGTTCAAAGTTGTGAGGCTTTTCTTGCATGCTATATACACCAGCCTCCAGCTCCTTGCGATTAATAAGAGCAGTGCTAGTCTTGAGCAAATATTTCTCTGAGCCGGCATGCAGAGGAGTTTACACAGGCACCATCTCTACTCACAGCTCCTTGTAGTTGGCATCATACAGAGTCGCCCACTTGTTCTGTTGATGCGGCTGCCATTTTATAGACTGGTAGTTGGGATCCAAGTAGGAGCCATTCAAGCTGTCATTGTCCTGAATCAGGCCTGCAGCAATAGTAAAATTGTGTATTTACAAAATTGAGTATTTACACCTCATGCAAATAATCCCTCCTGCTACAAGGGAAATATTCATTCTTGCCCCACCTCCCAATGGCTTTCCCACCATGCAAAACATCCCATGACTTTTTAATTTCTTGGTTTTTTTAACCAAGGAAAGGAAAATGCTTTTTGTTCTCTGCTCTTTTCAGCTTTGGGGAACTGCCTCCCCACATTCTGTTTGGTGTGAAACAGCACATTCTCCCTAGAGACACATGGCTCACATCTTCCTCATTTCTTCCTCATGGCCCCCATTCCTCAGTTTCTCCTCCCATGCACCCACTCTATGGAACTCTTCCCCTTTTGGAACACGAATAACATATGGATGCTGACAATACTACAGGAGACTGGGGACAAAGGCCACTGTACCTGGTGAGAGCGCCCCCTGCTGATGCCAAGGAGGTGTTTGGGCTCTGTCAGGGTTGAGAGGCACAGACCCTGTTCCTGGCTCCTGCTTTATCATCCCATTAAGCATCTGGGCATTGAGAGTATTTGGGGGCGACTCTGAGTGTTTCCTCTTCTTGGCAGGATGCACTGGAAGTCTGTGGGGGCCAAACACAGAAAACAGACAGTTAGAACATTCCAACTTCACAAAACACATAGAAATGTAAAAAAAGAAAGGGGGGGAAGAGGGGAAAGGATTCCAGTGGGTACAGGAGGTGAGCATCAGCCAAGCTCTCCCATAATTCTGTAGGTATACAAAGAGTCGCTCACAAATTGTTGTCTGGTGCTGAAATAGAGGCATATTCTAAACCTGTACATTCCCTCCCTCTGTCCTCACCTGACCCAAGACGGAAAGAGACAATTGGCAGGTTTCTTCTTAGGTGACTGAGGGGGTATATCTGTGTCTAGGTTGTACCAGACTTAAGAATGAAGGTATGGACACATGACTGAACCCTCCTCCATACAAATGTTGTTGTTGTTTTAATCCCTGCACATAGACAACTACAATACCGTGAGGTATTCCTGGTGAGTGGAACTCACAACTGGGTTGCAGACTGACCTAGGTGTGTCTCACCAACAACACATTACCATTCATAGAATCAAAGAATGGTATAGTCATCTAGTCCAACCCCTTGCAATGTTTCTACACATCTACGGTAAAAATCAATAAATGGATCTCATAATGTACATTTTGGCTAAAGGTGGATCTTAGGTCTGAACTGGATAATGACTACTGAAGGCGAACATGTCTGGGGAACCAGGTTCGTGTCTCCGCTCCTCCACATGCAGCTGCTGGGTGACCTTGGGCTAGTCACACTTCTCTGAAGTCTCTCAGCCCCACTCACCTCACAGAGTGTTTGTTGTGGGGGAGGAAGGGAAAGGAGAATGTTAGCTGCTTTGAGACTCCTTCGGGTAGTGATAAAGCGGGATATCAAATCCAAACTCTTCTCCCATATGCTAGCTTTCAGTGTGCAGGTATTTGTTTTGCACGGAGAAGCATTTTAATGATTTAAACCCCACCAACAGCTTTATGTTTGTCCCTTTTTCAGAAGAAGCAGCTTCCCCACCCTACCCCACTGGCCCTGCACACACAACCATGTTTCCCTCATCCCACAGTTAGTTCCAAATGCACGTTCAGATTGTAGAAGCAGTGTGTGGGAAGGGTTAAGTAATCCCCCAGTCCATGTCTCTACCAAACTCTCTTTCCTCCTCAAACCTGCTCTTGAAATTGTTCATTCTGCAAAAAAAGGTGAGCCATTTGAGGCGTGTTACATGCATTTGTGCTTTTTTTTTCTAGGTCAGCCACAATTGACAAATGTGATAAATAATTAAAGGAGCTTATGTACTTGGTATGCATGCTGAAGGCACTAATCTCTTTACTTTAAAAGGTGTGTGTGTGTTTTTGTGTGTGTGTGTGTTACTACCATTGCGATAGTTGTTATGCATTATCGAAACAAAAACACTATTTAAAATCACTTTTTACAAAAGCAGTTCAATCCTGAATATATTTTCAAACCTTGTCAGGGACTTTGCCTCCAGCTATTAAATCTGAAATAGCACCCCCATGGATCTAGATGCATTAGTGCTGGGACTATACTCTCCATTTTACCCAATTGTGGCATACAGGTAATGATATTAATGATATGCTTAAATGTTGAATGTGTAAGTTTATGTCTAGAGTCAATGGATAATACAAACACCATTAGTTGTACTGCTGGATAAGTGTTTAATGGTTCTTGCATTTGTTTAAAAACAAATTAAAAAATTGTTGCCCCCCCCCCACACACAACCACAACCACAATATTCCCCTGATAAATAGTCCTGTAAGGGGCACATGAGATCTCCCAACAGAAGTCTCAGCAATCTTAACAAACCACAATTTGAATGAATCGTCAGTGGAAGAAAGGACAAAGCTCTGCTTGTGGTATAGCTTTGCCTTTTGTATTCTTCAGAACACCAAGAGAACTTGGCTCAATTCTTATTTTGCTGCTCACCCTTTTCAATTGCACCTCAACAGCATATCATCATAGGCCCCTGACCTACCATATTAGTCCCCATGACTATTATTGGGCCTCCTGCTATACATGTAATTCAATAGCAAACTCTGCACATCTATTACTTTAGTTATATTTATATCATGCTATCCTGATTTTATCTTCACAACAACACTGTGATGCAGGGTAGGACAGGAGAAAGTGACTAACCCAGGCCACCCAGTGAACTCTACGGCTGAGTGGGCATTTGAACCCTGGTCTCCCATGTCCAACACTCTAACCACAAATGTCTACTAGGATCAGAACAAGTCTAAGGGGGCTCAAGTAATGCTTCTACTCCCCACCCCCCGCATCTTGTCCATCGTTTCCCCGAGGACTTACTCTGCTCCATGCTGCTGCAGCAGCTGGTGAAGCATCTGTGACTGCTGAGCATGGTGGAGATCTCCAGGTGACATGCCTTGTCCAATAGTGAACTGGGGCATCAGAGACTCAGCCTTCATGTACATGTCCCGCTGCATGCTGGGATAGTGATGGCTGTGTTGCTGCTGGTGTGGGTGAGGTGGTGGTGGTGGAGGTGGAGGAGGAGGAGGCAGCCCTTGGAGGTGGGATGGTGGAGGGGGTGGCGGTGGAGGAGGGGGTGGATGTTCCAGGCGGGAAGGGGGAGTTATATGACACATATTCTCAGGAGTCATGGTTCGAAGGAGGTGAGGATCTAAAAAGACAGAAAGTCAGTAGATTAATTTGTGGCACACGTATAGCCAGATTATGCTACAGAAAAACAATCCCAGTCTCTTTGAACATTCCTCTAGCCTTGGGCAGCCATTCCAGTTGTGTGTTCTGAATGAATACAGTATAAGGCCATAGACGTGGATGGCCTTAGGGGGATATTCCAGCCCATTTCCTTACATTTTCAGCACTCACTGACACAAAAGGACATCTCGAGCAATTTTACTTGGGAGATACATGGTAAAACATGCAGGCAGCATCACTTCTATTTCATTGTATAGTGAGAGATAAGCTCTCTTCTAGTGAGCTGGAATGTCGGGCAAACCTTTGACACTTTAAATGCGTATCTTGAAATTTCAACTCATTTAAAATGACTAAGATCAAATTTTTTAAAAAAGATTTAATTGCTAAAGATATAACCAAAGGGCAGCACCGCAAGCAGAAACAAATGAGTAATCCAGCAAATACAGGAGAATGACTTCCAGCCCTCCTAAAAATCCAAATGATAAAAATCTGAATCTCCATGCATAAAGGCTCTTCTTCAGTAAGCAGGTAAATTCATTTAAGAAATTTTATGATACTGAGTGGCAAACACACACAAAAAGCTGTTATGTGACTAGCCTGGTATATTATAAATGAGAGGTGAAGAGAAGCGGCTGCTCCGTTACGTTCTCTATATTTCATATAATATATTTCCAGGCTCACATCAGGCACAATAATCTTGCTGGGACATTCGCCACGTTGAAAGGTGAGCCTTCAAATGCTTTTTCCTTCACATACGCAGAAGTTTGCCTGTTCTTCAGGCTTCTCATAGTACCACTGTTATTGTGTGGAGGTGGGACAAAGGTATTCTTATATAACTAGCTGGCAAAGTTCTTTAAAGTCTCAGGGTGCTGTTCTACTTGCACGTCCTGTCAGCGCAAGGATTTCTGCTTCTGCAAGGGGTCATTTCCCCACCCTACTCTGTGTACCCTGCAGCCTTCCCAAAACTGGTCCTAGAACAGATTTAGGGACATACAAAGGGAAGAAAGGGAGAGAATGTTCCCTTGCCCAAGCAAAAATCCTTGCCCTGGCAGAACATCCACCTTAGAGTTATGTCGGTTTCCACCCTCAGCAGGCACACATTCAAAGCAGAATGGCTCCCAAATCAGTCCTGATTCAGGGACCTTCCTTGTTGGGAGTACTAGAAGGTTTCTCTCCTGTTTTGTCTCTCCACAGGGAGAAGTCAGGCTTTCCCTTATCAGAAGGCGGTTTTCTCCCTCACAGCAAGATAGCATGGCACCCTCGCTCCATGGGAATGTCAAAGGGCATCAACACATTGCAGAAATATATGCCCTATGGTCTTGAAAGTAGCAATAACATGACCTCAGATTACACCAGTCCATGGAGTTAAAAATAAAGAGGTTATACATCCATGCAGTTAAAAGCATTAATGGGACAGAAAAGCTGTTGGTAAATAATGGTGAAAAGGTTTTGTCCTGTTTTGAGCAACGGTTGTTAAATTAAGCCAGATTTATTCTCGTAGAGTCAGAATTGTTGAGTTACGAGAATAAATCTGGCTTAATTTAATTTAACAACCGTTGCTCAAAACCACAGAAGGACAAAACCTTTTCACCATTATTTACCAACAGCTTTTCTGTTTCATTTCATCACTTATTCATACAGAAATATCATCACTAAAGGTAGTTAGAAATGAGTTGAGAATATATACATTCTGAAAAGATTGGTGTTGCTGTTCAGTGTGGCCAGCAGTCAGCCAGGTTCTCTCACTAACTTTTGAGTATAAATATAGACCTATATTGAGAGGTGAGCCCACCATGGATCTCCACCTACCCCTTTTAGGGAAGGAATGCAACTTTCCTCAGAGAACTGAGGTCAGGAGCAACCAGTTCTCCCCATTTATAGTGGAGTCCATCTGCACAGAGTGCTGGCTGGCTGGCTCAGGAGCCAATCACAAAGTCACTGCCCACACACCAGAGCAACGATTCATTTTTTAAATCAATCAATCAATTTTTTAAAAAATTTTTTAAAAAAGAAACCACTGAATTATCGGATAAAAGAAGCCACCCCCTGAAGCCACCTCCTGAATTATTGTTTTTTAAAGCAGCTACTGAAACCCTTTCTGGATTGGTGCTGAATTCAGAGATAGCTACATGCGTCACTGGAGAAGTGAAGGGGGCCTACAGAGCAGAGGTTGAATCACCCCACTACCTCCTGTAGGCACCCAAGCTTCAGATTTGTCTAGTGAAGGCCTCATAGTGAACTACCACTGGAAAGACACAAAGAATGCTGGTGAAAAGTACAACACCAAACAAAGACAGAATTACAGGACTCAGCTGGAATGGAGGCTTATTTATGGCCTGTCTCCCAGCTTTTATATGTTTGAAATATAAACATGTTTCCAAAATGAGTTATGAAGTACCTGTTTCATTTCAAAACCTTCTTGTGCAGAAGACATTTCAGTGACTTTGGGGGAAATTACTGTTTTCAATAATACATACAAATCACATCACATGTGGGGGGTTAAAGTCAAGACCATGGCAAACTCTCCTTGCTGGGCTTTTATTGATTTCATGCAGAAAGGGTGGCATGGAAGCCTACAGTACACGCAAAGATTTTACATATCTAGGAACAGGCTGTAGGGCATTCACGAAAGCCCTTGACTCAAGTTCACATCCCTCCTTAGTACAACAAAACAGAAGTTTACTTAACTTTGAAGCCCGATTTAAAGTTAAGCATGTAGGGCTCTGGTTTGTCAGAGTATAGGGGTAGCTTTTTTAATTAGTGCTCCTTTGTATCTCAGCTAAAACCAGGATCAAAATGCTCTTGAACCTATAAAAGTTATAGTAAAATGGAGTGGAACTTCACACAAACACAAAATTATCTTATAGAAGTCAGTACTACAAGTTGTGTTGACGGCCACCATTGGTCAATGAACTAGACTACAAACTAATATAATTTTCATTTTTGAAAAATGTCAGGCTTTGCATTTTGCTTTGGTGAAACTACAGAAGCCAATATCAAATGTTTGACATTCACAGGTTAAAAACTGGCTGGGGCAACTGTTATGGCAGAGTGAATATGAAAGCAAGTTGTGGAAAAGTATGTTCTTGAAAGCCATATCTTATCTTCTACTTGTAAAAGGCTGACTTGGCTTCCAAATACACCTTGAAACAATGGAGGATTTTTTGAAAACCACGAGACCGCAGAGGCAAGGATATATATATTGGCACTCTGCATATGCACCAGGACTCACTCAGATCCTGCCCCCTATAATGCCTGAGGTTCTACCTCTTCCCCTCGCCAGGATGACGAGAGCAGGATGAAACCCTTCAGACTCCCTCTTCTGCTGCCTTGGTGGTGAGGGAAAGCAGTTCACTCTGTGGCAAGTAATCTGGCCTCTTCGCTATATTTAAAGAAGGGCCAGGAGGAATTCCAGGGATTTTTGTAGTGAGATAAACAGAACTCTTGACCTCTTCCATGGAGAAAGGAGAAGTAGCTGCTTCCACTATGAACAGGGCTGAGGTTTTAAAAGAAGGGGCCAGTGGGGAAACTTCAGAAAATTCCCGTCAACACACCAACATATACTCCACCCAATTCTTCTCCCTCTGCTGCTAATTCTCTGGCGTATGAATCTAAATCTCCTGAGAGGAATCTCATTATGGGATGGGAAATGTAGGTAGTGGAGAAAGATTCTACCCTCCCACTTCCCTCTCTTAACTTATATAAAGCTTGGAGAAGGGCAGAGAAAGACAGACTTTACTTAACAAGGGCGGGGGGGGGGGGGGGACACACAGACCCAGCCTCCATCGTGTATCTAAGATTTCTCTGCCTGACACAGGAAACAGAGGAAAGTCTCCCTGTGCCAATCGGAGCTAGGGAAAAGGTGGCAGGAGGCTCAGAGTGTACTTACCGTCTAATAGCAAGCTCATGGCAATTCCCTTGCTTTGGTCTTCATTACTGGAATAGGCTTGTTTTTACATAATTCTCCGGAAGTCAACATCTGACAGCACCGCCATCCACAAAACAAGGTTCAAACACTCCATTTTCACCTCTTCACTAGGCAGAAGTCAACAGTTTCCCCATTTTCCTCTTTCAAAAGGTAGATTTACATCTTTCTCTCCCCACACACCTCTTTGTGCTCCTGCTCCTCCCCTCCTCCCCCACTCTTTCCAAAGGGTAGCAGGAAAACAATAGGCGTAAGTCTAGGAATATTTACTAACTGATAATCTCTTCACTTATTGCAGCAGTCTGTTTTTCCCCTGTCCGATAAAGATTTCAGAGCCAACCACTTTTGCCAACCAAAGAAGGGGGGGACGCCGGTGTGTTTGGGCTTGAATCTGAGCACTTACCATTCACCTGCTGGGGGGAGTATGCCTCTGATCCAGAGTCCGGGGGAGAGTCGGGTAAAGTGCTGAAGAGCAATTGAGAGAAAAAATAGAGGGAAAGGTCAAACAAGCGCCTTGAGAAATTGATAAGGTGAAAGAATGCAAAATATCCTTCAAACCTTGGGGAGAAGCAACAACGCCACAGATAACCCCACTGCCTGCAGCACCCTCAGCTGGTAGAGATTAACAATGGACTTGATGTGCATTTTTCTGGAATTGTTCGCCAATACAAATCCTCCTGAGACTGAAGTCAGTCAATGTGACCTCCTACAGACAGGTCTTCCTGCACAAATTCTCCCTCCAGCGAAAGCCCCAACCACTGGTGACTCCCCAAAGTGCCAGGAAGCCCCCCACGCCTAATGCCCTGAAATACTCACTACAGCACCTCCCGATTAAAGAGTTTGGGACTGTTTAAGATCGTATTATTTCACACCCAGCCTATGCTATTCCCACAGTGAGCCCTTTGATTTTATTCATAGGCATCTAATTTCATGGCCATTTTGTTGATCTCCTAATAAGACTCCTCTCTTCGCTCAGCAGCTCTTGGTCAGCTAAAAGAAGACAAAACAGAAATGTATCTGTTCCCCGGAAAAAGATGATTAACAGATACAGAGAAGGCTTTGGGGGAGTCTGGCTCTCTTCCAAAAACTGACCCATCCGAAGAAAAAGCCATGAGCCTAAGGGCCAGATTATCCCATCATCAAGTATACCTGAGGCTACATGTGGAGCCACTTGACTGAAATTGACAAAGCTAGCCAGAAGCAGGCAAGAGAAAAGGGTCTGGCCACAGCCACTGCAAAGTAAACCAAAACATTCTATTTAACGACAAGAAAGAATTCTGGGTTTAGAGTTGTTGTTGCTGGTTAGCTTTCTGTCAGAGAATAAATCACTTTTTATTAATGTCTGACACATTTCAGCAAAAACAGGAATTCCTCAGGGACTTTTCTACAAGAAATGGGACAAGAATGGTTAAACTATACTTAATGCTTTGGGAATTGATTAAGAAGTGCAATAATCCTCAAGATACTGAAATTAGTTCTCCTTTTTAGTCTTTTACATTGGATGAGTCCCATTTTGCTAACTTCCTGTGTAGCATGTAGTATAAACACCAACAATTGGGAAACACTTGCCTGCGAGCGCTCCAATTGGAGAACAGCCTTTACCAAAGGTGTCATGGGCTTTGAAGACACTCGAACTCCGGGCACAAGGGAGAAACATGCTAAGAGGAAGGCACGCTTGGCAAATCCACACCGTGATCAGCTCCCACCCGGAAACCAATGTCCCCACTGTGGAAGGACGTGTGGATCCAGAATTGACCTCCATAGTCACTTACGGACTCCTTGTTAAAACTGTGTTTATGGAAGACAATCTTACTCGGCTACGAGTGATCACCAAAGAAGAAAAAGAAGACTTACAGAGTGCCATTAATACGCACAGTGCTTTGCTGAGTAACAAACAAGTAACAAATCTCAGGGGTCTTTAGGTACTTAGCTCAAACTGGGTTTTTCTTTGGTATGTTTCCAACACAGGATTCAAAATGAGAGTGAGTCGACATTAGAACAACTAGCGTCCACTCTTCAGCCCCCAACTCCATGCCCTTCAAAATTAAGAGCTACAGTACACTTCTTTCCCTTTCAAATAAATTTCATCCCTAGTACCTGCAACTACAAGAAGAGAGCCTTGAAAACTTCCCTACAGGTTCATAAACTGAGATCCAGTCTCTAAACACACCTACTAGTAGCTGATGGAGACTGCTATTGTGCTGACTGGCAAGGTCAAGTAAACACAAAAGCCAGATGAGACTGAAATGGGGAAGGGAGGGAATGGATGTTGAAGTCTAATGAAACCAAGTGAGTTAATGGAAAGTCACTTCAGGACAACACTGCCTTCCTCACCTGTGCTATTAATTGGGCTACTTCTGCGAAGACTAGCTCATGACAGACCTTTCCAATGCTACTCAGATTATTAAACTCGCACAAGTAGCAACGTCTAAATTGTCAGTTGGTAGCCTCAGCTATTAAGCCGGTTTGTTCCTGTTAAAGAAGTGTTAGTATCATTGCAGTCCAAATAAAGTGCACGCTTTGTTGGCAACATGAGTAAAGGGGGCAAGGGATAAATAGACTGTGGAGAATGCATTACCCTGTTAGCCAAGAGTTGCTTTCAGTTATACATTTCCCTGCTTGCTTTTTGAAAAAGTGAAAGAAAGCAGCCAAGAAATGTATGGAGACCTCAGTTGGCCTATTGCTGCTGGCTTGATGCAGCAAGAGTGTCAAGAAATAACAGAAGAGGATGAGACAGGAAATCTAGTTCCAAGCTCTATAGTGCTAGCTAGATACATAGTGGTGGGCTTTAAAAAATGAGGGTGAAGTGATGACAGATATCTATCTATCTATCTATCTATCTATCTATCTATCTATCTATCTATCTGGAGAGAAGTATATCATTTCTTTAAAAAGCTATTCTGAGTTGACTAGAGAGGAACAAAATCTTAACAAAGAGAAGCTTCCGAATGTCAAGAGAAGAGAGAACCAGGGCATGGATAAGCATTTTTTTAAAGCACTAGAAACAGAAGAACTGTTCTTGGCAGTTTCAGAAAAAAGAAATAGCAACAGACTGGATGAAGATGGAAAAGAAATGGAGGAGTATGGCTCTGAGTGTACACACCTAGGAGAAAGGGGAATAGAAGTCAAAAATAAGAAAGAAGGATATGAACGCCTTCAGAGCCTGCAATAGTAATGAACTGATACACCGTCAGCAATGAATGAGAATAAATGAAAATGGATTTGGTGCAAAAAGGAACAAAATATGTATGGGGGGGGGGGAACAGAACTAAACCTTTAGTAGCATAATAAAACCCATTACATTTCTGATGTGGGACCAGTAAAAAAATATCAGACTTTCAGCAAGGCTGCTAAAATAAGTGGGTGAGTGTGGCTATGTGTAATATTCTGAGAGGTCAAGCCTCAACATTTGAGCTAGGAAAATTATAGTTACACATTTTTACAGATTGCGGACTGAGAGAAGAACCTGGTGCTTGCCAGATGTTGGAATTCCATCAACCTCAGGCATCATGACCAATGGCCAGGGATGGCAGGAGCTGTAGTCCAGGAAAGGATTAAGAAGGAGATGCACCAGCAAAGAGAGACAAGGGTTGCTGAAGAAATGGGGAGAATTAGATGGCCATGCTGTTGGATTCAAAATGAGAAGAGAGCGAACAGGACTGAATGATCAAGGACAGAAAAATAATTGGAAAACTTGGCAAAGAGAAATATTTCAGAAAGTGGAACACTTCGCAGTCAAACTGCTGTGTATCCAAATGAGAGGTGGCTTAGGCACAAATGTATTCCACAGGGGGGTTAGAAACAGAGAGGAGAGAGATGGCTCTGTGCTCCATCACCAGCACACCTAGCAAAGGCAGCTTTCCCCCATGACACCAACCTGTGCTATTTCTGATGAGAACCCCAACAACAAACTGGAGATGAAGATGATCTTCTCAGCAAAAAAATATGGCAAGGAACACACTGGTAACTTTCCCAAGGTCCCGCCCAGCTTCCTCCAAGCACCAGCTTAGCCCAACTGCACACAATGAGCAGGATGGTTGCCTCTCCTCACTATTTAGTAGCCATGACTAGCAGGGCTATGGAAGCCAGAGGAAGAATACAGCACACCCCTTCTTTGGTTCTCAAAATAGCACGTTGTGTCACGAAACTCCTCATGCCTCTGTTCCTTACAGCAAAGCTGTGGGACCTCAGGCTCAGGGGGCTAAATGTCCAGGCCTCTGAACTGAGCCCTCGGGAGTCTTCCCAGGTCACACAAACACACCCTTCACAGGCCAGATGCTCCTTGGTGCTTTGCTGGGCTGGAATGTGCCCTTGAACTGTGACAGTGTCTCTTGTTTACCTGAAAAGAGGATGAAGGACGATGTGTAAACCTCTGCCTTTGCATGGTTGTAATGTAACTTACTGTACAAGGGTAAGATCCTTCCACATCCATTGCTGTGACAGCTTTTGCACCTGGTCCTGCTCACCACTGGTATGAGGCCCCAGGAATGCTGTCCACAGGGGAATGTGGCCCTCGGGTTCCCCACCTCTGCATTAAGACACAGGCATCTTCTGTGACTCTCACCTCTTTCTCCTAACCCTCACACTTGTGTTCCCGCCTGACGTCAGTTAGCTAGCCTTGGCCTTAATTTTAGGTCAGTGGATTATCTATGGCACAGCCTCATTTGAAATTCTTCTTGTTGTGACCCAGCTCTAAGTTAGATGTGCACATTCTGAAGGGCAAACTTGACATATTTATTTGCTCTTTTCAAGGCCCCAGTAGACTTGCTTTGAATAACTTTCTCTTCTTGTCTGTCCATTAGATTCTCCTGCCCTGTACCTTTTCAGCTTCCTAGACAAATATTTACAGAAGTGTTTGTATATATCCATTGCAGCGCAGCCCGGTTGGGCCAATCCACTGAGTGAGCCCACCTGGCAGGGTGCATCTCACAGAGGAGCACTGCTTGTTTTGCAATATTTGATCCAGAGAACTGATCAGAAAGCTTGTCAGAAGAAAAAGGATCTTGCATGGGAAGGAAAAAAGGAAACCTTTTCCAAGTAACATTCAGAACAAAGGGACCCCAATTGCTGTGGTAAAAGGAGGGAGATGAATCAAGGAGTACTAACTTCTGGATGGGATTCTATTGCAGGCTGGCAGTGCTGGATAGTATTGATAAGGACAGGGTAGCTTTTATTTTTATCTTTTTTTTTTTTAAAGGGTGAAGGATAGATATAAAAACATATAAACGTAAATATTACATGGAAAATGTGCTTATTTATATTTAGTTGTTTTATATGTTAATCCTTCATTTCCCCCCAATTTCTATTTCTATTGAAAAACTGCTTCAGTACAATGTTCATGAGTTGTTCCTCTGAGACCGGTAAGGAGAGCATTTTTGCAGAAGTGTGCACAAAGAATCCAAGAAAGGGAACATCAGAGGTGCCATTCCTAGCAGACTGAAAAAATATATATACTATATATATATATATATATATATATATATATACACACACACACACACACACACACACACACACACAATATAATGTGATCCTCCACATTCTGCTAGCTTATGAAGAACCAGTCTCTGGGCTGATGGCACAGAGTGCTAGTTATTCAGACATATCTTAACATTAGATATTTGATGCACTCAGCACATTCTTTGGCCCCAAATACAGCAGCAAGAGTAACTTCAACTGGTGAGAAAACAAGACCTGCCCGTGAAATGAGGACCCCTAAATCAGTTTTTCATCCATCCCCAAAGTGCTGCACAAGTACATAAATATCAAATCCATAGAACCCTCTCTCCCAACTCTGGGATTGACATTCATACCTATAGGACATACACCAAAAAATTGGACATGTACTTCAAATTTGCTTGTGAAGTTCAGGCTGACTTACCTTCCCCTAGCCCCCTGCTTCCCATCTAGTCCTTAGTCATCATGCGAAGTTCCCACCCCCACCAGCCCAACTGATCTTCTGCTTCCCTCACAACAACTGCAGTGGCTGTCAATTGTCTGTAACTGGCCCTCCTCAGCGAGTCAAAAGGTTAATGAACACGGAACGTCTGAGAAGCTCACAGGCCAGTGAGCCAGGACATAACTGACTGATATGCATATGTAAGACAGCTTTAGCAAGAAATCCAGATTTCTGTCCACCAAAGCTCAGTTCCTCCTCCTCCTCCATTATCTATTTCCTGTTTGCCCCGGTAAGCCCCTTCCACAAAAGCATCACTTTCACAAACTCCCATAGCAATGAGCTCCTGCCACCATTCCATTCTTCTTGATCCAATGAATGTTCTTCTCCGATTCAGTCATGATTCACCTTGGCAGAACAGGGGAAACACATCATCTCCCTAAATTCACCTAACTGATATTTATCATTTTCCTCTGAAAGGGTATATCCAGTGTCAATTGTAAGGAAGTGGAAATTTGGTTTAGACTCCATGCTCTTCAAGCCTAATAAAAGGGATATCTAGGGCACTCCCTGGGACCACTTTTTTTGGTGCCATAAAATAGAGTTTTGGTCAGACATCCCTTTGGAATAGTTTCCTGACGGGCACATATTTTTCTCTGGAAAAATAGTAAGGGTACATTCAATACTGCAGCCTGTTCATTTTCCCTAAAAATGCCTAAAATCCACATCCTGCAACCTCTAAGCCTTCCTATTTTTACCTGCAGGCTGCACAGACAACTGGCCTTGTTTGTAACCAATGGTTTGTAACCATTGTAAATATCCATGAAGTCCAATTAAGTTCCATCAGTGAAAACCATAACCAACAATAATCTGAATACCACCGTACTTAACTCTATATAAATTATCTGTTGGTGTTTCAAAATCTAAAATGTGGTTTTAGCTTTCTAATTTTTACCATTCATGTGCCGACATTTCAGCTCATTCCCCTCCTCCCAAAGTCACTCAAGTCCTGGCTCTTTTAGATCATTCCGTGAGCCTAGGAGGTTTTGCCAGCTCTCCTCCAGAAACCCAGTTCCTATGGACAAAGGTTTCTTTCTTAGAATACACCATTGTTCTTCGATTTAGACTGCCGTGGACATAGTGTCATAAGAGAATTAGCAGAATCGTTCAGATAAAACTTACCACTCTCAGGCCCTAGATTGAACTGCACCCTCCCACCACCCCATCACCACCTCCTCCTCCTCCTCCTTCTCCTCCTTTACTCAGCATCACTTACCCAGGTGCGTAGGAGGCCTTCAGCTCTGATTTGATTGGAGGGGCAATGTTGGTCAGGCAGTGGCTGCTGAGGTACCCCTTGGGCATCACCATGCCATTGTTGTTATTGCAGTTGAGGTGAGTACTGTAGCTGGGTCCACATGGACTGGGCAATGGGGGGCCATGCCGGATTGGAACTTGGCTGCCAGGGGGGCCATGGTGGAGACCGTGCCGGATGGGGACTTGGGTGCTTGGAAGGCCATGATGGAGGGGACCACTAGACGCAGCATTAGAAGCATGGCCAGCATTGGAGACAGATACACCGACACTGGCAGAGCTGGAAGGTTGGGCATGAGGGTAGCCAGCAGAGGCTGGGATTTCAGAGATGGAGTCCAAATCAGAACTGTAGGAGAGAAGTTAAAACAACCTGAGTAACATGTACATATTGCACTTTTCAATCTGCAGCCCTGATGTGCCATACAGGGTGACTCAATAGCTATTCAGTGGTACCTCGGGTTATATACGCTTCAGGTTACAGACGCTTCAGGTTACAGACTCTGCTAACCCAGAAATATTGCCTCGGGTTAAGAACTTTGGTTCAGGATGAGAACAGAAATTGGGCAGCGGCGGCGCAGCGGCAGGGGAGGCCCCATTAGCTAAAGTGGTGCTTCAGGTTAAGAACAGCTTCAGGTTAAGAACGGACCTCCAGAACGAATTAAGTACGTAACCAGAGGTACCACTGTGTACACTGAATGATGTTGGCACATTACATCATTAATTCTCCACTGAAAGAACAAAACCCCCCACCATAGAATGTGTGAAAACATATAATGCCATTTGATCCATGATATGGAATAGAAATAGAAATGCGACGGCTAACTTGAAAGTGGAGATTACAACCACATTTATGACATCCTGTTGGTGCATGCGTGTGTGGCAACAGGCATCAGCACTGTTCTCTGGCATTTGTTCCACAATGAGATCAAGAAAGAATCATGCACAAGCCTTGGATATTCTTCTGAAAATCTCCTTTCAAATACTCACCAAGTTTATACTTGGTCAACAAGATGTGATCTTCTGGCTGCTTGTGGCCCTATGGCACCAAGTGCCGTCCACACAGAAAACATATAACCAATGCAGCACCTCTTAGCCCAAAATGTAAGCTCCTGCCAGGTTCTCTCTTGCGTCACAGTCAGACTTAAACCCCCTACAACCTTCTACTTATACTAAAGTTATCCATTTCCTTTTGACTGTTTCCTATATAGCAAAGTCTGGTAATAGCAACCCCAAAGATATTCCTTTGGATAACACACAACTGAGCTCAGGTGTCTGGAATCAAAAACTTAACCAATGGCTCTCAAGAAAAGAAGAATCAAAATAAAGATTTAGGAAGAACTGTGAACGTGGTAGGGATAGACAGCTGAGCACAGTTGTGTGGAAGACAGAAAGCAAAGGAAATATGATCACACCATGTAGCCACCATGGTCACCCTCACAGCATCGTGCAACCATCACTCTTTATTAGGAACATAGGTGCAGAAGAATGCACTTACATATCTGGCGAGTCTTCCTTGCCGATATATTCTTCCAGGATGCTGGTGTCAATGTTTGATGGTTCCAGTGCTCCATTAATATCATGACCTGAAGCAAAAACAGGTTGCAGAGGGAAAGCTATTAGCAAAATTCAGACAAAGTGCCACTGTTCCCTCAGGGCCAGACAGAGCTCTGATGATGGAAATTCCCCAGAACAAAAACGCTGGCTTAAGTCAAGGAACTGAATTGGCCTTAAAATGGATATTTGAAGGAGGAAGTGGCATCAGATTCAGATCTGAAGAATGGGGTATTGTTCCAGAAACATCAGCTGGAGGCCAAGAGATGGACAACAGAAGAATGGACACCAGAAGTAGAGGGCGCAAAAGATGGATGGAGGAACCATTTTATTCACAAGGGCTCAGAAATGGCTAAGGGATTTGAGTCAAATTACAGGAACAATTGTCTAGGAAGGGGATAATTAAAAAAAAGTATTATTTTTGAACTTTTATAGTATTTCAGAATCACCCATATCATAGAAGACATTTTAGTCAATGTTACTTTAATGAACGAACAGCAGTAATGATAATTTAGACAAGAGTGACCTTTTCTGGGTGTAACACTTTACGAACAGACCTGGCTGAGACTCAATCTAGTGTGCCTCTCCCTCCCCTTTCTTCCCCAATGTGGCTGTATCCTCAGTTTAGTGTTAAACATAGTGGACAAACTATGGTTAGTCTTAACTATAGTTTACTGAAGCAAGGCGACTTCAAACCTTGGTTTATGAAGCTGTCCTGTTTCTGTGAAACATAATTAAGATTAATCACAATTTAGGGCTCAGATGTTATGCTAAACCATGGATATCTAGAAATGAATGGAAGCAAAAGCTTTTGAATTTGTCCTTGTGACTGTGCAGAGGAAAGGAGCCCAAGTCCAAAACTCATGCACAGAACAATAAAGAGTAATTTATTGTTATGCCTGAACCACGAAAGTGTCTAATACATACAATAAACAACTTGGGTAAATATACATAACCAAAAGAACAACCCCAGTAAGGGGGGGCAGTAAATGAATGAATAGGCATAGACCATAATAACTTGCTTGTCCCTAGAAAGAGTCGCAAACTGTTAGGATTACTTAGTTGCCATTTAGTCCTGGTAAAAAATTGATTCTTCCTAGAGATTAATAGTCTTAATAAGAACCATTGCATTTACTGAGGAGAGATAAAAAAATCAAGTTGCACTTATTGCTTGTGACCCTGAAGACCAAACTAGACGAGACTATGGATATCCTTGATCAAATCTCCCATCTCTTTTGCAATTTTTGAAAATAGCAAGGAATCAATAGATTGGACCCATGGTGCTGGGAAAGGGGGGGTTAACTGTCCCCTCAATCTTCCTAATGAAAATTGCCCTCCTCCCAAGCTGCTATTTGCTTTATGAGGGGAAATGTTTGCGTGCCTGCTGTGTCTGGTTTGCCTGTGGGAGGCAGCACTCAGGCAGCTCACTACACCATTCCCATGCCACAGCTGGGTTAAAATGCTATTACAAAAGCCTTGGTTCTACCAGTTTTTCATCTACAGAACACAGTATTTCCCATCACCACCACTTTTTTTGCTGTGCCTCTTTGGAACAGACTATCAGCTTTCCCCCATTACTCCACTACCATATCCCTTTTCATGCCTCAGCTGCATACCCATTACACCCCACCACAAGAATTCTGGGAACTGTAGTTTACCCTCACAGAGCTACAATTCCCAGCCCCCTTACAGCTTCCAGGATTATTTTGAGTGGGGTGATATAAGCTTTAAATGTATGGTGTATCCTGTCTTGTTTAGAGAATGACTGGACTTTCTTTTCCTTTCTTCCAGGAAGTTCCCTCTTTCTCTTCTCTTGCACTGAAAAATGGATTGGGTTTGTTGATAAAAAATAAACCTCCCGCTTTATCTGTTTCTCCAGGAGTCTGAAGCTTTGTGCACAATTCCTAAGTGCCAAAGGCATTATCAAGAAAAAGGGAGGGAGTCCTTCGCCCACAGCTCAGATAATGAAGAGACAACCTTTTCCTGAATGGCTCAATCACATTAGATTAGAATGAGATGTCCCTCGCTCACCAGACAAGCACACACACAGTCAAAGGATTCTCTCACTCCCCACCCCTTAACAGCACTCTGGGTAAAGGTTAGTCAGCCAGCCAACCAAAAAGAAAAAGGGGGAAAGGAGGGGAGAAAAACAGGGGGCTTCAACCTATCAGAATTTTACCCTGCGAAAATCCCTTTAATACCAAGACAAGCAAATCAGCAGAAATAAATCCAGTGAGGAATTTTGCCAAAAGGGTTGGTGGGTGGGTGGGTGGGTGGAAGGAGGAGAAAAATTAGAGGCACTCTTTCCCTTGGTCATACAAACTGAGAAAAGGTAGGCCAGAGACACAATTTCATAATAAAGCCACACCAGGGAGAAATCACACGGGATTGTCTACTACTGTACAGCACTCTTGTCAATGCCTATTGTATCAGCAACAGTTCATCACTGTCTATAAGTGCCGTATTTTCCCGTCTATAATTCGCCCCCATGTATAAGACACCTCCTATTTTGGGGGACTCAGATTTAAGAAAATGGGGGGAGAGATGGACCAGAGTATAAGACGCCCCCTAAGTTTTGAAATTATTTTTTAGGGGAAAAAACCTAGCCTTATACACGGAAAAATACGGTATATCTCTCCCCTTCCATTTATCCCATTCAGTACAGTTGGGATTCTTGGGTGAAGACCACCTGGTCCTTAGGAGTTACAGCACAAGCCTATCAGGGTCCCCAGACTCAGAGCTTTCATTTAGAAAAAGGAGCAAGTCTCCAGCCCTTCTAGAGAGAAGGCCATACATGCTCAACTAATAGCAAATAGAAACTTACTACACATATGCAAAACTGGGAACTTTAAGCCTTTGATGAAATAAAGTGGTACCTCGGTTTACAAACTTAATTTGTTCCGGAAGTCCGCTCTTAAACCAAAACCATTCTTAAACCGAGGCACGTTTTCCCTAATGAGGTCTCCCGCCACCAGTGCCCTTCCACCGTTCAGATTCTGTTCTTAGACAGAGGTAAAGTTCGCAAACCGTGACACTACTTCCGGTTTTGCGGAGTTCGTAAACCGAATAGTTTGTAAACAGGGCTGTTCTTAAACCGATGTACCACTGTACCAGCAAAACTGCTGGACCCCCGAAGACGACTAAAATCCAGCTTGTAATGAACTAAAGAAACTGCCAACTCACAAGATGGTTGTGAGATTATGTATTTGTTGGTATAATGTTCACCAAAGATATCCATGCTTAAGTTTGGGGAAAATAAATGATGAAATCGTTTGATTAGAGGACTAGAATAATATGGCATTGTATTTGCTTCTTAAAAGTTTTAATTACATATGAAAAAAACTGCAGCAAGTAACAGCTCTATGGACTGGGATATTTTAAATAATAAAATTTCCTTTATTTATATTCTTAGTTACATTTTTATGAAGTGCATAAATATTATAGTAGGCATATAAATCTGAAGTATCATAACATACAGCATACTGTTGCTATTTATGCATGTCTTCAGTGTGTATGGTGCTGTGGCACAGTTCTATAGGGCAAATAGACAGGTCCCCGTCCCAAAATGAGTTGGATCTAAAAGGACAAAATAAGTCTTTCTAAGTAAACCATTAAATAATCAGAAAGAGCACGAGTTTGAAATGTTTTAATTTGGGGAGGTAAAGTGAAAGCCCTTATCTGCCAGTCATCAACAGTGTTCTTACAGGAAACTTTTTTTTATAGCTGAGCAGTTACATCTGACCCAGGGGTCAATTCAGTGTTTAATAAAGATGTTTGTACATTAACCTCAATGGAGGAAAAGCTGTAGAAAAATGTGAGCAGAACTAAACTCAATGGGTGGAATTCAACATCACGTTATTACGACATCTCGTCTGCACAAGGAGATCAGCTTGGCAGATGGAACAATTTACACCATCCCCTCACCCCTTCTAGGGGTTCCTCTGAACCCCTTAGGCCAATTTGGGGGGTCGTGAGGGGAGGAGAAGGGAAAGCCCCATAGTGCAAGAAGAAGCCCTTGTGCAGGTCTTCCACTGAAGGGGCTTGTTATGTGAATCCTGCCCAAAGGGACATAATATTCCCTAATTCTGTAACTGTTACATCCATGTAGAATGCTTGGCCATGAAATCCCTACTCAGCCATGAAACTCGCTGGGTGACTTTGGGCCAGTAGCAAGTCTCTCAGCCTAACCTGCCTCACAAGGTTGTTGCAAGGATAAAATGGGGAAGGAGAGAACCATGCACACCTTACCTTGAGCTCCTTGGGGGGGGATATAAATGTAACAAATAAATAAATTTATACAGCAATAATGGAGCCTTGTTTTGTGATGCTATGGTTGGAAACAAAAATGACTGGTTAAATTCAGCACACACACATTTTTTTTTTTTAAAAAAGGGTGTTGATATGAATAGAAAGCTTATGAAGGGTTCACTGAGAAAAATCATTTTTAGGGGCAGGGGGAGTGATATGATTACAATACATATCCTTAGAAGAAAGAGACACTGGTGCTTTGCATGCCGCCTCCAAAGAGTTCTGTTTGCATCGGGAGAGATCCTGATGTTGGCTGCTGCTCCCTCAAGCCGTTCGTGTCAGGCATGGCTGTTCCACAGTGTTACCTTTCTGGCTTTGGTGGCAGGTCAGCTCCTACCTTCTGGCCACCTTGCCTTGAAGGTCACTTTCATGAACACTTAATGGAGATCCAAGCAAAGGTGAGATAAGCAACCAGAGGGGAAGGTGTGTCAACTGGATAGCTTAGGGGAGTTGCAACAGAACTGATAAGCAACCCTAAAGAAGAGTGCCGACTTCTGTTAAGTGGTTGCTAGTGAGTTGATGAGGGGACTGTTGTTCTTTTCTTGCTAAAAATAAGCAAATCCTCCACAGGGCTTTTCTCAGCTTTAGGCTAGAGGCACTTGAGCCAACTACTCTAGATTTGGTGACATGCCAGTTCTGTTGGAGCAGCATGCTCTGTATCCATCCCAGGGTAATTTTTTAAAAATACTCATCTCTTACAAACTTAATGCAACACAAGACAACGGGCTCCCATCTGGTGTTCTTCCCCCTGAAGCACCTCAAACAGTGGGAATCACTTCCCCAAACCTGTTTGTGGTTTGCCTTTTCGCAAGCTCCTTCGTATGTCCGTCCATCCATCTCTTTGGGAGCAAAAAGTATCTCTGGAATGTCTGCAGCCGAGTGCGAGCTCTTAAGAGCATCTTGCTGCTCGAAACTTCTATTCAGTAAAGACTTGTTACCAAAAGCCAGCTTAGGTGATTAATTATAAGCTAATGCTGCTCTTTGGAGTCACGAGCTCCTAACAACATTAAACAATGCCCCTTTGCCCCCTTCCCTTTCTAACGAGAGATTAGAAGGGAGCAGAAAGCTTCAGAGGAACACAAACACACTCGAAACTCCCCAAATGGGAGAGATTCTTTCTTCCCAGTTCCAATAAGACAGGCATGGAATAGAAAATGCACTCAGTCAGCGCTCATCTTCCCCAAGCAAAAACTTCCAAGTGCTAACCCTGTCAGAGCCCTTCGTTATCTATGTTGCGTGGTTCAACCTGCTCTTTACTAGTCTCTTCCTAACCTCCAGTCCAAAGGCCCATAAGCCTGGCATTTGAACTTTGGTGCCAGGTGAAAATAGGAGTCACTTTATGAGGAAGAAGCAGACTGAGGCAGCAAACTGGAAGAACAACAAGCTTCCTTGTGGCCTGGCAACTGAAAAGGCCTCCTAGGAAATGCCGCAAACCTTCACTTCAAAAGTTACATTTCTTAACATATTATTTTAAGCTGCTTTTCCCCCCAGTGCGCCACACAAACCTATCATTTTATTCCTTTTCACAATTTCAGTGCTGTTCCTCAGTGACAGTTCCAACAATATTATACCTTCTACTGCAAAGCTGCAATGTGCCTTTCAAATGTAACATAGTTATTAGCAGAAACAATAAACATCCTTCAGAAATGCAGCCTGAATATATTGTTATTTATAGAACTTAATAACTTTCCTTTGTTGTCAATCTTCAGCACTTAACAGGCAAAACAAAACAATTTTGGTAGCGTGTACCTTAGGCCTTGCTTTGCACATAATATAATGGTTTGGTATTATGTACATACCCTCAGGGCTGGCCTGCCTCCTCCTTCATCCTCCATTTTGGTTACAAGCTCAGAAACTATTGCTTCACTTTCAGCTAGATGATGTCTATACAGTGGTACCTCGGGTTACATACGCTTCAGGTAACTCTACTAACCCAGAAATATTACCTCAGGTTAAGAACTTTGCTTCAGGATGAGAACAGAAATCGGGCAGCAGCGGCACAGCGGCAGTAGGAGGCCCCATTAGCTAAAGTGGTGCTTCAGGTTAAGAACGTTTTCAGGTTAAGAACGGACCTCCGGAACGATTTAAGTACGTAACCAGAGGTACCACTGTACTACAAAGTTTAGGCCCCTAGAAAACAAGCCACTTTCAAACTGTGGTTTCTGATACCTGTTTGCTTCCTTAAAACGGAATTCTCCTCCAGCTTGTGCCCACCAGCTGGTTTAGACTACAACTCCCATCAGATTTAGCCAAAAAACACCAAGTTAGGGAAGACTACCCTAAACAATAAGTAGCACCAACCATAATTCCTGGCTGAGATAAAATGAGTAAGTGAAAGTGAAAGCTTTCAGTCTCCTCTCAGTGATGCACAAAAAGGGAAGAGAGGAAGCAGAACCTGTGAGCCCAAGGTTGACCCATGCTCCTTTGTGTAGCACCAAACTGTGGCTCAGTATTACATTCAGACACAGCTGTTATAAGGGCTGTTATAAACCCAGAATTTAAATAAATATAGTATTTTACGTAGGGAGCTGTAACACACAAACACATAGGCCTACCATTTTCTGGGGGCCATACAAAGTTCACTCCATTTACCAGCTGTCCTGGCAGTGGCAGTAGTCATGCTTCTCAGTGCTGCTGGGCTCCATTTTCTCTTTTTATTTCACCCACAACTCACTAGAGGAAGAGCAGGAAGAATAACCCTTGCTCTGATTTGGCTTTAGATGGCACCACATATCCAAATACCTGTTTTGAGTGGAATAAGTTCACATGAGAACATTCAGGTCAGCCTTAAATTTCACCTATCTAACAGGTACATTTGGAAGCTATATCCCAATATTAGGTACAAATTAAGTACAGTATATACCAGCAGCTGGCTTACATAGTGAGAACGTAAGTATTTTACCAATATTATTGACTCTGTTTAGTGAAGGGGCTGTGGCCTTTCTCTTCTACTTAAAGAGTCCAACCTCAAGACTGGACTGAGGTATTCTACCTTGTGTCAAGATGCTCCTGAAGACTATTGCCAAATGGCTTAGGCTTCAGTTACTCTAGGTATTGGCTCTTTTCCTACCTCCTTTTACAATCTCAAAGCAGTCTCCTCATATGTCACCTATGTGGCAAACTAGACTAGCAATGATATCAAGGGAAGAATTTATTAGTAGTGGCTCCCAGGTTTTGAAAGCATCTTTCTCCAGAAAGCCAATATAGGCTCCATATTTTCTAGAAGTGCTAAAGACCTTTCTGCTTAGACTAGAGTAGCCAAGGTGAACCACAAATCTTCATCCCAGTTCACTGGACATGCTAGTTGGGGCAGATGGGAGTTGGAATCTAACAACGTCCGGAGGGCACCATGTTGGCTGCCCCTGATGCAATCATTTAGCAACCAAAGAATGAAGAGAAAGTCCTTTTAATTGTCGCATCCTTATCATTTCGAAGTGCTGCATGCCCCATTTGCAAGTCACAATGAGCCAGAGTTTCTGGGTTATCGTGGTTTATTGGGTGCATGCTGCCTCGTGACTCCTGTTTGAATCTCCCCCTGGTTTCCTGTTACAGTCAAACCCACAATGGTGTTTTGTTTTCTCCCAAAGAGTCCACAATCCACAAGCAAGTCAACAACAAATCATAGCTTCGGGTTGGCTAGCAATTGTGGCTTGTTTGGGAGGACCAAACCAAAATACCAGATTTGGTTATAATAGAAAGTTAAGCTTAACTGCCATTTCCTGGTTTGCTTCTCCTGCTCATACCAAAAGAGGAGCAAAGCAGGAGTGATTGGGCAGCAGCTCACTGCTCGATCCCAATAAACTACCATAAGCCAGAGTTTCTGGCTTCTCGTGACATTTGAATGTAGCCAGTGTTTAACAAGCACCAATGTTTCCAAACCTCAGTGAAATCCCCTTTTCGAAATTTCTCTACAAAACGTAGAATCAGATAGCAACAAACCAAGCAACAGAACATCCACACCTACATATAAGCAAGCAAATATGTACAGTCCGCTCTTGCACCATCTTTCAGTCAACTCACATCCGTGGAACCCCAACAGACATATCCAAGTGCATATATAATGCACATCTGGTGGGACTATCGGAGGATTATGAGCTTTCGGAAAGAGGCTTTTTGTTGTCTCAGGCACAGTAAGTCACGTTCTCTCTTTCACTACATCTTTTGGGACTGATGAAAGAGAGAGTAAAACCTACTCGCTGCCAACTACTTGAGAATGTTAATTACAGCTAGAGCAACATTAAAATTGGAAAATAGTTCAGAATCATGTGGAATGCTGCATATATGGGGGGGAATCTAGTTACATATGCATTTTCTTAAAACAACTAGATTACCGGTAAACTTGAGTATCCTTTCATTAGGTATTTTTTAAAAAATAGGCATGAGGGATCTAAATTATGCACAATTGCATGTTTAAACCTCATTCACATCAGTGGCTAGAGTGACTATGTGGTTTAATATCTCCCATTAAAATCAATGAGTGTCAGACTATGACCTGGGAGACCAGGGTTCAAATCCCCACTCAGTCATGAATCTCAGTGGGTGACCTTGGGCCAATCACTGCCTCTCAGCCTAACCTATCTCACAGCATTGTGGTGGGGATTAGCTGAGGAGGTAGAAAACCACGTATACAACCTTGAAGAAAAGGTGGTGTGTAAATGAAACAAACAAATAAATAATATTAAACATGTTCTCTTTGTTCTTTTCTTCTGAGGCAGAACTCTCATTTCTGTCCCTGTCTGCATTTTTTTAAAAAAATAGATAAAGACTCCAAAAATGTTGGGGCAGGATCTCATTTAAGTTTAAATATTAGAACTTGTTGCTTGGCGGTTCAACCTTCCTCATAAAGTCAGACGATTCAAACAGATCATAGAATAACTGACTTGTAGAGTTGGAAGGGTCCACCAGGGTCATCTAGTCCAACCCCCTGCAATGCAGGAATCGTTCACCCAACGTGGGGCTTGAACCCATGACCCTGAGATTAAGATTCTCATGCTCTACCAACTGAGCTATCCCAGCTGAATCATAATGGAAACAGGGCAAGAATTGAGAGTTTGGTGTTCAGTGCTGATTACCTTGAAATCTCAAGTCACAACAGTGTCCTCTTTCTTTAACACCCAATACACCTTGCCCCTCCCTAGAGGTCAAGGGTTTTCATCACCACCATCCAGTGCTTTGCTAAGCTCACAAAGATTGTTTGGAAGAGGCAGCTAGTGCAAATGTCACCTCCTCGTCTACATTGGCTGCCCATTTGCTTCCACAGCTGACTCAAGGTGCCAGTCAGAACAGTAAGCAAGCCTTAAACAGCAAGGTTGTATGCCAGCTCCCATATATACAGCCTTGCTTTGGATCCTGTTTCTCATGGGAAATAATATCTCCAGGTCTCTGGAGCAAGGGTTTTTTGAGCAGGGACACTGCACCTTTGAAGTTATTTCTCTGGGAAAGCCTACCATGCCACTTACAATCATAGACTCAAAGAATTGCAGAGTTGAAAGGGACCTTGAGGATCATCTACTCCAATCCCCTGCAATGCAGGAAAATGCAGCTGTCCCATACGGGGATCAAACCTGCAACCTTGGCATTATCAGCACCATACTCTAACCAACTGAGCTATCCAGGCTTCATGTTACAGTGCACATTTCCTAGTAACCACACTTTTGTTCAACCCAGCATTTGAAACCCTGATGGTTGGCATGAACAGGTGGCAGATTTTGTACCTGATGGCTCAAACCTATTTTAACACTGCTAGTCATGCAGACTTGGTTTTGCATTTTGGTTGTCTTTGTATTGATTTCAATACAGTTTTCATGTAAGCCAACTTGCTTGAGAGCACTTTAGCTTTTTTCTTTTCTTTTTTTTACACTGAAACACATAAAATTACATTGCAGTGAAGCTGGGATTAATAACGTTCAGCAGTGTAGATACTTAAAACACGGTCTCTGAGCTGAATTTCTCTGAAGCCAGCTCAAAGTTACTCTGGATTCACAACAGCAGTGTGCCTACCCTCGGAGAATACGGTCCACTCTGGATTTGTCAGCAGAGGAACCTCTGGCAAGCCATGGATGATTCTGGGGGATATTCCAGAGTGTGGTCTCGGTTTGGGCGGTCCTAAGGCAGGCTTTGCTGGGCCTCACTGTTGCTCTGAGCAAACTGAGGGAATCTACACAATGGCTGCGTGTTTCAGGGGACAGACAGTAACGGCAAACCAAGTTTGTCTTTCAGAGAAGCTGTTTGCCATTACACATCTTCTCAACTAAAGAAGCTCCCATTGACCAGGAGCAGAGTTTGAAATCCTTTTGACTACAGAAGGAGACTTAGATTCATCAACACAACTGGGAGTGCCTGCCTCATGTTAAACCTTAGATTTCACAAACAGGCTCAGCCACACCTGCTAAAGTCAAGTCAAACAGTCTGCCAGATTCCTTGGTCTTTAACCACAGATGCAGAGGGGTCTGAAAGCACACACTGCAACAAAGGAAGCTAAGCTGGCCTATGTCTGGCTTAGTGCTTAGATGGGAGACCTCCAGGAAACCCTATGCATGCCACCTCAAGTTCTGTTGAAGAAAGGTAGGATGCAAATGTAACAAAAGAAATGAACAGGAACAAAGTGCAGGGGGTGGCATGCGCCGTCTCGCCGCCCGAGGCGAAACAGGGAGGTGCTGTCCCACCGCTCACTCTCTTACCTAGGTGGTGCAACAGTGCCAGCAGTCGGTTCCGGCAAGATCTCGTGAGATCTTGTGGAGAGTACGAGATCTCGCCAGAAGCCATGGCTGCTGCCACTTCTCCACCAGCAGTGGAGGAGGTTGGGTAGGTGGGATGCCCAGGCTGTGCCACCTCTTGGGATTCTGCTGTCCGAGGTGGCTGCCTCTGCCCGCCTCTTGGGCAGGCCAGCATTGCTGAAGTGCATACAAATCTTTTCATAGCTACCTTTCACTAACCCTAAACCCTCTGAAGCATTTCCAATTACTCCCATAACCCCTGTGCCCAGACCTCTCACAAACCTCTCATTTGCACTCTCACCAAGCAAACTGAAAGATAGGCAGCTGCCCAAGGGGCTGAACCAGGCATTTACATGCTGAGATCCACAATTCCCAGCTATCATCCTAAGGTATCCTCAGTTTCCTCTACTACCAAACTGCAGCAAAGTGTCAGGAAATGGTGCAAGTGTTTGTTTGGAAGGAGCTGGGGGAATGAGGCGGGGGTGGGAGGGGGGAGAGAGAAGGGCATTAATTCAAGCACCAGCCTAACAAAAGGAATAGAGCCCTAGAAAAAGTTGAGTCCTTTGAACATGTGAGAATGCCAGGAATTCCACTGTTTGGACTGGTTTTCTCTGTCAGTCCTAAATGTCAAAACTTGGCCAGAGTACAAAAAGGAACTTGGGGTGATACAATGGATCGTGTTTATTTGGACTTCCGCCTTGGGCACACTGGGCAGCTTTGAATGATCTCGTGTCTCCATTCTGTTTGTAAGGTAGGAATATGATGGAGGGCTGCTATGAATACACTATAACAGTTAATTTGTTTATAGCATTTTATTTTATTGAATCTGTAGCCCATCCTTCCTCCACAAAGGGACACAGGGCAGCACATTGTATAGCATTAGTGCCTTCAGGATAGAAATTCCTATGCCCCCCCCCCACGCACACACATCACAGTGGCCCCTGCATCAAACCAGTGCTAGGTGACCAGGCCAGGGATGGATTCAATACATTGCAGGGCAAATGAATTTGTGATCGGCAAGCTGAAACAAAAACACCACCACCTTTCTACCATCCCAATTTCATTCCAGATCCTACTTCGCAAACTTGACCCTAAGAACCCTGACTTGAGATATCCTTCATATGGACGCAAGATCTGTTCTGGCTTTTTAGCAGCTCTCAGCAGATGCTGAAGGTGCTTCGGGTCACTGTATTTGCAAAGTGTAGAGATTAAGAACAGAACGTACATTGCAAGATACGCTGATAGGTATATATGGTATTTCCACTTATAAAATCCCCTCCCTCTTTTCCTCCACCCTGCTTGTATACTTGCTCTGTTGCTCATCTTCTAATCACCTATAATCCTCCCTGGGTCACAAAGTGGGGGAGAGCAGAGGAACTGCCAGAGAGAGAGAGAGAGAGAGAGAGAGAGAGAGAGAGAGAGCACTGCATCCTTGGTTACCTTAATTAGAACCAGATGCAAGAACCTGGAGAAGATGACAAGGTCAGCCATTTTAATAGACTGGTGCATGCCAGCGAAGTGGGGTGGGTGGAGGTGAGGAAGTAGAGGCTTGAGAAAGCAGAGAGTGAATGGGGAAGAGCCGAATGGAGCATGCGGGCTTCCATAATGCAAGGTAATCTTGGGAGACAGGAAAATTCTGTTCTCTCCTTGATCACATTAAAATCCAGGAAGCAACTCCCCACTGGGCTTAGGATGCATAACTTCAGGTACACGAAGCTACACTAAAAGCAAATGACAAATAAGGGAAAACACATGGGATTGTATTTAAGTGGCATGACCCAAACTTATATCTGCAGATGAACATTACACCCTGAAATAAAATGTACCAATGCATCTATTCTGTTTCCCCTCCTTGCTATTTCCACCTTGGAAATCAACACAGACTTTGACTGCTTTGCAACCTGTGATGTGATTTGGGGGACTGGTGGGGGGGGGGCGTGAAATCCAAACGAAAATTCCAACACCAACTCTGCATAAAAATAATAGTTGTTGTTATCATCATTTATATGCCGCCCATCTGACCGGGTTGCCCCAGCCACTCTGGGCAGCTTCCAGCAAAAACTAAAAACACAATAAAACATTAAAAACTTCCCTTCCCTTCTGGGCTGCCTTCAGATGTCTTCTAAAAGTCAAATGATTGTTTATCCGCTTGACATCTGATGGGAGGGCATTGCATGGGGCGGGTTCCTCTGCCTGGTTCCCTGTAACTTCACTTCTCTACCTTATGATTTTTTAGGAGGGGGGGGGGAGGATTCTGCATTAGAAAAAATCAGAAGGGCAATCAGAAGGAAAATAATCTGTGTATATCATCCGTATGGCATAGGAACCCTACAGAATACCTCTCTTTAGAAACTGTCTGCCTTGGGTTGCTATGGGTAGCAGACTTTTAACAGCAAACACTCTCATTTATTATCCCTGCTATCACAGAGAGGACTCTTCAGTGTACCATGTATTATCCTAAAGCTATGATTTCCTACTGTCTCAGACTGTGACCTTTACTGCACCCAGGCGGATGTGCTACTTAGCATGCCTTACTTTACCCACTGTAGGGACTTCTGGGCACTATATCTATCCAAACCTAGAACCAGAGCAGATGTCTGCTCATATACAACCGTCCTCTGCAGGTGACTGCCAGAGGGTTTCAATGAATACACACAATGGGCTGCAAAATCAGTGTGCCTCATCGGCACATTCTCTGGAACGCGCCAGGCTCCTCTCCCCGCTTCTGCCTTCCTCCATGTTTATACTTCCCTGCCTATTGATTGGCTTGTTCTCCAGCCATGAGTTTGAAGAATCCACACAAGAGATTCCTAACCAAACACTGCCTTAAGGGGGGGAGGCTGCAGGAATGACTGAGGGGGAAACACGCTGCTATGCTCAATCACTTCCCCTTGGTCACCTACAGCCTGAGTTGCAATACTGGGTCATCGCAGGAATATTCATTGTGGGGACATTCACTCAGATGAAGAGTTGGCTACTAAAACAGCTTGTATCTCCCTCCACGTGCCTCTTCTGCCTCCCAGCAGAAGTAACACAATGGGGGCCATCTGTGCTTTGGAAACTGACTCCTCCTTATCTCGCAGCAATGGGCAAAAAGCAAGAGAGGAAGCTTTTGGCTTTGTACACACCATACATTTTAAAGCACATGACCTCCCCAAAGATTCCAGGGAAATACAGTTCACCCCTCACAGCGCTACAATTCCCAGGACCATTAGCAAACTACAGTTCCCAGGATTCTTTGAGGGGAGTCATATATGCTTTAAATGTATGGTGTGTGCACAGCCTTTGAAAAGCGTTCACTGTGCCTGCCTAAACCTCAACCCAGATATGCAGCTCAGCATTCCTCATTAATTAAGCTCTTTATTACCTGACGGTAAAAGTAACCAGCCACTCTCAGAAGGAGATGCAACTCTTGTGACCTGAGAGGGCACCGTAGTCACGAATGCACCCTTTCCACCCCCACAATGCTGATACCTCACAGACCACCCAGGGCAAAGTGGCTGCAGTCCGCTATTTCTTTTGAGCGTGTACGAAATACTGAGATACAACGGGAAATGGGATAAGGACCATTTTACTAAGCAAGAATATAGTAAGCCTGCATGCACACACATACACAAAACCCTCAGCATAAAAACTAGAGCAGATAAGATCATTGAAAAGCCCTTGGATCCAGCACCAATTTACTCCCTACCATGCTCTCAATAAACCATCCAAAATCATCAGCTCTAGATAGGTCACATTACCACTTTGCTGCAATCGTCTTAAAGTATGAAGTATGCTTTCCTACAGAGTTTCGGGCAATTCAAGGATACATCCCTGCCACTTCAGCTACCTGACTTTTGTACCTTTGAGCTACCATTTGATCAATGCAATTTAATGACTATTGATAGGTGTTTGGTTCCTTGTTAAAATGACACACTATTTCTGCATCCTCTCTTTGTTCATTTAGTTTCAATGGACAGGATGACCACTTTTGCTTTTATTTTTTTTTGCTTCATTCCGTTGGATCCCCTGATACTTCAAAGCATACCATGAGGTCTCCTCTTTCCCCTTCTGCTCTTACATGCCAGATCAATTATAGCCACAATTAGCACGGGGTTCCCTCTCCCAGGCAGTTTAGGAACGCTTAGTAAGCCAGATCTTGAGAGCCCCAGGGGCCTCAGGACACTGGTGTGTTAAGTTGCAAGTCAGCTTAGTCTCACAGATACCAAGGAAGTTAGAGCCACATAAAGATACAGTTGAAAACGAATCTAGAAATCACTTTCCAGTTCTCTGAGGATTGCTAAAGCAAAGAGTTTTGAACTCTAACCCACCACTGAAGACAGACACACACACACACACACAGTTCAGCACTGCACTATCACAGATTCCACCTTCTGATCTTAGGAAGGCAATCATTTTGCTTTGAAATTCTGGGCCAACTTCATGCAAGACACATCATGGGAACAAGCAGGACCCAGGGCAAAGAGACAAGGGGAATTCTTCATGGCTCGTTAGGCACTTATTACAAGTTAAAGCTCCAGATATCCAATACAGCCCAAGAACCTAAAAGAAAAGAATTTATTCTCATTTGTCATTTTTCAACAGAGGGCAAAAGTTAAAGCTCCAAAGGAGTTCTTCCATAATGATACCGTGTATGCTCAAAGAGCTCAAAATACTTCACAGGTCAAAATGGATCACTTATAAACCCCATCGTGTATGATCACCATTAGGGCACTTTTTCATGTTACATTTTCAGATGTATGCCTAAGACTTTTTAAAGTGCAACTAAATACAGGTTTGCAAGTACATTTGCCTTAACAAACATGCTTGTTGGGGACAGTAATTGACTGCAGCTCCTCATTAAGTGGACGTCCAGTAGCTGGCAAACCCATGTAATGCATAAAACAGACATTAGTATCTTCTTCCTAATGTGCCAACGACCCCATTGGCTGCTTTCTAAAGTCTGATACAGGCCTGACTACATTCAGCTAATGAAAATATTGCACAGCCACATGACCTTCCAGAATACAGCAAAAGGTGAAAGTGATCACTTAGCAGATAGACTCCAAAAGTGATGAGGGGTTGGAAGAGAGTAGATGAACTCAAACAGCTTGAAGGCCTTCCATATTAGGCTATTCAGGTACAATTCTGAGGACTGCAGCCATAGCTCTTCAAATTTTCTCTACATAGGATTTTTCTCCCCTGTTTGTAAGTAAAACATCAGTTTCTTGCATCTGTTGACCTCTGGGACAACTAATTCTACCACGGTTTTTGAAATAAGAGTGGTTCTGCTTCTTCACCTCTGTCCTGATCTCTCCACTTTCCCAATCTTGGAATAACAAGATAGGCAATTAATAGAAGCATGGGGTGAATATAAATGCAAGCAGGTTTCAAACTGTCCATTTTAGCCATGCAAAATCCCATCCACTACATGTTATATGCATATGTATGAGGATAAATGGTTATATACTGATACCTTTCTCCTTTCCCCTCCTTCCCATTCAGAATTATCTCTCCCCCCCCCCAATATTTCCTGAACACCTTCTCTAGGTGTTCATATCAAGACCTAATATCACCATCACCTCCTTCTTCCTCTTTCTGGCCTCTCTCTTGGCCCCTGGCTCTTCCCAGCCTCTCCACCCTTCCCCTGGCCTCTCCCCTGCCCATGCCAGCTGTGAACATTGGCTTGGATTGAGCCATTGTCTTCTGGACATTGGGACAGAGGAGGAGGGGAAGGTGTGAGCAACAACACAGTAGAGCATTTGTATGCTCCCCAGTGCTCCCCCCCTCTGCCCCGGCAGTCAATGGCCTACTTGTCAATTCATGCGCTAAGATGGAGGAAATCACAGCACATACAAACATCAGCATTTGGTGATTGTGAAGGTGCCTGCCTGGAGACACACATTGGGCCATTTATAATCCGATTTCATTTTCATAGTCTTCACTGTTAACAACACAACATCCCACATTCTGTCTCAGGATAAGAGATGGAGAAAGGCTGCAAGGAAAACACAATCATTCCTGGAAAACGACTGGCTCTCTCACTATCAGACCCTGCCAGCTCACACCATGCACCTGGGACAACTGCTGGGAAACCCATAATATTATTTCTTCATCTGACTCTCAGCACGCAAGTCCTAAACATAGAGAGACAGCCCCAACCTCACCCTGGGTCAAACTTACTCACAGGCAATAAATCCCTAATCTCAAACAGGTTTGCGGAACACATAACCAAGCAGCTTTCAAAGCTTCTCTCATCTATTAATAAGAAATGTCTTGGGAGAAATATACATTTTCATATTCCCACCTTTGTGAAACAGTTAATTGCAACAGATGGAATTCAACGGTGTGCCATTACAAACATTATGTCTGCACAAGCTTTTTGGCTTTCCAGACAAAATCATCCCCCACCCCACCCTGTGTCAACTTTGAGGGGTCTGGGAGAGGAGATGGGAGATGACCCATTGCACAAGTGGAAGCCCTTATACATGTCTACCTCTGACGTGTTTTGTTAGGTGAATCCCGCTCAATACGTTCAATTAGCAAATCCATGCACGTACATGACAAACTCCAAAACACCCCTATTGGAGGCACGCATTGCCTTTTGCACCATGGAGAACAGAAATGGAAATGACAGACACTCAGGCTTAGTCCTCTCAGCCCAGGAGAGAAAGTAGGAGTTAAGAGCACCAGGCTAAGCCTGGAGACCCAGGCTCATGTTGCCATGGCCAATCACACTCTTAGCCAACCTAACTCACAGGGTTGTTGTGAGGATGAAAGGGGTGGGTGGGGGAAGGCTAGCACATATACTACTTTGAGCTCTCTGGAGTAAAAGTGGAAAATAAATGTAAATAAAAAGTGCAGGTAGCTTAAACCAGCAGCCTTGCATCTCACAGCTGGTTTCCTAACTGACCGAGCTACTGCAGGTCTTCACCAGCAGAGAGCTTTGCTCACCCTCCCCCAAGACTGGCGACCTACTTGGGGAAAGGATCTTCCAGGTGAGGATGAAGCCTTTGCCCCAGCAACTGTGTCTGGCTTTGTCTTCAGCCTGATTATGTTTGCTACCACCCCAGCCAGCCTGCTGCCTTATGCTGCTCTCTGTTCCTTGATGACAAGTTACCTTACCATGGCATTGGCTCCACTCTACTAAGGCTCCACAGGAGACATCTTCCTTGCTGCCTAGCTTTCTGTTGGCTACGCTTTCATCTAGTGTGGCAGGCTCTCCTCCCCTACATCACCAGAACCTTTTAACCTGCAGGCCTTGTTTGCTCATAGGAACTCTGATCCTGGCAAGGACCTACTGGGGTCTTTCTTATCACTTGATGCAGCCACATGCAGTTAGCAGAATTCACATCCATCTGCACACATCACTGTATCACTCTTCAGGAAGTTCTGCTGGGTTTGCCTTCCTCTCTCTAAACAGGTTCATGCCAAGACAGACTTTTTTTCTGCCAAAACCAGATGTTTTCAGTTATGCTGCAATTCAGTTGCTCACTAAATCAACTCCCAATTTATCATTGGGGTGGCTGTGGATTGCCAGCCTGATTAAGAGTTAAAACAGACGAGCTGAAGCTCCGAGTGCTGAGCTGTACCATTTCAAACCGCAGGTGGAGAATGGAATGCTCCTCGCATTTTAATTTTTTTAAAAAAAATTCAATTAAGATAGAAAAGCTAGCATGCTGGGGAAAGGCCCTTTCTACTTAACATGCTCCTTTTGCTCGTGTACATAATATTTTATTTTGTAGGGATTGGGGCACTCAAACATCCACACCAGCTGTCAGAAACACTATAGCCAGGCACAGCAATAGACCCCAAAGGGCTTCTGTTCAACCACTTTGGCTCTTCACCTCCACTTGAAACCAATTTCACTTAAAGCCTCTAAAACTTTTGTGTTTGAGACAGCCATCATACGAACGCACCCTGCTAATGCTCTCTGGGGCTGCCAAACCATCTTTATCTATTGACAATAGATCAGAGTGTCAATTAAGACCCACCAAAAGGAAACACGTAGCACTAAACGTTTCTGAAATAGCTTGGGGAGGGAAAAACTGATGAAGCAACCAGTGCAGCTGTTAACAAATGGGAGAAGAAGGGAAATTACACAAGAAGAATGAGTCATTAGATAACACATTTTAATTAATTCAACGGCTCTCTCCATGGGCAGTACATGACCCCTGACTGTAGCACATTGTCTAGAATCTTATCCAATTTAGCTTCAGAAATGACACTATTGACCAGATGGCTTTAAAGAGATATGGATTCCAGTCCTACTTCTCTGGCTGCCGTAGGCTGGAATTCTCCACCATGCTTGCTGAAACGTAAATAAGAACATAAGACGAGCCTGCTGGATCAGGCCAATGGCCCATCTAGTCCAGCATCCTGCTTCTCATAGTGGCCTACCAGATGTCTATGGGAAACCTGCTAGCAAGACCGGAGCACAATATTTCCATGAATTGGTACTCAAAAGGCAATAAAGAAGTTCTAGATACTCATGGTACCTATACTAGGGTGACATCCAATGACACCCGCTTGCAATATGTAAATCACTCCTCTCCAGCTCCCTGCATGTCCCCCTGTCCCCTTTCTGCTCCATACAGTCTCCCAACCCTCTAGAGCAGAGTTTGGAGGTCCATGGGCATGGCCAGAGGAGAAAGAGAAGCCCCACAGCATGAATGATGCCCACCTGTACTATGTTGGATCTCACCCTTATCCACATCTGTACCATACATTTAAATCACAATTATGCCAATTTATGTTATGGCTTCTCCCAAAGAATCCAGTAGCTGCAATTCCCAGCGAGGTTTAACAACCAATCCCAAGGGAACTCTGGAAATTGTAGCTTTGTAAGGGGAATAGGAATTTCCTAGCAACTCTCAGAACCCTTAACTAGTCAGTTTCCAGGATTCTCCTGGGAAAGCCATGGCTGCTAAGGTGGAACAATAGTGCTCTAAATGTCCGGCATGGAAGTCCCCAAAGCTCCACCCCTTCCAATTCAGTCCTCCTCTGTAGTCAAAGAATCTTAGAATTGTAGAGTTAGAAAGGACCCTGAGGAACATCTAGTCCAACCCCGTGCAATGCAGGAATATGCAGCCATCCCATAACCTTGGCGTTATCAGCACCATGCTCTAACTAGTTGAACTACTTATAGATATGCGAGATGTTTCGATGGTCACATGAGATGACGATGCTTGCTGCAACATGGAGCAGGAGTATAAATGATATGACAGTTAAAGAGCAGGCAATTTTTATTACACTATGTTTACTGCCACATAGTCCAAACCCATATTTAATTACATTCCTACCACCAACTCTCTGTTCCTCATTGTCCATCTGTTCAAGATGCTCTTTCGTCACTGATTCCGAGTGCTTGAACTTAGGTTATCTAGTTAGCAGGTATGGGGCTCCCCCCACTCCACCCCAAGATGATAACACAAGCCAATAGGCCTGGATATACCAGCTGATCATTTGACCCATTCACTCCTTAAACCAAGCTTTACACAGCATGAAGAAGTATTTCGGAATTATTTCCTTATCCTCATTGCTGAGGATGGGTTCTTTTCTTAAGATTCCTGCATTGCAGGGGCTTGAACTAGATGGCCCTCAAGGTCCCTTCCACCTCTACAATTCTACAATTCTATGACCTCCCCCTCTCTTTCCCTATATGCCACCTGGACACCCCTCAATATTCTCTGGAGGGTTGGCAGAATCTCCCAGAAGAGGTTTAGGAGGTGCACAGGGGGCACACAGAGGGGGGCAGGTTTAATTGCACAAGTGGCCCTCATTCCCCATACCTCCTCCTCCTCCTCCTTCTTCATTGAATTTATATACCACCCTATACCTGGAGGTCTCACCACTTATTGCTACACTGAATTCCACCCAGGGTTTCACTCCTGTCAGCAACCATTCTGTAGCATTCTGCACTAACTGCAGCTTCTGGATCAAGCACAAGGGAAGGTGTGTGTGTCCCCCCCCCCCTGCATTGCAGTAATCCATTCTTGAAGTCACAAATGCCTGAACTACTGCTGTCAAGCTCTCCCAGGCCCAGGAATGGCCTTTGCTGTTTGCACCAGTTGCAGCTGCTAAAAGGTGCTTCTAGCCACTGCGACGACCTGGGCCTCCAATGACACAGCTGGATCCAGCAGCATCCCCAAACTTCTCCCTTCAGGGGCAGGGAAACCTTGCCCAGGGAAGGCAATTGACCAATTCACCCACAGTGCCTCTGTGTTCCCAGGATTCAGGCTCAGTTTATTATGTCCTTATCTGTGTTTATAGAGAGCTTTGGGAGGCCTGAAAGGATAACCAAGCAAACTACCTAGTAGGATGTAGACCGAAAGGATAGCTAAACTGGCAGCTGCCCAGGGAATGCTGCACTCACACCCCTTGCAGTCATTGTTAACAATTCAGAACTAAACGTGCTTCTTCCTGTGCTTCAAACAACCTCTCCTCCCGGAGTCCTCTGGGACTGTGTGGTCATGGCTGCTTCCCCCCACCTCCAACCCCAAAATAATTTTCTGTTTTTATCAGTGGAAGGGTTCAAAATATCTTCTAGAACGGCATGGATGCAGGATTGTGCAAGGTAAATAACAAGTCCCCCCCCTCACACACACACTCACACTCCTAAGAAATGGCGTGTATACCAGCAGGGATTTTTGCATGACTGTAGAGTAATTAATTAATTAGCAGGCTTTTGAAGCTATTTTTGAAGCTATTTTTGAAGCATGGAGAGGGAGAGGAGGGGGAAGAAGCGGTCTAGTAATGGAAGACTAACAAGATGTCAGTGAATGAGGGACATTCCAGGATGGTCCTTACAACTAGGGCCAGGGGCACCAGACAAAATTTAGTGCCTCTTTAATTGTGTACTAATCTTCATACCAGGAAGCCTAACAGTGGAGTCCTAATTAGGAACACAGCTAGAGATGGAGGCAGAGTACTGTGCCACCAACTCACGGCATGCACAATCCTGTCCCCCTTTAACACAGCACCTGAATATATATGGAACCGATGGGTTCAAACAAAGCCCTATTTTCACCATGTGCAGTATGTGGAGACAGGGAATGTGCTATTAGGGTTAGTGGAAAGTCTATGTGAGTTTTCCATATCCCCATCCAACTTTTCATCTTATCTCATGAAGCTCATGCCCTGAAGCATAAATAACTTAAACTAAGCAGAGGGGAAGGCTAGATGGCATAATGGAAGACACACACACACACACACACACTGCTTGCATGGTCTGTTGAGACTATGGAATCCTCTCCATGCATATTCTGCATCCATAGTGGCTTGGGTTGTGACCAGTATATTTAGGTACATATTGAGATGTGAAGGCCTGGGACAGTAGAAATGGAAAAATAGGGGGGGGGAGACTGTCACCCCCCATTTTTTCAGTTTTCTGAAAGAAGAAAAAGCACAAAAACATTAGGGGAAACCCAGTTATTTCCATTCTGCCCCCCAGGCTTCCACGTCCTGAGGTACATATCAAACCCTATGCCAATATACCCATAATGAAGTCTCAGGATAATAGGGGAGGGGGTACATTTACAATTTGCATGTTGCAAGTATAAGGCATATTCTTCTGAGTTGTAGACAACTGGTCTCTCTCTAGGTCCAACATTTGAATTTTAAAAATAATAGATGGGTGTGCAAAATCGCTAGCAAGAAACCCCTGCCCCAGTTTCGGACCCTTCTGTGACACAAACATCTTTGTCCAATACCAACCTTAGTGTGCTGCCCTGAGCTTTGCTTTTTCCATTTAGTCCACATAACAAGGGAAATCACAATTAGACACCACTATGTCACTCCTGGGAAACAGCTTTTGTTCCATGTTCTATGCATTCTGGCTGATATGAACTCTTCAGACATGATCCAAAATGAGAAGAGCTTGATAAGAGCCCCCCCCCCCCAAACCCCAGAATGATCATTCAGACAGTAGGCTTCCAGCAAGAAGATCCAATTATTTAAACTGCCTGAGGGCGGATGTGTCAATATTTATGCACCAAGAGCAACAAGGAAACGAGAGGTGGTTTCGAGTGTCATTTTCTTGCTCTCCTGTTTGCTTTTGCAAAACGAATTTGGGAAGCTCTTAAATGACAACTCTGCTGTCCATGGTACTGGAATTGTCACTAGTTCCCACGGGTCACATTCTATAGGCTTTACCCCGGCTTCCACTGCTTTGAGTACTACTTTTAAATCATTATCTAAATCCATGGGGGGGGGGGCAAGCATTAGCCACTTGCCTGGAGAAGGAGTTCTGGCAGTGCTGCAAAATACCCTTTCTAGCAAGCAAACAGCACCAAGGTGGGCAGAAAGGGAAGGTGGGACAGAACAGATGGAAAGCAGACTGATTAGTGGGCAGAGGAGTGGATCTGAAAAACATTTTTGCAAGGCTGGCGCAGGTAAGAGGTCAACTGCTACTGTAACATTTATCAGTAACACTACATCACATCTATTTTGTGTCAGGAGCTGTACAGAGAAGAAAGAGTCCCTGCTCATGAGGAGAAGCCAAGGAGAGAACAGGGGCATGGGTGTCCAACCTAGGTGCCTCATTGGAAAAGGTCTGCATTTCCTGACTGCCCACACTGCACAGCTGCTTGCTCCATGGCTCCTTGATCTAATCAGGCGAACCACCCTAAGGTATGATGGAGTTTCACACTGTGGATTTGACTTTGGACATACTTGGAAAAAAATGGGTTAGGCGATGACACTGGGTTAGAATTTTGTCATTGATAGCAATATACTTAAAGAGTAATACAAATTTTAGAAAGGTGGTCATTTAAATTGTTGCACTATAACCAGCCCGTTTGACTTCATTTTAAGGCATCCTGCATTTTATGTGCACGTAAGACGCATTTGTAAGTGTGCTTCCTCCTGAGCAGCCCCAGTTGACTGAGGAACCCTACGTGCAAATGGGTACTTTGAACGTGGCTTCTCCTTTCCCAAGCTCAGCACATGAACAGCCACTTTCAGATAAATCAGTGGTATAACTGATCCTTTGTTGGGAGAGGCAACAAGGACCTGAATCTAGTTCCCATTGCTCTCTCTTCCCAAATAGTTATTGGGGCAGTTGAGGGTCATCTCACAGGGCTGCATATGCTCAGGCCCAGCTGCACAGATGGATCAAAGTTATAAAATCTCCTTCAATGTCACAATTTTTTGTTCATAATGAATGCAATGGCAACCATGAATAACAAAATTTTAAGCTCCAATTTTCAAGTTTTAATACAAGGAAAATCCAGGATATTTCCAAGAGGGAAAAATAGGAATTTGTTTCCATTAAGGGACTGTCGGATTTACATCATTAATTCTCATAGTTCTACTTTCCACCATACTTTATGGATTTTTTGCAAACATGGTTGTCAGACCTTTTAACGGATACTGCTGCATATCAAGAGTTTGGTGAAAAAAATGAATAGGTTTCATATATCCAGGTTTATTAATTTGAACCACTTTTGCTTAAAATACATAATTGCTTTTTCATCTCAAGGAATCCTAAAATGAACTGCATCTGATCTATCCTTAATTTTGTTTTCTGCCGACATATTATTTTTCATGCATATTGATTTCTCTAATCAGTTTTTTCTGTTCTTTTTATTCTTAAGAAAGGAGCTTATATTAAGAAAAATACCCCTTAAATATGCCTCATAAATCCCTTATAGTTGTATATTTCACTTCAGGAACAGTTTGTTCTTGGAAGAGACATCTTGCGTTTACAAAAAAGGAAAGAAATTAATTTCTTAGAAGGTTGAAATGTGTCTCCTGCAGATAGTAAGGAAGAGTTTTACATCCGTGCCATATTTCCCTCTTGAAATAATATCTACCTGATATTTTTAGCAGTCTGCTTTAATAAGTGTTAAACATTTCAGCTTATTCATAAATATTTCATCAACACAGACAAATAAGGTATATGCAAATAAACAATCATGCAAAACATCAGTATGCCTTTCCTGTCCTGTGCTCTTCATGGGCATCACCCTGTTCATTCACGTGGTATCATCAAACCCTTTCCCCAAGGGGAAAAGCAATGAAAAATGCAATCATTAGGCTATATTTTGACTAGAATAGAAGAATATTCGGCTTAGCAGATTCTGACTGCTGTGGATAAACCACCTCAGGAGAACAAGGAAATGAAATCTAACGTCACTTGGCGCTTGCGTTTTATAGTTACAGACTCACAGACTCCACAGCTGAAGTTTTCTCTCCTGCCATTTTAAGTCATGGCAATGTATCAGACAAAGTTCAATGAGATAAGCAGCCAACGCGAGGCATCATGTTACAACTCCTCCTAAGAGCCGGTATCCTGTCCGTCAGAGATGCAGGCCTCTGCATTCTCCAGAACACGCTGCAGAAGCTGTTCCAAGTAAGATAGGGCTTCACAGCATGAGACACAATTGTTTGTAATTTGGCAGAACCCATTACCATGAGGGTGCAAGTGACCCACACATTTATCTTTAAGCAGTTTACCACAGGTCAGTGCGTTGCTCAGTCAAAGCTGACTCACAAGCATTTACACACGTAAACCTGGGAATCGGTATACTTGCCACTATTCGTTTCATTTGTAGAGTCCAAAGGCGACAAGTGTCCCAGCTAATACACAATACAAAACCACGTGAAGACCGAAATCCCACATTAACAACCCTGTATTCAGCCACTGCAGTTGCTCTGTGTGGGTTGATTTTGTCTACCTTACACGCATCACCTTTGCTGTCCTTTCCCAGTTCTGCCTTGCTACATTCCAACTGGCAGAGGAGGTCAACCGGGATGGGGTGGGGTAGGGTAAGGTACCGGTAGGGGGAGAGACCCTCCAACCAAGCATGGGCAGCTGGCGTTCTTGTAATGAGCTCAGTTGTGCATTCGAAAGGTCCCAGTTCCATTTCTGGCATCTCCAGGTAAGGCTGAGAAAGAATCTCTGAAGAGTGACTTAGTTTAATGTGAGCTATATGAACAAATGGCCTGAGCCAGCACTGGGCAGCTTCCTATGACTAAGTAAGTAGGACAGCCATAAAGTTAACAGAAGTCTTCCAAACCCAAGATGTGTTTGCCTGAGCAGTGGTAAGCTGCCATGCAGAGGGGGTTCCCAGGTGTGCAGCAAAAGGAACATACCTGCTCCAATCCAAGGAAGGAGGAGGGACTAGCAACAACAGGAAGGTCAAAGCAAAGGTGTCATTGAACTCAGAAGAGGGGCGAAATGAGGAAGGCATGTAGATTTAGATGGTAGCCTGCCCTAGCCACACAATCGTGCTGTATGTAGTGGGGAGCAGGAAGCATAAGGTCAATCTAATCAAGGTGACTAGGACTACCTCTCCTCAAGCAAACAGGAATTTCAGTGCATAAAGCAAAAGGTGGTAAACTCAAAGGATTTCCTCCTTAGCACCTGCTGTTCTCTTGTCACCTTCACCCCTTTATCTATCTCGGTGATCTTATCACACTACACCATCCCCAACATTTTATCTTTTAGCAGAGGAATGGGGGAAGGCAGTTAATTCAGAAGCATCTGAGAAAGCAGAAGGCAGATTTGGCCAGGGAGCAAGGAGGATCATGCTATGTGAAATTATAATCAGTAACATTCATTAGTTAATTCAGAATCAGGGGGCAAGGAGGATGACGCTATGCGGAATTATAATCAATAATTTATTAGTGTGGCATTAGGGTCCTGTTTGTGTCTCAGAAGAGCCACTCCTTTTCTGCCCTGTTCTCTGGCACCAAACACACCGAGTTAATAATTCCTCAGCTTCATTAAGCTCACTGGGGCTCTTATCAGAAAGAGCACAAAGTCCAAGGGCAAAGACTCAGCCAATCAACATCACCTTTGTAGGGAAGCAGTGAATTACCCAGAATACTCCACCAACTGCACAGGCTCACAGGTTTCTTCATGGGATGCACACACAGGAAGAATTTCCAATGGCGTTCATACTTATTAAAAAGGGAGGGATGGCTACCAAGAAGATAATGCTTGTGTGTTTGGAGTTGCAATCAATAACTAGTAGCGGCATAGATCCAGCACACAAGAAGAGATACATTGGGCAGTTATACACAATGGAGTCTTAGCTTAGGGGGAATTATCTCAGCATTATAATCCCTGCATTGCTACCCTAGATCTATCATCTTCAGTTGGGGTTATGGAGATGCTTATCAGGGCATCTGCAGTGATAAGACTGCAATGACACACGAAACAACCTTGTCCATTATTACCAAGCGCCTCCTATAGTGTGCAACAGCAAGGGAGTGTTGAGCGTGTTTCTGGGGCAAGTTACGGCTTCCCAGTGCAATATATGTTCAGAAAAATAGACTCTTGCATTGCCTCCTCACAGGAAGGTGACTGTTTTATTTTTCTATACAGCGATGTTCACCCATGTGATGATCTATCTAAAAGCATGTTGGCAAGAACACTACATTCCGTTAAAAAGCTCCTGAATACTCACTTCCCTTATTGGTGCAAAAATAGAACAAACCTCTTCTCCTGCATCGTTAGAGGTTTCCCCAGCATCAGTTGAGGGGCTGGACCAGATGACCTTTGAGGTACCTTCCAACTCTATGATTCTATGTTCAGAGAAAAAGTGCAAGGAAGAAGCAAGAGTAGGAGCTCATCTTTAAAGAACAATCCAGGCTCAGAATATAACCAGTATATATACTCCATATATATCCAGGCTCATATACCCACAATTTTGCATATATGCATAATTTTGTTATCAACTTTTGAGTTACATTTCTGTTTCTAAAGCTGTTTACTTGCCACCATGGCAGCAAAGATAAGCTTGAAAACATGCAGGAAATCCCTGGTGATATCTCAAAGAAGAGTAGGACTCCAAGAAGTAAAGCGGGTAGGTTTCATTGTATGGCTTGCAGAAGCATAATATATTACGCAAAATAAGCATGTATGCAAAATTGCTTAATTTGCACTATTCAAATAAGCTGCTGAAATCCAGCTTTCCTTAGCCTGTTAGTGAATACAACACTGAGCTAGATGAACCAGCGTGTTATACGTGGAGCTGCCTCTGAAGACTCTTCGTAAACTTCAGCTGCTGCAGAATTCAGCCACCAGGTTGCTCACAGGGGCAAGACAGCTTGAGCATATATTGCCAATCCTGGCCCAAGTGCACTGACTACCAATTAGTTTCCGGGCCCAATTCAAAGTGCTGGTTTTGATCTACAAAACCTTAAACGCCTCAGGACCGCAATACGCCAGGGCCCGCCTCTCCCCTGTATGATACAACTTGGACCCTGCAATCATCATCTGAGGCCTTTCTTTGTGTGCCTCCCCCCTGAGAGGTCCAGACGGTGGCAACACAAGAACGGGCCTTTTCTGTAGTGGCTCCCCATTTGTGGAATGCCCTCCCCCAGTTAGGCTCACCTGGTGCCATCATTATATATCTTTAGGTGCCAGGCAAAAACTTTCCTCTGTAACCAGACCTTTGTCCTTTATCTATCTGTGGCCTTTTAGAAAGTGAGTGGGATGTTTTTACAATATTTCTCTTTCCTCTTGGTTTTAATGTATCTATGTGTGGTTTATTGTCTGTTTAGCTGGTTATAAGTTGCTTTGGGGTGTCCTGGGCAAGATAAAGCGACTGACAAATTTAGTAAATTAATTAAATAAATAAAACCAATGCTCTGGCTCAGTATAAAGAGACTTACAATGCATGGTGACTTATGTATATATTTTTTAAGCAGAGCTCATAGATCCTTACTTCATATTCCATACTCATGTGAGTATTACCAGAGCAGGTTACTTCACAGAGTCTCATTGCTTGCTGTAGATAATGATACTTCTCTGTCTATAGAAGGGCAAGCAGACACCTTTGAAAAATCCCCACATAACTTCACAGGATGCAATTTTCCTTGTGAGCAACATTTCTGAGAACAAATCAGAAGTAAGGCACGTACTTCGGAAGAATCTACAGAAGTACCATATATAAACTTCTTGGCTTCACACACACACACTCACACTACAATAAGAATACAGCCCCAAATCCCTCAGTCCTCATAGGGTCTGTAATCCAACCAAGGGTCTGTTGAATCAAGTCATTTGTTATCATACAGTTCTACGGTGATCTCAACAAATCTCTGCGGTTTTTGAGTTTTCAAGACTTAGGGGGCACTCATAATGGATTGTTTAGCCAGTCCAACTTAGGCACATACTCCCACTTGGCTTGAATGATGGGCAGACAAGTCACCAGCTCAGGCCAGAGGCAATGGGAGCCCACATGAAGAGGATATGAACTGAATGTACACCTGGCACCACTTACAGAAATAAAAACCTGCATTGACATGGTCCATATAACAGAGCACGTTTACTTAAAAAAAAAAAAACATTAATGAACAAACTTCTCACCTTAAGTAGATGATTACAGCTCTTGCTACCCCAAAAAAATCAGGGGTTGGATACAGGCTTCAAAACTAATAACTTTTATTTAATTATTTTAGAATTCTAGCAAGTAATTCATCTGAAGGCTGAAAGGTGGATTGGCATTACTTCCTGTGTTTACAAGAGCTCTGTGAAGCAAACTCAGATTGTTTCCATTTTACAGATGAGGCACTGAGACTAAAAGACAAAATACAACACGGCCGTTTGAAAATGCAAGTGCCCAATGTGGAGCTCAAACCCACAACCCTGAGAGTTGTTCTCTATGCAATTCCAGAAATTTTCACCAAGAATTACATGGGGAGGAGGGCAGGGAGAGAAGGGCAGTTGCCATGAATGGCATGGTTAAATTTCACCAGAAATTGTCTCCAAGCTAAAGCCTGTAAAAGGTCAAAGCCAGCATTTGGAATTGGCTTGGAAACAGAATGGCATAGTTTCTTGGAGGAAATTACCAGATAACATATAACATATGTTATATACATATAACAAATATACATATAACAAAACAAACTGCTGGTACTTGCAAGTCATCTTCCCTCAAAGTTTTAATCAATCTTTGCTTAAAACCTAGGGGTGTGTTCTGCACCCCTACTGAGGTTCAGCAGACCTGGATAGCATCCCACCTGAATTCCATGTGTGACCTGGAACTCTCCCCAGAATCTTTGGCAACATGTGGGAGTTCCTTGGCAGACAAACTGGTGCAGAAAGGGTTCCCTTAACATATAAAGTTTGAAAACCTCTGCCTGAGAGAATAATGTCTTTAAGTTCTACAGTTATTAAAGCCACATCAGTCCCAGCCATCACCGCACGTTGCTTAGAAAAGGTCCTTTCCCCTCACACTCTCTCCCAACCTCTGGGTTGCTAAGTTCCATAAAGTATATCCTAATGGACTGCATTTCACTTTCCCCTAAACCAGAGGCTCCTTTAGGCATTTCTTTCAAAGCTACTACAGTCCGATGAGATTGCACCATCCTTCATCACACTCATCCTGAGTAGACATGTAGATCCTCCATGAAAGATTGTCCATTGTTTTCCTTCACCAGCCCTGCCCAGTTCTCACATAAAAGCTGCCACAACTTTCACTACATCCCAGTGATCCACTTCAGCTGGTGTCCGGAGAAAAACAGAAAGGGGGAAGGAAGGAAGGAAGGAAGGAAGGAAGGAAGGAAGGAAGGAAGGAAGGAAGGAAGGCAGGCAGGCAGGCAGGCAGGCCAAATGGGTCTACATTGCTACATGCATTTACCTGTTCTGATCCAACGCATCCTGAGCGTGGCAGCACTCAAGGTGTCACACTTCAACCGCGTCTCTGATACGCCCACTGTAACATCACGCTATGATGCTTTGCTTGTCTGATCTGCATCCCACCTTGGCTGCCTGCAGGGTTTTCTATTCCTTTTCTGAGAGGCGGGGAAGGGGGCTGGTGAGGAGGTAGCTGTCAGGCATGGAGGCTGCCACCTCTCCGCAGCATCTCACTCCGATTAGGCACACACTGGGATTTGGGTTTGTGAGGGGATTAGCGAGAGGGGCCAGTCATGTGTTTGTACTGTACCAGCTTCCCCGGGACCCTTCTGTCACAGACTTCCTCCACTAAGCAAAGTACTTTGGAGAAAGCCTCTTAATTTCCTGACACAGCACCAGCCAGTCCTGGAAACAGGAGGCCATCCTCAGCCTCGCCACAGGTAAAGGCAGAGGCCTAAAACCCAAATGAGATTCCGCAGCATTGCATGCTTTCTTGGGGGGGTACGCCAATGAAGTTAAGCAGAATCCCATGCAACACTCACTGCATCTCCTCCCTTCCAGATATCCAAGGCACTTCTGCTGTGGTCGGTGATGGGTTTTGGATCCATTTAGATGCTCACTTCTCCGTACCAAGGGAAGAGCACGACACCTGGAAGCCCAGTCAGTATCCTGCCATGGCTTGCAGTCTCAGGACCACACCAAGAAAACCTCATGTGTGGTGAACAAGTCACAAGCCCAAGATAAAACAATGTCTAAATTCCAGGGGTCAAAAGGAGGAGGGATTTGCCGTCATCAGTGCACTACAGAATGAAGTTGTTAAACTCTCTGTTCCTAAAGGAAACATTCCTCCTGGGTAAGTGAAGAATTAACTAGTCTTGATAAAGACTGGGGGAGGAACCGGGCCAAAAAGAAACCTGCCATATACTAAACAAGAATTGGCTGCTCTGTGCCATCTTTCAGCAGCATGTCCTGCCAAGGTTTTCACATGCTTGCGGATATGAAAGGCCGTACATTTGATTCATCAAAGTGACGCTGCCAGAGAGAGAAGGGTAGATTCACAACAGCCCACCCTCAAAACACAATTAGTGGTGATCATGGGTGGGTGGTGTGATCTCTTAACATCCTGGTTTCAGGAGGGGATAACTTAGTCCTTTGCTGCTAACAAAGGGTACTTCAGAGTTGTCAGGATCACGCTGGCTTTATGACTCCAAGTCAGCTGTCGTCACGGGCAATGACAACAGTGCGCTATGTGGGCAAACAGGCTTCCAGCACTGGAGCTTTCTGTAGTATCTGTTCCAACACCACATTTGATCTGGATGGAAGAATGAGATTCAAGAAGCATTTGTCTTGCTCTGTGGGAAGTTGAGCTGGTCCCTTGTGGTTTCTGTGATGCAGCAGAAGACCAGTGGCTCTTTAAAACAGGGATGGCTTGCTCAAGGGCTGCATGTCAAGGGCCAAGCCTTCAGGGACTGCATGTCAACAGGGAGCATCAAGAAAAGTTGGTGTGGCTACCCTACAGCCAAACAGCCCCCCTCCTCAGCTGATCCAAGCAGATTAGGAGAGGGGGGATTATCACTCGCTCTCTGCTCAAATGATCAGGCCAATGACCAGGGACAGGACTATTTGCATTCCATGGTGGTGCAGGGCTTTTCCCATCCCAGCTCCGTGTCTACTTTAACTTATTTTCTCTTTTTGTTGCCACTGCTAAAACAGGTTGGGTCTTGTGGGGGCAAAATTGTTTGTGAAACTGTGTCAAGCCCCCAACCTGGGAGCCAGCTACCTCTGCTTTAAAAGCACATACTTCCAAATCTATTGACCTCACTGTGATGTACTGTATGTAAACAGGTTTAGGACTGCAGTTCTGGGTCTCAGAGCAGTGTAGAAGTTAAGATCGCCAGACAAAAGCCCTACAGTAAAAAGAGCACAATATAACTATCCTTAAAATACCCAAACGACTCTGCAAATAAACTCTCACTCTGCCTTAAAACATTCACCAATACAAACACTCTCCTTCACACACCGATAACATACTCCTGTTGTAACATACGCCCGTCTCAGACACTTCCAGGCCCCACAGAGAAAAAACTAGCAATGTCAACAGCAAAGTTACAGGAAACTACCTGAGCAGGAATGACAGTGTGCATGAACGCAGGTGCTTTACCGACTTTTACACTTGGCAAATGGCTTTGAAGTGCCAAGATTCTTGACTGCTATAAAGTACTATTTTTCCCATGCCATTGATTGAAGGAACTGGGTTTCATTTCCACCAGCTGAACAGAGACATGACTCCTTTGTATTTAGCCAAGACATTTGACTCCTGGCTGCAACAGCGCTGCATAAACCCTTTAGTTTTACAAACTTTGGAATTTCTTATTCTACCTCGTCTCCAGCGCCCCTCTCTCCCTACCCTATTAGAGCTTTCAGAGAGTTGCCAAGCTACTCATCCAACTCCATCCCCCCATACACCGTTTGTTCTTCTTTTTAAGCTGCTCTGCACATCTTTCCTGATACACATTCTTTAACAACCTCTTATCTCATAAATTAGCCAAGAGAGCGAGAGGGATCCCGAATAGCTAAGCTCTGCTGTAACTGTTTCCCTTACGTGAGTGTTAGGCGGAGAGGAAGGTAGGGTTTTCAGAGAATGCCAGCCAAGGGTCAGGCAGTGCTTCTCTCTCTCTCTCTCTCTCTCTCTCCCCGCCACCCCCAAATACTCTCCACCTTCTCTTTGATATAAAATACAAACGCTCTATGTAAACACTCCCTGAACAGCACGGACAGACCGAAATTAAGTGCTTTACCTTCCTTGTGAAAAAGCCTCAAACCCACCACTTTTAACCTCTGCAAACATTCCTTCTCTTATGACTCCCCCCACCGACCTCATCTAAACTTAGGCAATATGCCAGTAAATACTCCCCAAAGTTTAGCTAATCCAGAACCAGAATACTGAGTTAAGATGCTATGGCCAACACTGTTTTTAGTCTCCCTCTCAATGCAATTCCACTGTACAGAGCAAAATAGATACTAGATCTCAGAAATATCTTGATCTATACTCTATCCCCTATCTAGACCAACGCCTTTTGAAAACAGAAGAATGTGGGGAAGCCATTCCATGTGTGGCATCAATACATTTAACTCTACTCCTCTGGTAATTTGTTCGCTTCCATTTTGCCCCAACACTGAAATTACTCTCACCTTCATATTTTTCTTGCCTCTTGCTATTTGTACTTGGAACAGCAAGCCCTTATTCTCTGGCAATGAGTGAACAAGAGAACGAAGGATTCTGCGCTGGACCACGTTGTGTATCAACACTATCTAGAGAAGGGATGGGGGGCTTGTGGCCCTCCAAATATTGCTTGACTTCAACTCTCATCAGCCCCAGCCCAGCATGATGGGAGCCGGAATCCAATAACAGGTTACTCAATCCCTGATCTAGGGTATTGGTGTTGTGTCATGCACCAGACCCTCCACCACTATTTTCTTTAGGGTCCCTACATGCAAAGACTGGCTGCAGTGGATTGAGAGGATGAGACCAATAGAAGGTCCAATGGTCAAGAAGGCAGTTTCTGCATGTGCTGTAGAGGGAAGTGAGGGGCAGATGCGGCTCGTCAACCTGGGAAGGTAGACCATCTAGAAGGAAAACTCTGATCCTAAATCTATGCCGCCTTGCAGGATATCTTCAGGAAAAGAAAAGGCTAAGGAGTAACCCATACACAAATCCAGAGTGGAGTTCTTAAGGCAGTTGGATGGCATCTTGTACACTTTCTTTCTGCAATTCCTGTAGCCATGCTGGCACCACATCAGTGAGGCTGGGGGGCAGGTCTTGTCGCCTAGGCAGTCCAGGACCCCCATACACACTGCCCAGGCTTGCGTCTTAGGGAGGTTACTTCAGTGATGCTAACACAGCAGTTTGATGTCACCTTCAGGGGCACACTCCCATTGTCTCTTGGAACAGGTGGATGATGACAACAATTGCACTTTTAAATGCTGTTTAAGAGAGGATATTTCAGCAGGTAGATTTTTTTATACCCCTGCATCACAGGCTCCATTTGCCAAAATTCCTTCTTGAAGGAATTCCAGTTAAAGATACAGGAACACCATCTTACTCAGAATCAGATACCTCTGAGGAAGACCAGGAGGAGAAACAGACATTAACAGTTGGCTTCATGTTGCAGGATGGATTTAAAGGAGAGTCCTGGGCTGGAAAAGACTGGAGATTATTGATCTAAAGAGATGAACATTCACAGAACCAGAGGTCACTCCCTCAGCCCCAGTCTAAAGGTAAAAATATCTATCCCAATAGCAAGTCACCCAAGCAGGTAAGAATCAGACCTTTTTCCAGCTGTAATTCAGAGATCTTTCCAAAGCCTTATTCAGTGAGCTACTAGATATCTATATCCCTCTATCTTTCCTCCTTACACTCAATCCTTCCTTGCCCACAGGACCATCAGCCTTCAAAAATACATGGATTCCACCTGTGCTAATATTGGAATAGATATTGAAAAGAAGCTTAATTCTTAAATGGCATAGAATGAACTGAACTGCTTACTGTAGGGTTAGATGTGGTGAAAATTCCATTTCTAGGGAACCGATTAAATATCTTTTATTATTTCTGAGGTGGTTCTCTAAAACTATAAAAAGAATTTAGAAAAGACCAACACAAGCAAAAATACTAAAACACAGCCAGTTTGAAATAACTATTTCCTTGACACACAGTATGTGGGTTGTACTGCTCTGCAACCAAAAGTAGTGATGCCCAAATCTATAACCCTACTCACAAAAGAGCAGACCATTCATGAGTCCGTAATAGTCTTTTATTTTCTTATATTATATACCACCTTCTTTCTATCATGAAGTGCACAAGATAGTGCACATGTGTATCCATCCATCCAGACACTGACCAGACCTAGACCTTCTCAACTTCAGCCTCAGGTGCCTTCAGACCACATCCTGATAATTAGAGAGGAAGCTCTCCATTGTAATGCTAGAATCTCCTAAACCTGGGCACTTACTATAAATAAGGATTTTGAACACTGCCCCGTCTAAACAAACAAACAACCCCAATTCTCAGAAAGGCATCAGGAGGTGCTTCATCCAGCAGGGAGAGTAAATTCTCTCATGGGAATGGACATTATTGATTTCAGAATGTGCCTTAAAACACTATTTGCAGCATAAAAGCACCTATCTTACCGGTATATCTAATTGTCAGTATTTCACACTACACACAGTTCATTTATGAAATTGTCACAGAATGTAGCAACAGCAACAAGCTTAGATTAATTTGGTACGTAGTTATGTTCCTAGAGGATAAATCAACAGTGTTAAACTGATGTCTGGAATCAGTAACAGAATAGAAAAAGGCCCAATAAACTGAAGCTCAATAAAGAGATGTTGTTGGTGAGCCTTCTTTCTACCTGCGCCAGTAGGTGATAGCTGACCAAAACTGGGTAAGATTTTATTCCTCTCATCCTTAAGGACCAGCTTCCTAGTCAAAGTGTTATAGATTTGGTCTTACCCTTATAGAACCAAGGAGCCTTGATGGCATGAAGTTAGAATTGGAATGTCAGCTATGCTCTCTCCTGGATAAAGATAGATTGGGCAAAGTTCTTCACATTCAGGTAACATCTCAGCTGGATTACCACAATGCACTGTACATGGGACTGCCCTTGGAGACAGTTCAAAAACCACACAGTTAATTGCTAACTGATACAAGTAGTATGGAACACATTTTTCCAGTTTTAAAACGAATACACTGACTCACTGCCCATTTTCAAACCCAAGTCCTGGTGCTGATCTTAATTTTTAACACCCTTAACTACTCGGAAACAGACTACCCCAAGGACTGCCTACTAGCCAGGCAAGTTCAGTAAGAAACTACTCCAAGGGTGAGGGAACATGAAGAGATTAGACAAGCAGGGGCACATAAGACAGTATTTTCAATTAGAGCATCACAATTTTGAAACACCTCTCTAGGGAAGCTCACCTTGTGCTGAAATTAATATCTTTCTGAGTCTGGAATTACTTCTTCTTTTTCTCCCACACCTTGTACTTGCTGTGGTTTTTAAGTGTTGTTTTTACCTGCCTTGTCTCATTTTTATGCTGCTTTATTTTTGATTAATGTATTAATGTTATGTTTTATATCGTGTGTTAAATAAGTGAAGGGATCTTCCAAATCAATGGCTATCAGCCACAGTGGTCAAATGGGGCCTCTATGTTCTGAGGTGGTATATCACTTAGTAACAATTCCTAGAGGACAAACAATTGGGAAGGCAACAGCCTTCACAGGATGCACGTGGTTTTCCCCTGGACATTTCTGATTGGCTGCTGTTGGACAGGATTTGCTGAATTAGATGTGCCATTGGTCTGATCCAGCAGGTCTCTTATGTCCTTAAGTCCAGGGGTAGTCAACATGGTGCCCTCAGGATGTTGCTAAACTCCATCAGCCTCAGCCAGAGGGGCCTAAGGCCAGCGGGGGCAGGGTTTGCAGACCACAACATCTGGAGGTCGCCTCATTGGCTACCTCTGTTTTCAAAATATATTTTTAATTTTTTTTAAAAAATAAAAATAAATTTTGTATAAATTGATGTTATACCAAAAAAAAAGCTACCTTCCAAGCAATTCACAGTCTCGGAGGGGAGCCTTACTTGCAATAACGCAAAGGCATCCATTTGCTGCTAGTGTTTAAAAGCTGAACTCCACAGAAGTTGAATAGCTGGGGAGGGCAGAGAAGGTTGGGTATTGTCAGTATGCAGTCTCATGGAGGAGGAGGAGGAGGAGGAGGAGGAGGAGGAGGAGGAAGAGGAGGAGGAGGAGGAGGAGGAGGACAGAGCTCTCTCTGGGTTGAACTTATTTAAATTATTGAGAAAACAGTCATATGAACTTACCTTTGTTTGCCTTGCTTGCTAATGTAAAGATGATCAACCTCCATGTTTGTTTAAGTGATCTGTCCCATCCCCCCACTCCCAAGTCTCAGCACTTCGAAAAGGTGGTTTCTACCAGTAACTCAATTCCAGATTTCAAGCACAGGGTGGGAATTGTGCTATTAGGCATGTGCCCACTTAATATTCATTGAAACTGTCAGCTCTCCAGTGAGTATCCAAGAAGCCTGGTTTAGTAGGAAAGGGGGGGGGGATGACCTCCAGACATTTCTTACTACAACTCCCATTGTCCCTGACCATGGACCACGCTGACTGGCACTGATGGAGTTGTGAGTCCAACCCCACCCCACCCCAGATGGCTAAGTCCAGTCAAAGACAACTATGGGGTTGCGGCACTTATCTCACTTTCAGGCCAAGGGAGACGGCATTTGTCAACATCTGAAGGACACCATATTAGCTTTCCCTGCCATAAAATCTTCCAGCTTGAGTCTTTACCTCTACCCACACTGAGGAAGTGCATAAGAGAGTGAAAGCGAGTGTGTGAAACCCCCAAGGCTGCTTACAATCTTTCTGTGATGGGCAAAGGGAAGATGTAAGCCCAAAGAGCTGATAATGAGCATGCTTGTTATATCTGTTATATCTTTCTTAACTATCTCCACTTGGCTAACATTAGTAGGAGAGGCGGGGGAATTAACTGCTGGGCTGACATAGACTGACCAATTTTTGTCTGACCTCGCGAGGCTATTCTTAAATCAAATCAATATAAGCTCCCCACCTTTTAGAGATATTTTAAAATTGCATTTTAGGCATCAAATATATATCATTAACGATGCTTTATCTTGCAGATCAACTCAAAATGGATTCAGAAATCACACCAAAAAAGTTTTTGGTGAATGTTGTTCATGTGAGGTCAAATGCAAGAGAAGCCATTTCTAAATCAAGTGTACATTCTAGCCAATGTAATCTTTATTTTCACAATACAGATAAGGGAAAAGCAAAACCCAATTCAAACATCATTTGTGAGCAAACTCGCAAGCTACAAGGAGTATACATTTGTCTGGATGCATGTTATCGAACTCCCAATACCATCTCTCAGGGATTCTGAACTAACTCAAGATATCAAGATTTTGGAAAATAAACCACCTGAGAAGATTAGAGCAAGACAAGAAGGCAAACAATCCATATCAGGAGCTCCCTACCTAGACAATTTAATGTTCCTTTTTTGGTAAGCATTTCCTTCACATCTTCACCTATTGTATAGCTACACTCTGTTCAAATCAAATGTAAATACAATGCATAGGAAATAAAGAATCCATCCTCCAAACCTTTATGGAATTCACACACTCAAAAAGGGAAATTACACAACTTGCAGGGACCAAAAACTGTCCTACTTGTCAAAAGCTCAATCATCAGCAAGACTGGAGGAGAAATATACGGTAGTAGAGTAGCTTTTGTCAAATTTCATTTCCCTAGAAAGTAGAATCAGGAAGATGTAATTGACAATCACAGTCTCTGAAAGCAAGTGGATAAAGGGAACTAATCAAAACATGAAGTCTCCAATCCTATACCCAGTCACCTGGGAGTAAGTCCTGTGGAACTCAATGAGACTTACTTCAGAATAGGCAGGTAGAGGTTTGCACTGTAAGACAGTTTGGCTGAGGCAAGGCTGCCAAAATTTGAGTCTGAATGTTTTGAAACATTTGCATTTCAGGCAAAAAGCTTTACCTGATAAAGTTCTCCATCAAATTACTACTTTAAGGATTTCCAGACACACCACCCCCATTTTCTTTGTTGGGCAAGAAATATCTGCCAAATGTCTCCCTGGCACAAAGCTGTAGCCCCTTTCAAAATTAGGCACTATTACTGCTAGGCTGAATAGGCACAAAAACAAGAGTCAGGAAGAGCCGATACAGAATCACAGAATCACAGAATCATAGAGTTGGAAGAGACCACAAGGGCCATCCAGTCCAACCCCCTGCCAAGCAAGAAACACCATCAAAGCATTCCTGACAGGTGGCTGTCAAGCCTCTGCTTAAAGACCTCCAAAGAAGGAGACTCCACCACACTCCTTGGCAGCAAATTCCACTGTCGAACAGCTCTTACTGTCAAGAAATTCTTCCTAATGTTTAGGTGGAATCTTCTTTCTTGTAGTTTGAATCCATTGCTCCGTGTCCGCTTCTCTGGAGCAGCAGAAAACAACCTTTCTCCCTCCTCTATATGACATCCTTTTATATATTTGAACATGGCTATCATATCACCCCTTAACCGTCTCTTCTCCAGGCTAAACATACCCAGCTCCCTAAGCCGTTCCTCATAAGGCATCGTTTCCAGGCCTTAAATACTAGATACTATGAAGTGTGCCTAAGCATTACACAAACTAAAAATACAGCTACATACTGTACTGCCGATCTAGCTAAGTGGACATAAAAACAGTCCCTTTTAATAAATTCCAGAGGGTTAGCCTCGTTAGTCTGTTGCATGTCAGTCTGTCATTTAATAAAGATCAATTCGACAACTCTTCACTACTCACATGTTAAAGCATTTCAGGCAAAAGGAGGCTTCATGGTGGAAAACAGAAGATGGAAGAGGATACAGACTACGTTCATTTTTAATTACTGGTATTAAGCCATCTTGCACTGATGGGGTTTTGTTTCAGCCTCGAGTCCTTCCAAACCACACAAGTTTAAGGAGGGGACTCAAAATAAGAACTGTTGCAAAAATTGTTCATAAACGTGAAATTTCTTTTTCATTTGAGGGTGAATCTTCGTTATATAATTGTATTTATATACTGCACCAAATTGTAAGGGTCGAGAGCAAGTCACACAACACTTTATCTTAAGCAATCTTTACAAGAGGCCTGTACGGCAAGCCAGTATTATCATCCCTATGTGAAGACGGGAGGCTGTGGATGAGAGAATAAAAGGCATGGCTAAGGCCACCCAGTGAGTCTGTGGGCAAAATGGAGATTTGAACTAGGGGCTTTATTAGATTGCACTCTTAGCCACTAGGCTACGTCAGTTCACAATTACACACAGGTCATCTGGTGAAGGGCAGCTATAACTTAAGCACATGTTTAGGGTTTGGTTTGTGGACCCGTAAGGTCTGCTCTGCATGCTTCCACAGACAGCTTTGTTACTGTACTCGCTACCACTTCTACATAAACCTGCATTCAGGTTCATCTGCCACATCACAGCATGTGAGGACATTGGCAACATCATTAGTGTGCTTAACTCTCGGAAGCTTTAAGGAAGAGTGCAAAGTGATGTCAAATCCCATGCTTGATCAATGTATTAAACTGACCCTTAAGTCCGTGGAAGATTATACTGCCATTCAGCCTGTCAACAACAGAAGTGTACCGGGCATGTCTTAATAATTAATTGTGTAGGATAATATCCCTATGTGCAATAGGTAAAGCTGGTTAGATCTGAAGTGCAGAATTTCAGCACATCTGGGGATGTGCAAAGGGAACATCATTAGTAAAAATAAGGCAGTTTCGCCAGTTACTCTGGAACCACAAATAAGAAGGTATATGGAAAGGTTATAGAGGAAGAAAAGCAAGAAAAATCACAGGATCAGGGAAAGTATAGAAAAGAGAAGGATACAGGACTGAAGATAGGAAACACAGAACACAAATGTAGAAATAAGGGAAGTGATGTTGGGCATACACGAAGAGGAGAGAGAAAAACTGGGAAAGGATTCTCAAAGGCAACAGGCATTATGCTCCCTTCTTAAAAAACCAATGCTCAAGTTCAAGACTTTAACATTTTACTAAATGGTTAATGACGGCCACCACTCTCGAGGCTGCTGTTAGCTTTTCAGAGCAGCAACAATGATAACACACTTTTCTCCTGTGGGGACTAATAGCAGCTTCGGGGAGGGAAGGCGGGTTGGGTGGGACTTATATTGGGAAACCAGAACAGGGAAAGGGTCAAACACCCCATGTTCTAATTAGAGATCACAAATCCAATCAATTTAGAAGTTCCCAGGTGCGTTATAAAAATGGGGGGGAACCCCAGATGATCTAAACACGTGACCCCTCCCATGTAACATGCAGTTTGGCCCTCACATATCTTTAAAAATATATATTAGGAATACACCTTTCAAGTGTTGACAAATAAAAAGTGGAGACAAATATGTCTGGTGTATGTACTCCCATGTACACATTGGAGAATAGGTTCATGCTGATATTTCACCTGTGGCAGTTGGCAGTGTGCTACAGGAAAAGGCACCAGTACCCTGCTTTGTACTGGTGGGCGGCATTTATTTTTTTATAAACTGCTCTTCTGCTAAGACTGGTATTCCAAACAGCTGCTAACAATTAAAATTCATGACAAAGACACAATATGGGATTGTTAGGAATACATGGCAGGAGGGTGAATAATAAGGTACAGTATGACTCTTGGATTGCTTTTGCTACAAAAGACTAACATGGCTACGCCCTTGGGGAAAGGTAATGAAGGCAGAGCAATGAACAAGGCCTTGAACTAGAAGAAGTTGGGCATCTCATTGGCTTAGGTCTGGAAGACCTCTTTGTCTGAGAGGCAGAGACTGAGGACAATTCACACAACTACTTATGACACATGTGCCTCTCTGGAATTTATCACACAATTTGGCATTGCCCCCCCTTTTACTGTGAACTGCTTTTGTGAAAGCCTTAATATGTGTCCCGTTCACATCTTCCTCAACCCATTTCTGTAAGGCTCCCAGGACACCTGTAAACAGGAGCATTTGCAAGATCAGCTCTAAAAGTTACTTGCAATGTGTGATAGAGTTTCCTTCATGGATTCTTCTTATTCCATCTATCTCTTTATTACTGTCAATGACCACCACTGGCGTCTTACTCTCAGTTTTGAATAAGTCTGGAAAGTACCCATAAACATTTCTGAGTGAGAGAGAAAAGTGAACTTTCTATGTGTGTTTTGAGAAAGAGAAAATAACTTTAGGGCAACAACTCTTTGGCCTGGGGGCAGAATCGGTACCCGGATCCCTTATTCGGAGAGGCAACGACGGGAAGCCCTCGGTCTTCGGAGGGAAGTTTGTGGCGTCACAACTTTTGAAACCCTTTTTAAAACAACAGCCCCTCGCCAAAACTTCCTGCAGTTCAAAGAAGTCCCCGCACCCTTTCACTCGCAAAACTTTGCCGCCCGACGCGCGTCGCGCTTTGAGGGGGGCCGCCGACGGGCACGCGGCGCCGGCCGGGCAGCTCGCGCGGCGGACCTCCGAATAAACAACGCCGCTCGAGGGGGGACGAGAAACGGCGCGGGCGTCGAGCTCGGCGTCCCGTCGCGCCGCGTGCGCGGCCGCCTTGGCGCTCACCTACCTTCGAAGAAGCGCCGCAGAGCCTCCTTCTCGTCCACCACCTCCATAGCTGTGCCATGCACCAAGCGGCCGGGCTAGTCTCCGAGCCCGCAGGGGGGCATCCCACCGGCCAGGGCGCCCCGAGCAGTGGAGCGGCGGCGGCGGCGGCAGCAGCGCGCGCGCCCCGCAAGTGACCCTGCCGTCGGCCGCGCTGCCCGGGCTGTGGCCCCGCTTGACCCGCTTGCTCTGAGGTGAGTCTGCCCCTCTCTCGTTCCCTTTCCTCCCGCTCAGGAGCCGGCGCGCTTCCCCCGGGGAGACGCGCCCCCAGCAGCCTTCCCCCGGCGGCCGCCGCGCACCGGCCTCTGCCACGCCGCTTGGCACTCAACTTCGGCGGGCTGCTGCTGCTGCTGTTGCCGCTGCTGCGCTCTGGCTCTCTGCGGACGCCCCGGCCTCTCCCCTCACGCCCTCCGCCCCTTCTCCCCGCCGCCGCCGCTGCCTCCTCCTCTCGCGGCCGCCTCCAGGGCTCCTGCAACTCCGCTGGCCGGAGCTGGCGTTGCCTGGGGCTAAGCTAGAGGGCGCGCCGAGCGGCGAGGGCCTCCGCAGGGTTACGGCGGGCATGGGGGTTTCCTCCCCGCCGAAGGTTTGTTTATTGGCTTCTTTATTCCTCGAAGGATTTATACCACGCCTTTTCAGTTCCAAAAGGGGAGCGCCTCTTAAAGCCTTGCCCCGCGGCGCCACACGCCCCCCCCCCAGGGCACGATTAGGTCGGGGGCGCTGCTAAGAGGAATAGGCAAGAGGGGCCCGCAAAGCGGCAGGTCTAGATCGCCACATTTTTGTATAAGGAACACACGTGGATATCTGAGAGAGGGACATTCAGTTCGGACCTTTAAAGTCCATTCAATGTACATGACTTCCCCCAAAGAGTTCTGGGAACGGTAGTTTCCTTCGCACACAGTACCCTTAACAAGCCACAGTTCCCAGGATTGGTGGTGGTGGGGAGTCATATGCTCTTAATGCGTGTCAGGATGTGCTTTGAATATATGGTGTAGCTCTGAGTCAAAAATGTATGCATGTAACTGCCCTATCATTTAATCCTGGGAAGGACCGCATTCGTTTGGGGAAATATGTACGTCAGTGGTGGGCAGGGAGGGCTAGAAGAAGCAAGAATGCATAGAGCAACTAATGTAAATTTTAACTTTGTACAGTAAGCGATAGTTTCCACACAATCTTGCACATCCTTTTCTATCCTCCATTCAAACAAGAGACATAATTGGAGGACACATTCCATCCAGGCAAAAACATTCATAGAGGGTGTGAAGCAGGGCCAGGGCGGCCTGCGGCCTGGAGAGCATTCCAAGGGCCAGATAGGACCCGAGGGCCACATTTAGCCTCCCTGCACTTGAAGTTCCTCTCCCTGATTGGTATCATAATGCTCTTTCTAAATGTGTTTTATTGTATTCTAACTACTGTTTTTAGCTAGTTTTTTTTTTTTTAGCATTTTCTATTTCACATAAACAAACAAATTAAAAACATAAACATATAATCCACTTTGACTTCCCTCCTCCCCATTGTGGATCTTAATATAATGATTTTCTCCTTGGCATCTCTTTCATAACTCTACAGTGGACGCTCGGGTTGCGAACGTGATCCGTGTGGGAAGCACATTCGCAACCCACAGCACTGTGTCTGCGCGCACGACCAACGCACTTCTGCGCATGCGCAAAGAGCAATTTAGTGCTTCTGCGCATGTGCGAGCGCCGAAACCCGGAAGTAACCCATTCCGGTACTTCCGGGTTCGGCGCGTCCGTAAGCCGGAAACGTGCAACCCGCAGCGATCGCAACCCGAGGTATGACTGTATTCTTACAAATCCTTTGTCATTCCATAGTTCAATTTTTTGCTACTAGTTTTCTGTCAGTTCTACCAATATATGTAATTGTTTGCAGTAGTTTTTCAAATAAATTATAAACTTTCCCCATTCTTTTTTAAAGACCGTCTCTTCCTGGTTTCTGATTCTTCCTGTAAGTTTTGCCATCTCAGCATAGTTCATCAATTTTATCTGCCACTCTTCTTTGTACTATCTTTCCATTTCGGGGAGCTAGTTTGTTTTTATTACTTTATATTTTGTAATGATGTTTTTAAAATGTTGTAAGCCACCTCGGGAGAGAGGCAGGATATAAATTGAATCTTGCACAGCTGTCATAGTGAGCGAGACCTTTGTCCATGAACAGCATGGGGGGAGGAGGGTCTTATGGGGCATTCTGCCCACATTCACACATTCAGCATTTGTACCCTTATGGTTGATGGTATTGAAAGCTGCCTTGGAGAATCAACATGGCCACAACACACACACACAAAGCCAAGAAGCAACTAGCCCAATCAAACAGGGTGAGCAGAAGGCAGACAATAAAGAAGAGTTACAATTTAGGGTCATTCACACTGGCATATCTCCAGTTACAGGTAGGTAGCCGTGTTGGTCTGCCATAGTCGAAAAACAAAATAAAAAAATTCCTTCCAGTAGCACCTTAGAGACCAACTAAGTTTGTTATTGGTATGAGCTTTTGTGTGCATGCACACTTCTTCTGTATTTGTTACTCAGCTTGTAAAGAGAGCTACCACGAAACCCATCCTCCCAGAGGGTATGATTTAGCAAACCTGGGTTTGAAGCATTCATAAGTTACCTTTAGTTTTCACATACGCTTGTAAAATAGTTTGTGGGGACCTTAGAAAGGTAATACAGTACTTGGAAGTGACTGCCAAATACTAGAAAGAATTTGCCCTCCAGGCATAGGATTTCAAATAAAAGCTTCCTTAGAACGTGATAAATTTCATGTATTATTTTCGGAATTTAATGAATTGTATTGGAGTAGTTGTCTTGCAGGCAGTGCACATTTACTTTCAGGTAAATGTACACATTACATTTACCTGAAGGTAAGACCTATGAAGGGTAATGGGTATGACTTCCTGGTACAGAGGTAGCTAAATTGGTGCTCTCCAGATGTTCCTGGACTACAGTTCCCATCCATCACCCCTGAACTTTGGAGGGAGGCACTCTCCAAAATCCAGAGAGCACCAGTGAGTTTAGGATTGCAGTCTTTAAGTCTGGTGGTACATTTCTGTGCCCTCTTACATGGAACGCAGTGAGATTTACTCTTAAGTAAATATACATGTGGCTGTATTCACTTCCACAGGTTACAGCCGATGATTTCTTCAGAAGTTGCATTTAGAGGTTCTAATTATTGAGATCTTGTGCTAATAAAAATTAGCTAAAGATTAAAATTAATTTGAGCAACATTTTAGGCAGGCACCCGTGCATATTTTACTTCCCTCCAGCTCTGATAAGTAGAAACAATGGCATGTTACTCAACCAATGTCCAGTCTGGCTATGAATTGCTGCACTAGCATGAGATGTGAGTTTGGTACAGCAATTGCGGTACCTAATAATAGCTCAGTGCACTTTCTGTTACATAGATGCAAGTAAAGATCTGCCTCCCACAACCCCCTTCAGTTCCTCCTACAAGTCTTAATATATGGCCAGTGTCTGAAGGCTGATGACCTTCAGAATTTTAAGGACAGTTTGTATCTCCAGAAAACCCACACCACATTCCTCTTTCCCCACCCCTCTGATTCATTGCCCACTGAAGGTGAAAGGGATTTTTTTTCCACATCAGCAATCCACCAACAATATAATCCACCCCCTTATGGCAATAAACTATCTTTTAAACTGGTGGTTGTCCCTTTGAAGGAAGGGAACATTTTCACCCCCATTCATGTGATCATCTCACCACCAGAAATATTTTTTTGGGGGGGAGGCGGAATGGAGAGCTCTTTTTCAGGACGAGGGGGTCAACTTACAGGCTTCCTGTTTTGGCTCACCTTCACATAGAATCATAGAGACCCTGGAAGAGACTAAATCATCCCTGACAGATGGCCATCCAACCTTTGCTTAAAAATCTCCACTGAATGAGAGTCCACCACCTTCCAAGACAGTCTGTTGCACTATTAAATAGTTCTTACTGTCAGAAAGTTCTTCCTGATGTTTAGTAGGAATCTCTGTTCTTATAACTTGAATCCATTGGTTTGGGTCCTACCCTCCAGTGCTTGCTCCATTTCCCGTGTGACAGCCCTTTAGATATTTGAAGATGGCTATTGTATCTCCAGTTCTGGGCACCACAATTTAAGAAGGATATTGACAGGCTGGAACATGTGCAGAGGAGTGTGACCAAGAAGATCTGGGAACCAAGCCTTATGAGGAAAGGTTGAAGGAGTTGGGTATGTTTAGTCTGGAGAAGACAGGCGACTCTTTACTTCTGCCTGTTACTGAACCAGCCATGGCATCTAAGCTGCAAGAAGGCAGACATCAGAACCCTGAGGTCCATCAACCACAGCCAGGTGCAAAATAGTTTTTCAGGGTAACCAACTATTGCAGCCCATGAGCCATACTTTGGAATGACCTGCAGATACAACTACAAACTAATTTTGAATGAGGGAGCCTTTTTGTTGTTGCCATTGTTGGACAATTTCAAGTCAGAACTCGATGACTACTGTATATGAATCTATAGATGTTTAAACAGTTTGTAAAAGTTTACATTTCCTCTCTTTCACATCTGACTTCTTTTCCTTCCCTATTTCTTGGATTTTTCAAGTTGTTGTAAGTTAATGACATAAACCAGTGACTTAACAAACAAGCAAAATGGAGACTAAAAAAACTCTACAAACTCTGCTGAAGCTAAGAGCTTCCCTGTCTGTTTCCTCAGTTCAATAAAGCTGCAGCTTTGGGAGGAGCTGTTGCTTCAGCAACAAAGCAGCTCAGAATAGGAATTTATGTAGGAGTCTTCACCCCTTCTTGACTAACAGCCAGACCCTCATCTGGGCAGGTGCTTCTATGGGTTCTTCCCCCGACATCTAAGTAGTCTTATGTGCTACTAACTAGGCACTTTGGAGACAGCTCTGAAGCTTCTGCCTGACTCTCTGACTCCTCTGCTCTTGGAGAAATTGGAGACGGGGAAACAGAGACATAGAGAGACAGCGTTGACCAGTAACCCAGCAACTGCTGTAGGGACCTCTAGCTCTCAAGCAGGGATATTTGGAAACATTGGTTCTTCAGGGTCATTGGCAGCATGGTGATTTGCTGGAGGGTCCTACTCCCCTTCTCTGAAGTTTAAGGTCTGGCCAGGGCTGAACACTGACACTTCACTACAAGTATGTACATTCACATGCGCATGTCATATGCACACACATCTTTGAAGACATATCTTTGCTCTTCCAGTGCTTCTTGAATCTGCTCCCAGAGCCAGAAGCTGCAAGAGACACAGAAGCAGCCACAGCCTGCATGAGGAAGCCCTGACCTGTGAGAGGCAAAGAACTGGCTGCTCTGACAGCCATTTATGAACCGCAGTTGTTTCCTCTGAGATCTGTTGTGGCTCAGAGATTCAGAAGCAGAGTAGCAATGAAAATAACTAAGGCCTGGGTAGAAACTTGTAAATACTTCTAACCATTCTTTGTAGCTCTTGTCTGTTTTATTATATTTTCAGTATATTGTAAGCCACTTCAAGTAGGCAGGAGAGAAATACTCATGAAATGCATGTGCACACCACAAAACTCAACATGGAGAATGGGATTATCACCTTCTATGGTGCTGTGTTGATGGGATGATGATGATGATGATGACGACAACAACAACATTATTATTTAAACCCTACCCATCTGGGTGGCTTACAGAATATATCTAAACATCATAAAACATCAAACATCATAAACTTCCCAATACAGGGCTGTCTTCAGATGTCTTCTAAAAGTGTCGTAGTTCTTTATGTCCTTGACATCTGAAAGGAGGGTGTTCCAAGGGTAAGGTGGTTTGGAATCCAAGCCAAAATATGGTATAAGGGCCTTGCTGAAGTAATTTTATTTTACTAATACAAATATTGAGATAGGAAGCAAAACAAGCTTACACTGACATGCATTGAACACAGAGTAATACTGTAAATGTCCACACTGTACTCAGTTCAATGGTGGCAAAGGGTTTACTTAGCCAATGGGGCACCCAAACTTTTATATCCAAGTCTAACCTAAAATCAAGTTTACGTTGTTGGGAGAAATGACCCAAAGAAAGGACATTGTTGTGTGTATCATGCAACTGCCATAGAGGAAATTCTAATTCTAATTTACTAAATGCAAACAGCATGTGTGGAAATACAGGTAAAAGACAAAACAATGAAAACAAAAATGATTTCAAAATGTCTTATTGTGTTCATTGCTGAATGTTCTACCTTCTGTTTCAGATAAGCCTCGCTGAATCTGGTGACTCACTTCTGCATAGATGTTATGCAAGCGTACTTGCTATGCTAGAAAGTAAGTCCCAGTAAACTCTCTGCAAGTAACTTCTGAGTAAATAGGTTTAGAATCAATGCAATTAGCACTGGGTCCAAGTTTTCCCCCAGAGACATATCCCTAATGGTGCATCTTTGTCAGTCAAATCTATTCAGATATATATATTTTTTTAAAAGAGAGAGAAAATTGCTACAGCATTTAATTTTTAACTTGGGTTTGCAAAACCTCTAAACTTTCTCCCTTTTTTCTTCTGAACAGGCAGGGAGAGGATTAATATTTCTGTTTTTCTCCAGATGTGCTCACAATCAATAATATAATGCCTCAAACACACACACATTACAGTATCTAAATGAAGTTACAGTTATCTGACCACAGTTAACCAAAGGCAGAGCCCCTGCCAGGCAAAGACTGTGGGCCCATTCTCTTCTGGGCAGATAAAGCACACAATGAGGTTTTGTCCAGCCCCACAAACCAATTCAGAATGGCAGATTCTCTTATATATATAAATATATTTCTCTCTCTCGCACAGCTGTGCAGTGACCAATTCTTCTCCAGGGAGGGAGGGAGAGAATGGGAGGGGGCTGAGGTTTGGGGAGAGTAATAGGACTATTCTTTCAGGATTGGAAAGCAAAAGCTCAGCAGCCTTTTCCAACCCCCCCCCCGCCCCCGCCCCGCCACCCCAACTCTTTCTGTTAAGACAATTGTTATCCTTTACCCTTTCCCTTCCTCTTCCCTCCCCATGCCCTTCACAGAGACACATTTCAGGCAGCCGGGGAGGAATCAAAACATTTTTGTTGGTTTATTCCATTTACAAAACCGAATTCAGTACTACCATATCCAAATGTTTCCCCAAATCAAGAAATAGGGGAATGTAACAGCTGGTTTCTGTTCTCTTTATGAATCTGTGAAACGAAGTCTTTAATTCCTTGAATGTAGGGGAAACGACACTCGCACTACAACCCAGGGCCATAAAAATGTGAGACTATCATAAGGAGAAAAGAAAAAAGAAGCTCATGGCTGTAGTTTCCCAAGGAATATTTAAGTAAGGAACTTTACCCAAAAAAATTTTTGAGTCTTTGCACCCAAACATCACTGCTGTACACATGTTTATTGATATTTTAAAAGTATTCTAAACATTCTTGGAGCAAGACTTCCTTTTGCAGAAGCCATGCTCATCCCTGATCAGCAAGACTTGTTCTTCTTCTATATTTAGCATTCTAGCTTTAATTATTTCTACCAGTATACTCATGGTACACTGACAGCGCTAGACCTTATTCAGCGACCCCAGATATTTTCCCTCCTTTCTCAAATCGTGTTTCATAAGGGGGCTCAGTTTACAAGTTGCAAGTTTTTTTGGCCGCAGCGCTATGCATAGTTATTTATGAATAATCCCCTCTTATTATTATTTTTAAACCATGCACTGTTAAGTCCAAAGTACATTTATATGTGCATAAGCCCCATTGAACTTAATGGGATGTTAGTCTTAGGATTGTACTGCATCCTGCCCTCTTGACTTCTTAAGTCTTCCTTTAGTTTTGAAACTTTATTTTGTGTCACCTCTGATATAGTTGTTCAGATGCATTCATAAGAAAGGGAGCTTTCTTATGCATATTTATTGTACAAAGCTGTATAATGTGATAAGTGGAGTTGCAGGGTTGTATCCAACAGTGCCGTTCCACTCATGCAACCATCTTCCGCTGGCGCAAAATAACTTTCCTCTCCCCCAACACCCTCAAAAAGCACAAGGACTCCCACTAGTGCCCTGGAACTTCCTCCTCACTCCTCCTGAAGATTCAACATAGTGCTAAGGAATGACCCTTCACTCTCCTTCCCCCATGTGCTGTTCTAGAGGTTCTCCCAACCTTCCAGAGTGGAATTGGGAGAGGCATGGGCAGAGGGGTGGAAAACTATGTTGCGCTGGCTTCTGCTAACAGAACCAGGTACAGTGGTACCTTGGTTCTCAAACTTAATCAGTTCCGGAAGTCAGTTCCGAAACCAAAGCGTTCCAAAACCAAGGCACGCTTTCCCATAGAAAGTAATGCAAAATGGATTAATCCATTCCAGACTTTTAAAAACAACCCCTAAAACAGCAATTTAACATGAATTTTACTAATGAGACCATTGATCCATAAAATGAAAGCATTAAACAATGTACTACAGTCACACAATCCATCCATCCATCCATCAGTAGATTAGCAGGTTTCCACACAGTCACAAAAGAAAGAGAGCAAAAATGCAAAATAAATAGCAAAAACAGACAGACCTCAGTGTAACACTCAAAATGGAAGTGCGGCACTCAAAACGGAGCATGTTCGGCTTCTGAAAAAAGTTTGCAAACTGGAACTCTTACTTCCGGGTTTGTAGTGTTTGGTTCCAAGTTGTTTGAGTACCAAGGCGTTTGAGAACCAAGGTACCACTGTAGCTGAATCTGTCTCCATGTCTTTTATTGGCTTCTGAAATAATAGCCAAAAAGAAAACAAACTACAGAGGGAAAAAATCATGGAACTCTTTTGTGTTTATTTGAATCTAAGTCAGACCATTAGTCTGGTAACCCAGAATTGTCTGTTCTTTTGACTGCTCTGGTTTTGCAAGATGTCAGGTGACGGGATCTCCCCCAGCCTTGCTACCTGAAATGCTTTTTTTGTTTCTCTGTTATATGGCAGAGAGTGAGCTTGGGACCTTCTACATGCAAGGTGGAGTGGTCGCCCCTCCCCATAAACCATTAAGGACCAAATAACATGTGACATTTTTCATCTGATTGACCCTGGAGTGCAACATTAGTCTTCAGCCAAAGCTCCCAGAGCTGCTGTGCTCCGATGGAGAACAGAAGGTGTAGGGACCAACTCTGACCAGGATTATAATAGCATTGGGGGGGGGGGGGGAATGCCAAAGCTCCCTCTGCCCCAGTGCCATGATCTCGATTTTGCTCAGGGCTCCCCGTGGCAGCTTGTAAAAGAAAAATCTTCCACACCAGTATCCACGTGACAAGTATTTTGCAGTTATTTGGATCTTGCATCTCAAGACAGAGGAGTTCCTTGAAGTTTTATACAGGGCTTTCCTCTGCTTGGACAGTAAACCAATAAACAGATGTAAAGAATAAGTCTCTCATTATAAAGCGTGAGTTATGGCTCTGATTAGAAACGGTCAATGATAACATTTTGGCTGCAAAAGAGACACTGGCTATAATCCAGCAGAGACAGGCGCCCTTATGCTCCACCAATTTCAGTTTTGTCTGATGTGTGACAGTAATATAACCACATAGCAGATGCAGGAGGAGTGTGGGCGTTTGGGACACAGCAGAGCCTCTCTTCCACCCCCACCCCGGTCCTTTACTGAGCCTTGAGATGCCAGATATGTTTGCCACAATAAGCTGCTTCAGGGGTTCTTTGTATGAAGCAACATTAATGCAGCATTCTCCTTATCATCAGATAATACGTATGAGGGAAGATGCATTTTGTCATCATTTGATGCAGCAGGTAGCCTTAATACCCTAAAACCACTAAGCTGTTCACTCCTAGGTCATTGACATTTTATTGGGTTTATTGGCTGTCGTTGCAACAACATTTATGTAATTTGCAGCCAAGATTGCTCTCTTCCTGAAGAATGGTGCCAACATTTATGGATGCGTGGGTGAGAGAGAACCACCTGCTATTCTCCTGAGGCTGATTGCCCCACCCGTATCATATTGGAGTCCTGGTAGTAACTACTGAGTAGCTGGTGAAGTCTGCCTTGTGCCAAAGGCAACACTTCTGTTTACAGAACTGGTGCCAAGGTTTACAGAGGGGTTCCCACCCCAGAGGGAGAAATGCAACAATATGCTTTTCTACCAGTAGGGCTCCTAAATATGCATATTTAAAGTTCAACTATTCTTCTCTGAACTTCGATTATATGAAATTAGGTACAATGGTCTAGCACATCCAATTATTTCCACTCTTTGGGAGTCTTTCCTTTCCCCCCCAAAAGAAGGAGTGATCACTCGGGGATCTTAATTAAAGTCAGTGGGAAGTCTGCTTACCTTTAACAGTCAGGCAGCATTGCAGCCTGGGGACACCAAACTAAGGAGGATTGCAGCCTGCCTGCAGATCAGCCAATTGCAGGCAAACATAGGCAGCAATTCCCCAGGGGGCGGGCCCAACTGGCTAACGGGCGTCGCTTGGGCCCACTCCTGCGGGGATAAATTGAGGCCTGCCCAGGCCTCCTTCCCAGTTTGTCGTCACACACCTTGGTGCCCACTTTGTCTTTGAAATTCTGTGTTAGCATGAGGGACTGAGGAACAACTAGATTTTATATTTTAAGAAACAAGGGAGCAGCTGTTGTTGCTGCTTGGTCCCAGTCCTGCATTCTGTAACCTGCCTTGCATGTGGTGAGGGTCCTCCAGTTATATCTGTGTCACTTCTTCCTCAGCCCATCTTAAATACAGTTGAAAACTCCAGGCTTTAGGTAATACCATAATTCCCACATTCCCCACCCCTTTGTTGCTGCCCCTGTTTTGTTTTAATGTCAAGCCTAAGGAAGAGTCTCACAACTGGCTCACAAACTTGGGACATTTTAATTGGCCTTTGAAAAAGATATTACAGGGTGCCATCTCTATAGATCTCTTGTCACTATGTCCATTTTAATGCCTATTTTCTGTAGGCTGTGATAGTCACTCAATCTGATATCAGCATCTGCATTGTCACTGCAAAATTCTGGGAACATCCTGTAGTTTTTACATGATAAATCTCCCACTGACTCTTCAATTAACTGCAAAAAGCTGCTCCTATAATTTGACCAGTGTGATTCCAGCTCTATAATTCCATGATTCTATGATTCTTTGTACCAACAAAGCTGCCTAACACATGTGAAAAGGTGCAGTTTTCTGAATTGGGTGTATTTTGTTTATGACAAGTGTTTTTGCATCATTTCACAAGCTGGTGTTCAGCAGCAGAATACTTGCAAGTACTGTAGTTAAAGCCAGGAAGCCAATTAACTTCAACCTCCCCCAGTCTTATATTTTGGTCTCTCTCACAGTTGGCCCAGCCTATCACACAGAAGAGCTCTTGGGCATTTAAGAAAAGTTAGCCTCACAGCTGAAATGTCCAGTTTCTACTTGAGATTCACTACATATGCCTATTTAGTTCTGTGTATTGCTAAGAAAAAAACCACCATGGCGATGTTCAGGAATTCGGCCAGAGAATAGCTAAGGCAAGAGAAAGCTTTCAGTAAACAATGTTCATGCATCTGGTTCATTGCGACTGAATGTTGCTTTTGCAAGTGGCACCAAGGACAATATTTGAATGCCTACTGTTCGTTAGCTAAACACCAGCACCTCATAGGTCAGAAGTGTAATACATTTTTGAAACTGCTTGCTTTTGTTCTCAGTGCTGCACTAACAACATTCAGAAGTGACAAACTGAAGGATCATACTATTAATGGTACCATTAATATACCTAGCCTTTGAGCTCTAGGAAATCGCATGGGCAGAAGCACAATGCGATGTGATCATGCAGAGAACAGCAGCAGCAGCAGCAGAAGGAAAGAGCGCCACCTGCTTGCAAGAAGAAATATGATCAGTACTTGTCATATTTGCAATCTGTGGCATGGAGAGGGCCGTATCGCATACTAAAGTTTTTGAACATCTGCATTATTTATCTCCAAATACAGTGGTACCTCTGGTTAAGAACTTAATTCGTTCTGGAGGTCCGTTCTTAACCTAAAACTGTTCTTAACCTGAGGTACCACTTTAGCTAATGGGGCCTCCCGCTGCCACCGCCGCACGATTTCTGTTCTCATCCTGAAGCAAAGTTCTTAACCAGAGGTGCTACTTCCGGGTTAGCAGTCTGTAACCTGAAGCGTTTGTAACCCAAAGCATTTGTAACCCGAGGTACCACTGTAGTGAAACTGCCATGGGCAAAGTAACCCTGATGGTTGCAACACTTAGCCTCATTTCCAGTCATAGTCAGTGCCGCTTTCCATGTTCAGAGGTGGTACGCCTCTGATTACTAGTGGCTGGTAGCAAGTAACCAGGGGAAACTGTTTTTTTTATGCCTTGCTCCAGGCTTTTCAGAGGCATCTCTAGCTGTCCACAATTGGAGACAGGATGCTGGACCAGAGACCCTTAGCATCCGTCCAGCAGTTCTCTCCTGATGTTCTTTATATGCTTTCCAATATCTGTAAATAAAACAGCAAAGTGCAAATGAATCTATAGAATGCGAGTATGGCATATGCCACTGAGAGTTTTGTCATTCTTTTCTATCATTCTACTCATTATATTCAGATATCAGACACAGCAGGGGGGTTACTTTGAATTCTTGCTAAACATTTGAGATAGTCTGTTAGGGTTTTTCCTGTTCTTTGCAAGCCCTCTGCCCTGCCACTTGAGCATTGTTTTCCTACTGGTTTTAATATTTAGATTTTAATGGGGTATTATTACTATTACTATAATTGTAATTGGTTGTATTTTGCACACGGCCACAGTATTTGCCGTGTTGCCATCGCATGCCAGCTTAGGATCATTTCAATGAAGGTTGGGCTTATAAATCCAACAAGTAAATAAATTTATTGCTTGTGCAGAGAGTGTGTGTCTTCAAAGGGCCTGCAGAGTTCTAAATGGCACAGGGAACCTGCACAGGTAGAAAAGCCTCCCCACTTTTTATTTATTTTATTTTTATTAAAGATTTCTTAGTTTACAAAAATATGTGCATTGTCTCTTTTTCAAGTTGTGTTTTCTACAGTTCAGTTTCATTTGATGTAAGACATTAGTGTTGCATGCAGTATTGGGTTGGGAAGAAAAGAGGGGGAGGGTGGGAACGGTGGGTGGGGTGGGGTGGTATTGCTTCTATTCTTCTACTTAGTGTACATGTGGGGTTTTGTGTCAGCGTCACTTGTATTGGTTCTCTTACTATTCGCTTGTTATATTTCCTTGGTGGTGAGAGAGGTTGGGATTGGCCTAGGGTGTGGTTGGTTGTCTTTGATTGGTGGTAGTGAGATTTGTTTATGTGTGTGGGGGGGGGTGGATTTTGGGATCAGGTTAGCCAGATTGATTCGTATGCTGTCGGCGGATTCTTGTTGTCTTTTTGGGCTGTGTATGTGATAAAGGCAGGGAAATTTTTTAATGACTGATGTTTTAATGTATTTTTAATCTCCTGTTGGAAGCCACCCAGAGTGGCTGGGAAGACCCAGCCAGATGGGTGGGGTATAAGTAATAAATTATTATTATTATTATTATTATTATTATTATTATTTATTAGCCATACTGGGGTGAAGGCATCTTCTTCTATTTGTCCCCGTGTCAGTTTCAGTTTATTGGTTAGTTTTTCTAGTAAGGCTGTTTTCCATACTATTTGATACCATTGGTCCATGTTTACTCCTGACAGGTCTCTCTAGTGTCTGACTATGATGCTTCTGGCTGCTGAGAATACAGTAAGTGGGTTATGAGCTCTTTATAATGTAAGTGGGCATTGTTATCTTGGAAGATATTCAGTAGGGCCAGTTCTAGGGTGATTTCTAATACCTGCTTAGTTATTTTGCATATTTCTTGTATGACTGATGTCCAGAAGAGTTGGATTTTGGGACATTCCCACCACATGTGGAGGTATGTGCATGTGGAGGTGCAGCCTCTCCAGCATTTTGGTGAGGCTCCTGGGCGTATCAGTGCTAGTTTCTGTGGTGTTGGGTAAGTGAAGGCTCCCCACTTCAGAGGTTCTCTGGCAACAAGTGACAGGCCAGGATGGGCTGTGCAACTGTGAGATAAATGCTAAATGGTGAGCCCCTCTGCATCCATGTCACCTTTTTGCAAGAGTGGTCTGAAGCATGTGAAGAGGGCTATAAACTGACCCCCTGCTCCAAACTAGGGGAGTATGTAAAATGTAATGTTACGTTACACAATTCCAGTTATTTTTTGTTTTGCTGTTTTTGTATCGTTCTTAAGATATTTGTTAGATTTTGTGTTTTTGATACATGGTAGCCACCGTGAAAGTCTTAGTATTGGTCAGAGTAGTGGGATACCATTTTTTAAAATCAAGTCAAGCAAGAATTTTGAGGAAGCATATCCTTTGGAGCCTTTGGGAGAAATCTTGGGCCCTGAAGGATTCCTGCTTGCCCTCATTCATTTGCTTGCTGAGCCAGAGTGGTTTAGAGTGGCTTAAGTGCATAGCTGCTCCAATGCTTTCCTCCTTTGTCTTAAAGACAAGACAGTAGAATGTGCAGCTTAGTGGGAGGGAAATCCTGATCGAAATGGACCACTGTTGAAGCTGAGAGCCCCCTTAATTCCTCCTCAGAGGTTTCCCTCCACTGCTTCAGGACTTAGAAGGGATTTATCGTGTTTTTAATATTCTGTTGGGAGCCTCCCAGAGTGGCTGGGGAGGCCTGGCCAGATGGGCGGGTATTATTATTATTATTATTATTATTATTATTATTACTATTATTATTATTATTATTCTGCTGGAGAAGGACTGAATGGCTTGGAAAATCAGATGAGAAAGGTCTCCCTTTCCACTTTGATGTTGATCAATGTTTAGAAGTTGCTGTGGGGGGAGAGCTCTTGACTTCCCGTCTGAAAAGCAGTTCCCTTGTTTTGCATCGGAAGCTGCTTTTAACACCTTCCTAAGCCGCATCAGAGGAACTGCAGTTAAAAAGGGTGTTCAAAGCCCTCTTGGAAACACACCAAGTGTCAGCAGCCTCCCAAGTACCTAAGCCTATGCAACTCCCATGCTGGTACTGTGGGGCTCTGGCAAGCCCCTGGCTTATTGGGGAGCTCCAGGCAAGGAAACAGGCCCAGAGACAACTGGTACAAATGGTGCAAGTCTTGTGAAGGTGACCAAGCACATACAGTAATTGTGCTTTCTATGGTGGTTCAGTGAGCTTTTCATAGTGGTATCAGTGTTGCTTTACCCACTCTGTTTAGGCCAGCCTTAGAGCCCTCTGGTGATTTTGCAAGACATTTTGAAGACAAGATAGTCCATCACTGTGTGGACTTGAGTGCCACCACTGATACCATGTCTGTTGTACAATGCACTACTATTCTTTCACACTCAAGTAGTACCATATCCTCACCCCAACTTCCAGTTTCTTTCATCCTTTCTCCCTGGTCCTTTTACATTTCTTCCTCCTAGAAGTTTCCCTCCCTTATCCAATCCCTTTATATTCCTCGGTGGCTTATTTGATAACAGCAACCACTTTCTTCTTTATTTCTAATTTCCTTCACCATCTTCCCTGGCCCTTTCATCTCAGAGAAGGGAGACCTTCCTTCACTCCTTCCCCATCTCCTGGGCAACTAATGGGTCCCAGCCCACTGTTTGAGAAACACTAGTCAAGAGAACTTGATGGCACAATCCTGTGCACACTTGGTTGTAAGCCCCATGGAATTCAGTAAGACTTACTTGGAGCAGACTCATATAAAATTGTATTGTTGGACACGTCCTGTTGTTGAGAAGTCTCTTACCTTACTGGCAAATTCTTTTGGCGGTACTGGTATCCACGGTCGATCTTCAATATTACCACAGTGGGTCAAAGATTTCTCTTTCACTGTATGCCATGCCTATGTGCTATAGTGCAGCGAGGGATGTGAAGCTGTCTGTCATGGATGCTTTAATTGAGATTCCTGCATTGCAAGGAATTGGACTAGATGACCTGCAGGGTCCCTTCCTTCCCACTCTACAATTCTAGGATTCTAAGCAGTAGAAGCCACACAAGATTTATGTGTATTTAAAATGGAGAGCTGCATGCCCTGGTTAATTCTGTAAGAGCTATTTTTGAAGGTGGCAAAGAATCAGGGTACAACAGGTATGTGCTATGTGTATGGATACAGGAGTGTATTGGCCATGAGCTATGCACTGTGTGAAGGCATTTAAGATAGAAGATACCAAGATAGCTCCTTTGTTAATACTCTCATCTCATGGCTTGATGAATCACAGGACTACAGCTGCCAAAGGAGAACCCTGGAAAATCCAGTAGCCTTGTGAAAATTAGCATTTGTCCAATGATGACAGCCATATTTTAACGGTATCATTTTTACAGGACTTGATTTCCTGTAAAATCTGGGCTTGATTTCCAGGTAAACCCATTGGCCAGTGTGTGTGATTTAGACACTGTTCAAATTCTGCTTAGCCACAGACTCACTGGAATCCATTCTCAATATATCCCAGTCTCAATTCAATTATGTAAAATGGGAACCATAATAAATCAGAATTGGTGTAAAGTGCATTTTTTAATGTGCAAAGCTAGAATGACAACTTGCCAAGTTAGCATCATCCATTGACTTATCAAAACATGCTAATCCCCTCTTGCTGGAATGAGTTACTAAAACAGAAAAACCTAATTTACTTATGGTTCCATCCCTCTCAGCATTTTGCATCAATCGCTCCATAACAGACCTTGTGCAAAAGCCATTTGCATATCGTGGAATGTTGGTACTTAGTCTGAGTGCTTCTTTCCTTTGCTGCTGATCTGTTAATAAGCGCATTGTGTTTATTAAACTTGTGCCTGTTATCTTTAGTGTGCTTTTGGTTTTGTGGATTATCCAAGGTGCCCTTGGGAGAAAGGCAGATTATAAATATTAGAAATATACTTTAAAAATTAATAATATTCTATATAGATACCTTCTTCCTACTTGTGCAGATGCAGAAATTACTTACCAGAGGGTTAAGCGCCATGATCACTCCCTGTCTACATCAGTAACCGCATTTGCTTCTATTCTACTACTCAAAATTGTGAGTAGCTAGTATTGCTAATGCTTTAACCTGACGGGATGTTAAGGCAGCCACACTGGCTAATTTTACAAAGCCATTTTCACTTTCTTGCACTTTGGAATTCCCTGCCTATTGAGATCAAGCAGGCGCCTTCACTGAACTTTTTCCAGCGCCTGCAGAACACATTATTGTTTAGACAAGCATGCCCAGATGTTTAGAAAGTTGAGGTAACTTTAATCTGTTTTAGTATTTTTAACTTTGTATATTTCAAAGTATGGTTGTGATTTTTTCTTGATTTTCATGTTTTCTTTTTGTGAACTCCTTTGAGGTTTTTTTTTAAACAATCAAGTGGTGTATAAATTTTATGAAATGAATAAAATTAAAATAAATAGTGGTTACAATGTATTTTTTCCTTAGTTCACTTTACTTTTGGGTCTGTTATGTGTTGGGCTCCTGTTCCAAATCCCTGGCATGTATGCATGCCCAGCAACATGATGCAAGAAGCAACTTGTGTGCTGCTGTCAAGCTATACTATAGCAACTCAATCAGTATGTTTCTTCAAACTGGACAATTTATGCACACACTTACCCTAACATTTTCCTGGCTCACATAAGGCATCTTTTATATGCTACCAGACACATACCTGCTCTCAGTACCCAGTTGCAGCCCTGGATGTCTGACAGTTTTAAGCTATGCCCATGTTTATTATTTTAATCATGAGAGATTAAATTTGTAATAAATTGTGCTGCCATTTTAATTGTGATAGTCACTGGCCTACTGTACTAGGTTGCACCAGGGGTTTGCTGACTACCTTTCAGAACAGGATACTTTTTAAAAAAATAATAATTTCTTACAGCATGTAAATTAATTTGTTTTCATGTTTTTCCACATCAGCCTCTCTTCATTTCTGTGCTGTAGTCCATTTACTTTACCATTTCCAGGTTAGGCTCATCATTATTCCTCATTAAAATAGCTTTAGGCATTTTATCCATTAATGACTGGTCCATGTGCTTTGAGTTTATTTTACTTAATGAAGTCTGCGAAGGCAATTTAATACTGTTTCTTATTTACACATTCTTTGCTCTCTTCTCGGATACTGTCAGTTTGTGTGTGCCTGTTAGTTTTGTGGTGGTGTTTCATCTGTGGGACAGGCAGACTTAGTGAATGTTTGCATCTACATTACATACTGTTTGTGCCAATCCAAAGGCAACCATTTTCCCCATGTTCTGCCAGTCACCCTCCTGGCTTCTGACACCCAGTAATTGGTTCGGTTTTCTGGGCCCTAATGACAACATACCTGGCTGCTACCTTCATCTCTGCTTCTCCTAACTGAGTGGTACCTGGTTGGCTGCTGTTTCATAGCGCTAGACTAGATGGATAGTCAGTTTGATGCATCATAGGCAGTTTCTTTTTTTCTTTAACCATCTCTTTTTGGAATGATTTAACTTCTGCTACAGTGCAGAGGCCCAATTGTGCATCTGCTCTGAAGGTATATAGGGAGTGGGATCTGTTAAACATTCCAACCGTGCTTCAACCACCATCTCATACACTGAGGTAAACAAGGTACAGTACTGTTATATACATATATATTTATATAATATGCTATAATAATTTGTATCTTTCTTTACAGCAATCTTAGTTAATATCTTTCATACATAGGTAAAAAAAGTCACATGAGAATGGCACATGTAGGGTGCTCAGAGTCCCCTACAGCCTCCATGCTGGGGCAAATCAGAGCAGGGATCCAACAGTTAGCATTCCTGGAAGGGGTAAATGAGTGGTTTTGCAAGAAACGGCAATGCACATTCTCTTTGCTGCCTCTCCAGTGATTGCATACAAAGGCTTTTAGAATCCATGAATGGGAACTGGAGGACATCAGGATCAAAGGCATTAGGTGGAGACTTCTCACTTTTCTCCCACAAAAGGGAAGAAGATTCCGATTTAAATAAATCAAGAAGCTGGAATCCACTGGTAAATGCCTGGCTCCAATGTGCTCCAGCAAGAGGGATAAAAAAGGGAAAAGGATACAAGCAGTGAGGCCTTCATACAGAGAGAAAGAAAAGGAAGGAAAGTAGTTTTCTGTACACAAACCTTGCAGAATAACAAAATAAAATTAAAGTTGGTAATGCCCCTCATATAGGCAAGAGCCCAAGATTTCTTAAGACAAAATTGAGTGCTCCACAACACTGATTCCACATTTAAGTGTGTTCCACTCGAATAACAAGGAAAGTGAGCATATTAGGGTAAAGATAACACTACCTGGGCTGTTGCCCCCTACATATTACTCCAGAGGGCAAGCAGGTAGTTAAGATTACAGATGTACCAATGTAAATTCAAGCTAATTGAAAGGATTCTAAAAGACAACAACATCCCTCTCATCATGCCCAGCATTCTGAAGGCACCATCTGACCACCTATAAGTGGTTGATAAATACTATTCAATAAAGGTGGCCATCAGAACTGGGATACAAGTTTTTAAAATGACCTTTCCCCCTAGAATTCGAGCAGTTTGGGAGAGAGAAGTAAGGGCAGACTACTACATCATGTTCTTAGATAATCTGCAAGGTAGTGTCCGCCAGCAGGCACCTATGACATGCTGATATGAACGTTAATGGTAATGTGTGTGGTAGTGCTTTATCAATTGCATCTCCTGTGTGATAGCATTGGACTCACGACACATCCAAACCAGGCAAATACATGACAGACCATGCAGTTAAGTACCAGTAAGTCAGTCTGAATGCTAACATGATGCCTGGGACTGGGAGGAATCCCTTCAGTAGCATTCTATGCAGCAGAAACTCAGGATCTTGAACATCTGGGCCTCAGATAAGTTGTGATAAATAAGAGATACACAAAGCCCCAATAAATGCTTCCCCCCCAAAAAAACTATGTCAGACATTGTCTAATTGTCCAGTTTCTCCAGAGGCATGAAAAATGAACTCCCTTATGCTAAAAAAGAAGAAGAGTTAGATAACAAAGGGCCCAGTCATTCTTCATGGATAATTGAAACACGGGGATCAAAGAAGGGGAAATTTCTAATACCCTGGAACAAATGTCTTCTCTCAATGAGGCAATTGCTCCAAAACTCACTGCAGTACTATTCAGGTGAAGTTTATTTCATTACGAACCCTTATCAAACACAGTCAGCTTCCCTATTTTCAAGGAAAACTGCTGCTAAACATCAGGGTTGACTATGGAAGTTCTAGATATGCTTTGCAATGATGCGTGTACATGTATTGCATGGTCTCACTTCTTCTACATGCTGCTTTCTGGCTTGCTCTCTCACTAGCACAGATTACCAATCAAGATAGTCAACAATGTCATCCAATAGGATGACTTCTATATATGCCATTGGTACTGGGGAAAGCCTGCTTTAGACAAATGAGGCATTGCTATTGGCACTTGTTAAGACAACCTGAAGGAGAGGACACTTGGGAAATTTGGCAAAGCCTAACATCATGGAAGATGAGGACGTATCTCCTTCACATTACAAGGGAAGCAACATGAGAGCACAAGGAGAGAAAAGAATGAAAGCACTTGACACTGTGTCCTTTCCTTGCATCTCAAACTAACAAACAAAGGCACAACGGAAGTGTGGGTTGATGTGGTAAACAAGAGAAAACAACACAAACAGCAAGGCAGCCGTGAGCTCAAGAACAGTTGTGCACTGTCTAAAGTAACTTGGGTTTTGTCACATTCAGTATTTTGTTCATAGTTTTCTTCTTGATCTCCCAATGAACTGATGTTATCCTGTTGAGTGAGTATGATACTACATGGCTGCAATTTATATGATGGGAAGCTCATTGCCCCAACCCTTTGCACAACGAAGTATGGCTAAAAAGAAATGCATCAGACATGAAATATGGTGAGAGACCAAAGATGGAAATGCCATTAAGTATACCTAGGGTTGCCATACGTCTAGGAATTCCCGGATATGTCCTGTTTGGGGGGTCCTACATGCTCATCTGGGGGGAATTTTACATTTTAAAGCAAATGTCCTGGATTTGGTTAAAAAAAAAAAAAAAAGAGTGTGCGCACTGGTGGCTCTGGTTTAGGCAGCCTGGGCAGCCCGTGCTCTGGCTCAGGCTTGGTTCTGGTGCCGGCAGAGGGGCTATTGCCCCAAGAAAGCTCAACAACTTTTTCTGTCCAGATTTCTACCTCTTGAAATATGGCAACCCTAGCATCAGGGAGATAGTACTAGCCCCCAGAAACAGTTACTTGGAAACTATTTATACAGGCATCTCCCCACTTATGCACGTTCGACTCATGTGTGACCGTATATATGTGCAGCGCCGGGAAATAATTAAATAACTTGATTTATTTTAACTGCAAAAAGGCACAGAAAGTGCAAAAATGGCCTGAAAAGAGCGGGGGAAAGTGCAAAAATGGCGAAAAAAGAGCAGTGCCATCAGCAGCAAGTGAATCTGACCCACAGCCAAGAACTTGGGGGCACTGGTGTTTACACACACACCCTTGCCGTTGTTTCCACATCATCCTCCAGCAGTGAAGAAGGCTGAGCAGTCTGGAAAGTGCTGCTGGTTTTTTAAGGGGTTTTTCAATGGTTTCCAAAGGTTTAAAGGGTGTTTACAGGCTTTTAGGATGGTGTTCCCCACTATACATGATTTCACATATATGGGATGTAACCGCCACGTAAGTGGGGAGGTGCCTGTACTTCTAGACCATTCTAATTCATTATAATCATCATGTGACACAGTCACTGTGTCACATTTTACAGATGTGAGTGAGACACAGAGCACACACTGACTAATATGGGCCTTGAATCTAGTTCTCACAGATCTTTCTTTAACCCTCATTGTATAACAGTACAATAGGAGAATCTTCTACTTGAACATGTGGTCGCTTTACTTTAGTTTGTATATATCACAATTCTTTATCAGCTGCTTCTCGGATTTGACATAAAGGGCTCTACCAACAGATAATTTTTTTGATGTATTAAAAACTAAACGAAATCATGCACTGCAATCCTGAATGAAAATCAGATTAACAGCTGCCTTATACTGAGTCAGACTATTCACCCATCACTGTCTTACACTAAGAGGCAACAGTTCCACAAGTTTTTCAGCCCTGCTACCTTGAATTAGAGAAGGCAGGAATTGAATCTGGAACCTTCTGTATGCAAAGCATGCAATTTCCCACTGAGTGATGGGTGTATTTTTGTCTCCATGAAAAGATCCCTACCACTTCATTCTGCAAAACAACAACATGGAAGACTGAAAATATACATAGCTGGTCGCAATCCCCTAAATCTGCCTCTGCCAGAGTAAATCATACTGGGCTGGATGGAACAATAGTCTAAGTATAAGGCAGCTTCAGATGATCAGGTATGTAGGATTTCATCTATAGCACTATACGTGTGCTAGCTCCAATTCAGCTTCAGTGGCACATACATGCTATCCTCACATAATGGGTGAAGGGACATCCAAGTTGTTGCCACCACTCCTTTTAGGCAAGCAGGCCTGTTTGAATGGTTTAGTGCTAGCTTGTTTTTGAAGGGTTTTTGATTAAACAAAAAACGGCCAGATGATTGCTCCAGTGGTGAGCTGCAGACTGTGTGTGTGTGTGTGTAACCCCAGAAGTACTTAAAATTATGCTAAGGGGAAACTCTGTGTTTTTCATAGGTACTATTCCATACATACATGTGAAACTCATGCAACCACATTTCATGTGGCAATCAAAATAACTATAAATATCCTAGCTGGGAGAAGAATCACATTTCCCAAGCACAAAATGCTGAAATCTTGAGTACTGGGGAAACACAGCATCCTTGCAGTGTAAACATTCCACTGGACGAAGTCCATAGCTTTGAAATGTGGAGAAGGTTAGACAACCTTTTGCAGCAATGAGATGCACCCTGTGCTAACCAGGATGAAATGTTGGAGACATAGGAGATGTAACATATTTGTCAACAGGATAACCAAGTGGGGAAAATCAGATGTGGAATGTAATTGTTTGAAGAGGGAAAAGGTACCGAGCAGAATGAGATAGGAAGTGCCAAACAGAGTTGAAAAGAAGAGAACTTATAAAAGCTATTACCAGAGGTTCTGGTTTTAAGTTCCCACTCCCCAAATTCAATGCATGTCTCAGCCCAAAAGCACTTAAAAGGACTAACATGGCATTGTATGTGTATTTGGGAAAGTTTGAAAGTACCCTCTGTTGAAAAAGAATGAAAGTGCTCATCATTAGTCGCTCTGCTAGTAAGAGAAGTATTTCTCCCAGCTGGGAGATATCCTTTGTTAGGGCATCTTTGGCAAAGCTGCATCAGCATCTATATGAGGCCTTTGATCACCATTTTAGTTTTTAAAGTGAACGAAAACCTGCCTGGGAGTGTGAATTAATTCGCTGCATCTGCTCTAAAGCTTCAGCGGAGTGTGCAATTCCACCCAAAATCTACTAGCCCACTGACGCTGGGTGAGTAAAAGGGTTGCAGTGACATTGCTACAACTAGGAACTGCTCAGTTAATGGCTATTGCTTCAGATACATTCCTAGCACTGAACCGATTGCATATTGAAGTTCTAGATAGTTTTCAAAGGACAGTCTAAACACCCAAGGTGATGAATAAACATGGAGAGGACACAGCACCTTGGGGATGAAGCCCAGAGGCAAAGCCATGAAGGATCTTTTAAAGCCAGGTAGAAGAGTTGGAAAACCAATTTATCAGAGCACAAGCAGGATGCAGTGTGCGTGAAATAGGTACCAACATGTTTCAGGGGTGAAACTCAATAGAAACTCAGTATGTGTATCAGTAGCATGGCATTTTCTAGTTCTTTCCTATAACTGCAAGGGATATGGGTATGCTAAAAATAAATAATTCAAGGTGTACTTGTGGAGTGTTGGTGCAGTCATTGGCCTTTTTAGTGTAAAAAAATTTAAGTGCTAGAAGACCCATTTTTTTTCAAGAAAAAAAGACAAATAAGATGCTGTGATGTAATGCAGCAAATAAACTCAACTCCCATTTTTATACTTGCCTCTCTTGCTGAGTGCAAGCATTTGATACACCTGAATCTCTGTATTTTCCTTCTTCCAGGCAAAAGCCCAACAGTCACAAAAAGCACAGACAATCTGGGACAAACACAGTTAAGACAGTCTGATTCCTGCTACCAGTGACAAGGAAAAGGATAACAAACACTCTTGGGATACAATCAGCTTTAAAAAGTAACAAAACCCATGAAAATGACAATGAACTGGTGCTCCGGTCAGGCACAACATTGTAGTGCAATAGCTTGTTGCATCATTCACAATCTGATCACCACCGAATGAACATATTAAAGCCTTCTCCAAGCAAAGCTGTATCAACAGCCTCTCAACCTGGCTCTCCAAGCCTAAAATAATCATCTCAGGCAGGGGTGGGGAACCTGTGGCCCTTCATCAGCCCCAACTAGCATGACCAACAGTCAGGGATGATGTAATCCAACACAATCTGGAGGGCCAATGGTTAGCCATCCTTGTCCTAAGGCAGGAAACTGCCTGCTCTCCACCTTCGCAGATTTTCAGATTCATACAGTAGATATGCTGCACGCACAGACACCCTTCCCTCCCCCCTACATTCCCATGACCCACAAGAGCTGGGAAGCTTCCTTCTTTTCTATTTGTAAAGTGCTTTGAAGTTTAAAGCGCTCTCTAGGTGCTAAGTATTTGCACTGAATCATAGCCTGATTCACAAGGCAGTGCTCCTCAAGATTGGCAGACTGATTGGAGTGGCATCAGCTGCTCAAGCAGCCTGTCTAGTTTGGTGAGCTTAACCTGCTGTAAGTACCTGCAGCTTAAACTCTGCAACACTGCTGCATCCCAAAATATCCTCATAAACCATGCAGTCTATTATATGCTTTGTCCCAGAACTACATATTCCTGCTGTGTCTTCCTTAAGGAAGCATATTTTATCAGTCTAGTTCTGGTTTACAGTAGCCTTAGTCAACTAACATGAACCAATACTGCTATTGAAAAAATGGGAACACTGAAGAGCTAAATTATTAAGACAGATTGGCTCAAGCCTAAATCATTAAGATTGTTTGAAAACTGGAATTTTATCAATAAAAACCTTCTGCACTTCCAATGAAAAATTGTTTCAGGATAGAAAGGGGGGATTTACTCTTCTGTCATGTTGACCACCAGCATTAGGCCCCAATTCACAATTGCCCTGCATATTGCAGAATCATTTCATGTTAATCGGGTGTACTATCTTACACCCAAGTATTTGCAGTCCTATCTTATGCAAGTTTATTCAGAAGGAAAAGTCCCATGGAGTTCAATGGGGACTGGTTTCCAAGCTAGCATACATAGGAGTATTAAAACATGAAAGGCAATGAGTCCCTAGAACCTCCATAGGAAACAAAACTAAGGCTGCAACCCTGTACCCACTTAGCTGGCAACAAGCACCACTGAGCTCAGTGGGACTTACTTCCAAGTAGACACATACAGGATTGTGCTATTAGACACCAAGAAGACTGGAAATTCTCCCACTCGTTTCCAGTTCTTCCAAACAAGCAGCCTTTAAACCACAAAGAGGCACAAGTGGCTAGAGATTGCCAGAACCTTCAGAGTGCCCTTTGTTTTGGCAGCCTGCTTGGGGACCTGAGGCTGAAACCTCAGGGAATGTGCCAAGTACCTTCTGGGTTGCCATGCATGGGTCGTATGCTGTGTATGGCATACGAGGCTGCATGCTGAAGAGGCCTATGGTAAGAGTTGCTCTTTCACATTAATGCTACATTCCGATATGACATGACTTGTAGGTCACAATATGCTTAACTTCCTATGTAAAAAATTTTTCACTCCTAAGTTTCATCACTAGAAAATACTTGCAATTTTACACAGTGCCGGCATGTTGTTGTGAGAAGATCTCAGACATGAGCACTGTTGCAGGACTAGTGGCTGAGATGCAATGTCGTGAGTTGTTCTGATGTATAGTTGGGTGATGCTGATAAGCCCCTGATCATAGGGTGGCTGAAGGAATGCATATGCACAGGGTTAATCCCATCACCCATCATTACTTTCTAAGAAGGATTTGTAATAACAATACTTCCTAAGGACCCAAGTTGAGGGAGAGATGGGAATGCAGAGAGAACATGCGTTGCACTCAGGCAGATGTTTCTCATACACTTAGTAACTACCTCCCCAAAATGTTTAGTAGCTTTGTAAACATACATGAGACTTCAATGCACAATATAAGTCCATCTTTTCCCTGAACTCAGGGACAGACCACCATTGACCTTACGTGATACTGCCAGTGAATGCAAGATCAGGAATGGGGACAAACTGGCTCTGGGCACCATTATGTTTTGGGGAATAATATAGGGCACTGGCAAGACAAAAGCTAGTTTAAACCAATTGATTCATGCAAATAGAGATGAAAATTCTGTCAGATAAAGCAAGATTGTCACTAGTTCATAGTGATCTGGGGAGCTGTGCAATGCTGTGAGACCCAAAATACATCTCATCCCCCCCGCCCCACCCTCCAGTACATGTACTTTCTTCTCAGAAGAAGTCTGGTTATCACTGAACACAGAGCTAATCAGGGGAGCAAAACACCCAAGCCCCGGCCCAATTTTCACTGCACCCAGTCAGGATCGGGAGTGGGGGACTGCATTCCTCTGGAACACAGTCTTAATGGCTATAAAACAGGAGAGTGTGTCTGATTTTTTTTTTTAAAAAAAAACATCATAATGATGACAATGATGGACAGGTGCTTGAGTCAAACATGATACGCTAGTGCAATAGGGCCCAAAGTCACAATCTCCTTGATTCAGACACAATTCCAAGGACATTATCTGACCCCTCAGCTTATGTAGCTCTGGTCCTCTAGCCTGTGGACAGTAACTTCCTAATTTCAGCAGGAAAGGCAGAGATCCTGCCTCCTTCTTAAAAGAAATATGCTGAGGTAGGAAAACCAGTCATCTAACTTCAGTGAACAAGGTCCTCAAAAAGCAGCAAGCTGCGTTAGGCAGTGATTTTCTCCCTAACTAAAGAACACAAACCACGGTGTGGCATCCTTCGTGCTGACATCCACTGTGGCGCCATTAACAAAGCACCTAGGAAAGAATGCCACCTTTCCCCATGCATCTTCCACAACTCTCACCTGCCCAGTGACCAGGTCCTCCACGTTTTATCCCATGACTCAAAGCATGGGATTGGCTATTTGGGCCCTTCTCTCCTACACTAGAGGGCTGAGATCATGCAGTCCTCTTGTTTGGCAGGGCTGGTCATATTGCCAGTGGGAGTGGAAGTCCGGATTTTGTCAGTGGCCAGACATTCCTGGCTACTCATGCCTGTAGGAGTGAGGTCCATAAGCTCTCCAGAAGAACTCAGAGGGAAAGAAGGGGAAACTGATATGCCTGAGGAGGGATCTGTTGAGCCCGCAAATAACCTGGGGGGCTTTGGAACTAAGTTGGGCTCATACTGTGCTCTTAGCAGGATCTCCTGATCACTGACAGACTTGGGCATCTCAGCAAAATCACTAGTGCTGTCCGATACCATCATGCAGTAGATGTCCTGGAAGGAGCTGCTTTTGCTGTCCAGATTAAAGAGGCTGTCTATAAACTCGGCAAACTCCAACACTTGCGGACTGGGGTCATCACTGAGCCTCCCGTTCTGGAGGGTCAGTTCCTCCTGAGCAGTGAAGGAAACATGGTCTGCATCGCTGCCAGCACCGCCGTCACTGCAACGCCGCTGAGGAGTGGTGTCTCCACTGTTGTGCAGGGCCTCAGGAGGCTGAGTCTCCTGGGAGTGTTTGGAGAGGCTGTCAGCAGCAAGCAGCTCTGTCCGTGAGCTGAGGGAGGGGTTTTCCTCAGGGATTGCTGGGTCGATATAAAAACAGTGAGTCTCATCTTTCTCCATGACTGCATGGAGGCTGGGTGAGCCACGGATGCTACGAAAACCAGAGGAACGCCTTGAATCAAAGCTGTAAATGGATTCATTATCCGACAGGCTCTCCATTGTAGCAAGAGGAGCACGCCGGTCCTGCAGTTCTACAGACAGGCGTTCCTTGGTATCTAGAAGCAGCAGCTCCACAGGATCCTTCTGTACTGGAGATAGAAGCTTGGTCTCATAAAACCCTTCCAAACTGATTTCAGAGTGAGCCTTACTCCTGCAAAAGGAGAAGACAAAAATATGAGACTAATACAAGGCTATGCTATGATCTCTTGGAACAAGCCACAGAAGAGAACACCGCAGACACAACTCCTCATTTATGACATCACGATATCCACCAACACCACAGCAGTTATCACAAAGCAGGAAGGAATACGTCCATCAGGGGTCTTTAGTAGATCTTTCTAGAAAATCAGAGCCACATCCTTACTTAGTGCTGCTGTTCCTTCTGTCCACTACTATGTCTCCAATTCCAATCTGCACAGAAGGCCTAGGCAGAGGCTGATTCTGGAAGATTAACTCCGGGTTGAGGTCCACTTCTGTAGGACTCACCATCACTTTGGCTGCAGAAAGCAAGGCTGTTTTGCCTTTGTTATAATTCTCCAGTACCTGTGCAAAATAAATTGGTAGAGAACAGTTTTCTTCAGTTATCATTTCCAACCTAACCTCACTGACTTGACATAGAAGTCAAATGTCCCACAGCGTGCCTAAAATGGATCGCAGCATGTTATATCAGTGCTTTTGATTTTCAACAAAATTTTTGTATGTACACCTCACATTTTGCTGGACTACATTTTGCTGGATACACAATCCCTTCATCATAATGTCCGTCCTTTTCTTCATCTGTGAATCAGTTTTGGTGATCCAAATGATTCACACCAAGATGTTCAGCACAAACTTTTTGCTTCTCTTCTATCCCCTCTGGTACCTCCCCAAATAATGCCCATTATTACCTTGTTAAGACCCTCCATGACCACATAAGGCAGGTGTTCGTGTAGCATTGCTGGGGAAATTATCACTTCATTAAATGCTTTGTTGTCTCCCCAAATGGCAAAGTATGTGGGTTCCTCCTGATCACAGCAGCTGGGGGGAAAGTCAAGAAAGGCACAGTCATGGGAAAGCAAGCAAATTAGAGGGGGAAGGAATGATGACCCCAGAGAAAAAACACTGGGGCACACAGTGGGGCCGGGAGTAGGGGACATCACTCAAAGGACCCAAATGAATAACAGAACACAAAGGCAGTTATTTCAGGCCCATATTCTAAGGCAGAAGAATTCATACCACATCTTGTCCTGCACAATTAACTGACATTATGAAATGCTATAATATGGGATCAGCAGTGAACAGAAGCAAACAAGACTCAAGCAGTTATCTCCTGTCATCCATCTCTTTCCCCACTACAGTGCTCCTCTACTAAATACCATTTCAGGCAGGAGCTAAACTGCCAAGAGAATAAAGCCACAGGATTCTGCAGATACCTTGGTATCATGGCTATATTCCCAAGGTTACAATGTCATCAAGAGTACCTGGTTATTACATAATTTTGTCATTCTAACCCTCAGCTGCATTTCCCATTTTTTTCTCCTATAGCTTGGAATGTTACATTCAGCAGACCAGGCAAACAAAACTAGCTGCATGTAAATGCATACACAGAGTTTTTTTTAAATATTAATAGCTTATCGTTGATGAAATACTCACTGACTGCAGTGAACTACCTGGCCTAACCTTTTGTTTAGTGAGTGTCTTCTCAGTTTGGGTCAATTAGTCTCCCACCCAGATGTAAGCCATCCTTTGTTCCTGGGTGGCTTTGCTTTTTGGTTGGGGGAGAGGGAGGTGGCAGTTGAAGACCCTGGCAATTTCCACCCACCACAGCTGGTACTATGGGATAAATGCAGAGCACGTAAAACCAAACTAGAGTTCCCATGGAGGAAATTTAATAATATTCATATGTGCTGCACTATCAGTAAAGGTGCCACCAAAATTACAAGTCAGAAACTCTCAGAAAATAAGATCACCACCACCACTACTCCACCTTGGCCACCAAGAAAGCCCATCAAACAGTTTGCTGAATATTGTTCCCAGCTCTACCCACCAGCACTGTTCAGCAGGATGATTGTGAACGACATGAATGATGCGCCCAGGAGGATAGAGTGGTGTGCTTGCTGACAGGGCAATGGTTAAGTCACTGGGATGGGTCCAGAGGCGGTGACTGGTTACTGAATTCACTTCTTGCTCTTCAGGGAGCTCAGACTTGGGAATGCATTTTGTGGCACCCACAATGATTCTCCACTGTCCAAGAAAAGGGAAAGGAAAGGAGGAATCTGAAGTAATGCAATTAAGTGCAAGGCTGACATATCATGGTACAAAGGGGAAAAGTTGAGAAGAGTTCACATTAGTATTTGGGCAGATTGTTTTTTTTAAAAAAAAATGCATTGTGTTCCCATTTGACACTCATAATGCAGAAAAGAAGGCACCAATCACACTATGGACTAGATTCCTTGGTTTGTATATTAACAATAATAAAAACATGGAAAAACAGCCATATCTCTATCTATATATCTATCTATATCTATAAATCACTGAGCATATCTGATTATGAGTTCTTGCATTCAGAGAAGAAGCTAGAGTTCATCTCTAAGAAGCATCTATCACCCAGGTTTCCACTTTGAGCAAGGACAAGTAGCAATCTCATTTGAAGGAGAAAACTTCCAATTTTTAGGGGCAACTAGTGATGTCATAAATCTGATCATTTGTGAGCCAACCAATTACAGTTGTACCTTGGAAGTTGAATGGAATCTGTTCCGGAAGACCGTTTGACTTCCAAAACATTCAAAAACCAAGGTGCTGCTTCTGATTGGCTGCAGGAAGCTCCTGCAGCCAATCAAAAGCCCCATCAGATGTTTGGCTTCCAAAAGAACATTCGAAAACCGGAACACTCACTTTTGGGTTTCAATCGTTCAGGAGCCAAAACATTTGAGAACTAGGCTGTTTGAAAACCAAGGTACGACTGTACTTATTAGTTATAGTTCAAATTAGACAGAAGTTTGGGGTTATATTATTCTCCAATAGGAAGTGATTAATATTTAGCAGGCAGTGTCTCAGGCAAACTCCCTCTTAGCAACAGCGATTAAGACATGCAAAATCTACAGAATCTAAATATAGGGAAAATATGATAACCCAGTCTGGTGACTTTCCAGGCCTGACATCACACACAGACAGAACTGCATTTGATCAAAAAGAACACTAATGTTAATATATAGAACTGCATCTCTCTTTACCTCATCAGAATAGCACCGTGTCCTTTTAATCTTGGCTCCTTTCCCTGATAGTGTGTTTAATTATTATTACCCTCTCTTGTCCTGCATACTGGGCTATCCCAATATCACACAACACACAAGAAGCAGTTACAGAGTTTGCTTGTATGTTACTTTCCCAGAGTAAACTTTTTAAAATGTTTACATTTTACAAAATGTGCAAGTGTAACAGCCTTCAAAATACCTTGTCTGCTTAATGGCATATTCATGCAATTGAACAACTGTGGAATGGGCAAATGAGAAAAACGATAATGGGAACTACCTTGAAAATAGATTCAACTAAGAATACCATCACCTTTTAACCCAGAGGGAATACTCACAAGGGGATCAAGGCAAGCACATGTCAAACTATGCCAATATGCCCCAACTGGCCAGAGGCTAAATTATCAGAATTCTAACTAATTACATTTCACTACAAATGGAATTCAAGCAGTAACAGGAAGCCCCTCTCTCATTTGAGACAGTTTTTAACAAGAAGATAAGAGGTTACATTAATCTCTGGCTGTAGCTCAGGCAGATGCTATATGACAGATACACATGAAATTTACACTTAGACTGTGAATCTGCAGTAAGGCAGACAAGGTCTAATCTTAAAATAACTAGGATTAGGTTGCTTATGCCACTGCTGTTATCATGAATTTATCATAGACCTGGGACAGCAACAGATGAAACATGAAGTCCTAAACAAATAAAGGTGAAGCAGTAACCTTTTCAGCTATTTTAAGAATGCACGTGACACAAATAATTTAATTTCAGATGGACCTGAAATATTTACTGTATTTATTATTTTACAAATTATAACCTGCCTAATTTCCATAACCTGTCTAATCTGGCTAACAGATTAAAACATCACAATGGAAATATATAGCAATCTCAATTTTAACATCAAAAGCCTAAAAACACAAGAGAGTCCAACTCTTCTTACTTTTGGTTTGTTACTTCTCTGCAGAACATCAAGAAGCTGCCGGCGAAATCCCTCCAGTTGTGAGAGCCCAATCCTGAGGGATAAAGAATATCAGATGCACTGATGCAGGTATAACTATTATGAGGAGCATATACAGGAAAGTAAAGAGAGATGGGATCAGAGTAGACTTACCCATGGCTCAGTATAAGGCTATTTTATACAAATATACTGAAGACAATTCCTAACCCATTAGAAAGATACGAGCAGATACATTACAGGTAATCCAATGAATAAGTGAATAATACAGTAGGGCAAACTACTTAGCTAAAAATATAGATAACAAAAAATACGACACAGGGGTGTGAGAAGTCAATACTCAAAAGGGAAGCAGGCTATCAAAATCCATTTAATCAAGATAATGATTCAGAGATTTTAGATGCCAAACTAGGAAGACGGAATAGAAGTGAAGTACCACTATCCAGATAATCTTAGATAAAAAGGCGGAAGATGCTTCTACATAACAGGTAGTGAACTTTTTTCCCATCTCAGGCAAAGAAAAGCAGGCAGCTTCCTACGCTAGCATGGAGAGACTGCAGTCTTCTCAGCCTCAGATGCGTGGAGGAGCATGATCTACATGAGGAAAAAGGTACACACGGATGATTCCTCCCTTCGCACCTTCCTCTCCACTGCCATCTCAATAAATCTGGTGATGGGAGGCATTTAGTGGAGTAATAGTTTGGGCATCCAGGCTAACCTCATGGAAGGGCTGCATGCCACTCACGGGCCACAGATGTGTGCTAGGACAAATAAAATGCCAAAGGATGTGAGCTTTTAACATAAAAAGAGCCAAGAACCTTATACACAATTGTGAGGTGGTGAGAAATGAAAAAGCACACAGGTAAGCAAGAGATGATAATGCACATAAAACGATACACAGTACACAAGTGTAAGATGACACAGTTCACATACTACAGAGATGCTAGGCAGGAGTGAGGTGACAACACGTATAGCTCAAGATACAGTGCAAAGATGGAAGATGACACGGAAGATATAGCCAGGAGACAATTCACAGGTGTAAGATGGCTCAGAAGAGGTGACCTGGGAGAGAGCACAAATGTGTAAATGACAGCACAGATAACTAAGGAGATGGCAAATAGATGCCAGATGCCACAATGAACATAATTGTGGAATCAGAATATTCACCTTTTTCAGTAATACAGGCAACAGAGATAGGGGAGGGATATGCCAATACACAGGTATGCAATACATCAATGAATGAATTCAGGTAAAAGACACAGCAATACAGGTAGCTAGGAAAAGAGGGACAAGCAAGACGGGGGTTGAAGATTGGTAAACAGGAAAATGAGAAAAATGTGGATTGGGATCTTTCAGAAAGGAAGCATGGAGCTTTGATATAAAACAAAGAAACACTGAAACAAGAAATTTCAGACTTCTTGACTTGCCTGGGGACCAGGTCTTTGCCTAGCACAACTGCAGTAACAAACTCTTTGGAGTACTCCATTGCATCCTCACTAGAAGGGAAACAAGAAGGAACTGGTGGGATTTCATTGTCAGAAAGGGACACTTAACATCCAATTAATTCTCTGAATCAGAAATGTCCAGTTTCCAAATTTATAAGGCTGGCACACTGCCTGTTCACAAAACCAACCACCCCCGCACCCGGTACTATTCTAGAGATACAACTCTGAAATATACTCCAGTGTGGTAGACCAAACATGAACTGGATCATCAGAGTATTCTTTGTATGTTGTACTTCATATGGGCAAATCCAGAGTGCATTTGAGAAACGCAGAAAGTGAAGAAACACTATACTGGCATCTGGATGGAAACATTTTCATATAATAAGAATGAGAGCAATACCAGAATGCCCACCACCACCATATAACTAAGCTAGCCCACATGAGGCTTAGTAGTAGAATGTGGTCTTAATTCCAAATAAGGAACCCACCCCCCAGATGTGTCCTGAAGAAAAGAAACTTTAGAAATCAATTTCTTTCAGGGTTAATTGACCTGTGATTCCCCGTCCAAATACACTGATATGATTTACATCACTACTGATGTATTGATCAACTATGGCCACAGAGTCTGTCATCATAGGCATCCCTCTGGGCATTCAACAGAAGCAACTCCTATCTGTGACAAGGCACATCAGAAGTTGACACCTGAGGTAGGTCAACATCCTGTTGGCTTTCATTTTTTTAAAAAATCCTTAAACCTGAAGATGCAAACCTGAAAATGCACAGAATAGGCTTGCTAAAATCTCAGATGCTATGGCTCCCCCTCCCCTTTATTTAATAAATACAAATACTTACCTTAAGAGTCCACCTGGGGGAGAGTAGGCATAGCACTTTAGAGTTGGGTACTGAGGACGCAGCAGGAAGGACAGAATGGCAGCTGTGCCTGCCCCTAAGGAATGGCCCACAACAATTAGGCCATAGTGTTTTGTTCCTCTGCCCTACAAAACAAAAACCAATTATGTATTTGCATAATTTGGCAATTATTATCAAATCCTTCCCCCTTTAGCTAAAATATAAGTGAGTCTAATGTGAATCTCATCCCAGCCATAAACTCACTTAGGTGGCCTTAAGGCAAGTCACTCACAGATCCCTGCCGCAAATCTCCAATATGGGGAAAAAACCTTTGAGTATTACAGTAAGAGAATGTATGCAAGGCACTATAAATGCACTCAATTATAGGATAAATATAAAAAGCAAATCTTGAGCTCCTAAGTAATTACAAAAGTCTGGAGCCACAGTCTAAAGAACAGCAGGATTAATTCTGAAAACAGACTGATGTGAAAGAAAGGCAAAAAGATTGTAGAGCACTCTAAGGTTGCATTATCTATTTCTGAGTTGTGTCATTTTTGCATGTTTTACTTTTCATTCTGTTCTGCAATTTTAGAAGGCCCTCTCAAAACACATTATATATTTAAATACATATTTAAACACAAATTTAAATGTTTATTTTACTTTAAAAACAACATCAAAATGTGTATTTTAATATGCTTGAATGGCTAAGGACTGTATCTCAGCATTAGAGAAGTCTTAAAATCCTGTGGAAAGCTAAATTCCAATTTGCATATTAGTCCAAGATGTGTGAATCGGATCATTTGATATATATTCACAAAGACTGAATTCCTTATACATCCTTATAGTAGGCTAATTCTTCTTTGAGCACTTCCTGAAGAACATTTAGTATAGGCAACATACACATACTCTGCTGTCAAAGGAATTATAGATGTAATGATACAGCACACATTGTAATTTGCTTTATAGAACAGATAGGTTAAGTTGTTCTTTATGTGTGCACACATGTGTGCAAAATTACTTTATAATTTATTGCAAGACTCAAGCAAGTCATTAATGTCGAAACTGATTTTCAATTGAATTTTACCTGTTTTTAGCATCTTGGAATAAGGTGATTTTTCTGCCTTCCTTTCCATTTCCTAACTTCAGTGACTTATTTCCCCCCAACACTGTTTCCAGTAACTGTGCAACAGAACAGTAAATTATTCATCTGGTGGCCAAGGGCACTGAACAGCTACCAATATTAGAAGTGTTCAGATGTTGACATTGTTTCTAGTAATTCAGACATAATGTTCTACAGTTAACAGAGGAACGTGGGTGGAAATATGAACCTATCTCCTAACCACAATGCACAAAAGCAGAGTCTCACCAAATCACGCCCAAAGGCCTGAGAGAGCACCATCTCCTGCTCTAGTTTCTTTTTGATGTACTCAGCAGACAGCACCATCCCCTAAAGGAAGGAAGAAAGGAGAAGTGAAAAGGTGAGTTTTGGCACAGCTGAGTGGCCTGCATCAGCACTTCAATAACATATCTGATCATACTCAACATACTCAAATGATCAATGTGCTCTTAATTTTCATTTCTTTTTCCTCCAGACCCTCCCTGACTCCTCTTTTTCACTCTCTCCTTGGACCATTTAAAGGGCCCTAGAACTATGAGGTCACCCATCTTCTCCAGCATCAACCAGCTACAGTGGTACCTCGGGTTACAGACGCTTCAGGTTACAGACTCCACTAACCCAGAAATAGTACCTCGGGTTAAGAACTTTGCTTCAGGATGAGAACAGAAATCGTGCGGCGGCACCACAGCGGCAGCAGGAGGCCCCATTAGCTAAAGTGGTACCTCAGGTTAAGAACAGTTTCAGGTTAAGAACGGACCTCCAGAACAAATTAAGTTCTTAACCCGAGGTACCACTGTATTGGTGAAGTGAGATCTCAGTGGCTGAGGATCATGTTACCCATGGCTGATGGTTCTCATGGACATACTGGTTCAGCAACCAGCAGGGGTGGGAGGGCTATTGCACAAACCTATTCCATTTTTCAAAAACCATTTTGTCATGGTTTCTCTTTATGGGTCACCTATACTGATAATTTTCCAGGCGCTTACTCACAGTGCTGCACAAGCATGGTGTCTTGCGTTGGGTGTGGCTGCAAGACCGCAAATGGTAATGCTGCCTTATCAAGCACAGAGCCATTGTGCCGCATTGCAAACCAATTTCTCAATGCAGTAGCTTTTATGAACATTGGCTTTTTTGAATTCATTTCTGCAACAGTCAACTGTTTTCTGGACTCCAGCAACCTTGTGAATTTATTACCAGGCGTTGGTTCTTGGTTTGTTTGTTTTTTGTTTTGGTTTTTTGACTAGCAACTTCAACACACTTGCATTGTTACTTTTTCAGTAGCAACACTTTACAATTATGTCATGTCCTTCATGAAAGGATTACAAATCATTTTAAATCGTTTGCTTTCAAGAGGAACAGAGAAAAGAGGAGGCTGTAATGACAGACCAACTAGGTAAAATAAGAAAGTGATGACTACCTTGTGTCCAAGCCAGGTTCCATGATGACCTTCCACAGGGAGACGCTCAGCATCTCCAGTCAGGTCAGTCAGAGCATCCTGGAGAAGTAAGAAGGAGGACCAATTTCATATTAGAATGAAACTTAAAATGCTAATGATACATTTCTACAAGAACAGTGCAATGTGAAATGTGGGAGCAGAGGATTCCTAGGAGCCTAGCATGAAATGGCATCTATTGTGAGAGTGAACAGAGCAGGACCCAACATTACCTTTGGGGACAAAGTTCCCCGGATACTGATGACCACTTTCTTCTTCTCATGATCGACAGCAACGTAGAAGGGAGTTTCATAGACCTAAAGGAAATGCAGCATCACATCAGTCTTGCCTAAATATAGCCTTACTGAAATGAAGTGACCTTCACCCTCCCAACAAACAAGTAAAACAGCCAGCAGATAAGCCTTCAAAGGACAACACCCTTGAGCTCAATCTACTTGAGCATACATAAGGCGTTATCTGTATATCACTGATAGTAACTACAGGCTGCTGCTAGACCTGTTGGCTTAAAACATAGCTCTGAAATGCCCCAGAAATGTCCTTCAGAGGAAGGAAGCTCTTAGATGGTCCTTACCGCATCATGACAGGAAGTGTACACAATGTCCACAGAGCTCATGTTTTCATCAAGAAAGTGGCGACGGATGGCGATAGCATTGCAGCCACAGCAATTATCTTCCTCAATTGTGACACCAGGTGCATAACGTGGCCGAGAGGGGCAGAGACAACAGCATCTTTAAATAAAAAGTACAGGTAAATACCATTTGGAAAGGAATGGAAAAAGAGATGAAGGATGGAAGAGAAGCAATAGAAGATCCTAGCTTACTGAAGACATTTTACCTACACAAAATGCTAGCTCTGTTTTCATTCTGGAAAAAATTATATACTAGCAACCTAAAATATAGCTCTGTGAATTTATAGGATAAAGGAACAAATGGATAAAAATTAAAGAGAAAGACAACAGGTCAGAAAGGAGAAAAGAAAAAAGAAATCAGACTTTACAGAGGCACCAGAACACTATTAACTATTTAATAATGCAAGTTAAGTATATCTGACATAAACCTTAACTATCTGCAGAGTTGACATTCTGAATATGTGCACTCAAATATAATCAACCTTCTAAACCCTGATTTAGGCACTTAGGATTACAACGTGTGCATGCTTACGAAGACGTAAATCCCACTGAAATCAGGGGACATCCTCCTAAGTAAACATGCATATGAATACTCAAAGGCCTATTAAGGAACAATGAGGTGCTACATGGACAGAAATGACATTTCATAGAATCACAGAATTGTAGAGTTGGAAGGGATCCCAAGGGCCATCCAGTCTAACCCCCTGCAATCCAGGAATCTCAACTAAAGCATCATAGCAAGTAAATGTGGATAGGATAAAATTACTTTGTAACCTCCTCGAAGTGAGATATGTACAAGCCATTTTTAAAAAGCAAAGCCTTGTGTAGGCCAAAAATGAGACTACAAAAATGGAAGAGAGAATGAGGAAAGGGAAATTAAGGATTTACTAAAGAAGACAAGGAACAATAAATACATGAGTAGAAAGTGAGGAGGAAATGTATACAGAGACAGCCTGGGCGAACACTTACGAGCAAGATCTGGCCAGGCGACAAAGTCCACAGGTAGGTTTCCTCATCAAATACATGGGCCAGCCATAGGCAGCCAACGCAAAGAGCATATAGTAACAAACCTCCTTGTATCGCAGCATCTCTTGCTGGAGGAAACAAGAGATATTTATGTCCTGATGGGATCATTGGAGATGTCTCCCTCTCACTGTTTCAATATCAGTTCCCTACCCCGCAAAAATACTTTTTTTTTAATTTGTTGAACCTTCAAACCCTGCCCTCCCTTCCTTCCAGGCTTCTCTAGTTGAAAGTAACCACCTACAGCCAAAGGCCATTTTCAGATGCAACACTAACCCATAGTTTAGAGCAGAGGTAGCCAACGTAGTGTCTTCCAGAAGTTACTAGATCACAACTCTCACACCATTAACCATTGGCCACACTGGCTTGGGCTTGCGCTCTCCTTCCCCCAATCTCGGGGACAGCTGAAAGGAGACTGGAAACACTCACTTCTGCTTTTGAACTACATGAAGTCCCACATTACATCCAAATCAGGGGAACGCTGGTTCATTTAAGCTACAAACAACATTTAAGCTAACCTAAGTTGCACCACGTTCAGCTGTAAAGAGGAACAGAAGTCTATGCATCTGAGGCTCTTATTCCCACAGCATGCAGAGGCAAAAAAGGGTTTGGGCTTCTTGACTGCCTAAGAGGTTTCAAAAGTAAAAGTGCATTTGTACTTAATTTTTTGTACTTCTTTTTTAAGGTACATTATTTAACAGGGCGAAGGCTTTATCCCTACACTGATAAAGGGAAGAAGGCACATGTGGCTTGAGAGGTCATGAATAGTTTGGCCTGCAGGTAACATCCAGAGCATCATAATGCTTTTGTTACATAAAACCGGGTTTGGAAAATTACATGCCGAGCAATTAATGCTGCCATTCATGCTTCCAGCTTTAAACAAGGCTCCGTTCTTTTTTGCTGCAACATATTAATAGGCTTCTCCAGTGCTTTTTTTCTTAAAATAAAAATAAAAATGTTTAGGGGTACTCTCATTTTGACTGAAGAAAATCACCATTTTATAGTTCAAATTGGGAAAAATAAATACAGTAAATGGACAAAAGTATAAAGATTCACAAAATGTTTAGGAGTATGCATACCCCTGTGTGTCCCCCAGAAAAAAAGCACTGGGCCTCTCCATTTTTTTACTGTTCTGATTAGAATAAAAGTTTGCATTAAAGGAAATACAAGATGACTGATTTATTGGGCCTGATAAGCTAGTGTGCACTCTGCAATTGTGTCAAAGTAGAATTAGATGATGACTTACTGAGTTTTTCAGGTCCAGATATTTGGTGTTCCTGGTTACTGGCATCCCCGACAAGAAAGCTAGAATATCATTGTTTGCCTGTAAATCACATAATAAGAGACTGAGATCATGACCCTGAAACATTCCATTTGCACTCAAGGAGAGGGAAGCCCCATTTGGCTTGGATCACTGTTAAACAGAAACAAGATTCTCACTATATTCTGCCAAAGTTTCATAATAACTCTGTTTGTCTTCCTAACACCTCCACTCTAAAGCCTAGAAACATGAAAAACTAACCACTATTTTAAAATTATTTATTATTATTTCAGTTTTGTCCCTCCTTTCTTCCATCATGGAATTCAAGGGGGTAATCCATTCAGACACAGACCAGACCTGCTTAGCTGAAGCGTGGTGGTGCCTCAGTGCCTTTAGACTATATCCTGGGACGGCTAGTTTTGTAACATCTTGAAGATTGTGGTCCCTAAAAATCATGATTTCCCACATTCCAGTACCAAGCTGTTTGTGAAGTTTATCAACAAAACACTGAAAAATGCATGTTACAATTTTTTCATTATTGGTCACTGGGAGGTGACAGACTGTTATATCTTAGGCAAAGATTTAGTGATTCCCCACTTCTGAAACACATGCCAATAGGTGATTAAAAGCCAGGTAAACATATTAGTAACATCTGAATTTCAGCAATGAAAAAGCACAGAAAGCAGTCTGCATACTCACTTCATCCAGTACTGCACTGCGTTTCGCCCTCTGTCGTTGGCGCAGAAGTACCAGGCCTGCTATGATATCAGATGGGACTATGTCAAGATCTCGGAAAAACTCAGCAAAGAGATATGCAATTTCAGAGTAGGCATCCTGAAAAATCCCAAAAGGGGAAGATGATAAATGAACTTGTAACAAGCAAGAGACAGAGAGCTAGTATCAATCACTGGTACTGAAAACGTAATTCTCAGATGCTCTTCCAAAACATCCACTTTGTTACCTAGGTTAGAACTGGCTTCCCCATCTCATTCTAATTTATTCTTCTAAGAAAAGAATTCTGCAGGATTTATCACACTTGTGTTCTACTTTTCCTCTAAGAAACTCAAGGTGGCATACAAAGGGTTACCTTATTTTATCATCACCTTGTGAAGTAGGCTAGGCTGAGAAATAGAAGCCCAGTTCACAAGCAATGCTAAAAACAGGTATAACAACAACTTTATTATTTATTCCCCTGCCACTCTGGGCAGCTAACAGTACATATAAAAACATAGTAAAACATCAAACTTTAAAAACTTTCCAATACAGGGCTGTCTTCAGATATATTCTAAAAGTTGTGCAGCTCTTTATTTCCTTGACATCTGATGGGAGGGCGTTCCACAGGGTCGGCACCACTACCAAGAAGGCCCTCTGCCTGGTTCCCTGTCACTTCACTTCTTGCAGCGAGGGAACTGCCAGAAGACCCCTCGGAGGAGGACTTCAATGTCCGGGCTGAATGATGGGGGTGGAGACGCTCCTTCAGGTATACTGGGCCAAGGTCCAGTATACCCAAAGGAGCATAATACAAAGACCAAACAAGGTTTAGTCCCAGGTAGTAAGCAAGAGTGGGGAAGGAGTGCTATTCTTCACTCTGGGAACCCACATATTTGCATGTTCATGCTAAGCTATGGTTTGCAAATGGGATCAGTGGCTTCTTCAAGGACACTCATTAAACTTTATGTTGAATAATGGATTTCAAGTCAGACCTCCCAGACCTAAGTTCACTACTCTATGTTCTGCATCACTCTCACCAAAAGGTCCACCTAGACTACTTTACTGTCTCCAACAGCACACAGCCTGAAGGCCTTAGGAAGCTCACAGGTAATGCACAATAAAGACAGACATCCCTTGCCATTTGTCCCCAGAATTTGGAAATCAGATACAAAAGAATCTACAGTAGTTTTGACAACTCCACTTTAACATAACAATTATGTTTGCTCTAGGTAAATATTATGCTGTGTTTCTCCAGCAAGCACAATAGATATGTAAAAAAGACCTGCATGATTTAATAGTACATATTAAATATCATGCCTTGGAACCATACTTTTCAGTTTAGATACATCTTTATATTTAAATTGTTTGTTTATTTGTTTGTTTATAGCCAAAAAGTCTCCCAGAGTGGCTTACATACAATTATTTGAGCTCATTTGCTTTGTCTAGTAAGAAAAATATATACCTCTAAATATAATAAAAGGTTTTACCCTTCAGGGACTGACCACCACTGCTCTGCAGCACCTGACAAGTGACATAGCTATGCTACAAAAGTCCTGATCACCATCAGCATCTGCTTCTTACACACTGGGTGACTGCCCTTTTAAAAACATTTTTTGTACAAGTGAAACAGACTAGGTGAGATGTCATTTTATTTATTTTGAGTAATCCAGAGATCTTTATGTTATGGCAACCTACAAATGTTGTGAATAAATAAGGACATGGCTTCCTTGACATGGGGTTATTATGTTAACAATTAATCTGATTTGCATCTACCATTGTGTTACATACAATCTTTATATGCCCTTTGAAAAAAAATCTTTTCAACTCTTCATAACTGAGAATAATCTAAGTAATACTTGATAATCTGACAGCGCATCACTTTTTCACGTCATTAAAAGGAAAGTGCTGTCCATTTAAAAATAGTCCATCATTCTATGTTCTTTGCCAATTTGAGTGGTTTGATAAGTTCTGGATGGAGTTATTCTTTCTTGCAATTGCATAAATAGCTTAGTTACAATCTGATTGCAATAAATATGAAGCCATGCAGATGGGAGGGGGTTGATTCTTCCTCTACTCTACTGCAAATGTCTCGCTCTGAGCTCCTCACCCATGATTAAATGATTGGGAACTTTATGTCTGTACCAGTTATTTGTAATTATTTCCTTATATAGGGCATGAGTGACTTGTGCCAGAGGTGCAGCACCCATGTGTGGAAGATCCCAATAGGAGTCCAAAGTGCCATGGCCTCTTCCACCATGTTCACAGCATATTCAGAGATAATACAACTGAACATTCAGAACTGTTTCCAGGTCTCTTAACCATGCAATCAGGAGATTTATGTACACATCAAATCACATGGGAACTGGCTGACTAAACTCCAGATAAGAGTTCTATGAAATATTACATGAAGCAGATTTACCATTGATATCTCTCGGTGTAATGGTCTGAGAAAGCAGATATTTGCTCTGTGATGAAAAGATAGGTGCTACTTACTGACTGGGAATCTTTTGTTCGTGTGCAGCAGAGGAACACTTTGAGCCGTCGGGTCCAGCTGCTAGCCTGCCCTTCCTCCAAACGGTGCCTTCAACATGCAGAAAGGAAGAGTTTACAAATGGATTATGCCGGGCGGGGGGCGGGGGGCAGGAGAGAGAGAAATTTGGAATTGCCATCCTTTGTGTCCCTCCTTCTTTGCAGAAGGGAGTGAGAGGTTCTTGAAGCAGCTCACCAAACAGCTCAGACCCTGAGAATAGAAAGCTGACTAGCTTCACTTGAGAATGTGAATCTACCTCACAATGGCTACAGCATGAAATAGCATAAAACAGTAGAGGAAGCTATGGATCTACAGCATAAAACAGTAGAGGAAGCTATGGATCTAATGGGAGCATCTGCAGCTAAAGCGGAAGCATGAGACATCTTTTTCAGGATGTCAGGCTTGGGCCCATCCTCCTGTGCCCCAAACTCATCCACCCACATAAAAACTGCCTGGCAAATACAAACACTGTAACTGAAGCCCTAAAGGTCACAAAGCCAGCTTCAAATTTCCTACACAGAGCCCCCTCTACCCATCTGTCATAGGAATCTTTGGGTCCCACTTCCTTTTTAGAAGGAATCACAGCCAAGGAATATAAAGCTGCCATGGGAGGATCAACAGCAAGAAAATGAAGCTGTTGCATAATCTTCTCATCAAAAATATGTTTCTTAGCAACCCGAGACACCAGTTTAGCCTTATTTGGATAGGCCCACTCAGCTTTCTAAGCTGAGTCAAAAATGTATGGAAAAGGAACAGTAACCGCCTTGTGAGAAGCTGATGGGAAAAGCCTTCTGAGCTCCCACTGAGGAGGTGGTAGGTACAGGAGCTTCCTCCTCCCCAGGAAGGGTCCAACAAACACTCCTTCCCTGCAACTGCATATGACATGAGGATATGTGGGATTGGGTGGAGATGAACCACCAGTGAGAACTGCTGCTCCATGCTTTTCTTGTCCCACTAATGGCCTGAGAACATAGGGTGCACCCCAGCTTATACCCCCTCTCTCGAAACACCCAGAGACAAAGGAATTGGGTGGAAGAATCAAGACAACACACACAAGCCAGTGGAAAATGAGGTGCAGGAAGCAACTAGGGAGAGAAAAGACAACAAAAACAAAGCACCCCTGCTTCCACACACCAACGGGAGAGGAACAAAGGAACAGAAACCAAAAAGACAGACACAATAACTAGGGTTGCCATATTTCAAACAGTGAAAATCCAGACAGAAAAGTTGTTAAGCTGCTTTTGCAAAATCACATAAAAAATTGACGTTTTTGAACTATTTTTATGCAAAAGCAGTGAAAATGACACTGCCGACATGGGTTGCCATACGTCTGAATTTTCCCAGACATTTTTGCCGATTTCTGCCCAGACACTGCTACCAACTACAGTATTCGAGATATGTCTGGGAAATTCCGGATGTATGGCCACCCTGCAATAACAGAGTAGGCTTTAAGATATAACGGTTCTGAAGAACACAAAACAACCCTGACTACCACTGGCTGCAAGCAGGATTAATCTGGTAGGCGGAATAACTTCTCCCCCTGGAGGGGAGCCAAAAAGGCTCTAGGGACTCTACCTGCCATGTCCAGTAGGAGGAGTCATCCCTTTTAAGGAATGTCCTCCAGTCTGATCTCACAAACAACCAAAAATGAGAGAGTTGACTTTTATTTGCAAGTCTTGACTGAGATGAGCATAAGTTGGACCCATAACAAAATTCAGCAGTGTAGAGTGCTCCTGCTCAGCATATTCAATTCCATCCCTGCTCCTGCCAGTTTTCTTTTGTTTCACCCAGCAGTCACTCAGTATCCAATACCCACCAAGCGTGCTCAGTCTGCACTGCATAATTTTGCAGGATCTTTTTGCCCCTGCTGATTTCCCCCCCTCTACAGAATTTTTGCAATTCTGTGAACCTCATATTCCACACTCTTGTTGTGAATGGTGCTGTTCTGGCTACCTAAGGACAGGGCAGACAGAAAACTGAGTTTTCTATATATACACACAAGTCAACCCTGCAACAAAATGTTGCTGTGTGGATCCTAGCCACCTTATTCTATCCCCACTCTGACCCCCCACAACATTCAGTATCCCATGCCTACAGATAATGCACAGTCCTCACTGGGCAACTGTGGAGGTTGCCTCCTAGGGCTTCCCCCCTGCATGTTGTTGTTGTTGTTGTTGTTGTTGTTGTTGTTGTTGTTGTTGTTATTTTGCTACAAGCAAACTTGAGGGTGCCCCCATGCATCCCAATATCTCCTGTGTGTGTGTGTATGTTGTCATTTTAGCTACATCAGAACCAGCACTCAGAGAACTAGGATCACTATTAGTATATACAGTGGTGGTGGTGGTTGGAAGCAATGGTCTTCAACTGGGTGCCCCCCCAACAACTGACAAAGAGCAAGCCCTGTCCATATGTTGCATTGTAAGCTCCTTTTTAAAGTGCCTTGAATAGCAACAGAGGAAGAGGGATACTTAGGTGAAAAGAGAAAAAGTCCATATAAATCAGTTAATCAGGTCACAACACAGTTTTTTCAATCATGAAACAAATCAAGATACATTAGATACATAATCCAGACTGTATCTTGTTGAAATGCTGTTTTGTGACTTACCTCAAGTTGTACGTCCTCAAGTTACGTTGCCTCCTCTTTGTGGCTCGCAGTTTGACAAAAGTTCTTCCTGTTGGATCAAAGACGCACAGGACAGTGATGCAAACACTCAGAATGACGACCCAGTTGCAGACGACCATTCCTGGTAAAACAAAGGAGATTCAAATGCTCAGTTCCTAAGTGTTATCTATGACTCTCTTGGTGAGTTAGCTTTGCATTTATGGGTTTTTTTCTGAAGCAACACACTCAAGCTGAATTTCACTGACCAAAGTGAAGGCATGCATCCACAGTAACACCAGGGATCTCAAAACCAGATATTATTGAGTGAAAGGAATTATGGATAAAACAGTAGTTAGAGATGTACTGTTGGATTGTTTTGTAAGGACTTGCACTGGTTTCCAGAACAATTGCAAAAATCCATACAATACCAAGTCAGGCAGCAAAACAACAGCTACTGTCCTTCCATCCATACATACTAATTGAAGTTTGTGCAATGGTTAAGTCTATCTGCGAAACATCCAGGGTGGGTACATTTATATAGGCAGAAAGTGAATTCATGCAGAAACCTTCAGATACACACCCAAAGTGACACTCTTGGCAGTAACATCATTGCAGGAGCTGTAGTACTGGGTTAACCAAACAATGCCCACAATAGCATAGATAAACTCAATCACCAGGATGGCTGAAACAATAAGAACATAGTGCACAATAGCAGCATTATTCTAATGAATACCTTGTTTCAAAGATGTCAGAGACCACCACAGTATTTCTTGTTAGCAGTTCTCATGTATCCATTCCAATTTGTTATTTCACTTTTAGCAAAACCAGATTTTTGTCTAAGCTCAATTAAACATACCCACCCCCACTTTTCAAGGAAAAAGCATAAAAAGAATTACATTTAGGAGCATTTTATACTAATGCTCAAGGAAAGCACCCAAAAATCTCTCAGCAAAAAAAACAAAAACAGAATCTTTCCCTCATCCCCATTTAGCATCATAACAAATACTTTCCTAAGAATATGGACATATTTCTAGATAGTAGTACAGCAACAAGAAATACAGAGTTTCATACATAAAATCTTACTCTGTTCCACTCCAACCACTAAAATGACAGAACAGCTGAAAGAATTGTCTTAAAAGTTTTATGATGATGTGTATTTTAGATCTGATGTCATATTATTTTTATATGTGTACCCCAACCTGGGACCACTTAGTGAATGTGGATTATAAATGTTGTAAGTAACTCCCCAACCCCATTTCTCTCCTGAAATGCACCTATGATGTAGTTCAATTCCTCATTGGCTTTAGCAATCTCAGGAAGGTACACATGAGTTTCATTTGATTCTGGCAAAAAAATAAAAATTATGGGGGGTGAAAGGGGGGGAGGCAAAATGCACAAATATAAATTGTACACTAATTGACTAGCCAGTAGAATCTTGGACCCAGAGATGCTGATGAATTTCTTCAAGCTTGAGCTCATACAATTCTATGGTTCTATGATTTTCCCAACCTCATAAAATTATCCCAGGTGTTTGTTTTTCATTTTGGGGGAAACTCTGAGGCAAACTGGAGAGGACTCACCCATCCCTACTCTGACTCAAAGCAGAGCATGGCAGATAACAACAACATGTTACTATTTCAAGAAAGTAAAAGGAAAAGCCAATTCAGCTACCGGTACATATCTAATTCATAGGACATAAAATTGCTGTCATACTGCATTGCTCAGTCCTGAACTGAAAACATTAATTTCAGATATCAAAAGGTGACATTTTACACAGTCTAACAAAACTTTTCAGTGACTGGAGGTGCTGCTACCTGTAGCATATAATTTCAATCCCCTCCAATAATTCCTTTTATCAATAAAATATTGAATAAATGCTGAAATGGTCTTTTTTGAATGTCACACTACATTCTCAGGTAAAAGCCTGTTTTCTAAGTTTTCACAACACTTCAAGCTAAACAGCTGAAGTGTGAGTGGCACAGCTGCAATAGATGTGTACATATTTTGGTGTAACTGTTGCAGTTTGGTGTAACAGAAATTGATCACAATGAGCAACACATTATCTCTCTTCATCTCAATGCCTGGAGCAGTCCAGGAAGATTCTTTTTAAGTGATTAAAAATATATATACTGTATATTCCTGCGTATAAGACTACATTTTAACCCAGGAAAATCTTCTCAAAAGTTGGGGGTCGTCTTATACGCCGGGTCGTATTTCTTATACGGCGAGTATATCCCAAACTCTATATTTTAACTGGAAAGGTTGGGGGTCGTCTTATACGCCCAGTCGTCTTATACGCCGGAATATACAGTATGTATTTTTGGATACTCATGTAGCCATTTAAAAAGTAGTTCAAGAAGAAAATGTGCTAGGGTCCATCTCAGCAACGCACCTCAATTCAAGAAAGGGGGGTGTCTTACTTTTTAAAAAAAAAAATTCCCCAAAATATCCCCAAATATTATTTATTTATAAATTTGCCACTGTTAAATTAGATCCGGTGCCACGACAGTGAGAAGCCACTCCTAAATGCTCCATGGAATAATCTCTACCAAAGTAAAGTGAGAACCTTTTTCTTGTAACAAATGTGAAGCTGTAACTCATGCTGTGGAGAAAAGCCCCATGTTTTCTTCTTCAAACTAGTGCCTCTCTTTTTTGAGGTTATCATATTTACCTAGAATCCTCAATATCTTGCAGCTCTTCTATCTTTTGCCATTTTGACTGCTCTGTGAGATCAGGCTGCACTTAGCTTGAATCTAGGGCCAGTAGTTTTGACACTATCAGCGATGAGAGATAGCATTCTATCCCTGTACCAACTGAACTCTGCAAATTTTAAAGGGCTTTTCCTCGTTTGCTTCCCTAAAGAATAACATCTACTTTGTATATTCACTGATTAAATATTGTAAGTAAAATTAAAAAACAAACAAAAAAGAGGTTCCAGCCCCTGCAAGGCCGCCCCTTAATGTTGGAATGGATGAATTCAAGGCATGGAAAGGAGAAAAATATGAGAACCTTTCTATGAACAGGGAGGGAGTAATTTATTTTTTTAATACTGCTGCCACCCACTAAGGAAGGTTCTTCAGAAACTGCAAAAGCTGCTTGCAAGGTAGCATGGGATACAGGCATTTTTAAGATGAGAAGCTGAAAGCATTGTTATAAAGAAAGAGCTTCTTGCACACTTTCCTAGAGTGAGTCTTGGATTTTATTTGCTTTCCTCCCCTCTCCCTCCACTTCAGCTCAGTTTTAATTTGGATTCACAAACTTATTTAAGCAAGGCTCAGAAAAGGAGTAACCATGCCTACAAAAAAATTACATCCAGTGAAGAAGTAATTAAACAAGAATAGGCAGCAATGTCACAATGTTTATAATTGGGTTGATCCCCTTCCTGTGTGCAATGTTTTCTTATACAATTCTAATAAAAATATGTGTCTCAGACAACAAAAATAAACACCCATCTAGCGCATAGGAAGCCTAGTTATTTCTATATGATATGAATGGAAGGCCAGTTAAAAATGTTGTGAGTGAGCAATGCCTGTTTCTTTTTTTTCTGGTAACATCTTTGAGAATCAGGATGTCTTGAGGGAGTCTGTAGGGAAAGGTTATGCGTCCTTCAAAAGAAAGCAAATTCCGTGCACATGTCATCAGTGGAAGAGATTCCTTTAAGTAGTCAGTACCTACAAAGAATATTTTGTGAGAGAGAAGGGTTATCAATGGAAACTTTTTAGGACGTGGAGAGCAAGGGGAGAAATAAACTTATGTGCTCAAAGCACGGGGGGGGGGGTTAGGTTTGGTTGTGTGCATGCTAAGCATGAGTTAGATTTCTACAAAAGAAGTATCAAGGCAGATGGAGAAAGGCAATCGTTACATGCAGTGTCTGCATTTCTGCAGGATGGCATGGTAAATGTAGTTATTACAAATGTAAAATGCTAAAAAGCGGACAAATGAAACGATGTCTTATTTCATTTAACAAAGTGAGGTGACAAGGATCCAAAAAATTAAACTAATCAAAAGTTTACATAGGGTAAATTTATGCAGCATTATGGGGACATCTGGCAAAAATTCAATCTCTGCATTTCCCACATCTGTAGAAGAAGTGAAACAAAAACTAGTTTTATAAATGGTTTTCCCCTGCTTAAAATTCAGAGGATGCTTCTAGACTAAAAAACATCCTTGGTGCTACCAATGAAAATGCCTTTGGATGAAGACAGAAATTCTGGAAAAGAGATTCTCCTCTGCAGTATGTATATTCTAAATGAGCAGAGTATTTAAGTGGCTGAAAAGGAATGTGTTTTAGGTTTTGTGTCTGCTTATCAGTGTGCTGAAGGGGGAATCCCTTGAGTGTATAACAGATGGTTGCATCAAGTTCAAAAATGTATAAAGTCCCTTGGTCACTGTCTCTTACCCAGTCTGACGTACAGGACATATTGCATTGAATCCCGAGGTTCTGTGTACAAGATGCTGCCACGCATGCTGAGCCAGATGATTGCGACTTCTGCGATCATGCAGCTAAGCAAAATACCCAGATAGCCTCTGCCGTGGTCCACCAGGTTGAGAGAGCAGGTCTCATTGGGGTTGTATGCCAGTCCAAAGAGCACCACAGAAAGGATTATGAACCTGCCACACATAAGCACATACAATATTCCCTTGATAAACCTCAAGGTATTATATACATGAAAAAATAGTATTCAAAGAATGTCAACAGCAATATTATGATTGCAGGTCTGTGAAAATGTCTCTTTTTAATGTTTCCATGAAGTGGTTAGTTTATTTTATGCACTACACAAATAAGTAGTTAGTTTTGTACACATTCACAACTTCATACATCTAATAAAATGAGCTTTTGCCGATGAAAGCTCATCCCATAATAAAACAGTTACCCAAAAGCATCAGAGCCCTTTTAACATTTTATTCACAACGTAATTATGTTGTTACTTTTAATGAAATAAATTTGACAAGAGTTTCCAGACTCCGCCACTAAAGGAATGCTATCAGTGGTATTATATTCAGTATACACCTGGGTCTGGGTTTCTGAGATTACAGGCAAATATCACATTTAGCCAATTTCAAATGTTCCACTAATGTCATCCATTTATTTGTGGTATATGTTTAGGGATTGCTTTGATAGTAAAATGCTGCTGCTTAGCTAGTGGGGATTTTTTTCCGCCCACAAGCAGATTTCTGGATGGCATCCCAGAACACATTCTGTGTCCCTCTATAACTGAGAGAGAGAAAATTCCTTTTGACAGATCTGTCTACTTCTCCACTGTCATCAGGAGGTCTTAACATGAGAATAGTAAAAGCATGGACATGCTTTCAGTAGTCACTAGAGGGCAGAAGAAAATGTGGCAGGCACACGGTGCTGTAAACTCTACATCAAGATTATAATGTCAATATGGTATTACTATTCTTGCCTACATAATGATTTTATTATACATGATACATGAGTATGCCCACATGACAAAGGGTAAAACAATAAGCTGTCACAGCTTTCATCACTTTGCTTGCCCTCTGGGAAGATGTGTGGCAACATGTAGATTCCCCAGCACACCACTGCTGAGTTATCATAAAGAAACTTGTTAGTCAGAAGCAACCAAGGAACAACTGATAAGAAGCAATCACACAATATTGTTTTCACATTATAACACCTGACAAACTAACATCCTTGGTTCATTCCTCAATGAACCTTAAGGATTGCCTCTTTCCATATGAACCTACTTGGCCCCTGAGATCATCTTCTGAGGCCCTTCTTTGTGTGCCTCCTCCTCGAGAGGTCCAGAGGGTAGCAACATGAGAACAGGCCTTCTCTGTAGTGGCTCCCTGTCTGTGGAATGCTCTCCCCAGGGAAGTTTGCCTGGCACCTTCATTATACACCTTTAGGTGCCAGGCAAAAACGTTCCTTTTTAATCAGGCCTTTGGTTGATCTGATTTACATCCTATGTGCTTTTAAAATGGGGTTTTTTTTGGGGGGGGGGGGCTATTGGGTTGTTGTTTTTATTTTTATTATGTATTTTGTGGTTTTATATATTGATTTTATTCTGTGAACAGCCCTGAGAACTCTGGGAATAGGGTGGTATATAAAGTCTAATAAAATAATAATAATAATAATAATAATAATAATAATAATAATAATAATAATAATTCCATGGGATGCCATTGTAGGGCTGTAATTGCAGCAAAAGTTTTCCATACTAAGTATTAACAGAAATGGTGAGAAGGTATGAAATACTCTTTACCATGGTTTTATCAAGATAATTCAACACAGTGTGCTGCATTAAATTCTGCATTAACTTATCTTTCTAATGATATGTAGTTATATGGTATTAGTATAAAAAAGACTGATGTTATGAGTCAACACTTGGGAAATCCCACCAACTGATACCTTTACTGTATTCTTTTCAGTGCCTACTGACGACATTCTGAGCTTTACCATCAGACGTTTAGAAAGTTAGTATAAGTTTTTAATTGTTTTGTTGTGGTTACAACTTTATGCTTTAAACAATGGTTGTAAATGATTAGTGATGATTTTATTGCTTTATCTTTTTTGTAAACCGCTTTGAAGATTCTTCTACAAACAAGCAGCATATACATTTTATGAAATGTTTTTTTAAAAAATGCAGCGTTTTGAATGACACTTTTTATAGGGGAGCAGGATGCTACCAATAACTGGAAAAAAAGAGTAGCAAAACAGAACAAAAAACTCTGCTCGTTAGTAGTCATGGAAGCTTTCTGCTCAGGTGTATGTTTTTACTTACCAAGTGGTATGAAGGAGAAAGAGAAAGATGGCTGGCAAAACAAGGTCATCACTGCCTACAGACCAGCGACGACGGAATACCACAATCCCTGGCATGGCTAATGGGTCTGGGGAGGATCACCAGGCACAATGCTCACCTTCTGAAACAGAAGAAATAGCAATTAAGCAAGGTTTTTCCAGCCATCACAAAAAGATGGCTGTTCACTTGTTCCAAGAACAGAATAGTTGTAATGATATCTCAGACAATTTTCCCACATGATTCTCACATTTGTACCCTGTCGCTATGACTGATAGGTTAGGTGGAGAGATAGTGATCCAGTTTTAAAGTTTAATTTCAACCCAGGGCTCCCCTTTCCAGTTGGACATTCTATCTCCTACACCATATTGGCTATCCAAGTCTCTTTCTCAACCCATAGCCATAAGGCAAGACCAAATTCATTTTTGTGAACTGCCATGGTCTCTGATTAATGTGGCCGTCCAGATTTTTTTTATTTTATTTTTTATTTTTTTAGATTCAAACTGGGCCCTCCAAAAGCTGAAAGCAGCCTCTAGGTGCGTGACCCAGTGCTGCTGACATAGGTATATCTGGTATGGCTGTCATCAGTACCCACTGGAGAGGCCGTGGTGAGTGACCCACATGTATGCCACCCACAGCAGGATTTTGTGAAGGGTTCTTCATTCCTTTAAAAATTACATTATTATATGAAAGGAGGGATGCCTAGCTACATAGTCACATGTGCATTCATGCTGCCTTTAGTAAAGGAGAGGGGGGGCTAAACATTCACCATGTTGTACAATAAATGAGATGGGTTAGGTAAAAGTCACTTGCAACCTAGACTTGTTACTTTCACCACTCCAGCACTAGAAAACAGGGTCTATTTAGCAATCTTTAGAAGCCAGAGAGCCTCCCCTTCCCAACCCCCTTATAAATGTTCATATAACTACTAAAAGCTAAACACTTGCTCTTTTAAAACTGGAGGTTAGTTAGATTCTGCAGGATGATTTTCTTATTCGTGCTTTGATGGTTTGATTATTTGATCATGCCCAGCAAAAATAATATTGTGCCACTTCCTTGCACATGATGAAGACGAGGCGGTCATGCCACAATAAATGTGTTACTTTTAAAGATGCTCATGGGCTTGTTGTCATTATTCTGATAAAAGACTATTCTTCTGGAATTTAGGCATGCAGATTCCTAAACTCTCTTGATACTGCTGTTCAGAGCTACAGATGATGCAACATCTGAATGTTTAAAAGAGGCATTAGGAGGGTCAAAAGAAACACAGCTATAGATGAAGGGAGGTGAGCATTAGCTGAAAGTGGAGTAAAACCCATGCTCACTGGATTCCAATTCACAAGATTAGTGGCAATCTTATTACAGAGCTCTGTCTTGGTTACTGATCTTTTCTAGATGCCTGTGGAAGCTCTAACAGGTGGCTTAGCATCTTTATTCCATATTACACATAGGATAAAAGCACTGAAATTTGGGGGTTTTGGACATACAGTGGTACCTCGGGTTACATATGCTTCAGGTTACATACGCTTCAGGTTACAGACTCTGCTAACCCAGAAATATTACCTCGGGTTAAAAACTTTGCTTCAGGATGAGAACAGAAATCAGGCAGCGGCAGTGGGAGGCCCCATTAGCTAAAGTGGTGCTTCAGGTTAAGAACGTTTTCGGGTTAAGAGCAGACCTCCGGAATGAATTAAATACGTAACCAGAGGTACCACTGTAATATAAAGCCAGTCCTATGAACTATCATAAGGTATTCAGACTCTAAATTTTGCATGACTGCTGGTATTTGCACTTGCAAAGGAGTATGGATGCTAGGTTGGCATTCCCAAACTGTTTCCCTGGCAAGAATGCTCGGACCAGTCTGCTAACCTACTTTTTAAAAATTCTGGAATTCTTATCCATATTGGCACCTATTAATTTGTTCATTTTGGTCCAGTAAGTCCTCTGGAGAGTCAGCTGCTACTACATGGTGCTTGTGACCCAAATTCCAGCCTGCAACACAGCCTGTCAAAACCAATGAAGTGGAGCTTCCTGAATGGGTGGGAGGCAATTTTTCTACAGAATGATTCTTCTGAAGAAAGAGATCCACTCAATCAGGAAGCTGAAGTTTGTCATACATGTTTGTACATTCAAGTTTTTCCAGTTTTGGCAGTGAAGTCTAAGCATACAAATGTATGTATCCCTGCATGAAAGTCAGCTCTACTGAACGAGGTAGGACTCACTTCAGAGTAAATATGTATGGTACTTGTCATATGTTAACCTTTTCAAGGTGTGATAAACAAGGTGCACAAACATCTCTGTCATATCTTCATAGGATTGTGCATGGAAATGGATGTTGAATCACGATAAAAAAAACCACAGGACAACAGGAAGGCTTTTGATATTGGTTCTCCAAGACCAGCATATACAGTATGCTCATGATGTTATTAAAGCAGAAATTCCTACCCATATATCTGCAAGGTGTTAGTCAGATTATGGGATTTGCAACAGGAAGGTCAGCCACATCAGTTATAAAGTGTATCAATTTTAACATTATGAACCAAAGCATGATGCACATAATCTAAAATCTTGAATCAGCTTTTTTATGACTGCAATTAGACGCTGAGACTTTTGAATCCATTGGCTTGGATACTAAGCCTTCTACAAGTGGAAGAGCTCCTTCTGTTTATAGAAGACTTTCGATTCAGCAGAAGATCCCACTAAAGAATGGCAGGGGAGGAGATATTCACAGATTCATGTCATACTTTTGTGGCCATAATAACAGACTTCTCCTAGAATAGAAATGGGAATGCATTCACAGCTGGAGGGAATCCTACAAGTAATATTTTGGCTGCAAGCACCTTGGGCTGGATATTCAAAGAGCTTCTAAGTTATATAATTCATTTTGCCACTAGCATCAGTCATCTCAGATACCAGTGTCACACTGGGATACTAGACAAAATTCAAGAGCACTCCTAGTCTAAATCTGAATATCAGACTGTAAGGTCCATAATTTATCCTAGTCTAAATCTGAATATCAGACTGTAAGGTCCATAATTTATCCACCCAGAAACAGTAATTATGCTAACTCATTTGGCCATAAGGAGTGATTAATTTTTCTGTGGACAGCAGCTGTACAATAATTCTCTTCACCCAGCACTCTGTTCACCCAAGCAACTGCTCAAAAACTTCCTCTAGCCTGAACATCACAGAAACAGAATTTTTCGTACATTTCCCCCCACTCCCCACAGCTTATGAAGAGATCTCCCTATACCCCTTTGTGAAACACTAGAACTGATACAACAGATTGCTCTGTGAGTCGCCCAGACCCAGCTTGCATAGCAGCTCCATTCAAATTCAATGTCTAAAGAGCCTATTCTCAGTGCCCTTGCAGCAAGTGGCAGCTGTGGTTTTCAGTCAGCCCTTGCTTGCTTCCAGGCACAGCTGCCACCGGCATACATGCCGAAGGCACGTGCTGAAGCCAGCCCAGATCATCCTTTGGCAAGTCCCCCTGAATATTTCTGGATATTTAATGGCCAGATGCTTCTCTAGTGCTTCCTTTTTTCAGAAGCTTGTTAATGGCAACATTGCAGTCGGAGCCTATGCATATAGTCTTTCTTACTCACAAACTCTGGTGATGAATTTCAAATTAATCCTTACAATATAATTCCCAACTCCGTAAGTCAAAGCATACAGCACTTGTCTATATGGTCTTTCCCCACAGAATGTGTCCTTGAAAAACTGGTGATTTTTGTACTGCTTCATGGGTGGAGTCACTACCCTGTTCTAAACATTCCAGGTTGGTTGTACTGGCATTGAGTTTCTTTTTGAAAATGAACATCACTTGTCCACAATGTCCTCTTCAATGTCTGAACAAGTTCCGAGAGACTATCAGGCCTAGGAGAGGTTTTGCTGCTTGAAGCATAGTTGAGGTACCTTGAAGGGTCTGCCTACTAAATCTAGCAGTAGGAACTCAAGCCTTCCACATAAACCAGAGAGCCTTTCTCAGCTGAAATATTTGCAACAGATTTGACAGCTGAAAGTGGCTCCATTTCTATTCAGGAATAAATAGCTTAGCTTCCTGATTCACAACAGTAGTACTTCCTCTGTTCTTCGCGGAACAATTTGGCAAGAGTAGGAACAAGGAGGGGGGATATCTTCCTGATGTCCACAGCATCTTAGTTCTCCTCAGTCCTGCCTGGCTACATCTCAATTTATAATCCATCCTGATGACTTCACCAAGCACTAATAATATAGTTTAAGAAGGACCTGAACATGATCTATAAGAAGTCTCAATCAACATTTTTGATAATTTTGAGCTACTCTATTTCCTTATCCTCCGGCATCTTGATTCTGTTGCTGTCCGAGCACACTCATTGCTGCTATCAATGCACCTCAGACTTGATCTTATTTAATTGTTCTCTTAAGCAATTAACAAAATGGGCAACACCTAAATAATCTCATTTCTACTATATATATCACAGTCAGGATTTGCTTCTCAAAGCACTCTTGTGGTAAGCACAATATATACCGGTACTTTCTATGTCTATCTACAATTATCATATGATGTTGTTGTTTTACACAAGGTTCACATTCAAATGATCTAAGCAGAACTTCCAATATTCAAACCATAGGAACTTTGGTGAAGTGGTTTCAGAGAATTCTCAAAAATGTTGTTGGAAAGTGTGCCTGCCACCCTCCAGGTTAATTAACTGTCTTTTTGTTTCTTAAATCTGAGGGCGCTCCCAGAGAAAATATTGTACCTTGAGCTGAACATACAAGCACAGCTACCCCTGCCACCAAACAGTATCCTTTGAAATGAAAGGAGGAATCTTCTCTTTCAGCTTAAAACAGGAGGATAAATGAGATGAACATGCAAATGTACATCTGAGTGTAGATGCAGTCTACCTGTACTGCACTGTTGGAATATATCTTCCCCATAAGGATGTACATTTAGATACACATCCAAGTATCTGAGAGTGGCTCTCCTTTATTGGATTGGGTAAGGAAGTATAGATGACAGAGAAGAATTCTAGAGAGAAGGGGAAAGGAAGAAAGCTATCTTCTTTGCCTTGCCCCTCTTCTGTCCACTCTGAGAAAATATGTATGTCCTCCCATTTTTATGAAATTAATTGTAAAGGGCAGATCTGCATTCACAGAGTAGCAGGGGCTGATTTCTTAATTTGAGATTCATTCACCTAACCCATCAAGTTGCTGACATTATGAAGAATTGGTACCTATGACATTATGAAGAATTGGTACCAAGTTGCTCCAGTGAAAATCCCTGGTGATATCTTTCATTCTCTCTTTACACAGCAATACCTCTTCCCACCAAAAAAAATTGGCAAGCATTACTAGCCTTCCCTTCCCTCACATTTTCTTGAGGATCATTGTTCGCTTCCAACACTCCTTGTATATCTTTGTAAAATATTACTCCCTCTAGAACAATTAGCTGGACTCTACCTCCTGTATTGGGACGCGGGTGGCGCTGTGGGTTAAACCACAGGGCCTAGGGCTTGCTGATCAGAAGGTCGGCGGTTTGAATCCCCACGACGGGGTGAGCTCCCATTGCTCGGTCCCTGCTCCTGTCAACCTAGCAGTTCGAAAGCATGTCAAAGTGCAAGTAGATCAATAGGTACCGCTGCAGCGGGAAGGTAAACGGCGTTTCCGTGTGCTGCTCTGGTTTGCCAGAAGCGGCTTAGTCATGCTGGCCACATGACCTGGAAGCTGTACGCTGGCTCCCTCGGCCAATAATGCGAGATGAGTGCCGGAACCCCAGAGTCGGTCACAACTGGACCTAATGGTCAGGGGTCCCTTTACCTTTACCTTTACCTCCTGTATTATATTTTGCAATCATGAAACTTTTCCAGCAATGAAATCTCACAGAAAATATGAACAAAGAATGATTCATGTTTAAAACCAAGTAACTTTGAATAGGCTACCTTTTGTTTACCTTAGCAAGGTTACTATTTATATGACAGACATCTGAACCTGTTTTTCTCCAAACTATTGAAGGTAGTGTGGAAGTCAAGAGTAAGAACAGTAGCAACTGAGAATGAAAAAGCATATGGTATATAGGCAGCATAAGAGCTAAATGAAAAAACTATGTTATCCTGAAAGTTAAGAGGCAGATCATTCATGTTTTTTATTTGAGCAGTTCAAAAATCAGGAATTGGTAGATGCACTCAAAATTCACTGGACCTGCAATTATGAGTCCAGGAAGAAAGCAGAAAGAAGGCAGCACATAGAAGCATATCATGTTACTCTAGATTAATTAAGTAGCCTGGAATCAATATAACTCTTGTACTCATGATCACTAACACACATTAGTATCCCAATTCTTCCACATGCATGCATTAAAAGGATGGGAAATAATATGTTACCACACTTTATCTTCCCCAATTGTGTAGAATAGTGCAGTCAAATTGTATAAATTAACCAATTTGCTGTGATGATGAGTACATGTCCTGACTACTTAAAACAGTAAAGGATTACCAAGTGTTTGAAAATGACTCTACACCTGGATTAGAGCATGTATTTATGAAGTCATGGGAAGGCATTTATTTGCACAGAAATGCATTTAAAATGTCTCAAGTGCACTGTTACACAAACTGGGTTCCCAGGCTCAAATAGAAACAGGAGTGTGTGTGAATAAAATATGCTTACATAGCATGTAGTCCAGTAGAAGCACATTCTTCTGTCCCAAGAAGCTTTCTTGGGATAGTCCGTGTCCATGGACGGAGTCTTCATGAGTGAAGGAGGAATCAGCATACTCGCCCTGGCACCACTGAAAATCCCAAGCAGGAGGGGAAAAACAGCTTGGTGACTGTCTGCCAACAAAGCCAGTCATCCGCATCACCAGCAGCAGCAGCAGCAGCATCAACACTACCTCCATCACAGCAGGTCCCTCCCTCCAAGACACAACCTTCATTTATTCAACTGAAGCTGCTTCAAGCAAGGCATGTGTAAATCAGGCCTCCCCCCCCCGCCACCTCTTTCTACATTCTAGAAGGAAGTGACCTCATTTCCTGCTCTCAGGAGACTTATGAATTATGGGAGGAAGGACTGAGAATGAGAGCACACAATGCTGTCACTCATGAGAGAAACACCAAGGGACAGAAAATGCTCTCAGATAGCAAGTGCAGCAGCAAAGAAGCAGCACCTCTTTCACTAGACAAATCAGAGCAACTGAGTGCACTGTAATGACTTTGGAACACTCTAAATCCTTCCTAAATATCAGAAATCCTCTTTCCCTGCAACAGATTACATCAGAGACAGAATTGTAGGAGCAAAAGGCTGAAAAGGCTTTGGACCTTTGGCTGCTTCTTTAATATTCTGTAAACAAGATGCACACAGGAGGGGCCATCTTCTTAGTCAAAGAGTGAAAGGTCTCCTCTCTCACATGCTGCCTTAGCTGTGGAGGGCTCCACTACATGCTATGTTAAGCATAATATTTAAACGTACAACTAGGGCTGCCACTTTCCTTTCCTAACCTAAAGTAGCTGTCAGCAGCCCAATTTGTATCAGGACTATAGTGGGGAGGAAGATAACCCCATCTCTCCCACACAGTCATATTCTCTAGCCTCAATTCCTTCTCTGACTCAAAGGAAGAATCCGAAGGAGGGGAGCCATCAGTGAGGAGGCATCATCCCCCATTCCAGGATTCACATAACTCCTCATACTCAGAAGGCAACCCCTGACTTAAATGCAGTTTCCACTACTCCTGTGCAACAAGACAGCCGCAGATTCAGGCAATGGCCATTTAAGAAACAGACAGTTCCTTAGAGCAGGTGGGATTAATAGCAGGTCCAAAGCAGTCAGCCTTCATAAGGACTCTGCATGCTACTGAGAACAACCATTCTCCCTGAGTGATTTCCAGCAAACCCTTGCCATGGTCTCCTGGCCTTCCCTGTTCCTTCCAGTAAGTGCTACTGCCTTCCCTGGGAGCCTTCAGACAAGCTAGGACAGGGCAAATGCAGTCCTAGTACGATAATACTAAGACACACACACCATGGCTGCTTTTTGATAGGAAAGAAAACTGAGGAGTCCTAATCACATTTTTAAATACTGTAGTGTGCTTAATGTAACACAGTTTGGCTTTAATTCTTTGTGACACGAGAATGTAGCATGGAGTGGGGAAGGAGCACTGCAGAATATACATCTGGAGGGTTAAGGCTTAGTGTAAAGAACAAGAACGAGGCCACAAGATTTCAGATAACATCACAAGATTTCAGATAAAACTAGGGAGATTTAGTTAAATCCACAATGCTGCTAGATCTGGCATTCGCTGCAGAAGCACAATACATACAGAAGCTGAGCACAGCAGGAAGATACGGAAATTGGCTTACGCATATCCCATTAGATATAAAAGACACCATATGGAGCCCTTAGGTTAGCACACCAGCCCAAAGCTACTCATTCCTAAGGAAGGGAGATACAGTGCTATACTGTGAGTTCAAAGCAGCCAACAGCAGCTAATGAAGGGAAGGAACAGCAGAAGTGCCCTTGCTTTTGTTGGAAGCCGCCCAGAGTGGCTGGGGAAACCCAGCCAGATGGGCGGGGTATACCGGTAAATAATAAATTTATTATTATTATTATTATTATTATTATTATTATTATTATTATTTATTTATTTATTTATTGCTAGGACAAGGATGGAGCAAAGAGAGGCTGCAGCAAGATGGGTGAGCTGTGGGTTTGTGGTGACAGCATCTAGCAGGTGTGTGCTCACCTGTGGAATGGCACTGTTATCAATTCAGAGGTCCACTGACCTTGCAGTGACCTTGCTCCATCACAATCCCAACAAACACAGTGCAGCTGCAACTCCTATTCCCAAGTTTTCATTTGGGTTTCTAGATGTCCTAGAATTAGTGCACTATTTCACGTAGCTCAATGTTGTGAGTTCTTTTCTCCATTAGAATGGTCTCCGGTTGAGTTCTCAGCATCCCAAATCAAAAGAGCTCAAGTTGTATGAAGACGTCTGCCTAACACCCTGGAGTAACCAATACTGGAATTGATGAACCAGTGGTCTGACTAAGTGGTGTAGTGGGAGGGGCAGGACTGTGGTCCCAGGCACAGAATCTGAGTGGGGTGCAAACCAGGAGCCCCCCCAATATGTGCCTGGTGTGCGAGTCCCCTGGGTGAGCACAGAGGGTTTCTTTACCCTCTGCGCCCAGCCTCGCTCCTGCCCGCCAGCTGATGGACGGGCCCCGTGTGCTGGGCATGGTGCAGAGGGTGAAGAGCACGCTCCACGCCCTGCCAGGCACTTGAGCCCCCGCCCATCAGCTGGTGGGCAGGCACTCACACACTTGATGGGGACAGAGCACGGGGGATGCTCTCCACCCTCTGTGCCCCCAGCGCAAAAGCGCCCGCTCACCTGATGTCAACCATATGTCCTGTTTTAAAATTACCAAAAATGTGAATATAAAACTCATAAAATGACATTTCCACCTTGCATTTTGTCTGCCGTGAGCAGCAGTTGAGTGAGAGATGTAGAGTGCACATGTATATGTATGTGTGAAAGAGTATATGGTCATTATGTGAGGTGGAGTTTGTTGAATAGGTGCATGTGGAAGGAAGATCATGTGGTATTTGTGTATCCATGAGAGGAGAAAGAATATTGTGGCATCAAGACGTGAGAATGTGTGAAATACAGATTATAGTGTGGGTGGATGAGCATACATTGAGGGAAGAGGAGGGGAAAGGATATAAATGACACCTTTGTACAATATAATCTAACTCCCTTGAGTTGGTGGGTTCTCCTCCTTCAGTCAAGAACCTAGAAATTCTGAAGAAAGAAGCAATCAGAGCCAGAAATATGCTAAACCTTCAACTCAATCTCCATCTTCAAAATAAACAAGAGAGATTTGTGACACCTTAGGTTTTAACACATTTATTATGGCATAAGATTCCATGGACCAGAGTCAACTTCATCAGATGCATGAGGTTTTATCCTAAGCTGTCAGGTACATATATAGAAAAAAAATGTAAACAGGTCAGAGGGAAATGCAATGCAAAAAAAGGCTATGACAATTACCTTAAAGCTTAAAGGTATGTAAAATAAGTACAGTGGTGATAATTGACAAAGCAGTGCTAATGATAATGCAAACAACCTGTCATTGATAAGTTAACACCTGTAATGGAATAAAAATGGTCAAAGCCTATACTTTTTACATTTCATTTCTCAATGACCTCATTATAGAATTTTTTTCTCTACAACCATGTGTTAACACCTGCCAACTTATCACTTCAAACATTTAATGAAGTAGACTCTTGTTTTGCTCAAGTCTCTGAAAATTGTTACAGCTTCAGCACACAATGTATGCACACACCCAGGCCCAGTAGGGATTCCCCTTCATTGTGTGCAATGGATGACTGCATGCAAACTCAACTTTTTATTTTAAAAAATGACTTTGATAATGAGTAAGGACCAATAGAACATAGACAGGATGACTGATACAGTGAACTTTTCCCCAAATATAAACAAGCACTACAGTATCTTTACAAATACAGTGGTACCTCGGGTTAAGTACGCTTCAGGTTAAGAACTCCGCTAAGAACAGAAATCGTGCTCTGGCGGCGCAGCGGCAGCAGGAGGTCCCATTAGTTAAAATGGTGCTTCAGGTTAAGTACGCTTCAGGTTAAGAACGGACCTCCGGAACGAATTAAGTACTTAACCTGAGGTACCACTGTATACAGGTTTCATTCAGAACGTACCATAGCAAGTTTTAGTCTTACAGGCTTTCCTTCCTCTTCTTTCCCTCTTTGTGCACAAGGGGAAGAGAATTAAAGCTTCTGTTTGAGGTTTGGAACAGAAGTAGGGAACGGGTTGTTTCCAAATAATAACTGGAAGCTGTCAATCTCCTCTTGCGGGTGGAGGAAAAGGGGGGGTGTAACATGTGAGCATGAGGCTTACCACAACACATTATCAGAGTGTGGCCACTTCTTTCATGCAAACCAACCAGGAAATGGATCAGAGACAAATCAGTGACAGGAGAAAAATTGTGAGTTACAAATAGAATCAGATGCTAATGCTACTTTCAGTGGTATCTTCACCACAGTGCAGACAATGGCTGTGAGTCCTGGAAGACCTGCTCCCTGCCTTGCAGGCCTTTTCCCACAGGGTGGGGCTTTAACTCACTACAGGTACAGAAACTGACGCTGATGAACAGACTCTTGGGCTGGGGGATTTTGTTGGGGGGACCTGTTGCTGTTGGTGTTTTGTATCTTTATTTTAGATATTGTGGTTTATGTGGCAATTGTTCAGTTTGGTTGTGTATTTTTAATGTTTTATTTATTGTTTCTAACTATTTTTGTTATGTTGTAGTTATGTATTTTTTCATGTTGTAAGTCGCCCTGAGCATGGTTTGAACTGCAGAAAGGTGGTATACAAATAGAATTATGTTTGTATGCATAGAGACGTAGGTGGAGGCAGGCTTCAGCATGCATATCCCTATCTGGTTGAGGAACCGTGCTCAAAAGTATCTGCTGTGCTTGTGGTTCCTTCCCCTGCTCAGTTGCTATGGCTGTGTGCATCAAACTGTATGGCAGTCCTGATGAACTGTTCAAGAGAGGGAGCTGAGCAGGGGAGCAGCTGGATATAATCTTTCCCTGCCCAAAAAAGCAGAATAATGGTACCAGCAATTATCTGACCAGAGGCTGCATATATTTAGCCAAGGCTGATGCACACATTTGTAGCTGGATAAGGGCCAAAGGGAAGAAGTGAGACCTGCATGACCCCTTGTGTACTTTGCATACTACTCCACTAACAGACCACAGAAAGCCAAACCAAAGTGTCCAAACCACTGCTCCACTGTGGTGCCAACAATTACAGAAAGCTAGAGAGTGACAGCATGCTAGAGACATCTGTGGTTTAAAGTGATTTGCTCTCCTGATGCATTTGCCATTTCCACCCACAGATCAGACATTAAGCTGAATGTGACATATTTTAAGGCATAACAAACCGACAGCTCTGTCAACCCTGTGGTGGCTGGACCACCTGCTAACTAGAAATGGCCAGCCGTATTATTTTGATGCAGCAATAAGAGGGTTGTATAACACGTAAATACGATCAGACCAGTCCATGAATATCCCTTTACTTAATCATTTATTAGGACTCCCCTTCTCAGAAAATGGAAAAATAGCCCTACCACCCACAAAATAATTCAAACTTCACACTGCAAAGTGCTGGCAAAACTTCCCTGGAGTTTTAAAAATAACTTCCTATACTCCACCTTAATACTGTTATGCCATCCAGCCACTGTAAATAGAGCCAAACTGGGAATATTGGAGCCATGATTCACATATCTGCCTCATTCACATATAAAGAGGGGTGTACGTTAAGGTCTTGCTTTAACTTTAACGTACTTTAAGGAGAGAGCTACACTCCGGCTTCCCAACACTCTGTAGTCAGTTACTTCAGCTGCTCTTCTCTAATTGTGGAAGTGAGCTAGGAACAGAGAATAGTGGCTTTGGGGAGTTGTAGGAAGTTGTAGAAAAGATTCAGCACCCCTCACCCATGCAGTCCTTTCACAGTTTTTATTTGTTTGACTAGAATAGTTTTATGAAGTTTTAAAATGCTAATTATGCAAAGCCCGATGAAGGATGGGATGAGTAATAAGGAAGGACAGAGAAAAACAGTAGCTGAAATAAAGGGGAAGGGTAATTTCAACCCAATTAGGCAGCGTGATCATTTCTGTAAGTGACTACATGAGGTTAGTACTGACGATAGAGAAGTCACCTAAGAGTCCAAATGAATAGGGAGATGCCCAGCTGTTTTGCCCCCTTCAGTTTCACATGTAACACTAAACCATAAGCCATAAGGTACACAAGGTGTATACTAGCTGATGAATGCAGCCAGAGTCCGCTTCGCTCCTTCCTTCATGCAAGGTGCAAGCAAACTGTGAAGGGGTTGGCTTAGTGCAATGTCTGAACCTGGAATTTATTGTTTATTTATTGAATTTATATATTAATATGTTGCACCCAAAGAAAACTCAATTGCTAGCCATTGTGGAACTGATAGGAGGACCATAAGAAGCTGCATTATAAACAAAGCAGACCATCAGTCCATTTAGCTGAGCACCGTCAACACTTACTGGCAGCAGCTTTCCAGGGTTCCAGGCAATAGTCTTTCCCAGCCCTACTTGGAGAAACCAGTGATTGAAACTGGGACCTTCTGCATGAAAAACGTGTCCTCTACTATCGTTCTTGTACTTTTCTTTGTCAGGATGTACTTTATGAAAAACAATAATTTCAAAAGTGTGTCCACTTCTACAACCTGTTGGAGATTTGGAGATATGGAGATTTTTTTTTTAACATAGTCTTGATAAACTGGAAATGTATGATTATAGTTTATTTATTTAACAACAAGCCCCTGGATCTCATTTTTTACAAAAGGAATGTACATTCTGTGTCCCCTGCCCTTCACATTACAAGCTTTCCAGATAAGACACGTTTACGGATGAACCTCCAATCTTTATCAGCCTGACTACAAATATTCCAGATGGCATGCACTTAGCATGCCCGATTCAAGCGGAAACCAGCAATTATAACATGTATAAAACATCATCAATCTCCAGGCTATTTTAAAGCCTATGAATAGAGCTCTTTCTGTCTCAGAACGTGCATCTTCACAATCTGGAGATTGTTCTTCCTTGGAGGATGTGATGTCATCCTTAGAAAATGTCTTCAGCTTGCTGGGAAGGGCTTTCTAACCTATAGCTGATCTAAAAAATGAGCTTCTCTTTCAGAATCTTGGGCATCATCTTTGAAGGAATGTCACTGTGAAATTAGGTGGTGTGCTTTCTCAAATCAATTTCTTGCTCTGGTTGCCCATGGCCATTAGACCATAGAGGAAGGATGAAGCTAAGTATCAGTAATTGTTCTCCTGATGTGAATGGAAAATGGAAGCCTGAAACAGCTACAAAACAAAATGTCAGTGTCTTTACAATATGAGTGGAAAAAATATGGGCTAGCTCATATATTACTGCTGGAGCTTCCTTTGTGGGGAAATTCTGGACTGGGAATACCTATTTCTAAAGTGGTATGTCCAAAGACAGATGTCCAGAAGACCAAAAGAGGGAGGAGAATGGCAGGGTAGGAGACAGCCTCTACCAACAGTATACTTGCAGAATACTTGCAGAAAGAAAGCAGGAGAGGAGAACAAATGCCTGCCACTCCATCAGTGATGGGCCTGGAGAGAAAGGATAATAGTGCTAGTGGAGCAGAAAGTGAGCATGGCTTGTTTCCCACTTAGTTAACACTAGCCACCAGGTAAGATGACACTAGGTAAGCTATTAACATACATCCTGAGTTGCAGCATCACATTCTCCACATCTACTCAAATGTCTCCTCCACCTACGGTCACTTCAGAGGCAAAGGGAGGCTGAATCCTCCTTTCACCTCTGCAACTGAGAGAGGAGAGCTGGGTTCACAGACAGTATGCTACTTTGGCACAGCTCAGTGCCTTCCTCCCAACACTTGTTTCAAGGGCAGGATGGTGGTTTCAGCCGTTTTACATGAACTATGGGGGTGCTATTTGGCTAAGAAAAAGATTTATCTGAGTCCTTGTCCAACAATTTACCTATTGTGGGTAAAAGGAATGAGAGTCATTATTTGGCCCCCTTCTTTCCCCTCTCAATTCCTTTTAGATTCCTACCTGTATGGATTGTATAAGGAAAATTTGAAAATTCAAATCCAAGCCACAGGCTTCTTTATGTTTCTTACTTCCTCTTCAGAACTGAAAATAAGCATAAATGGAAACTGAAAAATGTCACTCACTGAAGTATATCCCTGGTGATTTTAGTATTTCATTATCCTCTTACAATTTTGTACTCACTGGTGATGGCCGAGGCAAGGTATTTTAGAGGTTCTATCTAATTCCTGAAAAAACTAGAGTGCCTTCCTTGTCTATGACTGATCCTTCTGTCTAATTCCTGTCAAGTTCAAATTAAACTGAAAATACACCAGATGGCACTAAGCAACAAGCATTTTAAAATCCATCTTCTGTAAGAAGATGTCCCCAGACTTGCACACCCACCAATAATGCCTTGACTAACCTCCTCTGCAAATTACACAAGCCGAACAGAGTGCTATACTATCAATACCCTCAGCATATTTTTCAGAAATGACATAGATAAACATTCCCAGCAAGTGCACTTAATAGATCTGTTTGCCAATGGTGTTGCCTAAATTCTCAGCTGTGCTTGTGAGGAAACTTTTTCAAAAAAAGAAGGAAAAGAAACTGTCAGGAGCTCTGGTTCCCTACCCCCTTGTTAAAGAACATATAAAGAATGCAGCAAGAGGTGGTGTGGGTAAAAGCAACACCCCCCCCCCTGCTAAAACATTAGCAGCAAACCACTGCCAACAGCTCTCAGAGAACTAGTCAGAACATGCTTCTTAACTCCCAAAGCTATCTGAGAAAGGAAAAATAAGCACATGGAAAGTAGTAATGCTAAGACTGAGTTCAAATCCAAAGAGAGATGATGATTCAAGGAATATGGCAATTAATTCTAAAAAGAATTACTTTATCTTCAGGAGAAGTAGGACTGAGTCCAGAATTCGGTATTACTAAAAGTCTAATGATATTCAAACTCACTCTGTACTGTTGTATGTTTTTAAAATGGCAACCTGAATAATAGTCTTACTGGAATAAGCACCCTACATAAAACTATTCCATCTGGAAACAATTCTCAAATAATATAACTTTAATGTATGTCAATACATAACAATAATGTGTTTATATAACATATAACATATAAACCAAGAGACTGAAATATATCTCAGCTGCAGATAATATCCTTCTAAAGAAAACATATGACTCCATTAGAGTAGAAACTCCTCTTGCCTGAGGAACATGAAATGATATAATCTGACTTCTTCTCTGTGTTAGTTTCCCTGTTCTTTCTTTTTCTTTTTCTTTTTGGCTGCACCAGCTGCAGCCAGCCAATTCTTGAAGGGGCTTGCAAAATCTTTGGAGCATCTACAATCAGTCCTGTATGGTGGGACTTCAAAGTGCCCCATCACCTGATGTCATAGTGAAGTCAAGGGATTGACAGGTTGAAGAACCCACCACCTGCTAAATTTTGCCTGTGAGGGCTAGTAAAAAACCTGGCTTGCCAGCCAGATCCAGTTCACCACCTCTGCGGTAGACCTGCAACAAAGGAACACAACTCCCTTCATTCCTGACCACTGGCCATGTTTGGTGGTGAAAAGAGCTGAAACAACAACATCTGGAGGGCCACAGTTTCTTCAGTCTGATTTAAAGTCTGAATGTAATTGACTATATCCTTTGTAGACCATTCCTGCAGATTTCTGTTGTTGTAGACATGAACCAACTCTCGTGCATATGAAGGTAACTCCTATGCTGCAAAGTTTTCCATTTATAGGTGATAACATTATGTTACTTCCAACTTGAATTTACCTGAGTACATTCCTTACTCTAAATGAATTTACACCTCCAAAATTCCTTACAATTACAGTAAGCTCCAATGCATCACAGTAACTTTATATCTGAACTTAAATGTTCAATTGCTGTTCTCTTAAACATACACTACAGTAAGCTTCCAGATAAAAGCAATTTTGTGTGATATCAATGCTAAAATCCTTACAAAGAGGTTCATGGGGGAAAATATTAGAAAATATACTTTATAGGTATGAGATACTATGTAGTTTCCTATGCACACAGCACAATTATATGCCTGCTTGTTCATAAATAAGCAACACAAAATTCAAAAGGATTTACTCTGAATTGCATTGTGCACTGGATAGCAGCCTTATGATTCAATCCTAGCTATGTCTACTCAGAAGTAAGTCCTACTGAATTCAGTAAGGCTTACTCCTAGATAAGTGGGGTCAGGATTGCAGCTGTAAATCATTAAACTGGGGAAATTATTATGAAATCAGTTCCATTACTGTATTTTCATGCTGGATTCTAGCTTAGTGAAACAAGCTTCTACTTCTAAGTGCATACTGCCACAAGGCAACATTTCTTAACATCAAAGAACTTGAAAATATCTCAATGGTAATCTATTATTACATGACATGTTCTGAAGGAAGACATCCATGCTATTGCCAGCACATGCCACTTTCCAGTTACAGCCGTTTCTACAACATACCTTCATTGACAACATCAATCCATTCATTTCTGGGTCTAGTCTTTTAGCTAAGCTACAGTTCGTGCAGCCACTATCAGACAGGAATCTGAATTTATTTTTTTCAATATTTTGTGAGGTGTCCTTTTAAAGGTAAAGGGACCCCTGACCGTTAGGTCCAGTCGCGGACGACTCTGGGGTTGCGGAGCTCATCTCGCTTTACTGGCCAAGGGAGCCGGCGTACAGCTTCTGGGTCATGTGGCCAGCATGAATAAGCCGCTTCTGGCGAACCAGAGCAGCGCACGGAAACGCCGTTTACCTTCCCGCCGGAGCGGTACCTGTTTATCTACTTGCGCTTCATGCTTTCGAACTACTACGTTGGCAGGAGAAGGTATCCATCCTAAATTCTAGGGAACATTACTTTTTAAAGTCAATTTTCTTTCAGCCCGCTGCTAATGTAGCCTGCATAGAATCACCACAGAATATTCTCCATAGAGCATTAAAGAAACAGTGTACAGTATAAATGCCAAAGTATCCAACACTGTATCAAGGAAAGGGCATGTGCTGTGCACCCCTATGGGAATGCACATCTATGAACATCTGCACATAGACATGGGAGGTTTTCACAAAACTCTGAATGCTTTCATGCAGTATCGTTTGCCTCTGATGCAAACAAAAGAATTTACATTGGGTCTATTTTCAAGGGAAACAAGAAGTCATTTGATATTCTCAAAGGATTGCGGTATAGATTTGTTGTTTCAACCTGTCATTGTTTTTCTTGATCTACAATGCATGTCTTCCTTTCATCATCATCATCATCATCATCATCATCATCAAAGATAAGGGGGGGAAAGTGAAATCTAGTATTGCCTAACCAAAATATGCAGAAATATATATATTAATGATACATATCTAGTGCAGTTAGCAGTATGGGGTGGCTTCATTCCTCAGATTAGCAAACAGGTTTTTCCACACTTAAACTTTTAAGCCATCAATGTGATTTCAGGTCATTGTTTGGCCCAAGGACATGAAGCAAAACTATAAGAACAAAGGAAATACTTTGGCTTAAGTTACAGGCCCCGGGGAATAAAGTTTTGTCTCACAAAGCAACCAGAAAAATATTTACTGGATGCTGCAATCCCATTTTTTACTTTGCACTCTATCTTGGAGACTAGGTACAGACCCAACAAGTGAGACAATGCAAGCAGTACCGGTATTCTCATTTCAGCATTAAGAATGCTCTCTCAAGAGGGAAGAAGGTATACCTAGAAGCAACTTTACGTTTCCTAGGTCCTTTAAGTTTCCTAGGCCCAAGCTCTTCACAGAAACAGGCAGCAGAGATACATGTTGTTGTTGTTTTGTTTGAACTATAGAGGCTGCCTATTCAGTTCCAGTCCCAATTTAAAGTGTTGATTTATAACCTATAAAGCCCTAAACAGCTTGGAGCCAGCATCTCTAAAGACACATGGTAGTGTCCTCTAGGTTATATAACTGCTTCTCTATGTTAGTATAAATGTGACTGCCTGCTTTTACGGGGATGGGGACGGGTGGGTGGCAATGTTCTTTTCCATAGATCTTTTCATTTTTAATGTTTATTTAGACACTTACAGTAATCATATTCTTACTGTTTATACTGATTTTATTGCATTTTCTAATTTTTGCAGAAAATTTGGTTTATTTAAGATGCAGGATAAATTTTTTAGATGAAATAAACTATCTTCACAATCTTACTGTTACCGGCTTTCTTCCACTCTGTCATGCTCATAGTTTACTTTGCAAGATAGAAAAAAGAAGTAGATCAATAATATCAGGGACAAGCCGAAAACACAGAAGCAAGGAGAAAATGCCAAGATGCGGATTCTTTTTCTATGCATGCAAAATAAGCTTAATGTCTGCAAGTCTGTGTCACATTTAAATCACACATGCAGCAACCCAGAGCTAAATGGCTTCTCTCTTTGCACACAGACTCTCTAATGACTACACTCCCAAACACCCAGCATATACGCCTCCTACTCAACACCCACACACAGTACATTGTGCACAAATGTACAGCAAGCACATAATCTGCATGCACTTACCTTCTGCATAAGCCCATGTAACAGGGTCCTCAATGTAACTGTGACTTGTCTTCCTATCACACAGAATGTGCTTTTCAAATCACCCCTTATGTTCTCTACACAAGGAAGATTGCTGGAGAAAATTAGAAGCTGTTTCTAGTCTAATTGTTTAATTAGATAACCCAATTTTTAAAAATATCTTTCAATTCCCAGATCTTCTCTCGTTATGTAGTTCAGGGCACTGTAATACTCTGCAGCAGCCAGTGGAATATTTTTTCCCACCAAAGTCATGAATCGACAACTGCCCTATATCTTTGCTGCACACTGTCTCTGCTTAGCTTCCTTTATCAACTGCAGGCACCCATAAATTTTCATTGAATATGAAAGCCAATAACTGTTTGTAGTCAGTGACCAAAGAGAAACTCTCTTACTTCCTGCTCTACAGAGGTAAAGTATTCAGAGTAACAGGACTTTATTTTATTTATTATATTTTTAATTAAATTTCAATACTGCCCTTCATCCAAGAATCACAGGGCAGTTTACAATATAAAAACACAAAAATACATAACACAGTAACAACAATACCCCCATAAAGTTTTAAAGGCCACAGATTGTTTAATTGGACAAAGGCCTGGGAGAAGTGGGATGTTTTTGCCTGGCACCTAAATATATGCAATGAAGGCACCAGACGAGCCTCTCTAGGGAGTGCAATCCCAAAGCAGGGAGCCACCACAGAAAATGCCCATTATCATGTTGCTGCCCTCTGGACCTTTTGTGGAGGAAGCACACAAAGAAGGGCCTCAGAAGATGGTTGCAGAGTCCAGGAGAAATAATGAGGGGTAGCAATCCAATCCATGATGCTGATGCTATTTTGTAGTTCAAGGCATAGCCTGGGACCATTTTGATACAGTCACCCTCTGTCTCCTAGCTGCTTTAAAAATGTGGTACTCCTGTGGCTAAGTACTCTAGAGATTCAGTCACCAAGCTTAAACATCAGACGTTGTATCAGTGCAGCCCTAAGGCTATGGTTGCATCAGTGCAAGGATTTTCCTTGCACAACATAACCTCCTCTCCCTCTCTTCCCCCTCCATGCACCCCCTAAATCTGTTCTGAGGGTTCCCCAACCTCAGGTTTGGGAGCAGCATGGGTTGCTACTGGGTGAGGAAAAAGTCAAGTCTTTGTATGTACCTAAAGAAGCTTTTGGGATCATTCTAGCTTATGGCCAACTTGCCCTTGTTCTCCTTCAATATAAATGAAGAATCCTAAAGCAATCTCAACAAGAATAGAAAAACAGAGCCTCTCTCTAAATCCACAAGATAAACATCATTTTGTAAGGAATTCCATCAAGATTTTGTGACACTGGAATTAATGAAGCAAAGAGAGGGGGAAGGGAAGAATGGCTAGCTCTCTCATCCAAGAGCAGGCAGAGTAAAGAAAATAACTGCCAGATCAGAAAAGGAAGATTAAGCAACACACCTATTGTAAGAGATTCAGGTAAATGTATAAAGCACCTGCTTTTGGTGACAACCAATTGGTCACGGGTTTCATTGATGCCAACTTTCACAACTACATGTTACGTTTTAGAGATTGCAAAGGTTGTTGCAGTGAATGAATTTCCAGGGCATGTATTTCATTTCATAAGTAGACTACTTTTAGGAAAGCAACAAATATTACTGTATGAAATGTTTCTAAGAGCAATGGGGATGAATCCCAAATACAGAACATAGTGAAGCATGTTATACAAATTGGCTTTCAAAGCAAAAATTGCTTCCCAACAATTTGAAAGCTTCCAAATTTCTCACAGATGTCTTCCTTCCTTCTTCTTACAGTGCTCCTTCTCTTGGTCACAGCTGTGTTGTGCCAAAACGGCTGCATTAGCATGCAGAACCCTACTTTGATTCAGGAGACAGTCATGCTAACTGGCCAAAGTAGAAGCCTTGCTGAGAGAGAAAATAGGAAAGCTAGTGGAATGGAGCTATCAATAATTCACTGAGAGTCCATGGATATCTGCTGACAACAGCCTTAAAAACATTCTAGGCACTTGGAGAAGGAAGAAATTCACAAAAAAGGTACCTAGAACAGTGTATATCTGTTCTGGAAGGACAAAAGAGAAGAAAACACAACAACACATCCACGTGGAAAGAAACCAAATTCAGGGATAACAGAACATATTATTTGAGGGTGTATTTCAACTTCTGAATAAGAAAATAGTTACCTATTACATTCGTTATGTGAAAATTAGCTTCATGTAAACCAAGTTCTGGCTGCTGAGAATTTAGAAGTCTCCCCCAGAGAAAGCTAGACAGATCATGCAGCCACCACCATCTCTCGCTTTCCATTGTTTATCTATGCTTATCATAACTCTTCTTTAGCAGCTAATTGTCCCTACTCCTCTCCCTTCTAACTCCTAAGGAAATTTAGATAGGCATAGATAAAGAAGTGGAGAAGGGCAGTCAGCTTTCACTGACTTTCTCCAGGGAATGCCTCAGTATGTACTTTTGTAACCTCAGAAAATATTTAATAAAAAACAATTTTAAAAAGAAATCTCAAGCCTAACTTGCATATGGTATATGGCTACTTGTAAAACGCTAAGTGTAACATTTTGCTGGCATCTTATGCACAAAAATAACCTCAATACGAAGCAAAGCTAACCAGGTGGGCTGTGAAATGCCTCTGAAAACAGTGTGTCCAATGGAAATAATTTCACAAAAATGCTAAAGATGGCAGTTGCTTCACACATGCAAGCTAGACACTATTTTTCTCCCTCTGACTGTGTCAAATTAAGTGAGATTCTAGGGAAATGTTGCTATTAACCATAAGTAAATCACCTGCTGGATGGCAGGATATGTGGACAGGTTGCACACAAGAATCAGTCAAAAAAGGAAGAGTAATAAAAAAAATTAAGTAGGTACAACAAAGGCCTTAACTTTTTCCTTGATTGTGAGAACAAACCAGCAACTCTGAATAAGATTCTATGGATTCTTTGGTCACAAAACTAACAGAAATCGACATCCGTGGAATGTACATTACACAAGACATCTGGGATAACTCCTCCTCCCCACTACTACATTGCAGAATCAATTTGCCTTTTTGCATAATTTATACTTGGCAGCATTTTGGATGCTATTGTGCAGCAATTCTTCACAATGCCAGGAGTTCAGTACTCTACAGCAACTGGTCACAATGGCAGCAACTGTTTTGATTCAGCAACTGTTCACAATTCAGTGAACAGGTACCGGTATCTTCTGTCATAGTGCATTAGCCAATTTTAAGCTAGCTCGGGGGGGGGGGGTGTTGGGGGGGGCGCTTGCCCCTGCTGTTCTTTTTTAAATGGTGAAACACAATGCTAATCAAAGAACAATTGAATGTTGTGTGCAAATGAATTAACATCCATCCATCCATAAATAAGACCATAAGAAGAGCCTTGCCGGATCAGGACAAACAGGAATTTGTAGTTAAACATAAAGTGGGAGTGAAGGGATATGTAAATGAATGCAAGTGTGCAGATCATAAATCAGTCTTTTAATATATTTTTAATAGAGAGGTTTTGCACAAGAGCTGACCTACAAAATCTCTCTCTCTCTCTCTCTCTCTCTCTCTCTCTCTCTCTCTCTCTGTGTGTGTGTGTGTGTGTGTGTGTGTGTTTAATGTATGAACAGGAATTGACAACTATAAAACATAAACTCTGCCAGCACTTCACTGCACCTGCCAAATGTACAGGTAAGTGGAAGGCTCTGCCAGTGATACCCTTGCCAGTAGCAGTCTCGTGGACAGGGTTCCTTAGGGGCAGAGCTGGGCTGGCAAAGGATCCACTGGATCCTAACCTGGTTCAACTCCTGTTAATGGGACTGATCCTGGACTCTCTATGAGCCAGCTTGAAACTGATGCAGCAGAAATTGGCAGTGGCACTGCAACCCTCAACTTTCTGCCCTGGACAGCACAAGTGGCAGGGCTACGGATGTGGTGGTTGCTACACCACCCCATTCAGTCCCACTGCTCCCAGCCAGAAGTTAGGCTTTCTGCCCAAGTCCACCAAATCCAAAGCCATCATGGGTTTCAAGGAACCTTCAAAGCAGTAATTTTAACCAAGTTGATTATAAAAGACAAGAGCACATATTACATGGTACAAGGAGTTCAGCACAAAATGATACAGGTAATGGTGCCAGCAGTTGTTCTTGGGACATAGTGACTTTAACAATGCACATTTGTAACTTAAGTCCTGCAATAAGTTCAAGTTGTTCACATATTGCCATCATGGTATATTAATCCTTTATACATTCTACAGTGATTCTCTCTAATCTGTATAATCTATACTAAATTGCGGAAATATTGAGTATATGAGGTTTTGCTTCAGTGGAAATGATATTCAGGTCACTTGCAGCCCCATTTCTCATTTTATTTTACATCATCTCTTGATTACATGCTGTTGGAACACCTTTTCTGATTATTTTATTTCTGGCAAGCTGCTTTTAAAAATCAAATCTTCAGTACAATGGTTCCATACCCACAAGGTCCTCTGTTGGCAAAGGCTCTACTATCAGCCCATGTAAGATAATGCCTAAATAATGTTTTATAAACATGGCCAAACTTAAGTACCTCAGTTGTGGCTCAGATCTAATGGGAACCAGAATCAAGGACCGTTAAGTTATCTTTTTCAACTTCTATGGTCCTGGCAAGAGCAGCTACTCTAAACAGCATAAAATAGTACAGGATGGGAAATACAACTTGACCATGTGTCCTCCATTTTCTTTAAAATGCAAGTAACCCAATACACTTCTACTCACATTCTGCTGTAGTCCTATTCTCCACACATCCACATCCAGATCACAATCCTACGGTAACTAGTCCTCATTATACAGAAGAATAGAATAGGCCTTAAAACTAATCAGTGCATCCTTAACAAAAGAATAAATATCCTGGCCATTTCATAGATAGCAATATATCAGAGTGACAATAATCAGTTGCATGTTGCATGGATAAAAGTCCTTTAGTCAGCTACAAATATGTGCAATATTTCCTCCATAATTTTTGAATTATGCTAAAAACAAAATATATTCCTCAATTATTTCCTCTGATAAAGAAAGGAAGCAGAAAATATATAAACAATTGAGGAAAAAACAATATTTTCTCAAAAGTGAAAGCATCCCGCACTACCCACCAATGAGGCCAAGGAGCTAGACTAGAGGGCATTCCATGAGTCATCAGTGCTGCCAACTGACCTTAGAGGGACCACTATCCACTAGTGCAGAGCACTAGATCCCAGCTTACTTACCGGTACTTCTTATAGCAACTTCACACATTACCAAATTCCTAGATAGAAGACAGATTTAATGTTAACTCTCACGTGAAGCTACCTATAGACAACAACATGTAATGATACTACACATGGGTTTTCTACTAGACAAACATGTACTAGCTGTACATGTACAGTCAGTTACAGCTTCCTAGCAAGTGTACCTCAAGCAAGAATCAAGGGAGTAGAATTGTCAAATGCTACGTTTGCAGAGAGATTTTGGTTGTAGCATGGAAATACCCTCTGCGCAGGAGTCGGAATGTATGTGGCGCAAGCAGCCCTTAATCAACAGTAAGATATCTAATGAATGACAGTGCTTTGGATCCGGGGCATTCTTCTCCCAGGACAGAGTAAACAGCAAAGGAAGGCTGTCTTCCTTTGAGGAGAGAAAAGACCAAGAGAAAGGACTGAAGGGACAGAACATATGTATCATGCACAAAAGACGTGCACACACCACTAAATTATTTAAGGTAACTATATTTTATACTTTTTCATCCTGTTTTCTTCATTACTTGGTATAATTAACATATGAATGGCCTAACTTAAAATACTGATCTGTTTATTCAGTGTTACCGGTAGCTACCTGAGTTCTCCTCCAACTAGTACATTTACCTGTTGTCTTAATTCTCATTTTTTGCAATTTCATAAAAGATCTTCTGATTCTGGAGCAGTTGACTAGAGTATGCCTGAGTCAGCGCTGTAGCCCAGGCAGACAAGTGAGTGGGAGATGTAAAATATTTTTTAAACAAAAATTCTATCACACACATAGAGCTTATCAAAATTGCAACCATATATTCTGGTTTCTGATGGGTAAATTTCCACTACAACTTTACTACTGTACAGAAATCAGAGCTCATAATTCATCACTGGTAGAATAAATAAGATATAGTTGTTTTCAAGGATATGCATTCATTTATCAAGGAAGCTTTCTTTCAGCTTGTGGCTCCTCTAATCTTCAGTTTAGGGTAGCATAGAAGAACGCAATTCAAGAAAACTCTGCAATTCATTCTAGAAAGATGTCTTAAGAGTCAGAAATAGAACCATGCAGACAAAATACTACCAGCCCTCTCACTGCTGCAGAAGTTTACATTTTGGCCATGCTAAAAGCTCTGTTGTTAAAAGAGAAGTGTCTGTACATGTCCAGCATCAAGCCATCAAAAAGGAGCTACTGAAATCAATAAAACAAGAACTGAAGAGACCCTTGAAACTCATTGTTCACTATCCTGACAGCAAATACCTCAAGTGATCAGGAGACTAGATCAGACATTCATAATTATAATCCCACAAACCTTTTGCCCTACTAAAGACTTGAGATTTCCAGCATATCAAGTATCCAGATAATCAATTACCGTATTTTTCGCTCTATAAGGCGCACCTGAGCACAGGACGCACCTAGTTTTTAGAGGGGAAAAGCCCCATTTTTTGAGGATCAGCTCAAAGTTGTTGAGCTTACTTTGCAAAGGGGAAAAAATCCTGTTTTATGGGGTTTAACTCACAGTTCTGCAGCTTCAGTAAAGGGAGCCATTTCTACAGTTCCCAGACAGATAATCTAATCAGCCAGCCACATGTCGCTGGGGAAACAGCCTCCCTCTGCAAGGGGGCGGGGCTGGAATCTCTCTCCCTTATCTCTCTCCCCATCATTTGCTGAGCAGCTGCTCAGCGGGCTTCCTTTCAACACCCCCTTCTCTCTTTTCTTTTATAAAAAACACGATCTGCTTTTGCCCCTGGGCAGTTCAGCTCCAGGGACCACACATTCGCTCCATAAGACGCACAGACATTTCCCCTTACTTTTTAGGAGGAAAAAAGTGCGTCTTATGGAGTGAAAAATACGGTACTTAACCTCTTTCTTCCGCAAGTCCAACATCCCAGAGGGAGACACTGCAAACTACTCCAAACCCTTTACCAATATATAAAATAACTCAAATAAGACTCTTTCTTTGATAGAGCTGTAGTGGATTCAGAGTAGATTCAACCTTATACCTCAGTGAGCCATACCACACCTTTATACACCACCACATTATACCTCTGCAGAGGTTCAGTACTCTCAATACAAGGTTGTGCCTGAAGAGCAGTAACTGGGGCACTATTAATTTGGTACCTTGCCTTTTGTTTGGATTTGCCCCTTGCTCAAGGCAAGCTAAGCAAGTCTCAAGACATCCTGACAACACAGCAAGAGATGCTGCTAAAAGCAGGGTGGAGGGATGAAAAGGGGAAAATATGGTCATCTATGGGAAAAACAAAATCTGTGCCAGTATACAAGGCTAACATCAGGGGTAGCCAACATGTTGTAGGTAGGACTACAGTTCCCATCAGCCCCAGTCATGTTAGTTACCCCTGGCTTACATGATAACATACGAACTTTGGAGTCTTAGGGCATTCCATATAGTAGTGCAATGATGTCTGCAGCCAGCCAAGGTCTTCCAGAACTGCTAGAAAGAGGGAGCTCCTGCATAACTGCCTCTGTCTCTCCCTCACATACACTCAAGCCACCACATTTGAAAATGGCTTTTTTTTTTTACTCCATCCCATCTATTCCTCAGATCAGAGCCTGAGGGCACCCAACTCTTTAAATGATAGGCCTTATCCCACTACAGTGCTGCAGTAAACCTTTCTTTTATATGAGAGGTACAGGAGCCCTCTTAGGTATTTTCTTTGGGCAGGGCTTTGGTGTCTTTGACAACAACATGTCAAGGAGAATTTCAGCTGTTCCCCCACCCACCCACCCACAACCTGAGGATGCAGCAATGGAAAAAGCAGAATCTGCTGGATTTCTGTCTTCAATGTATCTGGCAAAGGCACAGAGCCTCTATCAAGGGAACAAACCTAATGGGAGGTGAGGGGGGAATTTGTTCACTGTCATTGTTTGCTTTTAATCGGGTTTGTCTGCTTGTCTGTGGTAAGAATTGCTTTCAGACAAATAGTTCTCATTCCCCCGCTTTAAACCACAAGGTATTAGCAAGGTAGGTGTGGGCAGGTGGGTTAATAAAAAATAAACCACTGTAGGCTAGCAACCTTAGTGGTCAGTGCTACTTTTAGCCATTCTTGAGGGTAAATAACATAGACAGGGTGTTTTAAGTGGTGAATTGGAGGCTTTAATATACCAGGCATTATTTTCAAGAAAAGGCTTCTGTCTCAAGTAAAAGGGGTCCCAATCCTTTAGAATGCTGTCAGTGAATGTTCACTGCTTGGGGGGGAATGCATGGCTTTCTCACCATTCATTTTGTTTGTTTAAAAAATTCCCTCCCTCTGGTTTCAGAATTTGACTTTGTATCAAAATTTACCATTTAAAAAGGATCCAGAATTCTCCTTCCCTGGGAATACGTTCAAGACCTCTGTGACCTGAGGGAAGGCAGAAGCTGTGGTGCCCAGTCCAGGGAGCACACATACCATCAGCTCCTGACAGGGCCATCAACAGCCTGAGAAGAGACTGTTGCTCTATATAGTTTATACAATCTATTTGTTTCAGTAACTTAAAATTGTAACTAACCTTGGGTGCCTTGGCAGAAAGGCGGTATATAAATGTAATAAATACACAAATAATAAAATTGACATGTTACATATTGATGGTGCAACAGATCTCATTTGTTATATCTCCAGAAATGATCACACCACAGTTTATTTTATTTTTTAAATGCATTTGTGATTAAGGAAGCTACATGGGATTTTCCCTTTTAACACCCTCCCCATAGTGCAGGAAAAATATCTAAATGGCCTGAAGTAAGGGCCAAACCAGACATGTGTCTTCTTTGGTTTTTAAAGTAAAGCAACCATCCTGTTCATTTCTGCCATTTTCCTAGGTTAAATTCCCACCTCTGAAGTCCCATGGGGATAACAGCAGGGGTCGCCAGTGTGGCCCCTGTGTGCACAATGGCACTCTTGAGGCCTTCCTATTGTTGTCTATGAAGCCTCTGAGCTTCTCCATAGCCACTCACTGCCACCCTTGGTCATGAGATAGTATGGGTGGTTAGTTTTTTCTCCTTGTAAAAGTACATAGAGCTGAATAAGGCAGTTGAAAGAGTCTCACTCTTCCTCTTTCACATCTGTATATAGTTCAAGGCTCATATTAATTCTACTAGATCAGACTTTTACCCAGATCCCTTTGTCTGTATAGACTTTTCCTCCTTCTCTTGCGGGGCGGGTAGTGATCTGAGACGACAGGAGTCAGAGTAGTGTCACTATAGATAGGAGAGTCTGTGGTAGAGGAACCAACCATTCATAAACCTTTCAGAAAAAGGGAGGGATCCCCATCCATTTTGCTTTTTTTATATATAAAAAAGATCCCTCCCATTGGTTTCAAAATTTTATTTACATCAAAGTTCACCATTTAACTAGGTCACAGAAATCTCCAGTGTGAAATACAAATTATAGCAAAAGTGTTCTGCAAATACTATGTAGTCAGGTACAAGACACTTGAGCAAATGCTTCCAGTTTCATCCCAGGCTATGGCAAAAAAAAATGGAATGGAGGACAGAGAGAGAAACACTTTCTGGAATGGTTTTAATAATCAGCCACAGGGGGATTTGAGGTGTTTCTTTCTGAGGGTGGAATTTTTGGGTTTTACATAGCTCTAAACATCTGTTTACAATCTCAGCTGCTGCTGCTGCTGCTGCTATTCCTACTACTACCCACTAAGCAACTCTTAAAATTCCCACTCAAATCTTAGGGTAATAAGAAGTTGTGTTATTCTAGCTTCTGGAAGCTGAACCAAACAAGCTGTAGTATGTGCAACCCAGTGAAATTTGCTACATGTTTATTTCTCACAAAAATAAATGGGACATGACACAACTGACTTTAGTCCAATTCATTTAAAGGGTCTTTTAAAGCGTATTGAAATTAGGCCTGATTCTCATTAAGGTATCTGTGTCTGGGGCATATCTCTTCTCAAATCTCACTTGACTGAATGCTTCTTCCTGACAAGCTAACATTCTATGCACAGCATTGTTCTGGCTACTGAGGAGTATTCAGTCATGTAAGCCCCTATCTGAAACGCGATGTACTACAGCAGGGGTTAGAAGTGTTTGGTCTGTCAGGGGGTCCAATTTCCCCCCAAACCATGCCCACCTGTCAATCTGCTGGCATCACCGAGTGGCATCAGCTGATGGGGGAGGGGAGTTTTAATACTCCTGGCTGCTACTTTGCCACTAAAGCAGACTCCTTCCCCCACCTTTCAGGTCAACTTTGACAGGTGGTTGGGAGGGACTGCTCATGCATCAGTAACCTGACATCATCATGACACCAGATAATTGACAGGTAGGTGGCCCCACCCACATGTCAAAGGGGTGATGAGGGAAATTAAGATCTAGTCTGCTGGGTCAAAAAGATTCTCCATCCCCTTTTGACAGCCACAGGTTTACAACCTCTGTAAGAACTAGACCTTATTCCTGACTTTGCCTAAGATATTAAGCTCTGGATACATAATAAATGCAAAGGGGAAAATGAAAAACTTATTAAATATGAAATCAGTGAAGTGAGCTAACTGAATAAAATCAGAAACTCCTTCCTAAAGAATGCTTAATCCTTGTGGTTTTCAAACTCAACAGGGTAGATACCATCAGCAAGAAAAGCAGCGGCTGTCTACCAGCTAAAGAACATATTGATGCTAAGCAACTCAAACCCATGTTCACCATGTTCACAGCATCTTATTTGCACAATCCAGAAAGTAAGAGTTTCTCCCCCTACACTAATTTGGATTTCCAAAGGCCTCCCAAGGTCTCATGACCACAGGACACACACATCATGTAAATGTACTATGTATTTGCCCTTCCCCTTGAATTCCAAACTGCTTTACTGCCCAAGCAGTGATCACTGCCCCATTCCATGATGATTCAAAATCTCTGTTTTTAAGCGCTGAAGCAGAGCAAGAGAGTAACAGTTTCCTGTCTTTTGTTCAACTCAAGCATTAAATTACTTCAGAATAGCTCTTTGTTTTAAAATGCAAGTTTTTCTCTCTCTCTGTCTCTCTGTCTAAGTAAGAGAATAATGGTACAAGTGTACCAATAATAAAAGGTCTGAAAGAGACAACACTGCAGATGTAGCTTGGTGTACAACTATGCTGACTTCAGAAAGATGCTGTCATGACCAAGTGAGAGACTACTTCATTTGGAACCTGCTGGGTCACTCTGGCAGGACTGGGAATCCTCTTGTTAAGTAATTGTTCAGTGCCTAACACAACCAGGATCTAGTACATATTGAGGGCTATCTATTGTAAAGACATAACAAAATAAGACAATGTGGATTTCAACAAATGGTGAGTTTTCTATTGTACATGTGGCCTTTGTGTTGTGGCAGCACAAGCATGGTTGGTGCAGTCTGGCTGTGGATCATTGTTTCTACTCTTTCCTTTTAATATTTAAACATTAAGTAGTGGCTAAGGAGTAATTCAAGGTCATATTGAACACATCTTATTAGTAAACTACTAAAGGGTTTGTACATCTACAGTTGATTTTTCCTTGTTTTTAAGCTATGGGTGAAGAGGACATAGACACAACAACAGAACCCTGTAAAGGAGAAAATACTTAAACATCTAGCTATGAAAAATACTGTCGTTTGATAAGTATAGACCCAGAACACTGGATTCAATGTCCTATGCTGATTGGGTGGCTTTGAGGAAATGTCTCTCTGTTGCTCTCTTTCAGTCTCAGTTCCCCCCTTAGTGCAAGAACAAATAAGCACTTTGCAAACTAAAGCAAATAGTAATAACCAAATAGAGTGTTGTGCTTGGAAATGAGAAGCCAGAGATCAGAACTGCTCAGCCTTAATAAACTCACTGGCTGCTTTTCATAATAATAACACTGGCATTTTTCCAGCAGGCAACATACCAAATGGGTAGACATTTAACATTAAAAAGGAAATTATCACAAAGCTTCAGATTTACAGCAGGCTGTGAAATTTATTGTTGCCACTACCTGAAGCACCCTTTATAACAGAGATTCTGAACTGAATTGATTTTTATCTGTGCATGCCACCTACCTATTATTCCCATCTCACGATCCAGGATTGAAAACTGCTTGACCTCCTATACTACCACCACCCTCAGCACCCACCATGACCCATTGGTCTGACCTCCTGACATTTGGGAATGTTTTATTTATTATTGGATGCTCTGGAAAAACAGAGCTAATTCAGTATAAAGCTACTAGTTTCATATAAGCCATAAGACTATCATCTACACATTTTTTTCTAGGGCTGCTTATTATTCTCCTGCATATCATATAATCATATCATATAATCAAAGAAATAAATCACTTGTTAATATGTGCCTATGAGCAATATGTCTTTTCCAAAAGACAATAAGATGAATTGTTTTCCTTTGGTTATTGCCTTCTATCCCGCTAATCACTTTGACTCTATGGACTAGTGCATTAAGTAGCATCTTGGGTCAGGCTAATTCATCACCATACGAGTGAAGCATGTTTCAAAGCAGAAAGGCCAGACAAAACCCATGACTTACAGTTATAAATGCAGCAAAGCACTTTTGTCCAATTTCAAAGGTCAGTGCATAAGAGTCCTTACCTATAGATAGCAACTGCACACACATTCTGCAATTCAAACAAGGAGCTACAGGAACAGTACAAGAGAAGGTGTGCATCTATAAGCACATTTATGAAAATTAGTATGAACAAATAGAAAGGAGGACAGAGCTCCTATTTCTTCAATAGTTGTATAGAAGAGGAAATATCAACAGATGCAACCTGTCATGTTACTACTGCCTAACTATGTATCAGCTATAATTTCTTCATGAGAAATATTAACTGGATAGAAATATTGTTCTCTGTTGCATCTTGTCACCCTAATGAAAGTATGCATAATGATACTGATCTGTCCATTTACATATCAGTGTGCAAAGCAATACAAAAGGTATAGACGGAAAATGCCCTAAACTGACCAAAAGTGCTCTACCAGACTACTTGTTTGTTTAGCCTTCATCCTGATCCACTTGCACAAAGCTTATGTGGTGGTTAGCCTATGTTCACTCTTCACTGAGCATTCATTTTGATTTATTCAGAGGGCAGTTACACAATAAACATTCGTCCTGCATTCATCCTGATTTGCTTGTGGGGTATTTACACATCTTCCGATTAATCATTCATTCACCCCACACTTATCAATATTTTTCCCGTCACTTAAATAAACTGCAGTATATCAGCTTTTTGTTTATTTTTAACTGAATTTGTTGCACTAGGCTGACAGGGGACTGCACAAATCTAAAGTTCCAGTATGCACTTTAATTCCTCCTGCTAAATATTGACCTTCTGGAAGTTCAAAAACCAGATGTCCTCCACTCTGCTAACAAGCCAAAATAGATATACACACCTTGATAATATAATGCTAAATACCATCACCAGAAAGCTCACACTTGCTTGTCTCAGCCAACATATATATTCATGTTTCTTTCCATGTAAATACTTACAGTACCCACAGTAAGCAGGCTTAAGGACATGCAGTGCTCTCCAGAAAATAATTTGGTAGGCTTTGCAGAAATGGTTCACCCCCTACGCTATATACACTTCATAAGACAATATATAGTACTGGAAGAAATATACAGTTCCCATTGCCTTAAAAAGGTAAACAATATTTTAAAGGATCCATCTCATCCAGGATATAGTCTCTTTGCCCCACTGCCTTCGGGTAGAAGATATAGAACAATTAGATCAAGAACAAATAGATTGAAGAACAGTTTCTACCCAAGAGCTATAACCACCTTAAATGCTGTAACCAGATAATATGACCTTGGAGAGCTGTGATGGGTGTGTGTGTGTGTGTGTGTGGCCTTTTTGGTGTGTGTGTGCTTTGTGCTGTTTCTTTTTTTTCTTTTACGGGATGGCATGCAATTTCGTTGCACTTGTATAGCGTTGTGCTTGTACTTGTGCAATGACAATAAATAAATTATCTATTATTATCTATTATCTATCTATTATCTATTAGATGTATACTACCAATCAGGCATCCTTATGCAGAATGAACACTTCTTGCAGCAGACCACTTTTTTTCTCCTCCTCCCTTCACCTACCTTCTCCAGCCAAGAATGCCTGCCTAGTTCTTTTGCCCCTCCTTCTCATACAAAAGAGAAGGCAACATTAGGCTACATGATTAACTAGGTCATAGACATCCATAAGAATACTGCACGCTGGACAGGATTCCTTATCCATGTTTCAAACGGGAACCTCTGTAGATGTCTGCAAGTCTGGTTCTGTATTTATGCAGACTCTCCTCTGATCCTGTGCACCTATAAAAATCCTCTAGATTAGGATAAAGAGAAGTATTCCTTGAGCTAACAATGTCCCTGAAAAGAATATTAATAAGCCTGAGTTGGGTCATGTGTGTGACACAGTGTTTTACTGTTTATAATTGGGCTTCAGTTTCAAATAAATGTGAGCAGCCAGTTTATAACTGCAAGAAATACATCTAACGGTATGCTTTGAAAAATAAGACTCAAAAGTCCAAAAACAAAGTACCTTCTCATGTAAGATGAAGTGTCACAAAGCAAAATTCCACTACTTGAACAACAGCTATTGTTCCTCTTAAAAGCAAACTTTAGAAAGGGAGTGAGACACAAATCTACAGTAAACAGTAGTTTTAAGACCATGGAACAGTAAGCAGGAAGGATTAGCAACTGAGATTTGGTCTCCTGTGTACATTCCTCAAAACAAACGCATAGCTTCTGTCTGCTAATACAAAGCAGTGAACTTTCATAGTAAACAAGCAGTTGCTTTAGGATAAAAGTCTGCCACTTCCTAAGCATATTGTTCAAAACATATGCAAAGCAAAACTGCAATATATATTCATGTAGAAAATCGCCTTTAGGCATTAGTCAGGATTTGTAGAAATTTAATTTGAACATAGCAAAATACTGCCATATTTATTTGGAAAGCAACATAGTCCCTCATACTTCATGCAATTACCTTGTAAAGTAGGACAGCAAAGCCCTTCTCAGAAATAAACAATGCAGTACATGGAAATAGGAACACAGTAAGTGTGAGTAAGATAAATTCATGCCTTCAGATGGAAAGGTATCACCACTTTCTATACATATATAACTGGATGAGCGAATGGTGATTCCCACTAGCCCATCCTCCAAAACACAGCAAACACTTTTTACTGGATTTCTGCTAACCTTATTGTGACAATTTTTACAGCTTGCTTTAATGAAGTAAAAGCTTATTGCTCTAAGATCAGAAAAATATTAAATCTATTTTTATTCTCGTTTTTGGAAACAAGGGCAACAGAACATTTTTTTAAAAAACCTAAGAAACACCACAATGAAATGAAATATCAACTTAATACTAAAAGAGAATTTTAGGAGGAGACATTCCCACCTCTCAAATGTAACATAGTTAATACCAATTTCCTGGGTAGGAGCTTTCCTTTGACTCCCATTTTTGTCTCTCTAACCCTTAAAAAATGACACTTGACTGACTAAAAACAAACCATCACAAACATACATATGAAATGTAGAAAGAGAGTACCTTTAACAGACGCCCTATACAAAACTAACATAAACATTTATATAAGCAAGAATGCAATAAATATCAACTACATCCAAAGTGTTTAAATTTACTGATGCTTATAATTACAGGTAGGTATTTATAGAATGGAAAAAGCACTCATTTATCAACTGTCCAAATGAGTGGTAGTTAATAAAGCAAACAATTGTTCTTAGTATGATGTTATAACAAAATCAGCTGATATGTTCTTGAAGGTATTACCACAAAGCATTTGCAAGCTGTAGTGTGGTAGAAATACAATATATGCTGTTCTGTGTTACTAATATTGGTATTTATCTTGACAGATATGTAATATAAGACAGGCAGAAGTCAACAGTTATCCTTTCACCATTAGCAAACCATTGCTCTTGAATGTGCATGGGAAGCCATCCAAAAACTAGCCCTTTGATCATTGTTCTAGTCAATTTGGTGTTTCCTGGAACCCAGGACACTGTGGACCTCTGTGGATTCCACCTGTCTCCTTCACAAATTCTAGTTCCCAGCTGGGATCAAATCTACATTTGATTTAGCCATGCTAAATTAAGTTTCAGTTCAGATTGAAACCAGATGGCTTTTGAGTGGTTCAAAGTCACCTACCGGTAACTAATTTTTCTCCTGAAAAGTATGGGTTTTTCATCTGGTTGGCCACTGTGGGAACAAGGTGGAGGACAAGATGGGTCATTGCCTGATCCGGGAGGCTTTTCTTACATTCTACGAAGGAGGAACAGCACCTAGCTACAAACAAATTGTTATACTGAACAGGGTGTTCCACAAATTTTTGCTGGTCTTGATAGTCAGCCAAAGCTGTGCAATCACCAAACCTCTCCTTTCCCTAAAGGACTGCACCTCTGACCTTATACTCAATCCCTGAAACACTGTGTGAGGTGAAGAACAGTCCCTTGATCTTCTTCCTAGCTTCCAAGTTGGAGGGAGGGAGGACTGTTCCTAGAACTATGCTGTGCTTCTGAGGCACACCAAGCACCCTGGAAGTAAAGAGCCAAACATGCAGCCAGCCTCCTCCAGTTTGGAGCTGGGAGGAAATGAACTTGTCCTTACTGTGGCGCTGTGCTTCCTCGGTGCCCTGTGTGCCTCCACAGCAAAACTGGAGGGGTGACCTTCCACCTGCTCATCCCAGCTTCAAACTTGAGAGGAGGGCTGGAGCTCATCACTCTCATCAGCTGTGGTGAATACAGTTGCAGAACCTGACATTGGGTGCTTTGAGTGACCCAAAGCAAGGACAGACAAGGCTTCCGTGTCTTTAATAGTAATGTAGGAAAGGAACTGTAGCAGCTGTACCTTTCGTTATCCTTGCATGAACAAACTGTATTTACAGAAATTCCCTTTTCCATATAAGGCTTAAAAGCACAAAGGTCTTGCTCTCCTTTATATTTATAAAGCAAGTCCACCCACCTACCCCACCAGAAGCAGCAGCAGAAAGTGGAGCAGCAAATCCACGACTACATCCAAAGTCCTGCTGCCAGAGCAGAAGGGGGAGTTGCTAATTTGTTGCAGATGAACTCAAGGATTGCCCCCCTTTGGGAATTCACAAAGCTTTGTATCTTTCAGATGCTACCATCAACATCCCAGAGTACTGTACTTATTTCCCCCAGCACCTGCCGGAAGAGACCTCTACACACCATCCTAACCTGCCCTCAGCCAGCAACAGGGGGAGTTAGGACTGCACTCTCGGTCACTTAAGTTTGGGGTAATGGGCAGGGAGCTGGATTTGAACAAGGAAAAGCTGAGCTAAATCACAAAACTCTCTGGGCAGCCTTGGAGAAGGCACTGTCTCTCAGTCTGCTCTATATTAGAGGGTTGCTGAGAGGAGGAAATGAGAGAACTCCTATTAATTGCCCTTAGCTCCCTGGAGGAATAAGCAAAAGAAGGATCCCTTAAGGAGCTCAGGTAACCAAGACGCTTACCTAAACATGGCAGATTGAAAACTATTTTGTCCTTTCGTAACTCTCTCTCTCTCTCTCTCTCTCTCTCTCTCACACACACACACACACTTTTATTTGTTTGTTTATTCAAGAACATAAAAGTTCAATAACATATTAAAATAAGGAAAAAATACGACTTCGTGAAAATCAAAATTAAACATAGTCACATACAAAAAGACACAGGTTTGGATCACTGCATTTGTAATCCCTTGCCTTTAGTAACCTTATATGTTTCGCGGGTGGCGCTATGGTCTAAACCACAGAGCCTAGGACTTGCCGATCAGAAGGTCGGCGGTTCGAATCCCCGTGACAGGGTGAGCTCCCATTGCTCGGTCCCTGCTCCTGCCAACCTAGCAGTTCAAAAGCACGTCAAAGTGCAATTAGATAAATAGGTACCACTCTGGCGGGAAGGTAAACGGCGTTTCCGTGCGCTGCTCTGGTTCGCCAGAAGCGGCTTAGTCATGCTGGCCACATGACCCAGAAGCTGTACGCCGGCTCCCTTGGCCAGTAAAGCGAGATGAGCCCCGCAACCCCAGAGTCGTCTGCGACTGGACATAATGGTCAGGGGTCCCTTTACCTTTACCTTTATGTTTCGTTTTATACTCTATTTTGCTTCCCCTGAATTAATATTTGAAGGTGGGGATATATTTTAGAAAAACATTCAATGTTTTACTTTGGATTTAACTGAATCTCTTGCCTGCCAGTGAGGCTTAGCTGCTTTGTACCACAAACTGGAATATAATACACTTCAGGAAAGTACCAGTATGTTCCTCTCAACACAGAGCTGAAAAAGTTTGCATGAAGAGATTTCCCATCAGTTGTATATACTTCTGTTTGGAATTAACCAAGAACATCTGTCTACCTGCTCCAAAATAAATTTCTGGTAGGACAGTGGCAGCTATTAGAACTTCAATTTTCAACTAGACAAAACAAGCAGAGATAAGAGGTGAGTAAGTAAAAAGAGATATTGAAGAGAGGCTACACTTTATTTATTTCATGATCTGCCACTTGTTTTGGAAGAAAAAAGTTTAGTGGTCACTATCTTTGCTGCTGATTTTCAAATGTCTCTTGAAGATCTTTGTATGCTGGCAGGCCTATTCAGTTGTTTAAACTTTTTCAAGATGAACCAGTCATTTTTAGTATCATTTTGTATTTCTTTATGGTATTTTTATGTTCTTGTGCATTTGTTGTACACTTCCTAGATATTTTACATGGAGGACAGTCTACAAATATGTTTTATAAATAAATAAAATGTTGTGGGCAGACATATTTGATATCTGATTACCTGAGTAAAATGATTTAAATCTCCTTTTGTGTATGTTACAAGCACTTGTTTGGGGGAAATGTATGTAAGCACAATAAAGAGTTGATGACAATGAGATGATTTTCAAATATATGGAATTTTGGAATACCGTATATGATACTTGACAAATAGATGGTTTCAAAATCATTTTATGAGCAGGGAGAGGCTGAACAGGAAGTTTACTTTTATCATTCCAAAGCTGAATAGCTTCCAACAGCTAGTTAATTGTTCCCATTTGGTTCCACCTAGGTTTGGATTTTTATAGGGGCTATTATCTTATTGGCTAATTGCTAGATTTTCATATTAGTGACTACAAAGTAGTAAGCAGAAAACAATGCATAACAAAGGCCACTAAACTACCGGTAACAGCAGGGAACAACTGGTTTAGATGACAAATTTCCCCAGCAGAGAGAGCTGATTAATCAAGCTCTGTCTGAAATTCTGCATCCCGGAACAAGCACTAGGATCAGGAAGCTAAAGATATTTTGGAGAACACTTGATCTGAAATTCTACTTCTTTCCCTCCTCTTGGAACTGCTCACTCTGAGACTAGAAGAAGGAGAAACTTCCTGGATTAAACTGACAGTGCTCCACTGGAGAACTCATTCTACACTTTCTAAGATAAATGCAAAATGGAGAAAATATAACACAAGCATACCACTCTGAAGAATAAAGCAAAATAGATTTGAAGTTTTTGTGGGATGTATAACACTGGTGCAGTCAATCACAACATTCCTAGAGTGTACACAAAGGGGACTTGGTCCTCCAGGTAGAGTTTCCTGTGCCAAGACTGAAATCACTTCCTTTGTGTGACCAGAAGTGGGAGTGGCCTTACCTGTAGCTATTCAAAGATACAGGTGAGCTGCTACTCTCCCTCTCTTCCCACCAGGACTCCGAGGATGCAACATCTCAGGAGATGCTCTCTTGGCTTCCAGCCAAGAGAGGCCCACATGGAGCCTTTCTCCCTTAAGGAGAATCTCCACATGTACATACATTTAATCTAAGCTAGCCTGCCTTCTGAGACTTATATATTCTTGGATGTTTGTGAGTAAAACCTTTATACTTTTATAAGCTTATGTGTCGTGTATTTTCTGTTAAGAGGGAACCAGGGGATATATGCCAGGAATCTGCCTTGTTCTAGAAGTTCATAGGAACTTAAACGCCACGCTTTGCTGCGCTTTATTGGGGATGAGAAACTCTGCTAGTTTGGAGCTTGTTAGCACAAGCTGGGATAGGAAATATTAATCAATATTCCCTCATCCACATTCCCTCTCATCTCCCACAAAGGGTTTTGAGGCCCAGAACTGCGTATTTTGTGTATTTTTAAAGGATTGCTTTGGATTGTGATTTTTGGCAGAGTAGAATTTTTCTGTTTGTACTTCCTGGTAAGCACATGGTCTTTTGTTCTCCATTGTGCTGTGAAAGGGGGATTAGCGACCCCTCCCCTCCCTCAGAGCTCACAGACCTCAGAGGCAGTGAAGATTAGTTTGCATTTTGAGATTTTTAAGTTTTGATTTTTGAATTTTAACCATTTTTGGGAATTTTTGAAATTTTTTAAATTTTTTTAAATTTTTGAGGATTAAGATGGCAAGCTCAGGTTTTGATAGTGAAGCAAGATCAAGCTTTATGCTGCTGAATGATCGTAACTTTGTGCAATGGAAGCAGCGCCTTTTAGTGCATCTTGGTGCAAAACAAGTGCTTAAAGCGGTGAAAGATCCCAAACCTGATTTTGCTGATTTAACCAAGAAAGCAGATTGGGAAAGGCAAGATGCAGAAGCTAAACACATAATTTTGAGCAGTTTGAAAGATGAGCATTTATCTCTGATTGACTATGAAAGTGATGCATCTCAGATTCTAAAAGATATTGAGAGGGTTTATGCACAATCATCAGAGAACTCTTATAGACATTTATTGGATAAACTGCTGAAGTTAAAGATGAATTCCAGAGAACAATTTACAGGGCATTTTAAGGACTTTAATGAAATTGTTCAAAGGATTGCCCTAACTCCCAGAGCTTTTGATGATGCAACCAAAGTGACTTTTATGCTGGCATCATTAGGAAAAGAATTTACTTCATTTAAGAGTATAATGGATCACACCAGAGATTTGACTTTTAATGAACTAGTAAATCACTTAAGAGAGGAATGCAGAGATTACCTTGATTCTCCACAAAGGAATCCAAGGAGGGACACAAGTTATGTTTCTAAGCAATTTCCCAAGTCTAAGGAAGTGTCCAAAGAATTAATATGCCATAACTGCAATTTAAAAGGGCACATTGCAAGGAGTTGCCAGAAGCCCAAGAATAAGTCCCGCCCCTTTCAACCAAAAGGTGAAAAGAAGGGGGGTCACGAGCGTACATTTCTACTGCAAGAAAAGAGTTTAAATGTGCAAAGAAATGAAAGGAAAAGTGACCAATTTATTTTAGATTCGGGAGCTACAAGCCATTTTGCGCATAAAAGAGAATATTTCAGAGAAATTAATGATAGTGAATGGACTGAAATCCAGATTGCTGATGGAAATGTTCTAAAATCACAAGGTGCAGGTTCAATGCGTTTGAAATTCAAGGTGAACAATGAATCTCTTGAAACAACTGTGCCTAATGTTCAATATGTCCCAGAATTGAATTGTAACTTGCTTAGTGTGTCTGCTTTAGACAAGAAAGGTTTCAAGGTTACATTTGCCAATGGAGAATGCAATGTAACGAAAAATGATGAGGTTTATGCTCAAGGGAAACTAATCAATGGTGTTTATGAGATTAACGTTTCAGAAAACCAATCAGCACAAGTCGCCCAATCCAAGCAGAAGCATGAAGCAGATCTGGAGCTCTGGCATCGAAGACTGGGTCACCGGGATATCAGAGTCATCCAGGAACTGCAGAATGGAGATCTTGTGAGAGGTCTACAGGTAAACAAAAGTAACACACCCACACCAAAGTGTATAACTTGTGTAAGTGAAAAAGGAGTCAAACCTTCTTTCCCACGTTGTGCAGAAAAGAGAAGCACAAAAGTTCTGGACATTGTGTACACTGATTTAGCTGGACCTATGAATATACCTTCCTTAGGAGGAAATAAGTATATTTTGATATTTTTGGATGATTATTCAAGGTTTTGTGTGGGATACCTTCTCAAAGAGAAGAGTGAAACAGTGGAATTGTTCAAGCAATACGTAAGCATGGTCAAGAACAAATTCCATCGAGCACCCACCACCCTAATGTCCGATAATGGTGGGGAGTTTTGCTCACGTGAAATGGAAGCCTTCATGGCTCAGGAAGGCATAGCACATGTGACCACAGTAAGCTACACACCTCAACAAAACTCTATTGCTGAGAGGAAATTTAGGTCCATCCTAGAGATGACAAGGTGTATGCTAAAAGGATCCAACTTGTCGAAGAAACTTTGGGGTGAGGCAGCAAATACTGCGATTTATATACAGAATAGGCTGCCAACAAAAGGCACAGAGCGCACGCCATTTGAACTTTGGCATGGAAGAGTCCCAAATTTGTCACACATACGTGTATTTGGAAGTTTGTGCTATTACCACGTGCCCAAGGAGCACAGACACAAACTTGACACCAGAGCAAAGCCTGGTATCCTAGTTGGATACGCTTCTGGAGGAAAAGGCTACAGAGTTGTGGACTTACAAACAGGGAAAACAAGTTCACATCACGTGATTCATTTTGAGGAGTATGAAAAGGCTGACACAAGGAACACAGCAATTGACTGTTCCAATGAGCCACCAACAGAGGAGTTTGTAAGTTTTCCTTTTGAAGCCATACCAGAAACTAATCCACCTCCTAGTATTGTACCTCCTAGTGTTGTAGCACCCCCTACAGATGACACCCCAGAAGACGCGGAGGACCAGATGTCAGAAGGCTCCAGAGACGAAGAGGACCCGTATGCAGGGATGCCGCCATTGGAAGGAGATGAGGAAGCTGATGCGGTTCAACAAGAGCCAGAGGTCAGACGTTCCTCCAGGTCCAACAGAGGCGTTCCACCACTACGACTGTCCTACTTTGCAGGGTCGGCGCCACCACAGGAACCTTCCACGTGGGAACAGGTTCAACGGTTGCCAGCTGCTGAGGCCAGTCTCTGGAAGCAAGCCGCGCAGGAAGAGATGGATGCACTGCATCGCAACAAGACCTGGACCCTGACAGAGCTACCTCCTGGTAAGAAGGCAATTGGGTCCAAGTGGGTGTTCAAGCTTAAGAAGGGGTCAGAAGGGGAGGTGCAACGCTACAAAGCTAGGCTTGTAGCACAAGGATTTTCACAACAGTATGGCGAAGACTATGATCAAGTATTTGCGCCTACAGTGCGATACAGCAGTGTTAGATTACTTCTAAGTATTGCAGCATCTAAAGGCCTATCAGTCCGTCATGTCGACATAGCAACAGCTTTTCTTCATGGGACGATTTCTGAACAGATTTATATGAAGCAGCCCAAAGGCTTTATCAAGCAAAATGAGGCACATCTTGTATGTAAACTTCAGAAAGGAATTTACGGTTTGAAACAAGCTGCAAGAGCATGGAACCAGAAATTACATGAAATGCTGGTTCAGCTTGGGTACAAGCAGTCAACAGCTGACAAGTGCCTGTACACTAAGAACAGAAATGGACAATTCTCTTACATTCTGGCTTTTGTCGATGATTTATTAATATCAACGTCCAATGACAGAGACTATAAAGACATAGTCAGACATCTCAACAAAGAGGTGGAAGTAAAGGAATTGGGACTTGTCCAGTATTACTTGGGAATTCAAATTGAGAGAGAAGAAGACGGCTCATTTCTTCTCAGCCAGAAGCAGAAGATAATAGAACTGATAGAAAGCATGCAGATGCAAGGTGCACACCCTGTCGCGACACCCATGGCCACAGATTTTCTAAAGAATCAGCAAGATTCGAAGCTGCTGCCAGACAACAGCGAATACAGGTCAGCGATTGGTAAACTTTTGTATTTGGTTACTACCAGCAGACCTGACATAGCAAGTGCAGTGGGGATCCTAAGCAGAAAAGTGAGTTCTCCCACTGAACATGACTTGGGTGGGGTCAAGAGGGTGGTGCGTTACCTCAAGGGTACAATGAATTGTAAATTAAGATTGCCAGCTGTAAGGGACCCTAAGTTGGTTGGGTACAGTGATGCAGATTGGGCTGGGGATAAGGCGGATTACAAATCCACAAGTGGTTATGTTTTTATGTTTGGAAATGCACCTATCATTTGGGGCAGTTATAAACAGAAATGTGTAGCCTTATCGTCCACAGAGAGTGAATATATTTCAGCTTCGGAAGCATGCAGAGAGATCATCTGGCTGGATCAACTCCTGACAGACTTTGGTTTGCCGAGAAAAGGACCTGTCAGCTTGATGGAGGACAATCAAGGCTGCCTGCAGCTAGCGCAAACCGAAAAGTTCCTTGCACGTTCAAAACACATTGGGGTCAGGTATCACTTCATTCGCCAGATGATCCAAGATGGACTAGTAGAAATGTCCTACTGTAATACTCAGGAGATGACTGCGGACATTCTCACGAAACCCTTGCCACGAGAGAGTTTCCAGAACCTGCGTGTCAAGCTGGGACTCTGGGTGGTTGAATAAAGTTGTTTTATGTTTGTTAAATGTTGTTCAGACTGAGAAGGGGTTTGTGGGATGTATAACACTGGTGCAGTCAATCACAACATTCCTAGAGTGTACACAAAGGGGACTTGGTCCTCCAGGTAGAGTTTCCTGTGCCAAGACTGAAATCACTTCCTTTGTGTGACCAGAAGTGGGAGTGGCCTTACCTGTAGCTATTCAAAGATACAGGTGAGCTGCTACTCTCCCTCTCTTCCCACCAGGACTCCGAGGATGCAACATCTCAGGAGATGCTCTCTTGGCTTCCAGCCAAGAGAGGCCCACATGGAGCCTTTCTCCCTTAAGGAGAATCTCCACATGTACATACATTTAATCTAAGCTAGCCTGCCTTCTGAGACTTATATATTCTTGGATGTTTGTGAGTAAAACCTTTATACTTTTATAAGCTTATGTGTCGTGTATTTTCTGTTAAGAGGGAACCAGGGGATATATGCCAGGAATCTGCCTTGTTCTAGAAGTTCATAGGAACTTAAACGCCACGCTTTGCTGCGCTTTATTGGGGATGAGAAACTCTGCTAGTTTGGAGCTTGTTAGCACAAGCTGGGATAGGAAATATTAATCAATATTCCCTCATCCACATTCCCTCTCATCTCCCACAGTTTTACTCTGTTCTGTTGTCAAGCATCACAAAATCTAGCTCTGCTGTTTAGCGACAGTGGAAGATTTTCAGGAGAGAATGAAAGGGAACAGAGCAGAAAAGGGACTAGTTAGCCCAAAGAAGTAGGAATCCTTCACCCAAGCCTTTGTAAAATTGCAAAAGGTTTATCTATTACATCCACCGGTGATTTTATCACCATTGCATACATCTACATATCAGAAATGCAGCTGAATCCAACTATGACAGGTATGGGGGACCCTTCTCCCCCCACCCCTGGATGTTGCTGGACTTCTTCTCCCAAGTTTGCCAGCTAGCATGATCAGGGATGACAGGAGTTGTAGACCAAAAACATCATGAGGGCCACAAGTACCCCCTCTACTATATATGAAAAAGTTAAAGGATTGTCTGCTGCAGCTAACTATGGATCAAAACTGAAAACATACCCAGACAATTTTGATTTTTATTAGGGCAAACCTCTGTTTCAATAGATCTGGACTAGAAAACAAAATTAATAAGCAGAATCTATTAAAGTGACTGGAAAAAGGTTTTGAATTGATAATGAGGGCTTCAGTTTTCTAGGCACTAAAACAATTAAGCTCCTGAATCTTTCCCATCACTATCTCTAACAGGTTAAGGGAAGCAAGAAGGGTTTCATAAGCCTAACTTCTCTAAATAGCTAAAATCGTGCTAGGTATTATACAGACATTATCCGCTCTTTGCCCAGATAAATCCTTTCCTCTCTTCTTGCAGTATTTGAATACTACAACATTCTGGCTAGCCAGGACCACCTTTTTTCTGGCAGGACTCCTAACACCTTCAACTAGGGCATGACAGGCAGAAATTAAGCAGGTGAAGCTTTTGCTAGCATGATGATAAAGAAAAGCTTTAGGTGTAATTCCCCTCAGCCATCATTTAGTTTGTAAATGCAAGGCTCCTTCGCCCTCCTCAAAAAACAACAACAAATGTTGACAACTCTAATGCTGGCTAACTCATGGGAGTGATAAAGGTTTTTAAAATGTTGGTTACAAAACCCAGTCAGTCCAACCCACCCAAAGTCAAACACTATTTATATCCTGTTGGTTTAAATGTAAGAAAGTTAAGCATGAATTCAGATCTCTCCCACAGAAATGAACAGGGCATATACAGTAGTGCAATGCTAAGCAGGGACCTGACTGGTGTCTTCTATAGACCTCCAAGCCAGACTGTTGGATGATGCCTTCCTAGAGCGGATTACGAAATACTGTATTCAAAAATGAGAGATATATTAGTCATGAAAGACTTCAACTACCCCAATATCTGTTGGAACTCAAACTCTGCCAAGAATGTAAGGTCCAACAAATCCCCCAATTCCCTTGCTGACAATTTCATTTCCCAGAAGGTGGAAGAAGCAACAAGAGGGTCATCTCTCTTAGACCTGGTCCTCACTAACAGGGAGGAACTGGTCAACCAAGTGAAAGTTCCAAAACACACATACCCCCCACTCACACATGAAAACAAAAACCACCACAGCCAACCACAAACAAACAACCACACCCTAGGCCAACCCCAACCTCTCTCACCACCAAAGGAACAGAAGCGAACAGCAGAGAACCTGCACAAGCAATGCTGACACCAAACTCTACATATATTAAGTAAAATAGAAACATCGTCACCCACCCCCACCCATCTTCCCCCCCCCTCTACCTCTTTCCCCCTTTTCTTCCTAATGTCTCAACAAATGAACCTGATTTGTACAAATGTTACAGGGGGTGGGGGGAATACGAGAGAGAGACACTGCACATACTTTTGTAAATCAAGAAAATATTTAATAAAAAACATTTTAGAAAAAAACAATTGAAAGTTCAGGGAACCTTGGGAGGATGTGATCATCTTCTTGGGTTTCATGATACACAGGCAAGAGAAAGCTGAGTGTAGTCGGACATGCACTCTGGACTAGAGCTGGGCAATATCTGGTTTTCAACACTGTGATATAACACCAGCTAAACATCCTGATATATCACAATGTCTGAAATATGAATGGAGCTATGTAGAGGCATTGACTGGCTTCACAGTTTTTCCCACATTGTGATTTTTGCCACTGCCTGCTCTTGTGATTCGTTGCCCCCTACAGGAGGCAGGGCAGAGCTGAGCTGGCAGAGTTTGTGGGATGTAAACACACAGAGCAGTCAAATATAACATTGCTAGAGTGGACATGAAGGTGTCTCAGTCCTCCAGCCGTAACTTCCTGTTTACCTGGACTGAGACAACTTCCACTAAGTAACTGAAAGTTGGAGTGGCTTCACCTGTGCAGGTTAGGACAAAACCACAGGTCAGTGGCCATTTTCCCTCTCTTGGATCGGGACTTCAATCAAGCAACATCTTAGAGCAGAGATGGGCTCTTGGCGTCTAGCCAAGAGGGCCCAAATGGAGCCTTCTCCCACATGGAGAGTCTCCACATGTACATATATTTTCTAAGCTTAAGTCTGCCTTCATCTGGGATCTTATTGTGACCATTTGATGTCTGTGAGTAAACATTTTTACATACTTTTATAGAAGACTTGTGTAGTGTCTTATTTTGAAGAGGGATAAAGGGGTGATACCAGGAAACTATTTTACAGAGGTTTAAACAAACCTGAGCAACCTTCTGCTGTGTGATTTTAAAAAGGGGAATGTAACTCTGCTGACTTAGTTGGAACTTGTAAACACAAGTTAGGATAAGGATATCTTAAGTAATATATCCTCATCCACATTCCAAACATTCCCACAGAGTTAACAGGGACTGCAGAAATCAAGAGAAGCATTGGCTGGCTTCATGGTTTTCCTCACATTGTGATGTTTGTATAGCGCGCACGCACACACCACGATTTGTGATATATTGCCAGGTCAAAAATTAGAAGCCCTTTAGTGTGGGTTAGACTCTGTCTTCTTGTTAAATTAAGGCCATCCATATGACATCCCCATCAACCAACTGCAATCTTGCTCATTTCCCCCTCCATGGACAATCCAACAAATGGTTAAAAATTCAAAACCTAACCACTCCACCCATTCCATCAGTGCTTTTTGTGGGGCTGGATGAATAAATCTTCTCAGGTACTTCCATATCCATGCCCCCTCATTCACCCTTACCTTCATTTCTTTTATGGCAGTGCTTGTGTCTATTTCTGGATAGACTCTGCCTGGCACGAAAGCAGCCACTTTTAAAAAGATAAATTTATTTGTTCTGATCTGTTGGGGGGGGGGAGTAAATGTTTTTCAAATAGTTTTGAAATATCCAACTTTAGAGGGTTGAGATTTGTGATCCCTTTTTTACTTTTACTTGCTTCCACCTACCTGTATGTACTTGCAAGCCTTATTATTTGTGCATTATATTGGATGTTAGAAAAAACAATAAAAAAGCAACATAAATAAAAGGAGCACAATGGAAATAAATCATAATTAATTAGTTTTGCCATTTTCCATAGCTGGTTATTGTTTTTTAAGGCTGTGAGAGCAGGTAAAACTCTCTTTGTACATGTTTGGTTTGTGCTCAAATAGAGGGAATGGAAATAACAGAAGGCAGGGTCAAAAACACATAGTGTGGATTTATCCACCAAAGGAACGCAGTCAAAATATATTAAGCTTGGTTCTGATCAAGTCCACTGTTTTTATTATGATAAAAGTTTATACCCACAACAGATACTTTCTATCTCATTCTGAATTGCAACATCTCATCTCTCTTTCCTTGCTCAAATGAAACTACTTTTTTCTTCCAATTTCTGACTATACTTCAGAGGTTTGTAAAGAAGTGTCAATCTTATGTATTCAAACAAAGACTTGAATCTTACACCTAAACCAATGGCTACAGAAGCTAAGAAAGAGTGGGAGTCACATACATTTTTGCACATATTAGCTTTTAGTTGCCTTACAGCAGTGGTTTTCAATCAGTGTGCCATGGGACCCTGAGGTGCCTTGAATGATGGTCGGGTGCCGTGAGCAACACTGGCCTCTGTCCCTCATTTCTTCCCTCCACTGATGCCCTCTCGCGTCTCTGCCTCCCAAAGGCTTGCACGAGTGTTTGTTGCAGCGGCCCTGGCTACATGCTTCCCAGGCAAATGGTGCCTCTGGGGCTAACCAGGGGGTGCTGGCTGACAGAAGCTGAGAAGGCCTCGGAGTAAGCAAGCAAGTGGGTGAGGGAGCCCAGCCGGCCAGTCCACCAGCCCTTACTGTTGGGAATGGACAGACAAGTGGGAGGCCGGACATGCAGACAGGCGTTGCACTGGCTTCTCTTGTGCTTTCTGTGTGCAAGACCTGCCTGGAGCCTTTCCACCATGCAGGTCCGGCAGTGCTCGCTGTTGCCACTGCTACCTCCCAAGGTAAGGTGCTGGCCCCATGTTCACCTTTGGTCAGTCTTCACTGGGCCACTAAGGCTGGGGGCATCCTCTTCCAAGGCCCCTGTGGGGCAGTGTGAGAGGGAACCTATCTTTGGGGTGGGGTGGGGCAGCTCAGAGACCAGGGGCAGCAGCAGTGGCTGCCCAGAGGACTCCCAAGGGGAGTGGAGAGGGGGCTGAGGGAAGACTCCACAAGGGAGGGTGTTTGAAAAAGGGTGAGAGGCTGCCAGCTCTGCAGGCAAGGGGTGACATAACTAGGCTCCTGAGTCCCATAGGGGTGCTGCAGCAAGAATGTAGTTGGTCAAGGGAGCCATGGACTCAAAAAAGTTGAAAACCTCTGCCTTACAGTATATGTTAAGCCTATTAAATGCTTGGCTTCCAGCAAAACTAGTTAGGCAGCATCTGCCATCTCAGTGTGACTTCTTGAAAAGAAACAACTCACGTATTCAAATTTAGTGTGTTTCTTATTCTGCAAAGCTTCCTTTTGGCATGATGTGTAAGAAGCCATTCAATCATAAGACATAAGCTTTTTCACATTTTTCAAGCAGTTCCCATTGATATTCATGTCACATGGCACTGATTCACATCAAAGAAACCACACCCCGAGGAAGGAAGGAAGACTATAAACTCCATAACATTTGTTTCCATGGCTCACTTGCCCCCAAAAGTCGTTATACTGGCACAAAGCCTACTGGGAACAATAGCCTATTCACATGGACTGACCCACCTGCTTGAGAAATATTGGATCATCATAATCTAGTACAATATATTGCATGTATGCATACCCCTTGGCATAGCAATATTACCGGTATATATTAGCATTATACATGCACTGAAGTACATGTGTATGGATTAAGGTACAGGGAATACCACACAGATGTGAAGTACTGAATAGAAGTTACAGCAGCACTTTTCAACTTATGTGTTCCATACCAAATGCACATGTTACACTACATCTCCACTGTATACACACAGAACCACAAAGATAGACGTACCTCTGGGAACTAACTAAATATGATAGCGTAGCTGTTAACCTTCACAGTGTTTCCCTGCTCTAAAGATCTGAGTTTAATTGTGAAAGACATGGTAGGACAGTGACTATTCTGTGCAATGGCACCTGGGGTCTCTTGCATACAAAATGTGTGCTCTATTAATGTGCTCCATCAGTGTGCTCTATCAATGATAGAGAGAGAGAGAGACGTTTATTCTTACACACACACACACACACCCATAGTATAATCAATAAAAGTTGGCCCAGCTTCTCAATCTATTTCATCCTCCCCAACATGGTGCCCTCCAGACGTTTTGGAGTACAACTCCCATTGACCATGATGCTGACTGGAATGCATCAGAGCTGATCTATTCAATGACTGCAATCCTAAGTATACATAATAATAATAATAATAATAATAATAATAATAATAAATTTTTATTTATACCCTGCCCTCCCCGGCCAAGACCGGGCTCAGGGCGGCTAACACTGAATATAAATACAGTAAAAACATTAAAAACAAAAAACAAGAACAAAAAAAAATCCAAAAAACCACAGTTGATTAAAATATGAGTTAGAATACTGTTTAAATGGGTCAGCAAAAAGAGCCGAGGGAAAATTTATATACAAATCCCATATCAGGGGTTCCATTAAAAAAAAATATGGGGGGGGGGTTATACTGAGTCCATCCCAAAAGCCAGGCGGAACAGCTCCATCTTGCAGGCCCTGCAGAAAGGTGTCAAATCCCGCAGGGCCCTGATCTCCTGCTGTCGGGCGTTCCACCAGGCCGGGGCCAGAGCTGAAAAGGCCCTGGCCCTGGTTGAGGCCAATCTAACCTCCTTGGGGCTTGGGACTTCCAAAGTGTTGTTATTTATGGACCTTAAGGTGCTCCGAGGGGGATACCAGGAAAGGCGGTTCCATAGGTACGAGGGTCCTAGGCTGCATAGGGCTTTAAAGGTCAAAACCAGCACCTTAAACCTGACCCTGTACTCCACCAGGAGCCAGTGCTGCTGGTAAAGCACTGAATGGATGTGATCCCGCAGCAAGGACCCCGTAAGGAGTCTCGCCGCGGCATTCCGCACCTGCTGGAGTTTCTGAGTCAGCTTCAAGAGCAGCCCCGCGTATAGCGAATTACAATAATCAAGCCTGGAGGTGACCATTGCATGGAGCACTGTGGCCAGATCAGGGCGAGAAAGGTCAGGGACCAACTGCTTATAAGGAAGCATGTCTCACTGAAATTAACGGACTCACCTCCAAACTGACATGGTTAGGCTTAGGTTGTTAGCTTCCCATTCTGGGAGACCAACACTGTGAGGATATCCTCATTCAGACTGTAATGTTACTTGGGTTGCATGACAATCTGTTGCTCATTCTCACAAGGAGCCCTAAGAAATTTCACAGATAAGCACTGGCTTATCTCTTGCCCATAGCATTCTGTTGAAAGTAGATTATATGTGTGAAAGAGGGGGGAGAGAGAAAGTTTCCAAATTTGTATTTTCAACTTTCAGTATTAAGAGACATTTACAACATTACTGAGTGACAAATAAATGCCACTCTATCATGACATTGTTTCCTGTTTTACTCAACACACAAACACGTGCAACCGTAATGCAACACTCAAATCTGCATACATACATTTCCAAAGTCTCAAATAACATGATACTCTATACACACATACTAAATGAAGTGTCTTCTTACAAAACTTGGTACAGTGAATATAATGGGCAGGATTCAACTAACCAGTCCCACAGCCGAAGCCCACCCAAGGATATCCACTAGTGCAACAGGGCTTTCCCCCCTGAAATTGGCTGGGGGGAGGGGTGTCATGAGGAACCCCAGAACAGCGTTCAGGGAGAAGAGAGGGGGGACTATGCCATCTGGCAAGCTGAAAATCTTGCACTGACTGAAAGATTGCCATAGTGCTACGTTGAATTCATTTCAATAACTGAACCTGTCTTCTCTGGAATATTTCTTTTACAAAAAGTGGGTGGGGGACGTAATTATCTGTACTCATTTAGCATCATTATTTCTGATTCAATAGCAGAAAGTTATGTACCCAGATATTATACCTACATTACTGATTATTCTCCCTAATTACACAATTGTTTTCAGGTCTTTAAAATGAAAACCATCATTTGTAATCATTTGAGGAACTGGCTTTCTTACTCTCCTCTAAGCTCCACCAATAGAGAAGATAAACATCCGTTTCAACAGTTATTGTCAGATTACTTACATGACTCTTCAACTTCAAGTCAGTAGTTCCTGCTACAATCATGTGATTATTTATACTTTCCAGTAAGACTTCATCCATGTATTTTTTCCTGAGTCAAGTTTTATAAACTTCAAAATCCACAGCTGGGCAATATCTTTATTAGGATTACAAAATAGTACGTAAGCTTTGTGAAGCGATTGGTCGCATTTAATAAATAGAGAATAGCCTACTTAAGGCTTGCTTCAAAATACTAGACTTTCTGGTATGTGTATGCAGTAGCTTGTTCCTTTGGCCTAAAGTCTATTAGAGCTTAATCACACTACCAGCCAACAAAACATGGTTCAACTGTATTTCAGCCATTATAGTAAACTACCCCCACCTCCTATTCAATACAGTCACAATATATGACGGTCACCATGCTGTGGAGGAGGAAAGCTTTGCTACATAGGATGATGTCTATCTACCTATCTATCTATCTATGTACTTACCTACCTACCTACCTAGGGGAGGGCAGATTTTTTTCAACATTGATGACAATGTGTTGCTGTCAAAGACCTAAGAATTAAGGCGGAAGGTAAGAGATTCATAAATCAGTGTACCATTACCACAAAGGAAGATGGTAGCCTTGCTTCTGTTCTTTAAAAAAAAATAATGCTGCATGAGTAGTTCATAAAATGAGTCTGATATGGTAGTGGTGTCATTTTTACTAAGATTTCACATGTGCTATCCAACAGATTGCACAAACACATTCTAAACAGTGATTCTGGGAGCAAAACTCCTTGTTCCCATACAGAATAAATTACAGTTTGAATGCTTCAGACCACTGGAATGTTTTCAGCTGTACTTATACATCATTACCAACACAGCTCACCATACAGATACTGCCTAGCAGCAACCAATGTAATCAATGAAAAAGCCAAGTTATGGCAGGTGTGGGCTTACCAATGCAGTTTATGCTATCTTGTAATTCTATTATTTCCCAGCTGCCACCACTTCAGAGCATTTTCTGCACAATCCGACCACACAGAAGTTTCCTCCTGCTACCCAATATAAAATGCAGTAACTTCTCTATTACATTGGAGTATAGTATCAGAAATCAGTATGTGAGGTCTGTGTGATGAGACAAACAACAGTACGTTCCCGAGCACAATTCAAGGTGTTGGTGCTGACCTTTAAAGCCCTAAATGGCTTTGGTCCAGTATACCTGAAGGAGCGTCTCCACCCCCATTGTTCAGCCCGGACACTGAGGTCCAGTGCCGAGGGCCTTCTGGCGGTTCCCTCACCACGAGAAGCCAAGTTACAGGGAACCAGGCAGAGGGCCTTCTCGGTAGTGGCACCCGCCCTGTGGAACGCCCTCCCTTCAGATGTCCAAGAGAACAACAACTATCAGACCTTTAGAAGACATCTGAAGGCAGCCCTGTTTAGGGAGGCTTTTAATGTTTAATAGATTACTGTATTTTAATGTTCTTTTGGAAGCCGCCCAGAGTGGCTGGGGAGACCCAGCCAGATGGGCGGGGTATAAATAATAAATTATTATTATTATTATTATTATTATTATTATTATTATTATTATTATTATATTTGTACAAGCAATCACTTTTTCAGAAATGCAGAAGTGTTGTAGAGATGTAACTGCCTGATGACACATACCTCTCTGTTTCCCATTATAATCTCTGGCCAAATCATTGCTGTATACTCCATCGTTTTTTCAAGCTAAGCCCTGAAAATAAGGCACAGTCTGACCCACTTCTGCAACTGCATTTATATATTTTGGTGTAATTGCTGTGGGTATCCACAGACATGACATAGAGCAACTCTTCCTATCCCTAGGCTTTTACTCCAAGTGGAGTATTCCCTTTCTCTCTCCTCCAATTCCTGTGGCACCTCACTTTCTCCTCCCCAGGTGCTACATTTTCTTCCCTCTAGTCTCCCAGATTGTTCCGTTGCCCTCCTATCCTCTCAGTCATGTATGTTTCTTCTGTTCTTCTGCTAAGATGTTGTTCTGAGCCTTTAATGCTCCCAACCTCCTCCTTCAACTCCATGTATGCTTCAGGGCAGGGGAAGTCACTTCATGATGCAGGGGCAGTGAGGACAGCACTTAAGAGGATCCACAGCTGCCATGGGGAGGGCGCAGTGGTTCCACTGTCTCCATGAGTGCCATGTTGGCGACTTCAGAACTATGAGCATCAAAGTGTCAAATAGTTTTGAACTTTGCTGTTGCCTCCGTTTACAGTAGTGCCTTTTTCCACATTGTGCACGACTCATACAGCAGACCAGTCTCTGCTGCAGTATTAACACTGCAACACCCCCACAAACATCTTATTAACTGAGTTGATGCAAGGGTAAGGTCTGCATGGGAGTAAAGGCATTTGCCCTAGAATCAATTTCTCCTCACTTCTAAGGGTGGGTGCCCACTGCAGTAACTTAATACTAATGTAAAAGTACATGTTCAGAAGCACTTTTATTTATTTTTATTTATTTCTACACATATTAGAGGGCTCACCCCTAGTACTGAAAATAGATTACTGCAGGGCTGAAACCCAGAACAGTTTAAACCTTGATAATGACACAATTTTTTAGCAATGCATGGCCACCATTTTCTTTTGAAATTTATAAATTGTCTTTTTCTTTGAAGAAACAACATGGTCAAATATATGATGTGTTATTGCTAATGGACATGATGAAAGAAGGTAGGGTGGGCTCTGATCAATAAGACCAACAGTAGCTTGCAAGCAACTTTTCTACTTATATCACAGTACAATACAGAAGTAAAGCACTATAAATAAGGCCCAAGCAACAGCTGAAAATGCACTTCATCTCATGGAGAACACTGAATTTCAGATTATGGGATGGCTTGCAGATGAGATAATAACAAAACTATTACCAAAACCCTATTGTGGACTTAGTGGCTGCAGCTTCACCACCAGTGCTGAACCTGGTGGGACTGTCTTCCAAGCTCACCTTCAGCAGATGTTCTGATCCACACAATAAGATTCTATTGGCAGTAAGAAGCTTATCTGTGCTATTTTACAGATGGAGCAAGGACAAAATTTGCAAGGCCTAACAGAAGTATCATAAGTGCTGTTAATCTTAGTTTGCATGAATATAGCATAATAGGCAATACAATCCTTAATGGTATGACCTTTCTGCTTAAAAAGGCAAAAATCATCTGTTCCACTAAGCTCATTATTATCACGAGGATGTCTTTGTAACAGATGAATGAAACAAAATGTACATTCCTGAATCAGAAGGTTTGTGAGCCTTGATATCATAGCACACACAGTACTTACAATACTCTCAATTATTTATTATAACATTGAATTTCATGACCTGCTCTATTTAGCAAGACTTTGGTAGAAACAGCAAGGAATTAAGCAATTGTGCCAGGTAATCAAACAAAGGGGGATGGGGAGCACTTGATCCAAGAAATCACTAGTATATCAAACGTTACCCATTTAGGCTCCTAGAAAGCTTCTCTATTATATATTTTCACTGTGAGAGGCATTGTCTTCTCTAGGAATAAAGGTAAAAGGACCCATGACCGTTAGGTCCAGTCGCGGACGACTCTGGGGTTGCGGCGCTCATCTCGCTTTACTGGCCGAGGGAGCCGGCGTACAGCTTCCCGGTCATGTGGCCAGCATGACTAAGCCGCTTCTGGCGAACCAGAGCAGCGCACAGAAACGCCGTTTACCTTCCCGCCGGAGCGGTACCTATTTAACTACTTGCACTTTGACGTGCTTTCGAACTGCTAGGTGGGCAGGAGCAGGGATTGAGCAACGGGAGCTCACCCCGTCGCGGGGATTCGAACCGCCGACCTTTTGATTGGCAAGCCCTAGGCTCTGTGGTTTAACCCACAGCGCCACTTGCGTCCCACTCTCTAGAAATACCACTGCACATAAACCAAAGAAATGGCATAACCCAGTGCACTGAATTAGCGATCCACACATTCACCATTTGACCACCCTTCCCACAGGCATCCTTCACAGATCCACAATCATATCATTGGCTACGTCTTTTAATAAGCACATGCAATATTAATATAAAATGCCCCTCAAGCGGGTACTTGTCCAGTCCAGATCACAAGCATGTAGAAACACACACCATAGTTGCAACTTGGCTATAGGCTTATACCCCCAATTCCATTTTAACAATTTTTGCCTGTGTCTGTAAGGCTTTTGAGGCTGTATGTTCCAAAATTTGTCTTGTTCTCATCTTAGTGTGTGACTTCTAGACAATTATAGCCATTTCCCTCCATATGAATCTACCAGGATCCTACAATAAGGGTGCTGAACTAGAATCTGGGGGACTAAGGTTCAAATTCCTACTCAGCTGTGAAGCTTACTGGATGATCTTGGGCCACTTACAGCTTTTCAGCCTAGCCTACCTCACAAGGTTGTTGTGAGGATAATGCGGGTGTGGGAGAAGCATGTATGCCACCTTGAGCTTCTTGAAGGGAGGATATAAATATATACAAAGGGCTGTACCTCAGTGGTAGAATACATGTTTTGCATGCAGAAGATCCCTGGTTCAATCCCTGGTATCTCCAGGCAGGACTGGGAATGTTCCCATCAGAAACCCTAGACAGCTGCTGCTTGTCAGTGTTGACAGTACTGAGCTAGATGGACCAGTCGTCTGACTCAGGATAAGGCAGCTTCCTGTAAACCTGTGAAATAAATATATCAATCTGAGCCTCTTCTCTGTGTAACTCCCTCCAAGAGATGTCCAAAGCATGGCAACAAGAAAACAGTTTTTTTCTGTGGCAGCCCCCAATTATAGAAAATATTCCTCAGGGAAGCTCCTCTGGTGGTGACACTGTCATACTGTCAGGCAAATACATATTTATTTTTCCGGGCATTTGGATAGCACTAGTGATCTGGCTTTTGGTGGTCATTTGGTGTCAATTCTAGTTTTGTATGGGGATACTTATTCTTTAAATAAGGGACCAGGTGGCGCTGTGGGTTAAACCACAGGCTTGCTGATCAGAAGGTCAGCGGTTTGAATCCCTGCGACGGGGTGAGCTCCCGTTGCTCGGTCCCAGCTCCTGCCCACCTAGCAGTTCGAAAGCATGTTAAAGCGCAAGTAGATAAATAGGGACCGCTCCAGCGGGAAGGTAAACGGCGTTTCCGTGCACTGCTCTGGTTCACCAGAAGCAGCTTTGTCATGCTGGCCACATGACCCGGAGGCTGTCTCCTGCCCACCTAGCAGTTCGAAAGCATGTTAAAGCGCAAGTAGATAAATAGGGACCGCTCCAGCGGGAAGGTAAACGGCGTTTCCGTGCACTGCTCTGGTTCACCAGAAGCAGCTTTGTCATGCTGGCCACATGACCCGGAGGCTGTCTTCGGACAAACGCCGGCTCCCTCGGCCTATAGAGCGAGATGAGCACGCAACCCCAGAGTCGGACACGACTGGACCTGATGGTCAGGGGTCCCCTTTACCCCTTTTTACTTATTCTTTAGATGATATTTTGGAAGAATCCTGCAGTATGTTTGCATTCTATCGTTTTAGGAATACTTTAATATATATTGTATTTTTTGCATTTTATTTATTGTTAAGTTAAGGGACACAATTCACAGATTTTATAAACTGAACTGAACTAAGCCAAACCTAATAATCCAAACATAAACACAATGTCCTATCAAAATGAGGCATGCTTAAATTCTGTGTATGTCAATGGAACTAAAATTACAATCCTAAACACACAGAAGTATCCACTGAATTGAAAAGGACTTCTGAGCAAACATGCATAGGATCACACTGCATACTGCAAGGTCTCATTACATTTCAATGTAATCTGAGCACATGTAACTTTCAACAGATTGCACCCAGTGATAATATTGCCTGATATTCAGGTCCAGCAGGTATGTTCTTGTGGAGACAACCCACTCAGATATAAAGGACCAGTTCCTTCCCCCACTCCCTCAAGATATAGAAAGAGCCCCCCTTTTCCTGCAAAGTAAATGCCTATTAATACAAATCTAGCCCCCATAATGCACATGCACATGCAAACGCGAATGACATTTTCTTCTGCAATCCAAGACAGGAACACCAGAATATATTAAGGAAGTAGCTTCAGACCGCCAGCTCCGCCAAGGGCCAGCATGAGCCCAACATAAACCACCGTGGTGTTGAGTGTCCAGATTAAATTCAGCAAAAACGGATCGTTATAAAACTGCTGTGCCGAAGGCCACAAAATTCCTTCCTTTCCACGCAAGCACGCGCGCGCACATCCATCTGCGCCTGCTGCCCGGGAGCCCCAACACCCCGGCTTCTCGATTTCCCGACGCCCAAATGAATCTCGCAACCAGCCCACCCTACCTAGTCCTGGCAGAGGGCGCTGGGCGGCACCGGGGGGAGGAAGGGAGACGCAGCCCAAGGCCACATGAAAAGCCATTGCCAGAGCCACCCGAGGATGCGCTTCCGCCTCCTCCTCCCACCCCCACGTCCTGCTCCTTTCCCTCCGCTCCAAGCCGCAGGCTGTGCCCCGCACGGTCCCCTCCCCGATCAGGGGAAGCGGGCGGAGGGGGCACCTTTTTGGGCAACAGGAGAGCTCCAGGGCGCGCTGCTTCCTTACCCGTCCTGCTGCCATGCCGGCAGAGCGGCGGTACCGGGGTTCGGGGAGCGGGGAGAGGGATGCTTCCCCGTTCACCATGGCAACGGGGCCCTCCACCTCTGGCAGCGGCGGCGCTGCGGGGGTGGGCAGGCGAAGGCACCCGCTGCCTTCCCGCCGCGTTGCCATATGCCAGGGCAGAGGCGCCTCTCGGCTCGCTCCCGCGCGGGAGACGCAACGGCCTCCCTTCGCCGCGAAGGAGCGAGGAGGTGTCCTCCGCCCCGCCTGCCTCCCGCCCCGCTCATGCCAGGGGCGCGCCTTCACTCCTCGCCCGCAGCGACAGAGGGGGCACCCACCCTCCCTTCACTTCACTTCACCCCACCCCACCCCGCTCTCTCGGCACCACCGCCGCAGCCGCTCACCCCTTTGCCGTCGTCTCCGCCGCCGCCGCCACCGGGCCGAAGCCGCAGCCGCTGCTGCCGCCGCCACCTCCATCCCGGGGCTCGGCAGCCACCCCGCACCCCGCCGCCCCAATTCTCTAATGCCGCCTCCGCTCGTGCCAGGGCCGCCTCCGCCCGCCGGGCCGCCCACTGCGTCAGCTCCGTAAGTCCCGCTACGCACCCAGCGGTAACTATGGCGACAGCGGGGCCTTCCTGCGCCCTCTGCTGTCGGGAAGCGCGGGCCTGGCGAAGCGAGCTGGCGAAAAGAGGAGGCCTCGCGGGGGCGGAGGGGGCGGCCGATTGCATGCACCTCGGGGCAAAGAGAGGCGGGTGCTGAGAGGGGAAAGAGAAGCCTTCCTTCTCTGCTAAATTCCGAAAACGAGATTTTTCTTTGCTATGCTCGAGCCTGTCTAGAATCCTTGCCATTTCCCCTGAAAGGGACCATTGCTCTTTAATAATTGGGGGGGGGGGGAGCAGTGGTTTCTCAGTGTCGAAGGAAGAGCTCTCTGCACATGCTTAGAAACCTGTTTATTCTCCTAAATCTGAGGTTAGCTCTGATATGAAAAACCGTTTTAACTCCAGAGCCCTGGCATAAATTAAACAATACAGTAGGAAAGGGGGAGGGGGAGAAAATTGAGTGGTGGCAGACTGGTGCAATTAGTTTTTTTGTTTCATAGAGGAGTCAGTTTGCATAAGAAGGAGTAGCAAGGGCATAAGGAATGCACTGACATTTGTCATTTAACAATGTGAAATAACCCAGTGCATTTATTGTTCCTTGTGTCTTGAGGAATTTTCAGGCTTGACTGAGAACTACAGAGAACAAGGAAGCACACCCAGGGGCCAGGATCTAAAATACAGTTCCCAGTGAGCTTCCATATGCTTGTTCCACTTAAGTGGCCCTGCAGTTCTGATCACAGCTATATAATAATATAATATTGCCCTGCAAGTTGCTTCCCAAATTCAGTGGACCTTTGTGAACAGCAATCATCCAGTGGAGGTCTTCCCTCAGTGACACATGCATTGGTTACAATCCAGGCTGAATTGCTGTAATGTGCTCTATGTTCCGTGATTCTCTTTGGCTCCTGACTCAATATAGTTAGCCTCCTGAAAGATTTACAAATACTTGGCAGCCTCATGAAAGATTCACAAATAGTTACTTTATTTCTGTGGCACAGGGTGGTTTTTTTACCCAGAGTTCCATGGAACCCTCAGCCTCTGTGAGCATGCCCCAGGGTTCCACAAAATTGTACAACCTCCCACCTTAGGCCCTTCACAATCCCCTCTTGTGGCAGGCAGGTAGTCACTCCCACTCATCCAATCATCTCAAATAATACTCCAAGTTATAATTATTTAGTACAAATACTTGCCTTTGGTTTTTGTAATTGTGAAAGAAATTGCTTATTACTTTTCTTTCTTTCTCTTGCTGTGGAGGCAGGGAGGATTGTGGTTGCACTGCATCTATGACAACAAGTTACAGATGATCCTCTACCAGGAAAACATAATGTGAAAATAAGTGCTATAGGGCATCCTGCGGCTCTGTGCCAGTAACCAGGGGCAGAAATCCAGAATGCAGTTCTACATGCCTCTGTCAGTTTCTGTAGGAAATGTGAGTCCCTTGGGCTGGATAGATGACAAGGCCAAGGGAGGGAGGGCCCAGAGCTGCACAAATCAGCAACGAAAGATTTGGGAAGGCTGGACTTCGACAGTTCTTCAGAAGTCTTTAATAAAAGGATAAGTCACACACTAACAAAATAGTGACGTCCCGGCAATTGCCCACAAGAAGTTTGTGATGAAAATGGAGAATGGTATCTTAGCGGTACAGGCTTGGGCTTCAATAAATATTCATTTAATGATGGTTCGCTTTTAACAGTCAAGAGGTGTGACACAATACAAGAAATGTTTATTCAATCAAGTAGGGAGTCCAATTGGCAGTATACAAATTTAATAACTAAAATGAACAATAAACAATAAAATACAGCCAGCAGCACTCTGGAAACAAGTTGTTCACTTAGCAACCCTCCTCCCTCTTTCTTGAGATACTTTGCTATCTCCACTTCCAGATAAATGTTTAAGTGCTAAATTAACTCTGGAAAAAACTACCATCTGGATGCAGCAGACTAAAAAGCAAGGAGTTTAATTGAATAAAAGGGAAAGCATTCGAACAGCAACAATATACATCTTTTAGACAGAAGTAAGACAGTGGGATCATTTTCCTAGAACAGATCATTAGCTGCCTTGATTAATGTGAATGGGTCTTTCACTGTAGTTTTGCCTGACTAACCTGGTTAACAGAAGGAGCTAAGTGGTGCTTATTGCTCTAGAATACTTCTCCACTCTTTGGAATCAATAGAATTGTAACATTGGAAGGGTCCCAAGGGTCATTTAGTCCAACCCCATGCAATGCAAGAATCCCCCGTGCACAGCTAAAGAATCTCTAATGGATGGCCATCCAACCTGTGTTTTAAAACCTCCACTGAAGGAGAGTCTACCACCTTCTGACGCAGTCCTTTTCACTGTCTTCCTGTTGTAGTGTCCATGTGAGTTTGGAAGTGGGACAGAAAGGAAAAGCTAAAATGAGGTTTTCCAGTTTGAATTTGGAGAAAGAGAAATGAGACATGGCCTATCCTCCCCCCTTCCTCTCCCAAGTGTATATCTCAGTTCCACCACCTTGGCAGGCCACTTATGTGTGATCATAGGATTGCCCACTTTAATTAAGATCCAGGGTGAATGAGTTGCCTGGAACCAGATGCATCTCAGCTCCTATTCAGAAGCAAGTACCATCAAGTCTAGATAAGGGTGCATAGGTTTGCAATCTGAAACAACTCCACCCATTCACCATTGCCAGCTCCTTATGCCACCTCTTTCCTGTCAAATCTCTCTTCAAAATACATTTCCCAGGAAGACTTAGTTTAGCCCAACCTCTTAACCTTCACTTCCTAGAAATACTAAGCTAACTGCATTCATAGTTTCCATGATTCTATCTTCCCTCCCTTCTTGTCCTTCCATTGTCTCCCTTTTGTTGAGATTTAGATGGCATGTTCCTTGGGGTAGACTGTTTTGTTTATGTTATAGTAATAATAATAATTTATTATTTGTACCCCGCCCATAGTGTACATAAAGAGTAAAAAAGAAATAAACAAAGCAGTAACTGCTAGGCTATTGCGACTAGTTCCTTTTACTACACAGGCATTTTATGTTCAGTGCCACTTACGACTTTTTCTTGTCTGGTTCCTTAAGGAAAGGGCCCATTTGTTAAGCAGCACTTGACTGCTTACATATGCCTCTGCTGCAGGTTTTGCTAAATAAAAGCACCACAGCAAAGAATATAAAATCATGCACTGAGTCACCAAAGGGAATTCTGTTTAGGAGATTCCAGGCGTGTTGGTGGCTTATTTGTGTCTGTTAGGCCTCTTTGGAGCATTGCAACCCAGCCCTAATCACATTTACTTAATGTTCTATTGATTTAAATGAAATTTTATTCAGAATAAGTATACAGAGGACATCAGCCTTTGCATCTTGAACTTGCTAGGATTGCTCAAAGAAGACTGTTCACATTGTCTATTTTTGGAACACCCCCCCCCCGGTGAGGAATAAATTACCGGTATATTTACATGAGACAACAACCACATTTTCAAACCTAGCGTAGAATGTGAAGCCATGGGTGCCTTGGTGTTAGAACTCTACTTCCAGGCTACCACCAGCAAGCAGTCTAAGGCAGAGGTAGCTAATGGGATGCCCTCCAAATGTTGATAATGCAAAAAGAACACAAGAAGAGCAAGTCAGATCAGACCAATAGCCCATCTGGTCCAGCATCCGCTTCTCACAGTGACCAACCAAATGCCTGTGGGAAACCTGCAAGCAGGATCTAAGCACAAGGGAACTCTCCCCTCCTGTGGTTTCCAGCAACTGGTATTGCAACTGGTATTCAGAAGCATTAGTGCCTCCTAATGTACTCCAACCAAACCAGCATAAATTTTAGAGAAGTTCCTTACATCAGTGATATCACATTGGGACATAATTCTCTTTTATCGGATGTGAATACAACCAGTTAAAGATCATTCAATAACTTCAAAAGGAGAGAGAGTACTTACATTCTACTATATCTCAAGAACGTTTAATTTGATCAGCAGTTTCAGCGATCAAAAGTTCTGCATTGAATTTTGCAAGATGCAACTCCACTCCGGGACCTTAGGATGAAGGGCAGGGAATAAATAAATAAATAATACAATGACCACAAGTTAATTGACAGTTTTGCACAAAAGAAATGTCAAAGGAATGGTATACGTTTTATGTATATCTATGAATATTTTACAGAAACATTTGAATTTTCGTTCATTTGGTTCCTTTAAATAAAGTTCGTTTTTCAACATATAGAAACAAAAAGTACTGTTTAACAATATAATAGTAAAAAAAAAGATAACTCATGTGATAAGCTAACTCATTCTTCTGCATTTAGCACCATAATATTTTTGGACATAGTCAAGTTTACTGAGGTGAACGAACAGGGCCCTTAGAAAGGGCTGAGCACAGGCACAATATATCCTCCACTGCCAGAGCTTGATAGTGGTGCACAGGTTGGAATCCTCCACATTCCTTGGCTTCTTGTTGAAAGCCCGCAGTGAAAGTCATTTTTGACAGCAATAGACAAGTCCTCTGATAGGCTCAACCTCCTTGCTCCATGAAACCACCCCAGGCAGATTTCCTCGCTGGCTTCAGTAACAAGAGAAATTAGCTTGTTGCTGTTCCCTACTACAAAATGTGCCTTGCTTGAAGGACTTTGCTAGCCTGAGTCAGTAGGAGCCAGAGATTATATTTCTGCCTGCTTATGCTAAGCAGCAGCCAAGATTGGAGAAGGGCCTGGTTTGTGGTGTAGAGGCTGCTGTCTTGTTTTGTTGCATGTTGCTACTAGTTTGTCGACTAGGTTTGCACAAAATCTTGCACAGCCCTGTGAATTGCATGCAAGGAACATAACGAATGCTGAATACTCGTCGCCTCTCTCACTAGTGGAAATTGAACCAGTGATAGCTTTTTACCTGTTTGTTCTACCACCCACGCTGGTACCGAATAAGAACATTTCAAGGAACACTTATTCTTTAGCGCCATCTTCTGGTAAACCAGGGAAACATCAGATTTGGCCTATTTTTTGCTTCTGCAAAACGAATACGAAAATGATATTTAAAAGAAATTAAGTTGTAAACGATAAGTCTGCTGTCCACCAGCCTCAAACCCCATACTTGGTGACTATTCTGCAATTCCCTATGAGACGGTATTATAAATAATTCGTGCAGATTTGATACCCGCCCCCCTGTACTTTTACTGCTATTTTCTTGATCTAAAATACAGAGCAGATAAAGCAACTCTTTTAAATGGGGCAACATTCAGACTAACTCTTGGAAACTGCTGGAGTAAGTCTTGGCAGTGGCACCATCAGGGCTCAACTCCGGGGGCAGAAGACCAGAACCTCAGTAGCAGAAGGAGCAAGATTACTGCCAAATGCAGCAGGACTGGCATACCACATTTTGAAGTGGGTAAAGTAATAAACATAATGATAACAATGTCAAGAGGACCACCCCTTAAGTCTCGAGTCTAAAATTACCTATAATTGCAGTCTTGGGTGATGCTCCAGTTTTGGCAGCCTCCCACCAGCCCTCCTGCCATGCTGGGCTTTGGGAAGGAGGCATTAAGGCTCAGTCAGGGTCCTAGAGTCCTCCTGTCTCCTTCCCAAAGCTGAGCAAGTGCTAACTAGATTTTAGGAACGAGGCAGGAGGACTCTAGGCCAGGGGCGTAGGAAGGGGGGCGTTTTGCCCCAGGTGTCACCCTGAGGGGGGTGACAAATGGCGGCCGGCCGAGGGCTACACTCACTGTAGGGCGGCTGAGGGTACGCTGTCATTATGGGCACCGCTCGAGCGCAGTCCATATTGGAGCCGCGCATGCGCCGTCTGTATCGGTGCTGCGCATGTGCCCCAGGCGGTTTGCCCCACCCCTGTGGGCAGTTTGCCCCACCCCTCGACACCCCGCACCAGGTGCCAGAGAGCCTTCCTTCGCCACTGCTCTAGGCCCCTGACAGAGCCCTCACACCTCCTTCCTGCAGCCAGGCAAGTGCTTACCAGGCGCTCTCTCTGCTCAGCGTCCAATGCACTGGACTGGTCACGCTGCCCTAAAACCACCTCTGCCCTCCCCCAGGTGTTGGGTTATAGTTTAGAACTTGTTCCACTACAGTGGTCATTGTAAGCAAGTGCCTCTTCCAATACTCAGCCCACCAACAGCAACAGGATTCACATCAGCTATAGAAATAAAGCACTATCCCAACCTTTATATGTCAGAGGCCAAACCTGTCACTGCTTATCAGTCCTATCAAACTGTACACTTATGTCACTTGCTTCAAGCAATATGAAATTTGCCACTTGTTGCTGGCAATTCTGAATTATTCCCACCCCCCTATGGCTTTTTACTATAGGACTGTGTCATTTCTTCTTCTTCTTCTTCTTCTTCTTCTTCAATAAGTCATATTGCCAGTTGCAATTTAATTTCTTTTTGTACTTTAATATTGTACAAATCTTCAGGATCAAATATTGATGCTGTTCCACAATTTGTGTCCTGAATAAATGCTGTAGAACTGTGGTTTTATCACCTTACATCAGGGATTATTATATCTTTTGTTTCCTGCTCTTACAGCTGCTTTCTGGAAATAAAATATTTTATTCCCGGGCAATTCTACAGCTGCAAAATATGTTTCTATAACTAACTGCTTTTGAAAATATCTAAGGTATAAATATATCAGTATAAAAGAGTGGTGGGAAACCTGACCCGCAGGCCAAATTCAGCCCAGCAAGGGACTCCATTTGGCCCACAAGACTGTTTTACACAAACTACGCCCACTGGCAGTGCACCTGATGTCAAAAGCAGGCAGGAAGTCCCATCCCATCAGTCGACAGGTGGTGACTTCAAGCCCACTAGATAGGCTGTGCAACCAAGTTCTCCATGGGCAACTTGATCATGTAGCCAATTCTTGCAGAAGACAGACTTTAGGTCACGACTTTAGGTGTCCAGCAGCACTTTAAAGCACCACGCAGGGCTCTTTGCAAGCCATGTGTGCTGCTTTGAAGTCCTGGCAGTCATCACCTGATGTCATGTGACTGACAGCTGGGAGGTTTGCGAGCCATTGGAAACACCGCTCCTATTATAAAACTACATGCAAGTACTCCTACTCCAATGAGTACTTCTGTTGCTATATAACATTTACTTAAGACTCTAGTCATACTTTATAGCTTGGTATCGATGCAGTGTGGTGACCTTTGACCTTAGCCAATGTAAGTAAATCCTGTAATGTTCTTCCTGCCATTTGCCAGATGTTAAATCTTGTTGCCACCGATTTTGTATGCAGCAGAAACCATTTCCAGAGGAGTAGTTCACTGTGTTGGGCTGTGTACACATTCGTGGTTAACCTAGCTCCAGGGCCTTCCAAACTGCTTTTGTTTTTGTTTTAGCCCATGTGCACACAAAGCTAGTCAGGATCCACAGACATCTTGGAGTTTCTGCTAAAAAGAATGCTGCGTTTTGATGCAGTTTCTAACTTGGAAACATTGCTTGTTCATTGTGTGGTGAATTGTTTGTACAGATGTGTACAAAGAATATATGTGTTGGGGTGGTCCTAAATCTGTGACATCAAGCAGGGTGTGTGTAATCCCACTTCCTACCTGCACTTTGGAATCATTCACTTCTGGCACTCTACTCACCTGTACTCCTCCCTGTGCCTATCAAACATCATATAGTTCATTTATCATAAGCATCATGAGCAGACAAGGCAAGTGCCTTGCTGGAAGCCCTCCCTCTTTCTCAGCCTTGCTTCAGCCAGAGCACATCTCTCTTGGGACTTCAGGCTACTGATCCTGCATGGGAGAAGGTGGAAATGTTTAAAGCGCCTGATGGAGCTGACCCTGTCTCCACCCAATGGCGTGTACACAAAATAGGAGATTTCAAAACAGACCAAGCCATTCCGATGCATGCAAATTCAAATTGAAATACAGCGAGGCAAAAATGGCCAAAGGTAGCATTTTCTGTATTTCAAAATTCTCAAGACGTTGGTCTGAATTAAAAAGTGTGTCCTGATGCTAAAGCTGATCAATGTGAATGTGAAACACTCTCTGTTTTGGTACAGTAATTCTATGTTTCCTTCCATAGGCACATGAATTATAATGGCATGTTTCTCACAATACCTGATTTTAAACATCCATATTAATCTCATAATGATAGTTTACTTCTGTTTTGTTTACAGGAAAATGAGTAACTGTCACAATTTTATTTTATACAGTCCAGTAATCTGCTTGTGTGGTTAAAATGCAACAGATTTAGGATTCAACTCAGCTTCGTTCCCTGCAATCAAATAATATTTTACCATCTGTATGAGACTTTTTATTTTTCTATATAGATTTAGATGTCATCTTCTGCCACTGAACTAATACATGAAATATGTGGTGTTGATAATATTTCCAGAGCATTGGTCTTAACATTCCTATTCTCCTACTTAACATACTTATTTTGAGAATGGTCTGTTGTAATTCTTAAATTGTGTCACTCTCAAGAGGAAAATGTCTGATTGCACTGCAGACATAAATTCATGCTCTTGAACTACTGGCTGATTCTATGATGCTGAAGGTAGTAAAATGGTATTAATCATTCAAACAGCATTTTTAGATTTCCCCTGTTGGATGCCTGGAGTGGAGCAGGGCGGTAAAATCTTTGCAAGTCCAGTTGCAATGCTACCTACATTATGCATAGTTCCCCGGCCTTTTGCTTCTAACCAGTTTTCTCTACTGGTTGCACTTGGTAATTCAGAGCACACCAGTTGCTAATAACTCTATAGACAAATTGATCCTTTAGCTATTCTTCAAACTCTGAGTCATGCTAAACATAGAGTGCTAGCCACAGAGGCTTAAGTATAATTAAAAAAAAAAAAATTCTCCCTTTGGTATTGTCCAATTTCACAGAAATCTGTAATTTTTCTGCTAAGACATTTCCCTCAGATAATTAACATAGTTTAATGAGGATGTTAGACACTGGCTTCTCCTTTTGCTCCAAATTGCATACACACTATTGTTAGAAGTGAACTCTTGGGTGTTTCAATGTCATACTAATTATTCTTGGTTCTACATTGCACTACTTACAATTCAGGCTTCCTCAAACTCGGCCCTCCATATGTTTTTGGCCTACAACTCCCATGATCCCTAGCTACCAGGACCAGTGGTCAGGGATGATGGGAATTGTAGTCTCAAAACATCTGGAGGGCCGAGTTTGAGGAAGCCTGACTTACATAATATTTGTCTGCCATATCCCCTGTGGTCTTGCACCCTAACACATGCATATATTGTGGCAGACTTTATTGGGATGTCACTCAAGATACACAGGGCAGGGCTTCAATGTCTTTCACCTTCCGAAGTGAACTATTAAAAAAGAAAAAAAATAACCCGCAAGAATTGCACTGTACCATAAATGCATGGTTTGACACTGAAATGGCAGAATGGCTGCTGCAGAAACAGGCTGCTGCAGTTGGCTACAGTTGAACAGGGGGTTATTGGTTTATGGGGGGTTTGTTCTTGTTATTATAATGTTATTTTGTGCTTTTATATTGTATTTTTATGTTGTGAACCATCCTGAGATCTAAAGATGAAGGGCACTATACAAATTAAACAAACAAACAAATGTGACATCAGCAACGACACCCAAGTGATGTAATGTCTGAACATCTTTTCTTGCGCTGTGGATATAAGTTGGAGCCTTCTTCAACAAACATGAGGAGCAGGGGTTATACTGTGCATAGCTGTGCCTTGAGAAAAACCCTGGATAAAAAAGGTTGGAGTGTAGTCAAGCCCTTCATTAAAATGTTATTTTTAACTGAGGCTGTAGAATGAGTCGAGCTCAACAGCATTAGCAAACGGGGAGCCAAATGCACGACCTAGATTGTGTTTCATGGTTGTAGGCAGCGTGGTGGAGTCAATGGGCAGTTGGAACACCTGAAGAATAGGATGGAGGCTTGGGACATCTTTGCTCCCCCAGCACCTCCTGCATTTGCCGCCTGAGGCTGGGAGAGACAACAGTGGCAGCCACTCAATGAGGAAGTTCTGGCCTGTGTGAGACTAATATCTAGCTGCTTCAACAATCCATTCAAGCCAGGAGAGGCAGCTGCAGAATGGCCATCATGGTTGGACCATCAAAGAACAAGGGGGGGAGGGAACTTTTATACTTTGCCCTGCTGTAGTGACTATTGCATCATTGTCTGTTTTATTGAGTTTAAAATATATTGTAAGCCACCCTGGGAACTTCAATTAGTAGGCAGGATATAAATACTCCTAAATAACAAATACGGCCAAAACAAGCCAGAGTCTTGTTGTGGCTTGTTCAGTCATCCCATCCTGAGTGCATGGTTTTATTTTCCTCAAACAAGCCATGAGCAGCAAACCAAGAACAAACTTTGGTTACCACTTGTGGTTTGTTGGGAGAGAAACAAACCACGAGCCCTAATTCAGCTGACACAACAAACCATACTCTGGATCGTTTCATCCACAGAGCACCAGGAACAGGGGAGGTGCATTGCAAGACCTTTTGAGTAGCGTAGAGTAGACCATCACGCTGCTTGTGCGCATTAAACCATAGTTCGTTTTAAAGTGCGGCTGAATGCGATGGGGGAATGAGGCCAATGTACAGCAAGATTATACCAAGTTTGTATACCTCCAAGTACATCTCATGCACATCTCAAAGCTCGCTCCCTCAGAATGTTAATGTACTTGCTTCCTCTCTCAGTATCACGCCCCCAGAATGTTAGCATGTACATCATACCCAAAGGACAGATGGAGAGGAGACGTCACAGATCTATGTATGGGATATATAGGGAATGACCTACAAGAGAGCCAACAGAGGTGAGAAAGACACAAAAATGACTGGGAGGGGGAGGGGGTTAACAGCCAGACTTTGCTTCAGATACTTCACCAAGGAGAAGAGAAGGACAAATTGTTGCTAAGGGAAATGAGACAGATGGTTGGAACAAACAACTTGCTGACTCTTTCAGGCCTTAAAACTCTCCAGATCCTGTTGTGAAGGAAGAGGGGGAAATTAAGCTGCCTGTGCAAACACACACACACACACACACACACACACAGCCTTAGGCATGTGTTTCCAACAAATGCACAGGTGTCATCCGCACACTGCTTCTGCTCTGTCCATCACCTCACAACATCTCTCCTATGCCACCCCCACCCCACCCCACCTCCCGCTGTCCTCGTTTTCCCACGATTGCCTCTACCTCTATCTCCTCTGCTTTATTAACCGCCTCGGCCAGTTTGTTCCTCTTAGCAATTTGCTAAGAGTGCTGGATGGAGGGAGCCTAGCTAATGCTGTGCCTCTGGAATCGAGAGCGACCGAGTTAATGTCACGTCTCTGGGGTACTCCTGCGGAGTAGCTGCATTAAATGACGGTTCTGGAATGGAGTGTCTCTCTGTGTGATTGGGCTCTAGGACATATTGTCTCCTAGGGAGCACAGCACCACGACATTTAATGCCATCTGATCCTTTGGGTTTCTGCCTTTCTCACAACTGTGCCAAGGCCTGCCTGGCTCATGAGCCTCTCTGACTTGGATGAAGCTCCTGTGATTAAGAATCCAGTCAACATGTCCATGTAGCCGTCGCCACAATCCAAATCATAATAAATACAGGCAGCCATTGCGGGAGGGGGAGAGCTGGGAGGCGGGTTGAGGTGAGAACGGAGCCAATAATTTGTCAGCTTTGTTGAAAGCAAGAAAACAACAACTGGTATGTAAAGTTGGAAAATAAAACACACTTCCCAAAATATATGCCGCAAGCCTACTGTGGTTGTGGTACTGTTAAACTGCAGTGAATTAGAAATCTAGCCACCATTCTGTATTACAGGTATGGGGAAGCTTGCCTCTGACCCTCGAGATATTGCTGAACTACAACTCCCATCAGCCATGGCAAGCTTGGTCAGGGGTAATAGGAAGTTGCAGTTCAGCAATATGTGGAGGGTCAAAGGTTCTCTGCAATCCTATATAATAAAGTGGCTGTGTCCCTACGTCCAACTTTCCGTGTGTCACGGAAGTGCGCTACTGCGCATGTCCCACAGGGACGCAGGGATTGGACAGCTCTACTGTCCCCCCCCAACAGGGACACAGGCATTGGAGCGGCCGGAGAGGGGGGCGTGTCCGGGAGGCAGCGGCGGCGCACGCGCGGTGTCAATTGGAGCAGCGCCGCCGCCTTGCACGGAGCCTCCTCCACCTCCTCCTCCGGCCGCCGCCGCCACCACGCTCCTTCTCTCCCCCGGCCGCGCCGATCACGCGAGCCCCCGGCTTCACCCGAGGCCTACCCGCCCGAAGCCGCCGCCGGGGCCGCGGGGCCTCCTGAACCGGGCGGCCAAGAGGAGCGCAGCCTGGCCGCCCTGAGGTTTCTGCTGGGCGGGGGGCGGCGTCGGGGCCGGAGAGCGGGGCGCGGAGGGTGTGCCCGGCGGAAGCTACCATGGCGGCCGGGCACCCTCTCAGCCCTCGCGTGGGTATCTAGCGCCCGTTTTTAACAGGCTAAATTCACTAGTTGCTATATAATATATACCCCTTTTCTTTAGGCTGTAGAAGGCATTTTTAAAAACTTTTAATTCCTTTAGTCTAAATGTTTATAGGCTGATCTAGAACCAGATTCTCAGGACAGCTTACAACAATGTCATCCCGTTGTAGTTTTTAAAGCAAATTTTAAAATACATACAACACTATAGGACAGCAAGAAAATGTAGCAGCATAAAAGCATGTGGCAGAGGGGAGAAATCAAACTAAAGCTGAATCAGAAGAAAAGTCTTGTGGTAATAAAAAGGTCTTCTTCCCCTGGCACAAAAATAGCATCAACTTAGGTACCAGGTAAGCCTCTCTGGGGACAACATTACATTGCCAGGATGCCACCACTGAAAAGGCTCTTTTCCCGTGGAGACTTTGCATGGAAACTGTTACCGTTAGGCTCAGTTAACAGCTTCCCTGTAAGTGAAGTGTAGGGCTCCAGTGGTTCTGCACATAAGAAAGACTTGAGTATCAATAACTCTACATCATTTTCCCTGGCTTAATCCTGTTTTAAGTGCAGTTCTTTTTCCTCTGTATATAATTGCTGTAATTGCCACAAGCTTTTCACATTTTGTGTAATTTTGTATGCTGTTTTTAAATTGCCATGTAATTTTCTAGTTTTGTATGTTTATAAATTACTTTTTTTAAAAAACCACCACTCTTCTTTTCGTTACACTTTGAATAATTCGGCAATGACCAATACTGGTTAATAGCAGGTCTTACGTCCTTCCCCCATCACTTACAGTCATTGCACCTATTTTGCTGTTACAATTTGACTGTAATTGCTCATTTAAAACATGTTCACATAACTTATTTCCACAAAACTTATTCCCTGAGCCCTCATATCCCAGTCAGATCGCTAAGATCTGGACGAATGCTGTTAGCTGTCCCTCATGTCACAGAGCCTGGACTGGCCTTTACCAGAAGTCAGCCATTTAGTGTTGCTGGACCCATGCTGTGGAATGATATTCTGTCCTGCTTGAAATTGATTTTCAAAATGTTTCTATATTGCTTTGCACCACCCTGATATTTGTGAGAGGGTGGTATATACATATGAGTTGTCAGTGCCCGGGGTAGCCCAGCTGTCGCCACCGATGCCACCGGATCAACCCCACTGCCACTGGATCAAAGCAGGGCCACACTGAGCCACCTGCCCGCCCACACAGGGGGAAGCCCGGCCAGCTGATGGGGTCCTTGGCGGGCGGAGAGGAGCACTGGGTTGGGCCGTGCTGGGGGCACCTGTAGTGAGGGGCTCCTGGTTCACGCCCACTCAAAAATTATGCACCTGGAGCTACAGCCCCCCTGGCACTGCCCACACAATGCCCCTGAATCTAAGAGTGAATAGGATAATGTCACAACACTATGTAACCAGATTTGACTCCCTGCAGATGCCAAATGAAATCAAAACATGGTGAGAACGATGCTTCCTGAGTAGGTGAACAATTTCACAGCAACCACCGAAAAACTCGACAAAAGGCCATGATGTGTTTCCGCGGTCCTGTGAAAATGTTCACCAGGAACATTATATAAGAGGTTCAGCAATATGTTCATAAAGGTTGATACATTTTCCTTTCAATAAAACCAGTATATGGTGAAGCCTGCCTCCAGTGTAATCAGTCGGAGTGAAGAAAAACATAAGACCTTCTGTCTGCGGTTTCTCAGGCTCCAGCCACCTTACTTCTTGAGCTCAGAGACTTCAGGGCAGAGCATTCACCCTTCAGGTCTGGAACTAAATACGGCCACCCAGAGCCCTTGCCTAGATCCTGACAATATCTAGAGTCACAGAAAACCACAAAATATCCAGAAAAATAAACGGATGTTCACAGAACCAGCTTCTTTACAAGAGTTATCACTAGTTAAGGCATATTTACAGAAATATCCCCCTGTCCCCCACCATAAAGAAAAAACACTAGCCATGCTTGCTTTGATCAATGATGTGTTCATTTCTAGTTTATTTATTACAGTTCTTTATACAGTACCCTGCCTTTCAGGATACATATTCTTCCAAGCCAATGGAACTACATTAAAAAACAAACAAACCAAAAATATAATAAACAATATCAAACTATAAAAAGGTAATCACGATCCTTCTCACAGGAGGTTTGATGGTAGATGGACCCAGGGGTGGTGGGGCAAGCTCCAAAGTAATAATAATAATAATAATAATTTATTATTTATACCCCGCCCATCTGGCTGGGTCTCCCCAGCCACTCTGGGCGGCTTCCAAAAGAACATTAAAATACAGTAATCTATTAAACATTAAAAGCCTCCCTAAACAGGGCTGCCTTCAGATGTCTTCTAAAGGTCTGAAATAATAATAATAAAGTGGTTTTTGTGTGTCTCCTTAGAAAGGAGACTTGGTGTGCTACCCTTTGAATTACTTTCTCCAATTCCTCTGAAGCACAGGTCAAGAACTCTGTTAAGGAGAGATGCCCATAAGGAGCACTGAGTCAGCAGATAGCTTCTTAGGCTCTGTTGCTGAAGCTGAGGCAAATGACAAGAGCTCTATGTCACTGGCATGCCTGTGTGAAGGACACCAACAGCTGGGAGAAGACAGCAACCGTGTATTCTCATTTGGGATGTTCTCCTCTCCATGGCGTACCTTGCTTCTGAATCTGGGCCTGAATGGAAGCACCCAGCCATCCAAGAAGGATAAGATCAAAGGGATTGTGTTCACCTATTCCATCAAAGGGTCCATAATTTCATTGATAAGGGAATCATCACAGCGAGGTATTTCTCTCTCTCTATATATATGGAGCTGTGTATACAGTTATTGTTTCCACCGGTTGAAGTAGGTGTGCAGTTCACACTCTTGGTTTACCAGCAGGGTTAAATATGGCCTCCTCTGTGTTGTGGAAATTCTTGCCAACTGGGGAACATGCATGGTGTGGAGACAAACGGACAGAAAGAATCTCCACGCTGCTCTCATGGTACTCAAACCCAGAGTTTTCCAATTAAGCTGAATGTTGGGAGATTCAGAGCAGACAGGTGAAGTACACACAGTGCACAGATGAGCTATGGAATTTGCCAATCACAGGATGTAGTGAGGGCCGCCAATTTGGATAGCTTTAACAGGGGATTAAACCAGTTCATGGAATGTAAGGATATCACTGGCTACTAGTCAGGGTGGCAATATATTACCTCCAATATCAAAGTCATGCCTCTGAATATCAGTTGTTGGGGAACACAAGTGGGAGAGTGCTAGTACACATGTATCCTGCTTGCAGGCTTCCCACACGCATCTGGCTGGTCATTGTGGGAACAGAATGCTAAGTTAGGTGGACTTTTCATCTGATCCAGCAGTGTTTTTCACTTTTGTTCGTTTACTACCAATGAGCTTCTGGCCTGTTTTCCTGAAGTTGTGAAAGGTGCCGAAGAATTAACCCCCCACTTGGCAGTATGACAAGGAGGATCTTTCCAATAGCCATTTAGGGACAGATTCCAAATTCAGTAACAGGTTCCCAGTTTAGAGACCCAATCACCAGGTGGGGACAAATGTACCCAACAGCAAGGAACAAAATGGTAAAACTTCTGTGTTAGCCTTATACAACTCCATGCTCTGAGTATTCTTCAGTCTTGATGGTGTGTGACTTTCCAGCTGGTATTTCAGTAAAAATATTGTTGCATGCCACCCCAATCTCTGAGTGGTGTGAGATTCCAGGGGTTCCAGGCACTTACTCAGGGTTTGTGTTTCCTTTTGGAAATGAGGCACAGCGGAGACTGTGGTGCCGTTATGATATATGGATTATTTACACATGTATACAACCTGATCCTACAATGGAGGGTTCACAACATTAACACCCCAAAGGAATCTTGCTTATCCCATAGCTGCAGACTTGGATTCAAACACAAATCAAACATTTGCTCTGACTCTCTCCAGCTTGTTACCATACTTCTAGGTCACATTCCTGCCCAAATTTTGCTCTCAACTCTGGCTTATTCTGTTGAGAGAGGGGGCCGCACCCATTTGCCATCTTGCACCAAACACCTTAATCCCCCATCACCTCACCAGGAAGCTATGTTGGCTATTTCTTGGAATTAAAAGGCTGGATTAGTCCACCCCCACCCCCTACCCACACATTCATAACAATATATTAAAAGAAAATGCTGGCTTTTACAAATATAGTAGGGATTGCCTATATAAATTCCCATGTTATTTAGAAACTGAACAGTCCACATTGTTGTGAACACCCCAATATAACTTCCTAGATGATTTGTTTCTAGAGTTGACCAAACCTGGCTTGAGTTTAGGGACATAGCCAGCTTTCCTGGGGTGCCGAAAAAGGCAGCCTTGGAAATGGTAGGGTCTGCCACTGCTGGCACCAAAAAAAGGGGCAAGTGCCATCTCTGTGGGTGACACAGTGAAAGAAAATTGCATCAACAATGGGCCTCATGTTTTGCCTGTCCAACTCACGCAGCTGTGAAATGTGGTGAATTGTGCCCAAGCTGCTGGAGTCCAATATTCTGTGGTTCTGTGAAATTTGTTGCTACTTTTATGGGTAATTCACAACTCATGATTACTGTTATTCAACTGTAATAATTATATGTATGTTAATGGCACAGTATGTTGTTGTATGTTTTAAAAACAGTGGGGTCTACCAGACCCCACACATCATCCTTGTAGTAGCCTTATGTATTTTACATTGTGGGTATTATTGACCCTACTTTGCAGCTATGTTAAGGCTTTTTTTTTTTAAGTAAAAAGGTAAAGGGACCCCTGACCATTAGGTCCAGTCGTGTCCGACTCTGGGGTTGCGGCGCTCATCTCGCTTTATTGGCCGAGAGCCGGCGTACAGCTTCCGGGTCATGTGGCCAGCATGACAAAGCTTTTTTTAGTTACATGCAAATGATGTCATGCTTAATATTTTCTCACAGGTGTTTTATTTGTATGGTTTTCTTGGGGTGTATTTGAACCTGAAACTGGACTGATATACTCAGTGGAGGATTAATTCTTATACTAGCCTCTGTTAACTTATTCCAGGTTCCTTCAGTTGTTGGCCTCTGTAAGGTTAATAATAATAATAAATCCCCCATTCAACCTAAGGATCCTGGGAAAGTTACAACACCTTAAAATACAATATTAAAAATAGTTTAAAAACTTAGAATTACAAAAAATGAAATCACAACAGGTGTCAAAGGCCAGGGTATATATCATCAGCCTCCCTGCCAGAGGATTGGAAGGTAATAGCCAATGTAATATCAGTTTGCAAAAGATAAGATCCATGGAGAATAAGACCAAGGAAAAAGCTGGGAATGTCAGAAACGTCATTGGAAATAAGAGTGGAAATTGTCACAATGTGCATGTTTGAGGTCAGGAACGGAAATCACAGAAGTGAAATATGAGTGGGGGGAGGGTTTAGTCTGCAAACGTTACACACATAATTATGTTATTTTCTGCATTGTTTTGGACATTTGCCTTCCATTAAAATTAATCACACAATTAATTATGTTAGTTTCAGGCATAGTGGATAGTGAAATGAATAATGTAGGTTTCAGTGGAAGCTGAATGTCAGTTAGAACAGCACTGATTACGATAAACACAGAATGGGACAGAAGTCACCAGCTCCTTACATCCCTAGAAATCACTGCAACACCTTCACGTTCTTGCTTGCTTGGCTACTATTAACAGCCAAAGTCTGGCACTTAGGTCGTTTAAATACATTTTATGCATAACATCTGACAGAGGCCAACATTTATTTTGTTGTTGTTGAGTTTGGTTCTTCCCTGCAGCAGTAATGGAAGCACAGATCCACATTCAACATAATGAATGTGAATTTCCCCCCACAATGCAGCTCATTCAAACCCACCGAGTGACTAACAATGGGTGCCTGGCAAGGGGCCACTCGGTTGCCAAGGAATCCCGGATGCCTTTGGAACACAAGAGGCTGTTACAAGGAGCTGTGCAGTTCAGCTACAGAACAAGGCCTCTTATTTGAAACTATTTTCAGAGACATACATGCTTTTCCAAAGACTGTGGCAGTTTGCCAGGCAGGCTACTGTGGCTATTCTCTTCCTCTGAAGCCACAACACTAGAAACTGAGCTCTGCTTCCCCTGTTGGGCTTTACGGATGCCCTGTGCTGGCTCTAAATGAATCAGAAAGGTCATTCTTGTTTACCAAATACCAAATGTCTCATTCTTGTGGGTCTCTTTCATGGGTCTTTGCTGGAGGAGCCTTAACTAGGCATTTCTGTAAACAAACCTTCAAAGATCAGGTGTATGATGTAAAATCTAGAGCAATGTTGGCTTCATCCTTTAGCTGCAGCTCATTTGTATGGGAGAAACAGTTGATGGAGTGCCCAGTGGATGGTCTCTTCAGAGCTGGCAAAGGCTGACAGCAGCCATAGCTTATCTCTGAAATAAGTACCGGTAGAAGTGATACCTGAGTGTCATTACCTGGGACCCAGGTGAATGTCATGACCCACTAGGGTCAATGCGGCAGGCAGGCATTTATGAGCATACTTTGCTCTCATACATTGCTTTCAAAGCTCTAATATTTTTGCTTTGAATCAGTTTCTACTGAACAATAGCTTACAGTCCGCTGTCAGCAGCTAGCAGGACACCAAGGAGAGGCTGTGCCGATTAGGAACACAGGAGATCTGCCAAGTTCTTTCAGGCTAGCTGGAAGGTGAAGTACAGAGTACCCCTATACTGACATGCTCTCACCCTCTGTCACAGAACATGCTTCTGATACACAACTGACCTCAGCCTGCTAAGTGCTGAGCCTGCACAAACATGTTCCCAGTCACAACCACAATGACCGTTCCCCACATCAAAAAGGGGTGCGCATTTTGCGTGGCTGCGAGCAGCCCTCTGGGATCCCATGCAGCTCCTGGCAGTTGGGGCTGGCACTGCCTTCCCAGGTTGGATACCTGTGGTCTCCACCTATGCCAGCAGCCGCCCAATCCCGGCTGGGGAGGCGTTGCCAGGGGGATTGGCCAGGTAGAGGGAGGGAACACACCTTGCAGGAGTCAGTCACTACCTGGGAAGCGGCCGTTGGATCCAGAGCTTCCCCACCCTCCACTCCCTCAATTAATGCTTGTTATGCAGATTAATCTTTTATTTCCACAGCCACACAGGAACGCAGACGCTGCTATGACAAGGTCGCTGTTAAAGGGCCGGAAAGGACTTTCCCTGCATTGGCAGGTTTCACCTTTCCCGTAGCAATTCGTCACAACTTTGGCGGTTGCAGGCCTTGGGCGGAATCCTTTAGTCATCTACCTAAAATGGGAGGGGGTGTGGGGTGGTGACCCCCGCCCCCACTGCGGCGGCGATACCAGGGTTCCCGTTAAAGGGGTCTTATGGGGAGGCATTGACCATACGCCCAGAGGTCGTCATTGCCCTCCCCCTCCAGCGGCGGCGAACAGGGGGGCGGGCTATCTGCTTGAACATATGTTCTCCAGAGCTAGCCCACTCCCCACACATGCTGGATAACCCTGTAAAGTACCCAGAACCCCGGCTGGGGGGCTGGGAAGGATAAACGCCCAATGCCTGAGCCAAGGTCTCCCTACATCTGAATATTAATAAAGTTGTGGCCAATTTAATCCCATAGAACGTTGTCACGTGTCGTTATTCCCCTCAGGGGCTGCCTGGGGTTCGGGGGAACTCCGCCTAGCCGCGCAATGTATCTGTGCCATTGTCCTGCATAAAAGTATATACCTAGCTAAGCAGAGATTTTTCATGCACCTCAACCTGTCTTTTTGCTAACAAGCAGGGCCTCGCTAACCAGCTTCACATACCAGAAAGGTGAAGTGGCCTTGAAGAGACCAGAAGCTCCAAACTGAGCACTTCATCTAACAGACTACCAAAAATGCAACATTTTGCACGAGACAGAAGAATAGTGAATTTATAAACTTTGTTCAGAACTATCTGTTGCCATGGTACAGCTAGTAGACAGGAGTGTGCTTTTTTGTATACCAGTAAGGAGTCCACAAGCTGTCCACATGTTCTGTTATCCAGTCATGTTTCTGAAAGGGATCATTCACGAGCTAACCTCGTAAAGAGAATGTTATGAAAGTGTCTTGAATTTTGTATTCAGGGTCCAGAATTTGGAGAATGCCTCTGGATCATTTATTCTTACTGCGGTCTGCAATAAACACACCCAGGAGGTGCATGGCCCCTACCCTTGCCTCCCCCCAACTAATTTTTTTGTCATTTTTTCATGGTAATATCACAGATTTTATGGTCAGTTGTTTTTTAGTATACCTAAAATATTTTGCTTCTTAGGGGCTACCCCACATTTTGTGGCTTGGCTTTAGAAAAATAGGGGGTCCTCAGTAATTAGCTATGTAATTGGGAACCACTACTGCATAGCATTATGCTGCTTCTATGATGCTGCCTCTGTCATCACTACCACTGATTACCTTCATCTTCTGAAAATACACCTTCCTTCCCTCCCTGCCCCCAGGCTTTCCCTGAATCCTGTCTTCCGTATGTTCTAATGCTTTATTGTATTTCTAGTCTTTTTATTGATGTTCTCAGTAGTTTGCATGGATGGGTTTATGGTTTATGCAATATTTGCCTACACTGCTTAAACATATTTAATATATTGAGCAGTATAAGAAATGGTCTTAGATAAGTAAATACAAATAAACAAGAGGCACTCCTTTCAGGGGAGGCGCATTGTTAGGAAGTAATGGAGGAACAAGCACTGCTGGTGCTCACCTCAGTTCTGTGAATACTGATCAAGAGCAGGCTTCAGTCTCTGGGGAAGAGAAGCCAGCACCTTCCGCCAGCAGTAAATTGACTTTCAAAAGAAGAAAATAAATATTTTAAAGGCTTGCAGAGCAATCTCTGCATAACAGATCAGTTATACAAAGGCTTTAGCTGTTACTCACTTGAGCGCAGGAAATAAACCTTAACAGGAAGGTTTTCACATTTTTTAGAAAAAGGCAACTGAGAGAGCAGAATCTCCCATTTTTGTGCTGATTTTTATCCACTCGGGCTTGTTCACATAGGAAAGGGGCTGCCTAATGAATAAAACTGCTCAGAAATTTAAGTTAATGCAAAGGAGGGGTGCTAGGATTGCTGCCTGGGATTAGGCATTTGCAACATATTTGACCAGCCTTAAAGGTTGCTTTGGGATGTGGGTGGCGCTGTGGTCTAAACCACTGAGCCTAGGGCTTGCTGATCAGAAGGTCGGGGGTTCGAATCCCTGCGACGCGGTGAGTTCCCGTCGCTCAATCCCAGCTCCTGCCAACCTAGCAGTTCGAAAGCACGTCAAAGTGCAAGTAGATAAATAGGTACCGCTCTGAAGGGAAGGGAAATGGCGTTTCCGTGCGCTGCTCTGGTTCGCCAGAAGCGGCTTAGTCATGCTGGCCACATGACCCAGGAAAACTGTCTGTGGACAAATGTCAGCTCCCCCGGCCAGTAAAGTGAGATGAGCACCACAACCCCAGAGTCGTTTGTGACTGGACTTAACTGTCAGGGGTCCTTTACCTTTAAAGGTTGCTTTGGTTTCACCTTTATAGGTTATTTAAGATTAGGCAGCAATTGGATGACACGCCCAGGCCCAGGACATTTTACTGCCTGAGGCAGAGAAGCAAATGGCACCCACTCCACCCACACTCCATCCCAAGTCAAGGTGCATAGTACCCAAAGCCAGCTACGTTATTCCAGCACCTGTACAAAAACATCCCCAAAAGCACTTCCTCCCTGGCAGCAAAAATGCAACAACAATAATATACAGTAACTAGCCAGCTGATGCTCTTTCATCCAAAACTTAGGTGTCCAAGGCAGTTTTAACCTGGTACTGCAGCTTCTTCTCCAATTATTTAATGCATTTTTATTTTATTTTAAAAAAAACTGATTACACTGGAGGCAGTCTCCATCAGCCCTAGCTATCATGATCAATGGTCATGAATGGCCACAGGTTCTCTATGTAAGGTATGCATATGGATGTTTTTGGATAAGGTATTAACTTTCAAGGCAGAGAAACTATTTGACAGGGCAGACACAGAACAAAACATGAGCAAAGCCAAGTGTCTCTCCTCCCCGCTTACCTACGAAATGCCCATAAGTAAGATTCAGGCAAAAGCTACAATAAGCATACTTCTTTTCGGCATCCCTTGGGCTTACCTTTGAGTACTTGCTTGGGAATGGGGAGCAAAGGTCCTCTTTCCTCTGTGTTGCAGATTCTTTTATATTGTTTTCCTGGTCACTATAAGTCCTGCTTCCACCAAGGGGTCCTTTTTCTGGGCTGTTTGTGCAAGATGAGTCTCCAGCCTCCATGTGGAAATACAGCTGCAATGCATGATTTAAATATTGAGGAAGATTCATACATCTGTTCAGTACATCGCAAGTATTTTGCAGGAAGTCCAGAAGAGGAACTGCCAGCCATATGGAACTTGACACAATCTTCCAGATGTTAAATAGGATTATTTATTATTTAGAGGACTGCCAGACAAGGTCTGTGAAAGTTCCCCCTTTTGAAGCTGCATGGTTGCCTAGTTTCATACTTTTAAAAAACTCATTGTCTCAAACACTTGTTTTATATTTGGCTTTATTTTGGCTTTTCTATTGTTAGCAATATTGTCAGCTGTAGTGGTGCATTTTGTAACTTTATAAAAACAATTGACCTTGTTGATAACTTGACCTTTTGACATGATGTGGGGCATTTCCCATGTACATTTTTTGCTGATATTGTTTTGGTTGTTTATAATGCTTAATGTGATCTACAGAGCAATCCTCAGCGTGCACATGTGTTGTGGTGATGATGTGGCAGATCTACCAGCGCATTCCAAATCCTGCCAACTCATGCCAGCCAGGATGGAAAGGAGGGATCTTTTTCATTATGCCAGCTGAGTGTGCAAGGATTGGGGCCCTTGGAAGATCTGTGGGGCTTTGGTTCCAACAGATCCAATGCTGTTAGCACCTTTCCCCCAAACACCTCATTTGGGGGCTGACTGCTCCTGCTGATGGGAGTGTCTCCTCTCGGAGTGTCGTCTCTGACACTGTGAAGCCGAGGGAGCCATGGGCTATGATGGAAGTTGGATGAAGGCTAAAGCCCAATTGGTGCAAGTCTTATTCTGGCTAGTGCATACAGTCATACCATAACCTACCATGTAGCGGTGTGAGTTGCAAAAAGGGCACATTTCATAGCTTACAATGCATTCGCTAGCAACCAGCAGCCAGAGCTATTTATTATGGTCCAGAGGCTGCTGACTCCCATTGTGGGAGAGGGACTTCTGGAGCATTTGAGAACCCACAGTGATCAATTGGCTGCACATTTTGAAGATAAAAGTCTCTCACCATCAGTGTGATAACATTGCAGTTCCAGCCAAAATATCCAGTGCTGGTCTGTGATGTGTTATGGGATATTTATTTTTTTCAGTTTACGCAGCCTGATGATGTGGACACAGTGCTTGCAGCTATATGCCTGACCACAAGCCCTCTGTACCCCTGACCCTCTTGGCTTAGTAAATCTAGGTTTTCTTGGTTGGAGTCTGATGAACACTTTCTTGAGTGTTATTTTGAAAATAGTGATGATATCACCACTCCTAAAGAAACCAGCCTTAGACCCTTTTGTTTGGACTAACTGCTGACCAGTCACAAATACAAATAAGGTGGTTAAGAGGATCATGATGGGGCAGCTGCAGGCATTCATGGCTATCACAGATTATCTAATTTCATCTGGGTTCAGGTCTGGCCATGGGGCAGAGCTGGCCCTGGTTGCCCTGATGAATTATCTTTACCAAAAGTGTATGAGTCTCAATCTCTATGTGGCTTTCGCCACATGCTTTGTATCCTCCTGGACCAGATCCAAGGAATGGGAATTAGGGGCCCTGTGCTACAGTGGTTCTAATCCTACTTACATGACTAGGCCCAAAGAATAGCACTGGGAGAGTACTACTATTCAGCCTCCCTAATGCTTTGGCATATCCATATGAAACTTTTGGAAGAGGTGATTGGGAAATCTGGGGCATGGACCATCCCTATAGAAGGAAGAAGCCACCGCCAAAGAAGATAGGCAGAATAATTCAGTGAACTATGCAGGACATATTAGACAATTTGAAACCCAAAAAGACATTGGGTTTTTCCTTTCTTCTTTCTTTTATATAATGGGAATGTTTAAAGCATAACTTGTGAGCTTTGTGTATACGTTTTTACATTAGTTGAACTTTTAAAAGTCACTTGTAATAAGATGAATAAGGTTTAAAAATTAGATTGTTAAGAATATGATTTTAAGGATGTGCATGAATAATGAGTAAGATAATGGAACCAGGAGGGGGAGTGGAGGGAAGTCAATGAAGATTTATGGTTGAAATTGTTAAAAGTGAATTTATTTATTTTTTTGTTATTTTTGGAAAATTAATAAAATGTTATCCAAAACAAAAACAAAACAAAAACGGAAATCTGGGGCATGGTTCTTTCTGTATGCTGATGATACTCAGCTCTGCTTCTCCACAACATCTGAATCAGGAGACACTATGCAGGCCCTGGATTGCAGCCTGGACGCTGCAGTGGGATGGATGAGAGAAAATAAGCCTGAATCCAAGGAAGATGAAGGTGTTTGGGGGGGGGGGGGTCCTGTGACTGATAACTTAGACATTTGCCTGCCTTGGATGGGGTTGCAGAAGCAGGTATGCAGTCTGGGGGTGCTTCGGGATCTAGCATTGTAACTGGAGGCCCAGGTAGCCTTAATGCCTAGATCAGGGGTAGTCAACCTTTTTATACCTACCGCCCACTAATGCACCTTTCTTGATGGTAAAATTTCCTTACCGCCCACCAGTGCTTGATGGTAGGAGCGATTCAGTTTTTGCAGTAGAACCCCTACTGCCCACCTAGAATCCTGAAACGCCCACTAATGAAGGTTTAATATTGAAACCCGTATCTATGCGAACAGGGGCAGTCCTAAACTCTCTGTTGTGTATAGTGTTAGGAAAAAGGAAGTGCATGTATGTTACAAGTCAATTTCACATATGTGCCAAATTAGGTGTCCTTGGGTTAGCTTCTCTCTCTCTCTCTCTCTCTCTCTCTCTCTCTCTCTCTCTCTCTCCCCACACACACACACCGTCTGTCTCTTAAACTCTCTAAATTTGCAACACAGACCACAATTTGCAACACTTACACAGCCGATGCAAGAATTACCCCAATATATTATATGTAATGTGCTGCAAATACCCCCCCCCCCAAAAAAATCCTGTGCAAATGCCGTGTTGTTATCAATTTGTCACACACATGAAGATCAGCTCATCTGACTACTAGCACAGCATCGTGTTAAAGGAAACAAATATGGAAATAGGACTGATTATGCCTACCTAATAAATGAGGCCTTGTTTGACATGAAGCTCCCAGAATTCCTCTCAGTGCTGGCTGGTCATTTTCACAGTGGAATGTGAGGCAGTCACAAGACTGCAATGTTGCTTGTCAATTGAATGGCGTCATGGCCATCTTCGCTAGCAACACAACAGTTTTTTTTTGCATAAAGGGTAAAGGTAAAGGGACCCCTGACCATTTGATCCAGTCATGTCTGACTCTGGGGTTGCGGCACTCATCTCGCATTATTGGCCAAGGGAGCCAGCGTACAGCTTCCAGGTCATGTGGCCAGCATGATTAAGCCGCTTCTGGCGAACCAGAGCAGCGCACAGAAACGCCGTTTACCTTCCCGCCAGAGCGGTTCCTATTTATCTACTTGCACTTTGACATGCTTTCGAACTGCTAGGTGGGCAGGAGCTGGGACCGAGCAACAGGAGCTCACCCCGTCGCAGGGATTCGAACTGCCGACCTTCTGATCAGCAAGCCCTAGGCTCTGCAAATGAAAATGCTATATTGACTAGAACAGTCATTTGATTTCTTAACTATTAGCTGGTTGGAAAGTTATAATAAAGGTACAGTAACTTATAAAATGTTCCGTTCTTGAAACATTTTTGCAGTTTCGGTTCTTGAACCTATAATGGGTCTTGAACTGATGGTGTCAGGTGGAGCTATTCTGCTTGCACATCATCACCTAGCTCTGACAAAGGGAGGAAACTGGAGGAAGAACAGCCTAATCAACAGAGGAAACCTCCTTCCTTTAGAAAGCTACAACAAACCAGATGATACTGACTCCTAAAAAAAGTTTCAGAACAGGCTAGCTTGATAGTCTTCTAAGCAACTAGAAGACCAGCTCTTAAATTTCACAGGAGCTGGTACTGATACCTCTTTCCCCTTTTTGCATATGTCTGACATTGGTTGTGGCTTTTATTCCTGTTTCACGGATATTATGCCAGCCTTGCATTTAAGCACTAGCCTGGTAACCATAGGTGACAAGAAATTGCATGCAAGGAAGTGAAGGGGCTGGTAGAAGTAGGAGAGATCATTCTGTTTCTCCTCTGGGCCCAGCACAGAACCAAGTGGGTTGCTAGGGGAGGGAAGACCCCTACTTTGTACCCAGTATAATAACAACAACAACAACAACAACAACAACAACAACAACAACAACAAACAACAACAACAACAACAAACAACAACAACAACAACAACAAATTATTTATTATTTATACCCTGCTCATCTGGCTGGGTTTCCCCAGCCACTCTGGGCGGCTTCCAACAAAATATTAAAAATACAATAAAACATCAGACATTAAAAACTTCCCTAAACAGGGCTGCCTTCAGAGGTCTTCTAAAAGTCAGATAGTTGTTTATTTCCTTGACATCTGATGGGAGGGCGTTCCACAGGGTGGGTGCCACTACCAAGAAGGCCCTCTGTCTACTTCCCTGTAACTTCGCTTCTCACAGTGAGGGAACTGCCAGAAGGCCCTCGGAGCTGGACCTTAGTGTCCAGGCTGAATGATGGGGGTGGAGACGCTCCTTCAGGTATTACTGCAGAAGGGGAGGGACACTCCATCATTCCTCTGCCAGTCCCCAGCAGGCTAGTAAGTTTTGTGGCCTTATTTACAAGGCTGTGTGTATCATACTATGTAACAGCATAATACAAAGACTATGGTAGAATTTTGTGGTGTACTCAGCCATCAACTGGACCTACGGGGGGGGGGGTCCTTTTTCTGTGCATTGACATAGTAGTTACAACCCAGTCACCTCCTGCTTCCCAAGCTTCTTTGCACTCTCTTGGTCCAATTTGAATTGTTCCTCATACTCAGACAGGAAAATACATTCAAAACCAAAATGGATATATACACACACTAAAAACGTTAAAACAAAATTTAAAATGTGGCTGAGAAAAAGAACAACAAATTGGAGAGCTTTGTGAAATGTCTCCCCTCCTGCCAAACGAAGTGTCACCCCCCCTATAAGAAATCACCTGTATTTTTATTCTGCCTTTTATATTCCCTCCTCCGCTTTCTACCTTTTGCTTTGAAATGCTCCTTTCACCTTTAACATCATTAATAACACCCACAAGTGATGGCGCCGAAACACAATGCATGCAGCCCAGTCCTGTGCATGTCTACGCAGCCAGCTAAATCCTATTGAGTTCAATGGAGCTTACTCCCAAGTAAGCATGCTGAAGTACTGCAGCCTATAAGGCATGGGTAGGCAAACTAAGGCCCGGGGGCTGGATCCGGCCCAATCGCCTTCTAAATCCGGCCCGCGGACGGTCCGGGAAACAGCATGTTTTTACATGAGTAGAATGTGCCCTTTTATTTAAAATGCATCTCTGGGTTATTTGTGGGGCCTGCCTGGTGTTTTTACATGAGTAGAATGTGTGCTTTTATTTAAAATGCATCTCTGGGTTTATTCGTTCATCCCCTCCCTCAAAAAAATATAGTCCGGCCCCCCACAAGGTCTGAGGGACAGTGGATCGGCCCCCTGCTGAAAAAGTTTGCTAACCCCTGCTATAAAGCATTCTGGGTGTCACTGCTGAAAATGCCACCTTCACCAGGTTTCTGTGCTAAGAGGCAAGGCTGTATTTGCAATATGTCCTGACAACACGTTGACATCCATTTGAAGGGCAGCACAAGCACGAGGCTTGCTCTCTGAACATTCCCGGGAGCATTCTTTAGCCTGCACTGACCTTCACTTAAGGAGGAGCCTGCTTGCCAGTCATCCTCCTTCAAGTCACGTCTAAAGCTGTCGTGAACAGGGAGTGGGAGGGGCACGAACCCTCCAGGCTTCCTTAGGACAACCCAGCCAGCTCAAACTGATGTGTGCCTATTGCATTATTGAGTGGAAACTGGAGCTGAAGCAAAATCACATTGAAATAGCTCTTGCCTGGCCACTGGGGCCGCATTACCAGTGACACTGACTGACTCATTCTCCGAAACACTCCAACTGCCAGTTTTACTTCAGATCATATCTGCCAGTAATTTGATCATGTCTTCTGCGCGCAAGCACACACACACACACACACACACACACACACACACACACACACACACCCAACTCTGTGGTTACTCTCCCCATCAAGCTTCTTCATCTTCCTAGCTAGAAAGCTCAGGAGCCCCGTGTCAGCTTATTTCTGGCGGAATAAATCACATTTTTCTTCTTACCAGACATCAGCAGGTGGCAGAGACATTGGCTGGTGGCACAAAATGATTTCAAGGGAAGGGTATGGAACAGGAAGGCCACAAAGGTTTGTGAAAATACATAATCCCCCAGCTCTAATAATTAGGCTCCCTGTAGCTATGTGGCTGGTGAGACGCTTTCTTTGTAGGATTTACAGCAGTGATGGGGAACCTATAGTCCACGGGTCTAATTAAGCCTGCGAGGCCTCAGAGGTTAGTTCACCAGTCCATTTTGGGCAAACCTGTACATGCCCTCGATATTTTTGAAGTTGCAAAGCAAAGGTGGGGAACCTGAAGACAGGGACTGTCTTATTATTAATGTTTCAAGTCCCTCTCTGGGAGTCTTTTCAGGAAGAAGAAATGCTCTAGATAATGAATAAATAGGTATTTGGGTAACAGATGAGACAATTAACACCAATGCTAGATCAGCTGTTGCCTTTTTGTGGCCTAATAATGCTGGCTTGTTTACACTAGTGCTTTATTTTACTTTTCATCCACAGTTCATGAGGACATTTCCCTTAAATTACCCAACAGTGATTGGAAGCCTCTGCCTGTCTGACAAAGAACAGAAGTTGTGCACTCATGGTGGTCAAACAGCACCGGTTTGGGGGAAAGGATGGCAGGCTTGATGTTGTTGTTGCTGCTTTAAAAAGTGTTCTTATATTTAAATATTTCTAGTAAACCTCAATTTTCATTGAGAGCTGAAGGTGAAGCGGGGGTGGTGGTGGTGGTTTACATTTTATTGAAAACGAGAAATTCACATTTCCACTTTGGTCAGTCTTGTAGAGCATCATCATCATCATCATCATCATCATCATCATCATCATCATCATAAATTATCTTACCCAAGCTACTGTGACTGATGTTATCTTATGAAGCTTTCGACTTGAACTTTTGTTTCTCCCTCCCTGTGATGCTTCACAGTAACCCCAAGAGGAAGGTTCAGTAGGCTTTTGATGCTTTCCCTTGCCTCCTTTTGCCAAGGAATCTTACTAACGGTACAATCCTAACCCCATTGATTTGAATAGGACTTGCTTCTGAATAGAAGGCTTTCCCTGTAATATATCTCTAGGTGGGAGATTTCTCTTACAGTCAGCTGCCTGCCACCAATCTTAATCCGTTTCTCTGCTGTTGCTGCCCCCTTGTGACTTCTGCTGGGGTTTACAGCCCAGTAGAAGCCCTTTATATAACTTGTGCTTAAACTGCCATCTCCCCGCCTTCTTCCCATGCTCATAATACAAATGGAATTCAAAACTGGCTCTGTTTTCATCTGCTGCCATGCAGTAACAATGCCCACAGTGTTTAAAGGTGTTCTTAAGCATCCGTTGTGAAATGACACCAGGTCCAGATCTCTCAAAGCAATCGCTGTAGAGGTATAATCCTCCTTATCTCAGTAAATCAACCTTCAGACTTCTGGAGGGTGGTGGTGACATTCAGTGACTAAGATCCAGGCTAGAGAAATTCACCCATGAGGGCAGCCCCACTGTGGGTGAGCAGCACAGCCTCTTGGCTATTCTGCCTGCGAAGCCATGCTGGAGGAGGCACCAGCTGCCTTCTGGCTGCCTTTCTCCCTTTCTTATTTATATCTCCTTATCTCTCTTCCTATATACTTAGGCTGTGTATACACACCATCTATTTAAAGCACACCCTTCCCCCCCAAAATAAAAAATCCTAGAAACCGTAGTTTACCCATTCACATAGCTACAATTCCCAGCACCCATAACAAACTGCAGTTCCCGGGATTCTTTGGGTGTTTGTGCTTTAAATGCATGGTGCATATGCAGCCTAATTTTCATTAGGAGTTGGGAAAGGGTAGAGCAGGGCAAATGAAATGCCTAAAAGCGCAATCCTACACAGGTCTACAAAAAGTACATTTTGTTGAATTCAACAGAGCTCGCTTCCTGCTAAGTGGGTATACAGTTGCAGCCTAAAAGAGACGAACAATGGAAGGAAGAGTCTCTCCTTCACTCTAGGTATGATTTATCTGGCATCATCTCCTGGTAGGTGGGCAGCCCTCATTCTGCAGAGATTTCATTGAGTGGGGATCCATGTTGCCCATGAAGTATCCCAGTGCTCAGCAGCACACACACACACACACACACACACACACACACACACACACACCACATACCACAGACCACCAGCTGCTTTTCCCATTTCTGCATTTCTCCTCTGCTTTCAAAAAGTATTAGTGCAAACAGTCCTCTTTGAAATTTAACTGGAGACAAGATGCTTTAGGTCAGGACAAAAGAAGACTGCAAATGGGACAGTGTTCTATAAAAAGAAACTTGCTGCTGCTGCTTTTAAGATTTGGTATTGATTTTTCCTTGTGTGTGCTATATCTGTTGTTACGCACAGAGCAAAGCAGGACAGGGAGATGTCTTCAGCGCTCTTCCTTGAGATGCTGCCTACACTGCAGTTCATTAAGCCAGATAAAGATGACTGGATGTGCCAACTCAGGCAGGAATTGGGTAATATTGCCCAATATTTCCTGCCTCACAGGGTATTGTGCTCGCTAATTCCCTCAGCGGACACATTCAGACATCTTCATCTGGCTTGTCTGACACATTTAGATACTATATGATATAAATTAAACTTGTTCTGCAGTGTACTTGACACTCTTTTAAGCAAGAGTAAGCAGTAGAGCGGCCTCCGTTTGTTCTCAAAGCTTGGTTCTGGCAGGAAATGCTACATTAAGTCTAGCAGAGGAAATGGGAGTCTCAGGCCCGGGGAGACAAATAGGGCCAGGTTCTCAGGCCACTCCCCTCGGAACACTTCCATTTTTGCACATGCTCAGGTGCTACTTGCTTTCGCCCTTTAGAGCGCAATCCTACCGCTGTGTTGGTGGAGGAGTTAGGATGGCACAATGTTGCTTCTCTGCCAGCCCCCACCAATTGAAAGGACCATTACTGGAGGGAGTGGGCTCTACTATGGAAGAGGCCCCAGTTGCACCCAGGCAGGTTGGCAGCTACTATTAGAGGTTCTTCTGCCAGCAGTAGCAAACAGGAAGTGCCCAAATGGGATAGGGTGGGGTATTCAATCATTGAGCCCCTTAGATATGCCAGCCTGGAACTGGTGTAGCAAAGAGAAGGCTGCCTCCCCATATTTTGCCCTGGCTTGTGAGAGATGACAGGGCTTGGGGTGTGGTGGCAGACACACCACTCTGCTCTTTCTTGGTTAGGATTCCCCTGTTAGTTGCTCAAGGAACTGTCTGCTGCTGACACATCTTCAGGATGCTTTATAGCCAAAGATGCTATAATCAATGGAAGTGTTCGTTGCTGCTTCTGCCACCTGTTTCCTCCCAGCTGCCTCTTTCCCTTGCAGCTCTATGTCAGTCTGGTTGGCTTGTAAACAAAAAGGCACAGAACAACAGCCAATTGGAGGATGACGCATCATGACAAATGGGTGGGAACAGAAGGCCGCACTAAGGGCTCCTGCAGACTGCAACATGCCACTGGTGCAATAAAACTTCATTAGCGGTAGATTTACGTTGGAGCATCTACACATCATTCTGCTTTATTAGTTGTTCTGCGCTACTTTCCCAGCTTTGATGCATTGTTGCTGTCTGGAGGGGCAACCTTGAGCTATAGCACAACAAAAGCAGGACATACCCTTTATTCCTTGAGCATATAAGACACAGCATGTGTGAAACAAACTGTAGTCTTCTTTTCAGGATGTTCCTGCTCTGTTCATAAGCAATTTCTTGCTTTCTGACAGTGGCACAGGTAAGGATGGGCGAATCTGTTCATTTCAGTTTTTCTCAATTTCTCATTTTCCCAATCTTAAATTTGGTTCTCCACATTTCCACATCAGTTTGATGATGATGATTTTTAAAATCCTCATGCAAATTCACCGGCATTTTAGGGTGAATTTCTCCTAATATACATATATATGTATGGAACTTTGCCTAACACACACATTTTTGCAAGCAATTTTCCTGAACGTAATTAATTTTTGGGTATATTATTTTTACCAACATATGCATTTCTAAGGCACATTTTACCCTCCACTGTGGAACTCGCTTGACAACGTGGATGGGACTTGTAGTATCTCACCGCCTTCATCTGCTCACCATCACCTAGGAATGGGAGTAAAATTGTGCAAATGGCTGAGTGATGCAGCTGGGCACCTGGCCGTGCTCTGACTCTTGCGGTTTGATCTTCCCCTAGAGCAGGGGTGTCAAACTCAAATTCATCGGGGGCCGCATCAGCAGTTTGGTCACCCTCAAAGGGCCGGTGACCCTCAAAGGGCCGCCCTTCCCCTCTCCACTGTGTGGAAATTTTTTTTCTGGTTTTCCTCCTCTAAAAGGCTGGGAGGGAGGGAGGGAAGAGAGAGAGAAGGAAGGAAGGAAAGAAGGAAAAAAGAAGGGGTGAGAAAGAGAGATGGATGGATGGATGGAAGGAAGGAAGGAAGGAAGGAAGGAAGGAAAGAAAGAAAGAAAAATAAAGGGAGAGAGAGAGAGAGAGAAGGAAGGGAGGGAGGGAGGGAGGAGGAAGGAAAGAAGGAAGGAAGGAAAGAAGGAAGGAAGGAAAGAAAGAAAGGAATGAGAGAGGGGGGAAGGAAGGGGTGAGAGAGAGTGAAAGAAAGAGGGAGAGGGAAGGAACGAAGGGGTGAAAGATAGAGAGAGGAGAGAGGGGAGGGAGGAAGGAGGGAGGGAGGGGTAAAAGGGAATGAGACAGAGAGAGAGAGAAGGAAGGAAGGAAGGAGTGAAAGAGAGAGAGGAGAGAGGGAAGATGCTGCTTGCTTCTCCACCCCCCCCCCACCCGAAAAAGAAGGCTTTTGCGAGGGGGGGGAGGAGCAAGAAACGTCTCCGCTGTAGCGGAGGAGATGCTGCTCATTCTCCCCCCCCCTCCACCGCTGCCTGCTGTTCGCAGGGATTGGCGCAGCGCGGGGTGGTGGTGGGATCAGCAGGCTGGTGCGGGGGGCTTCCCTGACGCGGCAGAAAGCCGCGCGGAGCACCCCCGAGGCGGCAAAAAGCCGCGCTGGGCCAAAACGGCCGGGGGGAAAAAACCTTGCCGGTTTCTCCCGGCAAGGCAAAAATGGTGCGGGGGGCTTCCGCGAGGCGGCAGAAAGCCGCGCGGAGCACCCCCGACGCGGCAAAAAGCCGCCCTGGGCCAAAAGGGCCCGAAGAAAAAAAGCCTTGCCGGGTTCCCCCGGCAAGGCAAAAATGGTGCGGGGGGCTTCCCCGACGCGGCAGAAAGCCGCGCGGAGCACCCCCGACGCGGCAAAAAGCCGCCCTGGGCCAAAACGGCCCGAAGAAAAAAAGCCTTGCCGGGTTCCCCCGGCAAGGCAAAAATGGTGCGGGGGGCTTCCGCGAGGCGGCAGAAAGCCGCGCGGAGCACCCCCGACGCGGCAAAAAGCCGCCCTGGGCCAAAACGGCCCGAAGAAAAAAAGCCTTGCCGGGTTCACCCGGCAAGGAAAAAATGGTTCGGGGGGCTTCCCCGACGCGGCAGAAAGCCGCGCGGAGCACCCCCGAGGCGGCAAAAAGCCGTGCTGGGCCAAAACGGCCCGGGGAAAAAAAACCTCTGCTCCCTTCTTCTCGCGCGCGCTGACCTTCGCCGCCCACCGCCAATCAGCGCACGCTCGCGGGCCACATGACGAGGTCTCGCGGGCCGCATTTGGCCCACGGGCCTTGTCCTTGACACCTGTGCCCTAGAGTCTCTCAAAGGGGCAACTGGGTATCATTGAGCAGGAAAGAGACAAGCCATAATGGAGCAGGCCCTGCCCCTGAATGAAGGTCACCCAGCAGGCTACAGAGCCACAGCCACCTGCATGTCCTTGCACGACAGAGTGCTTGATTTTCCTGGCACGTCGGAGCAAAGTCCTGAAACGTAACTGAGCTCAGCCCTGGCGGCACTAATTGTTCAACTTTCAGATTTTGGAGTTTTTTAATCAGCTTGTGCCAACGGGAACAAAATTGCTGCTACCAGCAGAAGTGGTTTTTGTACGCGCAGTTCCAGCCTCCCCCCTTGCCGCCCAACTGCGACTGAAAATCATACTCCATGCATTGACTTAATGTCTCCCTGCAAGCAGCCAGAAACCTTAGCCTTGTGACGCAATTCACGTGGGGTTATTCTGGGGCAGAGATGGAAGCTGTTTATAGAGATGCCTGCAGCCATAAGTCAATTGCAGCTCGCAGATCTGTAGGTCTCTCTGCACCACCTATCAGATTACACATGGCAGGGCAATTGGGGTTGCAAGAGCCAGCACTGGCGTGACGGTCTCTCTCTCAGATATTATCTCTACCAGCTGGTTTGGTAGTCATATTCTAAAAAATGGAGGCAGACTCTTCACACAGTGGCAACATGCAGCACAGTACCAACAAGAAAAGGTATCTGTCCCCCTTGCATCCACTGGGTTCCCCCACTCCTTTGAGACAGGTAGCTCTATGCCTCTAAAAATGATATTTGCCAACTAAAACTGAAGTATACACACACACCCTGCTCTTTGACTTCACCTTTGAACTTCCTTTTTACCAAACTTCTTGTTTGGGGGGGGGGAAGTTTCCTCTTCTGAGGGACGCGGGTGGTGCTGTGGGTTAAACCACAGAGCCTAGGGCTTACCGATCAGAAGGTCGGCGGTTCGAATCCCCGTGATGGGGTGAGCTCCCGTTGCTTGGTCCCTGCTCCTGCCAACCTAGCAGTTTGAAAGCACGTCAAAGTGCAAGTAGATAAATAGGTACTGCTCCGGCGGGAAGGCGTTTCTGTGCACTGCTCTGGTTCGCCAGAAGCGGCTTAGTCATGCTGGCCACATGACCCGGAAGCTGTACGCCAGCTCCCTCGGCCAATAAAGCGAGATGAGCGCCGCAACCCCAGAGTCGTCCGTGACTGGACCTAATGGTCAGGTTTAGCTTTAGCTTTACCTTCCTCTTCTGAAATCCAATGTGACCATGTTGGATTTTCTTGGCAAGCGGCTGTTTACATGTATTTTTAATTTAATAGCACTGTGGTCATTGCACCCAGCTGGTTCAACAACCCTTGCATCTCGCATGAGGTCCTGGATGCCACTTGAGGTTAAATCCAGGGAGGCCGTTCCATTTGATGACCGGCTGTTCTAGAGCACAGTCTTGGAGGACATCTAGGAAATTTACCTTTTTGTCATAAGCATATGTCGCCAGTCTATGTCAGGGTAGTTGAAGTCACCCATTACTGCAACATTTTCTCTTTGGGATGCTTCTTTGATTCCATTCTTCCTCTCAACAGCTGAAGCATCATTACCCGAAGAAAGGTAGATCTAGACTCTAAATACATTTCTGTTTGACCACATAGACCACCAACATCACAGATACAGTAAGCAACAGTCTATCTCCACAAAGAGGCTAGCTTTTACCTGTCTCAGATTCACATTAAAATGTTAGATTTCACCTGTAATCTTTGTATTTTGGAACCATCCAGCCAAGTGACCAAATATGCCTTCTCTTACAAATCTGCAGTAATCTCTGCACATGCTCTGAAATCCAGGACTCTGTTCAAGCAGGTAGCATGCTGCTAGTTAAGTTAGGCAGACTTTAAAATTTTCATTTGCAAGTATGTGTGTGTGATAGTTGCCTTTTCTGTTTTTCCTCTTTTTCTCCCTTTTACCAAACAAAGTTCTTCTTCTTTAATACTTGGGATATTTGCCTTCTTGGGTTTAAAACAAAATTTCTCACTAATATATTTCCCGTGTTCTAAGACTGCACACAGAATGATTAAACCTGACCCTTTATGTTCTAAGGATGGATTTAAAGTTCCTGTAAGGTTTTATGTTTATGCCATGGGCTTTGGTGAAATAAAACAAAAACCCCTTTTAATATTTTCCTACAGCTGGGCTGGAGGGAAGGGTCCCCTTCAGTAGGGCCCCCATGCAACTGGGAATTCCCCCCCCCAGGTAGGTTTAGGTAGTGGTGACAGTGCATTGTGATTCTTTTTTAGGAAACATTTGCAAAAATAGAAGAGGTCTGCCAGTAAGGAAAGTCTCCTCCCTTTCCCCCGCTGATCCGTCACAATGTAATTGGGCAATTTGGGCATTGAAGGAAGTTGTCCTCATTCTTTCATGCTCCATGTGTCTCATGTCGTATGGGATTATCTCACACACTGTACAACAATAAGGAGACCAGATTTGCAGCATACCTCCCCCTTTTGCTTTCACAGGGTACATCCAGGACAACTGATCCCTCACATCAGACTCCTTTCCTGAAGCCAAGGGCAGAGTGGGAAGTGCAGGCAGACAGAAGCACCCATTATGGAAATGGGTCGTGCCAGGGGTGTCTCTTGATGTCAGACGCTATCGGACTCAACAGAGGGTAATCAAATCAAACGCTGAATATCTGCTCTCATTAATCAGATGGATTAAAAAAATGCAGACTTGGGGGCAAAAGCATGAATATGGAGATGAATCAGCATAAAAGAAGGGGATGCTCCAGGCCTCAGCTTCCTCGGGTCACCAGGAGAGCAGGGAGCAAGGAAGGGCTCTGTGCGGAATGAGCAAGGAGGCTGAAATCATGCCTTGAGCACTGCTAGAGCCTGTGGGGGCCAGGGCTGCTTGTCACGCTAAAGAAGCATCTGAGGGGTGAAACAGTCAAACTGGCCTTGATCCTCAGTGTTGCAAATGGCCCATTCCCCCCCCCCACCAGCCTTTGCAACGTAATTCTCAAATTCATTATGCAAAATTGGCGGATCTGGTTTGCAGCACTTCAGGCTGGCATCTACCAAGAACCAGGGACAGTGAAAGGAAGGGGAAGGCTATCTTACTAAGGGACTATTAGTCCTCACTGCCAGGGCAGCAGGGCTTCTAAACACCATTTTCTGAAGGCAACCGCTCATTAGGACCAGGGTGGGAGGCTATTTTCATCCCCAAAGCCACATGCCTTCCTGGGAAACCTCCTGGGGGCCACATGCTAGAGGCGGAAAGTTGGAGCAACGAATATGCACATTCATTGGAGCAATAATATGAATATTACCTTTGTAGAGTAGGCTAGTTTCTGTACACACTCACCCACACCCCTCTCTAGCTTCCACCCAAGAGGCAACCAAGAGGCATTATTAGAGTTCAAGGACACATTCTAGCCAAGCAAACTCAACAAAGCACAACTGAGCAGGGGGGAGGAGAGTTATATGGAGCTACAAAAACTTGGATGGACACATCTGGACCCCAGGCCTGAGGTGCCCCCACTCTACTTTAGGGGGCGCCATCAACCGGAGGGCACCCTTTGCGTGGCCACGCGCAGCACCCCGATCCCTGAGACAACAGCAGAAGTTCCTGGTCCGCCTCCCCACGTCACAGCCCTTTGAGGTTCCCACCAAACCTCAGTTCTAATGAAACTATCTGTGGGGGGGGGAGGCGGAGCTCTTTGCGTAGTTAAAAGGGGCGGAGCCTACCTGAGAGCGCGCAGTCGGCTCCACAGCTTCACCCTCCCTACCCTCCCTTTGTTTAATGGTCTTAGGATGGTTGCTGTTAAGGGACCGGGAAGGAATTTCCCTGCATTGGCAGGTTTCACCTTCCCCATAGCAGATGTCACAACTTTGGCGGTTTTAGGCCTTGGGCGAAATCCTTAGTCTATCTTCCCTATATTGGGGGGGGGCGTGAAGTGGGGATTCCCCCCCCCCCGCACGGGGATGATCCCAGGGTTCCTTGTTAAAGGGCCATAAGCTGAAAGGTTGTCAGTGCACTCCCCAGTGTTGCGGTGAAATGGGGCCGGACACGCTGCATAAACAAATGTCTTCCAGAGCCAGCCCACTTCCCAGACAGACCTGATTACCCTGATGTGCCCCAGATCCCCGGCTGGGGACTGGGAGGGATAAGCCGAGGTCTTCCTACATCTGAAAGTTTAAATAAAGTTGTGGCCAATTTAATCCCATAACACGTTGTCATGAGTCATTCATTTCTTCTGGGTGGCTCTTGGGGTCGGGGGCCTCCTCCTGGGCACGCAAAAAACACTGTAAATCTATGGAGGTATTAGTGTAGACTTCCCATTGTGCTTTCTTACACCTGCTGCCCTTCTAGCTTATCATTCCAGGAAGTGTAATTTGTTCTACTAGGTCATCCCAGAGGCTTGCTGGCTCAGACGATCGATGATGGTCCAAATCCTAGTGTTCATCCAAAGCAACACGATGTCTCTTTTTCCATGAGTACAAGGATTCCCCAAACCCTCAGGAGCAGATTTGGGGGGGGGTGCAAGAGAGGAGTGGGTGTGTGTAATTACGTTGCGCTAACAAAACAAGGGCGTTGGATAGTGCCCATTGCCAACAGAGTCTATTGAAATGTGGGTTTTTTAAAGATAGATCCCCCCCCCCTTATCTCTGTGGCATCCGTCTCTCCAGTAGCCTGCTTGCAGAGCGGCGCCCTTTGAATTTCTCCTGCAGGCCCAGAGTGTGTCCTGGGTCCAAGCTGCTCACAAAAACTGCCCACGGGAGCTACTGCAGGGAGATACAGTGCCATGTTACATCTTGCTGCAGTTTGCATGGCGTGCATTGCGTAGCCCTCCCTGCTTTGCTGGGTGACTCAGCAGTGGAAGAGAGTGGACGGCCCGTGTCATTAATCCTCCATTTCCATGGCAGGTTTCTCCAGGGCAGATGTCCTGAATGCAGAATTCAGCAATGGCCGCAAGGTGACCCAGAGATGCCACTCTCCATACATCTCAATTTTCAGGATCTCTACCTTGCCCTGGCCCACAACATATCTACCAACCCTTCTTGTTTTTTCCTCTTAGTACATTAGCACTGATATGCACCCCCACCAAAAAACCCCACCCCTATTGCGTATGTAAGGAGAGACCCAGCAATCCATATAGCCAAACATATGCAGACACCCAAAGCCCACCTGATAATTAGGTTAGGGGCGCTGTGGTCTAAACCACTGAGCCTCTTGGGCTTGCTGATCAGAAGGTCGGTGGTTCGAATCCCCACGACGGGGTGGGCTCCCGTTGCTCGGTCCCAGCTCCTGCCAACCTAGCAGTTCGAAAGCACGTCAAAGGGCAAGTAGATAAATAGGTACTGCTCCGAAGGGAAGGTAAACGGTGTTTCCATGCGCTGCTCTGGTTCACCAGAAGTGGCTAAGTCATGCTGGCCATATGACCTGGAAGCAGCCTGCGGGCAAACGCCGGCTCCCTTGGCCTAGAGAGCGAGATGAGCATGCAACCCCAGAGCCGTCCGCAACTGGACCTAATGGTCAGGGGTACCTTTACCTAAAAGTCCCATCAGCAGGCACAACCTCTTCAGACCACACCAGCTTCTCCTTCCTACTGTCAACTTATCTGTTGCTAGCCTCCTAACAAATAAGACACAGATGCCTCGAAGCAATGAAGCACTGTGAGTCCTCCTTGGCAGGGTGCTTGTTTATTGTGTGTGGGAAACGGCCTGGGCTGAGTTCTGTGACATCATTATGGCACCCATGTCATTGCCATGGGCTGATTGGCTTCTTCTCTGAGCGATACCATGAGGACGTTGTTCACACACAATGTCATGAACTGCTTAGGAAGTGGACACGCACACTATGGGCGTGGCTGTCATTGTTGCTATGTTGTTTTTCAGCCATGTGGGCTAGAAACTTCCTTTATTATAACAGCTGAAGTTGACACATTCTCAAGATGATAAATTCCATGCCCAGTACCAAAAACTCTACACCTGGAGTTGTCGAGTTCACACAGTCCTTCTAAAGAACAATTTGGTTGTTTTGGGGCACTATATTACATTCTCCTTCTGTTACAACTGAATCTGATAATGGTGCTGGATCTGCTCATTCTCTGCAAAACACATCCACAGGTACTCTATTTCAGATTTTCAGTTGGAGTATAAATATCCAAGAAATTACTGTTCTGTGAACAGCCAGAATCACTTGTAAGGATTGATTCAAAAGTCCATGACTCCTTGAGAAGTTCCCCAAAATATCCAGCAGGGGGAGCTTTTAGATTGCTCCTGGTGCTTGGTCAGACACACCAATACTGCAAGCGGCTGCTGCTGCTGCTTCCCATCAAGTAGGAGAGTTTGGTGGACATTATAAAACCCACCAATTTATTTAACCCGTTTCCCCAGGGGTTTCCTTTACAACAGTGCCCTAGAGTAGAAAAGGAAAGTTTGACAGAGAAGAAATTATGATGCCAAGTTGCATTTTTCTACCTGCTGTGGCTCACCATTTCCTTTGCTTACCATGGAGTCTAATGCAAAAGAGGCAGGACTCAAGATAGCCACTGGACGCCATTGCCTTTATTATGTGTTCACCATTCCTCCACTGATTTTGAGCACCAGCATCACTTGACCCGACTTGATTATACTGAAAAGGCTGGACCCAGGTTTGTGTATTACTGTGTTGAAAACTGAGCCAGTTTGAGCCATGTACATCTCGTGGTTTCAGCATGTCACGCACCATGCTGTATGCTCAGGAACTCAACAGATCAAAGGTCACGAAATATCATGTTTGGGCAGAGTCAAGCATACCCATCTTCTCCATCTCCGTTGCTCGATTTTCAGGACTCCTTCCCACCCACCATGCCATGGTCCAGCCATGAAACATTTGCATGTTTGAGAAGCACCCATCCCACAAAAGCCACCTGTCTGGAAGCACCCTGAAGTCCTCCTTCCTAGGTCCTCCTTCAAACAATGACCCAAATGCACTGCCATTTTGCACATCCTTTCCATGATGGAATAAGATGTTCAATGTATGGCAAGTCTCTCTTTGTTGTACCAGCCCCTGGACTGTCTCACTAGTACACTGCCACTGGCAGAGAGAAGTAGGCATGGTCCTTCCAAGGACAAGGCTGTACTTTGGGCATCTTCTCCTCTCCTTTCTTTAGCTCCCTACAAACTTGTGTTTTCATCATGATGTTTTCACAGCTCTGTTAGAGAGAGCTGAGTTCCCAACAGCAATTTTGGTGGGGGTGGGGCAATGTTGCTGTGAAGATTATGAAAAGTAGGTTTCCCAAAAAATCATTTTCTTTGAATGAATAACCTCTAGACAGGGCAGAAATGGGAGATGTCAGAGCTTTTATTCCAACATAGCACTTTGCACTTACCCAGCGGAAGTTGTCCCTGTGTGTACAATAAGCCTGGAAAGGCCAGGTATATTTGTAGGAGATTTGGGAAAGTAGAAGCGCAGATAGATGACTAAGGATAAAATGAATATTAGACTTAAGTGTATAAGGCCTGTCAGCCAGTTAAAGGATTGCTTTAATTAATTTAGCCGATTAATTGGTTTAATTAATCAATTAAATGTAAATAAATGTGCAGATGGCTAAAACCTCAACAGAGGTGCCTTTTTGAGATAACGGAGGAAATGCAAGTTAAATTAGAAAGAAACAAAAACTTACCACTCACGGACAGAAGAAATGGCCATCTCTAATAGGTTATTTTTCATTCCTCCTTACAGTAGCATAGCAGACTCAAAGTGGCCTAAAAACAAACAAACAAGCGTGAATTGAACTTGCAACCCTCCTGGTTTAAAATGTCTTCCTACTGATTCAAAAGGAATATCCATTTAACAAGACCTTAAATTCTTGCTGGAAATGTCTATGGGAAATCCATTCTGAGCTGGCCCATGGAGGAAAAACAGAAGAGTCTAGGGATGCTGCTGCCAGTGCACTCTCTCCTCCATTCCCAGTGATGGAAACATTTGGCACCAGCTCTTATTATGGCAATATTGGATTAAATATGTTTTCCTAGCAGGTGAGCATATTGAGGCTGGGCTTCAAAATAAAGCAATCATTTCATTTTCAGTTGGCATGAATTTAAATAAATTGATATGTTCACATTAGCAATATTTCCCTCTGGATGGTGCAAATGATTTTTAATATTATACAAAGGGGAGAGCAGAAAAGGACACATGTGCGTGTGTGTGTGTGTAGTGAAGGACTTCTAATCAATGCAAAGGGGCAGGATGAAGACAGCTGTGACATAGGAGAGCCACCTGGTCATTTAAAAAACGCAATTACTTTTTTAAAAGTGGCACCTTGAGCCCTTCAATCACAGAAAACCTCCAGTATGATCAAATTATGAGCACTGGAAGGGGGCACTACAGAGTGGGACCCTAGCATGGGGGTAGGGGACTTTGCCTTGGTGGTGAGCCTGATTTGGATTGCTGCCCCACCCTATACCACACCAGCAATTTGCACCGGGGGGGGGGAAGCTTCCCATTCATTTTAATGGGAGTTTTATTCCTATACAAGTTGCCAGTGCAAGAAACCCAATCTGAACTGGAACCATTTTTTAAATAATAATAAAAAACCTGACCCCCAATCTAGGGTCTGAAACTGCCCCAAGACCACCAACTTGGCAATTTGTGTTCAGAAAGGCACAGCTACAGGTCTCATATGTCATCGTCTTTGGCCTGTGATTTGAAGAGCCCTTAAAGCAGCTGTGGCTCCACAGTATAATCAGAAGAAAGACTATCTGTCATATGCCTCTTATGAAAGGAGTGTTTGCAACACGCTGTTAGAAGTATTTCTCATAACAGTTTCCTTGTTTGCTTAGACAAAGGTAAGTAAAATACACCCAGCTGCGTTCACATATAAAGATCAGCACACACTATCATTAACATGCGTTCAGGATTTCAGGGGTTCCAATTGTCCACAAAAAGATTGCCTTAAGACATCAGCAGCAGAATGTCTCTTCGGAGACCAAAAAGGAGAGTCATAGACACATCAGGCCTGTTACCCCACTCTTACCAGTCTGTCAAGCCACCTCCTTTTTTTCCCCTTCCAGCTTTCCCTCCCGTTTATGCCACAACACTTCCAGGTGCTGTTTCCCCTTCTAGGATGAAAGATGTGTCCAGTTTCAGCAGGAGGCAGAGCAGCCATCCCTAGCAGCAGGATTATGGGACAGCAACGTCAGCCATTCACAATTTAACCGAGCAGAGCTAGGCTAGGCCATGAGAAAGGAACCATCTCCACCTTTTTGCTGCAAACTGAAGATACAAACTCGTTGAGAAAGAGTCCAGCTGTAGCTGTTTGCAAAGACAAGGTCAGATCTTATGGGATGTATTGCCCATTTTTTTAAAAAATTGGTAAATTGACAATGTCTGGAGATAGAACAGAACAGGCAACCAAAATAGCCAAAGTAACTGGTTTCTTTCCAATAGTTTATTCCTTGCTTGTGGGCCAGTGCTGCGTTTTTCAGCATACCTTTCTAAAATCATACTTCCTAAACTTGGAATGAGGCTCAGTGTGAACTAAAACAAAAGAAGAGCAATGCTTATCAGGCTCCATCCAACCTAGACTTTGCCAATCTGGTGCTTTCCAGATGTTTTGGACTACAATTCCCATCAGCTCAGCTGTGCTGGGTGGAGCTGATGGAAGTTGTAGCCCAAAACAGCAGGAGGACACCAGATTGGTGAAAATGGATCTACTCTAGTAACCTGCTTTAAATAGTAGACACCCAGAAGCTTTTGCTTAGCCCACACACAGTGCATGAAGTCTACAGTCATAATTTAGCAACCCCAGCAATTGATTCTCAGAGCTATTTTGCCTCTGGACATAGATCCATAGAGCCAGGAGCTACTTCAAATGTCATCTAGTCAAACCCCCATGCAGTAAAACTGCTGCTACAGCATCCAGCCTCTGCTAAAACAAAAAACAAAAACAAAACACCTCTACAGAAAGTCGACCACCTTCTGAGCTGATCTGTTCCACTTTTGAGCAGCTTGTACAATATTTAGTTAAAATCCCCCAATCAAGCCTAAAAGTCATTGATAGACCTACCAATCCTACAGGAGTGTGTCTAATTACATTTTAAAGTCATCTAATCTAATGGCTGTCACCACACCTTGTAGGAGTGTGAATTCCATAAGTTTAATTGTTCCATACCGGTAAGTACTTTATGGCCCCGAGATCTCCGGTTATAGGGCGGTATATAAATATTATAAATATAAATATAAATAAATAAATAATCTTTCTTGAATCTATTGCTGGACAGTTTCCACGGGTAACCCTGAATTCTTATGAGATAACTTAATCAAATTATGAGTTGTGTGAAGGAGATGATTCTCTCTATACATTCTTTCCTTCACACAACACATTTTATTAAGTAATCTTATATGCTACTCATTCTTCTAAACCTGCATTATTTTTGTGCATACCTTCCTGCACCTTTTCCAGTTCTCTTTAACAGCCTTCACATTAATTTTCTCTCTCCCCTCCCCCCCCCCCGTGTGCACACTGAGACTGCACCCACATCACTGTAGCTTTCTGGGGCTTCCAGGATTCTTGGGGGGAGGATGTGCATTAAATGTGCTTTAATGGTGTGCATTCAGCTTGATGTAAATGCTTTCATTGAGCTAGCAACCATGACCGCCAGATCTTTCCTTGGAAAATCACTGCCAGTTCAGGACTTGTTAAAGGTAGATAGCCGTGTTGGTCTGTCATAGTCAAAACAAAACAAAATAAAAAAAATTCCTTCCAGTAGCACCTTAGAGACCAACTAAGTTTGTTCTTGGTATGAGCTTTCGTGTGCATGCACACTTCTTCAGATACACTGAAACAGAAGTCACCAGACCCTTATATATAGTGAGAGGGTGGGGAGGGGTATTACTCAGAGGGGTGGTGGAAATGGGTGAAAGGTTGATAGGTGTGGTAAACCTGTTGACGACTGTTAACGGCTGCAATTAGTCTTACAGGAAAAAGCAAGGGGTGAGAAGGTTAAAAAAGCTTTGTCATGTATAATGAGATAAGAATCCAATGTCTTTGTTCAGACCAGGTCTCTCCATGGTTTTAAGCTTGGTAATGAGTTGCAATTCAGCAACTTCTCTTTCCAGTCTATTTCTGAAATTCCTTTGCAATAAGACAGCTACTTTGAGATCTTGTATAGAGTGTCCTGGGAGATTGAAGTGCTCTCCTACTGGTTTCTCTGTCTTGTGATTCCTGATGTCAGATTTATGTCCATTTATCCTTTGGCGTAGGGTTTGGCCTGTTTGTCCAATATAGAGAGCTGAAGGGCACTGTTGGCATTTGATGGCATACACAATGTTAGATGATGAGCAATTAAATAGTCCTGAGATGGTATGTTTGATGTTATTGGGGCCAGTAATGGTGTTGTCCGGGTGTATGTGGCAGCAAAGTTGGCATCTGGGTTTATTGCAGGCTCTGGTGCCAGTGTCTGTGTTTAGTCTGGTTGTAGTATTGTTGTGGGTGAGGAGTTGTTTAAGATTGGGTGGCTGTCTGTAGGCGATGAAAGGTCTTCCTCCCAGAGCTTGAGAAAGAGAACTGTCATGGTCTAGGAGAGGTTGTAAATCTCTGATGATCCGTTGTACTGTTTTAACTTGGGAGCTGTATGTGATTACTAGTGGTGTTCTGCTGTTTTCTTTTTTGGGTCTGTCTTGCAGCAAGTTCTCTCTGGGTATCAGTCTGGCTCTGTTGATCTGTTGTTTAACTTCATCCGGTGGGTATTTTAGTTCTAAAAAGGTTTGCTGTAGATCTCTTAGGTGAGAGTCTCTGTCTGTAGAGTTGGAACAGATGCGGCTGTAGCGTAGGGCCTGGCTATATACAATGGATTGTTTGGTATGTTTGGGATGGTAGCTAGAAGCATGTAGATATGTCTGTCGGTCAGTAGGTTTACGGTATAAGGTGGTGTCTATGCGCCCATCCTGTATTTTTATAGTAGTGTCCAAAAAATGTATTTCTTGCATAGATTGGTTCATAGTTAGGTTGATGGTGGGGTGAAAGTCATTGAATTTCTGGTGGAAGGTGTCCAGGGTCTGTTGACCATGTGTCCAGATAATAAAAATATCATCAATGAATCGCAGGTACAAGAGAGGTTTGAGTGGATAGGAGTTTAGGAAGCGTTGTTCTAGATCTGCCATGAAGATGTTAGCATACTGTGGGGCCATGCGGGTGCCCATTGCTGTGCCACTGATCTGGAGGAACAGGTCATCACCAAATTTGAAGTTGTTGTGTGTAAGGACAAAATGGCAGAGTTTGGTAGCAAAGTCCGCTGTGGTTCTATCTGAAATGGTGTTCCTTATAGCTTGTAAACCATCGTTGTGTGGGATGTTGGTATACAGAGATTCCACATCCATCGTGGCTAATATAGTATTGTTAGGAAGATTATTTAAAGATTGTATTTTCCTCAGGAAATCTGTGGTGTCACGTATGTAGCTGGGAGCACTGATGGCATATGGTTTCAGAACAGAGTCCATATAACCGGAGACACCCACTGTGATAGTGCCAATACCTGAGATGATGGGGCGTCCTGGATTTCCTGGTTTGTGTATTTTAGGTAGTAGATAGAAAGTTCCTGGTCGAGGTTCTGCTGGTGTGTTTGTGAGGATCTGTTCTTGGATGTGTGGGGGTAGCTCCTTAACAATCTTGTTCAGTTCTTTTTTGTATTCTTGTGTGGGGTCTGAGTCCAATTTTATGTAAAAGGCGGTATTGGAAAGTTGTCTGTGAGCCTCCTGGATGTAATCGGTTTTGTTCATGATGACGACAGCTCCACCTTTGTCCGCCTCTTTAATTATAATGTCTGGGTTGTTCCTAAGATTATCTATTGCTCTCCTTTCAGCATGGTTTAGATTTTGTTGTAAGCGATGGTGTTTTCTGGTCACATCTGTTTGGATTCTGTGGCGGAAGCAATCGATGTACAGATCAAGTGTGGTATTGCGTCCATCAGGAGGGGTCCATGTGGAGTCCCTTTTCGTGTAACATTTTTTCGGTGGTAGTTGGTGGTCACTGTTCTGTTGGGAGGGTGGTTGTTGTTCCCCAGTAGGTTGAGAGTTGTTGTGTTGTGAAGATGTTGTTTGTTCGACTAATTGCAGCCGTTAACAGTCGTCAACAGGTTTACCACACCTATCAACCTTTCACCCATTTCCACCACCCCTCTGAGTAATACCCCTCCCCACCCTCTCACTATATATAAGGGTCTGGTGACTTCTGTTTCAGTGTATCTGAAGAAGTGTGCATGCACACGAAAGCTCATACCAAGAACAAACTTAGTTGGTCTCTAAGGTGCTACTGGAAGGAATTTTTTTTATTTTGTTTAGTTCAGGACTTGTCACTGCATATGTGAAGGCTTTCCAGAACGCATCGCTTTATGCTTACATTGAACCTCATCTGCTGCCCTTTCACTCAGTTTAGAGAGCTGCTTTGGCATTTCTTCACTGGTTGCTTGGGTTCCCCACCCCTATATATCTTTTGGGGTTTTATATTTCAGCACGCGTTTTGGAACCCTGGAGATATCAACGTTCTAAAAAGGACGCGGGGACACGCTCAGCTTCAAACAGCAGCCCGCGGAGGGCAAGAGGAGTGACGACGGGGGGCGGAGCTTACGGGCTCGCCCCGCAGTCTCCTCCCACTGGTTTAGTTAACTCGTTTACAGAGCGCTCGAAGAGGGCTTAAGATTCACTAGGAATACTGTAGTGCGCTTGACGGTAAACGTGAAACTCTGGATTTAGTGGTTTTCCACACCGGCTTTAGACGGTCGTGTGCATTACTGAACTTCCTTCGAAATGTGGTGATTCTGGCTGGCTGCACCCCAGGGCCCCCCTACACAGAGGAAGAGAAACGGGTCTCTTTGCATCTCGTCTGAAAAAAATGAATAGCCGAGAAGAAGCAGGCTGCGGACTGATAGGGAAGCTCGAGAGAGGGACTCGTTTTTGCAAATATGAGGAATGGGATCCGCGACACTTCCGCCTATGATCTCCCCTTCACTTAAACAAACAAACAAACCCTTCCCTCCAGCCCCACGGAAGCCGTGTAGGAAAAGGGCGGCGGGCAGTAGAGGGCTGTCTGAGCCCCGCAGCTCCTTGTCGCTTTTGCAGTGCGTGGGGAAATCTGCTCCTTGGGCAATGGTGCTTCCCGGCACTTGAGAGCAGCTTGGCAGGCGGAGGGAACGGGGCGCTAATTACCTTTGTCACCAGCTCGTTTTCTACCCTAAAGTGAGCAGGAAGCATATAATCTGCCCTGTCAGAGAGGAGGCTGCGGAGGGTGAAAGCCCCGCCTTCGCCCGCCCCCGGCCTCCTGCAGCCCCACATGCCTCGAGTCGCAGGGCTGTCATGGCCAAAACACAGGCTTGGCTGACAACAAACATTGGCGAGGTGGGCGGGGTGGGGGAGAAGCTGATTAAAGGGGGAGGGGCCGCGTGATTCACAGGATTAACGGGCAGTTTTGAGCTGGAACAGAGAAAAAGCAGTTCTCGGGAGTACCGGTAGCTGCTGCTGCTGCAGCAGCAGCCTTAATAGGCAGCTTCTGCCTATGGGTGGTGCCTGTGGGGTAGGAGTTGTGGGGCAGAAGGCTGGAGCCCCAGTCAGAAAAATGAGCAGGAGGGCCCCTCAAGCACAGCAGGGCCAGTTTATCACATTTTAAGTAAGGGAAGCAATGCACATTACCATATAAAGAGGTAGGGAAAGGAAGACCCTTAAATCCAGAGTCTAAATTGCCAGATTGCATCGCTGCCTGCCTAACAAAGGGCCCATGATGGTGGGTGATTCTGCAAGGTAAAGGTAAAGGGACCCCTGACCATTAGGTCCAGTCGTGTCCGACTCTGGGGTTGCGGTGCTCATCTCGCTTTACTGGCCGAGAGCCGGCGTACAGCTTCCGGGTCATGTGGCCAGCATGACAAAGCCACTTCTGGCGAACCAGAGCAGTGCACAGAATCGCCGTTTACCTTCCCGCCAGAGCGGTTCCTATTTATCTACTTGCACTTTGACGTGCTTTCGAACTGCTAGGTGGGCAGGAGCAGGGACCGAGCAACGGGAGCTCACCCCGTCACAGGGATTCGAACCGCCGACCTTCTGATCAGCAAGCCCTAGGTTCTGTGGTTTAACCCACAGCGCCACCTGGGTCCCTCTCTGCAAGAGGGACCCTTAAATCTCTGGACACTGTGATACCTAGTTAAGTCTACAAACAGAGCCAGTGTGGCATAATGAGTAGTGTGTTGGCCTTGAGTTGAGGAAACTCTTGTTTAAGTCCCATGCAGGCAGAACATTCACTGGGTGACTTTGTGTCTGTCTTTAAAGCAAATACAGAGCCGTAGCTACAGGGGGGCTAGCCAGGGTTTTCTGCCCCTGGTGAAGCCTCCAGAGGGGCACCATTGAGGCTTGCAGCCTGTGTGTGTGTGTGTGTGTGAGTGCCAAACTGGGTTTTGACCCAGGTTGGGGGGAAAGCCTAGTTTCGCCGCTGGCAAATACTATGTTCAATGTATTTTAAGTTCTCATTATCTACTTTTATTAGTATGAACAAAAACATACAGATCATAAAGAATTTTAACTTACCAGTAGGTAAGATAGGCCCCCATCCTCACTTAGAGACTTCATGTGGATTGTAAAAGTGTCCATCTCATTTGAGTCACTGTCCTCCTTAGGGGCAATGCCCTCAGGTCAAGTGCATTCGATAAAGTTATTGTGCTGCAGCCTTCATGACCAAAGTCATGCCTACAAGAGAAAAAAACAACACTTCAGCTTTAACAAATCCTTAGTGTTACACAGATTGTGTGCCTGGGCAAACACACAGTCTATTCTAGACTATTGTAAAATGGAAATAACTGCACTAACTCAGGAGGGCGCCATGTTGGCTATCCCTGCCCTAGCAGGTAGGTCCAGATCTTTCTGTTGCTTCCTTTGCTGTGATTTCTCCCTCATACACTCAGAGTGTTTATCTTCAGTATTTACCATATTTATTAATAAAACAAATGGATACGTTTGTGGGGAAAACATATTTCTAAAAATAAAATGCTTTAATTGAAATGGGGACTCTAGGTTCACCTTGAGTGAATGGTCATTCAGATGGAAAAGATTAAAACCTCTTCCACTTTCTGACCAACAGCTCAAATCCTCTGACCTGAATGTACAAGTAAGAGCTTCTAGATCTGATACTGCAGATGTCCATTCCAGTCATCACTGGCATTTGTCAAGAGCTCACATAGGTCAGCATCATGAAAGTCAATGGTGTAAAAAAGCTGACAATGGCAAGAAGAGCATATGGAGCTATATAGAACTCCTTTATTTTCTTCTTCCAAGTGCATTTGTTGAAATTTCACTGGCAGGGCCAAAATAAAATTAGAGGAATAATTCCAAACTTCATGATTGATTTTACAGTCAGTCCTCAGGTATTTTATCCAATGTGCACTTCACAATCAATTTTAAAGTTATTGTGAGCTACCAATTTGTTACAGTTGCACAGAAAACAAATGAAGTCTTAGATGTATTAGGGTACTGGCAAGTATTAACACAGGGCCCTTCCAGAGTGTCACTATTTTTGGGTGGGATTCAATCACACTCTGCCAGAATCAGGCTATGCAATGAAACCCACTTCACTAGAATATCAGACTTCTTATGATATGGAAAGTGATGCAGAAATGCATTGGAAAGTGGGGGATATTTGCTTGAAACAATGCAAGAGAATCATAGAATCATGGAATTGTAGAGTTCCAAGCCTTATGAGTTGGTCAGGAACATTGAGACAGAGGAAGTAAGAAGGGAGACAAAGCTAGGAACAGAACCTAGTCTGACCTGAGGCTAGCCTTGTGCAGACCAGTATTCAGAAGTGGACATAGCTTATGAGTTTGGTGACCACAGTGGAGGGGTTTTCCCCAGAAACAAGCTCCCTAGAGTACCAGCGGGATCCAAATCTCCTGAGATGCTGAGTACAAAAGGGTATGTTGTGCAAGGACTCCTCCATGTGCATAGCTGGAGTGCAAGTTCCTAACTGTGATGGATGCTAGTGAGTGTCACAAAGGCATAGTGGGGTGGGGGGGGCACTGGGAGGCACTTACCGCAGGGCCTACAGCATGCCTGAGCCACATGTGTCTCCTGGGAGTGATGCGGTGGCTCGGGCGCCTTCAGGCTCCAGGCTGCCCAAAAGCTAGTGCATGCTAGTTACCCGGGGTATCCCGGGTAGCTAGTGCATGCTAGTTACATTGCAGCTAGTTACATTGCCGGAGTGTCAGTAGGTATACCAGTGGTTTGCAGTGCCTCAGGCAGGGCCCAAAGTAAGCCGATTAAGGATGTGCCTTGGATGGATTGATTATGTGAGAGATCAGGTACAGAGGATGTCATCTGCATTTTCTAGAGGTCTCATACTGCTATGTATAATTGGCAAGAGTGCCTTCTTATAGATTCATGTAAGCACAGGTCAGAAACACCCAGCAGCTTTCTTGCCTTGCAGGGCAAAGCTCTCGCTTTGCAAACTTTTCCAAACCACTTGGGAGATTTCACAGTCAAGGTGCAAAGGGTATACATAAAATGACAGTGAGGCCATGCTCCTCGGTAATAATTGCAGGCTAAGTGTCAAAGGTCTAAATTCTGGCTTCGGGTCTCATGTCTGGGGAATACAGTAGGCCCTAAAACCTCCCTACACTAGATGACCTTCAGATCTTCTATACACAAAAACAAATATTTCAGCTGCTAAACATCTGTCCTGGCCGAGCTGCAGACAGTGACTGAACATTAGCTAGGAGGTCAAAGACAAGGAACTAATCAGGTATCAAAGCTGAGGACAAAGCAGGAATTAGCATCAATGTACAATCCTGAAGTCTGCACCAAAGGACTGATAGAAACACACCAGTGCTCAGGAAGACCTTGTTGTCATGAAAGGCTCAGCTGCAACAGAAAGCTCTTTTATAGTTCTTCCTGTTCAAGCAGGTCCAATGGCCAGCCTGTATAGGCAGGGCAAGTCAAAGGCTTGAGGGTACCTAGTTGCCTAGGAAACTGCTTCAACTTTCTGGCTCACTGGGTGTGGGGCAGCCACACATTGATATGAAGGTTCCTAGTTTGAGTCCTGACAGCATTCTCTCAAGCACCCCCATTTCCTCCGTGCAGGATCCTTCTCATAGCACTATGTGATGGTGCAGGCTTGTCCCATGGGGACAATAAAAAGGATGACCCGTTGTCACTGCATGGAGCTTCAGTACTTCTGCTGCTTCTTTTCAAGCATTTGTGAATAGTTGTTTATAGTTTGCTGTTGTATTTTAAAAGTTGCAATACATTTTGAGCATTAGTAATGGGAAAGTAGGACAGAAATATTTTAAAGATGGAATTTCATAAATATGAGTGTTTATTGGTTCTGCATGGCACATTAAATACACATGAGGGCACGATCAAATGGCAATACAGTGGTACCTCGGGTTACAGATGCTTCAGGTTACAGACGTTTCAGGTTACAGACTCCTAACCCAGAAATAGTACCTTGGGTTAAGAACTTTGCTTCAGGATGAGAACAGAAATCGCACGATGGCGGCATGGCAGCAGCGGGAGGCCCCATTAGCTAAAGTGGTACCTCAGGTTAAGAACAGTTTCAGGTTAAGAATGGACCTCCAGAACGAATTAAGTTCTTAACCTGAGGTACCACTGTATTCACCAAGTGAAACGGATGTGGTACAAGTTAAACCAACTCCTGGTACTTTACCACATCAAAAACTGACAAATGACTTGGTCCTAGATCCACCATTTTATTTGACTCACTCTCCCACCCCACCTTCCTCCCAGTGCTCCACTAGCATCTTTAAGAAGATGGAATCGTTTTCTTGGAGGGCATATCCCTCCTCTGTCAAAGCTCTTGAAGGAAACGGATTACTGGAATGAGACATCAGCCCATCTTTTAGTACCTGGGGGTGTCCAAGCCCTCCCTGCCACTGTCAATAACTAGATTCTAAATCTGTCTCTGACTTTTGTGGGGTGGGAGGATTTGCGTCAGTGGGTGACTTTTATAGCTGAGAGACTGGAAAGGGGGAGACTCCTGGAATGTGAAACAGCTGGTGCTTGAGTCATGGGCTAAGGAGGGCCTCCTCACTAGTAGTTTGGAGATGGGGAGCAGGCGGCATTTATTGTAGTCAATTTTGGACACAATGAAGGGTTCGGTAGGTGGACTTGTCACCTTTGCTGGGTGTGGGCAGGAGGCACTTTCCTGGAATTTGCCTATGTAGGTTCCCTGCAATGTTCACTTAGGTAGCGTGCCCCAAGGTATGTCTGGCATGCTGGGGTGGAAAATGTGTGACTCAGAATTTCCCCTCCTTCCCCAGCTTTTCCTTTTTCTACCAGAATCCAGGAAGCTGTAGTGAGGGTTCAACCTGCAGGGGGCATTCCTCCTCTGAGAAGCACTGCCTTGGCATATTTTGAACAGATTTAGGGACAGCACAGGCTATGCTTGGTGGAGAAGAGGGTGGGAGATTCCATTGCACTAGTGCTTATCCTTGCACCTCCCTATTCAGAGCAGTAGCTACAGGAGGTCTAGCTGGGTTTTTTGCCCTGGGTGAAGCCTCCAGAGGGGCACCATTGAGGCTCCAAGTCTGTTTGTGTGTGTACGCAAATGTGGGTGGGTTGTTTTTTTTACCAAACTGGGTCTTTGACCCGGGCAAAATAAAGCCTAGTTTGAAGCTGTTGTGCAACAAACCCACTCCCAAATCATACCTTTTGTGATAAGGAAAGTGAAAGGGAAATGCATCAGAAAGTGGGGGATAAGGATTGCTTGATGCAACATCATCTAACCTCCCTGCAAACCCATCAGAAGGAGAAAGTAACAGAAGTTGTCTAATTTCCCTGCAAACCAATCAGAATGAATGCTCAATAAGCAGGTTGTCAGAAAGCAGTCCCAGTCTCCAAGTCCTTTCCTTGTGCAGTGCCCCTTAATTTGTATAAGTTCTACTAACATAAAAGGCTGCTTTGTATCGTTTGTCCATCTATTTCAGTACTGTCTACACTGACTGGCAGCAGCTCTCCAGGGTTTCAGACAGGGAAGCTCTCCCAGCCTATCTGGAGATGCTGGAGATTGAGCCTGAGACCTTCTGCATGCAAAGCAAATGCTCTGTTCCTGAGCTGTGGACCTTCTGATTGCAGAATTGAGATCTCCTTGGGGCAGAATTTTGATTTCTCATCCCTCCATTGAGCACATACAGCCCAGGAACATACGTTGAAATTCTTGTGTTGAAAGATATACAGAGACTTGCTTTAAATGTACATACAGTAGAACATTTCTCAGCACCAAGAAAATGTAAACTGCCTTTAGTGGGGCCTTCTGCTTATTCCCTACCCCCCCCCCTCGAGCGAGGCTCATTTAGACTCTTTAAACCCATCCTGCCCTATCTCAGCAGCTGTCGTATGCTTATCCACCTCGTTAATTTTTAGTGGGCCTGGTCTTATCTCAGTATTGTAGCAAAGACTAGAGGATCCAGCTGGAATCAAGAACTGGCAAAGGAATGAAAGGATGTCCCTCCCAACTTGTGCTCCTAGCCTTAGGTTATTTTCTTTCCATTCCAGCAGGTATCATCTGGAGCCTTTGCACTTCACTAGGAAGAAAACAGGCACATAAGGAGGTTGTGCTCTAAAATAGAAAGATCAGGTACTCTAAATCTGCATGCATGCGTGCATGCATTTAGGCAGGCAGGCAGGCCACTTGGCCACTTAGTACTTGGCTGAAGGAGAAAGAGGTGGTAGATGGTGGGGAAAGGACAGAAAATGAGGGCGAAAGCCTGGTTTGGCAAATGCTGTGACATTTAAAAATAAAGAGAGATGAGTGTTGAAGGTGGGATATCATTGCCTGGGTGTGCAAATGCATTAATTTTTTTCCCCTTTAGCCCAATAATGTCATAGAAGCTGCCTTATACTGAGTCAAAACCTTGGTCCATCTAGCTCAGAATTGTCTACGCCAACCGCCCTACCTGGAGATGCTGGGTGCTGAACATAAGCCCTTCTGCATTCAAAACAGATGCTCTCCGACTACACTATGACCCTTCCTCTGTCTGGACAGATCTTGCAGGTTTTCAAAGCTCCAGCTTGGGGCACACAAAATGGCACACTGGCTTATTGAGCCCCCAGACCAGAGATCCACTCCACATCCACCTCAACTACCGGTAATTCTGTGGTTTGCCAGCAGCATGTGGAGTTGGTGGCTTGCTCTCTTCCACTGCTGCACTCGGCCAGCTCTTCACCCTTTCTCTCCCATCTGTCCTGTGCATCTGTCATTCTGGCTCATGGAAAGCAACAACGGCATCAGCGAGGGTCTGAAGGCATGCACACCTTCGCTTTTTCTGTGGCTTTTGAAAGGCTGCACTTTCCACACTGCAGTGGAGTGGGAGATATCAGCAGTTATTCACTCTGTGTGGTGTTTGGAGGAAGTGAAAACTCCTCAGGCTGAGTCCACTGTGTTGAAACAAGCACCCGTTTGCCTCAGTCGAAAGATATGAGAGCCACCAGACTTGTGTAGATTGCTGGGACTTGGTTCTAGACCATCCACACTCCAAGCTGCTCATCAGCACCCTGGGATGGGTGGATCTTGAGTGAGTGAGAACTCATACCTAGCTACAGATCTACGTAGAGGCAATGTGATATAGTGGTCAGTGTGTCAGACTAAGAACGGGGTGTCCCGGGCTCAAATCTACCCACAACCAGGAGGCTTACTGGGTGATGTTGGATCAGTCACAATAATCTATGAAATGGGCACATATGCTCTCTTTCTGAAAGAATGCAAAACCGTTTGCAAGGATGCAGTGTCTGCAGAAGAGAAAATGCATCCCCTTCACAGAGGCAGCCGAGCCTCATCCTAATCCAGTTGTACAACACTGACTCTCTGGAGTAGAATAGGAATGTGCATTTCATTCAGAATATGAATGCTCATCCTCACCTGGCCCAGTTATTTGTTTGTTTGTTTGTTTTTTAAAAAAGTAATTTCCTGAGAACTGTAATTTGTTATGGTTACTGGGAATTGTAGCTCTCTGAGGGGTAAGATGCAGTTCTGTACAGTGTGCATAAAGACCATATCAAATTAGAAAACTATTTCAAATTAAGTTCCATGGGGGCAAAGGAAAGAAAAAGCACAGAGGTTGAGTCAAAGGCCCATGTGTTTTCAGGCAGGATGCTGAAAGAGAAAAAGACTGCTCCATTTCCTTTTGGCACAAAGGTTTGTCTAGAAGAGGGGTGAGGAGACTGTGGCCCTCCAGATGTAGCAGGACTACAACTTCCACCATCACTTACAATTGGCTGTGATAGCTGGGGCTGATGGGATCTGGAGTCCAACAACATCCAGAGAAGCACCAGTTCCACACTTACAATCTAGCAAGGGTTCCTAACTACATAGAATCTGGGTCAAAAAACTCTATTGTCTGGTTCATCCCTGCACAGTAGAACTGAGTAGAAGGAAGTTTTAAAAAGGAGTCCTGGTCACACATCACATGAGCAGCCTCCATCCATCTGGACCTTCTGTGTGGAGGAGACACTCTGTGTAGGAAAGAGAACAGAAGTTGGAAAGGGGTGCCGGAAATTATTGAAAAGGGCTTAAACTAGTAGAATAGTTTTATGGGAATGGAAAGCCCTCAAAAGCACTTTCAGGTTATTTTATTTTATTGGTCAAACAAGAAAAGGTTGAATCACTAACAGCAATAGAAGCGCATCTAATTATCAACAGTAACTTTAAAAAAATTCTTTCATTAGTTGCCTTAAACAAGGATTTAAACCATATATGCAAGCCTAAATTTGTTTGGAGTTTTTATATCCCATCTCTTTTACCCAATGGTCACAGGGTGGGTCACAACTAGGAAAGGGCAACTCTGCCAATTTCAGTTTCTCAGTTTTCCAGTCCTAAGTTCATATCTCCACATTTCCACATCGGTTTAAAATTTTGTCAAAAAAGTCCTCATGAAAGTTTATCAGCATTTTTGTATAAATTTCTCTTATCATCACTTCAAGAAATTGACCAGCAGACCTCTTTAGGGTTGAGAGGAGTGGGTGGCCCCGATTCCAGGTCAGCCGTGCTTAACGGGCTTATAAGTGATGGATAATTCTCCCAAATAGTGGCTAATCATTTCAGGCTTGATTTCCACCTGGTTGAAGGTCTTCCCATTGTACACACCAACCATGCTGCCCACCATTTCCGGAAGGATAACCATGTCTCGCAGGTGGGTCTTGACCACCTCAGGCTTCTCCATGGGCAGGGCCTCTTTCTTGGCCTTGTGCAGCTGCTTGAGGAGGGAGTGCTGCTTGCGGCGCAGGCCGCGGTTGAGCCGCTGACACTGGCGGGTGCTGTACAGCTGCATCAGCTGCTCATAGGACATGTTGAGGAGCTGGTCCAGGTCAACACCCCGATAGGTGAACTTCCGGAAAGTACGCTTCTTCTACTGCTCCACTTCCACCATCTTGGCTGCAGTCTCCTCCAGGAAAAGCAGACCTCTTTAGGGTTGAGAACAGACTGGTCAGGTCCAATTTGGAAGTGAAAACAGCCAACCATTAAGAAGCCTGCAGTGCAAATTTGCAAAGCACTTTAGGGTCAACATTGCTCATATTCACTCCAAACTTGACATTGTTGAAACAGGTATTGTGAAGGTGAAGGTGTCTAGAGCACTACTTGGCCATTTTTTGTGGGATCTGTTTCTATTATTATGGCATGAGTATGAAGAGAAGATACTTGCAGTAATTTAAGAGAGTGCCTCTCCCAATATCTGATGACCCTTGCCTTGAGACCTGTAGGGAAGACCTGTCCCATAATTAGTCACTAAGTGTAGCTCACTATGTGGTGACACGGGACAGGGCTTTCTCAGATGTGGCACCCTGGTTGTGAATATTCCTTCCTGTGCAGCTATCCCCATTGTTGAAACTTTCTGTTATCAATTTTGAGGTAAAATTGTTCCCATGTTTGGGGGAGATGATTGCTTTCTGGAGTCCAATGGTTAGCATTTTGTTTGCACTGCTCTGGATTTATCTATGGCTGTAGTTTTATATGAATAATTATTCCACAATATGCCATATTTTATGTTGTATCTTATTTGATTATTTTTGTAAGCCTCCCTGGAATTCCATGAAATGATGGGTGTTTAAAAAATGAAATATAATAATTGATGATGATGGTGATGATTGTGATAATATAACCTTAGATGTGGCCTGTTTTCCTCTCTTTCGGAGTACAGGAGGCAAGGTTTTTTAAAAAAGCGGTGTTTAGAGTGGCATTTGATTGGAGCACACAGTGGAGTAATAGGAAATGATTGTAGCTTATGTTTTTATTGTGGCATAATACTGCTTCTGATCTATGATGTTTGTATTCAGCATTTTATTGGGTTTTTATGCTGTTTTACTTGGCTGTTATGCTTTAAATACTGATAGTTACATGCCCTGAGGGTCCTATTACAGAGAAAAAGGCAGGCTATAAATAGTTAAATAAACACATGAATAAATAACTTTGAACAAGAATAACTACAATGGTTCTGTTCAGATACTATTAGAGATGGGATATGGTGGTGCATCTACATGTCGTGTCAGTTCTTATAGGGCATTTTTCTGTGAAAATAAGGAGCTTGTTAAGTATGTTGGCTGTATGCATTTAAATGCTGACAAAAATAAGTTTCTTTATAACTTTTGCATTGCATACATTGGGTTGCATTCAGCATTAGTTCAGGGTAGAGCTTAATGGACACGACTCACTTAGGCCCATTAATTTCAATGGGTCTACTCTGAGCAGGGCTAACATTGACTACAGTGGACAAGCATTACACCAGGTTAAGGCAGAAAATCTTCTAGATAAGTTATAACTATATCTATTCTAAATGAAAAAAAAGCTTCAAGAAGGATTGGTTTGATTTTTTAAAAAGATTTTTTTAAAGGCAGAGCACTGATAAGGTATAGAAAAATGAGTTGGCAATTAAGGAATGTTATACTGCACAGGTCAAAGAATATAGGAATAAAGTAAAAATTGCTGAAAGATAAAAGCACCTGGACTGATGCCTAAACTATTACCGAAGGTGAAAGGTTTTGAAGTCACATCAATAAAAGGAAAACATTAAACAGAATACATGAGGCAGCTCCCTACTGAAGATGCAAGATACAGCTAAGGCAAGGAACAAATACTTAATGCATTCTTTGGACTCAGTTTTTTTTTTAAAAAAAAATATTGACAAGGGTCATACTGGAAGGAAAACGGACATAAGGTGAAGGCAGGGAGGTTAATGCACCTCAAGACCATGCACCCAATATTAGAGATAAAGCAGGATGAGGCTATCAGTAGCTACTAACCGTGATGTCTATGCTCTACCTACAGTGTCAGAGGCAGTGGGTCTCTGAATAGCAGTTGCTGGGGAACACAAACAGGCGAGTGTTATTGAGCTCACATCCTGCTTGTGGGCTTCCCATATGTATCTGCTTAGCTGCTATGGGGACAGAATGCTGGACTATAGGACTGATTGAGCAGGGCTCCCTTGTGTCCTTGCACATGCTTGCTTGGAAACCTAACTAGAGTTATTGGAATTTACTCCCATAGTAAGTAGGCACTGCAGTCTTGTATTTTGAGGTTCAGGTACCCTTGACATGTGAACACCAGAGGTCCACACGGAGGAGTGGGGTCCAGCTGCAATAAATCTTTTAAAAATCCAATGACCCTCTCACGGTACCAGGCAACCAGAAATTTGCTGCTGATATTTTAAGAAAAAGAAAGCGAAGGAACCCTAATGACTTCTATATCTGAGTGTTTAAAATTAAACTATGATATGCCAGGTCTAGCATGAATATTAAAGGAAAGAATAATTAAATTTATTACAGAAAAGGGCAAATTGGATATAATGTAGCATATGCTGATCAAAGGCAAACCAAGCCGGATTACTCTGCTGTCCTTCTTGGAGATGGTGGTTGATGTCTCTCCCCCCACTCTTTGGTCCAAGGGAAATGCAGTTGATCTAATCAATTTAGATCTTAGTGAAGTATTAGATGCATTGCCAAGTGGGAAATTATTATTGAAATGGGGAATGTTGGCTATTATGCAAGCCATAAAGCAAAAAAGGAGTAAGGAACTGGTTAAATGGATGATGCAAAGGTTTGTGCTGAAAGGCAAACCCACAGTTTCTAGAGAGATGAAACAAGTGGAATTTCTCATAAGGGCCTATATTATTGAATACACATTAGTTGCTCAGGGATATGAGATCTGCTGATGGCACTAAATTGGGAAGGATTGTCAATACAAATAAAGATTCTGTTATTCAGGTGGAATTGAATGGCCTCGTGACCCGTTGGAAGAATTTTCAAGAATGGAAGGTTTGCCACTGCTTGCATTTTAAGCATTTTTGTTATCTTGACATGTGAACTGGGGGGAAAATATAAATGAGGGTTTTGGTTAATTACACAAAAATGGACTGCAGTGGTGGTAATATTTGGACTGGAAGCAAATGACCCAGTACCAAAAACCAAAAGAGGAAATGGAAGTCCTCAAAATGGTATTTAAAAAGCCAATCTTTATTTAAATGGCACAGTCCTTATAAAATACTGAAAGCACCAACATATTTGGGTTGAAGGCAAACTTCATTTAATCCTGCGGAAAACCATCTAATTAGATTTTAATTTGATCCAGACTTGTTTTTAGGAGGTAATTTAATTATTGTTTGATTTTATACCAATGTTATATATTTGATGTTAGCTGCCCTGAGCCCGGTTTCAGCCGGGGAGGGTGGGATACAAATAAAAGTTGTTGTTGTTGTTCATCAGGGGCATTGTCTGGGCTGGACATTTGGAAGAAAAAATAATTTGAAAAAAAAGAAACATTTTTATAGAAGAGCAACTTAAATGATTTCAAGAATGTTTCTTATGAGGAAAGGTTGATATAACTTTGCTATTGTAGCTGTGCATAAAACAGGCTGAGAGAGAATGTAGGTGAGAGTGCTTTCTAAAGTGCATTCAAGGTTATTGCAATAGGGATGAAGGAATAATTGAGGTTAACAGAAATTGTGGGTGCAAAATAATTTTTAAAAGCTTGTCTAAGGTAAAGCCCTCAGACAGGTGGAACAAAGGGCACCTCAGCCAAACCCCAAAGAGGCAGTTTCTGTCAGCCACAATGGAGTGTACAAGGATGGGTAGCATCTCATGAGAGGATGGCTGCCCTCAAAGAATCCTGGAAACTGTAGTCTGTTTAAGGGTGGTGGGAGCACTGGGAGATGTTAGGAGACCTCTTGCTGCCTTCACAGAGCTACAATTCCAGAGTGGTTTAACAATCAATCCCACTTCACAGGGAACTCTGGGAACTGTAACTCTGTGAGGGGGTCACCTGACAACTCTCAGAACCCTTACTTAAGGATTCTTTGGAGTAGGTTCTGACCGTTTAAAGTGGCACGATGCTGCTTTAAATGTATAGTGCAGATGGGGGAGTGTCTGTGAGAGCTTAGATATACTGCTGTCAATATTCCTCATGTCTTTCTATTACGCTCCACCCTCCTCTGCCTGCAAATCCTTTGGCAGATCGAGCTCCATTTCATGGGTCTTATGGATTCTCCTGCAACTCCATGTGGGTGGACACGGGGATGTCACAAAAATGGCAGTCGCCCTCCTGCAGCGACACTGGGACACAAGATGCTAACTGTTTACAGGGAAAAGACAACTTATGGCCTTATGACAGAAGAGGAGATATCAAGATGGAAGGTAGGGGATAAGATGTATATGAATATACATAAATGCGTGAGTTGGTGGAGCAGGGGATGCATGAAGAGAGATGGAGATGGGGAAAGCGGTACAGAGAAGGAAAGTAGCTCTTTCTCACCAGCTGTGCGGTTGGCAAAGCATCCCTCCCTCCCATGGAGAGATAATGGGCACACGCAAGGCGAAGACCTGGATGGAGTTCTCCCCCCACCTCTCTCCTCTTCATGCCCCAGGCAACATTGACTGCAAATCCCCCTGGCCTGCCAGAAAGGAAACCTTCTCTATCTGTGACTCAAACAGCAGCTGTTTCGCATTCCAGGAGTCTCCCCCTTCCTTCTCCTTCAGCTATAAAAGTCACCCACTGACGCAAATCCTCCCACCCCCCAAATCTGAGAGACAGATTTAGAATCCTGTTATTGACAGTGACAAGGAGGAACTGGACGCCCCCAAATGCTGGAGATGGGCTGTTGCCTCATTTCACTAATCCCATCCCAAGAGGAAGGAAAATTCCCCAGTCCCATACTTGGAGCTGAGATGATAAGGTTTTCCCAGATGGAGATGGTAGGCAGTGGAGGAGCAATGTGTGATTGATTGATTGATTGACTGACTGACTGACTGATACGGCAGAGGTGCCTGTTGCCCAGTGCTTGGTAAAGATGTTGCATAGAACTGTGTACCATGGACTTCTAGCTCTGCTTTAGGGCATGAAAAGTGGTGCACTTCTGCAGACAGTTTCTGAACACATTATTTGATATAATAATGTGTAGATGGTCTAGAATGGAGGCTTTTCCAGAGAAGTATTTATGCATTACATGTATATACTTATAGAAAATGCATCCCACACATTTAACGCTGTTTAGGTGACTAACAGTAGCTAAAAATGACAGGGTTGTGTCTACTCCCTTGGAAAGGTGGTGGACACTCATTCATTGGAGGTTTTAAAGCACGGGCTGGATGGCCATCCATCCTGGATGCTTTAGTTGAGATTCCCGCACTGCAAGGGAAAGACTAGATGACCCTGGGGTCCCTTCCAACTCTACAATTCTATTATTCTAATGCTAATCCTGCTCAGAGTAGCCCCAGTGATGTTAATGAGCATGACTCAGAGTATAACTTGGTTGGATACAATGCACAATATCAGAATAAAATGACAGTATCAAACAAAGCACAGCGGAGGCAGGCATATAGCTGATGAGTTTTCAGCAAAAATATGCTCTAGCTGGCAAGGCAGAAGAGACGGGGCCACAGGTCTCTTACCTAATGCTTTTCCTGTAAATATCTAGTAAATAGCAAGGGAATTCCACATAAAACACTTGTGGGAATAGTTTTTTGAGGAAAGGATATTTAATCTAATTCATGCATATGATCAAATAAGCAATAGCAGAGAGGTAGGGAGAATGGGAAAGAGGTGCTGTTTCCACTTGCTTCCTTGCCTTATTTGTGTTTAGCTCGTCTCCTGGTGTGCTGAACCTCTTGCTTTCATTGATTGCGTACAACCTTTGTGAAGGCCTCCTGCTGCTTCATTCTCTCTAGGAAACTGAATCAAAGCTCACTGAAGTCAATGGGAGCCTTTTCATTCCCTTCTGTGGACTTTAGCTCACAGTCCAAATCAATGCAGGTTCATTCTTTCCTCTTGGGTTTCCTGCTTCTCTCCAGTATGTGCATTATTATCAAACCCTGTACTAGAAGAAATATTTGCTGTAAAGATGAAATAGGTATTGGAGGGTGGGTGGAAACCTTGACTGTTGTTTTGCTGATTGAAAATCTTTCACACAGACTTCCAGACTAATCTTTTGAGGAGGACAAGGTGATGTCCTAGCTTTGGAGCAGAACATTATCAATCATGTACAAGTACTTTAGAAATCACAAGCTCTCTTGACCTTTCCAGATAATCAGTTGTAATGCATAAAATTCTCTGCTACTTTATTTGTTGTGCAAAATAAAACCCAGATTGCTTCCTTCTTTCTTTGCAGGGATACCGGTATTTCATTTCCCTACTTTCAAAATGCAAAAGGTTTGTTGCTGAGAATATACAATTTACCATTCAAGGACCCAGGAAGTGTTTTCAACGGGAGGGTTCAGGCAGGTCGATATTCAATTCAAAATGAAATTCAGAAGGGATTCTAAGTGCACTGCAAAGACTCAATTCATAAATAGCATATAGAATAGTATACACACCATTAAGACCATGTTCATGCAAGACAATCTTACTTGGCTACAAGCGATCACCAAAGAAGAAAATGACTATGAATAGTATACAAAATGGCATAAGAATTGGAAACAGGGCTTGACCTCTTCACTTTCACCTTCCTCTCCACACATTAGAGCTCAGCTCAGCTACTTCTTCAATAGTAAAGCTCTGCTCCCAAGGCATAGCCAGCAAGATGGTGCAGTCAGTTGTTGGGTCCTAGAAAACAGGCTGTATTGGAAGACATAGCCTGGCTTGAGACAAGATGGCTCCCTGAAGCATTGGCTCCATCTAATGGCCTGAGACTTCTGCTCAATGAGCATTCTCTCCCCTAGAAATATTGAACAGGTTACAGTGCCTGCTTTTAAGACAAAAATGGGCAACCTTACTTTGTTTTCTAAGCCAAGAGATAGACACAGAGAAAAAGCGGGAAAGGAGAGTGAGGAAGGAGACAAGATGGCACTCATCCTTTCTAGAATGGTAGAGATTACAGATGAAAATCTTAAAGAACAATTTGCAGCTCAGCTTGCATCCCTCAAAGCAGTGTTAATAGATGTATGGAATCTCCATTGGCACACACTAGGGATATGTTTTTGAAATTAATCCACCATTGGTATTTAACCCCAAGACATCTCTCTTTTGTGGCCTTGGTCCTGAATGTCCTGGGATGTCAGGCAGTTGGTTCATACAAACACATGTGATGGGACTGTATGGTTGGACGGTCTACAACTAAAAGGATTCTGGAATCTTTCAGAAAATATATTTCATTATTAACCAAACCATCGAGTTCACCCCATCCCTCGGTTGGCCCAATGAAACCTTTTTGCAACCAAAGCCCTAGCCCTAGCCACTACTACGGAATTAGTTTCTCACCTGCTAGTGGCAGCCCATGCCATGACTGGGAAATTTTGGTACTGTATATTCCTGCGTATAAGACTACTTTTTAACCCGGGAAAATCTTCTCAAAAGTCGGGGGTCGTCTTATACGCCGGGTCGTATTTCTTATACGGCGAGTATATCCCAAACTCTATATTTTAACTGGAAAGGTTGGGGGTCGTCTTATACGCCCAGTCGTCTTATACGCCGTAATATACGGTAAGCATTCTTAGGGCAATTGTGGGACAGTTCATGCTACTGGAAAAGATTTCTTCTAAATTCAGGGCAGCCAGGGGGCAATGTAAAGCTGGAAAGTTTTATGCCACTTGGTTTCACAAATAGGGCAGTCCATGATTATCCTCTTCCTTCTGTTGATGGGTCCCTGTGGTTTCATTGATTGTAGCCTTGTAATATATCCTTAGTTGTACACCCAGATGCATCAAAATTATTTATTTAATGTATTGCTGCACTTAGTTATGTGGCAATTATTTTCATGATTCCATATTGCACTATTGGTTTTCTCTTATGCTTTATTCTTTCACTAATTTGTATTACTCTCTACAGTTTTTATCTATATGCAATTATTGTATTATAGAATCAATTAAAAAAATGCTGAGAAAAAAACAGGCTGCACCTCTCATTCTTCCTTTTCAATAAGGGTTTTTTGGGTTGGGGGGGAGCTCTAGCTTCTTCCTCCCTCTTCTGGCAAGATAACACAATTCCCTCCAAGTCTCTAATAACTTTTAAACTTGTATTGGTTTTTTTTTAATGTTATGCCTGTAGTGATTCTGCCCTACCACTCCATGTTATCACACCTGGCACATTGGCTTCTCACTGAGTGAACGCAAGTAGGCTAGGCGCATAGCCCTTGGGAAGAAAAGGGCTACTGAAACTACCTTTGAGCAGGGATGCGGAAGCTGTGACCTTCCAGATGTTGCCAGACTACAACTCCCATTAACCCTGATCATTGGGCCAATGAGAGTTTGGCTTCAATGATCTCTGAGAGGGAAGTAGTTTTCTCAACCCTGCTATAGGAGGTGCATATGGGCCTTGTATTGCCTGAAATGGCAAGTGCAAGCCATGCTAGCAGAGGCTGATGGGAGTTGTAGTTCAGCAACAGTTGCTGGGAATTGCAGGTGGGCAGAGTGCTGTTGCACTCATGCCCAGCTTGCAGGCTTCCCACAGGCATCTGGTCATCCACTGTGAGGACAGGATGCTGGACTAGATGGGTCATTGGCCTGATCCAGCAGGCTCTCCTTATGTTCTTAACATCTGGAGGGCACCAGTTCCCCATCTAAGGCAGGACCCTTAAATTATGCTTATTACATCAGCAGAGCATTTTACATGTTTAAAAAAACTTTTCCCTTTCTCTAGTAAATCGTGGGATAGAGAAACGTATAGAACAAAAGAAGAGGGGTAGGGAGTAAATGTGATCTTATGAATATTTACATTATTGACTAAATAAGAAATTAGTCAAACCATTAATCTCAGTAGAAGAAGTGTAGTCAATAATGCAAATGTTCAAGAGAAAGGCTTTGCATAGAACAACATCGGCTTTATGTTACTTTTTTTTAAGGTTGTAACATAGCAAAACTCACTGACTTTTACTGTGTAATGGTCACATCCAAGACTTGACAAGGCTAGTTGTTCCCAGATGGTTATATGGACCAAAACGTCTGCATAGATTTCAACCTCATGTTCCTAATGGGATGCCCTGCTTTGACACCCAACATTGTGCAAAGGTGTGGGAGATGAGAGGGAATGTGGATGAGAGAATATTGATTAATATTTCCTATCCCAGCTTGTGCTAACAAGCTCCAAACTAGCAGAGTTTCTCATCCCCAATAAAGCGCAGCAAAGCGTGGCGTTTAAGTTCCTATGAACTTCTAGAATAAGGCAGATCCTGGCACATATTTCCCCTGGTTCCCTCTTAAAAGAAAATACACGACACATAAGCTTATAAAAGTATAAAGGTTTTACTCACAGTCATTTCAAGCTTCTACAGTCTCAGAAAGGCAGGCTAGCTTAGATTAAATGTATTTACATGTGGAGATTCTCCTTAAGGGAGAAAGGCTCCATGTGGGCCTCTCTTGGCTGGAAGCCAAGAGAGCATCTCCTGAGATGTTGCATCCTCGGAGTCCTGGTGGGAAGAGAGAGGAGAATGGCACAGACCTGTGCACTTTCAGGTAAGGCCACTCCCACCTCTGGTCACACAAAGGAAGTGATCCTCCTCCAGGCACAGGAAACTAGCTGGAGGACCAAGACCCCTTTGCGTACACTCTAGGAATGTTGTGATTGACTGCACCAGTGTTATACATCCCACAAACCCCTTCTCAGTCTGAACAACATTTAACAAACATAAAACAACTTTATTCAACCACCCAGAGTCCCAGCTTGACACGCAGGTTCTGGAAACTCTCTCGTGGCAAGGGTTTCGTGAGAATGTCCGCAGTCATCTCCTGAGTATTACAGTAGGACATTTCTACTAGTCCATCTTGGATCATCTGGCGAATGAAGTGATACCTGACCCCAATGTGTTTTGAACGTGCAAGGAACTTTTCGGTTTGCGCTAGTTGCAGGCAGCCTTGATTGTCCTCCATCAAGCTGACAGGTCCTTTTCTCGGCAAACCAAAATCTGTCAGGAGTTGATCCAGCCAGATGATCTCTCTGCATGCTTCCGAAGCTGAAATATATTCACTCTCTGTGGACGATAAGGCTACACATTTCTGTTTATAACTGCCCCATATGATAGGTGCATTTCCAAACATAAAAACATAACCACTTGTGGATTTGTAATCCGCCTTATCCCCAGCCCAGTCTGCATCACTGTACCCAACCAACTTAGGGTCCCTTACAGCTGGTAATTTTAATTTACAATTCATTGTACCCTTAAGGTAACGCACCACCCTCTTGACCCCACCCAAGTCATGTTCAGTGGGAGAACTCACTTTTCTGCTTAGGATCCCCACTGCACTTGCTATGTCAGGTCTGCTGGTAGTAACCAAATACAAAAGTTTACCAATCGCTGACCTGTATTCGCTGTTGTCTGGCAGCAGCTTCGAATCTTGCTGATTCTTTAGAAAATCTGTGGCCATGGGTGTCGCGACAGGGTGTGCACCTTGCATCTGCATGCTTTCTATCAGTTCTATTATCTTCTGCTTCTGGCTGAGAAGAAATGAGCCGTCTTCTTCTCTCTCAATTTGAATTCCCAAGTAATACTGGACAAGTCCCAATTCCTTTACTTCCACCTCTTTGTTGAGATGTCTGACTATGTCTTTATAGTCTCTGTCATTGGACGTTGATATTAATAAATCATCGACAAAAGCCAGAATGTAAGAGAATTGTCCATTTCTGTTCTTAGTGTACAGGCACTTGTCAGCTGTTGACTGCTTGTACCCAAGCTGAACCAGCATTTCATGTAATTTCTGGTTCCATGCTCTTGCAGCTTGTTTCAAACCGTAAATTCCTTTCTGAAGTTTACATACAAGATGTGCCTCATTTTGCTTGATAAAGCCTTTGGGCTGCTTCATATAAATCTGTTCAGAAATCGTCCCATGAAGAAAAGCTGTTGCTATGTCGACATGACGGACTGATAGGCCTTTAGATGCTGCAATACTTAGAAGTAATCTAACACTGCTGTATCGCACTGTAGGCGCAAATACTTGATCATAGTCTTCGCCATACTGTTGTGAAAATCCTTGTGCTACAAGCCTAGCTTTGTAGCGTTGCACCTCCCCTTCTGACCCCTTCTTAAGCTTGAACACCCACTTGGACCCAATTGCCTTCTTACCAGGAGGTAGCTCTGTCAGGGTCCAGGTCTTGTTGCGATGCAGTGCATCCATCTCTTCCTGCGCGGCTTGCTTCCAGAGACTGGCCTCAGCAGCTGGCAACCGTTGAACCTGTTCCCACGTGGAAGGTTCCTGTGGTGGCGCCGACCCTGCAAAGTAGGACAGTCGTAGTGGTGGAACGCCTCTGTTGGACCTGGAGGAACGTCTGACCTCTGGCTCTTGTTGAACCGCATCAGCTTCCTCATCTCCTTCCAATGGCGGCATCCCTGCATACGGGTCCTCTTCGTCTCTGGAGCCTTCTGACATCTGGTCCTCCGCGTCTTCTGGGGTGTCATCTGTAGGGGGTGCTACAACACTAGGAGGTACAATACTAGGAGGTGGATTAGTTTCTGGTATGGCTTCAAAAGGAAAACTTACAAACTCCTCTGTTGGTGGCTCATTGGAACAGTCAATTGCTGTGTTCCTTGTGTCAGCCTTTTCATACTCCTCAAAATGAATCACGTGATGTGAACTTGTTTTCCCTGTTTGTAAGTCCACAACTCTGTAGCCTTTTCCTCCAGAAGCGTATCCAACTAGGATACCAGGCTTTGCTCTGGAGTCAAGTTTGTGTCTGTGCTCCTTGGGCACGTGGTAATAGCACAAACTTCCAAATACACGTATGTGTGACAAATTTGGGACTCTTCCATGCCAAAGTTCAAATGGCGTGCGCTCTGTGCCTTTTGTTGGCAGCCTATTCTGTATATAAATCGCAGTATTTGCTGCCTCACCCCAAAGTTTCTTCGACAAGTTGGATCCTTTTAGCATACACCTTGTCATCTCTAGGATGGACCTAAATTTCCTCTCAGCAATAGAGTTTTGTTGAGGGGTGTAGCTTACTGTGGTCACATGTGCTATGCCTTCCTGAGCCATGAAGGCTTCCATTTCACGTGAGCAAAACTCCCCACCATTATCGGACATTAGGGTGGTGGGTGCTCGATGGAATTTGTTCTTGACCATGCTTACGTATTGCTTGAACAATTCCACTGTTTCACTCTTCTCTTTGAGAAGGTATCCCACACAAAACCTTGAATAATCATCCAAAAATATCAAAATATACTTATTTCCTCCTAAGGAAGGTATATTCATAGGTCCAGCTAAATCAGTGTACACAATGTCCAGAACTTTTGTGCTTCTCTTTTCTGCACAACGTGGGAAAGAAGGTTTGACTCCTTTTTCACTTACACAAGTTATACACTTTGGTGTGGGTGTGTTACTTTTGTTTACCTGTAGACCTCTCACAAGATCTCCATTCTGCAGTTCCTGGATGACTCTGATATCCCGGTGACCCAGTCTTCGATGCCAGAGCTCCAGATCTGCTTCATGCTTCTGCTTGGATTGGGCGACTTATGCTGATTGGTTTTCTGAAACGTTAATCTCATAAACACCATTGATTAGTTTCCCTTGAGCATAAACCTCATCATTTTTCGTTACATTGCATTCTCCATTGGCAAATGTAACCTTGAAACCTTTCTTGTCTAAAGCAGACACACTAAGCAAGTTACAATTCAATTCTGGGACATATTGAACATTAGGCACAGTTGTTTCAAGAGATTCATTGTTCACCTTGAATTTCAAACGCATTGAACCTGCACCTTGTGATTTTAGAACATTTCCATCAGCAATCTGGATTTCAGTCCATTCACTATCATTAATTTCTCTGAAATATTCTCTTTTATGTGCAAAATGGCTTGTAGCTCCCGAATCTAAAATAAATTGGTCACTTTTCCTTTCATTTCTTTGCACATTTAAACTCTTTTCTTGCAGTAGAAATGTACGCTCGTGATCCCCCTTCTTTTCACCTTTTGGTTGAAAGGGGCGGGACTTATTCTTGGGCTTCTGGCAACTCCTTGCAATGTGCCCTTTTAAATTGCAGTTATGGCATATTATATCTTTGGACACTTCCTTAGACTTGGGAAATTGTTTAGAAACATAACTTGTGTCCCTCCTTGGATTCCTTTGTGGAGAATCAAGGTAATCTCTGCATTCCTCTCTTAAGTGATTTACTAGTTCATTAAAAGTCAAATCTCTGGTGTGATCCATTATACTCTTAAATGAAGTAAATTCTTTTCCTAATGATGCCAGCATAAAAGTCACTTTGGTTGCATCATCAAAAGCTCTGGGAGTTAGGGCAATCCTTTGAACAATTTCATTAAAGTCCTTAAAATGCCCTGTAAATTGTTCTCTGGAATTCATCTTTAACTTCAGCAGTTTATCCAATAAATGTCTATAAGAGTTCTCTGATGATTGTGCATAAACCCTCTCAATATCCTTTAGAATCTGAGATGCATCACTTTCATAGTCAATCAGAGATAAATGCTCATCTTTCAAACTGCTCAAAATTATGTGTTTAGCTTCTGCATCTTGCCTTTCCCAATCTGCTTTCTTGGTTAAATCAGCAAAATCAGGTTTGGGATCTTTCACCGCTTTAAGCACTTGTTTTGCACCAAGATGCACTAAAAGGCGCTGCTTCCATTGCACAAAGTTACGATCATTCAGCAGCATAAAGCTTGATCTTGCTTCACTATCAAAACCTGAGCTTGCCATCTTAATCCTCAAAAATTTCCAAAATTTCCAAAATTTCAAAAATTCCCAAAAATGGTTAAAATTCAAAAATCAAAACTTAAAAATCTCAAAATGCAAACTAATCTTCACTGCCTCTGAGGTCTGTGAGCTCTGAGGGAGGGGAGGGGTCGCTAATCCCCCTTTCACAGCACAATGGAGAACAAAAGACCATGTGCTTACCAGGAAGTACAAACAGAAAAATTCTACTCTGCCAAAAATCACAATCCAAAGCAATCCTTTAAAAATACACAAAATACGCAGTTCTGGGCCTCAAAACCCTTTGTGGGAGATGAGAGGGAATGTGGATGAGAGAATATTGATTAATATTTCCTATCCCAGCTTGTGCTAACAAGCTCCAAACTAGCAGAGTTTCTCATCCCCAATAAAGCGCAGCAAAGCGTGGCGTTTAAGTTCCTATGAACTTCTAGAATAAGGCAGATCCTGGCACATATTTCCCCTGGTTCCCTCTTAAAAGAAAATACACGACACATAAGCTTATAAAAGTATAAAGGTTTTACTCACAGTCATTTCAAGCTTCTACAGTCTCAGAAAGGCAGGCTAGCTTAGATTAAATGTATTTACATGTGGAGATTCTCCTTAAGGGAGAAAGGCTCCATGTGGGCCTCTCTTGGCTGGAAGCCAAGAGAGCATCTCCTGAGATGTTGCATCCTCGGAGTCCTGGTGGGAAGAGAGAGGAGAATGGCACAGACCTGTGCACTTTCAGGTAAGGCCACTCCCACCTCTGGTCACACAAAGGAAGTGATCCTCCTCCAGGCACAGGAAACTAGCTGGAGGACCAAGACCCCTTTGCGTACACTCTAGGAATGTTGTGATTGACTGCACCAGTGTTATACATCCCACAAAAGGGTCATATTCTCTGGACTGAAATTGAACCATTTTTCCTAGAATAGGTGGGAAAGCAGCCCTTGCTGGGGATTAACAAGAAAGTTTCTCAAGTGGGAGGTATTGGGAGGAAATTGCCAGCGACAGAGTTAACAGAAAGCTCTTAATTTACAAGGCTGCTGTTTTGGAGTGCTCCCCCATAGGCGGATGTGCTGCAAATCTTGGTTTTATGACTCTTTAGAGATTTTCTGAATGGACCTTTGGCAGAGAAACAAGTGTGGCAGCGCTGAAGTTCACTGGTGGGAGGTGAACCTCAGGCTTGGTGTCAAAGCACTCCCTTAATGAGGTGCCTCGCAACCACCTCCTTACACATTCATTGCCTGGGAGACACATTGCTGGTCAGCTCAGCCCAGTGATCTGCAGCCTTTGAGTAATAACAGATTATTAAAGCTCTCTGAAGTGTCTGGTTTTTCCATTATTGCTCAACTGCAGAGTCATTACCATTTAATAACTGTTAATCCTCTCATTACTGGTTATCACTGCTCAGTGGGTACTCAGCCATCCCCAAAGCTATACCATACCTGCACCCCCACACCTGATTACATTGCAGAGAATACACATCTGTGCCCCCATGGAAAAACCCAGCCCGCTGTTCTGGCACAGCTCTCCCAAAGCAGAAAACAACAAATCTGCCTCATCAGTCTAGAAATGCCAATCTGCCCTAGACATTTTCCACTGTCGTTTTCTGCTTGGGGAGAGATTGCACCTTGCTGGAAGGGAAAGGGCCCTGCAGCCCAGCGTCTGAATCAGCCTACAGCTGATACATCAGTGCACATCTGCTTTGCCTGTTTAGATTCCTCGCAAACCAGCTCAGAGCTGTGAGCTCAGGCACACATGGTCGTTCAACTTGAGCGCCTGTTTCTCCTGGGCTGTCAGCTCTACGTTCTGCCATTTTACAGAGAACAGCCCTCTATTTGAAGGGCTGTCAGAGGAGAGTCCTCTGTTTTAATGGCTGTCAGGTCCAAGTGTGGTTTGAAGATAAGGATCCACAAGAAAGAAAAGCCAAAGTCTTCACGTTGGCCATGAGCAGTGAGTACCCAGCAGAGTGAGCAAACACACCAGTGCCCAATCACAGTCTTCACCACCATTCTGAGATATACTGTGTTTCTATTTAAATCGTATCAGTTATATCTATGCATATAAATCAGGATATGTAAATGCTATGCAAATTGGTGTCCTTTTCTGCCCGCTTTTTGGGTGACACGTAAGTGGCCACCCTACTCTTGATTCACCAAACCAAATGCAGCCACACCAACTGTAGATTTGCCAGGTGCTGGGCAACTCTGCCACGGCCTAATTTTTGTAATACCAGGCAGGTAGCAAAAACAGAAGCAGCATAATAAGCCACTAGTGAGTGGTCATGCATGGAAAGTGAGCTGCACTTCGCTTGGGAGGTCTCATGTTGCTCAGGCCTGCCCTAGGTTACTGGCATGCAGCTGGACCTCACCAATGCTGAGATGGTACACACAGGCAGAATGGATGGATGGGTGGATGAAGGAAGGAAGGAGCAAGACTGTGCCTGCCAGCCCCACCCACATTACTGGTGTTCCTGCTGGCCACCTTCCCCAGCAGCCACATGTTCAGCTCTAGGGTGTGAGTGTAGGGCTCCTCCACACAATCCAGGGTGCCCACTCACATGGCAAAACCCTGTGCACATAAATCTGTATTTGCATAGGCCTCCTCCAAACTAACTCCAAACATGCAACCCCTGAAGGCCATCACCAGTGGGCATGTTGGCATCAAGGGTGCAGCTAGTGGGAACGAGCTTGTTCTTTCCTCCATGCATTTGCTGTACATGCGGAGGAAAGTTGAGCCAGAGCAGCTTGTGGCCCACAGGGCTATGATTTGGTGGGTCACAAGTTGTGTTTGCCTATGGGTTCTTCACCATAATGCCACCCCACATCACTGATGGCAGCCTGTTCATCTGCCTCTTGCTAAAAGTGAACGCAGCAGCCTCTTATCCCCTTGTTATCCTATTTGTTGTCTCTCTAATGTGACACTGGAACAATGGCCTCAGTGAAATGCACATAGGCTTTCTGTGCTTCATTCCATTTATCAACAAGATCAGTGATTACTTTAAGAAGGCTATTAGCTGGCTTTGGCCCAGCCTTTTAAAAAAAACATAAAGCCCATTGGCTATGAGAAAAGCCTTTCTCTTGAACATTTGCATTATTGACTATGCTTTTTCTGTGGACAGCTATTTTCTGCTCAGGCTAATTGGTTCGGCTAATTTCTTATTTAGTTCTTAGTGCAAATATATTACAGCAAACTCTCTTTCCTCTTCTCCCCTTTTATCCTATGCCTTTCTCCACAGTCCCATGACTTACTAAAGATAGACTCCCCCCCCCCTAAAACACACTCACTTTTTTTAAAAAAGGAAAAAAACCCTCTCTTGTGTACATTCCAGACAGGCCTTCAGATTTACGTCAATCTCAATGATTCCATTATGCCATCTCTGTGCCTGGTCTGCCTCTTTTAAAAAGGCTCTGGCTTCATGAGCTCAGACATATGAATAAGAAGTTCAGACAAGTTCCTGGGCTGGACTTCCTTTTAAATCTCACTCCTTGTAACCAGAAGCATTAGTGCAAAAGCATTTTATCTGCATTTGGGGGTGTGGGGTGTGCCATTCGTTCATCTGCCCAAATATTTTGCTGAGCTTATCCCGAAGACTCAAGGCTGGTAAATTACCGGTACGTGTAAATCCCCACTCCGGAAAATAGATAAAATCCAGTAAATAGATCTCGATCCTCATCCCCATTCAGTGCTTAACTCTGGCCCAAAATCAGACTGGTGAGTTTCCAGTGGGAAAAAGACTTCTGTGATGATATATTCACTTAAAATTGTCCACTGATGCCAGGCAATGGTTGAGGATTGGCTGTGAGGTTGGCATTCTTCACAGCGGTTGGGGTAATCATCCACGGTCAGTGCAACTGGACACCGAAATGTGCCTTGGAACCCTTTTGTCTTGAGAGCCTCGTTCCCTTCTGGACAACCTCCCAAGGGTCTAGAGGTGGGCATGGGCAGAAGCAAAAGCAAAAGCAGGTGGAACAACAAATGCAGATTTTACCCCTCTCTAATCTCTAGCTGGACAAGCAAGAGGCATTATCCGCCTTTTAAATCCACATTCCAGCCCGGCAAAAAGTATATGGGATATGAAGCAGAGCTAGTCAGAGGTGTGATCAGGGGAAATGGAGTGAGTTTTGTGGGCCAGATAGAGAGGGCTAGAGGACTGAATTTGGCTCCTGTGCATGATGTTCCCCACCCCTACTCTGCCTTCTAAGATGCACATCCAGTTTCAGCAGGAAGCCAGCCAGATGTGCCCTGCTCTCCCCACCCCTTCCTCATCCCAGCCTGCAACTGGCTGGCTATTTTCTCGGCAGAAAGAACACTCACTGCTGCCAGCATGAGATGAGTGAAAATATGGTTGCTGCCGCCTCAAAGTGAGGGATCCTTCTTCCCATAGTGGTAGCAGCAGCAGCAGCACTACTGACTGAAAGCTTTTAAGAGTGTGCAAGCATAGATTGCAGTATATTCTACTTGCAGGCTTACTGTTCCTAGGGCCAGCTCAAGACATTTTAGCACTAGAGGTGAACCACAAAATGGTGCTGCTGCCCCCTGCCAAGGAAGAAGCTGTGAGTGAAGATCTACATCAGGAACAAGGTGGGAATAAATATCTATGTTAGGGACAAGGGTAGGAGGAGACCAGAAACGCTCCTATTGTCAAAAAGGCTGCAAGGCAGGAGCTGCCAAAGGGGAGACAGTTCTGGCCTCCAAGGAGAGTGCCACAGCTGTTGCTGCCACTGCGGCAGTAGAGAGTGGTGCATTCCTTGGAGGCCAGATCTGCTGCCCTTGTGAATCTTGCCACCCGAAACAACCACCTCACCTTGTCTCATGGGTGGGCCAGCCCTGGCTGTGACCCTGTTGCCACCCTGGAGTGACTATGGAGAGGAGGAAGGAAAAAGCTCTGCCATGGCTCCTGCGTGCTCCTTGCCATAGCGTGATGGCTAGTGGCCTACAGGTCTTTGAAGGCTCCCTTGTTGATGTATAGTTTTCATACAAGGTTTCCAGTGTGTGGGTTCCTGCAGGACAGAAGGCTGCCCTACAGTACACCTGAAGTGTAGTGTGGCCAATGAACAGAAACTAGAGGACTGGATTTTATGTCTGATTGGTTGTTTCTCAAGCAGTTGCCCAATTCGGCAGTATTTGTCTAACTGGGCATTTCTTCTTGAATTTTTAGAATGCCATACCAAGTTTTAAAAGGAATTCCTATAAGGCTTACAGGCAAAACGAGAACAAAGACACAGCATTAATAGATTTCAGGCAGAAGGCTGTGTTAATCTGTCATAGCAAAAAACAATGGAGTGCTAACAGAATGCATGACAAACTCTGGGGACACCTCTTCTTTTCTGGCATACAGCAGCCCACTACTATGTAAATACTGCCACCACTCTTATTTTGCAAAGGAATAAATGTCAGATGCACAGGCAGTTCAAACCCTAGGACCTTAACAGAGTGGATCTGAGCCACAGTAAGCTGCAGCATAAACAAGTCACTAAGCATCTCCAACTGAGCAGCCTGCCTTTGTTTTGCCCTCAGGCTTGAATAATTTTCTTCTGTAACGGGGAGATGAGATGTGATGAAGTTTCAAGAATCCATGTCCTGGAGGGCTGATTTATTCAGTTACTTGGGCTAGATCGCACATGATGCTAAGTGTGCTATAGAGGAGGGCTCCAGAAAAATGTGTGTCTGCCTGTCCCACATGATGTTGCGGGATTTGGAAAGTGTGCCTCCTCTGTTGCATTTGCTGCCCCTCCATCACATGGTGAGAAGAACAGCAGCCATTGCTGGCCATCTCTTCCATCATTAAAAGGGACATTACAAATGGGTAACCGTTTTTTAAAAAACTTTCTTGTTAGTGTTGCTGCAACTTATTTAATGGTCAACACTCTGGAAGGAAGAAGGACTTTGCCAAAGTTTATATATGCATTATCATGTGGGGCAATGTAGAGACATGTTCCTAGCTGAATATGACTTAGCACAAAGAGCCCCTTATATCTTCATCTGACTATGTTAGGCAGGTGCACGCTTCTCAAAAGTCCATGCTTTGTTGCAACAAAACGCAAGCCTTAGCTTGTCATGTAGTCCAAAACCAAGCTTGTGGTTTGTTTCTCTTCAAACAAACCACAAGTCATAAACGAGATTTATTCTAACTTACCCCTCATTGTTCGTTTGTGGGGGGAAACAAACCATGAGTCTGGGTTTAGACATAACAACAAGCCAGGCCTTGTGGTCCATTGTTCCCAGCACAGCATGTCCAGGAGTGAAGTGGGGACTTCTGAGCACCGTGTATTAGCACACCACTAATTTTAATTAAACTCCAGTGAAACATTAATTATGGTTTCACATGATGTGCAAACACAGTCTTTGGCATCGTCTCTGTGATGGATATTCATTCCTTTTTGTATGCTTCTGAGCTTTTCCATAATAAGAAGGTACTCTGAATTGACTCTTGGTTTGGTGTTTAATGACCCTCTGTGCTTTTCCCTACACCCACCTCTTCAAGTTATTGAATTTCCCACCCCTACATAATTTCTCTTCTGAATTGGAGCTGCCACAGTTTATTTCTGCCTCTATGGCTCATTTCTTATACACCACATCCCAGGAGTTCAATCACTCACCAACAACCACCACTGGAAGCCCATGGACATTTTAATATTTCAGCCTATTACTTGAGGCCAATTTGTTTAACCAAATATTGACCCACAGTATATCTAGTGCCTGCTACTCGGTGCCTATATGATGCAGCAGTTGTAATAACATTTATACACCATTTGACCTAGATGTCCTCTAAATACACCACGTTCCATCATGGAAACACCCTTGTAAGGTAAGCCACTATCTTTATCCCTCTATTGCTGATTATTTCATGGGCGAGATAAGATTTGAACCAGGGATTTCCCAGATCACAGTTTAGGCTCTCAGTCGTGACATTTAATTATTGTGTCATTTGATTGCTCTGCCCTGCACCCAGATGGCTATTCAGTGGAACAGGAGGCGAGTAATTTCCCCCACTTGTCTCATTACATATTGTATTCAAAGCCTATATTCTAGACATCTGGAGCAACTTCACTTGGGGTCAGAACTGAACTATGAACCTGCTCATGGGCTTTTAGCCCTTGAAAGTGCTACACTGCTGTGACCGTTGCGTGTTGGCCCACTTCTGCAGCTGCATTAGCCCTGTTTGAGTGTTCTGACTCGCCCGGTTACAATCACATGAGTGGGAGAGGGGGGATCACACTTCCTGCCCCCAGTTGTTCTGTCAAATCCTCAGTGCCCAGTCCACACATCTTAAACACATGTAAGTTTTGCAGCAGGGAGCCGCTTTAACTGTCAATATTTCCCACATGATTTAGAAAGATCAGACTATAGATAGATAGCACACATGGTTCCTCCATCAGTACTGCCTGTGTGCATATACATTCTTTGAGAAGGTCACATGAATGCATGGGAGGGCAGGGCACAATCACACACTCCTAAGTAAACTCTGATGTGGCTATGTCATCTGTACAGGGCATCTTCTTCAGGCTAATTTAAATTAACAAAGATTCATCCATTACATTATAAGGCCCTATGTGGATTCTCTGCATAGATCTGGTACAAGCTGTTATGATCAGAGAGTTAATCAGACAGTAATTATTATGGTAACAGCAGCACCTGGTAGCCCCAGTTGAGACCAGTTCCTCAATCTGCTGCATTCTGTGCAAACACGAATTGACAGCTCTAATGCAGAGACCTTCATATACAAATAAGCACAAGGCCTTTTGACTGTCCGCAACCTACACCATCCATAAAGTCTACCAGTACCACAGTGTCATTTACTCTCCCACCTTCCCTCCCCCATGTTGTTGATTATAAATATAAAGCATGGTGATGATAATGTCCACAAGGGGAAAATTGAGGTAGAAAAGATTTACAGGATCTAACCAGGGGCATCTAGTGTGCAACACCACTTGGGTCACCACATGGCAGGGTTTGGGCCATGTGAGGGTAGAAGAAAGGACAGGGAAATCAGGGAACAGGAAGAGAAAGTGAGAAACAGAATGGTTGAAGCACCAATAGTAGTTACCTGGTCCAAAATGAGAAGCAGTAGAGATGAGGTGAATTTTTGAGACTTGGGATATTGCACACTATACAGTGGTACCTCGGGTAAGAACTTAATTCGTTCTGGAGGTCCATTCTTAACCTGAAACTGTTCTTAAGCTGAAGCACCACTTTAGCTAATGGTGCCTCCCGCTGCCGCTGCGTCACCATGGCACGATTTCTGTTCTCATCCTGAAGCAAAGTTCTTAACCTGAGGTACTATTTCTGGGTCAGCGGAGTCTGTAACCTGAAGCGTCTGTAACCCGAGGTGCCACTGTACTTTTAAAGCACATTCAAAGCACCTTCTTTCCCTCAAAGAATCTTGGGTACTGTGGTTTACTCCCTCAGAAGTTACAATTCCCAGCAACCCTGAACATACTACAATTTGCAGGATTCCCGGGTGTTTTGTTTTTGTTTTTGCTATTATCTGGTTTGCCTCAGAGAGCAAAATGTATTGGGCTAGCCCTGGGTTCAGAACAAATGCCTCTTCACTTCCATGGCAGAAATCTGGGACTTTGAAGTTACATAGCATGCATGGAGTCCCAGCACTTGAGGGAAACAATTAAACATAAAGGTATTCAGGAATCTATTAACTGCAGCAAAAATGTTGATTGCAAAAATGTGGTGTGAACTTTCCCTTCCTTCATTGAAGGAATGGCTGCCTAAAACATGGATTCTGGCAGAAATGTCAAAGCTTACAGTACATTTTTGATAAAGAGAAAACAGTCAATGTTTAGAGGGCTTTTTGGAACTGCATGTTCCCCTTTCCATTGACTTTATGAAGAAAGGGTAGAGATCAATGAGTATGTAAGAGGTTTTCTACATTGCAAATAATTTTTATATACTTGGTTGTGATTACACTTTTTAGTAAGTTTTTAATGAAGTTAAGAATGAAAAGAAAAACCTCCATTGGGCTTCACACTCAAACTAATTCTCTTTTTCCTGTTCTTTCTCTCACATGTTGCATATTCTGATGACCAAACACATAAATATCAAAGGGTGCCACACACTGTCCACTTTATTCATTGTGAATCTCCCACTGGTTTTAATGAGTAGGACTGCACGTTAGATATTGTTATGTATTTCCCAATCTCTGAACACCATGATGTTTCATGGGTCCCAGCACATGCTGGCTCCTTTGGATTGAAGATCAATGGAGAATGATAGCATTTTGTGTTCTAAAGTTGATTTACACCTACAGAAAGGCTGAGCGTATTACACATGAGCAACAGATCCTGCCCTTTCAGGCAGTCTCTGTGACATCGCCTCCAATCATGGTAGAAGAGTGAGCAGAACAACATGCCTCCTTTCAGAAAGCCCTCTAGCTATTTCTGTGCTTCTTCTTGGCCATCTCTTTGGTTATGCAAAGGTCCAGTCTCTTAGCAAAAAGGTGATCTGTCCAGCTCAGCCTGCCCATCCAGTTTGACCTCTTAAACTTACTCTCCCTCCCTGCAGAATCCAATCCTAAAATATAAAATCACAGGGACTGGAGAGCACCCCAAAATCCCATTTAATCTAAACTCAGTCTTATTAAAATACTAAAGTCCTTAGCCACTATGCCCCAGGCAAAACAAAAACAAAAATGAAGCAAATACACAATTGAAATAATGTCATTGAGGGTGATTACTGGCCTGTGGAACTGGAACAGCTCTGGCAGGAGACACTTCCAGACATACCTGTACTAGATCACTTGCTAGTTGAAGCATTGATGGACTCCCATGTTTTCCTGGTTTTCAATAGGCTAGAAAACAAATTAGTTCCTTTGTGAAACACAGCAGCTCTCTCTGCTTTGTGCTAGACTAAGTGCTTAGAAATATCTTGAAAGAAAAGGTGGCTAATGGCATCTACCTTGCTCTTTGAAAGTTGGCTCACCTTTAGCCCCTTTCAGCGATTTTCCTACCTCAGACAATGCAGGAGTCACTGCCTTTTTCAAATGTGAAAACAACCAATGATTTAAAGATGCAATTATTTTGCAGGGGGTGGGAGAAAGAGGTGGAGGAGCAGAAAAAATTAATATGAATTTTGGAAAGCTAGCAAGATGTGAGAGCCGCCTTTAGCCCCACTAGATTTCACAAGGGGGAGCACTAGGGACTCAATGGAGGCTCCACTCTTCCTCACCTCGTGGGGAGGAGTAGGCAGAAGAAGTAGCAGTGCATATGCTGGCCTTTTGCAGAACTTTCATACCCTCTTCTGTGAACATGCTCTCCTGCTAGGTAGCTAGGGCCATCATTGCCACTTGCTCTGCTAGCTGACCCCCCTCTTCCTTTCTCACACACAAGAAGCTCAGAGCACGGCTTGCCTCATCCCAGCAAGCCCTCTGCTCTCGAAATGCTTGCCGATCAGAAGGTCGGCGGTTCAAATCCCTGCGATGGGGTGAGCTCCCGTTGCTTGGTCCCTGCTCCTGCCAACCTAGCAGTTCGAAAGCACGTCAAAGTGCAAGTAGATAAATAGGTACCGCTCCGGCGGGAAGGTAAACGGCGTTTCCGTGCGCTGCTCTGGTTCGCCAGAAGCGGCTTTGTCATGCTGGCCACATGACCTGGAAGCTGTACGCCGGTTCCCTCGGCCAGTAAAGCGAGATGAGTGCCACAACCCCAGAGTCGTCCGCGACTGGCCCTAACGGTCAGGGGTCCCTTTACCTTTAACAACCCTCTACTACTTGCTCCTCTATAGGCCTTTACACCCTCCAAGTCAAGGTCTGTTCACAGAAGCATTCTAACAAACAATATTCTAGTATGAACATGTGGATCCAATCTGATAAGTTACACACACACACACACAGCAAAAGTTGTGTGGACAGTGGATTATCACAATTCTTGTTTTTAACTAAGCCTTAAGCAGCCAGAGGCAACCCATTCATTGCTTGCTTGCTAGGTGGCAAACAACATGCAGGCATATTGCACAACACATCTTACATTAGTGTAAATTGCTGCATAAGACAGTCCTGCCTTCCAGCAAGCTCCTGAGCCATCACCTGACCTAAACACAAAGGCCACATTCACACCATACATTTAAAGTACAGTGGTACCTCTGGTTACGTACTTAATTCGTTCCAGAGGTCAATTCTTAACCTGAAAATGTTCTTAACCTGAAGCACCACTTTAGCTAATGGGGCCTCCTGCTGCTGCTGCGCCGCCGCTGCCAGATTTCTGTTCTCATCCTGAAGCAAAGTTCTTAACCCGAGGTAATATTTCTGGGTTAGCAGAGTCTGTAACCTGAAGCGTATGTAACCTGAAGTGTATGTAACCCGAGGTACTACTGTACTTATGATACCACTTTAAACAGTCACGGGGTCCCCTTGAGAATTCTGGGAGCTGTAGTTTGTTAAGGGTGCTTCCCTTTGAAATCTACTGAGTGGTTTAGCAATCAATCCCTCGTCACTGGAAACTGTCGCTCTGGGAGGCCATGAAGCTGCCACCCCCCCCCCCGAATCAATAAACCTCCTCAACAAAAATCTTGGCTATGTCCATGCTGAGAGGGGAAGAGGGGCTCCCTAGCAACTCTCAGCACCAGTTACGAACTACAGCTCCCAGAATTCTTTGGGGCAAGTCATGACTTTAAATGCATGATGAGCATTTTTGTTCCAGAGGACACACCTGTGCTCCTCTCCCAGTCACTCCCTGTGCATGGAGAGTGTGCTAAAAAAATACAAGGTTCTAAAAGTTGGATACTAGTACTACCAAGAGCAGGGAAAAAAGGTGTAGTGCTAATCCCTCAGTGCCAGGGGACACTTGGGCCCACGGTCAACTCTCTGGGGGCCACATGAAACCAGTACTGCTGAAGTGGATGTTACATATTTGGAGGAGACCACCAAAAAACATTTTGCGGAAGCTGTATGCATCCCATGGCTTGTAGGTCAGCCACCCTAAGGCATAGGGCAGTGATGGTGGGAAGGGAAGAATCAAAAGATCAGTCCAATGGCTGACTGGAGAATCTGGCTAGGCCTTGGGCTATGTATTAATCCTTACACTTTCCCTCTTCCTACTCAGTGCTGTCCATTTCACTTATAGGGGCATTGTCTTCATGTTTGCCTCCCATCCCATCACTGCTGTTCATAATTTACCTCCCCCGTCTGCACAAACTGCTTCTCTTAATTTGCCAACATGGGCGCTAATCGTGCATTTGTTCTGCCAAAGCTGGCTGTCTTTCGATCTGGGAAGCAGGGGGTGGGGGAGCAAAACACATGCAGGCTGCAAATGTCTGATGAGACGAGTAGCATACTGAAGCCTCTCCCCTCCCACACGCCCACAATAATCCATGTTCTGTAAATCATACAGGAATCTGAAAACAACAGCAAATCGCTCATGTCTTTGAATAAGCAAACCTCTCAGGACCAAGAGATTCAAATAACAGCCCCTTCTGGGAAAAAGGGAAAGCAAGAGTGGCGACTGACAAAGCATTGCCTTTACCTTGGCATTGTTGGGGTACAAAGGGACAGTGCTTTGTACAAGCCTTTAGTGGCAAGCCGCCCCCACCCCACCCCTACCAAAGCACTAAAGCTCTGGTTAGAGGTGGGGGAGGCTTGGGATTAGATTGAAATCTATTTGAAATCAATGGAAAAACCCCATTGACTTTAATGACCTTTGGATGAAGCACAAAGAGAAGATCAAGGCAGGCTGGTGTAAAGTCAGTAAACCCATATGGTGACTCTTCCAAGCTTTTAATGTCCCCGGCAACAGAGTCTGTGAACTTAAATCTCCTAAGGTAAGCTCTTGATCCAAAAATAACCTGCCTTACAATGCAAAGGTTTGATCCTGTAAGCCTTTTTCTGACATGAATAATGGCTTGCGGGATCTGACTCTAGAAAAAGGACACCAGGAATGGAGAATAATAGCATGTATCCCATGTGCATTTAAGTTTCAAATATGCCTTCGAATGTTTGTTTATCCTCTTTCAAGTTGCAAACAAGTGGTGGGAATATTTATAGAAATACAGAAAGCTACCAGCGATCTGATCTGATGAAGCCAAAAAGATATGAACAGAGTTGTAGGAAGTAGATACCACAGAGGAGAAAAATGTAGCGTTGCTGGCCACCCCAATCTCTGCCAGGAGGTAGCAAGAGATTCCAGGGGTCTTGGCACTTAACCAGGTTTGTGTTCAAAGAAACACAAATGAGGCACAGCAGAGATGAGTGCCTTTAAGAAACATGGTTTATTTTATACATATTTGCACCTGAAGCCTTCAGTGGTGGGGGTGCAGAACATCACACCCCATGAGTGTCTCTCATTGGCTTGCCTCATAGCTTCGGCTAGCTTAGGTCCAAAGCAGCAACCAATCATGGTTTCTCAGTCCAGCCTCTCCCAGCCAGTGCACATGGAGCCAGGAAAATGGCCAGGGGCTAGCGGATAATTTCTAGTAAAGTGGCAAATACAAAAAGGTAGTGACTGCCACATGTGAGGCAGCTGCCTTTCCTCAGCACCTGTATTGGGAACTAGGTGGGAAGGATGTGACTTATCCACCAGGAGGTAATGGAGAAACTAGGGAGACATTGTTAAAGTGACAGTTGGGTTTGCACTGCATTCCTCTCCTTAATTGTTGTGAGGGTATGTGAGACACAGATTGTAAAGCAATTCAACACAGTGAAACAAAGAAGTGATGAAAAGTGGCTCCGGTAAATAATTCTTTTTTTATTTGCAGAAGCTGTTGAGGTAAACTACTGTTGCACGGTCTCTTAATCTCCTATTCTCTATTCTGGACATGCCCTGTGATATTTTTTTAAGCAGCACATCTTAAGCCACATATTGCAGGTAGGAAAACAGATGCTCAGTCAGTGAAGTACATTTGAACAGGTCCCTGAAGACTTGCTAATGGAATAAATCACTCTGCCTTCCACAGAATATACTTTTAACACGTGGCTCTCAAGGTGCTCGGCCAGTTAGTTAAAGCACCGTGATCCTATGATCAAGACTAAGGTAAAGGTAAAGGACCCCTGGATGGTTAAGTCCAGTCAAAGGTGACTATGGGGTTGCGGCGCTCATCTCGCTTTCAGGCTGAGGGAGCTGGCATTTGTCCTTAGGCAGCTTTCCAGGTCATATGGCTAGCATGACTAAACTGCTTCTGGTGCAACAGAACACCGTGACGGAAACCAGAGCACACGGAAACACCATTTACCTTCATGCCGCAGCGGTACCTATTTATCTACTTGCACTGGCGTGCTTTTGAACTGCTAGGTTGGCAGGAGCTGGGACAGAGCAACGGGAGCTCACTCTGTTACAGGGATTCAAACTGCCGACCTTCTGATCAGCAAGCCCAAGATGTTTAGACCACAGCGCCACCCACGTCCCTGATCAAGACTAGAGTGCGGGGGAAGGGGCGGTCCTGTAGTTGAGGCCATGCCTAATCATTTTCCTTAGCTCAGTGGAATGGGTAGTTCTCAGTTCATATTCTACACTTAAAGGCTAAGGGCAATCACTACGCATGGCATGAGAAGCTAATCCATGGAGGCTTCAATTGCTCCAGCACTGCTGGAATACAAATCTTTCCAGAATCTTTATGCCCATTGAACCCATCCTATAGTTACTGCTACATGCATTTCCCTGGCCTTGGACATTTAAGAGATCCAACAAGCTGATATCCCCTCCTTCTATGGACATCTCTGTGCTCCTGGTGCCTTCATTATACACCTTTAGGCGCTAGGCAAAAACGTTCTTTTTTAACCAGGCCTTTAGTTGATTTGATTGACACCCTATGCCCTTTTAAAATATTGGTTTTTTTTGGGGGGGGGTTATTGGGTTGTTTTTATTTTGATTATGTATTTTGTGGTTTTATATTTTGATTTTATTCTGTGAACCGCCCTGAGATCTCTGGGTATAGGGCGGTATATTATTATTATTATTATTATTATTATTAATAGGTATTCCAGTCATGGGTTGGATCCTACCAGGTCTCTGTAATACCAAGCACACCATAATGGCATTCATGCATGAGAAACACCGTTTTTCCTGCTTATTTCTCCCAGTTCCTAACATGATCTATGCAACAATGTGCTCCCCTTTCCTTCCTTTCTTAATTTTGATCTGCATGACAACAGGGCTGTTAACCTTGCATTGCATAACTGCAGTCACCTGTTGCTTCTCAGCTTCAGCCAATCAACTGTGCAAGCCTTTCTCTTATATCTCTCAGTGCTGGGTACTAAAGAGAACAGATACCGCATCAACACATATTGCCAGCTCAATTTAATAAATAAAAAAGGTTTCCACAGGGTGAGATTAAAGAATCACAGAGGGTTTGGTGGGTGGGGCTTGCTTGAGAAATCTCCTCTCTTCCAGCATATATTAACTGCTTTACCTGCTTTGGGGGGGCTCAAAGGCTCAGGACAGACATGACAAGATGTTACTACTGTACATATATTTTGCTTTATCCTGGCCACAACCAGGTTCAGAAGCGGATGAGGCTGAAATCCACTTGCCTTATGCCATGCAGGGAGCTCATAACAACTAGCATACCAAACACAACTCTGCACACTGCACCACACTGCCACACCCACCCATCTGTGTCACCCTTAAAATGTGCCATTGCATAGACAGCATAGCTATCTTGCTTTTCCTATTTGTTTGGTTCTCAGTACTGTAAATTTCTTACCTCTAGGAACTTGGCCAATGCCCCTCTGTTTACGTAATAAAATGTGTGGGATTTTCAGCAGAACATGGTGAGTGTACTTGACTCTGGGCATGCTGTGATTATGTGCAGGTGCAGGAAAAGCACAGGATGTGGTATCAAGCATAAAATCAACTTCCCAAGAGCCTCAGCTTTCACTGAAGGAGAAGAGGGAAAAAACTAGTTTATTTTAGTCCTCTTGTCTGCAAAGATAAACAAGAAAGTGGTAATGCCTAGTAAAATCTCAGAAAGCAGGCAAGGGCTGCTGAATAACATCAACAGTGGCCGAGAGCCACTTCCCCATAACCAGCTGAAGCAGAACTGTTGTTGTTGATGATGATGATGACTAAATTAAAACATAGGAAGTTGCCTTATGCCAGGCTTCATTGTTTGTCAATCTAGCCAGACATTGTCTATTCTGCCCCTAGCTCTATAGGGTCTCAGGTGGAGGTCTTGCACATCACATGCTGTCTGACCCTTTTAACTGAAGGTGGCAGGAAATGAACCCTCTACCCCTTTTGAAATCCTTACATTACTAATCAGACATTAGTTTTTATTGATGCAGAATTTGAGTTGCCTTGACACAGAAAGTTGACCTTTTCCAGCACAGGGACACCAGCCTTGAGCATGCTGTCCAGAAATCTTCCCAATACACTATCTGATGTGTGTCCCTCTACTTAAAACATATTTAGATGAGGACTCTGCACCACAACATAATCAAGAGCATTATTCCTCAAGGTGCAAATCAGTGTCTTCATTGGCCACTGGCGTCCATGCACTCAATGTTTCCTCTTGCACCCAAAAGTGCACAGCATCCTGAATGTTCTGTCCAGTGACATCAATTTTTGAGAGCACCAAGTCACACTTACAGAAGCCCCCCCCCCCCCGATGGATGGGAAAGGCTCTATGAACACAGGATCCTAAAACACAGGGAAAGCAGAGGCAGAGTCAACAGGTGTGACCCAAGTCCTCACTCTTCACCTTTGGAACACAAGAAGAGCCCTGCTAGATGAGGCCAAAGGTCCATCTGGTGCAGCATCTGCTGCTTCTAGTGGCAAACCAAACATATGTTTCCATAGCAAAAATGGAAACAACCCAGCCCAAATCAAAATGAAGCAGCAAATCGTGAAACCAAGCAAGACAAAAAGCAAGAACATCACTACATCTTATGATAGCAAATTCCATAGTTTAACTATGTGCTATGCTCTTGTCTATCCTAAATCTTCCAAAAAATAACTTTATGCATAGTCTTATACACCTCCATCCTGTTGTTCCTCCCTCACCTTTTTCCTAAAACCAAAAGCCCCAAGTGTTGAAACCTTTCTTCGTAGGGGAATTGCTCCAACCTCATTATCATTTTCTTTTCCCTCTTCTGAACCTTTTCCAGCTCTATAATATCATTTTGAAGTGTGGTTGCACCATAGATTTGTATAGACTCTAGACTCTATAGACTCTATAGATTTGTATAGACTCTAGAGACATTATGATATTAGCAGTTTTATATTTAATCCTTTTCCTAATGATCCCTAATATGGAATTTTCCCTTTTCACTGCTGCTGCGCACCGGGTCAACATTTTCAACCACCTATCCATCACAATCCCAATATCTCTTTCCTGGTCAATCACCACCATTCATAGGTTCACCAAATGCCTGAACAAAGATAGTGCAATGGTGGTTTCAGTCCTTGGGTTTGAAAGAATCCACTCCAGTTGTTCTACTTACCGTAGCTATGTTATCCAAGCAATCAGTTGAAGTTCTTTTGTTTTACTACATTGCCTTAGAAAACCTTGGCCTTTGCACTAGCGCCATGTTTTCTCCCTAGCCTTTCTCCCTTTATTGGACTACTATTGAATTCTCTATAATGTCAACATTTGCATCCATTTCAGACAAAGTCTAAGCTACTGGGAAGGGACAATATGGATCTATGAAATACAGTATTTGGAACTGACTAAATAAATTAACAGCAGCTGCAGACTGAGAGGAAAACTGAACCAGTTCCTCAGGTAGTATAAATTACAGCTGTATCATGTGCAAGTTTACCCAGGAGTAAGTCCCTCTGAAATAACAGGTCTTCCAAAAACAAAGCTGCAATGCAATGCACACTTCCTGGAGAGTAAGACCTGTTTAACTCAGTGAAACATCCTCCTTTAAAAAAATATATTAAAGATTTCTTAGTTTACAAAAATATGTGCATTGTCTCTTTTTTCAAGTTGCTTTTTCTACAGATCAGTTTCATTTGTTGTGATACATTAGTGTTACATACAGTGTTAGGTTAGGAAGAAAAGGGGGAAAGAGGTGGGGTGGGGTGGCAATGCTTCTATTCTTCTACATATGTGTATGTGTGGGGTTTTGTGTCAGCATCACTTGTGTGGGTTCTCCTACTATTCGCTTGTTGTATTGCTTTGGTGGTGAGAGAGGTTGGGAGTGGCCTAGGGTAAGGTTACCAGATGTCCCCGTTTCCCGGGGACAGTCCCCGGATTTACAAATCAGTCCCCATACAAAATCCATTGAAGTTGAAAAGTGTCCCCAGATTCATTGAAAAAAATCTGGTAACTTTAGCCTAGGGTGTGGTTGGTTGTCTTTGACTGGCTGTAGTGAAATTTGGTTTTGTGTGTGTTTTTGGATCAGGTTAGCCAGATTGATTCGTATGATGTTGGCGGATTCTTGTTGTTGTCATGTTAGGCTGTGTATGTTACAAAAGAGGAACCATACCGGGGTGAAGGCGTCTTCTTCTATTTGTCCCCGTGTCAAAATGAAACATACACGGTACTTCTAAGGAAATGCACATAGGGTTGGGAAGCACGTGTGCACAGAATTGCAGCCTTTAAGCTGAAGGCAACCATCGGCAGCTAAATCTGTGTGAAGCAAGGGGATTTTTCAGAGTTAGTTAGGCACTCAGTTGCCAGTGCCTCTTACAAAGATATCCGCAGTTCTTGTACTGGCTGGGAGCACAATTCATAGGGAATGGAGAAAGCAGAGTGGAATAAAGAAACGGGTGGGTTTATTAAGGAAATGTGCAAGGCAGGCGGACACTGATTATTCAGGAGACTGACTAGAAAACAACCCTGAGGCTCTCTGGAGTGCCTTTCTTCAACCTCCAACCAACAAGCCCCCCCCCCCCCCAAGTATGTTATAGTTGAAGGACTTAACACTAATGGACAGAAATGCCACAAATGTGTTTATATTTACTGTGAACGCTTTGGTAAGCAGGCAAGGCTCCTGCTTTCTCCTCAAAAGCAAGACAGAACTAGGCCGAATTGTGCGTGTGGCCTAGTGGTCTCCTATCCTTTCACACACAGAGAAAGAACTGAGGTTTTTGTGGGGTATCTAGTGCTAACAATGAGGGGGGGAAGTATTCCACAAGCAAGAAAAATAAACAGAACAACTGCATGAAGCATTTGAAACCCAGCCTTCTCTTCTGAATAGCTATGGTTAACTCTCCTTATTTAACATTTCCGCTGCCCCCAAGTTCAATCCAGTGCCTTTGCATTTCTATAAGAGAAAAAGAAAAACCTTTTAAGTGATGACGAAGCTCTTCTTGCTCATCAGGGTGCTGTGCTGTGCTCTCCTCAGATCCTTTTCCTGAGAGGCCTGCTTCTTTCCTCCCATGTATGTGGGCACCTAATGACATAAATGACAACAGGTTCGCTACACAGGGAGGGAGGCAATGCTTAAAGCGGTATATTTTACTACCTGCGGGATTGGGGAAAGATTTCACTCGTCGGGTAATTGGCAATAGACACAAGCACCACACAGAGAGCACCCAAGTGGGTGGGTGGAATTGTTCCAGTCAGTCGGTGCAATCTATTATTTAGAGAGAAGTATCAGAATATGCTAAACTAGCCTTCATAATTAGTTCTCCTGTAGGTTATCACGGGCCTCTTACCACAGAAGAGAAGGCTTCCTAAAATGTGACAGTATCTATTTATATGCTCCCCAAAACTAAATTAACACAGGCGACACACAAACCTATTAAATTCCACCCCCTTCTTTCGCTCTCCGTGATCCCCTCCCCACCTAGGCTTATTGCTTTCCTTTGTGCTGTCCTCTCTATATTTGCCAGCTTCTAGCCCCTGCTGAGCAAGTTGTTAGTCATTATTATCTCCCCTCAGAATTCATATCTGATACATTTGGAACAGTTCTTCCTGAGACGTATACTGTAAATTGTTATTGTAGAAAATGATTTCTTGAGGACGAGAGGACTGCCATAGCACAGGAATATATTCTTATCCATGGGTTTCCCATACACAGATGCCATTTGTCTATCTACAGTCTCTCTATTAAAACATCTAGAAAATGAATTCCCTTGGCATGAAATGTAATTTCAAACGTCATACTAGCATGTCTAGATTTGACCCAGGGTAAAAAATAAAAAAGCCAGTTCTTCCATATTCCTTTGCCATTTTATAAACATCTTGTCGATAGAACAACAATTTATAGAAATGCATTTGCAAATTTGTCCCTAAAGTCTAGGCTACCACATAAATGTGTTGTTGTTGTTGTTGTTGTTGTTGTTTGGGGGGGGAGCATGAATTCCCTATGATCACTTCCTTTACCAGCCATATTAAGTTGTTCTGAAAATTGAAAACATTTGTGGTCAGTTACTTCAGCTGGACTAACAGGGATGGTTGGTTGGTTTTGCTAACACTCTTTTATGATTTGGGTAAGTGCATCCTGTTATGGGGAGCTCCTGCATATAAGCAATAAAAATAACTAGCAGACCATTTTCATGCATTTTATACAAACTCTGCAGTTTTGGATGAGGTCACCAAAATCATGAAATGTAATTTATTTGAGGTGGAAAGGCCTTAAAGAAAAGCCCAGAATTTTAGAACAATGGATGTCCTTAGCAAAGGGAAAGCATTCTTATTAATCTAAGCAAGTAACCTGTATGATAGTGGTATATTTGGGGCAAGTTCTTATTCAAAACTGATAGTATTTTATCCTTCATTTTTCTTCATTTGAGAGCTACTCAAATTTCTGATTGCTTTAGGGCTATACTTTAATGGCTAAATGAATAATGAGAATAAAAAGACACAAGACTGGATACTTCTGTGAAAATCACAGGGCATCTTTTTGTTGAATATTGTATTTATTGAGTACTGTATTTTTTATGTGTTTTGAAGACTTGGAAAAAAATTGTTATTATCATTTCTGTATTTTATTGGGTGTTACACAAAGGGTACAGGCTGTGTGATTGCACAATTGTCATTCCACCTCTGCCACATAATTCTTTTCTGTTCATAATTACTACAACTCTGCCTTTGTCAGCCCCCATAATAATTATACTGGTATAATTAGCTAGATTCTGTAAGAAATCTCATTCAAAATTGCTTTTATTGTTTCATACCTAAGGAGGATTTTGTTCCCATTCCTGAAGATCTTTCAAAATTAATTCCCAGAAATAATTGGTGGCTAGAGTTACAGAGCCTAGTGGAATAAAAGCTGGCTTTGATCAAAAAAGCATCTTTGTAGGATCAAAGTGTTTCTAAGAGGGTATTTCAATATAAGGATTCTTCTAAACTGGAAAAAACACTAAGCATTGATATTGGTTTGTGTTTCAGAATGGGACAAACAACAATTCTCTATTTAAAACATCCCCTTCCATGTGTATATGTTATCTGTTGAACAGGCTGTGGCTTAAAATCTTATTGATTTCCATTGACTCTACATGCTTTTTGTACACTAGCAGGTAGGGAGAGACTCCTGAACCGTATATTTAAAAGATAAAAGGGGAACTATTATGACAATCTTTGACTGGGTACATATTACCAGCTTAACGTGCAGCAAGGTTGCCGTTGTTTTTTCTGCTGCATTTCAAATCTTTCAGGCTCCTCTTACATTCCAAGTGTTTCCAAGTCACTTCATTTAGCTTATTTTTTCAAATCAGATTGAACCTCGGTTTTTTTATGCGGGGGGGGGGGGGGTTGCACGCGCCTCAAAACGTAGTATTTTTCAAGAAACTACAGGCTAATGGCATGTTCACAAACCAGCAGTGGAAACACACTGGATGCAGAGTAAACATGAGTGTGTACACAGCTCAAGTTGCTTTTATCTATGACGTATTCCCAGTCGGTCCAATCCAAATGTTGAGTGCCTGAGATAGCAAATGAAATATTTTTTACTGGCAGATTTCTCTATGTCAAGTGTATACTGTTTTAAAAATATATATATATTCTCTCTCATGGGGGTTTTAATTTTTTTTAATATTTGCTTCCCTTCTGAACTCCTTTAATTCCTTTAATTTCCAGGTCTGATAATTTATGATCCTGTTGAAGTCCAGCATCCCTTGTATTTTCCTGTCAATTGACAGTATTTTTCTCTCAATTGTCACGTCCAAGTATATGAGAGGTATCAATAATAAATAATGATTGAATCCAAGGAACACTTGTTGAGTGCTGTATGCCATCTGCTCATAAATTCCTCATTGGTTCTAAATTTCCCCAGCTTTTTGTTAATTTGTATTCCTTGAGAGGAATATGTTCAGATCTACTATACTCCAGTAGAGTACCAGTACATAATAAATCTAATCTGGGTTTCTTTTTATGTAATTTTACAGACTCATTCCAGTCCTCTGTTGGGCTTGTAAGAAAAATGGATGTCGTTCTGCGGTAATTCCACAACTAGGCAGTTGAACAGAACCAAGATGTTTTTTAGAACCAAACCTATTTCTTGGAGGGAGGTGTTGTTGTTTTTGGTTATTCTGGACTGAAGATGGGCATAATGAAGGCATCTGAGTGCACCACCATTTAAGTAAACAAGTGTGTAATCAAGCAATGTTTATGTGCACGAGTGACTTGGCCCTAAGAGTGCTTGTGGTGGTGCACATTAACTACAGCTCTTGACTGTGGTGATAATACAGTATAGTACTTGCTGCACCATCATTCTATTAATATCTGGACTGACAAAACAAGCAACCTCCTCCCACCTGCAAACTGACAAGAATCCCCTGAAATGGTTGTGTGAATCAGTTTTCCATGCGGGGGTATGAACTAGACAGAAATGATGGCTCTACACATCAGTTTCCTTTTAATTCTGTTGCTAATGTCGTTGCAGAGGATGCTGGCTTCAGGAAAGCCAAGATCTCAGCAATAAGTATTTTTAGTTAAAATTGCTCCCAGAGAGACAATGATGCATTTTGCCCTAAGACCAAAGGTGTGCAAACAGGGCTGTGCAGCTAAGGAAAAGAGAGACAGCCAGTCAGATAATAGGAAAAGAACAGCGAGGCAATGCAGCAGCAGAAATGATGTGCCTGCTGCCAAGGCAGTGGTGGTCATTAATGCTTTCAATGTTTTCAATGCAAGTCAATAGGAGTTAGCAGTTAAGCACATCATAGACCTGTTTAAACAAGAAGCAGAACCAAGATGTAAAGCTTGGGTGTAAATGATAGAGATTGTAATTTAGAGCGAGGTATGTGTGTTCTCTCTTCAGGACCAGCAGATGGGCAGCTATATTCTCTTATAAAATAACTGTTTGCATGTAGAAAAATAGCACATCAGGGATAGGATTTTTGCCTAACCTTCTCCCTGACATGCTGTTTTCCTGTGTTCACTGGATGGGGTATTTGAGCATTCAAACATACAACCCACCCACCTACAGCCTGATTCTGCTGTGTGTATGAACTGGTCCAGACAGTAACTGTAAGAAACCCTCTTGTGCTTTGGAACTAGGTAATCAATGACAGAAAATCCCACTTCACAGCTGCCTGTAATGTCATGTAATATATCAAGTATTACTATGATTTCAAGGCTAGTTGCATTCTGTCAGTCTGGAAACTTGTCAAGGGAATCAACTGAGCTGCTCTTCCTTCCCTGTAGTCTACCTTTCAGTGGTTCCGTAATGTGCTATAATTCTTGTATGTGTAACAAGGATCAAGGGCCTCCATATCAGAAACAAGACTTTTAGTAAATGAGAACCCAAGATTGCTCAGTTTGGCACCAGCTTACACTGGCGGAGGAAGGGGGTGCGGGGGATGCGGTGAGCCCTGGGTGTCATCCCTGAGGAGGGGTGACATCGCCACCCCGCCCCCATAGGACACTCACCGTGGGCAGCACCGCCCCCGTGGGACACTCGTAGAGCCTCCCCCATGGGCAGCTCGCCCTGCCCCTGGGTGCACAGCATGTGCGCCGCTCCAGGTGCCGGAGCAGCTAGCTCCGCCTCTGCCAGCTTGGGCAGCAGAAATGCCCTTTAGAGGCTGTGTGGGAGCCACTTCTCCATGAGCAGCTCCTATGAGACTGAATTTTTAAATGACTCAGCCACATGAAACCAGGGTCTTTCCTATAAACTAGCACCTTCAATAGGAATGGCCTATATGATTCCCACTACCATGTTGCTAGGTTTCCCTCCCCAAATATTTTGATTGGCTTTTTCATAAACTGCTGGGTCTCTTAAAGGCTGTTATTCAAGCATTCTCCCAGCTGCTCATTGACAAGAGGTTACCATATGCCTTAGAGAACCTCCAAAGAACAGTACAACAGTAGCTCCTAGGGCAATCTCAAGTAGGACTCAAATTATGGGGGGTGGGGAATAGGGGAGCTCCTAAAACCATCCACAACCTGTACTCCTTGATTCCTTCCAGTTTTAGCCAGATCATGCCTTCCCCCTTGCCCCCATTAGCCTTTTAAAATGGTTGTGAATGAGCCTTCACAACAGAGAATGGGACCCAGCCCCCTCTGCCCCCCTCTGTAATTTGAGCACTGGCCAAATTGAGAAGAGTAGATGTGGGTAACTGAGGCTGTGGCATTCTGCTCATGAGGATTCTGTCTCAACTTGGAAGTGAGAAGTGAATGGCCCAGAAGGAGCAGAGAGAGGGAAGCTAGACAAGAGAGGCAAAATAAAACTAACATGCTGCTTGGAAAGAAAGTGTAAGGCAGGTGTGGGGAACCTGTGACTCTCCAGATGTGACTGAACTACAACTCCCATCAGCCCCAGCAAGCATTGCCAATGGCCTAGGGCAGTGGTGGCTAACCTTGACACTCCAGATGTTTTGGAACTACAACTCCCATCATCCCTGACCACTGGTCCTGTTAGCTAGGGATGGTGGGAGTTGTAGTTCCAAAACATCTGGAGTGTCAAGGTTAGCCATCACTGGCCTAGGGTGATGAGAGTTGTAGTTCAGCAACACTGGAGGGCCTAAGATTCCCCACTCCTGAGGTAAGACTTTTTACTTATTAGAAATAGGAGCAACAAGTAGCACACTGAAAGAGATTCTAGTTAAAGGCCTTATTATTTTGCCTTGATTGATACCTCATTTTTCCTAAACTTCCTCGTTCCAGGAGGTGTCGAGAATTATTCCCCTTTTGTTCCTGTCAGAGGGGAATGAAACACACTCCCAAGGACAGGGCTTTAATTAGGTTCTTCTGTGCGTTTCTTCAGATTTCATTTTGTTGCTGTTCAGGCAAAGCAACAATTGAACAAACACCTGGGAAGCCAAACCTGACTGGAATGGAGAGGAGGGAAGGTTTCAGCGTTCCTGTCACGAAACCATCACGCTGCCTCCCCCATTTCCCAGACAGCCCAGGTGGAAAAAGGCCCTGGAGCCACTCTGCTCCTTGGATGCTCTGCTCAGCCAGGTTTGAGTGGAGTATTTCTAAGTAGCAGGAGTGCTCTAGGGCATGATGTGCAGGGTTCCACTCAATGCTCTCTCTCTCTCTCTCTCTCTCTCTCTCTCTCTCTCTCTCTCTCTCTCTCTCTCCCCACCCCCAACAACTCATTATTTCTCCTCCTCCCAGGCAGCAAATGTTATTAAAATAATAGAAGGAGCCCAACTAGAATCATAAAGTGATAATTAACATGAATACTGGACTAGTAGCCACAATAGAAGAGGGAATTAAAGAGGCAGATAAAGGGTGACAAAACAGCGACAAAAGCTGCTGGAGGTCAGGTGAACAGTAGCACCCTTTCACCCCATCCACTAATGGCCACGAGTCAAAAAAGCCAATGTGGTAGTGTTTAGAATGGTGGATTAGTACCTGTGAGACCACAGTTCAAATCCCTACTCAGCTGCAAAACTGACTGGGTGATCCCGAACCAGTCACAATCTCGGGGGCGGAGCAAGGGGATGCGTTGGGGGCGGTCCACCCTGGGTGCCACCCTGGAGGGGGTGACACTCGGCACCCCCCCTGCGACTCCCAAGCCGAGCCCCACCGCCTGGTAAAAAGCCTTGCTCGCCGGCTTGTAAGGTGGCGGCGCACAAGCAGCAGCACGGACGGACTGCACATGTTCCGCATTCCGTACAGAGTGCGCACGCACGGAAGCCGCACATGCACAGTTCGTACAGGGTGACAAAAATTTTTTCGTACCGGGTACAATCTGGGCTTGCTACGCCGCTGCACAATCTCCCAGCCTAACCTACCTCACAGGGTTGTTGTGAGGAGAAAAAACCAAGGGGAAGAGAACTGTGTATGCCACCTTGAGTTCCTTGGACAAAAGATGGTTTAGAAATGTAATAAGAAATAAACAATCCCCTCCAAGTAAAGTTGCCACTTTTTCTGACCTTACTTCCTGTGCCTTTAACCGTAGCTTCAGATGCAAAAAATATTCAATGATGCTTTACCTGGCGTGGGTGTCAGTTGATGGACATCTGCTTAATGTTTGCAGGCCAGGAGGAGCCAGTGTAAAAACTGGCAACCAGAAGGAAGCCTGGCTGGCTAGGCCCCATGTACCATGAAATCCTCTTGCAATAAAGATTTGACAGCCAATGCTGCACAGATGGCAATGAGACAGTGCCACTTAGATGGTTCCTAGGCTACAGCACAAGGCTCCACCAGTAGCCCCTCTCACACACACACACCTCTTGCTCCCATCATAAAAAGGTCCCATAAAAAGGTAGGCAATAACAGCAGAGGACAAATTAGGATTGGATTAAGATCCAGTCGGTGTGAAGCTGGTTTAGGAAACAATGCATCAAACGGTAGTATTTTAACAACAAAGTAAAGGATACATATACATTTTAGATCAAAACCCCAGGTTTGGAAAGTCAGTGAGCACACAGTATAAGGAAGTGCGAACACAGCCTAGGCTTTGCTGCCTAGCAGATTGGATTGTCAAACTGAGCACTCCCCAACTCTATTTATCATCACTGAGTACAACCAGTTTGCTTGTTCAAATAAGGTATATTTGATATGGGTATTTGGCAGAAATCACCTCTTCCTGGTCCTCTTTGACCCATATCAGAAATCTGGAATAGCCGGTATCTGCCCTAGTCCTCCTTTCACCTCATAAGAGTGATAATTTCCACAACCACATTGAGGTGTTGAGAATGTGGGTTTAGTGGATCAGTGAAGAGTTAAATGTGTGATGCAGCTGTCACATGATTGTTTCACCATGTCTCAGTTTACATAATCATATGCAACACGGGTCACATAATCCTTGTCATCACTTTCAGCAATGCCTGCTTCCTCCTTCTTTGTGCTCGAAGACTGAGTACACACTATACTTTAAAGCACATTTCGAGCACATTTCTCCCCCTCAAAGAATTCTGGGAACTGTAGTTTTTTCAGGGCTGTTGGGAATTGAAAACTTGTGAAGTATAAACTACAATGCCCTGAATTCTTTTAAAGGAAAATAATGTATTTGCAAGTGTGCTTTCAAGATATGCTGTAGACACAGCATGAGTCAGTCTGGGAACCCACTCCACACTTTACAAGGCCTTGTACATCACAAAACCCTCAGCAGCTTCATATATTGATCTGTATTTATTATATTTATCCCCCATCCTGTCTGGTAGGATGAAGAAAGCTTGCAACCAAGTTCATCAATTGATCATCATATCCATCAATGTCCTCATATGACTTGAGAAAAGCAAATGAAGGAAAAAGTTGCCACGTGGAGTGCTTTTGTTCTGATCACTCAGTTCAGTTCCCCCTCCCTCTGGATGGTGCTATTTTGGTTACATAAGCAACAGCACTCACCTCTGAAAATTGGAACGAGGAGGAATTATATCTGGTCCCTAAGTAGTCTGCTATCAGGTGGAGGAACTCAATTCCGTATCATAGAACAACACCTAGTGGAGGAGATTGCAGTGGCAACAGTTCATCTTGCCTTTCCAGCTTACAGGTCATCTGGCAGTTTATTTATGCCTCTGAATTACATTTCCCTCTCATGTCCAGTGGTTACTGGACAGCTCTACCAGTGCACTGCCAAGAGAGGATGCATGCTATGATGAAAAATATACCGTATGTGCTTGGGGCTCTATTGAAATAGGTGTCTTGATTTAGAATGAGGGCATGTAATGACTGGCAATATGAAGAGAAAGGCAGTAGTACAGATGATTAATATGGTGCCCAGTGATGAAAACTGTGGTGGTTATAATGAGAGCAAAGTCATCAGTACATGGAAACACAAGGGAGGGGATGCTAAGATGGGACTCAAATGCTAACAATTTTTGATAAATTAGAGACGGACTGAGATCAATTAGATCAACTTCAGCAAGAACATGCGCAACGTGATTTATGTGAGGAGAAATAACCATAAGCAGCACATGTATAAAATAGGATGCACTAGTGAGGCAGCCAGCCTGTAGAGATGGGAAGGGATGACAAATTGAAGAGCCCACAATGTGATGCGGTCCCAAAAGCCTCAGGCGCCCCATTGGGCTGTATTCACAGGGAAGTCAAGTGTGCGGCTAGATTGTTTCACTCCTCAGGAAGGAAGGCCACAGTTGGAAGCCTTCATTTTTTTAGCACTGTTGTTCAAAAATGAGAAGAGATGAAAGAGGTCAGAGGACAGCAAGGAAAATCATAAAGGGTGTTTAGAGAGCTAAGCCCCCAGAGAAAAGGTTAAGGGAAACCAGTTTAATATTGGCCCTCTGGGAAAAAGGCAGCAGCTCATATAAAGAGATTGATTCTCACCAGCTGAGGACAGAATGAAAGCGGAGTGGGGAAGAGAAAAAAGGGAATTGGCTGAAGCTGCGCTTGGGGACACTTGGGTTCAGTTACCAAAATATCAGAGCTTCATCTTGAGTTAAGTTACAGTAGCCATTGCCAAGCATGGCCTAGGAACGCAGGAAGCTGCCTTCTACTTGGAGACCATTGGTCTTTCTAGCTCAGGACAGTCTACACTGACTGGCAGCAGCTCTCCAGAATTTCAGGCTCTCCCAGCCCTCTGCCACTGAGCTATAGCCCTTCCCCAGCTGCTTGCCTAACAAAGTTGAGAGGAATGCTTGGCCAGTCCAAAGAGACTTTCACGTAGCACAGCATTTTAGAGCAGCGTTGAAGCATCGCAAAGGGCTGGCAGGAGAAGGAGCCAAGGAGGCCGGGGGTGAGGACCTTTTGATTCAGCCAGGCCTTTTAAGTAAATGGTGGGCTCTTACTGTTTCAGTGTGGTTTTTAATGTGAGCTGCAAATTGTTTTATTCCCCTCAGAAGAAAGTGTCGTGATGTGTTTTTACGTTTTTGTGGTTTTTAATTATTTGTATTTTAAACATTGTGGTCTGTACTTATTTTCGTAAATAAGTATTTATTGATGGGTGGCCATATACATTTAATAAATAATCATTCTACTTGGGGAATGGATGAAAAGATGGAAAGTCTGCAAAAGGCAGTGTGGGATACTTGCCCCCCACTGAGGTCTTTTTTTATTGCACATTCATCACAACTTGTGCTCATGATGCTATTGGGGCAGCCGCATGCTATCCCACTTCGAATACTGTTTCCGCTTGCAAATGTTTTGGGGCAGCCACTCTGCTTCATTTTCAGTCTGTGCATATCCTGTAACTTCCTGCTGAAATCCCATAACTTTCTATGCCACAAACATTCCTGTTTATTTCTGCTTTCGTTGCACTGTAGCCCCTTCAGAAAACAATAATGTGGTAACATTGGAGAAGCCTCACAGAAGAAAAAAAGCACAGAATAAACCCATCATGAATGCACTACATTATGTCAAGAACATGTTGCAGAATACATTCACAATAAAACATCCATCTGGAGGAGCCATTAAAAGGGTGATTGGCACCCTTCCTTGCAGCCCCCAGGAAAAACATGTCAAAGAACACCGAATATCCTTGGAAGTGTAAGAACTAGTGAATAAATGTGGTTACTGCTGCAATCCTAAACACCTCAGAGCAGCAGTGGCTAATCTGTGGCCCTACACATATAGTTGATCTATAACTCCCATTACCCTGACTATTGGCCAGGCAGGCTGGGGCCAATGGGAATTAGAGTCCAACAACATTTGGAGGGTCACAGGTTCTCCATATTTGCAACCCCAGACCCTCCAAGTGTGCCTATTTTCCAGGGACAGTCCCGGATTTACAGAAGCCGTCCTGGGTTATTATTTCATCCTTGAATGTCCAGTTTTTCCTTAGGACATCCCTATTTTCATTGAAAATTGGACTTAGATTTTTTTTTTACAGCATCTGAGGAGTTGTCCACAGCAGCTGTGAAGCTAGACTCAGAGGCATATTTTCCATGGCATCATTGGAAGGATACCTTCGCTGTGTCAAAGTGACCACACTGGAGGAAGTCCCAGAGATTTGTACCACAAAACTGACATCAGAGTCACCTGGGGGTGTTAAGGGATGAGGCCTGGCCTGAAATCTGAAACCACAATAATTGCCAATCATGATGAATCCAGATGATCAGCAACTATGAATTATCCAGAGGGCAAACAGCAAAACTGGCAGCCATCTTGTAAGGTTTGCCTGTCTCAGGAGGCCAATTATTTTGGATGTAATATACTTTCAGTCTTCTGCAGGAAATGTCATTTGCTTTGTCCTCAAGGCTAGCTTCATATTACTATGAATATGACAATGGAGGGACACCATGGTAGCAGGGAGGCCTGGAAATAAAGGCTTCTGTACTCAAGATGAGGCAATGTGCAGGCGTGGCCATTGCAACCTGACTCATCTTTATGCTCCTCATTCACAAGTAAGATTGTTCCTTTTGGCTACCGATCTAAGTCACGCCACGCAAACAGCCAGCCCATATCTAGTGCAAATAATCAGAGCTGGAAAGGAAAAAGGCAATCCAAACCCAAGTTCAGACTTGATTGATGCAAGGAACACCTGTTGGCATTTGAGAAATCGGGGGTGTTCTCCAACTATACATTTTGGCATGGTCCCTTAAGCCAAAGCAGTTGCTTGGGTCAGGGGTGCCAACTTGAATAAAACATTGTGGGGGCCCAGGTAAGCTCCGCCCTGCATAATTGATCACATGACGCAGTGCACACACACACCATATGAATGGGAATGCCCATCAACTTTGTGGGGGCCTGGTTCCCTCAAATATTTTATTGTTGGGGGCCGAAGCCCCCACAGTCCCTAGGAGTTGGCTCCTATGGCTTGGGTTCACTTTGTTAGGTGTTGTTAGTTATGCCCAGGCAAAAAAAAAAAAAAAATCAGAAGAAGCCTTGTCTTGGCTCTAATAAAGTTCTCAGCCCTGTTCCGCTGTGTGTGTTTTTTTGTAGAATTATTGCATTTATAAATATGCGAGCATGTTCAGGCAAACAAAGTGAGAGATTGTCTCTGCCATTGGAAGAGTACGGCGGCAAGGATGATTGATGCTGCCCTTGTAATTAAAATACATGCTGAGCTTTCAGTCATCACCAACACGATTCCTCAAGTGTTAAAGAATGTAACAAAGGCTGGCTTCTTTATCAGAAGATGGAAAGAGATGACTATTGTTCCTGCAGATGCTCAGAAATCTTGGGAAGGATGGATCAGGGCATAACTGCCTGCTCATGGTGATAACAAAATAAAATAAAAAAAATTCCTTCCAGTAGCACCTTAGAGACCAACTAAGTTTGTTCTTGGTATGAGCTTTCGTGTGCATGCACACTTCTTCAGATACACTCATGGTGATGTTCGACATATTTTTTTATTCATAAAATAAAATGAGGATCTTTTAAAATAGAAAACAACAAAAAAATTATCAGAAACCACTCACAGAAAGAGAACAAATTAGTAATATATCCAATACAATCAACATCAATGAAAAGCCACTAGGAACATTGGTCTTCACATCCTTTTTGATGGGCCTACTCTGAAGGGGCCAGTCATACACCCCTTGGGAGGAAGTTCTACAAAGCAGGAGCCACTACTGAGAAGGCCCTGTCCCTGGTGACATATAGCCTGCAAGTGTCCCGGAAAAAAATGGAACATCTTGTTTCCTTGTGCGAGAACATGACGGCCATTTTGGGTGCTGTGATTTTGCCCTGAAAAAAAGTGAGGGCCCCAATCTTGCAGTGCCCCAAAACACACATTTTGGGCATCATGCAAGCATAGCTGTAGTGACCACCACACATAGCACCCCAAAAGAACATCTTTTGGGCTCCATTATCTCACATGGGTCACATGACTCGCACAGGTGCACGTGCCGGTTTTGGGACTCTAAATGTTGGAGGGTATGTGACTTCTAGGTTAATTAATATTAAACTGGGTCTAGCAAGGAAGGTGTCAGTGCTTATCTTAAGGTATGGTAGGTTCATACAGGCACAAGCAGCAGCCTCACTGTGGTGGGGCAGAGTTTCCTCCTGACACCACTGCAGCTTACCTAGATGGGGCCAGGGTGGAGTGGCAGTGAGGTTGGAGCTGCAAGGATGCACTGGTGGAGCTAATATGTTGTTTCCATAGCTGTCACTCTATCCCACCCCAGTTCTGTCCAGGTAAGCTGCAGTGAAACTGGTGCTGGGAGGGTGGCTCTGCAGCTCTGCCACACCAAACTGGCCACCAAGGGACACAAGCCATTCTAAACCATATGTGCTGGTTAAAGCCATCAGATGGAAGTTTAAAGTGGTACCCACCCATACAATAAGTGGTTGCAGTCTGTTGACAGCTAGTGTTGTGACTTCAGCTAACAATGCACATTCCCTAATCTTTCTTGGCCAGGACATACAAAGAATAAACAGACCCTTCCTGATTATGGGATAAGCTGAACCACACATGAGTCTTCCAGGATGTGGCCAGGGGCTCAGTCAGCACTATATTTTGCAGAAGATTCCTTTACATATCGATCGAAAACCTTTTTGCATATGGAATCTCAATTTCCTTTTGGAAAATTGTTTGGTCCACATTAGGGTACAAGCTTGCCTTCAACCCATCTACAGGCATCCCCCAATTTGGAGGTTAAGGGCTCTGAGATCAAAGGAGATCAAAGTGATTTGGATCTCTAAATCTCTTAACCATCAAGGTTATCCTCGAGTGTACTACACATGTCTCAGTTCCAGATGTTGAAGGCATGGAAACTCTTCAGTAAGACAATATCACAACACTGTAGCTGTAGGAGTATTGGTTTAATTTGCTCCATTGCCGTAATCAACCTTTTCAAGACTTAATGCATCCTATTCCACACTAGGGACAAGCAGATCTATACCCAGGTTGTCTATATGTAAAGAGGGCTGAGGTCATTAACTTTCCAGGAAGATACCTCACACCAAAGCTATGCTTGGTTAGGAGGATTTCCGTGACTTGTCATAATGTTTGTTTTCATCATGAATGGTCCATGACCTCAGAGAAACCTTCAGTTCCTTTATTTATCCCTTAGGTCTGCCCACATCCTTGAATATATGTTTGGAGTGTGAGGAAATGACAGCAAGTATCCAACCACAATTTCTGGATCTTGTTGTATATTCTATTATGACCTGTTTACACAGTGGGACACATTGCTGCTGTTAATCATTGACAGATGGTTGCAGGTATTTCCAAGGATTGTGACGGCTGCATTCCCCCCCATCTGCTCTTACCATAGAGCAGGGGAAGCCAAGACGGTTGGAACACAACTTGAAATCAAAGAATTGGAAGGGATCACGAAGGTCCTCTGGTCCAATCTTTTGCCCAACGTGGAGCTCATACCCATGATTGGGAGATTAAGAGTCGTGTGCTCCACCAACTGAGCTAGTCCACCTTGCATATACCTTGACCACTGGCCCTCCTTGCTAGGGATAGGGCACTACATTGGGTACCCCTGCCATAGACCACCATTCCCCAGGTCACACTAACATTTCTCCTAACAGCCACGCACACCTCTGTGATGATGTGGAGGTTAAAAAGAGGGAGCTGCGTACAGATGAGATGTTGACATGTAAGTCAGTGTTCTGGTATAAATGCCATGCTGAGGAGAGTGCTGGAGTCTTGCTTATTCGCTTTAAGGACAGCTGTACCTAATGGGTGCAAGAGCCTATCAGTGGTTCCCAACCTTTTTTTGGCCATGTCCCACCTAAGCATCTCTAAAATCCTGATGCCTGCCCCCTGTGACATATAATTCTTATTATTCAAAAAGTGAATTCCTATTCATCTGGAGGAAGCCTAAAAGGCCATTAACTTGGTCTAAACAAGCTTCCAAATTGCCCCCCCTTAAAAATCAAATTTCTCCCCTGTGGGGCGTGTGCCCCACATTGGGAACCACAGGCCAAGATCAAGGACAGGGAATATGTGGTGTTACAGACACTGTTGCACTCAGACCCCTGTCATCCCTAACAGCTGTGGTTGATGGGAGTTGGAGTCCAACAACACCTGGAAGGTCATTGGTTTATCATCTCTAGTCTATGTGTTTTTTTCTCAGAGCATAGATAAGCATTTCCCATTGATTTCAGTAAGCTTTGGGTCATCATCACACTTCCTATAGGAGGTCTCTGAGTATGTGGATGCAGAGATGCTTTTTTTGTGTGCGCTGATGGGGAGAATGTGTGTTCCATGCCTGCAATGCAAGAAATGCCCATGGCTCCATTTTACTTACTCTCCTTCCTCTTTATATATATCATCGTGACATCTGAGGTTGTTCATCTGGCTGAGCTTCGCTATTGAAACAGTGACAGAAGGAAAAAGTCTGGAGTCGAGCTGTCAGCTAAATCTCTCTTTCACTCTTGTTCTCAGGCTTTGCCGAGCAGAACCAGGATCCAATGGGCCCACCTAGAGATGATAGCTTGTGGGTTAGCTTCTAGCTTTCTTCCTTTCTTGGAAGAGTTATTGGTTGCTAGTTGTGCTTTCGGCAGCACATATGTGCTATTGCACTGCTGTAGGTTCAGTTGGCGAGGAGCAGGGAGAGACTTGCTGATGAGAGAATTTTGCAAACTGAGATAATCAACTAAGCAGAGATGACTGTGTTCCCAGGGGCAGTATATGCTCTCTCTTCTCTCTTTGTGCTTCCTCTCTTTAGGCCCTGGCAAAAAATGTTCTTCAAAGATCTATATAACTGTTGATGCTGAACCCATGAATTAACCAGTGCTCTGGACAGACAGCTGGAACGAATGAACAAACGAACGGATGGATGGATGGACACACACCCTCTGATCATGCAAGTTAAACAATGCTTACCGGTAATTCCATTTAGCCACCAGACCAGTTCTACTCCAAGCAGAGTGTTTGCATAGAAAAGCAAACAAAACGCTTTGTCACAAAGTATGATTCAATTCCCATCTGTAGAGTAGGAAACTCCAGAGCCAGGCTTATCCTTCCCTGCATGATGTACATGCTCCCACAGCCATTAGAGGTAGGAGGAATGGGATGTTACATGGCCTACAGGCTAGACAGAGTTCTGCCGCACTGGGCACAATTCCCTGAGAAAGTACAGGGAGGCAGAAAAGGAGCCAGAAGCTGTCAAATGTCAGCAAATCTTTGGCACAGCTGGACTGAACAGCTCCCTGCCACCAGTGTAAGATCCAGCGCGATGTAGTAGGGTTCCAGAAACATGAATGAAATAAACTCTCTCACAATCTGCCTGAGTAGTCACGGACCTTTTTTGGTTTGTGCACAGTATCCATACATGTATACAAACAGTATGAGAAAAGATTCAAATGTAGTATTGGAGTCATGTGTGCAAAATGTCCTTAGATTGTCCAGCATTTTAGCTTTAAGCAAGAGAGGCACTGGAACTTCACCAAAGGTATGGAAGAAGCTAACCACAGCCTTCCTGTCTCTCTATACTTTTTGAGTGGCATGGATATCACCCCATCTCCACCTACATAGATGCCAACTCCCTGGGGCTCTGGGGCCGGGCACCCACATATTTTGGTGCCAGGGCCATGCATGCTGCATGGCACCCACGGCTCCGGGCACCCACAATCGGGCCAAGCTGGCACTCCTGTCCATTTCACCTTCATTCTACCCATTCCACTGCCGGCTCCTTCCTCCATCCTTTCCATCACCTTCTGTATTCATTGACCCTCCTGTCCGAAGCAACATGTTGGTGTTATTTAGTGCAACTCACTAGACAATTTAAAACTGGCCATGTGACACTCCACCCTCCACCCCTGAAAAAATCTGGAAACATTTCCCAACCCCAGATATAGCGAGATATGCAAATGAAAAAGTATATCCCAGGGTAATTATCTTTCTGAAAAATATTGTGCGCTCACGAAGCCTTATCTGTATCTGAGTCCCTATCTGAAATTGGAAGCAGCCAACAGTTCTTTCCTTTGCCGTATCTCTTTAGACTGCAAGTTGTTCGGAGCAGGGGCTATCGCCGGCTTCCCGTGTGCGCATCAGAGTGGCATGTAGCACATACAGGCTTACAAATTTGGCTGATTTGGCTGTGTCACCATAATAAAAGTTAATACCAATAAAAGGAACACTGTAAGTGAATGGATTTACAATGTGCCGAAAAAACCAACAGGGGCTGCTGTGCGAGGATGTCAAAAGTGCTGTGGCAACATCAGTTAATTAAGCTAAATATTACCTTGTGTGCTACAGGAGGGCATAATGAAGAGTGGGGAAGGGCTGCTCTCGATTCCGCACAGCAGAGAATCTGAACAAAGAGCTAACCCGTTTCTTATGCTTCCCCAACCCCTTTGGTAATCAGAGGCAGGCAAAACATTCCACTTGTAGCAAAAATTCCTCTCCTTTTCTTCTTCCAACTGCTAGCATTTCTCCCCCTCTTAATAATTGTTAAGTAATAGCACTTTCCATCTCAGAAGCACCGTTCAAATGTTAATGTGCCCATAAGCAGTAGGTGGCTATTGTATTAATTCCTGCCCAAGGAACATTCAACCCATATGGGCTATATAGCAAGGAAGCCTGATTGCTTACAAAGCTTTCAGAGGTCTCCCCTTTGGCTCCCAGGTCACCGAGTTGGCCGGGAAAGACGCTTCTGTAAAGAACAGCGAGAAAGTCATGTTGATAAATTATGAACCTCTGCAAATGGCTACACATTATGTGGCTGCAGTCATTAGGGCCTGCAGAAGAGAAGGGTGAATGAGCTGGTATAGAAAGCAGGGGGGGGGGGAGAGTTGCCCACCCTGACACATCTCTGCTGCAATCTTCATGTTCTGCTTCTTCACATTTTCCTTGTCACTCTGCAAGATGCATTATTATCCTTGTACAGTGTACCCAGTTAATGGTGCACATGGTGCGCTCTTCCCATAACCACTGGATAGTTCTTTTAAACGCCAGCTCTGGCGCCAACGCTACGCGTTCCTTAGCTATATAAAGATCAGGTTATTTTAATGCATCCTCTGTGCATTGAGATGCTTCTGCAGACATGACATTCAGAAACTTTGGCTGGTTTCAGATCCAACCGTGATACTTCTGACTGGGGCCAATTAGTCAAAGCATGGATTTCCTCTTTGTATTGCCTTCTTTTCATCAATTAAAAATGCTGGTTATTACACTTAAAGACCTAAAGTAGGTGGTGGTGGCTAACCATTTTATGCCCGAGGGCTGCTTTCACCCTTGGGCAACCTTCTAGGGGCCACATTTTGATGTTTTATTCTGTTTTTAATCTGTTGGGAGCTGCCCAGAGTGGCTGGGGAAACCCAGCCAGATAGGCAGGGTATAAATAATATATTATATTATATTATTATTATTTCTTTATTCCTATTATTATTATTATTATTATTATTATTATCGCAATGGTGGGTGTGGCCAAAATGGGTGCACACAAGCAGACATACATACAGTGCCCCCCACCCAAGCAAAAGAGGGGTGCTGTCACTCCTTGATGACTAGGATGGAGGCAGTTTGCATCTCCATCAGGGTGCTGATCTCTACCCATCTCTTTTTTATTTTTGACATCACTGCCAAAATCAATTGGGCTTTGGAGTGAAGCAGAACAAAATATGCATGAAAGGGGCCTGAGCTCAAGTTGCCAGTGAGTGGAGCTTAGCAGGTTCCTTGCACCCTTTGCTTCCCCCACTTTCTCTCTCTCTCCTGCTTCCTATGCAGAACAAGGAGCTATGTGGCATGGCTCCTAGCCAAAGGAAACCCAAATGACTTGAATATCTCTAAAAGGAGATTTTCACATCCTGCATCTTTGCTGATGCCAAGGCTGCATGATCTTTTTTGTAAGGAAACCAAGTTCTTTTCTTCTTAAAGTCATTTGGAACCATTTTTCTTCTTCATTTTACTGCCAACGGTTGGAGACTTGTTTGCTGTAACTTTTGAAGCTCACTTATTTGCAAAGCTAAGTGTCTGTGATTTATTGTAGCCTAAGTATTTTGGTGAGGAATGTTTGTTTAAAGGTGGATAAGAGCTGATGTAAACCTAACCAAGTTTTAACGTGCTTGGAGCTATCGCCATTTTGCTAACTCTGCTACGAGAGAGTAAAGAATCTCTCTCCCGAACCCCTCTTTCCAACACTTTTCACTATGTTATATTACAACAGCAGTGTGTAATGGCTTTGGGCAATGGAAGCCCACAGGAGAGGTACAGTCCTCTTGCTCCGTGAAACTGAGTGCTGGTTGTTAGCCAGAGCCCAGCTAATGAAGCTGAAAGGATGTTTGAAAGACTTTTTACTTGCCAGTTCACTAATGCGAAAGGTGGGATGTGATGCAAATTCCTATAAAAATAAAAATAAGGGAGCAAGCAGAATTTCTGCCATTACGTCTCTTCCTGGTATGGAGAGTGCAGCCAAGAGAGAGCTCTTTTAAAATACGGAATTCCCTGGTGTTGTGATGCCTGAACTAAGTGCCATACATAATGTTTAATAGGGGCTGGTGTTCTAAAATGAAAGATAACGATTCTGTTCGGAGGCGGTAATGTTCTGCAACAAGGAGCACTCCTCTGAAACAATGCATAACTTGCAGCATGGTTCACTCCTTTGCCATACTACTGATGTCTTTATGTTCTAGTCTATACTATCCTTTTATGCTTCAAAGCACTACAGCCTATTAAATTGTTACAGATTCTGGAGAAGCGCACTTGATCCAATTGCCTGAAGCGTTAATGTTGTTGTAACTCTTCCCAGAATGGGTAGAAAACTACCTTTAAAAAATGAGTTTTTAGTTTGCCAGTTCCAAATTTCATTTCTTTAAAAGGGGGAAAAAGCAACCATGAACCTGGTAACAGAAAAATCTGGCTTGCTGAGTTAACTTTTATGCCTTTTTAACATGTATACTTTGCCCCAACATTAAAGTGAATGTTTAATTCTTAAAATTAAAACTTAATCACATGCAAAGGAGTTTATAGCATCTAGGTAACTTATTTCAAGTTTCAGAATGTTTTATAAAAGTGTTTTCAGACAACCTCTGTTCCCTTTGTAAATTTACTGCTTTGAAATACCCACTGCTTGTTCTCAAACCAGAAGGAAGTTGGGTTTTCAGTATGTACAGTTTGAAGGAAACTTGGCCAGATAACTGATTTCTGAGTCATCTGGCTGTTTGACCGAGAGAGGGGCAAGAGCCCTTAGTAATTATCACTCATTAAAAATTGTCAGAAGCTTCCTGCCTCTTTCCAATCTCTCTTTCCCTGCTTGCCCTCACTTAACATCAAATGGACTGTTCTCAGCCTGCATGTAGCCCTCAGTTGTTGCTGTTTTAAAATGCACTCCCCCCCCCCCCAATTGTCAACCTGATTTTAAACATATTTGGCCAGGTGTCTGGTCTAGGCATGCAAGAGCATAAGATGGGAGTCAGCTGTTACAGTAAGAGTGGCTGCAAGTGTGTGAGGGGGATCCAATTTTGACAGTTCCTCAATGCAAAATAAACAAACAAACCCCTTCCTGGAAATAGAAATGTGTTTTACTGTGCTGGTTTTCTATATGCAGGGAGGTTTTTTAAATGGTATTATTTATTATTATTATTATTATTATTATTATTATTATTATTATTATTGCCATTCAGGGTATAAGGCCTGTCATCTACCTGTAGCCTTAAGTGATATAGCCCACTCTGTCATCTCCACATTCTATCACCTCCTTTGACTTTCTGTGTGCCCACTGGGCCTGACATTAGTAGACTTTCTTCCTGGTTAAAAGTGAACCTGGTTTTGAGCCTGTGCAGCACAGCACACCCCTAAGTATGTTTCCTCAGAAGTCAGTCTAGCTGTGCTCCATTAGATATACTTAGTACCGGTACAAAGTATGACAGCAGCCTTGAAAATGCTTGGTTTGGATTATTGAGAACCAATGGACCCAGCCCACATTTCAAAGGGTCTTGAGGAAACAGGGAACAGAGACATTGCAGGGCAGAGGCAAGGCTCTCACAGCCAAAAGATCAACACAAACTGTTTTACCACATCATTGCCATGTGCAAAATGTTGTATGTAAAGGCCAGACCAAAAATGTAAAGGTAAAGGTAAAGGGACCCCTGACCATTAGGTCCAGTCGTGACCGACTCTGGGGTTGCGGTGCTCATCTCGCATTATTGGCCGAGGGAGCCGGCGTACAGCTTCCAGGTCATGTGGCCAGCATGACAAAGCCGCTTCTGGCAAACCAGAGCAGCACACGGAAACGCCGTTTACCGTCCCACTGCAGCAAGTATTTATCTACTTGCACTTTGACATGCTTTCGAACTGCTAGGTTGGCAGGAGCAGGGACCGAGCAATGGGAGCTCACCCCGTCGCGGGGATTCGAACCGCTGACCTTCTGATCGGCAAGCCCTAGGCTCTGTGGTTTAACCCACAGCGCCACCCGCGTGGTAGAATACTTGGTAGTGTAATGATTTGGTAGAATACTTGGTAGAAGAATTATTTATTTGCTTAGCACCAGGGTCAAAACTAGCCTGTACAAAGGGTTAGATGATTGTACCAGCATAAACCCTATGAACCTACCTGAAGTTTTCTTCATGAAAAGATGATACCTTGTAAAGCCTTCCTAAATATGCAGGATCAGGCTGGAGGAGCAGATGGGAGATGCTGTCTGGGTGATATTGGGCAAGTCGCTTTCTCGCTCAGCCTAACCAACCTAGCAACTAGTTTTCAGAGCAGAGCTACACTTCACTTCTGGTGCTAGCGGTAATATCTAGCCATCATGACTATTAGCCTTGTCCTCCTTGAATTTGCCCCATTTTCTTTTAAAACCTACCTGCTGCCTTGTGGGACATCTTTGGGACAAGAAAAGGCTAAGGAGTAAACCCTAAACAAATCCAGAGTGGAATCTCTAAAGTGGTTGGATGGCGGCTTGTACGGGGTTTGGATGGCACCTCCTTCCAGCAACTCCTGCAGCCCAGCTGGTGCCAAATGTATTGCTCTGCTTTCCTTTGGACCACATCAGTCAGGCCGAGAGGGAGGTCTTGTAGTCTGGGCAACCCAGGACCTTCATACACACTGCCCAGGCTTGCATCCGAGAGGTCTCTTCAATGCTGCTAACACAGCAACAACAATGTGGGAGGCAGCAGTTATGAGTTACCGGTCTCTGCAGCCACAGCAGGTGCTGTGATTCTCCAGTGGTTTGACTTCATCCCCTGAGACACACTCCATTGTCTCTCGAGACAGACAAATGCCAACAACGACAACTCTTTTAAAGCCATTCAAATTGGCAGCCATCACTACGTCTTGTGGGAACGAATTCCACAGTTTTCACTGTGCATCGCTGTACAAAGAAATTCTCTCTTATCTGTCCTGAATCTTCCAACATTTAGCTTCGCTGTATGATCCCAGGTTCTGTTATGATAAAGAAAGAAAAATCTCTTTCCATTTTCTCCACACCATCCACAGCTCTATCATGCTTCCCTACACACTGTTTTTCCAGACTGAAAAGCCATTGTAACCTTTCCTCCTAGTGGAGTCGCTCCAGCCCTTTAATCACTTTGGTTGCCTTTTTTTCTGCACTTCACACACTCTGTTCACATAGCACTTTTTTGTGTGTGTGTGTGCAGGCTTTAGGTGAAGAGTGCCATATGCTCGATCAGCCAGTGTTTAAGAAAGAAGGGGAATCTGTGGTGTAGCAGGAGAATGAATCATAACTGAATAGCTAAAGAGTCAGGATACAGTTAGGGAGCAAGTCAGAATATAGCTGAATATACCGGTAGTGTTGAGATTCTGTGTGGGAGAGAATTAAGCCCTGTTCAGAAGTAATGGGAAACCCTTGTTTCCTGCTTTGTAAATGAGACTTGCATCTCCCTGCCCCTACTCTTTCACACATGAGAAGAGAAGAGTGGAAGCTTCTGTTTCCAGTCTTCAATAAGCCACAGTTCCCTGTGAGGTCAAAACTAAGGGCACTGTGGTTTGCTCAAGGGGTGCAGGACATTTTTTTCAGTTAACAGTTGTATTCCCTTGTTGGTCATGTGTTGGGCCTTTTTCTGCACCACACACTTTTTTGCCCATTTCCCCACCCAATGGGCTAGGGGTGGCATAAAGTGTTGTTGCCGGCAGTCTGAACTGATCTCTTGCAGAGATGGTCCACTTTTGATTTAAAGTCTAGTTAGATAACAAACCAGGACAGCTTACACTAACTAAAATTTAAACAAATAGCAAGTTAAATAGGAAGTAAAAGCTATACCGGATGAAACAGGAAGGCACATAGGAGTTCAAGGTTTACTACAACTCACTTATGTAGTTTAAAAACACATCATATTACATCTGAAAACAGTCTTGGATAGAGGAAATATTGAAAAGATAAGATGCAAAAGCTCATAATTTTGCCACAATGTCTATGGCTATGCCCAGATCTTATGTATCAGCCTAAAAGGTCAGTTTTCAAGGGAGCTGAATACCCAAGATACTGGATGCTTCAGAGAGAGCTGAGCTGATTGGAAAGCTCTCCCCTCTTCACCACTGCTTCTCATGGACAAAAGAGTAATAATATCCCTTTCTTCTTTTCATCTTTCACAGGTTTTATCTGTTAAACTGCTCAAACCCTTTTTGGCAAAATAATAAAAGTGAAAAATGGCCCATTGGATACATTTTTAAAATTAAAATTGTTTATGTAAGTCTCTCTCTTTTTCATATTCATACACGCCAAGGGCAAAATCCCAGCTCAGTTTAACCTAGCAATTGCTTTGGCACAAATATCAGTGAGCCATAGTGTAACCTTTGTGCTGGGAGGGAAAATCCATTTCCTGTTAGAATATGTATTTTTTAAAAACCATCCTTACTACAAAAAGTTAGCAACTAATCTCTTCCCACCCCTGTGCACCCACCCCTTCGCAAACGCACACACACACACACACACACACACCATATAGACAGCAACAGGAGTGCTCTGTTTGCACCCTCAGATTTGCCTTGCTGGGTTGCAGCTGCTGCATGTGAATGATTTCCGCTGATGTTAATCAAACTTGTTTGTATGTTACGTGTTTGGAGTGGGTGTTCAAATTCAGTGACATAAAACTCAGAAATAAGGGGACTCACGCCACAGTACAAAGTCAGGAAATGTATAGTTCCGTTAATACTAACCTTGACAACCATCAGTTTAACTCTGTTCTGTGACATGAAGTGCGACAACTGCACAAATAGATTGCAATGAGCCAGCTGTTCAGTCTCGGTGCTTATTATTTGTATTATTAGTCACATGCTCAGCCTAACAGTGGCAGATTGTACCTCAGCTGTAGAGCACATACTTTGAACCCAGAAGGTCCCAAGTTCAATCCTTGCCATATCCATTCCCTGGCATACAGAGGTGTACCCAGGCTCCCTTGCACCCTTGGCAAGGAGATGTTGAGCATCCAACGGGCAGGCAGGCTCCTAGCCACTCCGAGCCAGAGTGGAGAGGTGCAAATTTTGTGCCTTCCTGGGTCTGCACCCTTGGCAGGGGCCAACCTAACAAACCCCTAGGTATGCCCCTACTGGCATATCTAGTTAAAAGCACCAGGTAGCAAGCAATGAGAGAGAGATCTGCCAGAAGACCTGGAGAACTACTGTTTGACTATGGAGAGAGTCAGAAACTTTTTTAAAAAAAGATTATTTTAACATGGTGAGACGCAAACAAAAAATAGAAAAAGAAAGAGAGAAATAGAACCCATGCAGAAGGGAAAACAAAGGGGGGGGAACCCCAAACTGTATATTTTACAAGGTTGTCATTGTACTTCACCAGCTCTTAACCTATAACAGTATTTGTAAGAATGGATTCCAAATATCATTGAATTTGTCCATGGCAAGTTTGCATTTATATGCAAGTTGTTCATATGTTGCAAGTTTGTATAAATCTTCAATCCAATTGTGGAAGGGAGCCACATTTTTGTATTTCCAGTTCATCAGTATCAGTCTTTTTGCTGTGGTAAGGGCACAGAGAGTCCACTCATATTGTCCTTTTGTAAGGTTCCATATGCTGGGTATATAATTCAAGAGGATATTTTGCTCTGTAAAGGTAAGGTTGTTCCGTACAGTTCTTTTGATGCTAGATTCAGGTAGGTAGCCGTGTTGGTCAGACGCAGTCGAAATAAATAAATAATTTTTTTAAAAAATTGTCCAGTAGTACCTTATAGACCAACTAAGTTTGTTCTGGGTATAAGCTTTTGTGTGTGTGCACACTTGGTATCTGAAGAAGTGTGCATGCACACAAAAGCTTATACCCAGAACAAACTTAGTTGGTCTCGCAGGTGCTACCGGGCAATTTATTTATTTTTTAAATTATTTAGTTTTGTTGATGGTTTCAGTTACCTTCTGCCAAAAATCTTTCAATATAGGACAATGAAAAAACATTGAGAGTCAGAAACTGTCTGATTTAGAACTGACTAGCATCCTCAAAAGTGGCTGGGTTAAATCTGTTCATACCCTGATAGTCCCAATAGGATTTTCACCTGAATTTTTGTGAATGCAAAGATAAAAGAAAGCCATAGAACTGGTGAGGCAAGGTAATCTGGATTTAGATTTTCAGGATTTAGATTTTTCAGATCTCTCTCTCTCTCTCTCACGCACACGCACACACACACACACACACACACACACACACACACACACAAAGATTGGACGTTAGGAGCTCTCTTCCATCAAAAGTAACACAATATACTTATCCAAAGTGTTGGAGAGTAATTACCCTGTCAAGATGGAACAGCTTTCATTCTGCAGTCACATTAGGGTGATTTAAAGGGATTCCCTTGGAGGTGCACTGGTGTCTGGGTGGACAGCCAGCTGTGGAAACCCTGGAATACCTGGTGCTGCTGGAAAGTTTGTATAGTCGCCCAAGATAGAAATTCATAGTGAAGTAGCTGGGGATTGGAGAGAAGAGAATATATTGGTCTTCCTATTGCCAACTCGGATTTATAGATCATATTCAGTCTAGCCAGCTTCCTAGTTGCAGTCCTGTCAATTCAAAAGGAATGGGCCAAATTCCATATGGCTGACTGCCAGTTCAATCTAGAGCAACAAAAGTTGGGTGGAAAGAAAAGAAAAAGCTGGTTGCCAATTTTGAGTTCAAAAAAACCAAGTGAAATTACGAATATATGTAGCAACATGCTTTCTTTTTGTAATGTTCTGTTGTCTGTTAGCACTGTTGTAGTGTGGAAGGCTGGTTGTGATGATCTTGCTTCTTGCTTTCATTTATTATTATTTTTTGTGCCAGAGATGGCACTTGGAAAACAAAGTCTTTGTGTACAGAATAACCAGCTTTTGCAAAACGCTCATTTTCCATATATTTTGGACTATATCTCTAATCATACCCAGCCAGCATAGCTATGTGGCTGGGGTTGATGGGAGCAGTAGCCCCAAAATTCTGGAGGGCGCCAGGTTTGCAAAGGTTGGAGGAGACAGGTTGGAGAGGCAGCTTCTGGTGCTCCTATAACATAAAGGGGCTTGTGAAGAAGGAGCAGCAGAGACTGTACTTCCTGAGAATTCTAAGGAAAAACCATCTTCCACAAAAGCTGCTGCTTGCCTTCTATCACTGTGCCATTGAGAGCGTGCTCACTTATGGCTTATGTGTGTGGTACGGAAGCTGTACTACCCAGGACAGGATGGGGTTGTGCAGAGTTGTTAAGGCAGCAGAGAGCATTGTTGGCTGCTCGCTCTCCACCTTAGAGCAGATTTATGCCATGAGGTGCCACAGAAAGGCACTGGACATAGTAAAAGATCCATCGCATCCTGGTCACCGTCTCTTTGAGCTCTTGCCATCGGGACGGAGATACAGGACGATGACAACAAGAACAAGCCGTCTTAGGAACAGCTTCTTCTCCAGAGCGATCTCGGCCTTGAATGGGAAGCCTGGACTTTGAAAGTCATCTAATCTTACCTGTTATGTTGTATCATACTGTATGGTTTTAATCAGTGTTTTTGTAGTTGTTTTGTTTTTGTTTTGTTTTTGTGTGGCGTGCCCTATCTGGGTGGATGGAGCAGCCAAGTAATTTTGTTGCCCCTGAAGGGGACAATGACAATAAAATATATTCTATTCTATATTCTATGTAACGCAAATGGCAATGTAGGGAAATTAAAGACTGTACACTTAGGCGCAAGTCCATTGAACACAATGAGGTGAGTAAAAGACTGAGCTGCCCATCAATGAAAATCCAAGGCTACTATTCTGTAGACACCATTGCACCCAAATCTCAATTTATTTCAGTGGAACTGAGATGGAGTTCTGTGTATGCCTCACTGTAATGAATGGATGTTGCTTGGTAGCAGGGCTCAGTGAATTGCCACCCAGCCCGGAATATCAGGCCTGGGTTTTATCTTCATTTTCTAGATTCGCTTAGCCAATTCCATCTTTCACATTGCAGTGGAGTCCTATATACACTGTTTGGGAATCAGCCTCAGTGAACTCAGGAGGACTTGCTTCTAACTGGTAAACATGTGTAGGGTTTGACCGTCATGTTGCTATACACCCAACATTTACATCTCCCTCCCGTGTAGTGCTAAATGTTTTTGGATCACTGCATTGTATGTTTACTATCTGCATTTGTATTATTTGGATCGGCAAACAGCATCAGTGAGACAGGTGGAGAATGAAGGAAAGCAGTACTTGATGGCTGGCTCTTTCCATGCTTTGGCACTTGGGCCGGAAGGCTTTACAGCTTGACAGGTGCCACTCAGTGAGATGGACTGGAAAAAAGCAGACGTTAGCCCTGAGGCTGGAATGAAGCCTGTCACTTTGTTAGATGAGGGAGGGAAAGATTGCCCTTTCACACCTATGAGCCTTAGGGAATGCTGGCACTCGAATGGGTAGCCACCTAGTGGTGGGAAACAGACACTACCTGCAGAATTGACTGCACGGACAGACACTGAAACCTATGAAGTTGGGTGGGGCTTATTTTTGCATATTTTGCTGCAGGGGTGTTTGAGAAGCAAAGCCGCAAGCGGTGCAGTTAGGCTTTATCAGACTATAGCCTTAATCAGCAGAAGACAGATGGGGAATCTACTGGCAGATCTCTGGGTGATTAGCAGTAGATAAGCAAGGGTTGTTGACTCACAACTGTTTTAACACTAGCGACACAACAAAGAGGTCCCCTCCCCTCGTCTTCCCCTTTCAAAATTAGCTAAAGAAAGCTTGAAGGGGAAACCAGGAGTGAAATTCTGTGTGGCAGAATTGTGACCTGAGCTCAGATACTGCAGAATGAATCCCTGAATAGAGCATGGGCTGAGCCTGTTGCTTAATTCTGTTTCCCCCAATCCCAAACCAGTATTACACTCCAATTGGTGGATCTCAGGAGTCTAGGAAAAACAAAGTGGGGGCCCTGCAGCCTGAAATCTGCTCAGATAGTTCCTGAGGGTCATTCGCCCAACCCACTGCAATGCAGGAATCTCAACTAGATCATACATGACAGATGGCCATCTAACCTCTGCTTTTAAACCTCAGAGGATGCCACACTGTAGGATTATCAGCTGACAAGGTCATGAAGGAGGGCCAAGTTTCTATAAAGTCATTTGTGTCTTGTTCCCAGAGCTTTCATGTGTTTAGTAGGCTTTTCAGTTACTGGTATTGTCCATACTTCCATTTCTACAGAGATAGATGTTGATTTTCCATATTTTTCTAGAATTTGGCTCACTTTCTGTGATTGTACAAAGTTCCTTAAATGAAGCAGCAGGGGTGGTTAAACCACTTCATCCTGCTCACAAGGTGCTTGGCCAACACTTCTGCCTTGAATTTCTTTCGGGGGTGGGGTGGGGGTTGAAAGAATGAACCAACTAAATGGAAGCAGCTGCAATATCAGCAGGAAGCAGAATTATTTGATAAGACCAGTTTTACTCAGAGAACACTTGATGTTATCCTCAGAGGAACACAGTAATCCTGTGCACACATGTAGAGGGCACAGCAGAGGCAAAGATGAGGGACTTTCCTCCTTTTTCATAAATCAAGCCCTAAAGGACTAGTTTCCCACCCCAGCAGTTGGTAGTTGCACAGCTTAAGATGCTAATGGTTGCAAACCAGGGACTCTGTCAGCGAGGCTGTCCTATCGGGGCTTGCTGGAGCATCAAAAGATGCTATGAGTGCCCTGCTTGAAGAAATTAGACCCATATTGAGATTGTGGCAAAGAATTCCTGGCTCAATTTATTATTTACAGTTACTGGGCCAAGAAAGGACAACAGTTAGTTGCTCTCCCTCCCGGCAGGGCCTCACCCTTATGGTGGGAACTGGTATATATTAATTATATTCAATCTTCTAGATACCCACATGTGTGGGTTAAGAAATAAAGATGGCAGAAAGTGACCTACCAGAACTTAATTCCCATTATTAAGCAGTTTAGTGAAGTGTAGCAACATAGTCTATTAAACCTTATTTATTCTCTTCAGCTGCATGACGCAGCTGACCCCCTTTTACACATTTTTCAATTAATAGACCACAGATTGCAAAGTAAGTTTAAAAGGATTTGCTTACAGTTTCTAGGTCTCAGACATACATTTTCCTTATGAGTAGCAATAAAATAATACAGGTGAAATACTGTAACAATATGGGAGTTAAGTTGAGGCACGTCCTCTCTATGGCTTGCAGCAAAGAGAGAGAGGAAGAGGAAACAGGCTTTATTCCTTCCACTCAGGAGAAAAGGGGGTGTGACCTCACTGAGCCAACTCTAGCAATTACAACTCTCTGGTCCTTAACCCCTTTGTATACTAACTAGCAAATATGCATTGTTCAGTTTGACTGCTAAAATCACCCACAACCCTCCCCCTTAGGGTTTCCGACTTAGGCCTCTGTTTCCTCTTATGCCTCACAACTGGGCTACTTTCCTGGCCTGCTCAGCTCTTTTTTTGATCCTTCTCCTCCTCTTTCCAGAGCTTACCCCTAGCTCTAGCCTAGCTAGCTTCTGTTTCAGTGCTTCTGCTCCAGGTACCCCACTCCTGGGAATATGAAGCCACCAGTCACTTCCAGACTACCTATGACTGAACCCCATCAGTGGCTGCCGACACACCATATATATGACTCCCCGTAAAGAATCCCGGGAGCTGTAGTTTGTTAAGGGTTCTGGGAATTGTAACTGTGAGGGATAAACTACAGACCCCAGAATTATTTGACGGAAACCATGTGCTTTAAATATGTGGTGTGTATGCAGTCTAAAACTGGCAGCCACCTTCTCAGCCCCTACCTCCTTTCCATACCTGTCTCACTCCACTCGCTCTTTCTTGGACTCTTCCCCTTCCTTCACAACCCCCAGCTTCTCTCATACCTATTTTTCCTTGCATCCTTTGTGTCATGATTGCTTTCTTGCAGCCGCCCTCAAGTGATATTGCTATGCCTCCAGCCCATCCCAGATCCAAGCTGTCAACAGGCCAAGTGATCAAACTTGAACCATCTCTTCTCAGAAGTAAGTCCCATTGAATTCAGCGAAGTTACCCCCAGGTAAGTGGGGTTTGGAATGCAACCGAAGTCTCTGCACCACTACTTTGCTGACACACATTCTTGTTTTGTGGCTCTGGAATGATCACATGGATCTCTTGAGTCAGGAGGCATGCGAAGTAAACATTCAGCATTGCTCTTACTATGACTGCAACCTCACTTGTTTGGACCCCTTTTCCCATCAAAGGCTATTGTACACTTAATAACTTGGCTATCGTTTGCAAGAGAGTAAGACATGCATGAATCAAAGTCTTATTAATAGACTCCTCATGTAACAGTTCTCATAATATTAGGGCGAACTGATTCTCCATTATTTTAGGATATCCTTATGGTTTTATTTTGTTTCAATAGGCTTCTACCTAGGTTGCTGGTGTTTTTTAACCAGCCTTTTCTAAACAATGCATTAAATTGCATGTTTATTATTGCACACCGCCCTGAAATCTATTTGGATGACAGGCACCTTAAAGCTTTAATAAATAAACGTTGCTGACATCAGGGTAAGCAACACAATCTCTGTACAATATAAGTTTGAACAAAGCTCAGCTTCCTCCCCACAAGAACTCAGCACCTTCATGGGTTAAGTTAATTAGCATAAACAAGAAACATTTTCCAGCACTTTTTGGAACTTAGAAACACCATAGACCCACAACAGAAAATACATATTTTTAAGTCTTAATATATGATGCAAATGGACCCTATTAACATTTCTTAGATTTAACATACCTTAGAGCTAGCCTTCTTCATTGCAGTTGCATCTATTAATGGCTGCCAGTTATCTTGTGTAATCAGCCACAATCCATGTCTCCTTTCTTTTTTGTTCCCAGCTGATAAAAGAAAAATGTTCTGTTCATATATCTGTCCCTAGATATATGACCTTCAACTTTGATTCCATTGAATTTAAGCCTGTTTTTATTACACCAGTTCTTCATAAGGTTATCCTGTTCATCCTGCAGAACTTCCTGCTGCTGTTAGCCACAGTTTTTCACCCTGGCTGCATCCTTAGGTCATCACGGGTTAATTATCTTGACATCTGCTTTGTGCATGCAGGTGCTAAAGGACTTTGATATCCAGAACAAATTACAGCATTTTAATGCTTCACACAAGGAGCCTTGTGTGACTGATCCTTGCAAATGACATTGGATGGTGAAAATGATGTTATGGGTTGCAAAGCAGCGGAAATTATGTGTATTTCTGAAGAGCTGTGTGGAGAGTCTGGGGTGAGATGTAGTATAACTTAGCTGTTGCAAGATGTGTGGGAGTGAAGCAAGTTTATAAAATGTGGTGAAAAGAATGGTGCACTGATTTTCTTACCAATAGTTTAATGAAAGGTTCCCACACAAAAGACTCATGCACCAGCTATGTGAGCAGGCACCACATGGAGGGTAAAGACTGGGCAAGCTATTCATTTGCCTTCCCCATTTAAACAAGACTGTTTTCTCATAGCCCCAGGGAAGCAAGTAAGATCAATTGGCAAACAAACTTCTATTAAGTGCACTTGCTGGAAATGTTTATACGTTGTTCCTGAAAAATACTGAGTTTGCTGAAACTCCAGCCCAGTGTTTAACAACTCGTGTTATATTAAATGCTCTGTGTGCGCATGTTTGGGCACCTGCTGTGTGTAGCAGAACCTAGCCTGCTCCAGTCCTTTCTGCCTACCACCCATTTATTGGCATATGGCAAACCTATTTGAGGAAGGAAGGCAGATCATCTGGTTTCAAGCCAGCACAAAAATAAAATATCTGCCGAAAGGGCACCAAATGCTTGTTCCAAACCAGACTGGAAACACAAGATGGGGAAAAAAATGAAAGACCTCTACAGTGTGTATGTTTACTTCTAAGAAAAGAGCATATCTCAGTCCATCCTAGTCCACTTTCTATGATTTAACTCCCCCCCCCCCCCGACAATGTGAGCTTCTAGGCTGCTGCTATTTGGGGGTGGATTAAAATGTGTTTTGGTGCTCGTGTGCAGTAAACACACTTTACCCCCTGCCACCGTATATAGACTTTTTGTGGTAAGGAAAGTGATGAGAAAATTCACTGGAAAGTGTAGCATAACACTTGCTTGATGCAGCACTGCCTAACCTCCTTGCAAATGGGAATGAATGCTCACTAAGCCATTTTGGGGTGTGCGATATACTTGACCATTTATCTCATTGTATCCTTGCAACAACCTTTATGGATTTGGATGGTCAGAGAGCTGGTTAGTTAGACAGTGTCTTGGCTCAGTGGAGGAGCTTCATTTTCCGGCACCGGGGGCAGGGAGCAGGTGGGGGTGGGGCTGGCACGTGTCCCGGGGGTGGGGCGCACCCCCCCAAAGGGGCAGGGCACGCATACTGGAGGTGTGGTGTGCCGCCCGCAGGGGCGTGATGTGCGTTCTGGAGGTGTAGCGTGGCGCCCAGCATGGGCAGGGGGCAGCCGCAATGGAATCCCCCCCCCCCGGGATTGCGGCAATGGGGGCGGTGTGCTCCCATCACCCCCACCTTCCTCTGCCCCTGTCTTGGCTGCAACTTCCAGAGGGGCAGCTATCTTTAGCAAAAGCTAAAAAGAATCTGTGTTTGCACTTTAAAGATGAATACCTTTATTATGGCATAAGCTGTCATGGACTTGGTGCATGGAGCGCTATCTTCAACTGCAAGAATTCATTCATTCATTCAAAGCTCTTATACTTTGTTCTTCAGTCACACAAAAATCCACTTCTGGTCCATCCCCCTCAGCTTTCTTCATTTCAGCAGTACAGAGGTGCCTTGGGTTACAAACACCTCGGGTTACAAACACTTCAGGTTACAGACTCCACTAACCCGGAAGTAGTACCTCGGGTTAAGAACTTTACCTCAGGATGAGAACAGAAATTGTGTGGTGGCAGCGGGAGGCCCCATTAGCTAAAGTGGTACCTCAGGTTAATAATGGTTTCAGGTTAAGAATGGACCTCCGGAACAAATTAAGTACGTAACCAGAGGTACCACTGTATAATTTTTTGAATATGTGTCATTTTGTTGCCATTATTTAGCAGTTGGGAGTCAGAGATCCTTGCCAATCTACTTTTGGCCCACGACTGATCTAGAAGAACAAAATATACAATGTGCAGCTTTTAGGACCTGAAAGAAAACCCCCCACTATATTTCACAATTATCTGTCATGAAAATCCTATGTAGTACTAATAAAAAACAACAACCTCATTCTCTGATTGTGGATCCTTATGGAATCAACACAGCATCACCCCCACACAAGAAGGGAGATATTAGCAGGCTTGGGCAAGCCTCATAGTTTGCAAAGTACAAAAATGTATGGAAACGAAACTAAGGGGAGCTCAATGAGGATTGAGCATGCCCAGTGGGGTTAGGCTCCAGCTTGAGAAAGACATACTGTACTTACTTGGGAGAAAGTCCCTACTGACTTCAATGGGTTTCCCTTGCAGTTAATGTGCACAGAATTGGGCTATAAAGCTATGTACTGTACATATAAGTGGTTTGAAACACAGTAAGTTCATCTCCCGCACCCCGTGTTTTAAGCTGCATTCTTACATTTCTGTACAAATGGGGGGGGGGCAGAGATGCCTTCACCTGATGTCCATTGCCTGATTTGTTTTCCCACATTAGATTCCAATTCACTGAAGCTATCATCTGCACGTGTTCAACAACTGCCTGAAATATACACACCTCAGCTTAACCGCAGCTTCCATTTTCAAGTCGGGTGGAAGCTGGTTTGAAGGAAAGCATGTCAAACAGAAGTATTTCTAAATAAACTATATGATAGATATGGAATGTGGCTAACGTCATGTGTGCTCGGCTTCAAACACCAGCAGCAGGAGTACGCTGGAGTCAGAGTACATGGTAATATGTACACAGCCTCAGCCTATGGAGATAAGAGGACTGAGTTTTGAATACACAGGACTGGGCTACATACGTACAGTCCTACATACAGGTTCCTTAACTTGCATTGACTTCAGTAGCTTGCATTGACTTTAAACAGATCAACAGTGTGCAGAATTGCAGCCCAAGGGTCCATTCAGACTAGCAGTCTTGTCAGATCTCATTTTAGCTATTTCTTTCACTGTCTCCCTTGCTGTTTCTTGGTACACAGGGCTTTCACCTCCCGGAACCACAAAACTAATGGTTTCCCTAAGAAAATAATTTGTGCATTTGCACCCATGCTTGCCCACAAACCATCATAAATTTGATGCAGTGTGGTCAGAAATAAAACAAGCGGTGAAGGGAAGTAGCCAGGTTCCAGGGACAAAAAGAAGTCATTGTAAAGTGAAAAGAAATTAGGATAATATTGGTCCTGAATTACCGGTAGGTGTATGGTAGTAGAGCAAATGCAGTGGATGTGTCTGTGTTTCATAAAAAGGCTCCAGCAGTGGAGGATGGGTGGGGAAATGGCCAAAGAAAGATACGATATGCTTCTTTCTAGAGTAGGGGTTCCCAGTCTGTGGATGACCAGTGGCCTGTGAGCTTCATGCAGGTGGACCACGATCTCTCAGTGGATTTGTAGTTCAAGGCAGGAGATGGCGCATTCCAGCTGCTCTATGGAATTCAAAATGTAAAATGATAAAATACAATATGTATAAGAAATAAAAGAAGCAATTAAAATACAATTAACATCATCCAGCATCCAGCACAGGTGCATTATAATTGCTACAACAGGCAGAAAAAATCATTAAGTGGTCTGCCAAGACCCTCAGCAATTTTCAAGTTGTTCAGGAGGAGGAAACTTTTGAAGACCATCTGCTCTGCATCATGTAGCTCTTGGCCCAATTTCATCCATGTGTGTGTGTGTCTGGAGTGGCAGGAGGAGAGAAAAGGGTGGAAAATGGGGGGGATGGGATGGGGATGACAACCAAAATGGATGGAGCAATGGAAGAAGTGGAAATATCAAGGACAACTTAAGAGTTATCTGTCACACCCTGAACAGCTCACCAGGCAAGGAAGAAGAAAGAGCGAGAGAATGGGGGGAAAGGGAGTGGTGGCCCTGTTTATTTCGGATTCTGGGCATGCCCACCACCAGTATTTGGCCACTGAGATATACTGTAATAATATCCAGTTCCCCAGGGGAAATTCTAGTCCTGGATGGTAAAAACATTATGTACACCTCTTTTTAACACAAAACCTTTCCTATGAAAAACATGGAGGGCTAAACAGTGACTGATTATAGGATGTGGAGCTGACTGTGACTCATGTGACTATTATTAATTACTGTTTACACGGTGCTCAAATAACAAGTTCACATACATTATCTCAGTGCTCTTTTGTTCACTCTGTCAAGTAATCAGTATTGTTATCCCAGTCTCAGGCTGGCAGCGTTGGTGGGGCTGCGACTGACAAAGTGTCTTGTTTAAGGTCACCAGGTGAGTTCTCCATGGGATAAGCTGGCATGTGAACTGAGCACTAAACGTCCAAGGATACTTGGAATGTGAACCAAGGATTGAAAGGTTAGAGATAAAAGTTTGCAACCTCAGCCAAGTGGATCGGAGACAAACTGAAATAAGAGGACTTACTTCCAAACAACAAATTCAGAATGGGATTGAAACAGAAGTACCAAGGGAATATGGGGGTTCCTTTTGGTTTTGACCATTTGTTCCCCACCCCTATCCACCCCACTCGAAATGCCTTTTGCGAATGTCAAACCAGTAGTAAAAGAGAGAAAGGAAGCCGCGTGTGTGTTTGCTCCAGGAATGGTTACACTGTGTTCAATGCTAACCCAACAGAGAGCGCTAGAATTCATCCATCCACATCAAGGAGCGAGAATCCAGTCCTGGTCTTGACTGAGATTCCGCCAGCCAAGGAAACCTGCTCTTATTATTATGAAGTCTGGGAGATGATGCTTTCTCTTAATTTACTAGAAGAATAAAACAAAAACAAACCCTGAACTGGAGCTGCGTGCGCACTGGAGCAGATTATCAGCTCAAAAGCAAGCTTGCGTTTCCAGCGCGCTCGCTCAGCCGCTTAACCGCAGGGGGAGGGAGGAGGCTCGATCGGGAATCCACGTCCACAGGAGTGGATTCACCCTAGGTTAGGGCGTGAAAGGAAATGCAAACCTCCCGGGGGGCAACATGTTCTGGGTGCGCAGAGAACTAGGCGTGTGTCGGGGTGTGTGTGTGTATGAAACTTGATCACAACTATCTTTGAAGGTCGGCTACTGTGTGTGTGGCGTGGACAACAGGAGAAAGTGGATCTTACCGCTTCCTTGAGAAGCTTTCTCTGGACAGGATGCGACCCATTTTTGGTGTCAACTCCTCCAGAAATGGACGATCGAGACGTTTTGGACCAGGATCAGACCTGGATTCTACCACCCCTGGTGGGCCGGACTCTCCCCGAGCCACGTTTCCTAGCGCAGTCGAGGAAGCTCCCGCCCTTTTCTTTGCTGGAGGCGTGTATGCGTGCAGAACACCTGCTCCGAGGCTCATTTAGCATACTACTGGTTTACAGAACACCCTCACCCAGCCCCTTCCAGTGTAGCAGCAGAAACAATCTCCCCCCAACCCTTTTTCTTCCCTTCTTTTAATCTAAGTGCTTTTCGTGTGTGCCATCGGGTGAGCGGGGAGCACAACGGCATCCGCTGAGGACGCGCACGCAATCGAAAGGAGCATCCGTCTCTCGGGCCGCTTGCCGCTGCTCCGTGCTGCGCCTCGGCATCCGCCCGCCTTGCAATTCCCTCTCCCACCACCAGCAAGCAGCAAGTGGACGCGAGTTGAGGGGAGGCGAGCGCAAGACGCGCGAGCAATCAGCCTCGCAGGCTCGTGGCGCGCGCGAGACGGAGAGCGCGCGCGCGCGCGCACACACACACACACACACACCACACACACACACATCGAGGGGAGGGGAAGGGCTCCGGAGGCTTGGCATGTTCCTGTGTGGACGGGAATCGGTCCTCGAGCCCAGGAGCGGGAGGGCGAGCCCCTGCCACTAAGGCGCCTCCCTCGCTCCATTCATTCGCCTGCTCTCCTCATGCCGGCGGCTCCCGCTCTTTCGCCGCCCGTCGCCTGGGACTCCAACCTGTTTGTGGAGGTCACTCTTGGGCCGCCAGCAGCCTGTGGCTTCTTCCCTCCGCCGCCTCCTTGCAGCGTCTGATGGGCTTTGCTCCGGGGAGGCGAGTCGGAGCTGGGCATTGAGCGAGGAAGCAGCAGCAGCAGCAGCAGCCCCGTCGCCCTCGCACGATCTGGGACTTACAAGCCAGGCAGCCATCCCCGCCCCATCTCTCACACCCACCGGCCCCGGAGGGATTTACTTTTGTCAGGAGGAGCCCGCTGGGCTGACGCGCCAACGAGAAGATGTACCTAGACCCTGAGGCGGCCAAAGGTAAGCGCGGAGGAGCCCCCTCTCCCTCGCACGTCGGTCGGGGCAAAGAGGACCGCCGCCGCCCCGCCGCCTGCCTTGTGCAGGCAGCGCCGAGCGCTTGCTCCGGGTTACGAGTGGGCAGAACCGCCGTCTTTGTGTGAGCGCCTATATGTCTCTGTCTGTGTGTGAAAGAGGCGGAGGTCGCGGCGCTGCTCCGCGCACCTAAAGGAGGTGCAGGAGGAGAAAGGAAGGCGAAGAATGCCCGCGGCTGATTGGGCGGGGAAACGGGGGGAGGGGGCTCGGCACCTCGCAAGGAGGCAAAGCGGGGGGGGGGGCAGGAACGCGTTAGCAGCTGCGGCTCCGGAGGGCGGTGGCGGGAAGGGAAGCGAGTCCTGAGGCGGCGAGGTCTCTGGTCCGAGGAGCTGAGGGAGGCTGCGCGGGGACTGACAGGGCGCAGCGGGGCTTTTTGGCGGGCACAGCCTTGAGGGGAACTTCTCGTGAGAACCCCGAGGTCGCCTCCTGCTCTTCGGGCACGCGAGGGGGAGGAACCAGCCCCACGGCTGGCGTCGCTTCCGGGGACTGGCGGCGCCTGAGGGGGGCGGGAGGGGGATTCGAGGTGGCGCCCCCGCGCGCTTCGCCGCTGCTCTCTCGGCTCGCTTTCCTTCCACGCCTTGCGCCTTTTCTTCTCCGCCCCCCACCCCACAACTTAATTCCTACTACCCTCCGCCTCTTGTTCCCTTCTTCCGGTCTTCCTTGGACTTCGCGGAGTTTCCCAGTTGCCTGTAGTTCTCCCCCAAAAGTCACTCTCGGGTCGCCGCTTCTCTTCTTCGGAATGAGTCGCGAGCTGCTGCCCCTCGGAGCCGCCGCGACCGACGAGGCACCTGCTGTTCCTGCAAGAGAAAGCGCTGGCTGCAACCTGACCGAAATCGCGGCCCAGCGGCTTCGCTGCCGCGCGGGATGAGAAGAGGCTCGCCTGCCTCCCAGACACACGCGCGGGCTTCTCTGGCTGGCAGCGGCAGCTCCTTCCTTCCATCAACACGTTTGCTGTCGCCCGTGAACACTTGCTTTTCTGGAGGGAATGTAGCCGGGGTGGTTTGTTTTGCTGATCTAATGCTGTAAACAGGCAGCTTTTATAAGCACAGTGTGCACAAATGCGCGCAGCACATACTATATATATCTCTCGCATTTTATATTCTGGCCCTGTACTCACAATAGATGATACAATCCCCCAAGGGACACGTGGCATCAAGACTGTGGGAAGCCTACACTTTCTCTGTTGCCTTGTGTGTAGAGAAAAACTGCAGTTCATGTGTATGGGGAGGGTGTGTGTCTTGCCTTTAAGTGACAGCCTTGAATAAGCTCCTTGTGGATGTGGCATTGCCTTCAGAACCCCGGTGCTAGATCAGGCGATGATTTATTAGGATCCAGGAAGATGCCAGACCTGGAATAGTTATTTTCTTCCCCTTCCTAAGCCTGTATGATCATGTTAATGCATTGGCCTGATTTCTGAGAAAGTGTCAAGCAACCACTTACATATCTAACAGAAGCCTAAGGTTTATGCAAGCAAGAAACCTAACAACTTGTGAAAGCAGCCTTTATTGTCCCATTCAATTTAATGAAAGTCTCCCACAGTGTGATCAGAATCTACTTCTCCAGAGGATCTCACATGATTTCACTGTGACTAAAAAGAAGCTTATTTCTTACCTCCTCAGTGTAGTGGCCGAAGCCTGTGTATCTGATACAGTCAGGTGGATAGATATGCCTGCAGTTGGTAGAATGTGAGACTGGGTCTAGGGGACCCTGGTTCAACCCCCACCTGCTACTCACAGAGCTCACTCGCTGTGCCAATCTTGGGCCAATCCGTCTACTCTGCCTCACAGATGGGAGGAAAATGGAGGTGGAGGGTGAGCCAGATATGCCGCCTTCTTAGCACGTCAGAGAAAAGGTAGGATGCAGATGCAATAATAGGTTGGCAACAGCTATAGGTGGACTGCCCATGTGCCAGGGGAGTATGCCTCTGAATACCAGGTGGTTGGGACAAATGGGAGGGATGTTGATCATGAGGTTTATAAGTTTCCCAGAGGTATCCAACTCAGATGAGGAACCCATGGCCCTCCTGATATTGTTGGACTCCAACTGCCATCAACCCCAGCCAGCATGGCCAATGGTCAGGGATGATGGGAACTGTAGCCCAGCAACACTGGGGGTGGGGTGGGGGGTGGGCAAAGGTTCCCCATCTCTGATCTCTATTGGAAAACATTGCTGGGCTACATGAGCCCACAAGGCTCCTCTAATTTAAAAGTTACATTCAACTGTGAGCCTTAGTGATATCCTGTGACAAACATTACCAGGAGCTAATTGTACTGCATTTGTAATGTTCTCTCTCTCTTAGTATCTTGAAGGTTGCTGTCTTATTTCTTTCACTTTTGTACAAGTGTAGGTGAGGAAGAACACATGGCATCCATCCTCTACTGCATTCACTGTTAATGCCATTAATGCATGCAATCATCCATTCCAAACAGCTGTATTATTCTCAGCTCAGCTTTCTTAGGCCTCTAAATCCACTTTCCTCTTGTATTAGAAAATAGAAAAGCCAAGATTGCACACAGTGCTTCAAGAAAGCATGAAAGTCCACTAAAGAACAGTACCGTCAGAATATTTTTCACACTCACCATCCTATTCTCACTAGTTTATTTTTCACAGCTGTACTGTAATCTATATGAAGCAGAGATGTATATTAAGCTGCCTACTCCTGTTCATGTTTCTTTGCTGAGATACTCCCATTACTGCAGATCATAGCAGTTCAATTCTTGCTGAGGAGATACTTTATTACAGAGACAGTGTGGTGTAGTGGTTAGAGCATTGGTAAGACAGGTTCAAATCAGCACTCACGCCATGAACTTTACAGAGTGACTCTTGGCCACTCACACTCTTTCAGCCTGACCAACCTTTATAGGGTTGCTGTGAGGATAAAACTGGGGAGCAGGGGGGAATCATGTACACTTTCTTGAGCTCCTAGCAGGAAGGGCAAGATATAAATGTAATAAATAAATGATAAAGGTCACCTTTATTATGTGGATTGGGAAAGTTTTGTGCTCTGATAAAGTCACACTCCAGCACTATTCCAGACTTTCATTGCTCCACACCTGTCAACATTAGCACCAAATGAATTAGCCTGATGAACTGTCTCATTCCACTCTACTTGCATTTCTGTGATCTTTTTTGAACCCAGCTGCATTAATGAGAGTTTGTCCTTACCCTGCCCCCACCAACGACCGCTTACAAAGGGCGGACACTGCCGTAGCTATTCCACAGCACTAACAAGCACCATACAATAATTTCTTAGCATGGCTGTTCGGTCCCTCTCTCTTCATTTATGACCTTGGTTGAAATGCATGGGCAGCTATTACTTATTAAGAGTCAAGACATTGACCAGACGTGGAGGCCTGGCAAAGGAATTGCTGTGTTGGGTTAAGCCCATAACGCAGTTCTCAGCATTCCATCTACTCACAGCAGCCAGCCAGGTACCTCCAGGGAGGCTCGTTTGCATTACGTTTGTTCATCCTCAGCATTTGGTTGTCAACACATATGCTGCTTTTGAAAGCTGAGATCACTTCTACATCCTAACTGACATACACTTACCCAATTTTTTAAAAAGGCTTTATGTTGGCAGTTTCTGCGACTTCCCCACCACATTTCATTGACGCACGTCTTCCTTTCCTCTACCAGCATCCTACTAATAGAGCAGCAACAGATGAATGCAACCCCCACCACAATCTGGCACACCTCCATAATCTTCTGCACCTCCTATTGGCCAAGTAATAACACTATCCTAAGTGTTCCTGCACTTAGTTTTAAAGGAGTGCCATAAAAGCGCCCTTCATGACAGGATATTCATCAGACCTAATTGGGACTATGTATTGAGGGGTCCTACTCTGTGGGGCAGGACTGCAGCTCAGGAGTAGAGCATCTGCTTTGCACGCAGAAGGTCTTGGGTTCAACCCACAGCATCTGTAGGTAAAGCTGGGAATGTCTTCTGCTTGAAACCCGGGTGAGCTGCGGCCAGTTAGTGTAGACAATACAGAGCTAGATGGACTACTGGTCTGACTGGGTATAAGGCATGTTCCTGTGCTTAAACTCCAGTGCATCTTCACTCTTTGTGCATTTTGCTGTATTCCATGACTATGTTGTGCAAACATTCCCAATGTGATCATTCTTTGCTGCATCCTTGTGTTCCCACTAAGAGTGGCTATTTGTGAAGTTCCAGAGCTTACTCTATGTGAAATGGCACTTTAGTCCTAAGCATGCTTATTGCTTAGGAATGTCCTCCTAGGTATGCTTAGGGGTCACAGTGGAAGTGGGTGGAAATTAAGATCAAACCATCTTCACAAACATGTTACAAGACTGTATGTATGATGTGATCTGAATAAAAGGAATCATCTGAAACATCCTGTCAATAATAATGGCTAAATCAGCCTGCAGGCTGACCAGTCCTATGCAGTGAGACCCCCCAACTGGTCTTTGGAGGAAATACAATGTGATTGGTATATACAGGAGAGCAGGATAAGCATTTGCCTAGAGAAATATGGTCAATGTGGCATATGCAGCATGAGAGTTCCACATTACTATGCTGTGGTGTGTCCTGAAAAGCAACAAAATAGGGTTCTGGCTCTGAAAGAATTTGAATCTTCAGTCTGGATTCAATGTGAAACAAAATGATGATACAATTCCTCCTAAAAAGGGGGTGGAGGACTTGAGCGAAGTGCTGTTGTAGCAGGAGTTTGCTAACCCTGTGGCTCTCTGGAAACAGTTTGACTCCAACTCCCATCAGCCTCAGCCAACATAGCTAATGGTCAGGGATGGTGGATGTTCTAATTTAAGGGGTCACAGGTTCCCCACACCTGCACTATATCAACAAAACAGCAACAAACTTACTTGTGGGCAGCATGAAAGTGGGTCTATGGTAGTTCAGAAAAAGATGTGAAAGAAGTGTGATTTAGAAAGGATTTTAAAGGAGGAGGAGTTATGAAAGGAGACAGCTAGGAAGCCCCATTCAAAGAAAGCATAAAAGGGGGTACAGCTAAAAGGAGATTAACATGCATGAAGGAAAAGGCCAGTGTGTGTGTGTGTAGAAAGTGTTAAAATGTGGAGAGTGGGAACTTGAAGCACACACCACATTTAGTTAAAACCCCTCTTTCAGATTCTGAGGCCCCACAAAACAAATGGTTAGAAAAAGTGAAGATGGTAGTGGCATGACTTAACACTGCTCACAAGGCTTCTGCTTCAAATGGTGTCATTTTGGTGCCTGTGTGGTTTATAAACTGATTAGGTCTCTCCTGAATAAAAGGCGCTTTGCTGTGTGATGCATTGTTAGTTATGATTAAAAAGAAAAACAAAGTTTAATACAGATACCTAGCAGTAAGGGGAAAGATGAAGTTAAACGAGAGGTAAAGGCTAGAGTGTAAAGAAACTTTTCAGATATGCTGTGTGATTGAATCAAGAAGGGCTATTCCCAAAGGACCTTTTCGGAGAACAAGAAAAGCAGGGAATGAGACATCTGAACACAAGTTGCCATTAGGCAAGCCATTGGATGCTTTCTAAAGTGGTTTCAACATGGCCATGCCAAGTTGCAAAGTGGGCTGGAGACAACAGGTTTAGATGACCGGTTTGCCTTCACCACTGGGTTATGCGGGCTCCAAAAAAGGAGTTAGCTATTGCCCCCGAATTACTGTTTATTATAGATTTACTCACATCGAATGAGCACTCCTTCCACACAATTGAAAACACTGCTCTACAAGAGCAGCACTTATTAGAAAGGCTTGAAATAAAAGCCACTTCCCAGCGGAAGACAGATTATGCGTTTTCAAATAGCAGCTTGCCATGTTGGGTGTGTGACCACTTTGGTTTTTCAGTCCTTTGTGCTACTCTCCAGAGAAGTGAGGGGAAATTGATCGCTCCTGACTTCCCCAGAATCTTTTATCAGGTGCCAAAGCCTGGTCAAACACTTCTCTGCTAAGCAGGGTGACACTAATGACCGACTTACCAAGTAGTTATATGCAGTATGTGGTAAATTACAGAAGTGTTTTCTGTATTCATCATTGAACTGCCCTGATTGTGGGGACAAAAATGTGGTTAAAGGGCAGGCAATGTCTTCATGGATCTTGAGGCTGCAGGGACAGAGGTGTGTGTATTAAGGTTGAATAAGAAGTGGGCTTGCACTGCACAACACACATTGCTCCTCTCTTAGGAGAGGGCAGATTGAGCGAATATCAGCTATTATTATTATTATTATTTTTAGGACAGAGTATGATGGGCCTTATTGTTGCACTAGCTGCAGAAAATGATGAGGGAGGAAAAAACGCCGGCAAAGCAGCATCTTGTGGTATGCCTGATCCTGCTCAAAGGTGCAGGCAATGGGAGTCTGAGGTTCCTACCTCCAAGGGGAAGAGAGAGTCCCACTCTTTCACCCTTCTTTTGCTTTCAGTTCAGTGAACTTCCTTTTACTACCGGGGCTAAGAGAGTCTGTGGCCATTCCTTGCCAAGGCCACCCTCCTGCTACTTCAAGGGAGTGCTGAGGGGCTCCAGGAACGGAAGAGTCAGACCCTCTTCCCCATATGGCAAAGCCCCGTGTGCCCAGAGAGCCTGGCTGCCACTGGCGGTTCCTCGCGAGCCTCTGGGCTCTGCCCTCTCTCGCTCTGCTTGCTCGCCCTTCGCGGCCTCAAGAGAAGACCTCGCTCGGCAGCCGAAGAGCAATGCCTCCTCAGGAGGAGAGAAATAAATGACCACGGCGGCGCCTTCAGGATATCGGATATGTGCCTCTTTTCCTCTTGGTCTCCGCCCGAAAAGGCACGAGTTCTTGATGAGCAAGTGTCGGGGGACTCCGGAGCAAGAGGCTGTCTCCTGGTGGCGCTGCTCCGCTCGTGGGCAAAATTACCCGGGGGCGGAGCCTGCGGTGCAGGCGCGGAATGACCGGCCCTCTTTTTGCTTCGCCGAGCGACACGCCCTCTGTCGCTCCCAGCAGCCGCGGCCAACGTGCTCTCTTAGGGGCGGCGCATAGCCTTTACCCCCTGCGCGCGTGTGGACACACAAACACGGTTGCTCAAAATTGGCTTCCGAGTGACCCCAGCGCTAAAAGCCCTCGCCGCCTTTTGCCACACACTCCCTCCCTCCGCTTCCTAGTTAAATCCGGATCTCTTTCGTGCTGTTATGTAGAGCTGGTGATGGCGGACTTCAGATCTCGCTCTCTTTCTACGCCTCCTTGCCTATTGTTACTCCCCGCTTTCTAATTCCTGGCTGCTAAACTCAACGCCTTGCTCCGCCCCATTGATCTCCGCCTTATCGCCACATTCGGTCTGGGGCGGGCTCGACCTCCCCCACCCCACTTGCCTAGGAGGAGGCCCCTCGCCTGCACCCGGATATTCCTGAGTGGAACTGTTGCATCACGGAGACTTGCCGCCTTTCCCCTTCTCGTCCCTCGTCTAGATCCCGCCCACTGGCTGTAAAATTCCTCCGATGCTGCTGCTGCTGCTGTCAGGTGCTCACTGTCTCCCGGAATAGCTCTCGCGGCGTGGCTCCCCGCCCATTCGCCCCCTCTCCAGCCCGTGCAGCAGGTGAGGTCAGCCTGACAAATTTAAACTCGAGGACGGAGCTGCAGGACGAAGCCCCCACGGCCTCATCCCACCTGGCGCTCAAGCTGCTAGAGAGAGGCAAAGCGACCAGAGAAAGGAAGACAGATGCTGATAATATTGCTGCCACCCCTCAAGCCCCAAGGGGTTCGGCTACGATATCTTACGATGTATTTAACAGCAAAAGAGGATTTATTTATTTATTGTGGGTTGGTATGAATGCAGGCAAGAAAGTTGCCCTCAAGGGATTGTGTTTTAAAAGCAGCAAGCTATGGGAGAGTGGAAGAGCATAAGTGCTAAGCTTCACATCTAGAAGGCGAATGACCAGCTTTGTGAACATCTACTCCCCCCAAGTTAAAAAACAAACTAACATGAAATCTCCACGTTCTCCCTGCTAGTCAGAGATTCCTGGCCATTGTTGGGGAAAGAAGATGCTGGACTCGATGGGCTGCTGTTCAGATCCAGGAGGGCTCCTTCCTTAAGGTCTTAGTTAGGATAAGGATGGTGGGGTCAGTTTAAGACATGTGCTAGGAATCTATAGTCCCCATTTCATCTACAACCATATATGAATGGCTTCAAACTTGGCGAGGAGGCTGTAGGTGAGAATGTGGGGATGTTAAGGAAGGTAGGAAAGAATATATTGCTTTGATATTATCCCTCCTCACTCACACTAGTGAGTAAACAGCAGGGCCCATTCCATTTGCAACTTAATGGAAGCAAGTTGATGATTCAATAGAATCCTTTAATTAAGCAATGCAGTCTGGCTTGTCCAGTCTGGATAGTTCCTGGTAAGTTTCTCCTTTATTTCCCTCTTAAAATAATAACACAACACAGTCTTCTTTAAAAGTAAGAATAAAGTTTTACTCGCATTCAGTTCACAGCAGTAATCTGAATGCGGGCTTTATCTTGTGGTTACAGTGAAAAGGGAAGTCTGAGCTACATCTCAGACTTCCTTCTTGTGGGCTCCATCCTATCTGAAGGTGGAGCCATGTGCTGGCTAAGAGTCAGGAGAGTCCAAGAGTAAGAGAGTAAGAGTCGAAGAGAGAGATGGTTGCATTACCAGCCCTTTTTATCCGGTCAGCTAGGGTCATGCCCATTGACTTGGCCACACACAGGGGGAGGAAGCTCCAGAGCAGGTATGACAGGAAGTCCTCCCTGTCTGGAGCCACATTCCCCTGTGTGTCCATTCTAGGCAACAGGAAAATGTTGTACTTGACTGCTCTAGTAATAATACATCCCACAGAATCATAACTGGCTTGTACTTTATGCCTGCCCTCTAGTCTGTCTCATGTAGAATAGGATTTTTGTGTCCCCACCCCCCCTTAGAAATTCTATAATCACAGTCTTGCACCAACATCTCTTGTCCCAGTTCAGAGTCAGAGCAGGCTGCACACCATTCTGAAGGACAGGCTTCAAAATATAGGCCTGCTGCTTTGATTAAATTGAGCAAGAGACAGAAGGCCTTAAATGAAATCTACAAGCACTATTTCCTGCCTCCCTCTGCAGCCACCCAGTTTGACCCAAGTCATGCCCTTGTAGTCTTCTAAAAACAATTTATAAGGGGCTGACAAAAAACATAAGCAGGGCATTGCTCCTTTGTCAATATGCCCCCATAACTCGAGCAACAATGCTTCACCAAGTGTGTTGCTCAGGTATGTGCAGAAAATCCAGGATCACTAGAGAATCTTCACCACCTCTTACCATAGACCATCCTGTGTGTGTCTCTAATAAATGCACAAACTGGTACATATACAAAAGAGTAGCAATCAGGTGGAGAGGAGCTAGAGACATTAAAGCATTTGTGCAATATCGGCGGTGGGGCGGGCGTGGACGGACCTGTGGCCTTCTTGATACTGTTGGACTCCCAACTTTCAGCAAGAAGGAAATCATAATGCAGTGCAAGGAAAGCAGCTCACCAGCCTATTGGGTGCTGCTCATACCATCATAAAAATGGGTGCTGGGTCTGATGTGGAGCTGCGAGAACCAGACTTTGAGCAGAGCTGCTATATATGCTGATTGCCTCATGTAAGGAAGATACATGTATGATGCAACACTGTCGCGGTGCTCCCCAGCCAAGCTGTTCAACAGTTGGAACACCCACATACACTATGACATCATTGCACCCAAAGATTTTGGCTGTGTAGAGTCTGTCTCCCCCTCTCCATCTGAAGAACCTAGCAGGTGTCCCACTGGGTAATGAGACGTCCCTCTGGAAGTTGTCTATACGGTAGAGGTGACTGTCAGGTTTGATGTGAAAGGAGTGGGCTGCAGACATTAAGATGGGGCTAGAGAGAAATTGTGGGCTGCTGACTGGCTATCCCTCTTGTATGAAGAATACTTCAGGTGCTTCCCCTTCTATGAGTACATAGGCTGACCAGCTAATAGACATATTTTCATGCCTACAATAGAAAAACTGCCAACTCAAATATTATTAAACAATTATCACAATATGAACTTCAAACCAATTTTGGACTATATATATATATCTCCCAGCCCTGCACAGAGATTGTCTCCACATTAAGTAAAGTAACAGATGAAATGTTTATTGCAGCCTAAGTAGGTTGCAAGCTTAAATAACATTTAAAAAAAAATGTTTGAATGTGCTATAGAAACAATTAACCATCATCTCAGGGTTAAGCTTAATAAATTTACTGCCGTGCTAAGTTTTAAAGCCCTATAGGAATAAGGGCAACTAACAGCAGCCTCCACCCAGGCTGTCCTTATCTTTGTCACAGCTTCTACCTAAGTCTCTGTGACTCTCCTTAAACTCAGCCCCGTATCTGCCAACTTTAAAAAAGCATGAGTCAGATTACGTCAAACTGTGAGATTTAGATTTATGTCACATACGCCCCCCTTTTTTAAAGATAAATGAGGTTCTATTTTTTCCTTGGTTTATGACCATGGCACATGCTGCAGGCATGTTCTCTTTGTAACTATGATAAGTGGATTTTTTCCCTTTTAAAAATGTAAGATTCTCATCCCTCAGTTCCAGAATCTCAGAGGTTCTGAAACCTCACAACTCTGCATTTAAAATGGGAAGAGTCAGAATACTATGTCTGTGGTGGAAAAGTACTGTGTCGAAGTACGTTTGGAGAGACTTGGGCCAGGTCATCCTTGCTTCAGAGGTGAGGATGCTAGGCACAGGATCAGTGGCAGTGTTTGTGCCATGGGGGTATTTATTTGTTGCATGAGTGTCTCAGCTTTTCTGCAAGGAGCTCAGGGTGGTGTACGTGAGTTTCTCCCTCATTATATCCTCATGACAACCCTGTGAATGTAGTTTAAGCTGAAAGTTGGGCCAGGGTCAACCTGTGAACTTGGGTGAGCACAGATTTGAACTTGGGTCTCCCTAGTCCAAAAACCAGCAGTCTCCATGCTACATCGCAGGACAGGATGCTCCTTCCCTTGCTGGTTTCATTTTTCCTAAAGTGATGAATCTGCTGTCTAACCTCATGCCGTCACGTATCATGGTGGCATCTGAGCAACCTTTCACCCCATTCCATCTGTTTCCTCTTTGTCCTGATTTATCCTCTTTTCGTTTCCACCTCTCTGTGCTTTCCTGAGAGTCCTATCTGCGATCAGCATGTTCAGGTTTGCAGGAAGCAGGACAGACGGGTACCCAGGTGAGATTGCCACTGATAATGCAGAATAAGAAGGATGTGAGACAGGAGGGAGAGGTGACCTTGTGTTAAGTTAATCAAGTCTGAGTGGAAAGTGGCCAATCGCGTAAGAGCAGATAAAGCAGGGCTAGTGGAGGAGTCTGAGGAGATGATGGAATAGACATGAAAATGTTCGTAGTCTGTGAGGCATTATTGCACCCAGTTGTTTAGTTTTATTTTCACATCTGAGTTGGAGTATTATTGGTTTTCATTACTGCATGATATGATTCTGTTGCAAGGGAAGGCGTTTCAAAAAACTGAAGGTGCTCACTTATACTTACCAACGGTAATAAATATTTATACACACATAGTACAACTTAATTACCATGGATGCCATTTCACTAGTTAGTTAAGGTAGTTCTAAAGCAATTATTTCTGTCCATATGCAGAAGCAGAAAATGGCTACTCTGGAAAGCTGCAACCCTGCTCCTACGTAGTTGCACACATGTAATTCTGATTGAAATTGGTGGAACGTGATGAAGGTGTGAAGGGCTGCAGACTAAGGGTTTGCACTAGTGGCAGGAGTAAAGTTTCAAAATAACTCTTTCAGTGCCACTGAGGATCTTGTGTCAGAAATGTAGAGAGAAGGTATGTTAGTAGTACACATTCTATTTTTCTTAGTCCAACTGGTACTGAGCAATCATTAGTTTACAGAGCATGGAAACTACTCTTTGGGATCAGGGATAGAGAATCATATCAGAGGTTCAGAAGAGGTTTGCTAGGAAGAGATGATTGGCCTTGCTGCTTATATAGGAGAGTGGAGAACTGTACCCCCGTCTCCAATTAACGTTATGCTAATATGGAAATTATATCCATTCATTGTAAAGAGCAGACATGAAACAAAATCCCATTGTGTTGTTGTCAAGACACCTAAAGTTTGATGACCTAGGTGAGAAGAAGCAGAGTCACAAGGCATGGCAATTACTCTGAAGCAGTGTTCTTAAAACCCTCATAACTGAGCTGTATAGAACCTTGATTTTGTGTTGGCACAATGGTATGCAGATGTCCTGCATGTGACAATGAGTGTGATCTGAGAGAGGTAGGCTAAGCTATGCTCCAAGCTCTTTCTGGGGACACACATGGAACGAAGTATCCATTCATTCATTCATTTTACATTTATATCCTGCCTTTCCATGAAAGGCAAACTCTATGTGGCTTTACAAAATAGAAATTTAGAACATAAAACAAGTTAAAATGCCACCACCATCATAAAAATACACAAATTCGCAGCGGTAGCAGCATCATAAAACACATTCAGCAAGCAGCAAATAAAACACATAGTCAGAGACTCTAAAAAAAATGCCCACAGGAATAGAATTGGTCTTAATAGCTCATTTAAGAAAAGGCAAAGAGTGTGTTCATGTCAGATACACCTCTTTTGAGGAAGCAACTGAAACAAGGTCTCTCTTTCATTTCCATCAACTGTTGCAGGGATTCGAACCGCCGACCTTGTGATCAGCAAGCCCTAGGCTCTGTGGTTTAACCCACAGCGGCACCTGGGTCCCTCTAGGAACTATAGAATGATACAAATCTGAAGTAAGTAAAGGAACATGTACAAATCAAAATCCTAACCACATGGTAGTAGGGCATCCATTTGGGAGTAGCCAGCCAGTGATTGCACACCTTTTCTTATTCTACGGTGTCCTTGCTATAGTAGTTCATACCCTCAATTACTGCAGTCTCCCTTTCAACAGGGCTCACAGCAGTGATCCTCATGGCTTGCTGAAAGTTCTCTACTCAATAGGTCTGAGCTATTGTGAATTTATAACACCCACTCTCAGTTCTTTACATTGGTGGAAGAGAAAATACTGAACTGATTGCATTTGGTGTGTGAAAGCCTAGTGGTTCGGAGTCTGGTTAAGATTCATTACCTTCTTTCCCTCAGTCTTATTGGCATGGCATCAACTACACATGCAATTTAACAGTTATGCTACCACACCTCAGTCTGGGTAGACACAATGCCTTTCTTATATGGGGAGGGTTAAGCACGTGAAATTAACCCACTACTGGGGAAGTCTGAAGGACACGGGTGGCGCTGTGGGTTAAACCACAGAGCCTAGGGCTTGCTGATCAGAAGGTCGGAGGTTCGAATCCCCGTGACGGGGTGAGCTCCCATTGCTTGGTCCCAGCTCCTGCCAACCTAGCAATTTGAAAGCACATCAAAGTGCAAGTAGATAAATAGGTACCGCTCTGGCATTTCCATGCGCTGCTCTGGTTCACCAGAAGCGGCTTATTCATGCTGGCCACATGAACCGGAAGCTGTATACCAGCTTCCTCGGCCAATAAAGTGAGATGAGCACCGCAACCCCAGAGTTGTCCGCAACTGGACCTAATGGTCAGGGGTCCCTTTACCTAGGAAAGTCTGAGTGGGTCTGTGGCTATTGACTGGAATCAGGATGTGAGCAGGCATTTATTCAGAGTAGTAGTGTTTCTGGATATGATTCCCATTAGGATTTGGGCACTTGTCTGGGGGATCAACCCCGTGACATAATTTGGTGTGATTATGCAGTATCACATATTAGGTGAACCTGTCCTGCGTGTGTTTATGTGTTTATGCAGATCTGTGGCTACATCAAAGGCTACTACTATTTTATGCTGGTTGTGTAGCTCCCTAGAGCTGCCCAATCAGTATAAAAGAGGAGCTTTTTAGCCAATGAGAAGTCTTATCCTTTTGCTGATTGGAGCCAATCAGAGTGATGAGAGGTGAGTCAGCCATTGAGGATTGGCTCCTGGAATCACTCTGGAGAAAGCACACAGGAAGAAAAGCGAGGAGTTGTTGTTCTGTGTGCTCCGAAGCTATGCATTTAGGAGCACTGAAAACACAAGGCACTTTAGTTTCAAGAGAATGGTGTGCAAGTTCTGCACAATGGAACTTCAGTGAAAATACAGCTTGAGTCACTGTGAAAGAAGATACCAGAGCACTCCAAATCATTTCCCCTGTATGTGCATAGTAAATAGCAGAACATATGGAGTTCTGCATTGATCATTGCAACGCATCATTGATTATTATTATAATTGCACAATGGTATGATTATTGCGTAATCTTAGAAGGCTGTTAATCTTAGAAGGGGGTGTGGCTGTGAGGGGGTGTGGCTATCATGAAGGGACCCCGCACTTCTGAATTTGCCACTACACTACTGTGCATAGTAGCCAATCAGTTCATGCAATACAAGACAAGCACACAGGAAAGTCGTGCTTGCTAGCCAGTTTCCCCTAGATATTTTTTTGTTGCCATAGCACCAGTCACTATTTGAGCAGAACCCAGCCATATTGGTGGCTAAAGATACCAGCGCAAAACAGAAGGGAGAGGTGATGACGGAACACAAGTGAAACAGAAAGGATGTTGGACTGGAATATTTTTTGTATACCAACATTCCTAAGATGCTGCCTTCTGGGACAAAGAAAGATGGAGAGTTAGTTCAGACATTTGAACAGATGCTTCCCCCATCCCACCTGTTTCATGCAAACTATCCCTGTGATTGGGATTGTGTGGAGAAACGCTTGCTTGAATGGGGGGTGGGGCGGCTGCCCTCCTAAATCAAATAAATCAATAAAAAATACTTAACTAACTAAGGTTCTGCCGCCCCCCCCCCCCACATGAAGCCTGTCCCACTAACATAAATCCTGGCTATACCCATAGTGCTTAGGCTATAGCCCCAGCCATCAACAGCCATTTCCATGATAGTGACATGGGGCAAAATGTGCAGGAACATGCTAAATTAATCCTGAGAAATGAGAATGTGTGTGGTGTGTATGTTTTTCCAGGTCCTGAGGAATGATCCATGTTGGTATTGGACTTCAGCGCTCCCTCCCTCCCTCTCCCTCCCCCTCTCCTTCCCCCCTCTCTCTGTGTAATCAATATTGTATGATTTCCACAATCAGAACCAGCAGCACATAGCTGACTTCCCATGGTAAGCATAAGGTTGTTGTGCGTGGCTATCTAATATTGTGTTATGCTGTATTTGCTTCCCTTTGGTTTTCCCCTTTACACCTCTCAGCCATTTCTTAGGGGGATGTGAGCTTGGATAAAGTGGGAGCAGGGAATCAGAGAGCACCTCCTCATTCTACTTCCCTGAAAGGGAAGTGGTTAATTTCTAAAAAGTGAGATGCTGGGCCTCAAGCCTGTCTGAAAGCCAAGTCCTTTACTTAGAAGCCCTGCTTTCTAATCCCAGATGCATAGGAGCTGGCTGTAGCTGCTGAGGGATGAGGGAAATGCATTTGGCATTTGCTCAGAGGTATTTCCATTGCTATTATTGGCCCGTGTGTTCCAAGGATGGGTACTGGCATTCAAAACAGGTTTCGAGGCTGAGGCCTTGTTCCAAGTTGAAGCCCTATCCTGGGCTAGATTTTGGTTGCATAGGAATCAGAAAATGTGCCATACTTTCTGATTATGATTCTCTCTCTCTCACCATGAATGTGTATAAATAATTGAATACCTTGGAGGTAGAGTGGGAAAGTGATTTTCAATGCTGCCGAGGTGTGAAAGCTGGTCCAAGGCAGCCAGCAGTCTTTGGCATTTCCTGTCTCATGTCCCAGAATACAGAAACTATTCAGAAGGTTGTTGCTGCAGAAGGACAAGGATCTCACTCCAGAAGAGCCCTGAAGGGATGTTGCTTGCACAGGACACGGCTGAGGTGCTGCCGCCTGCTTTCCCTCCCTCCCTCCCTCCCGCTTGCTTTCTCTCCTGCTGTGAAACATACAGAGGGCGAGGGAACTGCATTAAATGTTTAATGAGACCCTGACTGAGCAAAGCTGGAGGAACCACAGTAGGAGAAACTGTTCTCTCCTCTAGGGTCACTGATTTTACACATAGCTCGCTCCATGGCAGCACCAAAAGCCCTTCCCTCATGGGAATGAACACATAACATTGCTGCTTCCTGCAGGCCTTGTTATTCACAAAGCAAGCAAGTTCCCCAACTCAGGGCTGCAATGAGATTTTAACAATATGCTGATATTACTGTCCTGTTATGAGGCAGCGTAGCTCACAGATAGGGAGGCTCAACCAGTAGTCTGGAGTGATGGTGAGAACTAAGGGGCCAAGTTCAAGAGAAACAAAAGGGTGAGACACAATACATCTCTCTCTAGGATCTGACTACCCCTCCAAGGCTTCATCTTCTTACTTGAAGGAATGGCGATCTTTGAACGGACAGCCTCACTGGAGGTTGATCCATTAGGGCAAATGGAGCACTCTTCCCAAAATCCTAGTCAGCCCTCAGTCAACCTCTGTCTGCCTTCCTATTTACCTCTTCCTATTTACAAGCAATCATTGGGTGGCACTGGCTGCCATCTTCCCCCTCTTGAGTCTCAATTTTGCTGTTGTAGAACTCAGCAGGGAAGAGGATGGGGACAACATTTCAATTAGTCGGCTCTGTCTGCCAGCGACTCTTTCTCTGTCTGTTGCTGGCCTCTGGGCCTTCTGCCTCACTAGTCTCAATGGAAACCAGTCACTACTTGGCAAACTTGGAGTCAAGTGTATTATTGGTTCTCCAGGTGGAATCTACACACACGTATAAAAATGCTGTGAAAATGCTTTTTTAAAGAAACGTTTTTTAAAAAATACATTGAATTTGGCATAGCTCACTGTCTCCATCTAGTGTCAGATTTGTGTACTACACTTTACAACAAATTTAAAGCATTTTTTTTGCAGCTGTATAGTTGAGTCCTATGACTTCTTGCACAAATGAATGGGCTCTGGGGAGTGAGAGGTGTCTCACATAGTGGGCTTGGTCCCTTGGGGGAATTGGGATCAGAAGGAGCTGCCTCCTTGGGTCCTAGTTTGAGGGTCATTGGGACTGGTAGCGGGGCAACATATCCCTTTTTGCTGCTTGAGGTGCAACAGGAACTGCCACCTTGCCCTGCCGGAGTGGTGTAGTGGTTAAGAGTGGTGGACTCGTAATCTGATGAACTGGGTTCGCGTCTCCGCTCCTCCACATGCAGCTGCTGGGTGACCTTGGGCTAGTCACACTTGTTTGAAGTCTCTCAGCCCCACTCACCTCACAGAGTGTTTGTTGTGGGGGAGGAAGGGAAAGGAGAATGTTAGCCGCTTTGAGACTCCTTCGGGTAGTGATAAAGTGGGATATCAAATCCAAACTCAAATGGGTGAGCCAGTTCTGCTCCAGATTGGCAGTCTTGGGTTTGGCATCCAGGACTAGTTTTGCACTATGGATGTGACCTGCTCCTCTTTCATGTTTATGTCCTGGCTGTTGATCAAGGCCAGAAACATGACAGTTGCTGCTTCTGCAGTCCTGCTCACTCCCATGACATGTACTTTGCTCCTACACATTTTGCCATATTTTTGTTCAGTAATTTTGTTTTTAACTGTTGTTCAGTCTTGGGTGCCTTCAGGTAGAAAGGCAGTATAAAAATGAAACACAGTAATAATACTAAGAAAGTGGAGAGAGTTTCACACCAAAAAGGTCACTCTTTGACCTGTGATGAAAACATTTCTACATTTATACTGCTGAATAAACAGGAGCCTCAACAAATTCTCTTCAATTACACTAATTTTTGCAATTCTGAATATATCCAAGAGCTGACCTTCAAACCTCGTGGGGATTCATGCTCCTGCTCCTATATCTGAAGTGTCCTCAACATCAGCATCCTGCATTGCAAAGGATCCTGGGATTGGGCAGTACAGCCACTACACAAGCTGGCCCTGTGTGGAGCAGACGTGTGCAGAGGAGGGCGACCAGGATGATCAAGGGTCTGGAAACCAAGCCCTATGAGGAACAGTTGAGAGAGTTGGGTATGTTTAACCTGGATAAGAGGAGACTAAGAGGAGATATGATAGCCATCTTCAAATATCTAAAGGGTTGTCTGTCACTTAGAAGATGAAACAAGCTTATTTTCTCCTGTTCTGGAGAGTAGGGCCCAAACCACTGGATTCAAGTTGCAAGAAAGGAGATTCCGGCTAAACATCAGGAAGAACTTTCTGATGGTAAGAGTTGTTTGACAGTGGAGGAGACTCCCTTAGAAGGTGGTAGACTCTCCTTCCTTGGAGGTTTTTAAGTAGGGGTTGGATGGCCATCCATCAATGTTTTAGTTGGGATTCCTGCATTGCAAGTGATTGGACTAGATGAACCCCAGAGTCCCTTCCAACTCTACAATTCTGTGATTCTATGAATCTATGTACAAGTGAATTAATATTATTTGTAGCTCCTGTGTGTCTCTGTCTTCAGCTGGGCTTGGTGTTCATGCTTTCCTCTTGCATTCATGTAAACATTTGTGTTCAGTTGGCTATTGCATGAATGTAAATGTTCCATTCACATTGCATCAAGCTCCAAAATAATGTATCATGAAACATGAGCAAATCAAGCATGCAGTGCTAACTATCCAATCAGCTACCCTGATTTCTGCTTGCAACTTGTCTGCCTATGTGCAGAACTGTGGGTGACTGATCATTCAGTATAGATTGGTTACCCATTAACACACATTAATCATCTTGCCAAACTTGCAGTCAGATTGGATTTTTGCCATTCTTCCAGTGCATGTTAATGAACTGAGTGGGGAAGTAAATTTGGGTTAATGATTGTGAGTATTCACTCAGGTGTGATGTCAGAGAGCCAGGCTGCTTGCTCATGTGGAGTATGCTCTCTCCTTAGTGAGGACTCAGATCAGGGTTATGGCCATTTTGCAGCCAAGGTAGGCAACCTTTTCCTGTCAAGGGTCCCATCCCCTTTGGGGGGGCATAATCTGTGCAGGCCCACATATCTGCAGTGGATGGATCACCCCCTTTTCTTTATTTCCCTCTTTCTGATAATCCCTCTTTCCTCCCTCTTTGTGCCCAGTGGGCTGACAAGGGATGGGCAGATAACTGTTTCCACAGATTTGAACTGATTGCTTGCAGAGGCTTTTGAAATTAAGCCCAAGGGCCACAGGCCTCTATAGGGTTGCAGGTTCCCCACCCTGGATTTACAGAATGTAGACCAAGAATTAGGGATTTACAAAGAAGGTGTATTTCAGGCCGTCTCTAGAACTGGGATGCAACAGCAACCACTGTTCTTACTGTTTATTTCAAAGCCAGAACAGAAATGTGAGCTTGTGCTAATAGCATGGTGCAAGGCAATAAGGAAGTGTGGTTAGGACACCTAATCCAGAATAATCTCAGGTAGAATATTTACATTTAAAGAATGATTATTTTAATTAAAAATCAGAACACTGCAGGGCTTAGGCAGAAAGGCACAATAAAATTAAAATGCATTTCCAGATAATTCACTTTGCTTCTTTCACTTAATACTGTTTAAGGCATGCCTTGCTCACACATGTTCACTTACCTTTGCAGAGGTGATTCCAGGATCTAAAGTGGTTACCAGCAGGCAGATCCCCTTGGCAGGATCCCCACCATTAGACAAAGGACACATGGCACCCCGGCCAAATTCAGGATGGGATGCAGTGATCATTGTGAGAATAGGGATGCGTGTTAGGACTCATCTGGTGTTTTCCTCACGAAAACTCACTCTTTAGCACTGAATTGGAACAAATGGAAATTCAGGTTTTCCATGGATTGTTGTTTGCTCCGATTCAGTGGTAAAGAGTGTGTTTTTGCAGTGAAAATGCCAGTTCAAAAAAAAGGGGGGGGGGTAGGACAGGTTGCTTTAAAGTGCAAACCTGTGTCTAGAACATGGCACAAAAGTCTGGATGAGCTCTTAGTTAGTGTGTGTTCTTTCAAAGAGCTCCACCTAGATAGCAAAAGGTGTGGAGGGAGAGAAGTCTTTGCTTTTCAGGTCTCTAGACCAGGGATGGGAAGCATGAGGCCTCCAGATGTTGCCAGACTCTAGCTCCCATCCTCAGTGACCATTGGCCATGTTAGCTGGGGAAGATGTGAACTGGAATTCAGCAACACCTGGAGGTCCATAGTTTCCCCAGTCCTACAGTGTAAGTGTCCTAACAAATGACAAGTAAATATAAATGGACCAATCATGGGTCTTCATTTGAAACAATAACTTCCTAGCATTTTTTACACAGATACATAGACAGGAATATACAAATTCTTAATGACAGGTGTAGTGACTGCTAGCTAGGAACATAATGGCCCAGCACTTAAAACTATTTAAGAAGGGAGGGCTAACAACTGATTGCTGTCAGGAAAAGCTTAACTAGTTTAGTCAGTCATGGGAATTGTGCAATTTCACAGCTCTTGCAGATCCCTTACAAGAGTCCTGTATGTGATCTGAACTCAGAAGCCAGAGACTGAGAAGGCATTCCTTATATCTAATGCAACACATTACTAACATAATCACAATAAAGTACTTATCTGTGATGAATTGTAGTTGTTCTGGGGCAAAAGAGTCCCGTTTGTGCTCTGAGCAGAGTCAGGGAATTAGGAAAGCGTAAGTTGCCTTGCAACTGTATCTTACAGCTTATTCTGACTGTTACAGAGCCTCAGTTTGTGATGTGTGTTGCACAGAGTTGGCCAAACTATTCCTGTGTGCTTATGGAGATGCTATGATTGTGGCTGTGACACAATGTTTTTGTGGTACCCATTGCCGATTTTCTAATGGCTTGCATCTTCATTTTCTACTCTTCATCAGTGTTTGTATGTCACTTGTGGCCTAGGAAATAGTCTAAGAATGGTCTTTTAAATGGAGGATGGAAGGGTGGGTGCAGATCCTCCCAAGTGTCCCTGTTTTCCAGGGACAGTCTCAGATTTACAGAAGCCTTCCTGGTTTCTGATTCAGTCCTGAAATGTCCTGCTTTTCTGTAGAACGTCCCAGTTTTCATTGGAGAAATGTTGGAGGGTATGGAGTCATGCGACCCCTGAACCAGGAGATAAGCAACTATACAACTTTTAAAAGATATCTGAAGGCAACCTTGTCTAGAGGTTTTTAATGTTTAATGTTTTATTATGTTTTATATATGTTGGAAGGTGCCCAGAGTAGCTGGGGCAACTTGGTCAGATGGGCAGCGTATAAATAATAATGATAATGATAATAATAATAATGGAACAGGATATCCCTATTTTCATTGGAGAAATGTTGGAGGGTATGTGGGTGGTGGACCCCAAGGAGAAAAGCAACATGTTTCTGCTTCCCCAAGGCAGTATTGGCCTTGGCCTATCTAGGTAAGCCAAGCAGCTCTGAAAGACCCTTAATGAACTTCTTAATTTCCCTGTACACGTCCCAGGTCTCTTAATCCTGCATATCTCTTTATTTATATGCTCTGAACTCCATTAGTCTTTCTTGTCATCCACCTCATTGGCCTGTTCCACGCTAAGTACTTACAAGCCCCCCTCTTACGATCTGATCCTGCCCCAATGGGAGATATGCTATAAGAAGCAATTGGAGAAAAGGAAAGAAACCACAGTTCAGGCAGTTATGAGATAATCAGTCCCCAGGTAAAAGTTTTCTCTGAATCCTTATTGAAAGGAGGAACTCACAGGAGGCAGTTACCCTGAAATAATTCCTCTATGCCACACAGTATTTTTCAGAGTTCACTCAATACTGTAGTTAGTGTGGGGCAATTTGTCAGGTATATAGCTACGAATAACTGTACTTTCAGTGAGGAATAAATCTCAAGTCTAGGCCAATGGATCCTGCTCAGTTATATACCTGTGAATGTTTTTTAAAAAAATAAAAAATTAAGGAATTCTGTTATTACCCTCCCAGATGAATTACTCATTATTAAAAGTCACATAGGGCAATTGCTTTGTGTAAATCAGCTGGTTTATATTCCCATTCCGTAGGTGGTTTTTTTTGAGGGGGGATGATTTACTATGATAGCTAGATATACTTGTCCCAGAGAATGTCTAATCCCTTTATTTAATCCTGTTAATCTTTGGCTTTGGTGATGAAGCAATCAATTCTGCAAACTAATTATATGTTGTGTGAATAAGTATTTCCTTTTATCAGTTCTGAATTTACCACTTTCCATTTCCATTTAATGTTAATCAACAGTTCTTTAGAGGGTGTTAAAAAATCCCTTATTAGGAACAGAGAGTCACTTTGAGGTAATAGCTGTTGCTGTTGAAGCTTTTTAAAGACCAAACAAAGTCACATGCAGAGAGGAAGGAAAGAACAGCCAATATAAGAAGAGGCAGCTTCTGGCTTTCGTGCTTGGAGTTGGTAAGGGCTAGAGAAAAATCCCTGACAAAGCATGTATTACACACAACCTTAGTAGCCACTCAAAACCCCAGCAAGGTCAGAGTGAAGCATCATTTTCAAATTGCCTTTTGGTCTCAGCAGTGTTGCAAAAGGAAGTTTGTACAGGCTATTGTATACAGGCTATTATTGAACCAAAGGCAAAGGGGCAGGCAAAAGGCAGGCAGTATGAGGTAGAAAATATGGAAACAGGACAGGAAGCAATGAACCAGGAGCTGAGTTATATGACCATTTGAGGTAGTGAGACGTGGGCTGACTGGATGCAATTTGACTGGTTTTATTTATAACTCTCTCTCTCTCTCTCTCTCTCTCTCTCTCTCTCTCTCTCTCTCTCTGTGTGTGTGTGTGTGTGTGTGTACATATTGTTATGTCATTTAAAAATATTTATTGCAGTTTATAGCAATAAAACAGTACAATAAAAGCTATATAATTTTTTTTAAAAATATACATCAATTAACCATTGTGGAAATATGCATTCTTAATAGACCTGGCAGAAAAGAATAGTTTTCAGCAGGCATTTAAATGTTGGCCCAGTAGGGCCAATGACATGAAAGACTTTGTTTCTTTTTGTTGTCAATGAGCCCCACCAACTCTGGGAATGACCATTGACACTCCTGCAGATAATCTCTGTGATCGAGCTGGGATATAAGGGTTCAGGCGATTTTTGAGGTACCCTGAACCCAAGTTGGTTTCCCCCCTGAACATGTGAACAAGGCATATGATTGTCCAGATCCCGGCTTTTCACTATCCACCTGCATTTGACCATGCCATCACGCTGTCCATTCAGGAATGTCTATAAAAAGATGCCTTCTACAGATTCAGACCTTTCAGACTGGTAATGGCTCTGAACTCTCAGTCAGAGGTCTTTTCCAGCCTGGTTAAGGTCTTCTATCTAACTGGATCTTAGATAACTGGACTGAATCTGGGGCTTTCTGCATGAAGGGAAGAACTGTGGTCATTTCTGAAAGGTACAACATCCTGTCCCCACCTCTACCTTCGACAGCTGGAGGGAAAGACTATATCTTTAATATAAGGGGTAGTAACTTTTTTATGATGATGGCTAGCTTAAGGATGCTTTGTGACATGATAAAAACATAGGTCTTCTGATGTAATTTCATGACACTCACAGCTTGGGTCCAGAGTGGAAGACATCAAACTCCATTCACCACTCAACCATCATCTTACTGCCTTTTGCTGAAAACAGCTTTTCAGAAGTGGGTAATGGTGAGGCTTCTAAAATTGTAATACATGTTGTTCAGGAAGGACCTAAGTTTTAAATTACAGTGGTACCTCGGGTTACGAACTTAATTCGTTCTGGAGGTCCATTCTTAATCTGAAACTGTTCTTAACCTGAAGCACCACTTTAGCTAATGGGGCCTCCCGCTGCCGCTGCACCGCCAGAGCACAATTTCTGTTCTTATCCTGAAGCAAAGATCTTAACATGAAGCATTATGTCTGGTTAATGGAGTCTGTAACCTGAAGCGTCTGTAACTTGAAGTGTCTGTAACCCGAAGTACCACTGTATATGCATGGTATGTGTGCATGCATGTGTATGAGTGTAAAGTTCACAGTAAGAGGGCCAACCCACATGGTGATGATTCTAAATTGTAGACAGGTTTTGTTTTGTCATTTTGGATTGCAGACACCTTAGAAAGTTTTCATTCGGAATCATGCAACACTGAGTATAGTGGGGGCCCATATGTGACTGCAGGCTCTAGATCCTAACATAATGAAAACAGCTAATTTGGCATGCTCTTGTATTCTAATTTGGCAGGTGGCATTTTTCAGATTCAAGAATGAGACATCAATGGGCAAAGCAGTAGTCATGAAATGAAAATATGTCTTTCCTTTGTCTTGCAAAACCTTCTTTAGGGAAGCTGTCAAGTTTGCCTTGTAAAACATTGCTCTAAAAGGACAGGGACCTTGTCCGATGAAAGTTAACTTAGCAGAACAGAGATTTGGTGAATGACTAAAGCGAAAGAATCAGAGCCATGAAGTTCACCAGTACATTTTTCTGATTAAATACTTTGTGTGCTTTTCCATTTATTTGTGTGCACTCACTGAGAAACATATATATAGAAATGCATGCCAACCTATTTTATATGTTTTGGATAACTTGATAAATCTCTTTCATCTACCATATGAACAACATGGCCTTTTCCACCTATCTAGTAGATGAACTGGTGGTCAGTGAATGCTTTGTCCAACTCATTAGAGTGAATATATACTGGCCCTCACTCTTAACTATCCCTCGTAAAGGGTGGGACCATGCCTTATTAGAGTGCTGCACTATAGATTATTTCTATTGGCTTTCAATCTCATTGTGTATTCCTATAGTAGGGATGGCTGGATAAACCTATTTCCATTCTGTGTCAGTTTCATGTGTGCTCAATCATAGATCTACAGTATTCTGTCCCAGTTGTTGATGTTTTGCATATTTAAAGAAAAACACAAAAATTGCATGCAAATTATATGGGTTTTCTATGCATTCTTCCTCTAAAATATGCATTTCGTGTGCATTTTCCCCATAAAATACGCATTTCATATCCTTTTTTGAACTGAAACTGCATAGCAAGATTCAGTTAAATGTTAAATGTGATTCCAATCTGCATGTGAGTTTGGGCCTGGCAAATTAGGTTAGTTCACTTTAAAAATGAATTTCTTCTCCATCTCTAATATATATAGAGTACCAATATGCCTTTTGTTATTCTCCTAACTGAATAGGGGCTAGGGGCTGACAACCCATTTCTAGGGCAGAGGCTAATACAGGTCAGAAGAGAAGATTGCACATCTTATAAGTCTACATCAAAAGAGGAATGAGCCATAGCATAGGACCAAGAAAGCAGGACATCTTACTCCTCAAGTGTTCAGTAGGCGACCATCATTGTAAGCCTGTGTACTGGCCTGCCTCATTCTTTACCACAGGAATGCAGCAATGGGAACTCCTTATACTAATAGAAAGGTTGAACTGCAGCATCCTGTGTTACAAATGGATTAATTGTGCAGCATCGGAAATCAATGACCAAACTGCATGAAGATGTTACTGGCATGGAAAAGTAGCTGGGTTGGCCAGACTGGGGAAGGGGTGAGGCAAAACACCCGTTAGAGAAAAGCTATATCCAGCTTTAGACGTGCAGACACATTCAAATGCAGAATAGTTTTTAAGATGGAACCCCACATTCCAGGTTCGGAGGTATACTTGGTCTCTCTCCTGCTGTTTAGCAACACCAAGTTTAATAATGGGTGCCTACCTTCAGTGGCTGACTGATGCTAGCAGAGCAAGGCAAACGCTATTGGAGGATATTGCCAGGCATCAGTAGGGAGAACTAAGCAGCTGCAATGGTTTGTTGTTTTTTTTAAGCCTTTGGACAGCAGAAACCCATGCAGAGCTCCTTGCTGCCGTTGAGTTCTGTGATGAGATACACTGAGGCATTCAATTTCTAGTTATTATATCAATATCCTAGATGGACTCCTAACTCTTTGAGGTTTATTTGAGGATTGAGGGCATCCCAGATGTCCCAAATTATGAAAAGAGAAACAGAGGAACTGTGGGTAGATTGGTGTGAAAGATGAAGTGGAATTAAGACTGATTGTTCCTGTTTCTTGTCTTGGAGAGTACCAGCAGAAATGGGTGTCATACATATGGCCATTTGTAGGCAGAAGTTATAAAACTGTTGCTTAGCCTTGGACTCCACAGTTAATTCAGAACAGTCCACAGAGATGTCCAAAGCACTGTTTGGTCTTGCATTTGTTGGATGAATTTCTGTTTATGGGGCCTTAGTATGTGGACAGGGTGCTTCATCATATTTGGTCAACTTATATGTGAATGCTTGACCCTTGTCCTTCATAGCATATTACATCCAGCAGGAAGGGGACAGCCAGTTGAGGCCAGGAGGTAACAAAGGGGCAGTGGCCTCTGTCTTTAAAAGAGCTAGTAGGGCAACAACTTCTGAAGAAGCCATCTCTGGACCTGAAACTATTTAACAACTACATGCCAGTGGCATATGACCACTTACCAGACAAGGTTGGTGATCAAGTCCAGGTACTCTTGGATGAGACTGATTTTCTGGGTCCATTTCAATCAGGATTTAGGTCAGGGTATGGCACTGAAACCGCATTGGTTGCCCTGTGGGATGACCTCTGGTCAGAATAAATACTGGAGTATGCAACCCCTCAGTTTTTGATTTTTGACCCCTCAGTGGCTCTTGGTACCATCAGTCCTGGTATCCTTCTGGAGAGGCTGTCCGAGTTGGGTATGGATGGTATTGCAGATGTTAGATTTCTACTCCCATCTGCCCCAGCCACCAGTGGTCAGGGATGATGGGAGTTGTCTAACAACATCTAGAAAACATTGTTTTGACTATGACAGACCAACACGGCTATCTACCTTTAGCAGATTCCACATCCCTGTTGTATCCTGTTCATCTATATGGAATGGTTGGATGAAGTTATCCAGTAATTTGTAGCACATTGCCATCAGTATGTGGATGATACACAATTCTATATCTCTTTTTCATCTAGTCCAGGTAAGATGGTGGGAGTGCTAGACCAGTGGTTGGTTGCAGTAATGGACTGAATGAGGGCTAGCAAACTGAAGCTCAATCCAGACAAGACAGAGACACTATTTATAGGCGGCTCCTCTGTCCAGTCAAGTGGTATTTTTAACCAGTTCTGGAGAAGGTTGCACTTGAAGGATTACATTCATACTTTAAGGGTGCTGTTTGAGCCATCACTCTCATTAGAGGCACAAATTGCCTCAAGTTGCACAGAATGCCTTTCACCAGCTTTGGCTGGCATACAAACTACAACTCTGTTTGGATGTAGGTAAATGTACTGTATTCAGTAGTCCATGCTCTGGTTGTTCCTACTTCGATTTATGCAACGTGTTGTACATGGAGCAGTCTTTGAAGAAGGCTTGGAGACTTCAGTTTGTGCAGAATATGGCTACCAGATCTGGTGCTATGGACACTGGTTCCCCAATTCATTAGATTCTGGTGCATTTCCAGGCCCATGTGTTGGTTTTGATTGATAAACCCCTGCATAGCTTGTGACCTCAGCACCTAAAGGTTCGCTACTGTTACATACCTACTCCACCTCTAAGAAAATCTACAGAAAACGTGTTCCATGTACCCTGTGGTTCTGAAGTGTGGAGAGTGACCATATGGGAGCAGGCCTTCTTGATAGTGCCCGCCCCAGCCGTGGAATACTCTCATTAGATAAGCTTGACACCCACATTAATGTCTTTTTGACATGTGAATACCTTTTCATCCTCCCAGGTGTTTAAATGTTGTTTTAGCATGTCAATATCATTTCAACATTTCTATGATTATTAACTATTAGTGTCTTTGCTGTTATGATGATTAGTGGGTTTGCCCTATGAGGTTTTTTAAATTCTCTGCATTGTGGTTTTGATGGATTTTAGTGCTGTGCTGTAATTATTATATTTCATTTTTGTTTTTTGTTTTTTGGTATTATGGCTATTTTTATTTGTTTGAGTCATCTGTCCCCCAGAAAACCTCAGTCATGGTGTGACTCAGAAATGCAACCAAATAAATATCTCACCTAATGTTATTAATTCTGTTAAGGAGTATTTCACATGATCTTGTAGAATAGTAGCAATGGTTTTAAACTAAAATGTAGTTTATCACTGAGTGTTTCCACTGCCAGAAGGTGCTCATATCTTTTCTGAGCTAATGGTACTGTAGTATCATACAAAACAAATTACCACTGAATTGATGCTACCTTTGTATTTAACTTCTGTAAAGGGAGCATAGCCACGATCAATGGCTCTGATTATCACCAGCAATATAACAGTGGTATGTCAGGCGAAGGCTGATTGGCTCCTCTGCAAGTATATCTACAACTAATGGAGAATGTGTCATTCTCGATTGTTGACTTGCCATTTTATGTATGAGATCAAGCAGTAGATCCTGCTCATATACACTAGTGTCAACAATTACTGCATTTTAGCTCCTAAGATGCTAGAATATGCTTTATGGCAGCACTGGGCAGACTTAAGGGTCACAGGATCTACCGGTACTTTGTTTTTTAAGTGGAACCCTGCGATTCACTAATTGGAGCCAGGTGCAAAAGACATTAGATAAATTTATTGTCATTGTCCGTATATACACAGTACACACAACAACGAAAATCAAGCACCCAAAGACCGGATTTGCCTTACACATTTACACATATCTCCAACACTCTCATCCTATTAAGACATAATCTATTAAAACATACCATAATCCAGAATGTAACATAACCTATTAAAAGCATAACATAACCTAAAACCTATCTCCTTTCTTACATATTCTTAGAATTAAAGAATTACAGGTATGAGCACCTAGACAGTGATGGCTAACCTTGACACTCCAGATGTTTTGGGACTACAACTCCCATCATCCCTGACCACTGGTCCTGTTAGCTAGGGATGATGGGAGTTGTAGTTCAAAAACATCTGGAGTGTCAAGGTTAGCCATCACTGACTAGGAATTTATTTTGAGTGCCAGAACTGAATGGACCTTGTGGTCCTTCATAAATCCACTACTGGCCCATTCACCTCACTCTCCAAAAAGTTTTTCTTCAATTCAGCAATGTGGTTTTTTTTTGGGGGGGGGGTCATTATTGTTGTTGCCATTGTTGAGAGTGAGAAATCCTTACTGCAAGTAAGGATGCTGCAAGTCGCTAAGAGATCTACCAGCAGAGTGCAAGTTACCTTATTAAGCAGGGTAAGAAGGGGGAAGCCGGCTTACTTGTTTGTCCTTGGCATGCTCCAATGGGAGCTTTGCATGCTTGTGTTTTAGTGCCTTAGTACACAACCAGGACCCAGGTGGCGCTGTGGGTTAAACAACAGAGCCTAGGGCTTGCCGATCAGAAGGTCGGCGGTTCGAATCCCTGCGACGGGGTGAGCTCCCGTTGCTTGGTCCCAGCTCCTGTCAACCTAGCGGTTCGAAAGCACGTCAAAGTGCAAGTAGATAAATAGGAAGCGCTCTGGCGGGAAGGTAAACGGCGTTTCCGTGCACTGTTCTGGTTCGCCAGAAGCGGCTTAGTCATGCTGGCCACATGACCCGGAAGCTGTACGCCGGCTCCCTCGGCCAGTAAAGCGAGATGAGCGCCGCAATCCCAGAGTCGGACACGACTGGACCTAATGGTCAGGGGTCCCTTTACCTTTACCTTTACACAACCGGGAAGTTTTGGGACTTGGCACTATGCTTGCAAATGCTATCTTCTATGGGATTTTGTGAAGTCCAAATGAAGTGCTACCTTCAACAGGAAGTGGACTTCAAATGAGGCCCTTCAACCATCCTAGTATGGGGAGCTGTGTGGCTTATGAGCCTTGAATGCAATGGATGAACCTGCCCAAGACGCTAGGTCACCTAACTGCAGGCCAATGTTTTTATGGTTAACAAAATTCTTCTTAATTTTTAGACTATTCCCCCCCCTACTGTTTTAGCCTTCTGAAGACACCCTTTCTCTCACACACACTTGCACACTATGATTACAAATAACCCAGCTATCATTTTATCATGGCCAGGGTATATTTGAAGGCTGTTTTTCAGTCCCCTCCTCAGCTTTCTGTTTTCTAAATAGTCTCAGTTTATTTGTTCCTTCCTCAGTTGCTCCCTTATTCTCACTTAGAATCATCTTTGTACATTCTAAATCCTTTAATCTCACTATTGCTCTACTCTGAGCAGTCTGGGGAAATTTGTGGGTTGTGTCTTTGGAGACCTAGGGCTGACGAACGAGGGTCTGTTTATTAATTTATCTGCAGAGGTTGTCTCTTTCCCCATCTGATTCAGGTGCAATATGCATGCCTTTATGCATACATCACTCTTCCTGCCCTAAGAAAGGTTTGGCTTTATTGTAGGATCATATACTGCTTATATGGATTTCCTTCTTTATACAGACTGTGGAAAGGGGGCAGGGAGAGAGAGAGAGAGAGAGAGAGAGAGAGAGAGAGAGAGAGAGAGAGACTTCATTTTATCCTTTTCATCATGTTGCACAACAAAAGAGAGAGCTAGAAAGAATTCCGACTAGGCAGAGATGGGCTGCAACATTCTTGGCTGATTGGATATATGAATATGCTGAGTCTGCTACTATCATTACACCCCTTGGCGACACTGTAATCCATTCCATATACGTAGCTCTGACAGATTTTAATGAAGATTCTTTGGGATCATGCGTGTGTATCTGTAATGCTGTTTTACCTCCTGTGTGTATCGCACAGGCACTGAATCTTAATAAGAGTTTAATTTCTGGAATATACTGAGCATGCGTGAAGATCATCCTGAGTGGTTAAAGAAGTATCTGTTCACTATGCGCTTGGCAGTGTACACATTCAGATCTGAGCTATTTCTCATAGTGGTGGTGGGAAATATTTCTGGTCTAAATAAGTGTGGGAACTGTGGAAGGTTGACCAAGTCACTTTTAATTTAATATTTTAGGCATTTAATGTTTAACAGTTTAATAATCCAAAAGTGAACAAGTAAGCATCAATGGTGGCAAGGATTTGCAAGCAATTCGCTCTTTCCTTTCCTGTACCAATTTGCTGGCTAGACACAGTACAATCCTATATAGGTATGTTTGCTGCCTAAGAAGAAAATCCCATTGTGAGTTCAATAGGGCTTACTCCTAAGTAAGTATAGATAGGATTGCAGCTATAGAGGCCAGCTGCCATCCTTATCCTCATCTATGGAGTACATACACAGTGGCGGAGCTTCATGCTCTGGCACGGGGGGGGGCACGGAGAGAAAGCGGGGGTGGGGCTGGCGCACATCCCAGGGGTGTGGCGCGCCGCCCACAGGGGGGTGATGTGCATCCTGGGGGCATGTGCGCCACCCACAGGAGTGTGACGTGCGTCCTGGGGGCGTGGCGCCCAGTGTGGGCGGGGGGCAGCCATGATGGCACCCCACCAGGATCGCGCTGCCAGGGGCGGTGCACTCCCCCTGCACTCCTCTTCCTCTGCCAGTGTACATACATACAAACATACAAATTTTTTATTTGTATGCCAACTTTCCATAGTTAAAAGCATGTTCAAGGTAGCTTGCAACATGAAAAAATATATAATTACAATTATAACAAAACTAGTCATAAACAATAAATAAAACACATCAAAAAGTGCACAACCAAATCAAACAATTTCCACATAAATCATAAGATGATTTATAAATAAAGATACAATAATAACAATAACAACACCCTGCAGAACAATACCCCAATGCAAGAGTCTGTTCAGCAGCCTCAGCTTTTGTAGCTGGAGTCAGTCCAGGGAGCAGGTCTTCTGGGACTCACAGCCAAGATGATCTCTGGCCTCTTCAGCAGCTCCAGCTTATCCAAACCAACAGCTGAACCTTCAAAGTCTGCTCTTTAACCACATGCTAATTTTATCTGATACCTCTGCGGTGGGGGGTGGGGTATAATGTTTGATTAACCAGTAGAGGGCAAGGAGTCAGTTCGCTATCCAATTTATTATGGGGCATCCATTAAGTGCTGTGAGATCCTTATCTGGAAATAGCTACAGTTGCTGAAAGGGAAAAGTTCTTCTGTGAAGGGGGATGGGGTTGAATTCTCTGGGAGTACACCATAGTGGCCATAGTGTTTATGCACCCGTTCCTGTTCTGATTCCATGAAGCTCCTTCTTTCTTTTCTTGGTTGCCTCATTGTTTCCCAAGAAATTTGAATCTTGACTGAATTTAACTGAGTGCTTTCAACGAGGCGACCCTTTGGGAAAAAGCAGAAGCAGTGAGCGTTGAGAGGCAAGTGCGGTGCTAGGGAGCAAGAGCATGAAAATACCCTCCATTTGCTTCTTTCACGGGAGCAGCTGTAAGAGGCTGCTGTATGGCCCAGTTATTGTCTAATTGTATACCACTAAGGGACATGAGAACAATGCTGTGTGCTGGCCTTGCTGGTCTTAGCTCTTCATTGCCATTCCCAGCCCAGTATGGCTGAGTTCAGAGACTTCAAAGCCCCCAGTGCAAAGAGTCTCCAAGCAGAGAGCAACGGGTTTGTGTTTCTGACTCATCCTGGCTCCATTCTTCCCCCCTCCTCTGTCCATCCCGCTGCCTGCCAAGCTCACAAGAACATTGATGAGAGGCTCCGCGGTGACCCCTGGCATCGAGCAGCACTTTGAAAATCCTTTTGTGGTTTTCTTAAGTGAAAACTAAAAGGCACCACAAAGTAATGAAGGCTCTGCATGTATACCGGTATGTCTGTGTTTCTGGAGAGGGGAGTGGCAGTGTGGCCTGGAAACCATGATGCCAAGGCCTCTCCTGATGGGCAATGTGGGCAAGATACAAGGTGTTCTAAGGAACATTCTCTCTTTCTGCCCTGAAGCAATCGGGAAGCATTGCCCGCAGCTAATGCAGCTGCCTTGCCGTTCTTCCATCACCTCTCTGCCTTGTATTAGGCAGAGGGCCAGTCAAGAGGCAGAAAGAGCTCACAGGCAAGATCCATTGGAATGCTAGCTTGGAATGCGTTGCTCACTTATTAGCCTCATGGGAGGGGAAATGGTGTGTGTGTGTGTGTGTGTGTTTGTATTTTTCACACACCCTTTGAGAATTAAAGTCTTGGCAGATTTCACAGCATCAGGGAGAGAAAAAAAATCTGAGAATGTCAATTCACAGAGAGCTAAATCACGACTCTTAACTGTGCAAAAGGAACAATCTTCTTCATAGGGGCATAGCCTAGTACAGTGATGGCTAACCTTGACACTCCAGATGTTTTGGGACTACAACTCCCATCATCCCTGACCACTGGTCCTGTTAGCTAGGGATGATGGGAGTTGTAGTTCCAAAACATCTGGAGTGTCAAGGTTAGCCATCACTGGCCTAGTATTTGAACCTGTGGGAGCTTGTGTTGCTGGAAGAACCTTGAAACAAGAACGACGATAGCATCACAAATGTACTGAATGGTTTACAAATTTATGTAGCTTATCCTTAAAGTAACTCTGTGAGTTGCTCTCTGGTATTTCCATTTTATGGGTGAGGAGCTGAGGCTGGAAGGCTGGATCCAAAACCACTATCTAAGGAGGCATTTTCACCTAGCTCTTCATAGGCATCAGTATGTAGCTCACCAACCTGCCACTTTTTATCCTTTCATCAGTCGCGTTATATTGTAATGCACTCAGACATAGGTGGGCACTAAGGCACAGGTGACTTTATGTGGCTTCCAAACCCCCATTTTTCCATCCCGCCATAGTTCCTTCCACCTTGTTCGTTTGCTTCTTATTTTTCCTGAGTCTTAGAAAGGGTTTCTCCTTATTCTTTTTAGTTTCAGAACAATTGGAAGGGCCAGTATTTTATTTGATAAAAATTCTTACATTAGTTTTCATAATTCGGTGGGTTTGGGCATTGCATTTTAGGTAAATTAAAATGGCGGGTGGCCACTGTGGGTGGAAGCTAAACTTGTCTCCCAGTCAGAAGTGGCACTGTGGCCAAATCAGTGCTAAAATGGCTGCCTATGGACCTGGTCAGGATCTCACTAATGTGGCACATCTGAGTTGGACCAGCCCATCTAGGCTGCTGAGGCCTTTGGTCAGTGCCCATGCTGGCCAATCTTTGGGGCTGGGGCTGCACTCCACCCATCAATGTATCTGTTTCCCTCTGCAAATGGCCCCTGACAGATTACCGCTTCAAGGAATGCAGCCCTTGACAGAAAAAAATGTTGCCCATTCTTTGCACTATGGGATTTTGTGAAGATAATAGTGTTGGCTGTGATGAAGCCTCTGGCAGTGATTGGTTCAGTCACCTGCCTGCCACACAAAAAAGCTGGTCCATCTGAAGGACCTCTGGCAGTGATTAGCTCACTCACTTGCCTGTCACAAAGAGGCTGGGCAGTTCCTGACAGGCACTTGACAGTGATGAGCAGAAGCTCACACATTGATTTGAGATAAGTAATGAAATATTTGGCTGCAACCCTCCAGTCTCACATATCCTTCAAACTTCCCCCACCCTTGCTTTCTTTCTCTCTCTCCCCCTCCCCACCCCCCTGATTTCAGGTCTGATTATATTGTCATTCTTTCACCTTGGCAATATATGTTCTTTATCTTCGCCATTTGACATGCTTTTATGTAATACACCATCACTTGTCATAATTTCAAGTATCCCATCTGTGATCCTTAAAGAAGTTAAGTTTTTCTAGACTTTTTATTTTCAGTATGATGGGGAAAAAAACATGAAAAGACTGGAAAGAAGTAAAGAAACAACAGAAGCCGAAATTCATAAGCTATTTCAACTCCCATTATTTTAAAAATCATGCTAGCAAGGGCTGACTCAGATTTTTCCTTGTTTGAGGGTAACCGATCCAGAATAAGGACACTGAAGAATAAGAGTTTGCTTCTTTAAAGTTTAGGGTTTATAGTCCATTCAGAGCTGTTTAGAATAGGCTGGAGAATGAAGTGTAGGTAATGATAATACGGTTTCTACTTTCTTTACTCATTTGCGTGTGTTAATTAATTTGTTTTACACAAACTTTAAATTTGCCATAAACCTTTTTTTTTTTTTAAAGCTGGGGAGAGAAGGAATCCAAATGGCAGAAAACCCAGCTAGATGAGTTTTTAAACAATTCAGGTGCCAGGCCTAAATGTGAGTATTCACCAAATATAGCTGCTGTGCTCATGAAAAGAATATGCAGATTTATGTTAACTACCTAAAACTAAAATACACAGATTTAGCAATAATAATAATAATAATAATAATAATAATAATATTTATACCCCTCCCATCTGGCTGGGTTTCTCCAGTCACCCTGGGTGGATTACAGCACATATAAAAACATAATAAAACCTCAAACATTAAAAGCTTCCTGATACAGAGCTGCTTTCAGATGTCTTCTAAAAGTTGTGTAGCTTTTTATCTCCTTGACATTTGAAGGGAGGTTGTTACACAGGGAGGACACCACTACTGCAAGGGCCCTCTGTCTGGTTCCTTCCTTCCTTTCAGTACTGTATAGCCTTCCATATGGCCATATGAGGTTGTTGTGCAGTTGCCAGCACTAAAAAAGTGCTGCCGCCATTTCACTTTCCATCTACTGCTCTTGCTTCCCTTTTGTAGTACTGGGTCCTGCTTTTTCTTTTTGATGCACTTTTCATGCTCTTCTCTCTCTCTCTCTCTCTCTGTGGGTGTGGGTGTGTTGGCTGCCACACCCATTATCTACCTCCTTCAATCTTCACTGCCTCTGTTCCTGTTGTTTTATTCCATCTTTTTGCACGCACATTCAATCAGCCTCCTCTTGCTGGTGTTGTGGCTGTTGCGTGGGGCTGCTGTGGCCTGGGGCTGAGCTTTCTGTTTGACACTCTTTTGTTGCAGGGGGTGGCCTGCTTCCGCCCTAGGAGAATGCTGCACGTCCCAGCAATTCCCTTTGGTGAACACATGGCTTACGCAGAGCTGTAGAACAAAGCTCTTTCTTTCTGGAGTGTCCCCCCAGCTTTGGATATGTATTTGAAGCTACCTGAGCTTTAGTGACAGGTGTTTGAAATTGACTGAAACAGACAAGCGTGAGCTGATTCCATTCTCCGCCGTGAGTCTGTCCCTGTCAGCTTCTGTCTCCCTGTTGTGTCCTCAACAGGCGAAGTCCCCTGGGGTTGGAATGTGCATGTGGTTGGTCCCCCCCTTTTTTTTTTGCAAAGGTGCATTCAAGTGGACAGCATTGTGCATAAAAGACTACTATCCTGAAAAGAAAGTAGAAAACGTGTGCCACTGGGATAGGACTTAATGAGCATCTTTGGGGACTCATGCCCACTATTCAGCCTTGGTTCCACATTCATAGTGGCTCAAGATAAGTTGCGTCAATCCTGGAGATGGTCATAGTTCATGCAAGTTTTCTGGTGAGGTCTTAATTGTGAGAGTAGCTTTCTGCAAGGAAAGTGTTCCCCCGAGGGAGGAACCTGCCTCCATCATACTGTGTATTTCTGATAAATTAATGTATTGTAGCAGGAGTACATTTGCAAACTTATTTCTAACATTTGGTTTGTGTTGTTATATGTAGACATATGCGTGTGCATGAGAGAGAGAGAAATTAACAGTGCAACCCTTTGCATATGCTTATTCCCAATTATACTTATTCCCTGGTGAATTGTTCATAGGATTGCACCCTGATAAAACAGGTGTTGGGGGCTTTTTAATGTTAAGTTTGCCTGTGGTGTCTTTAGTTGAGTATAACTTCTGTCTTTCTTTATGCTCATTGATGGAAAGAACATTGCATACAGGGGTGTGAAAGCTTGTTCTTGGCGTGAGCATGTATGCCTAAGGTGAGGCCTTTTATATACAGTAATTCCTGATGCAATAGTTTGTGTCAATCTTAACTTTTTACATGGTTCATTATGGAAGATCATGGCATCAGTACATAAAAGGAGATCCCCATTATGAACTTCCTTGGTTGACCCCGGTCTAGTTTTTATTTTGAAGTGTCCTGGAAGGCTTCCTGACCTTCTAATTTACTTTATGTAAAGATCAGCACAGTAATCTGGTTACCAGCAAGCTTTAATTAACATATCCTGTAAAAAGAATGGGTTCCAGATAGACTATGCTAAAATAATCTTAGAATTAAGGAAGCAAACAAAGATAACCAGTTTGGCCATTTCTCACTTCAACTCCCAATTAAGTAGAGTAAACAAAATGGGAAATAGGAGCTTTTAGGAAGAGACAGTAGATGCAGTGATGGCCAAACTTGGCCCTCCAGCTGTTTTGGGACTACAATTCCCATCATCCCTGACCTCTGGTCCTGTTAGCTAGGGATGATGGGAGTTGTAGTCCCAAAACAGCTGGAGGGCCAAGTTTGGCCATCACTGCCAAAGGAATATAGGTGTTATGACAAATTACTCATCTAAAAGACCCCCCTTCTCCATAACCAAACATTGGCTCGAAGCAGTACTTAAACTGTGGATTTTCATGATTGGCTAGCTCTTAAAGCTCCAACGTGGTCCCCCTTGTCACTCTACACTCTCAAGGACCAGCCTGATCCTATGCTTCACTTCAGGGCAGGTATACCCTACTCCCTCCCTTTCTTGCTTTGCTTTAGTGTGGGTCTGTGACAAATATTACATTCACTTTCTCTTTAGGCTTTTAATAGGGAATGGATCTTTCTTTTGCTCTTTAGATCAAGGTGTCTATGTACTGTGTGTCTTGTTGCCTGCTTATATTTGTAACTTTGCCATCTGAAGAAGCATCTAGATACTTGGTCACTTTCATGTAATAAAACTGTAGTTGACCCGGAAACTACAACTAATCCAGAATGTAGCAGCTAGACTGGTGACTGGGAGCGGCCGCCAAGACCACATAACTCCGGTCTTGAAAGGCCTACATTGGCTCCCAGTACATTTCCGAGCACAATTCAAAGTGTTGGTGCTGACCTTTAAAGCCCTAAACGGCCTCGGTCCAGTATATCTGAAGGAACTTCTCCACCCCCATTGATCTACCCAGACACTGAGGTCCAGCACTGAGGGCCTTCTGGCGGTTCCCTCACTGCGAGAAGCCAAGTTACAGGGAACCAGGCAGAGGGCCTTCTCGGTAGTGGCACCCGCCCTGTGGAATGCCCTCCCACCAGATGTCAAAGAGAACAACCACTACCAGACTTTTAGAAGACATCTGAAGGCAGCCCTGTTTAGGGAAGCTTTTAATGTTTGATGGACTACTGTATTTTAATATTTTGTTGGAAGCCACCCAGAGTGGCTGGGGAAGCCCAGCCAGATGGGCGGGGTATAAATAATAAATTATTATTATTATTATTATTATTATTATTATTATTATTATAAACCAGTCTTTCTTTATTGCTCTTGTGGGCATAAGGTTAAGGGTAAACGCATGTTCATAATGAACACACATTATAACTCTAGCCAAAAGCCCTAAAATTATTGGTAGTGCGTGTAGGAAGGAGTACATATGGGTTCATTCACACACCTTGTACTGCTGTGTATGTGAATTACACCATGTACAGACCAGTGAATAATAAATTATTATTAGCCTGTACTAAAATCAAACAGTCTGTGTTAGTTTATTTGGGTTTGTATGTATGAATACAGCACAAAAATGGGTAACTTGTATTAGGTGTACCCATACCGTACAACATATAGAGTTAACCATGTGCTATTATATATGGTTGTAGCAGCGTATATGGTTGCTTTAGCTGTGTACACAAGCTAAACCCACCTGACTGTAAAATCGCCTGTGATCTGAAGCAGCTGAAAGCACCATGCTTTAATTAGTGTGTTTATTTTTGGGTGTCTCAGTAAAGTCAACACCAAGCAACATGGAGCCTAGTGGTTTCTATTCCCCAGGTGAGATTGCAGCAATGTATGACTAAGACAATCCTGTTCACAGCAGCTGTGCAAGTTGTGCGGGTTGAAGACTTTTTTTGTTGTTTAGTTGTTTCGTCATGTCCGACTCTTTGTGACCCCCATGGACCACAGCACGCCAGTAACATGCATAATTTAAACTGTGTGTTGGTGGGTGCAGACAAAAGATGGCATTGTCTTGTTCCTTAATCCCTCTTTTGCCAATCATTCCTTCTTCCTTGCTATGTATTCAACTGCAAAAGCTGATGAATGTATGCTGTTCTACAGGGGCTCTCAGTGACGGCTTGGCAATCAGCACATGAACCATGTTTCATTCGATATTTGTGACCAGCATTTACACTGAAAGAAAAGCTAGAAATGTAAGGCCTAGGGTTACCTCTAGGGTTAGGAGGGCAGAAGGTCTAGACATTTCTGCTGTGGGTATGTTGTGGTTGCAACATTTGGCTGGTTCTCCAGATATGTACTGACAAGTGACAGTGTCATGGACCAGCAGGAGGATTATTGGCATGGGGCAAGATTCTTCTTGCTTGTTTACACCAGCAAGTCAGCATAAAATCCATTGATGTTAGTGGGTTTGAACTGTTATTGTTGGATCAGGAGAAGAAGTGAGTCAGGCACCCTGGAGACGAAAGATGGAAAATCCTGGAGCTACATCAGTCCTGTCATGTTAGCCAAGGGATCATGAATAGTTGTCAAGAGACAAGGTTTTCCATTTCCTATCATCTGCTGCAGGGGTTGTGCACAATCATTAGCATCTAGGAACCCCTTTTGGCTGCTATGTTCATCTGCATGTTATTTCCTTTTGTGCATTCTAAACAGCACATCAGTTGTGCTGCCTATGTGAGATTCAGCCTAGTGCCCATCAACACAATATCCAGGCACATTATACAGTTACAGCAGCAGCTGTGTGGTTGAAATGTCTGGATTTTGCAGCTACCTTTATAAAGCTTCAAAATTCTCTGTGTTGTAATGTCCTATTAGTGTGAAATTTGGCATAGAGAACCTACCTGGTGAAAGGCATAATCTGACCAACATTCAAAGAAATTGGGTGCAGAATGGCTGTGTTTACAGCTGTGTGTTCTGCTGCAAATGCTGGTGAATGGTTTTCAGCGCCACAGGGGGTCTCGGTTCGGTGGAAGTCTGGAAAGCAGCACATGAATCCATGCTTTGTTATGAGAAGCTATAAAAATGTGTTTACTATTTACATGTTGCGGAAGTTAAAGAGGGTGCTTCAGCTTACAGTGTGAGTGCCCTTTGGTGCATGAGTGAATCCGTAACTCTTCTGTTACTTAAATGGAAGGTTTTTTGTTAGTTTTTACCCTAGAATGTGAACACATAACATCAAAGATGGAAAAGGGAACTTCTGTGCAGCTGTGTGTGGTATTGACTTGCCATTGTTGTATTGTTCAGGCTATACCGCTAAGCTGCTTGGGGGAAGCGAGGCATCCCTGTTGTGAAATAGAGTCAGGGACTGTTCTAACTGGGCCAGCGTGCTTTTCCGTTCTAGCCCTAGCGACTTTTAAAGTACAAGAACAGAAATAGTGAAAATATGTGATTTCGAGTGGTTTGTCTATTCTGTAGCCCCACTTTTGACCACCCACAAGTATATTGGCAAGACAGGTGTTGCCTTTGAAACTAACAGTCAATTACCCATCCTGGTTGAAGAATTCTGGCAAACGAACAAAGACAACCCTGATGGGTTGTTCCTGGAGCTGTAAAGCCTATGGAAAACATCTGTTTGACGTGTGCCTGCCCTTCAGCTGCTACTGTTCCTTTCATGTGCCAAGTCATAATAAGCAAAACCTGCTGATGATAAATGTCTTTTGAGCATCATGACTGCTATTCTTCCTAAACCAGCTTACCTGTGTTAATGATATTTCTCCTGTAGGAAATGAAATTATTACTATAAATAACCCACAGGAATCTTCCATAACTGTCCTAATGCTACATAGCCTTTTGCTGTGTGTCTGCTTGTGTTGGTTTCCTTTAAAAAGACAGGGTATGGTATTCCTCATGGCCTTTGCAACTGAAATCTCAAGGTGCGGTTCAAAGTGGGTGAGAAGTAATCATTCTGATTTCTGCAGGGAATCCAGCTGCAGCAGCTGGCCATATAGACCCCAACTCTTGTTGCTAATTTAGTAATTCAAGACAGGAACAATGTACTTTTACCTTTACCTTACTTTTGAACCTCTTTATTATCTCAGTTCATGGCAGTGTGTCTATAAATAGCATTTGTTTTTGTTTTTTTACACACTTGTTTATGTGTTGATAGTCTTATGTTGCCTAATAAATAGTTTTTTATAAGTTACCGGTACTTCTGATTTTGCCACTAAATTCAGCGGCTGTGGCCTGAATCTTAGATGTCTGAAGTGGTGATAGTTCAGGTGTCAATTAGGAAAGACACTATAGACTAGACATTATTGTCCAGGGATAGTCAACATGGGGCCCTATAGATGTTCTGGACCTGAAGTCATTTCATCCCTGAGCGTTGATCTGAAGCTGGGGCTGATGGGAGTTGTAGTTCAAAACTTTTGGAAGGCACTACATTGGCTACTGCTGTTAGCCTATAACAGTGATGCACATTTTAGGTAGGTGCTATACCAAAAGTTAGTCCATTTCAAGCAGGTCTTACCTGTGTCTTACAGAGAAAATAAGTCCTCAAGTGATCCTGATCTAGTAAAGAAACAGCTTTTCAGGAAAAGACATAACTCCCCCCACCCCACTATTAGGGTTAATTTCCCAAAATCAAAACAAAGGTGTGCAGAGCAGTCGTACTGTACATTTATTGGAGGTGGGTGGGTGCCAGCCTGCCTGAGCTTTCTGCTGGCAAGGTGGCTTAAGACAGCACAGCAATACTTAAGCTGCTTTCTAGTAACTTTCTGGTGAGTATAAATTGCATCCTTAATCATATTTCTGTAGTTAACTGCCAGCTGCTTCATGGTTTTGCTGCTCAAAAGAAATAACCTGCTTGGGTTGAAAAGGGTGGAGCTGTGTTGCTGAACATAAATGAAGGCTTTGTGATTGTTTTGGATATTGAACTTGTGGGCAATAAATGGCTCTGTGACAGGGGCAATAAATGGCTCTGTGATTGCAAATCAACTATTCCTTATTTAATCTCACTGTTTATTGACAGAGCTGTCTTGTTATATATGAATAACCTTTATTATTATTATTATTTTAAAGATATATGAAGGCACCGCTTAAGTTGTTCTTAGCAGCTGCTTATCAGTCTTAATTATCTCTAGTTTTATGTTGGCAGTTTACTTTAGTTTTGATAGGTTGAAAGTTCTGAAATTTTAATTATTTAATGGTGATTTTTGCTTGTAATGTTTAATATAGTAGGTAAGAATTGTAGGTATAATAGTTCAATTACTCTATTATTGGTGATTATTTTTGCCATTTTAAAAAGTTATTGTCAATTGTGATGAGGAAAGAGAGGAGAATTGAAAGATATGAACCTCATGGTATGTTCCCATTTGCAAATAAAAAATTCAGAATGATTCCTTATTAAGACCTTTCATAGAGTCATAGAATTGTAGAGTTGGAAGGGACCACAAGAGTCATCTAGTCCAACCCCCTGCAATGCAGGAATTTTACCCCCAACGTGGGGCTCAAACCCACAAACCTGAGATTAAGAGTCTCATGCTCTACCGACTAGCAGACTGTAACAGGGTCAGCTGAAAGACCATACGATCTTTAAATGTAAATAAAATTATTTCTGCTTTTAAATAAACAAGACTGCTTTTTATTATTTAATAATTTATTTAATACAATTTATATACCGCTTTGAAAAACCCCTCAAAGTGAGTCTCGCCACCAAAGTGTTCCCAAGGTTGTTTACAATAAAAAGAAAAGCACAACAATAAAACAAAATATCAGTTCAAACATTAAAACCAGTAGCAATGCAAAAATACATTCACTACTGTATTAATGCTCCAAGCAGACTCTATAAATCCACCCCCGCTTTAAAAGCTAGGAGAAGATATGAGTTTATACTAAACAATATAAGGGCATCAGTGATGTGGCCATCACTTCTTCCTGGGGGAGGAAATTTCACAGGTAGGGCCTTCTCAGTAATTGCACCCCATTTCATCTCATGTTACCACACAATGAGCAGCACTTGCCAATGGGACATTGAGCAGGGCCCCCTCAGATGATCTTGAGAGCTCAGGCTAGCTGGTACGAGGACAGCTGTTCTGCCAAATACCTAGGCCCCAAAGTCATTCAGGGCTTTATAAGTTAAACTTAACATATTAAATTGGGCCTGGTAGCGTATAGGCAGCCTGCCAGCCAACACCTATCCTAAACAGAATAGAGGTTAGATGGCATCACACTGAACTGACAGCCAAGAATCTAGCAGCAGCATTCTGCACTAGCAGCAGTTTTTGGACCATATTCAAGGGTAGCTCTATGTCAAGTATATAATAGTAATCAGTAGCTGGTTTGGGTAATTATAGCATACAAGCACTGTCTGAAGGCTTGGCTATTGGAAAACCATGCCCTCCTCTTTGCCAGGTTAATTACTTAGGTTCGGACTTTCTAATTTGTGCACTATGGATGTTTATTTGTAATACCATGTTTACTGATGGGTCAGTTGACAAAGAAGCTTTCCCATGTGCTGTTCAATATAAAATAAACTTGGTTGGATTGCAAAGTAATACTAGGAGGAATGTGGCACTTTATGGAATATGATATTACGGCCCCAATAATCTCCTTCCATCTCTAACCATTTAGAGATTACCCTGTAACCTCACAGGCTGATTTCTCTTACCCGGTTATTGCAGCTTCAAAGCAAAATGGAAATTTGGCTCCTAACTTGAGAAAGTCACACTTGTTAAGTCTCTATTCTTGCTGCTCTTGTGATCTCAAACTTCTTTATTGATTGATTGATTGATTGATTGACTGCCCTTCAACCAAGGATCAAAGGGCGGTTTACAGTATATAAACACAAAAGTACATACCATAGTAACAAACAAACAAAATACCACCCCACCCACCCACAGTTTAAAAGGCCATAGATTGTTTAATTAGCCCAAGGCCTGGGTGAAGAGAAATGTTTTCCCCTGGCAGCTAAAGATATGTAATGAAGGTACCAGGTGAGTCTCCCTGAGGAGAGCATTCCACAAATGGGGAGCCACTCCAGAAAAGGCCCATTCTCATGTTGCTGCCATCCGGACCTCTTACAGAGGAGGCACAGGAAGAAGGGCTTCAGATGATGATTGCAAGGTCCAGACCAGTTTAAATAGGGGATAGGTGGTCCTTGAGGTATTGCAGCCATGAGCCATTTAAGGTTTTATAGGTCAAAACCAGCACATTGAATTAGTCCCAGAAGCTAATCGGCAGTCCTGCAGTCAGGCCAGGATCGGTGTAATATTGCAGTTGAGCATGGGTAAATTATATTTGCCACAGAGTTACACCATACTTACTTATCCAGTCCAAAAAGATCCAGGCAGATGTATGTCTAGCAACCGCAAGAATATAGCCATTTGGTTTTCTAAGAAGTGATTCTCCCTCTCACCTTTCACAGATATTACAAGAGGCAATTGGACTTTGTTGTTGACACAACAGTCATCTTTGTTGTTTAAACTTTTAAAAAAAAATCAGAATTGGGAATATGGAAACTATTAAAAACATTCTCTTGTGAATGAAAGATCTCTATATATATTACTAATCGCCTCTGCATTGAAATGTGATCTTCAGTATCATCAGGAGCAAAGCTCTGGCAGGCAATACTGAGTTTGATGGACCAGTGGCTTGAAATTGGAAGCAAAAGGTTTTACACAACAGGGAGCAGAGAGAACCCAAACCCGAAGTTCACTGCTGTGTGTTCTCATTATGGTAAAATTATGATTTTGCACGACACCTGAACATAGCCAATAACTTGAATCCAAACATGATTCCTGTGTCTTTGCAAACTTAAGCGGGTGTTGGCTAGATTATATTTGCGTTAAGCTCCCATTACCAATCTGTTTTTTACTGTAATGTTTTGTTTGAAGAGTCAGTAGCTTACGTAAATTTGACTTGAGTTTCTGAATCATGATACTGGGATTAAAGGCTGTTGAACTTGTGGCCTGGCATGTTTGGAAACGAGAGTGGAAATGCCAGTTTAGAGATTGTTCCATTTATTCCATACTTACCTTTTAAACTATCTGGAGTACAAAAAGTGATAATTAAATTAGCTGCTTTAGCTGAAGTTGGTGGTAAAATTAACGCCGCAAATTATGATTTTAAACTATGGTTTTAGTGTTAAGCTTAAAGGTTTACTGTAAAGTTGTGCTCTACATAAATCATGCACTAGGTATGCATTTGGTACGCTATCCTAGGTATCAGCCTATGCAGAGGTAAATTTAACTTCTTGACCCATCAAACTCAGCATTGCCTGCCAGCCAGGAGCTTAGGAAGGGGGGTGCAGGGGGTGTGGACCACCCTGGGTGTCATCCTGAAGGGGGGGTGACATTCGGCACCCCCCACCGTGCCGAGATCAGCCCCCGGGGAGGATCACGCAGCTGCATTGATCAGCCCCGTGGGTGGATCGCCCTGCCCACGGGTGCCGGAGCACCCAGCTCTGGCACTGCTGCCAGCAGCTCTCCAGAGTTTCAGTCTTTTCCAGCCCTTGCTGGAGCTGCCAGGGATTAAACTTGGGACCTTTCACATGAAAAGCATATATCCTCCCACTGAGCTGTGGTATAAAGCACATCAGGACTCAATGTTTTTCTTCTGCTGTGTAGTATTTATTTGTGCATATGCTGATATATTTTGCTTGCATATCCTTTCATTGCTATGGCCTTTGGCTCACTTGCAAACTACCACAGTTCCCCTGAGCCCAGGAAGAGGCTTCTGCCTTCTTGCTAAAGACTTGATCTCAGGACAAGGCTAAGTGAACTCTCCCCCTCTCCCTCTCCCTCTCCCTCTCCCTCTCCCTCTCCCTCTCCCTCTCCCTCTCCCTCTCCCTCTCCCTCCCCCCCTCTCTGGAAACCACATTCTTCCTGAGAGCTGTTTTTCACTAGGTAGAGGTAGGCAAGGGTCAGCCAGCTTGTGGAACTGTCCAGCAGAAACCAAGAATGTTCAGAGAGTGACCTTCATTTCAACTTGCCAGACACTGTCTCATGCCTCTAGCTTTTTCACTTTGGGCTCTGGTCTTGTCATTTATCATCTACTTAACCAGGGAAAGCCTGCCCTTGGGAGGCCTCCAGGGAAAACTTGAGTGCTTCAAGAATTAGTACTGGTGCTTCAGGTGATAGCAACCTTTTTCCTGGCATCTGCATGCTTCCTCTTTGCTTGAATTAGTGCTTGGAGGTATTATGGTGACATCCCTCAGAAGGGAAGTAGCTGCGAGGAGAACCTCCCTCTTAATGGTCACTTTTGTTCCTATGTTTGGCATTAACCCTGGAACCTTAGCTAGATAGACATGTAGCTATCTGGCCATGAAAATTCCTCAGGGGCTTTGGTTTATTTACAAAAAGAAAAAGAAAAAAAAGCCTGTTAAAGCTGCCATTTTTACTGTGCTCCACATGGAGTGTGTAGCATTTTGCTGCTGGATCAGTCATGTCCTGGGCTGCTATGAGATGCTGACTGCTTTTGTTCTCTGTTTAACCACAGCTGGCAAGGTGGCAGAGGAAGGGCATGTGGGATAATCACCATTGTGTTTGTTGCTATCCCCAATAAAGGAAGATTTTGTCTACCGTGCAGCTAGCATAAATATGCAATGTGTCCCTCTGGGTTGGGCATGCAGAGCCTTTGTGGGTGGCTTTCTGCTCTCTTCCATTGCTGCTAAATTAGAGGAGAGCCCTATGCAGTGACCTATCCTGTGCAAAAACAGTTCTTTTTGTACCTGAGTGGAGTGTTGAGGAACAGGACTTTAATTCCTTCCAAACCTTTAATCCGAGTTTTGGAGGGCATTGTTCATGAAAAGCAACCTAGTGAAATTTGAAGTGCCTGAGCCCTTTGCAGGTATGGCCAAGGAACAAAGCAGTCTCTGTGCAAAAAATCCACAAAGCAATGGAAGCAAGAAGGAGAAAGTGATGTTCTTTCAGTTCTGCCAGCTGTTCAGAGCGAAAAAGGCAACCTCAAGAATATTCCTCAGCTGGGAGTGAACTAAAGAATGTTTAAAGTGCCTGTAGGACTTGGGTGAATTTATCATGCTTAAAACAACAACAGAAACAGGTTCTTTACAACAACCTTATCAAGCAGGTCACAGGATTCTTATTTCTCCGTTCAAGAACTGAGATAAAAAAAAAAATACTGACTTGCCCAATGCCACAAACAAATCCATGGCAGAGGTGGGACTTTATTCTGTGCCTTCCCACTTCACTAGCCACTGGACCTCCACAAGTGTGGCCAAGACCCCCAGATTTCTAGAAGATTTGAAAAGATCAAGGCCAAATTGCTTCTCCTTTCTGCACATCAAGCTTTGCTATGGAAAGGGCCATAGAGGAAAGAGAGAACAAGAAACAGTAATTTTGGCTTTTTGGTGCAAGTGAAAAGGAAAGTGGAAGAAATCAGTGTGAGCCTGAGAGCAAAGGTCACAAACATTACCAAAAGACACAAAACTGCTTTCTATATACCTGTTAGGATGGGAACAGCTGTCCTTTCAGAGAGGGAGCTATTCTGGTTGAGGAGCGATTGAATAGCCATGCAGCTGCAGGAGAGAGGGAATAATTTATATTAGCCATGCCAGGAAGCTGCCTTGGGGAGTGAAGAGTGTTGGGAAGACAAGTGGCCAATTATGCTTCAAGAGCTAAGAAATATGTGCAAGATTTCCTTTGGGATTGGGGCAGTGGGGCAGGAGGTGATTAGGTAATGCCTTGGTCCTGTTGCAAAGGACTGCATGTGAGCTTTAACCCACAGGGTAGAGAGAAGCATTTAGAGGGGCAAAATGAACCAGGGTTCAGGACTACAACACAATAAATGGTGCTGATGAAAGAGGCATTTGTGGTAGATGAGGTAAATGTGTATCCCTGGTGGCAATTAAAGGGGCAGAAGTGAGACACCAGTGTGTCCAATTAAAGAGTTAACTCTGCTGTAGGAGCCACCTGCCCTTTATGTCCTCATGGAACAGGAAACACAAATGAGCTTGTTCTAATTATCCCTCTGGCAAACATACACCAGCAAAGAGACAAGAGTGTCTGTCATCTCTGGCCTTACCCAGACTTGTTTCCATGTGGGAGGGAGGGAGGGAGTGGGAGGGCTTGTGCGTCTACCATTTGTCTTGAGCTCACGTAAAACACTTTTTACTTGCCCCTGTGTTTGCATACCCAGGAGCTGGAAAAGCAAGCTGGAAAAGCAGGTGAATGAAAAGGCAAGGAGACAATGCCAAGGAGACATTGCTTGTCTGAAACTAATCCTTGGGTTGTGTGTGTGTGTGTTATCCCTGCTACTCTCTGCATGGCCTTATGCTGGATGGTACTATGTATGGCTTGATGCCTTTGTCACTTAAAACTCTCCTCTTGTCCCAAGAGGTCTCTCTAGTGCTTTTTCTGGAAATCCAAGAGGCTTAGTGACCTGTATTTCTGCCTCAAAATTGAGTTGTGGACATGTCATCTAAAGCCCTAAGCTATTCTGTCAGGTGTATAGAGATACAAGAAACAGGAAGATTATCTGTTGGAAACTCCCACAAAAACTGTCAGGGGGGAAATGTATTTGTAAATATAAAATAAATATATCATAATTATATCACAGTCCAAATGTTCCAAACACTTGACTGACATAAGTCTTATCCAACATGGTGCCCTCCAGCTGTTTTTGGACTATAACTTCCATCAGCCCTAATCAGCAGGGCTATGCTGGTTGGGGCTGATGGGAATTTTAGTCCAAAACATCTGGAGAGCACCAGGTTGGTAAAGACTGACTTACATTATCTCAGTAATCCCTTAAAACTGCCCTGCAAGGTAAGCCAGTAGTACAGTATTATCCCCCGACTGAAAAGTATGAGAGACCAGCAGATTGCGTAATGGCCTAGTCAATGAGTTTCTGGCTGAGCAGCAGAAATTTGAACATTTGACGCCACAACTCACACACTATCCCACCATGCAACTTGCTTGTTTGTGATGCATCATGAGCCGCATCCCTGAGCCATCATCCTTTTACCTAACTAGAGTTGGTATTTCTATATTATATCTGTACCATCGTTGGGCTGTCACACAACCCAGTGTACAAAGTTCAGTATACAATTACCGTGTCATTTTGCAAGAGGCTTAGTGCAAAATAGATGGCACCTTGGCCCTTTATTTTAAATCAGACAAATAACATGAACAATGGTTTTAAAGGTCACCTTCCAAATTCTGACTTTCTGAGCCTTTGGTGGATTTGTTTGAACAAAACTGCTACACTGTTTGAAACATATTTTTAAAAAGTTTTTATTATTAAAGAACAAGCAAGTGGTAGGTCCTCTGTGTGGGAAACACGGAGAAATGCTATTGGGTGACAGAGCAAAGGTGGAACTACTAAACACCTACTTTGCCTCTGTCTTCACCCAAAAGGAAAGTGATGCCCAACCTGGTGATAACAGAGTAAATGATGTAAGGAGGGAGATGCAGCCCAAGATAGGAAAAGAGCTAGTAAGGGAACACCTGGCTACTTTAAATGAATTCAGATCTCCAGGGTCTGATGAGCTGCATCCAAGGGTACTAAAGGAACCTGCAGATACAATTTCAGAGTCTTTGTCTATTATCTTTGAGAATTCTTGGAGAACAGGTGAGGTCCCTACAGACTGGAGGGGGGCAAATGTTGTCACCATCTTCAAAAAGGGGGGAAAGGAAGACCCAGGTAAGTACTGACCGGTGAGCTTGACATAGTTACCAGGGAAGGTCCTAGAACAGATAATTCAACAGTTGGTCTGTGAGCATTTAGAAAAGGAAGCTGTGATTACTAAGACCCAGCATGGATTTCTCAAAAATAAGTCATACCAGACCAATTTGATTTCTTTTTTTTTATGGAATTACAAACTTGGTGGATCAAGGAAATGCTGTGGACATAGTGTATCTTGATTTCAGTAAGGCTTTTGACAAAGTCCCCCATGATATTCTCGTGAGGAAGCTGGTAAAATGTGGGTTGAACGAGGTAATTGTTAGGTGGGTTTGTAGCTGGTTGACTGACCCAACCCAAAGAGTACTCATTAATGGTTCCTTGTCATCCTGGAAAAAAGTGACAAGTGGGGTGTCGCAGGGTTCTGTCCTGGGCCTGTTGTTGTTTAATGTCTTTAGAAATGATTTGGACAAAGGAATTGAGGGGATGCTGATCAAATTTTCAGATGACACCAAACTGGGAGGGGTAGCTAATGCCGCAGAAGACAGAATCAGAATTCAAAATGACTGAAACAGATTGGAGAACTGGGCGCAAGCTAACAAAATGAATTTCAATAGGGACAAATGTAAGGTTCTGCACTTAGGTAGGAAGAACCAGATGCACAAATATAGGATGGGGGACACCTGGCTTACTAGCAGTACATGTGAAAAGGATCTAGGAGTCTTGGTGGACCACAAGCTTAACATACGTCAACAGTGTGATGCAGCAGCAAAAAAAAGCTAATGCTATTCTAGGCTGCATCAACAGAAGTATAGTGTCCAGATCAAGGGTCCACTCTATTCTGCCATGGTCAGACCACACCTGGAATACTGTGTCCAATTCTGGGCACCACAGTTTAAGAAGGATGTTGAAGGATGCATACTCACATCAACCGTGAGAGAACTTGCCCAAGGCCACCCAGTGAGCTAGGTTCCCACATGTCCCCATTTCCACATTTTCAGGAAACACCTATGTACAGGAGAAACACGTGTTGAGTCTTCAGCTCTGAGCCATGGTGCACCACAAGATAAATTACATTTGTACGTGGTCGAATGACTAACTAGGCAAGAGACCAAAGCTTAGAATTAAAGAATTTACAATTTTATTACAGGAGAGCAACATGTAAATAGTTATGAAAATAAAAGGCTAATTAATATTTACACTGTTTTGCAGCAATGCATATCTGCAGGAGCGCGAGGAACAGAAGTGTAAATATTATTTATTCTGAGAAGGAAGGAGTGGGAAGAAACCTTTCTTCAGGGGTTTGCAGTGAATCAGGAGGCTGTTCTCATTACCAGGACACTGGGGTTCTTTGAGTGGCCAGTTGTGAGGAATGATGGGAGCTGTAGTCCAGCAACACAGTTCTCCTCCCTTGCCTATAGTGACATCAGTGAGTCCTAATATTACTGCCATGGGTGACAGAGCTTCCTCTGTCAGGGCTCTAAGCAGGTCAAACCAGGATGTTCCTGGGCTTACTTGGTTAGGTTAGAGCTCAGGCACGAAAACAGGGTTCTGTGTTTCCCAGAGTTCTGGTGCAACTATGCAGAGCTAGCAAGAGGCTGTCTTTGATCAATCTAAATCAAAGCCAGCAATTTCAAACAACAACCTTCTGGTCCTGAGTGCCTCAAGCCACTGCTTGATATACCGTTTACAGGCAATATGGGGATTTTCAGAGCCAAGGTGCTTCGGGCATAGTTAAAATGACAGCAAGACTGAGCGCCTCTGTAACACATGCATAGCAGAAATCTGAACCCATTTCTCCCGCAACCAGATGAAATATAATAACTCTAAGATACAGGAAGCGAGAGGACAGCAGTTAACTTCTGACATATATTCCAAAATTCTTACAAGTGCAAATGTTGCTATACTACACAGTAGTAAATGATTCCTCAATACTTTCCTTGGAATAAGTATTACTGTAGTTCTAGATTGTGCACATGCCGTATTCCTAAGGCAATAGAAACCATTATAGTAATACACAGCATTGCTACATTTCTTACCCAACCCCATTAAGGTCCAACCCCATCCCATACTTCTATGGGCATGTAGCCCATTGCATTGCTGTACTGTAGGCAAAGACCCAGTTCTGTGAGAGCCAGTGTGGTGTAGTGGTTAAGAGCAGTGGACTCGTAAACTGGTGAACCGGGTTCGATTCCCTGCTCCTCCACATGCAGCTGCTGGGTGACCTTGGACTAGTCACACTTCTCTGAAGTCTCTCAGCCTCACTCACCTCACAGAGTGTTTGTTGTGGGGGAGGAAGGGAAAGGAGATTGTTAGCCGCTTTGAGACTCCTTGGGGAAGTGATAAAGCGGGATATCAAATCCAAACTCCTCCTCCTCCCCTTCTTCTTCTTCTTCTTCTTCTTCTTCTTCTTCTTCTTCTTCTTCTTCTGTGATGAACCCATTCATTCTTGGATTCACTTTGAATCTGGGGGCATATGTGGAATATAGAATTCAATGATGTGCTATGATCAGGGCTTTTTTCACCAAAACTCAATTCCAGCACCTCTCAGGTGGGCACCATTGCCATTCTAAGAGAACAAGGGAGGTGTTCATGGTGAGTTCTGGCACCTCTTTTCCTATAAAAATAGCCCTGGCTATAATGACTATTCCACTAGCAGAAGCAGTTTTGATTGCCCGACAGAATGATCTCCCCTGTCCTCCCCCCACATGCTGTTTCTGGGGGTTCTCTCAACCACATGGAGCTGATTGGGGGTGCAGGAGGAGGGGGGAGAAAGCCCTGTTGTGCTGGCAGGACTTGTTGCGCTGTTCAATTGAATCCAGCCCAGAGACTTGTCATTTCTTCCTAGCCCTTAGAGGTGTTGCCTGAGGTGATGATTATACGGGTGCACTTGCATAAAGCTGATGGTTGTTTTAAATTATTTAGGTGTGTTGGTACAGAGCATATAAAACAACATAAACACAGGTGCACGCACCCATATGCACAAAGTTTATTAGGTACGTGTACAGACACATAAGGTCGATGATAGCAATGTATTTCCCAAACAACTTCTTTTTTGCCTATGCTCTGTTTTCAGTAGTCTCCCCGTACCCCATTTTCACTAGTCTCCAGGGCTGCCAGGAGCCCCAGAAGAAGTATTTTGTTTCCTTTCACACTGTGCTGATGAGAGTTTGGTTGCTGCGCTTTGTTACTCCTGAGCTAGCACAGGTGTGACAGATGTGAATTCATAGCACACCAGCTGAAACCTAAAAATATACACAGATTTATTGGGACAAGCTTGGCAAAGAAGGGAGAGGCATTTAGAGGCTCAGAACTTGGCACGCAGTCTCTAAGGCCTTTCAGCGTTAAGACACGCTCTAAGTCAAGGCCGCTGGGATGTGGGTGGCGCTGTGGGTTAAACAGCAGAGCCTAGGGCTTGCCGATCAGAAGGTTGGCGGTTCAAATCCCCGCAACGGGGTGAGCTCCCGTTGCTTGGTCCCTGCTCCTGCCAACCTAGCAGTTCAAAAGCACGTCAAAGTTGAAGTAGATAAATAGGTACCACACCGGTGGGAAGGTAAACGGCATTTCCATGCGCTGCTCTGGTTTCGCCAGAAGCGGCTTTGTCATGCTGGCCACATGACCTGGAAGCTGTACGCCGGCTCCCTCGGCCAGTAAAGCAAGATGAGCACCACAACCCCAGAGTCGGTCACGACTGGACCTAATGGTCAGCGGTCCCTTTACCTTTAGGTCAGGGTCACCAGTGAGAAATGGGCATATCTGGGCTGAAGCAAACTTTTGTTTGAATTTCCCACACTGAAGAAGCAGGGCAGCTTATCATACCGCACAGTCCTGCCGGCTCTGCTGCTGGGATATGGTAGTAGCATCAGGTAACCTCAAGAAGTATTCAGGTGTATTTGCATCTAATCATAAGTGTCTTACTATGTGTTAAAAGAGAGCAAAACTAAACTCTAAATAAGGTAACCTAAATCCACTGGAAAAAGAAAACCTGTGACCTGCATAGATTATTCAAATTGCCATGTTCTGTATAATTTATCTTGTTCTTGCTTGTCATTGGAGTGAACAAGGAGCTATACAGTGCATCGAATCACTGCCCCCTCATAATCGGAAGCTTTGCTCAGCCACCAGCGAAACATCTAGATACTTCCTTTTTTACAACAAAAGATCTCTGGAAGCTGAACTCTGTATCCTTTAAAACTGAAACATTACCCTAGGCCTAGAACTTATAGCTTTGAGCCCTCTGGGGTAGTTGTAGCTTTCATAGTGCATTCATCTTCAAAAGTCCCTGCAATTATTGTGTGTGTGTGTGTGTGTGTGTGTGTGTGTGTGTGTAGTGTGCAAAATGATTTTCTGTCCTGATGGAAAGAGCCAAACCAGGCATGACATGGGGGATCCATAAATAGAAACTTGCATAAATATTGAAATACTTTAATACCAGCCATAGGGAATGGAGGGAGGAGAATGCAATATGGTTTAGAGCCATGATGCTGGAGCTGGAGGGATGGTAGCACTTTCCCATGCTATTTTCCTGATGAAAACTCCCCCAAAGCTTCTATTTGCACTTCTGCATAAAACATACAGGTACTCATATAATAACTCTCAGGTTCGCTTGTATGCTTTGGGAGTGCCCTGCGTCATTGTTGCCCATTATATTTTGTCAACATAAAATAATGCCTTTTATAGTACTGCCTTTTTCTTGCCCTTGTCTCCCTAGTTCAGTGGCTAGGCTGGGCATTTTCTTACTTCCACTGGCTAGGAACAGAACAGCTTAAAGAAACTGAACTCCAAAACTCTAGTCCAGTCTGCCTGTCAACCTAGGAACAGAATAGCTGTGTATTCCTACTATGCTACCATTTTATCCTGACATGGCAGTTCTCAAAGCAAGAAGCTGGCCTCCTTCAAGAGGCGCAAGTACGACCTATCCTCTTGCCTTTATGGTGCAGCACAGCATTCAGAGCAAACCACAAATTGCTATGGCTTCGTATTCTTTAGTTATCAGGTGGCACAGAAGATGTATATCACTTTCATTCTGAGGGGGGAAACCAGCTGGTCTGGATCTGTTAAATTTGCTCCCAGAGAGATTCCGCATGTTTTTGGTGGTGGTGGTGGTGAGGTTCTGACTGGGTAGATAATTATGATCCATTTTCAGAACCCTTGTACGGTACTAGGTGCTCTTGATGTATTTGCTTGTGTACTCCCCAAACAATGAGAAACCGTGAGAAATTTGGGAGTACCCTAGGATGAGAAGAGTGGCCACATTTTAAATTGGCACTAGCCAAGGTGCAAGTGGGGTTCACTGAGACAAATGCAATTGTGTTACAGGTGTATAAATGTTTCTAAATTGCTTTTTGTCTTTTGTTTGCAATGGCAAACAACAAAAATGAAACTAGTATGTTGAATAAATTTGAATACACACTGCTGTGCCCTTCCGAATGCAGAGAGGCAGAGATTGTTGGGGAAGGAAAGCATGCATCTTCTGGTTTCTGTGTGAGATTTTGGAGAAGCTGTAGCCTTTTCCCCTGTTGCCACTTTCCCCATCCCCATCACCCCAAAATTATAATCTGATTTAATCTAAATAATTGACACAAATAATTGTCATTTTATGAGTTATTCATCTACATAGCCCAAGTTCTGAGGAGCAGGCACCATTCATTCATTCATTCATTCATTCATTTTGCTTGCTTGCTTATTTATTTTATAAGATTTCTATACAAACCTTACCTCCCTTCTACCCAGTAGACTCCATCAGTTAGATCTCCTGCACTGTGGGAAATTATCTGCTCCTGTCTACTGTCTAGTTCCATTACCAGCACTGATTTATGCTGCTGACCCTTAAAGTGAAATCTTGCTCCTTGAGGACATACAGTGAAAAACATTCCTCTTGCAATTTAACCCATGCCAAGGACTTGACCACTGCATCCATTTGTCTATAAGTGTGTTACCTGCATAGTGAAAGACTTTGGGGATTGAAAATGATGCAGTGATTATTGCAGGGCCTGAGTTGTCCAATTGTCTGCCTTGTGGGGGTGTGATGGAGAAATTGATTCATTTGACTTCGTTGACATGATGACAGCAACAAGTGCTATAAAACAAATTGCAACCTTACATATTTTGTTACGTATTTGCATGAGCTAAGGATCTGTAACGCTTTCGTTGGTATGATTGCCTGTTTCTAAGCTAGTGGCATGTTGTTGTTACATATTGTCAGGTGATGTCTCTGTCACTTCTGCCTGAATTTGGGTCATTTCCCCCCCCTTCCTTCCTGCCTAAGGGAAGGTTGCTCACTTTGCCCAGTAATCGTTCTGGTGTGTCTTGACATTTTGAAAAGTGAAGAAGAAAGTGCCCCGAGTTTTAATCTCTTTCCTGTCACAGCAATTACAGAATTGTCCTTCACTTAGTTTCCATTGAGTCGTGTCTTCTCCCAGCTCCCCCTCCCCCCACCAACACACAAATTTCTTTCTCCCAGTTTGTCATCCCAGTGTCTGTTTCTGATGAGGACCTGCCTTTATTCTATGCATCCTGTTGTCAAAAAGTAATGTATGCGGAATGGAGTCTCAGTGGAAGATCTTGAACACTCCTGCTTCAAGAGTCCCTTTTCAGCACTATCCCCCAAACACGGTGTTCTAGGCATTTAGACTCCACATAGAATTCTGAACACAATCCTATGCATGTTTAAAAAGGGAAAGGGACCTCTGACAGATTACTTGCAAGTAAATCCCACTGGTGACTTACTTTTAAGTAAGTCTGCGTTGTTGTTGTTGTTATTTAGTTAATCATTAGGCATCAAATGATTAAATAAATAAATAAATAAACAACTTTTATTTATATCCTGCCCTCCCTGGCCAAAGTTGGGCTCAGGGCGGCTAACATCAGATATACAGTCATGCCTCATGTTGCGTACGCTCCGTGTTGCGTACGTTCGAGTTGCAGACCTCCGCGACCCGGACGTTCTCCCTGGCGCGCGTGCGGGTGCGCAAAAGCGTTCTACACAGTTCGCGCATGCACAGAAGCACAAAAACCCACGAATTTCCAGGATTCCCCCCCCCTCGTGCGTTTATGTTACGCACGCCCGGGTTATGCAGCGCGACCCCAGAACGGATCGCGGGCGTAACCCGGGGTTCCACTGTATAACATTAGTATAAAATCAAACAATAATTAAATTACCTCCTAAAAACAGGTCAAAATCAAATTTACTATATACTGTTTTGTGCTCATTTCCCAGAGCACAGAACACGTAACAGTATATTTGTGCTGGTTTATAAATTTACAGTTTTCACTCGTATCATGGAAGTGCAGAAATGAGTACACTTCGGATATTTAGAGTGTCAGTCCTCATCCCAATATTCAAATTCTCTAAAATTGCTGCTTTTCAGCATTTATTCCATACACATGGGGCGGAATTGGTTTCCCCACTCACTTGGACAGATGAGTAAGGGCGCTTTTTCTACACCGGCTGTTTATTTGTACAAAATGTGGTTGTTATCCCACACTTTCCAATGCAATTATCCTGTCAGTATTCTAACTGCAAAAAGTCTGATAGGAAAAGTGACAGAAAATTGCACTGGGAAGTGTGGGATAAGAACCAAATGGCTGGCTGTGCCATATAACCTCTGCTTGAACATAGCAGCATGAATGCTCAATAAACTATCAGTCTTGAAGTTCCGTAAGGCATGCATTCCAAATTCCCGGAACAGCCAACTGACCACTATCTTCTTCAATAACCTGAAAGGAATACCTTTGCAGAACAACAGAACAGCGTGGCTCACAAGAAAACGAAGGAATTGAACCCCCTGGCAAATTGGGACAATTACCTTGGAGCTTTCTACCCTGGCAAATGTGCTTGTCCTGTTTTCTGTAGTGGACTCCTTTAAAATTCCCTGCTGCTCAGAAAACAGCCGCTTCATCACACAACAGGGGGCCAGTAGCAATGATTCCACCAGTGGGGAATTTTTAACAAACTGTAAAGCTGGTTTCAGCATGATGAAAAGAGCGGCTGAGTTGTTGAAGGTTTCAGGACTGTAATGAGGAAGAAAGCAAGCAAACCTGACTGTGTTGGGAGAGAGGGTGAGGGGTGTGTAAAGCCATTCTTACAGAGTTTCTGTGGTTGGTCCTGTGGACTCCTGTTTTAATAGTCCCTTTTCACCACTTTCTGCCAAACGTTGTGTGCTCTTCTGCCTTAGGTGAAGTGCACACAGGTCCCTTGGTAGGTGGGCAACAGGAGCTGGAGGAAGAAAAGTCCCCCAAAGGGACTTTCTGTGAGGGAACATTCCCTCCAATTGCAAGGTAAAGCTACCAGTTTGGCTTCTATTAACCTTTTAAAAAAGACCTTAAAAAAAACACAACCTACTACAATACTTAAAATTAAAACCTGCCCCTTTAAATACAAGAACTACCTAGTTTCTGTTTTCCTGTGGTGCATCAAGCAAAGAACTTGTGCGTTTTGCCTAAAGACTGAGGACAGACATGGATAATAGCTGCCTTTTAATACCATTGACCATGGTACCCTTCTGGGCTGATTCCGTGGGATGAGTATTGGTGGCACTGTGCTACAGTGGCTTCATTCCTACTTGTAGGGTCATGTCCAGAGCATAGTATCAGGGGAGTGTTGTCCAGCCAGACAACTGCACTGGTTTCCAGTTTGTGTTTATTCACGAAGCCCTAAACAACTTGGTCCCATTAAATATGTTATGGACCACCTGATTCTTTATGCTTCACCTTGATTGCTGATATCTCCTATACCCCTGAGGTTTAGCTGGCCTTTACCAGGAGCCAAACTTTCAGTGTGGCAGGCCCTGCCCTGTGGAATTTCTTGCCAACAGAGGATCAGCAGAAGTCATCCCTGCTCACATTCAGACATCGTCTGACTGCTGTGTTTTGTTAGTCATGCCTTTTCAGCTTGAGATACTTTTCCAACCAAATTTTACTGAGGTGTTTGATACTCTTCTTGTAGTAATGTGTTTTTAGGTTGTATGCTGCCTTGCAATGTTTTATATGAAAGTGCAATTTGAAGTATTTAAATAAAATACATTTTCCTAATGTGCATTTTTTAATCACCATGACCTGTGTGAAATCATAACCATGATGTGTATAAGTGGTGATAGAGAGGAGAATCTAGGAGAGGATAGTATATAATATTCATTTTGATGCTGTTTTAGGATATGATTTTAGCACAGATTCTGAGGTCTATATCCATTATCCTGGCCCTATTGAGCATCTTGGGTTTTCACAGGAATTATTTATAATGGAATTAACTGCTGTTTCCTTGTGTTACGATCCCTTTACCCTCAACTGTTGTTGTTGTTATTTAATTAATTAATTTCTATACTGCCCTATACCCGAAGGTCTCAGGGCAGTTCACATAAAATATCAAATACTGTACATAAAATCAAAACAACAACCCCCCCCCAAAAAAACCCCCCAAAGAGCCAGCATTTTAAAAAGGGTTTAGGCTGAGTGTAGATCAAGCCAGGCAAAGGCCTGGTTAAAAAGCAACTAGAATGTTTTCTCCCTAAGCTACAGGGACCTTTGTCTAGCTTTTTTCTAAAACCACACAAGTATAGTTTCATCTAGATTCCACTTGGGAAAATTCTGGAGCTACATATAATGTTCCTGGGCCTAAAATTGAGGTTCTACAGGAGCTGGATAAGTTTCAGTTTTTGCAGTGTCTAATTTTGGTCTTCTAGGGCTTTGTGATGTTGGGAGCCCATGATGCTTTGACTGAGATGACAGCAGAATACCGATTAGCTGGGAGAATTGCCCTAGTTCTGCTCTGCAGCTGATATTGGGGAAAATCCTTCCTATGTATGCTTAATGCTTGTTTGCAGAACTGATTATACAGAGTCTCCCATCTGCTTTTGGCTTCTATAGGAGCAAACTAGAAACCAGTCTTTGCCTCTAGGGGTTTAACAGGGGCTGCCAAATAGTTCACACAGTAGCTTGATCAGAGGGCTGTATTAGTCTAGTGGTTTCTTTATGGCAAAGGAGGCACACTGAGCCCTTTTTTCTTTTTTATAGGCATTAATTGACTTTTTATAGGCATTGTAACTAGAATATATGCTCCCTGATGCATATATTATGATGGCCAGAAATAATGTCTATGTTTAAATCTCTGTATCTCACAAACAAGACACTAGCTGTTTTTCCTTAATGACTGTTTATTTGAGAGTGATCCAGCTGTTGTCTGGCACAGGATGTTGGGTCCGCAGAGCATGAAAATTTCTTGTCTAGTAGGTGGTATTGATAAATGCAAAATAAACAAGGGGGGGATAGCTTTTACTGGACCAGCTTCTCTTGACGCAGAAGCATTTAAGTTCTCAAATTGCATAGAGCTCTTAATCATTCAGCTAATTCTGCTGGTTGTTAACATTGTTGCTAACAGGCTGGACACAGACAATTGGGTTTTTTTCTCAGAGAGCTGAAAGTGCTACTAAAGAGGCATCATGGCCAGAGCATTCATCTTACTATCATATATATTCACAGGTTTTGTAAGTTTTTATAACGCTGCAGAAATCTGAAAAATCTGTTTGACCAGGGATGACAGTGGCACATAAGAATCCACTGTGCACACTATTGGAAATTACATCTTTATCATACCACTTAAAACTCTGTGAAAAGCATTTGCTTGCTGCTAGCCTCAGCTATGTTTCCAGTACACTTGATGAAGATTTCTGTGTAACCCAAAAGCTTTATTGATTTGATATAAGTGTTGGCCCTATAAAATATGTCATTTTACCTGTTCTGTAGGACTTCATATTTTGTGGGACTAACGTGACAACAACTGCTTGTATACAAAACCTCTTGGAATCCAATTTAGGACAATGAGGCGATCAGGTTGTCTATATAGAGCTGGCATTATAAGACACTGAACTAGTGTAAATCAATGTTAATTTATTTGTACTGATTTGCTCTGTGCAAAGATCCTGTTGTTCACACATTCCAAAAGGGCCCCACACAGTTCGCCCAATGTGTCCTGATACGCCTTCATGCAGAGACCCACATCAAATTTGCAGATGAAACCAAACTGGGAAGGGTAGCTAATGCTACCACAGAATTGGGATTCAATATGCCCTTAACAGACTGGAGAACTGGGCCAAAACTAGCAAAATGAATGCCGATAGGGACAAATGTAAGGTTCCACAATTAGACGGGAAGAAGTAGCTGCACAAATATAAGATGGGGGACACCTGGATTGCCACTTAGACATGTGAAAAGGATCTAGGAGTCTTAGTTGACCACAAGCTGAACATGTCAACAGTGTGATGCAGCTGCAAAAATACGTGAATGCTATTCTAGGCTGCATCAACAGAATTATATTGTCAAGATCAAAGGAAGTAACAGTCCTGCTGTATTCTGCCTTGGTCAGACCACACCTGGAATACTGTCTCCAGCTCAGGGCGCTACAATTTAAGAAGGTTATTGACAAGCTGGAATGGGTGCAGAGGAAGTGCCCAGGATGATCAAAGGTCTGGAAGCTAAGTCTTATGAGGAATGCTTGAAGGAGCTGGGTATGTTTAGCCTGGAAAAGAGGAGACTGAGAAGAGATATGATAGCCCTCTTCAAATATCTCAAGGGCTGTCACGTGGAAGATGGAGCAAGCTTGTTTTCTCTTGCTTAGGATGGTAGGTCTCAAACCAATGGATTCAAGTTACAAGAAAGGAGATTCCAACTAAACATCATAAAGAACATTCTGAAAGCAAGAGCTGTTTGGCAGTGGAATGGTCTCCCTCAGGAGGTTGTGGACTCTCCTGCTTTGGAGGTTTTTAAGCAGAGGTTGGGTGCTTTAGCGGAGTTTCCTGCGTTGAAGGGGGTTGGACTAGATGACCCTTGATGTCCCTTCCAACTCTAAAATTCTGTGATTCCATGTAAATTAATAAACCAGTATGTCCTTGTTACAATTCTCTACAAGATGTGCAAACACCCATTTAATTTTTATCTATATCTGTATGTATTAAATCTGTCTGTCTATCTATCCCTGGGCTTTTCAGACATAACAAAAGGTTTCTCTCCAATGAATTAAATAAGCCTGAAAAGACTGTCAGGGATTTCAGTTATGAATTATGTAAGTGCACTACCATACATGCTGAATATGAAGACATTTTAAAAGTACGTTCACCCCCCCCCCTTCCTGAGGATAATTATGAGTACTTCTAGCACAAATAGGCACATGTGAACAAGCCATTTTTCAGTCATTGGCCCTTTAGGAACCGTTCTGTGTTAATGTGCAGCATCCAAGATGACATTGCCTTGATCCCACATGTGAGACAGTAAAATGAATAATCTATACTGATGAAATATGCACACAGGTCGCTGTTGTATCTAGCCAAACTGCAGTAGATTCCCTCCAGGAAAGAATAATAGAGTCTCTGACCAATAATGACATAACACATGAGAACCTAATTGGGTCCCTCTCTGAAAAATGAAGCACCTTGCACATGGTTGCCGTACAAATGCTTATTAGCACATTACTCATGGGACTAAATTTGTCTATGCTTGATAAGCAGTTGATACAAAATTGCCACAAGGTGGAATTAGGGGAAAAGGTTTGCCCTAGTTTTTTCCTCTAAAATACTGCTGCAGCATTCTAGCATTTGAAAGATAAAAATAATACACTCTGTCACAAATTAGTGGGGGTTTTTTTACATCCACATTGCCTCCATTTTATCCCATTTGGCCTGGTGGTATAAGGTTTCAGAAGACAGAGAATCAATAACAGAAGGCACTAAGAGAGACAGAGACCTTCAGGTGAGACAGGGACAGAAGAAACTTAGCCATTCTTTTTCTTAAAATGCATTAAGAACAACAGCAACCCTCCTGCCTATCCAAGTAGATTGTGCGTTTGTTTTAAAAATTAATACCCCACCCTTTAGTTCAAGAAAGCTGCAGCAAATCTAAATAGAAAACAGAAGAGTAAGAATGCAACTCAGCTGAACGTCACAGAAGATAGAAGCTGTGTAACTCTTTTTCACAATGCCTTTCTTATTTGTTAAATGCAGCGATTGCAAATAACATCTAGCTTTTAGCGGTCAAGTTCACATCAGGGCTTAGCATTATGGGAGCAAGACTGGCTGGTCCTCAGACTCACACACTTATGGGTGTGAGGAGGAGATTGAAAGCTTTCACTTTAGAAATCCACTCACCTTTAATGATCAGGCGGTGTTGCGACCTGGTCATGGCCATGTTTGTGATCTGACACTGACTGGGCAGAATTGCAACCTGCCTGCAGATCGACCAATCGCGGGCAGGCTTAGGTTCAGGAATTTCCCAGGGGGAAGGCCCAATCAGCCAATGGGCATCACTTGGGTCTGCTCCTAGGGGGATAAACTGAGGCCTGCCCAGGCCTGTCACAATGTGTGAGGTTAGGCATTGGGTATGCCTTAGTCTTGGCTGGAGGGGAAGCTGTAGCCTTTGCCTGCCCTTCCAGGGATAAGGGTATCCCATTAAAGGGATCCGTGAGTAGCCCAGATGGGGGCTAGGGCCATAGCACTCCTCCAACTGGGACCTCTTGGGGGGGCACCCCTATTTGATGTAGGTCATAGCCCCTCCCCAAGTGTGGTTTACCCTTAGATGCACTCCCAGCAGATGGGCTGGGGTGGAATAGATGGCTATACCCAATGCCTATGCCAAACCATTCACATCTGTAATCAATAAAGTTGTGGCCCGTTTGAACGCAATATATATTATTCCTGCATTGCAGGGGGTTGGACTAGATGACCCTTGGGGTCCCTTCAAACTCTACAATTCTACGTTACTATGATATTGTTGTTGTCTTGTCTGGTTATTCATCAGTTATAATAATAATATAATAATAATTTATTATTTATACCCCGCCCATCTGGCTGGGTTTCCCAGCCACTCTGGGCGGCTTTCAACAGAACATTAAAATACAATAATCTATTGAACATTAAAAGCCTCCCTAAACAGGGCTGCCTTCAGATGTCTTCTAAAGGTCTGGTAGTAGTTGTTCTCTTTGGGGTCATGTTGTTCTCAGTTGGGGAGCATTGGGGTCATGGGGCCTTGGCACACAACAACAGTTCCCCATGACGTCGAAACTCAGAAGAAATCAGTTTCCTGAAAGTGAAATCCCACCAGAGCCACACTGTCATTAAGTGCTGGCTCAGATGTAACACTAAGCCAGCCACTCTGGTTTGTTCCCCTACTAAAGGGTAGAGTGAAGTGGGAGAAAGTGAAGTGTGTGTACCAGCATGCAATTTGTTTGCAGACAAATATGCTTAACTGTAGTTGATGGCCTTTGTGTTATGTCCAAACTTGGCCATAGGCTCCCCCAAATCAGTTTATACACGATGCCTGGTATGTGGATCACCACGATGGGTAACACTCTGTGTGTTGTTAAACCAGATCTCAGAGGGCAGGGTGTGGGTAGGGACCCAGTATGAAGCTTTAAAAGGGCTCTTTAGATCATAACCATCAACTGCAGGTCTTTAGTGAAAACTGTAAAGTTCTTTCCATGGAGGAAAGCTTTATAAATCAATAATAATAATAATAATAATAATAATAATAATAATAATAATAAAACAAAGAACAACATTGCACTTTTATAGGTTCATCCTAAAGGCAAAGAGAGAGGAGGAAGGAGGAAAATGCAGCTAAATTCTTCTTTTGTTTTTGTTTTCCTTGACCACTGGACATCCGTTCCTTTCACCAAGTATCTGGGTGAAAGCACAGGCTAAACAGCATAAATTGGCCCAGCAACAAGTTTCATGCACGGTTTCTTCTCTCTTCACCTCACCATGTTTTCCTCCTGTGTATCCGAAGGCCCCAGTAATTATATGGGTTCCCTGAGGTTCTTTAATTGTTTTCCCCAGAGGATCTGATTTTCTTTAATCATGTTGTTGTGTTGTTCTTGGGTAAGTTTGTGGGGGTGTCTTCCTCTGCACGGCTGTCTTCAGATCTGGTCTGCCTTTGCATAAGTGAGCTGGATTTTTATTCCCGGGGAGTGTTTTCTCACATGACATGCCAAAGAGAATTGGTGCCAATTTTAATTTGTGGCAGTTTTTCAGGTCATTTTACTCTTCTCTTTCTTGTAACCCAAGGGTGCAGTTCCACAGAAAATTTCAAGAATAAAGCTCACCCGTATTCACCTCTCATAGGTGTGCTTAAAGCCATGCAGCCTTTGCAATGATGCTCCCTCAGCTGAAAACGTATCTTTGCAGTCATGCACACCCCACCATGTGAAATGCTGCTGTTGCCATGTATCTTGTATCATTCTCAAAGCAGCAGGATAGGGGGTCAGGCACGTAAAATGCCTCAACACAGCTTTATTGGATCAGCCCCAGAACATGTTTCCAAAGTCAAGGCTAAGCCTCAGAGTGTGTGAAACAGAATATTGATGCTTCTGCATTGGTATCACCTACTAAAAAAAGAGAGAGGATAACCTCCCAGCCCCTGATAGTACCTTTCTCAGCCAGTGTTGCGCCTCTACAAGGAGAAAGGATGAAATATAAAATAGAACCCTGCTGTACTTCAACCTGGTCCAGCCCCAAGAGGAAAATATAATATGTATCCTTCAACTAGCTTTTGTTTTGTTTGTTTTGTGGACATTGTCTGGTGAAATTGCAGAAGTCAGAATGGGGCTGAATATAGTTCTACCACCAGGGACCAAGCAAAGCTCTTGCCCATCCTCATGGCTACCAGGTGTAGTATACATTAGGCACAATCAACAAACATATGGAGATTTTCTTAACTTGCCTTACAGATTGCAGATTTCAACTTCCATGGGTTTCTTTTCTTTTATTTTGCATAAAATATGGATTACCTAGGTGCATAATTTTAATTTTTCAGCATTTTAAAGGAGAGAATATGTGTGCAACATATGTTTGGTGGGGGAGGGCAAGGTTTTGGTGTGCTTTTCAATCTGCATGCGCACAGTACTTACTGTGGCAGTAACTGCAGGCATAGGAAAGCAAGAATAAATGTGTCTGGGAAGACACAAGAAGTTTAAAGCAAATAGTTATTATAAATTCTCCTCTCCACCTCCATTCCCAGCCACCTGCTTGCAAATATTTCTTAAAGATGTGTCTAGGTATGCAGGAAGCTGTTTAAAGGAGCACAGAAGAATGAGAGACACTTTTCAAATGGCACCTAGTTGACTGTGAGCTATGCACTGTGGCAATGACTAGCAAATCCAGGACTAAGCTTTTGCAGAACTAATGAAGCAGGTAATCCAGTCATCAATAACAAGCAGTAAAAATGGAATTATATTCCACCAAAAGACCAAATAGCATTGAATACTGATGAAAGTGCTACTGAAAAATAATGGCTGTCTCATGCTGTTCAGCTGTTCGGCTGCTTCCCTGCCTCTTTCTGTTCCTCCCAGCCTTTTCACTCACTTGCGCGCTCCCTCTCCTCTCCTCTCCTCTCCTCGCATTTCTGGATAGCAGCAGCACCCTTTTGGGTCGCTCAAGGACACTGCCTGTGAGTCAGTGCCAGAGACTAGTGCAAAAGGGGGTTCTTCGAAGGAGTTCAAAAGCCTCTTGTGCAAGGAATCTAGGCAGGAGTCTGCCAGCTCCTGTCACCTTGCAATTGGACTTGACTAGTGAGAACCTCATAAGCACCTTGGAAAAGCAGAAAAGTAAAGTGTTCATTCCTTGGGTTTAAAACAATTTTATTGGGGTTTCCACCTCCTATTTAACCATTAAGATCCATACATTAAATATTATATGGTAATATGAATACGCATTCATATTTACTTTTAGTATACCTTAGAGTAACATAATTATTAGGATGTGTAACTCCCTATTACTGTATATCTGCATATGATAGCATCTGCTACTTTTCTGGGCTAGTAGAAATCCAGAGAGAGAGAGAGAGAGAGAGAGAGAGAGAGAGAGAGAGAGAGAGAGATGGATGTGTGTATGCACGCTGTTTAAAGCAGGAGTTGAGAACTGGATCTGTTCAGCAAGCCAGATCTTTATCACTTCCCTCCCCATTTATCAGGATTTCAAAGCTCCACGTACCTGTCAATCAACATATCATTGGGACTTCAAAGCACCACACACACCTGTATGCAAGCACTGACAACCAAGGTTTAAAAGGACTAGAGTGGCACAGAACCTGGGAAGAACAGCTTCAGATCCCACAGCTATAGAGCCTGGATGTAGTAAGCCTTTATCTCAGCTAGGGGAGTAGGATTTTAAGCTTATGCTTGGGGGTTGACATCTGCAGAATGAGCCGTTAAAAAAATGTTGTATGATCTAAGTAGCTTCATTTATTCAAGCTTTGTGGCTGATAGCAATTCTTGGCTTCCTCAGAAGGAAGAAAGTCACTCAAAAGAGGGTTCAATGATGAATCTGAAGAGAGGGGGTGGGGAAAATGGAAGATTGTAGCTTCTCGGCCCCACAGTCCTCATCAGCTGTCCAGGTAGCCTTGAAGGCCTGGCGTTACAATTAATTTTGCCTTGACATCACCAGGCCACCACTAAATCTGGTGCCCAGGCACGCGGTAGCCTCTGCGAGCGCCCAGAGCCTGCTGTCTTTCACACTCGCACTCTGATTCTGTCTGCTTCAGCAGATAAAAGAAATTTATTGAGAGAGTCAGAGAGGGAAGGGAAGAGAGAATAAACAAGTGCCTTATTTATCATGTGTGCTCGTCTCAATGTGTCCACGTGCACAGTGCCTCTGCCAGAAGCAATTACCATCCAGGGCGAAAAAGCCCAAACTGATGAGAGGATCAGCCTGGTAAATGAATCATGGCATGGTGCTCTGAACCACACTCATGATCTGCCAGCCGAGAGGGATGGAGCTGGAATTTTGGGAGCCCTGCAGAGAAAGGGGCAGGAGCCCACCAGCCGCTGCCACCACCACCAATAGTGCCTGAATGCTTGAGAACCGCACAGCCTTTGTCTTTCTGCCATTCTGTCCCCCTTTGCCATATGCTTTTAAATAATACTTATTTAAAATATGTTTAGGCCGCCTTTAAGTGCAAAAGGCCTCTCAAGGTGACTTTCAGGACAAAAAGCATGCAGTGAAACACTCAGCGTTCCATTCACACTCTGTCCATTGCCTTAACCCACTGCTGTGTCCTCTTCTTTCCCATTCTTCTCCTGCCCTTCTGCCCTTTCTCTTCCACACCCCCCCCACTCCAGCAAGGTCATGAGGCACACTTTGCACATTCCGTTTCTAACATGTTTTGAGCATACACCTAAAAGTGTGCAGTGTGTCAACAGGGCAAATGCATGCACCATGCAGGTACAGGTAGCTCCTTGCTCAGTGTACACGCAGTGGAAAACCTACGTTTACTTCTATGTCATAAAATGTGATACAGATGATGGTCCAGTAGTTACACACTGATTGCATCATGCTAGCATGTAGAGGCACACGAGAGCTCGGTATTCCATGCTGCCCAGCCTCCAGGACTCACTCCTTCCTTCTCTCTGATGTGACTTCACAATTGCACAGAATTCTTCTTCTTCCTCTTCTTCTTCACAGTAGGTTAGGCTGGGAGAAAATGACTGGCCCAAAGTTGGGGAGCTGTATGGCTGAGTGGGGTTTTGAACCCTGGTCTCCCATTCTTAACTACTGTACCATACTGGCTTGATGTTGCATGGATGCAACATGTAACTTCCTCAGCCATTATAGCTCAAACACCACAGACAGCGCTTTCGTGTCTCCTGGCATTCCCTCAAACACACTACTTTTCAATAGAATCAGTTGGCATGCTTTGCTGCCATGCATTGGCTGATGCACATGCATGTGTGAATCAGCCCTTGCAGCCATCATTTGGCAGTCTTAAGATTGTTAGGAATAACCCAAACATGAGGATGAGTGCCCTGGCCTGTACCCTTCCCTGTATTATTTCCACGCATATTCCTTTTCTCCCTGTGCCCCAGTTCTCCTTTGCTGTCTGCTACTATGTCACTTTTCATTTTGCTAGTGAGATGTTATAATGGCATGTGTGACTGTAATCTGTGGCTTAGGACTTGAAGTCCTTACTGTCTGTCCTTTGTCACAAGGCTGCACAAGGAGCAGAACAGAGGCACCCCCTCTCTGCTAACAGCTGTCCCCTGGCACAAATCCCATTTTGCCCCTGGCCAGAGCACTTCCAGATGTTGCTCTTTCTCAGCTAGTGAGGACCTTTGCATCACTGTTCCCAAAGATTCAGCGTCTGAACTGTGCCTACTCTGTGGCTCAGCTTTTCAAAAGGGACCTGTTTCTCTCTGGGGCTTCTAAGGCCAAGGCTATTTTTCCTCTTATCATCTTCCCAGAAGGGTTGTTAACAACCCACTTTGTAAGTCATTTTAAGGTCAGCTTCGATACCGAAACAAACAAAACCTACAGAAAAATTGCACAAATATTTATTTGTCTGCACATGTATACACAACCAGCAGTGGCTAGTTTTCTTCCCCTGAAAGATACAGGGGAAAGAAAAGACAAACCCTTTTATTGTTGAGCTTCTGCTTGTCATGAAAGGGTGCACATCTTTGTGAATTACACTATGTTTTGATTTTGATTTGTGTTAACACAGCAACAGCTTTTTATGCCTATCTTTCCCCTCCTCTTGGAATTGTTGGCAGCCATTCCAGCCCTGATGTATAAATGTACCTACTACAATCACAAATAGTCATTACTGAAATAAAAGGTATTGTCTACACTATAAAATACATTTAAAACTGTTCTGTGCTGTCATACTTTTCCAAGAATGTGGGGAAGTGAACTTTTGTATGGCTGCTGAGACATATGTTAGCAATAGCAGAGTCCTCTATAATTCTCAAGGGTTTCAATGGGAGGAGGAACCACAGCAGTTAAAACAGCTCCTGTTTGAGCAGAAGGACAGAGAAAGTCACGAGATTTACAAAGATCGTACACCACTCAGCGTGGGAAAGAGGAGATTTAACAGGAGAAGAACCAAGAGACCTACATATTTGCAAAGGAGAAAATGTCAACAGGAAAAGAAGTCCTGCAGGAACTGCAATAAAAGAAAGAAACAAAGAGAAGACCAAAGATGGGACATGAAGCTGCAGGAAAGAATGAATAATTTCAGTGTGGACAAATCTTGGTTCTGGGTTCAGGAAAGACGGGGAACGGGATGATATGTTAAAATGTTAAATTGTATTTTAAAAGGACTGTCTTTCTTCTTTCTGGAAGGTGTAAACAAGGTACGGTTTAAGGATATGCAAGCGATTTATAATAGGATTTGGTTTTTTTTTAAAAATGATGGCAAGAATTTGAGTCGGGTTTTCCCTTGAGTAATGGGAGGGGGGGAAGACAAATATTAGATAAGGAGCAGAAGTGTAAAATGGCTAAGGCTGAAATATAAGTTGTGATAAGATAAGATGATTTTGATGAATATAAAATTAGATTTGAAGATATTAGACTAAGATATATGTATTAAAGGATGATGAAGAAACCTGAGAAATAAGAAATGATGATGTAACCAATGAAAGGGAGACGGGGAAGTCAAGATCAATATTTAGGGAAATAGAACTTGACCCAGGGGAATGGGACAAGAAACAGGCAAGATTAGAAATGTTTTAAGGTTAAACGAAATTAAATTGTGTTCCTCTGTGAGAGGGGGGAGTGGTTGTAAATGGGTTCCTTCGAGTGAGAGAGGAGGAATCAAAGAATGTTTAACCAAGATGTTGTATGCCTTTAAAAAATTTGTAAAACCCAATAAATATTATTTTTTAAAAAAATAAATAAATAAAACAGCTCCTGTTTGTTGCATTAGCTGAGAAAGCTTTTAGTGCAACAAAGAGTAGTGTTCCTCTAAACGTGTGGCAGGAGATGCAGACAAACTCGAGTGCACTTGAGAGCCAGTGTGGTGTAGTGGTTAGAGTGTCAGACTGGGCCTCTGAGGGACGCAGGTTCAAATCCCCGCTCGGCCACACAATTCACTCGTGGCGAGTCACAATCTTGTCAGCCTCATCTTCCTCACAGTGTTGTTGAGCCGATGAAATTGGCATGTGGGGGAAAGAGCCATCCAAGCAAGCTGCTCTGAGCTCATTGGAAGACTCATGGGGAAAAAGTTAAATAGGTAATAGTGACCCAGCACAAAAAGTGAGAGGCATTTTGCCCTCCTCTTTATACTGATGGACAGTGAAGAAGCTCAGTAGTAGTACAACTCTATTGCTTCCCTCAATTTGCTTCCTTAGGTGCCCTCATCCCCAGGACCCTACTATTGCCCTCATGTACAGCTAGTAGGCTTCCCAAAGGTCCCTGTTTGGCCACTACAGGAACAGAATGACTGGCGAAAGAAGTGATAAACAGGTTACAGATAGAAAAGATTGTTTTGCCTTAAAATTGTATTTTCTTTTGTCAACTCAGTGGACCAGATCCAACTAGTTTTGTCAACTCAGTGGACCAGATCCAACTAGTTGCGCTAGTGGAAGCCAGCACAACAGGATCTGTTAGTGCAACAGGGCTTCCCCCCCCCATCCTCCTCCCTCATGCACCCCCTCAAATCAGTTCTGGGGGTGGGGTGGAATAACCCCCCAGAAAAGTGTGCAGAGGGAGGAGAGGGGAGATGATTCCATTGCAAGCAGAAATGCGCAGACTAAGCAATCTCCTTTGCACTACTTTGAATTCTACCCATGTATAGTAAGTGCATCTCTTTGAAAATAAACTGGTTTAAAAGTAGATCAGAATACAAATATTAAACCCTATGCTTGTCATCTCTTATAGCAGAACCATTGCCATCCATCCAACGCAAGACTGCTTTTCTATGTAAAAGGAATAACCATGAGGAAAGAGAGATGACTTCTGAGGTTAAGGACTGTAAGCATCACAATGCTGTTGCAATTCTCCAGCCTTTCCCCTTGAACTCAGTGCTATTTATTTGTCAGTAGACTAGGATTGCACTGGGCGTCATGTGGTATATTGTGGACTTTCTACTAGTCATCACACAGGCTGGGATCCAGGAGATTCCATCTTGAATAGCAAAATATTGGGCACTATTTTTGTACTCTAGGGGCTCATGCCAAGGTCCAAAATGGCCCCTGTGATGATATTATTATTATTATTAGTAGTAGTAGTAGTAGTAGTAGTGCACGTAGTGTGTATTCTGCTTTCATTCCAGCCCTACACAGTAGTGACTTTTGCAAGGCTACTTCACAAACTCTGCATCTGAGTCTCCCATGCTCATACTCAATACGCTATGCAATGTACCTCACTGGCCCTCAATAAGTTTCTGGTTTGTATCTCTCTGTGCTCATCCCTACCCCTGCCTCTAGTCTGCTCTGGCATTTTGCATGCCCACATACTGGCACTTTCCCAGATTTATTTTCCATGCTGCCACCATACATTTCTTACCGATAATCTCTTTTTGGTGCCTTGTTGGCCCCATTTTCCATTGGTGCCAGAAGGGTCTGTGCTTTCATCATCACTCATATGCTCGATTCATACCCCGAAACACTATGCCACACAGCTGGTAGGCTCACAAGTTGCTGCCAAATGGGGCACTGTACTTATTTGTAATCCTGCCCACTTCTCAAATAAAATCTTGGTCTTAGCTTCTTCTAGAACTGGAATGGGGGTCAGTGGTAGATGCTAGGGACCAGCATCTTCTCTAGCTAATTAACTAGTACTAATTGACTGGAAAAATCATTTAGGATTGTAAAGGCTGGAACATAACTCCCCCCACTATATGATCTACCGTTCACTGTTCTTAAGGTGAGAAAGTAGGGCAGAGTCTAATGGGGGCAGACTCAGGGTGGAGCTTCAGGACCTTGTATGGAAATAAAATTCTCATAGCTTCAGGCTTTAAATTGGCCTGCTCCCCTTATCAAGATCTCTCTGGGGCAGGGGCATTGACTGCAGTGCCACAGAGAAAATTCCAATGGTGATTTCTGGTACTCAAGAATGTGTTTTTGGAGACCCCATTGGAACATACCTTTTGGGAAAGGTAAGAGCAGGGGACTAACCTATGATCAGTTTCCAGCAGAGACTGAACATCCCACTTATCATCTTGAGAGAAAGCTTATCTCCTAGCCAGTCTGATTTGATTTGTTTAAATAAATTAAAAAAAAGAAATCCCAAAACATGGGACTTCTTCAAAGAAACATGCTGTGAACACCCAACACCACGTGGCAATTAGCCTTCAGTAGCTGAAAGTATTGCCAGTTATCTGTGTTAAAGCATGCTGTGGGGAAGTTCTGTGATCTAGTACAACAAAACAATGTCTTCAAACCTCTTCTGCAGAAGGACAAATGGTGGGATGAAAACTACTCCATTGGGGTGGCCCTCTGGATTCTGTTGAGCTCTAGCTTCCATTAGCCCCAGCCATCCTGGCAAATGGCCAGGGATGGTTGGAGTTGAAATCCAGCACACCTGGAGGGCCACAGTTTCCCCATTCCTGTGCAGTGTCTGTCAGGTTAAGGTACGCTTGCCTTGGATGTGTGTCCTTATATGCTGCTAGTTTTGATGCTGCTGAAGCTCAGCAGGAGAGTGAGATAAGTGAAGATTACAGGAGGATCATAAGATTGACAAAGAGGGAAGTGAAAAGCAGGAACAATGTCTCCCTGATCATCCATCCCACTTTCTCTCTTTCTCCAGCTCCTTTTCTCTATTACCCATACGTTGGAATTCCCCAACAGACCAGAAAATCTCATTCTCTTACTTTCCTTTGCCTCTGCTTTAGTTCCTGCTTCTGCCTCTCTGTGCTGGTTTGCATGAGGGAACAGAAGAGGAAGCAGAGGTAGAAACATCACTGGGCACCACAAGTGTTTAATCACAGGGAAATCTAAGAGGCAGATTGCCTTTCAGTGTCTTCTATTTATGTTGGTTACTGTCTTTTGTGAAATGGGGGTAGCAGGGTGGTCTACATATAGGCTTCAGAGTAAATATATAAAAGTTTACTGCATGTTCTATCTGTGAATATATCTACACACACACATTTTTGATACTGCTGGCATCCAGCAATGAGCATTTATGCACACATGCACACACACAAAGTGAATTATTCAGCCTTACATAGAACACCTTCTGCTTCAAGATATTTACCTATGTGGTTGATCTTTGCATTTGTTGTGCAAATGCCCTGCAAAATGTTCTATAACTTCACAGCAGCCCATGGGAATAAGAACCAGCCCATCATGGTCAAAAGCCCAGTACTGCCACATTGTTACAGCGCTTCTGCACAAAGTTCCCAGGCAATCCAGATCCAATTTTTTTCTGGGTCATAACTCAATAAAGGCAGTGGAAAGCCTTGTAAACATAGTAATTCATTGGTGTTAAGTAATTGAATTGAAGGGCTCTTGCAGACCCAGGTTGTAACTTGTAACACATCCCACACTTATCTTAACTTGGATGAGTCACTAGGATGCTGGAGATTTATTAAAACACTCAAATCTCAACTGTTTGAGAGGTATGACACAGAGGAAAGCCCATAACTCAATGAGTGAGCACCATCTTGCACGTACATGTTCCTTCATTCAATCCCAACATCTTTATAATATGAAGAATATCTGGCAGCAGGATTGGGACAGATACTTGCTTGAGGATCTTGGGAAGTGATTGATGGAGCACTAACGTGACTCAATCTGTAACTCACCCAGCAGGGAGGCCCAGCTCTGCCAGCCAGTTTGCTGTTTGCTTACCTTGCTGGTATCAGACAATGCTGAGAAATTATAGCCTAAGACTTGGCACAGGCAAGGGCAAGAGTTATGGTACCTCACGGTGCAATGTGACACCAAACACTATCCACAGGTTCCTGTTTAGAATTTTTCCTAGCTTGGAGTTCCAATAGGGATCCAGCAAAAGCTTTTGAGTACCCTGCCTGGCCTTCCTATATACTCATTGGGAGCATATCTCATGGAAGAACCAGGAACTCTTGCTCTAATTGCACCAAAAGCAGGGAGCTGTCCAAATATGTGTGCTTTGGGACTGTTTCATATAATAGTGCTTTAGGTGTAAGCATCTTAAAAAAATGTATATACCTAAACATGTTAATTGCGAATAAGCTTGTAAACTTGTCACCAGAGAGCTGGAGTAGACCATTTCAGTGATAAATATGGGTTTCTGACCATGAGGCATCCCTTAATGATTTCTCACTTAAAAGTGCACCTTGGTGCTCTTTCATAACTGGGACGGGGTGGCGCAGGGCGGGGGATCAAGGACAGCAGAGATACCTCTCTTTGTATATCTGTAATGATCTTCCTCACCTTGTTTCTAGTAAGAATAAGACCCTTGTTTCTAACAGGAAGACAAATCAGGTCCATACCAGGGGATGTAACCCCTCTAGGTTTAGACAAATATCCTCCCAGCTGACCTCTAATTTGCTTCAGCTCCTCTTCAGCCAGGGGTTGCATTAGAACTTTGCAGTTCCCTGTAATTGATTTTTTTCTGTTAATGAACATCCTGGCCTTGGCCCCATTAATACCCATCTGGAGCTCATGGCACAGCTTGGGTGGGGGAGCATGAGCAGAGCAAGAGGCAATCCAAGGCCAATTAGCACAGCTTCATTAAGGCAGGCTGCAGGAGGCATTTTCACACAGCTAGTGGTCAGTAAGTGTCTTGGGAACTACTGTAGGTGGTTAGCTCAGAGCATTCCTTTGTGCATGCATTTACATGCATACCTGCAACTGCACAACCCTATGCAGGTGAGACATCGGCTTCCTTCTTTGAATCACATGGAGCTAAAGGCAGGAGATCCGGGAAATGCGGCAGTGTCACAATTTGGGGGCAAGGAAGCAAGTAGTCAGATACTCGGCAAGTGTGATTTTTCTCACTGCCCATATTTAAGACAGTTCAGGTTTTAAGACTGACTACTTTTAATTTCTCATTTGGAAAGAAATTGTGCCGAGTGGGATAATAAGTGAATGGCATGTGGCTGCTGAGCTGAGATCACAGCTAGACCAAAAGCCCATTGGGACTGAGGCAGAGCCACAAAGCCACTGAAGAATAGGTTATAAAGGGTGGTGGTGGTGGTGAGAGGGCTGTACCTATGAGACAAAACTTTTGCCTGAGAATCTAATAAAGAATGAATCATGTTCTTTCTTCCAATGAGATTCGCGAGGGGCATTTCTGATCTAAAACTAGTCCAGTGTCCAAGCTTCGTGCAACAGAAACCCCTCCCCCACCCCACCCTTAGCTGCAGCGTAGCACAAGGCATGTGTTTCCCTGTTCAGTTGCCAACAAGAAAGTGGAGTCAAACACCGGGGGGGGGGTGTCAACCACTGATTTCAGTGTGTGGTGTAAGCGTGCATGTTTATGTTTCTTAATGTATGAGTGATTGCGTGTGGGTACAATACACGTGAGTGTAAGGGAACTTGTATGTGTGTGTATGGGAGAAAAGGGAGGCATTAATATGCAACTGTGAGGGAAAGAGAGAGGGGAAATATAGTATCACTTTGGATTCCATAGCCACTGGAGTGTTAAATCCCTGAATTTTGCAAACATTGGTCTACTCCACCATGAAAGCCGAGGAGGCTACCGCCCACAGACGCCTCCCTCCAGCATTTAAATATTAAAAGACATCACACAAGACAAATGAACGAATGCTCTGTTTTCAGAAATTGCTTTAAATCAGCCATTCCCCCAACTGAGCCCAGTGTGACAGTTTGATTTCTGGTGCTGCTAAAAGGCATAACAACCTCCCTTTATTCTACCCCAGATCCTCAATAAGGTAGAGAGGAAGAAGCAGCCTTTTCAGATCATTCTACAGCCTGTGAGGGACAGGCTTGAGAAAATACATTTTGTCCATAACACAATTCTCGAATTTTAAGCCAAGGCTGTATTCGATCAGAGTGATGCTGTGAGAGCTGGCTGTAAAGTAGTGTTACAGATCCAACTCTCACCTGCCTTTCATCCATCCTTTGATCCATGTGTTCTGTGCCCCCCCCACTTCATCACCTCAGCTGTAGAGAGTGCCTCTGTTCTCACTGTCAGGGAGCAGCTTGAGTCATCTCCTTGCTGTACAGTTTCGGTTGGTCGTGCTGGCTCTTGTGCTTTATTTCTCAACTGCAACCAGAGGGCAAGACTGAGATGTGGCACACTTTGTATGGCACCGGTAAGCTTTGAGCAAGTTTGCATTCGTGGGCTTGATGCTCAGAGTTTATGTCAGTAGGCACAGATTTAAAGCCTATGCATTCCTACCTGCTGAAGGCAATTATCAGCACCATGGAGAGCGCTCACTGGGCAAAGAAAAAAAAATCTAAATGGCTTTCCAGTCAAATGAGGAGGCAGCTCCTCTCTTATTATCATAACAGGCTAGCTTGGCTGGCAACCAGGAGGCAGGTGAACCACCAGCTGAATACTGTTTTTATTTGTTAAATTTGCATCCTGCCTTTCCACCAAATGGTGCTCATGGGCCATTCAGGCAGGACTTTCAATAAGATGAAGCTCTTCAGAAAACGCAGCTGAGTTTCAACCAAGGCGAACCAAAATAGAGCTTTTTGTGAGGAGAGGCAAGGCATGCCCAGATCAAGTTTTCAGGAAACTGTAGATCAACCGCACAAGAACACAGGAAGCTGCCTTAAATGGAGTCAAATCAGTCAGTGTTGGTCAAACATATATTGTTGGGATATGTGCTTCATATAATTGATTTTATTCTAGACAGTTATTTGGAATTCATATTTTGTCATTTATTGCCTAGATTATTATGCATTTTTGTGAATTCAGTGTGATGGTGATGCTCCTCAGTTATATCTGCATTTTCTTCAGCGGATAGGACTTCTTTTTGGTGTTGATCCCAGCTTGTCCCATCTGAGTGTGTGTTAGATCACTATAAAGCATGTAAAGTGATATGGCTGCCCAGTGAACACACTCCAGAAGGTGTGTGTAAAATGCATGTGTGCATGTCCTCATTTCTCCGCCTAGTGGAAAGCAGTGGTATCTACAGCTCTCTGATATGTTGATTATACCACTTTACCTGGAGTAGCCAAGTGTGATGAGTATGAATAGGGCTGTGTAGCTCCCTCAATCTGATTTGAGCCCTGATTTGGTGATCCAGATCCAGCTGTGGTTCAGATTGACTCTGACCCAATCTAGACCTGGATCTGGATCCAGAAATCCAAATATTGTACCCCCATTCACTTGCATTGGGAAACAAAACAACAATAACTTAAAAAAAAATCACATAGGTTAATGCAATCTGGAGACATGGGTATTCAATAGGGTACTAACCCTGCCAAATTTCACATAGGTGACTCCTGCAGTCTCTTGTGCTAGCCACCTTTAAAGTTTGCTTTTTTCAAGAGACAAAGAGAGAATTTGTGCTCTGCTCTGTGTAATATTACACTGTATGTGTGCTGCTTGTACACTGACTGTACAAGACTTACTGACTCACATGAGACAAAGTACAAATAACAGACAAAGAAAACAAAACATAGCTGTAAATAAAATGCAAACCTAACCCCCCAAAACTAGGCCAAAATTGGGGGAGGGGGTATAAGACCAGGTAGGATACACACAACATGGGGCTGCTGCTGAACATGGTACCCCAGTTTCATATTATTCTCCTCTCTCTGGTAATATGTAGAACCATTTATTCCATATTGTGACACCAACATATTTTGCATCTACACAATCTATGCACAATGTTATTGTCTGCTGGGAACTAGAGATGCAAAGACCTGGGGAGAAAATGGGGGGGGCAACACCCTCACACATTTCCCCCAGTTTTTTCCCAGGGTACTCACATGTCTAGTGGGAGCAGAGGAATGTATAATATTATGAATTTACATTACTGGGCAACAGTGTCCATGTCTACTCAGAAGTAAGTCCTGTTGAATTCAGTGGGGCATACTCCCAAGTAGGTAGGGTTAGAATAGTAGCCCTATTGATCTTGTAGACCACAGGAGGCAGGAGGAGAGTTCAATGTGCGAATGCCATGTTCTGCAGCTTCCTCTGGTTGCATACAATGTGTCGGTCCATAGTTAATGTCAGTACAGTATAGGCAGAGTGCATCATAAGGAAGTATTCTTGCAATAATACTTATATTCAGATTAACTACTTACAGTTTCCTAGGATATGGCCTCAACACAATGGGTGCTGCTTAAATATGCCATCTATTTCTGACGTGCCCAGCCATTTAAATTTTATGAATTCTGACAAATGTTAGTGCAAGTCATCCCAATTAATTGATGAAATGCTAAGCTGACCAAGGATTACTCATGTCAGTAAGGGTTACAAAATTAGAAGCATTCGTATTCTCCAAACATTAGCCTTAAAGCTGAGGAGCATTATGTTAGGCAATAGTCTGGGGAGGAATAAGTCTCACCAATTTCAAGAAAGTCTATCTAGAAATGTCTGGGTGCAGAAATAAGCTCTTCTCAGTCACTAACAGGGGAGGGAACAAAGAGAAATTGTCTGGGACAATTTTTATGTACAAACCTATAAATCAGGTGGTACAAATTTAAAACATCCAATGTGACATTTCTGTGATGCCAGATGTGCCTTACCTTATATGAAGATATTTGCCTTTTAAATCAGGTGCTGGATGATTTGCTAATGTGTTGCAAGAATGCGCATTTGTGATTACCCTTCTTGCTGTGTTAAGCACAAGTTGAAGCACAGCAGCCACAAGCAACACATTTTCCTTTACTTTGGTAATTGTTATTCCAGCCCAGCCTTGCCAAAATTGTCATGAAGAAGCACCAGTGTTGGGAACAAGCCTATTATCTAGCTCAGCCCAGGATAATAGTGCTGCGCTTGAGTTCCAACGCATTGAGTGCATCACTTTAGGGTGGGTTATAACATTGCTACTCAAGCAAATGGCTACCTCTGGTGTAGCTTTTTGCAGGGTTATTTTTAAGTCCATGAAAAGTGGCACCTTTGACATCGTTGTTTTCTATGCCCATTTGAACAAACTTCCTTAGTGTCCCCAGTATCATTGAAGCAGATGGCATGACAGCTAGTATGCAGATAGCAGAAAAGTCACAATGAATCTAGTCCTACATTGATAAGAACTTACTCTATGCCAATGATGGAGTAAATAAGAAATACTTCACCACTGTTGCATCTTCCCAGTGGAGATTTCTTGATGGATTCAGGATCTCACTGGGACAGATCAAAGTGAAAATTGTTTGTCTGCCTTGAAACAATTGCACTGGCTATCACATTGTTTCCACATGTACAATCACAGTGTTTAAAGCCCTTACACTGCTTGGTTCCTGTGTACCTGGCAGTCCTCCTCCTCCTCCTCCTCCATAAACTTGCCCAAGTTCTATGATTTTCTGTTATGGTGCCCCAGCTGTGGAATGCTCTACCCAAGGACTCACTAGGCATTAACTCTGGTGCCTTTCCTGCAACAAGTGAATGCATTTTTATTTGGTTGTGTATTTTAATGTAAACTCTTAGATCTGTTTTTATGCCGGAGCTTTATTTGTTTTGCTTTCTAAATTGAGATGATGCTGGTGCTGCTATTTTTAAGTGTTGCTTGTGCACCCAAGTCTTTTGTTCTGCTCTCCCTACAAACACAAAAAGTAATTAGATTATATTATTATTGTCATCATCATTAATTTGTTAATTGCCTTCTACACAATTGTCTCAAGGTGATGTACAATAAAAAAATAGGCTTTGAAATCAAGATTTCTTCTCAGTACACAAAATGATACCTGATGTTCTTCATCAAAAGAGTGACACTAGCTTAATAAGCAGAGCATTCGCACAAGAAAAAGAGCTGAACTATTGAAGAAATCCATAAGAAGCTGTGATTAAAGAGTCAGAGCTGCTACATAACAGTCATATGCTGTGCTTGGTCATTACCAGCATCATGTTGATTTGACTTGAAGAGTCAAGGTTGTCTTAGACAAGGGAGCCAAGATGAGTTAGATGGACCCTTCCTAGAGAAGTGATGTGTTTTTTTTATTTGTCAAAAGATAGCCTATGAACCCCAGAGAGGTCTTTTGCTAAGACACGATGTCAGTTTTCTTTGCCGTTGATATTATTAATGCTACCTTGCTTCATGGGAACTGATTTTCTGTATGTGGCTCCTGCGTGGATAGGCTAACATTTCAGTGTCCCGGCCACATGTATGGGGACCTTATTGCACAGGTCTCTTCTATGGAATTGGCACCCTCATAGTTGCAGTTCCATGGTTGTAGCCAATGTGTTTGGCCCTGCATTCATGCAGCCCCATTCCTTATTCCAGCCATACAGGAGTCACTCATGGAAAATGAACTCCCATGTGGCTAGGGGAATATTTAACAGGGCCTGTAGTCCTAGTGACTTGGCAGGCAAAGGCTTATGGCTTGCTGTCTCCTGGAACTCATTCCTCATAAGCAGGGATAATCCTTCATTTGAAGTTTGCTGCTTGGCTGCCTTTCTGCAGTCCATGGATCTCGCATGGGCTCATTTCTTTCCCCCTCTCTTACTCTCTTTCTCAAATGCACACACACAGGGAATATGCTTAAGAAACTGATGCCTACAAGTGAGTTTCACCTTTGTTTGTTAGCTGGAATTTTTACATTCGCAGCTATTGTCTGATATGACACCTCCTTTTTGAGCTTTTCTACTCTTAGCAACTGACAGTTTTCCAAAACAATTAACTTTCTGAGATGACTCCCAGCTCCCCACCCCGCCCGGCTTGCTCTCTAGCTAGAGGAGTTGCTCCCACCCTGTTGCCAAAAATATACTGGGGGGAAATCATTCCTATTTCAGACAAAATGTCATATATATTCTATTTCTAACAATAGTAAAGTACAAATAGCTGCTATGCATTAGCAAAGCATTAGGCCTGACTTTTATTGCAAAAATAGCATGGACCTAGTATTAAAGTGAATGATTGTTTTGAGAAGCTACCATTAGGTTAGTGCAGGTCGAACCTGAAGTTGCAGAGAGAAAATAGGTCTACTGCAAGCTATTGCTTTGATTCACAGAGTGAAAATATAAGAGCCATCTAGTCCCTTTCTTGATGCAGTTGGTATCATTTACTTGTAAGCCACCCCAGTGAATTAGTTCGGACTACTGGGTGCCACATGCACAGGACAACAAGTGGCTGTGGAGAAAGTAGCTCCAGATGACTTATGAAAGGAATCAGGAAAAGCAGGAGAAGGCAAAAAGAAATTCCCAATAGATATGAACTAGAGACTTCCTTTCTGAACTCCACATGTGGCAACAAGCCTGACCCTGAGCACAAGCAAAGCCCATCAACCAAATCTTCCCACCCAATATGGCAATAGCCCGTCTCTGATTGTGGCAGTCTTTGAAAATATGTAGAAAGAAGACTCCTATGAAGCAGAGAAACATTTTCTTGACCCATTGGGTAACAGATATCAGAATAGAAATAATAGCACTGCTTATATGCACAAGAAGGTCTCCAACCCTCTCTTTAGGGGAAGAGTGCATTCTACTATAAGGGTTTGAATTCTGTTCACTTCTGAGAAAATCTATCGTGTGTCGGAGGGCTGTAGCTTCTTTTCTTGAATGTAATTGGCACAATTTGTTTCATATTTCACAAACTTGGCTAAGTCTGAACTTCATTTGGAGGGCATGGTGCACACAGAGTTTTTGCTGTTTGTTTTTTTAATGTTTCACACTGCTATCTTCGAATGTAAACATTTTGAATCTATACTTGAAGAAAGCTTGATTTTGGACTTAGAACGCATGACAGTTCAACCATACAATGAGCATGGGTTGTTGCAGATTGTTTTTGCTATGAGGTCTAGAATCATTTTCCTGCAAGCAAATCTGGGATTCGATTCGAGGAGGTTCTGCCAAGTATCCATAAGCTGTGCAAAAATACCTCAAGAAAGCACAGATATTTTAGAGGCAATATGGATTTTATCCCTGCTGCAGTGTTCCTAGCTGACTAGCCCATGTCATTCATAGAGTTGTATGCAATAAGTAGACCATGAGAGGGGGAGAGGGGGAGAGAGAGAGATGCACCATGCCAATGAAGCCTGCGGAGAAAAAGGAATGAAGAGTATTGCCACATGGTACAAAGAGAAGGAAAATGCCACAAATCCTTCGGCCAATCTCAGCCAGTAGAAAACACCTTTCCATCTTCAAACAAACTAGATAATTTTATTTCCAATTAATTTAACAGAACATATATCAAATAGTGTGAGGCAGCATTTTGTCATGAAAGTAAATAGAAGACAGATGTCACTTGGTATGAATGGGCTTCACTTAAGCTTTAGTGCGACAGTATATCAGCTAAAGTGTTGATCTCTAGAGAATGACAACATGGGACACATCATTCTTGCTCACCCTGGAGGATTCAATGTAAATCAACTTTGTCTGTAGAGCCTAAACTGTTTTTCCCCCACCACCAAATCAACCAGTATAAGCGGAATTTCAGCCTACAGGCCCACTCATAATACTGAAGTTTGGATTTAGATAGCTGCTACTATGATGTGTGAACGCTGTGGGGATTGTGACCTCTTCTGCAGCTGAAATCCAGGCTGCACTGCTGATCTTGGAAGGAATTCTGGTTTTGCTTAACTATTAGCCTGTACCTACTTGCACTGAAGCCACTAGGACTGCTTGTGCATTTCTAGTGATCTACCCTTCCTGTGGGTTCTCATAGCAAGTTAATCAGATACAATTTGATATTACTGAACATTATTTATCCTCTGGGCACCTTACATGCTGCACCTTGCTTTCTATCCACAGACTCTGCTTTTGTTCCTGGCTGTGTATAGGAGGGTTCACTATATGATCCTTGAAAGTTCTTAAGGGCCATAGTTCAGTAGCAGAGCACATGCTTTGCATGCAGAAAGTCCCAGGTTCAGTCCTCTCCAGTTAGGGTTTGGAAAGATCCCTGCCCCAAACCCTAGGCAACTGCTGTACTGAGTTAGCTGGGCTGGTGTCCTGAGCTAGCTGGACCAATGATCTGACTCACTATAAGGAAACTGCCTATGTTTCTCATATTCTATGAACTAGCGATTTGTAAGTCTGTCTTTCTCATTCTACCTTTTGTCTTTAGTTTCTGTATGGATTATATGTTCTTTTGGGACTGGGACAATATTGTAGCAATTGCTGTGAGGGATATACCTCAAGCTGGGGACTTAGGGACTGTTGTTAATAATACAAATAAAATAGAAATTTTAAAGCAATTGATTAGTGCTAATAGGTTTTGTAGAAGATTTTCTCACAGAGGGATTTGATAAGATCTGAAGCTCCCAATGATGCAATTTACCCTGTTTCCCCTTTTTTAATACGTAGTCATAAAGTAAGCCATGGCAGGGTTTTTTAACCTTTGTGAGAAGTAAGACGTACCCCAAAAGTAAGCCGTGGTGCAGAGTTTTGCCCCGCCTGCTCAGCGCGCAGGGGGAGGCTGTACCGTACCATGCTGACGTAATAAAAATAAGACATCCCCCGAAAATAAGCCACCCTGTGTTTTTTTGAGGAAAAAAAATTATAAGACGGTGTCTTAAAAAGGGGGAAAGACGGTAATCTTCTGGAAAGGAATTGCATATGATGATCCTGAGCACACCCTGCCATGTGAATACAGTAGATGGTACTGCTCTCTGTTTCAATGGTTCCTTGGAGGCAACATGTATGATAACACTGGGGAAAGGGAGGATGACAACACTAAGAGAATGGAACAGGGTTTCTGGGAAATCTGGGATTTATCTCTGTTTCTACCAGTTTTGTTATGATCAGGCCCCTTTTCATCCTTCTTGGCCTCTGATTTCTTGGATGCTGAGACTATGACATGTGTGTACGTTGCTGGTCCTGATATTCATCGGAGCCCCTAAGTTGCTGCTGAGGCATCATTACATAAGTAGTAATCTCTTGTGTATCAATGTGCACTCATCATGTGGCCATGCAATGAAAGTGGCTTGCAAGGAAAGCAGGGAAGTTGTTGAGGTCATGGAGTGTCTTCAAGCTGATAAAAATCTAGGGTCTGATGAGGACTGCAACACAAAAGCAGGGAAGGCAGAGCAAAGGAGCTCATCAACTCTGTGCATAGTGCTTGGCAGGTCAGTGAACAGCATTATTAATTTTGCTTCTGATCTCAGCTTGGCATTTGGGTTAGAAAGAATCTCTTCATTACGATTTGAAGAATCTGATGCTTCGCTGCCATTAAAAAGAAAAGGGGGGGCTCTAATTCAGGACCATGGACAGAGCTCGATGTCCTGCCATTTCCCCCATTAGAAGAGGGTGTCCGTTTCCATTGTCCTGCCTGCCTTAGAGAGCAGCCTCTGATCAGCACCATGGAGAGAAGAAGAGGGAGGGAGGGTGGTATCAGAGAGAGAATTTTTCCCGTGCTGGTTTTATTGGTTCTCCTGTGCAGAGAGTTTTAGTGAACAGCCCTCACAGCAACTTATCTGGTTTCAGGTTATAAATGTTTAAAATTAAAGGATGGTCCCAATTCCCTTCTAGGCAACAGTTGCTATGTGTGTTTTATACAAAGGCTCCTTATTGCTGAATTCAGTAGTATTTTCTGGTGTGTGTTTTCTTTCTTTCGCTGTTTCTTTAGGAAGACAAATGCATGACATCTATGTCTGGGGCACCAGCCATGGCAACAACCTGCAATACAATTATTGCCACGGGGTAGTTTGCTGTGCTCCTTTACCAGGCAGTTATTTCCATCACTCCACTTTTTTTTGGGGGGGGAGGAATAGTCAAACATCTGCTGAGACTATTTTACAGGCCATCAACAACAATGTTGAGGCGTTTGAGTGCTTAATAAGGCATTTGTCTGCTTTCTCTCCTCTGCCTCATTATCCTTTCTGGGAAATTGTGTATTCTCCACCACAACCACTACCACCTCCAACACACAACACTGTACTTTAATTACTGTTTCTCCCATCATCCCACCAACCCATGACACTCTTCTTATACATGAGCATAGGAGCAGCATGGCTGGTTCTTATGTATTCTGTTTCCCATCTTGTCTTATCTCCCAGGGATCATTTGAGTTGATATCCACTAGGTGTATGCCTGACTCACAGGGTGCCTGCACTGTTGAATAGCATAAGGCTCCGGCCAGAGGGATAGGACCTGGTTCATTTGGAAGCCCTTTTGTGTTCCATTCCAGGTTGCAACTGCATCTTAGTTCTCCTCTGGAGACAAATCTTAACATTGCTTTTCTGTTAGTGATTACTCTTTTTCTCCAGCTCTCCTCTCCAGTACTGATGGAGCTGACAGATCCATTTACGGCCTCTATTTAGTGCCTTTAAAATACTTTTCTTTTTCAATTACATGCAGCATGTTTTTGCTTCTGATTTATGCTAGGTTCACAAAGGTGGTCATTTTCCTGTCCATTGAGAAGCTAGTGATGCAGAGATGAATTATTGGGGTGGGATGGAGCTATGCAGCTGAGAGTCAAGTGAAAGGCAGCCGTGAGGATTAGGTACTGATATCAGTAAGTGCAACTTTAGAAAGGCAGTGTGGTGGGGGGAGCAGGCAGGGAGGAAGTGGGGTATTATCAGTATGGCCTAATTTCAAACCTGCTACTTAAAATAAGAACATGAGAACTGTAACCCATGGAATATGATGAGAAGATTGATAATGAAAGACATGCACCCTGTGGCTTATGAGTCACAAAATGCAAGCAGGGAGCACAAAGCACCACTAATTTATTCTGGGGCTTCTGAAATTAAGCGTGTGTGTGTTCTAGCATGAACCCAGCCCTTTCCCAGCAAGACCAATGCTTCTCCCATACTACACAGGACTTAATTCAAGCCAGAACTGAACCCTGGATTGTGTTTTCCCTAGTAGGAGTAATATTTGTAAAGGAATAAAAAGAAAGAGGAGAGTCTTGGCTGTGTTCCATGCCTTACTCACTGAGTAACCCAGTAATTTTTGCAAAGACATCAATTGCTCCTTCATTCTGTTCATATATAAATTATGGTACCCATATCAAAATGTGCAAAAAGAATAATAGATCATAAGGATGTTGGTGAGGAGTGTTTGTGACTCGATCAAGGGCTGCATAGAGCATTATAAAACAGGGTTGGAAGTCAGCCTCTGCCCTGGGGCCTTTATCTGAAAGAAAAATGTAAGAAACAACCTATTTGAAAAGGAAGTAGCCAGCCCTCTGAAGCACACAGAATATCATGGAAGTCCAAAAATGAATGGCCTTGTCTAAACTTTTTGGGTGGGAGATTAGTTACATGCATGGCTATAATCATGCATCAGTGCTTCTGATACATAACCTAGCATTTTGTGCAGAATCTTGATAACTAGATTTTTTTTCTTTTTTAAATTAGCAGTTCTCTAGCCCTCACAAATTTGAGGTAAAAACATACCGACAATTTCTGGTTAATATAGGGCTGACAGGTTATCAGGAACAGTTTGACAGCATCAACAAGCACACACACCCTCCAGTGATTTTTCAGTGACTACTTTGAAAGTGTTCACATATTCAGAAACATATGTTGCTGTTTTTACTTGGTGAGCCACTTTGAGTTTATCTCAAATAAAGAAAAATGGTATATAAATTGTTAAATAAATAAATAAATAAGCAAATACTATATTCACTCTGGATAAACTTTGCCTTCGGTGACATCACACTGCCAAACCAGATTGGTTACATAATGTTGTGATGTCACATCCTATTTATTGTGTTTCCCCGATAGGCTGAGTTTACCATGAAGTTTACCTGAAGCACTCAACCAGGCACTCACAGAATGAGGCCAGGCCATGTGAGGAGAGGCCTTATATAGGCCACCCCAAAGTCTTTCCTGGATCCTCCCTCTGCAGCTAGTGGCCAAATGGCTTGGGCCAGCTATGACCATGTTTTTGAGCAAAATGGTTCCGGCATCAGGTTCATGCATGCCCATCAGCAGCAGGAGAGGAGCATCAATTGGGACAGCTGCAGAACAGGTAAAACTTTTACTATCTTCCTGCTCTGCCTTTGCTGCTCCATCTCCTGAAAGAAGAGTATAGATGTTGGACCATCCCTGGAGAACTCACCCACTACAGCAGCCGGCCTTGATGCTGGACTTCTTAGTGGGGGCGGGGGGGGGAGAGATATTTTAAAAACTGAAAAAATCCTAGGTTGATGTCAATGATTTTTGGGCTAGGTAGGGGTTTGGTATGGGGTAAAAGTTGGGCTAGGTATGCGATAAAAGCTTTCACTTTTCTCTGCTACTTAGTGGGTGGGAGTATTTTGTTTATTGCTTACATACTTCTAATGCCTTTTATTATGTTTAAGGGGGGCTGGTGGTTCCCCCCAATATATTTGTATGGAATACCACTGCATTATATGATCCCTCCCCCCTTTCTATGGTATAATGTATTTATGTAAACATATTTTTTCAGTGTAAGTCTCTTGGATAACAGGTGACTAATACGTTTGATAAATAAATAAAGGTTGACACCTCCCAAAATTAAACAAAGTTGTTAGGTACCTGCTGCTCTTCACTCCTCTGCAGCACCGAGTTACCTTTTCTGCCATGAATTCACTGTCCCTTCCAACCAAAAATAAATGTAGTGCTGCCCTGACAAAGCATTGGTTCTCCCTTGAAGCTTTTCCATCATGGGAAAAAGAGGCAGAAAGGAAACCCATCTCTCATTGTTCTTCCTGCTCCTTTTCTGTTTTTTCTTTCTGACGTTGTTAGCAAGGTCCCTGCACTTAGGCTTGTGGGGGGGGGCGGTGGTATGGCTGCCACTGAGACGGAGCCAACAGCATCAGGAGAACAGACGGGAGCCATTGTCTCCATTTGGTTTCCATAATTTGAGCCGTATTTCAAAATGTCAGAGACATGCTTGCCTTTCTCCTCTCCCTTTCTTTTCTCTTGTTTTCTTTTCTTCTGCCCCTGAGAAGCATGCACAAAGACATTTTTAAAAAATCAATTTGAGAACATCTTGCCTTTGGGGAAGAACACCCCCCTCGCAAGCACGCGCTCATGCACGCACAGAAACCCTCCCCAAAACTGCTCCGGGCAGAGAACATTACAACTGGCTCTTTCTGCCACTGTTCACTCCACTGCCTGCCGTATGGAACAATAGCGGGAGCAGACTCGGGCATCTGTCACCCAGACTGAAGGTTCCATTTCCAAAACTACCAAGCCATTTCGTTCAGTAATGGCAGCCAAGCATGCAGGTGGAAAATGCAGCTCCATGCCTCAGCACCAGAGATCTGTGACTGGAGACTGGGCTGGAGGGAACCTGGTGCCAGCAGAGGGCACTGGAAGCTTGTCTAGATAGCGGGTGGAGGAGGCTGGCAATGGGCAGCATTGAGTACCATGCCTTTCTGAAAAGTGTGACTGTCCCAGTAGGAACAACAAGCAAAGTGATTTTTTGCATTGATGGAGTTGGAGCACGCTGAACATGTGATTTCTCAAAGACTATATATGGAAGTGGAAATGCCCCCCTAAAAGTAAAAGAAGGCATTTTCTGTTGATGGGGACATGTTCACAAAACCATGCCCGTCATTTGGGATTGTTTAATTCAGAATAAACAACACACCCTGATACAGAGGCTCATGCACAACCCATTGAAACCTTTGAAACCCATTCATTCCCTCAGAAAATTATGGGCACTGTGCTTTGTTAAGGGTTGCTGGGAATTGTAACTCTGTGAGGGGTAAACTAATCCTGTGAGGGAAAGAATGTGTTTTGAACATGCTTTAAAAAGTAAAGTGTGTACACAGCCACAGTTGATATATTGTTAATGTGGATAAGAATCACTACTCCGCCTACATTAGGACACATTGTCAAGGTCACTTAGGCTATTTACAGATATCCTCTCTGAGAATGGAAGGCAAATTGTCTTTACCAATTGTACACATGCTAGTTTGCTTTTCCCACTGAACAAACTGTTTTTGACTGGGTGCTTCAAGTGATACCTGGAAAAATCTGTAACCAGATTCCAGAAGTATGACCGTGTGTGTGTGTGTGTGTGTGTGTGTGTGTGTGTGTGTGTGTGTGTGATTTTTATACCCTGCCTTTCTTCCAGGGAGTTGTTCCCACTGCCCCAATTTACCTACCCCTGTGAGGTAGGGGAGGTTAAGAGATAGTGACTGACTTCAACCATTGAGCTTCATGGCTGAGTCACTACACTTATTCTCAATTCCCCTTGTTCTCCATTACTTTGTTCTGCAAAGTAATTTTCAATATTTTTTTTAAAGTGCAATCATATGCACATCAACTCAGACCTAAGCCCTATTGAGTCCAATGGGACTCACTCCCAGTTAATTGGGAATATGATTGCAGCCTGAATTGTTCTGTTTTTGTTTAAAAGTTGTTTTTGCATGGTGAAGGACATATGTATATATTCATCTTTATAATAACTCAAGTTGCCTTTATAATAATGCAGTTAAGGATGGTGGTGAAATAATGCAAGATTATCTACCTCCCACAACAATGACCTGCCATTTTCAGAAAGGTTTTATTTTCTTATTTAAAAATCTTTATTTTCCTTTGAACAGTATGTGCTCCCCCTCTCTAACACATTCAAGAGCACTTATTTTTTACGGTTGAAATTTCCCTTGTGACTAAACCAGAAATTGCTTGGGGGCTGGGCTAGTCAATTTAACCACTCCATTGACTTGTGTGGGATCTGAGGAAATGACAGCAAGTGGGAACTGAGAAACAGAAATACAAAGCAAATGCAATATCTAGTACCGCCTACCCTACAGCGCCCCCTACCCACATTATGTTTATATGGTTAACAAACTAACAATCCTTTATTGGGGCTAGCACTATAGTAATGCTAATAGGGAAATTCATTCCCATTGCCTTAGGAATTAACTGCTTGTACCCAGCCACAAGGTGCAGGCTTATACACAGTCCAACAGTGGGGCTATATATAGGATTGTGCTATATGGCTTACTCCAAGGAAAGTGAGCAAAGGACTGCAGTCTTTAGACGGCTGTCTTATGCATACTTACCTGGGAGTAATTCCCATTAAACTCAATGGGATTGTAATATTTAAAGTAGACACGCATAGGGTGGGATTCAACTAATGAGTCCCATCAGCAGAAGCTATGCTCAAGGACTTCCACTTGCGCAATGGGGATTTCCCCTCTTCCCTCCTCCTGTGTGCCTCGCACAGTCCCAAAATTAGCTGGGGGGCAGGTGGTCAGGAGAGCCCTGTGCAGGGGGAGGGGAGAGGTGGGAAATTGGTCTATCTGGCAAGCTGAAATGCTTGCCCTGACAGAACGATTGCCTTAGCATGACATTGAATTCCTTCCACAGAGCTGCACTGTTGATGTCTCATAGCCTGCTATCTTATACACCCTTGTTTAGAAGTAAGTCCTATAATAACCTAGTATAGAATCACACTGTGGTCTGTTATTTTACATGTTTAGACCTCTTTGAATCACACTATCAGAGGGACATTAGAGTGATATAACAGCAGCTTTGTCCCTTCCTTTAAAATGTAGAAATTTGCTTTAAATTTATTTAATCTGGAGCATTATGAGGACATTTTTTGTTGTCATCTGTCTGTCTCTAGAGACAACGGAGTGTGCCTCCAGGGGGTGAATCCAAACCTTCTCAGGGCTCAAGCTTGGGCAGTGTGTATTGTATGGAGGTCCTGGGCTGCCTGTATGACAACACACACACACACCTCAGCCTTACTGATATGGTCCAAAGGAAAGCAGAGCATACATTTGGTACCAGCTTGGCTTCAGGTGTTGCTGGAAGGAGGCGTACAAGGCTATCAAAGGGGAAATTTCATCTTGCCTGTTATATCAGGCCATCCAAAATGGGAGCACTTATCACACTTGTTTGAACTCTGCTTTTTTTAAAAAAAAAAAACTTTTAAGATGTTAGGAGTAAAAATGTAGTGAGCTGAGTGTTCATAAAACGTGAGCCCATGGTGGTGGTGGGGACTGTACATTACTGCAATCCTGTACCTACTTACTCTTGTATTTATCCAACTCACATCACTGGGAGTTACCTGTGAATAACTGATAACTGTTTCCACTCCCTTTTTAAGTAACCCTTCAATAGGCTGTGTAAGCACAAGAATAGTTAATAGTAGGTTAATAGGAACAAATCAATCTGTATTAAGCAGGCTTGCCAACGTATTTATTTATTTATTTATTTATTTATTTATTTATTTATTTCATTCAGACATTTATAGCCTACCATTCCTTTCCAGTACTGAACTCCCAATCTGAATATAGCGGCATAGTGTACATTCAGAAGATCACACTTCTTAGAGTTACAAATTAATCTGGAACAACTACCACTACCACCCCTCCGGTTGTCAACTGCTGGCAAGGCTTAGAAACACTACTCTGTTGGGAGTGTTTCAGTGGAATGTCAAGGAAGGTCTCAGATTTCAGCGGCACCCTTTCCAGTGCCAAAATTCAGTGCTCCCTCGCCTCTCTCGTTCTGTTCCAAATTACAGCTGCAGCATCCCCAACGGCACCTCCGAGGCTTCGCATCCAGTTCGACCAAACCAGCTGCACTCCCCTGAATCCTTCTCTGAGTGCATGGCTTCTTGGGAGAAGGAAGCCCCTTTGGGTCCAGCTGGGCTTACTCCCGGATGAGTGGGTAGAGGACTGCCGCCTGAAGCGTGCAAAAGGAATCAGGGGAAATCCATTCCTTTACGACTTTTCCGCGGTTGGATGCAAGCAAAGATATTTAGCATACATTGCCAACTCTTATTTACACGATCTCTAGGACCTTCCCGCAATGTGTAATTTGGACAGTGTGGCGCATGAGAAAGCTCATACAGGCAAGAGGATATAAATCGCTTCATTGTTACCAGTAGGGGTCAGTCAGCTGCTGGGTACTGAGAAGCCAAGCGTGCAAAGCAGAGGAGACCCTGGGAGCTTTTATTAGCAACCTGTTTGATATTTGTAGTTAAGAATGCTCTGCAAGGGGAGACGCAGGTTGCATATTTCCCTTTGATAGCCCTGTTGCCTTAAATCAAAGGCACCGAGTGCCTGCCTGCCTTTTGTCCCATGAGCCTTGTGTGTGCTGCTGCTCCTCCTCCTTCACTCCCCCTGCCCACAACCCATAAATCAGAGACAGGGACAGCTCCCTCTTTTGTGGCCTTGCTGATAGATGGCTCAGTTAACATGTGCCTCCCTCCCCTCTGGATGTTTACACTGAGCTTCATGAGGAGGAATTAACCAGTAACAAATGCCAGCCTGAAAGGATGGGTATACATAAGCAGGAGCAGAAAAGAATAGCAGCTCCCACCGGGATCCCTAAGTGCGAGAGGATTAAAGCAGGTGCAAAAAAGCTTGTTGAAACAAAAATGTCTTCAGTTGTTTCCAGAAAGTACAAATACCAGGTGCCTGTCATATCTCAACAAGGATGCTGTTCCTCAGAACAGCCAGGGCTGGATTTACAGTAGGTTTGATGAGGCCCTAAGCTACTGAAGGTAATGGGGCCCTTGATATGTCCAGCTGTCCTTTGTCAACAACAAATTATCACTGTTTTTTGTGTTGAATATATGCTATATCAGGCTTCCTCAACTTCGGCCCTCCAGATGTTTTTGGCCTACAACTCCCATGATCCCTAGCTAGCAGGACCAGTGGTCAGAGATGATGGGAATTGTAGTCTCAAAACATCTGGAGGGCCGAGGTTGAGGAAGCCTGTGCTATATGGTAATTTATGGACCTAATAGGTATATAATGCCATTTGCCACTGTTGCTGTGTGTAGGTTTTATTTTATTTGTTTTTTATCTTATATTTTGGAAATGTACATCCAGTTCTTTTCCCTTTAAATTTTTTTGGGGCCCCCAAGAGAGTGGGGCCCTAAGCTATAGCTTGTTTAGCTTATACATAAATCCGGCACTGAGAACAGTCACACTACTACCCTGCTCTTGAGGGTAGTAGTGCTCTTGAGAAGCCTGCGGGCTTCTAATATTTCAGCTCAAGTTATACTGTAGATCAGGGGTGAGGAACCTTAATGGTTCTGTGAGCCAGATCCTTACTTGGAGTGCACCCTCACCCCATTGGCCAACTTTGACTGATGATTGACCAATGGCTTGCCCCGCCCCACCCACCCAGCAGAATTGTTTGTGCCTCAGCTCCCAAACACCAGCAGCCATTGGGTGCTTGAGAGCCCCTGCACAAATCACATTGGCAACCCCGCATAGCCATTCTAGCAGCCTTTGACTTGCCCCACCCATCAGCTGATAGGCAGGAAGCCAAAGCCTTCTTTCCCTAGCCATTGCACAACCATATGATGTTAGGTATGGGGCAGGTGGCCATGCTTTGGGGGAAACAGTCTCATGGGCCAGTTCTGAACCCCTGGTGGGCCAGAGGTTCCTCATCCCTGTTGTAGAGACAGAATCTGAGTCTTCATTTGGCACTGGCAACTAACTCAGTTACCACATGAAAGCTCACTGGAGACATTTTCCTGTCCCTGTGCATAAGGATCATCTGGAAGAGGAAACCAGAGCTATGCATGACAGTGAGAAAGAATTTGAACCAGGTGGCATCAGAGATCAGCTCTGTGGGGGAGTAATGTCCCTATATAGAGCACCTGTTAGCAGATGCACCAGTTTTAGAAGGGCAGTCTGTCTGTCTCTGTCTCCCTCTTTCATACAGGCAGACACATGCACACCCTGTGTATTAGACTGCATTAAACTTTAAGAGTGCCCATGTCTCTCTGGTCTGTGCACTGGTTCCATGCAATGCATGCCTGAATGTCACACCCGCATAAAGGCGCACACATGTTGACCCACACACCATAGAATTCTGAAACCAAACCTTTGCCAATTAGTGAAGTCTTTTGAGGTTGACGGCATGTTTCCCATGGAGAGCAACCACTTGCTCTTACAAAGTGAGGCTGTCCTCATTTTGATGTTCTCAGCCCTGTTAGAGGGCTGTTCATTTATTTAAATGATGTACGGTTCATCAAAAAGCTCTGTTAAAGATTCAAGCTCTCTGTGTGATGGAATGAAATAGCTATTCTTATTGCTTCCTTCTACGTGCCACCATCATGCAGCCAGGCAGCCATCTTCTCTTTTTCTGCACAGCTACTGAAACCTCTTCCTGCCTATCAGAGCAGAACAGAAAAAAAGCACCCCTCATTCCCATGTGGTATGACTATGGTGGCCATCTGACCAGACCATACAAATTCCATATGTCCCGTGCATGTTAGTTGTTCAAACAACCTGTCCAGCTTTGTAGATCCCAACCAAATCTCAAGTGAGCAACTGATTCTGTCCTGCAGGCATACTACCTATCCATGCCCTGTGCAGCCTTTCCAGTTTGATCCAAATCATATGTATGATTTCCCACACCCCCATACGTCAATTTGATAGTGGGAGTCAAGCAGACAAGTGATCACTATCCTATAATGTGCTGCCTAATGTGCTGGCATTCTCTTGAAGAGGATTGTGTGGGCATGGTCAGTGCAACCAGTTGATCAAGAATGAAAACATAATGTACTTGTGAAAAGCATTTATGCCAACTTCAGGCAATGATACCATAATGGTTAGGCTGGGCTCAGAGAAGTACTTGGGAGCAGAGCTGGCTCTGGTTCAAATAATTTTCTCCTGACTTCCTGAGGATGAATCTAAACTAGGACTTTATGAGATTGGGTTGGGGATAATGTTGATATCAGATCAACATTAGATCCTTCTGCATTATTCAAGGATCCTCCTAAATCATTATAATTGTGAATTGAGTTATGATGGACATTTACTATCTGGATGGCCAACATACCCCAAGCAGATATGAGGCTGCATCTTCCTCCTACAGTTGCTTCGTAGGGTATCCCACTTCCTGGTTTTCTAACAGGAAAAATGAAAGAACTACCTGGAAAAAAATAGAAAAGCCAAGGGATGCTGTTTTGCTCCAGCAACTCAGCAACACAATCAAAGCTGCATCTGTGGCCTAGGAACAGCTCTTCTCTGTTCTGGGGACATGGCTACAGGGGTCATTAGAATAATATAGAAGGCCCTTGGGAGGCCTGATCCCTCAGGGCACTGGTTGGAGATGTGTTGACATATCATTTAATGTCGAAGTTGAACAGAGTCTACAGAAAGCTCGAGGGAGGAGGCGGATGGCCATGGGCAGCACTTCACATGTCACGGCCAATCAGGTCTCATGTACCAAGCATCCCTGAAGGGCTTTACAATGAGATAATGTTCAGAAGGTGACAATATGCCCTGAGCAGGAAAATGTTTACAAAACAGACCATGGCAGCTTTCAAGATGGAAGGGTGCCCCGATTGTTTTGTGGATTTGCAATCCCTTCCCATCCCTGCCTTAGCCGTGATGACCCTATCCTACCCTGTTACCATTTAGCTGGGAAGCAGAGCAGGCTAAATTCTTTCACTCAGTAGTGAATCAATGAGTGCAAGGGAAGTTTGCCTTATCTAAACCCTAGCAGTACTATATCCCTGAATGTCTTCGATCTCAATGGTGTGTTCTTGAGACTACGGGGGGGGGGGGACTGAATCCTGCACAAAGTAGTCAGTCATCTTGGTCTCTGCAGTAAGTGGAGAAAGCACTGCAATAAATGCCAAGCAAATGAGGAAGTTGCTTTTATTGGGCAAACCAAAGATCAAGATGCTACGTGTAAACTTTTGAGTTACACAGAAATTTTCTTCAGGCATAGGTGTTCCAAATGTAGACAGAAAAATTCAAAATAAAGATGGTATTGAGTTGGTGTTGATGTAATGAAGAGGAGTTGGTTTTTTTTAAGAGTGGGTGGGTATCTATGATCTACCAGAAACATGGTCCACCCAGTGCCTGCTCATAGCTGAGATTCTAGAAAAGAATGCTGAGCCAGGTTGATACACACCAGCAAGACACTTCTGATACTTCGCTCTAAGAATGCATGTTGCAGGTTGCTGAAGACAGATGCCTCAGTTGTGCCTGTGAAGAGATCCTAAATAAACACTCCTTTGGAAGGAAAAATGTGTAAACTTGTAGAGTGGCTGGGGAGACCCAACCAGATGGGTGGGGTACAAATAATAAATTATTATAAATTATTATTATTATTATTATGAGCTAAAGATCTGGGAACAAAGGGGGACTTGGTTTAGGCTTTGGTGACCAAGGGTGGAAGAGGAATAGGTTGAATGTATGCTGAAGCAGGTGTGGATGTAGAGGATCTACAGTAAGATTCACAGCCTAATCCTATGACAGACTGTACTGAGGTAGCTCATGGGGTTCAGTGTAGGACTCCAAGCACCAGCTTAAATGGATAACCGGTGCATTGTGTCAATGCTGGAACCCAACCCCATCACCTACCATCAGTGCTGCTTACTATCATCCTGTGTGTGGTGCATCTTTGATGCATGAGGGAGTCAAGAGAGGATAGAGCAAATATGAATAAGGAAGTGAGACCATCAGTGAATATTTGCATGTGGTCCAAAGGAGAACTGGAGTGGCACTGATATGGTAGGAAGGGGAGTGGGAATACAGCAATGGCAAGTAAAACAGAGGTAGATAAGTCTGCTCCTCCTGACATAAATTAATTAGGGAATGTATTTCCTAGTATGAATTGTCACATTATCTGCAATAAGCACCAGCTTTTTTTTGCTTTTTTTTTGGTACCGTAGCAGAAAGTAGTCCCACTGGAATAGGGCCAACTTGATTGTCTGCGCTGTCATGAGACACTGGTTTAAAAAGCAAGCTTTGTATGATCTATTATAAAGCTTCCAAAGAGGAGAGGTGGTAGTCATAGCAAGCACAGGAGTGAAATGAGCTCAGCTTCTTTCAAGCAAATTTAAAGTTCACAAATTTCATTGGAAACCTGCAAGCTCACATAGGGCTTTTGCCTACCAACTAATTACCACCCACTGGGATGCTGTCTGGAACAACATTGCAGATTGTGTTATGTTCTGCAAGGTTGACGTGGTGTGTTGGTGACATAACAAGGAGCAGAGTTCAAGAGGTGCAGCTTGATCTCAGTGCACTGTTGTTTCATTGCTCTCTGAAGGTGGGGAACTTGCAGGAAAATATACCAGCCCCTTATTGAGTTTTCCCTTTTGCATCAACATATGTAAGGCCAATGCAGCCTCTTCTATGTCAGACTTGCTTGTTTCAGGGGATCTTTCTGATCCTCCCACTTCTAAACCATTCTGTTAGGATTGCTTTTACTAGTGCATAGGGGACCCAGGTGGCGCTGTGGGTTAAACCACAGATCCTAGGGCTTGTTGATCAAAAGGTCGGCGGTTCTAAACCCTGCGACGGGGTGAGCTCCCATTTCTCAGTCCCAGCTCCTGCCCACCTAGCAGTTCAAAAGCACACCAAAGTGCAAGTAGATAAATAGGAACCGCTCTGGCGGGAAGGTAAACGGCGTTTCCGTGCGCTGCTCTGGTTTGCCAGAAGTGGCTTTGTCATGCTGGCCACATGACCCGGAAGCTGTACGCTGGCTCTCGGCCTATAGAGCGAGATGAGCACCGCAACCCCAGAGTCGGACACGACTGGACCTAATGGTCAGGGGTCCCTTTACCCTTTAAGGCTCATCCATGCTGGAAAGTATTTAGACAACCAGAGGCAGTGCCTGCCTCCACCATCCAGGCCCTCTGTCATTGACATTCCTGATGTTCTGGGGAAGAGGATGTGGTTGAGGAGAAGCAATTGCAATAGGGTAGGATTATCCAGGTGTGAAACTCCTCCATCCATCAGTAATCTTGTGTTACTAAGCCCTCACCCAGGTATTGTGTTAGCAATTCCATGGAGATGGTTGTCATGCCTTGCTTAGTAGTCTTGCAGTAGGGAGAGTTCATAATACTCGTCCCAGATAGTGGAATTGCACTAGATGAACGGTGGTGGGGAACCAGGCATCCCATGAGCTGCTCAGTGCCTGTCATCCTCATGGTATGTCAGGCAGTTCACTAGTTCATTAAAGAATTCAAGATTCCCAGGTAAGAGCCTTAGGTTAGGCATTAACAAAAGGAAGCTGATACATACAGTGGTTTCACTGGGCACCAAATAAGATCTGTAAGCAAAAAAGGAAAACAGATTTAACATTTCAAAGGCTTACAACCATTACTTGCATTCTTAAAAGGGTATGTCTAAAACCATTTTAAAAAGCAATGTTCACAGATTCGTTAATGTCAAATATACAAGGTTCATATATTTGTAGCTTTCCTTGCAGAGCCTTTTGTGTGAATCCACCCCAATAAGCTCAAGGAAAATGTATGAGGAACTTTATGGCACATTGATTGCCCATCTACTGTTACTATCCTTAGGGGGAAATTCCTGGTCTTTAGCTAATAATTTTTATTCAGAGGTAGCAGCTGTCATTGCTAATGCTGTGCAGAGTCTCATAAATGTCTGACCCTTTTGTGAATTCTATTAAACTGTTTTGTCTCCATAAGAAGGCCTATGAGTGAATTAAATATTAACTCTCATTATTTAATATTTATATTGTGGTAGTGCTTGGGGGCGGCAATTGACACTGAAGAGTGTGGCCAGGCAGAATGACTTGCTAGACTCAGAGCCTGGGCAAACTAACTGATGATTAGTTTCAATTAGAGCTAGGAGGGCTGCAAAAGGATCTAGAAACTTAAGGCAATATCCAGGACCTCTCTATGACTGACATTCCCTTCTGGACAACCTTCCAAGTGCCGCATACTTGGAAGTATGCGGTGGGTATGGTGGGTGGGGCCAGAGACAATAGAGGGTGGAGCAACAAATGTACAGTTTCTATACTCACTCATACATCCTTCTCTGTCCAGACAAGCAAGAAGCATTATCAGAGTTCAATGACATATTCCAGCCAGGCAAAAACACTCCGGGTGCAAAGCAGAGCCAGTGAGGGGTGCAGCCTGGGGAGAGTTCCAAGGGCCGGCTAGAGAAGCCCAGAGGGCTGCATTGAGACCCTTGGCCTGAGGTTCCCCATCCTGGCTGTAGTTGCATCCTTCAGAGACTGGACTAGATGACTTCTGAGATACCTTCAACTGTCCTTCTATCCTCTCAAAGCACCTAGAGAAATAAGAAATAAATCAAAGACTTTGTCATGAGGAGTGAAGAATGAGTGTAAAGATTAATCCCCAAAGTTTCGTACTGGGCAGCTTAACACATCAAAGGTCACAGCCTTCCAAAGCAATGGCTGGATCATGAAAGGATGGAAGAGTCTGGAGGCAGGTACCCAAGAGGTTGAGACTGCAAGAGCAGGTCGTAAACACAGGGAGAGCCTTAGGAAAGCAAAAGCTCAACCTTGAAAGCAATGCACTGCAGTAGAGGCAGCTAACATAAAGAATGCAGAGTTGGTGTGATTTATTTAAAAGGCTACTAACAGCTCAGATCTCTGCATGACTAATCAAAAGTAAGCCCCACTGATTTGAAAAAGCAGAGTACACATTGAAATAAATGCAGTAAAGTTTATTTGTTTAGAACAGGGCTAGCTAAACTATTTTGGTCTGGGGGCTGTATTTACTCTTGGCCAACGTTCTAGGAGCTGGAGGATAGGGGTGAGTGTGGCCAGAAGTAGCTTTGGCCTCCTCACACACACACAACACAGAGAGAACACACACACACACACACACACACACATTTACTTATGTACCGGTATATACCTACCTACATATGTATAGGCACACAGCTTCCCTTCCTCAACTGATCCATTCAGATCAGCTGAGAAGGAGGGGTTATTACATACCCTCCATGTGTCCCTATTTTCCAGGGACGTCTCTGATTTAGAGAAGCTGTCCTGATTTCTGATTTGATCCCGGAATGTCCTACTTTTCCTTAGGATGTCCCTATTTTCAACGGAGAAATGTTGGAGGGTATGGAGTTATCCGACCCCCGAGCTTCCTGAAGACAATTCTGTATAGGGAAGGGTTTTTTTTTAATGTTTAATGTTCTATTATGTTTTTATTTAGGTTGGAAGCTGCCCAGAGTGTCTGGGGCAACCCAATAAGATGTGTGGGGTATAAATAGTAAAATAATCATTAAGGAATGGGACGTCCCTATTTTCATCGGAGAAATGTTGGAGGGTATGTTATTATTCCTCCTTGGTCAAATGCTTGGTCAAGCGACTGGGGAGAATGTGGTTTGCATCCTCAACAAGGGATTCCAACATTCCTGCTCATCCCAGCACTGTGTCTACTCTAATTTTTATTCCTTTTGTTACTGCCACCAAAATCAGTCAGGCCTTGGAGGACCAGAAAAAAATCCTTGGACGGACTGGATCAGGCCAGCTGTTAGCCATCCCTGCTAACAGTCTCCATGGACTTACAGAGAAACTTACAAATGAGTTTTTAAAAACTGAAAAAAATAAAACCAGTAAAATCATGTCCTTGGCAATTCTGAGGAGAAAACCTTAGACTTTCTCTTCTTCCTTAATCCAGAATCCTTCAGTTCCATTCTTCATCCCCCTCCTCACCCGCATTTTTTGGATCTGCTCTTCTTTCATATCACAGCTGAAGAGACAGGGCTGAAAGCGCTTAACCAAAAGAGGAGCTTTGCCTGCTTCTGTGTTTTATAACTGCTTTCTAATATTTTTATATTTACCAGTTATGCGGTAGGCCCATGTCAGTGTTGTGCCTGACACGTTATCATTTGCTTTTTTTCCTACCGCCTCCTTGGTGCATTAAGCAAGAGTCCTTGGCTGCCTGCGCTGAAGCCTGGATCTGTTTCTTGGAAGGCTATAACTAACCCCAAAGCCTATCCACATGCAAATAGCTTAAATTGTACTTAGCAATGTGCATTTCTTTGTTTTCACCTGCCTAGTGTCACTTGCTGTTTCCTTGTCCAATTTCTGTTCTATTCCAGTTCCATTCTGTCCTGCCGCAGTTCTTTTCTTGCTTCTGCTAACCTAAATCATTGGGTCATCAGCAGCATTTGCCACCTCATTGCTCACACCTTTTGCAGACTATTAATAAACATCCCTGACATTGTTTCTCAACTTGTGCAAGGCATGATTGTGTGCACACAACACACGTATGTACTTTAATGATGCACATTCTGATTATTATAAGGGCATACCATTACGGGCATAACCAGGGGGTGCAGGGGATGGTCCTCCCCTAAAGCAAGTAAATAAATTGCATTGCAGATATCTCAGTTCTGCCCCCCCCCCAGCATAAAGCCTGCCCTCCTAAAATAAATCCTGGCTACACCCATGCATACCATGCATACATCTATGTAATTGCTTACATAATTGTAAATAGTCTGCCATAAGTGACAACTAAAAAGGCTACTGTGTGTGCTATCTCACTCTCGCACCAGGCAAATCTGTTTTCTCCAGAGCAATGGTCGTCAAAATTTCAACCTTCAAGGAAGCCTTTCCACATGGATGCATCTGCCATGGAACCACTGCCTGCTTGGCACAGAGCCCCAGTGCATTCCTGAGGATTCTGGGGCATGTTTTAGGATGCACACTGAGTTATCAGGTACCATCCTTGGGCATCTGCCAGGGCCCCAGAACCTTGGCACAGGCTACCACCATATCTTGGAACCAGTGTACTCCTATGAAAAATGAGTGCCAGACCTTGGAAGCCCATGTGGTTCTTCAACCAGTGCCATTGGTTCTTCTGGGAAACATTCCAATCCTTTCTCTTCCACTGCTTTTTGGCAGCAGTAGGCTGTCTGGAATTGTAGACCGTCTCTTGTTTTCTGATCGGTTGTATTTATAGACTCAAACTCCAGTTGGATTTATGTTTCCTACAAATATTTCCCCAAGTGACCCCCTTTCCTGCCTGGACAGGCACATGATCTGCTCAGTATTGGATGCTTGTATGTTCCTGCTGCCTTCCCTGTCTTAGATTTGTCTCAGGTTTTTTTGGCTAACTAGCCATTGCTTCCTTTATGAGTTGAGGAGAAGTCCTCTTTTGGTTCAGTAACTGGTTAAGAAAAAGAGAGCAGGAATAAATGGACAGTTCTTCCAAAAGAGGGGTGTAGAAAGTGGAGCACCCCAGTATCATTATTTGGGGCTGTGCTTTTTAACTTGCTTGTCAATGATTTAGAATGAGTGGTGAGCAAGAGGTATCCAAGTTTGCAGATCATATTAAATTGCTTGGGGTGGTTAAAAGAAAAAGGGAGTGTGAAGAGCTCACCAAACTGAGTGAACGGGCAGTAAAATGGCAAGTGCAATTCAATGTAAGCAAGCAGAAAATGATGCACATTGGGGCAAACAAAACAAAACAAAAACCTTACTTTCATATATATATGTTCATGGGGTCTGGACTGGCAGTGAGTGACCAGAAATGAGACTTTGGGGTCATAGTGGATAGTTCAGTGACGATGTCATCCCAGTGAGCAGCAGCTGTGAAAAAGAAAAAATTCATGCTAAGGATCATGTGTACATGGGACTCAAGTTCTGCATCTGTTGTGAAGACAAGAATTGGCCATCATAATTGACAGCATTGGCACTGGCAAATATCGCTTTGGTATGCCAACAAGCATGAAATTGGTCCATTGGTTTTGTTCAACAGCATAAAAAAAGAAAAACTATATATCCAAAATTCAGGTATACTGGATCTGAGTAATAAAAGAAATTAAGTGAATGATAATGTATGACATGCCACTTGATCATTTGGTTAATTTATTAGGTCTATTAAATGAGATTCTGTGAAATGAATATTCTGCTGATGGCAACTAAAATAGGCACTGCAGAGATCTGGCATAATGTTTAAGAGTTATCTATAAAAGAATGCTGTACTAAGTTTGGCATTTGGCATTGAGGATTGACTGCCAATATCTTTTCCTCTCCCCTTTCCTCCTTCTCTTCCCCATTCCCCCCTTTGGTTACTGCACTGTCTGCTTAAGAAATATGAAAAATGCAGCTTTAGAATATGATAAAATAAAGTTTGACACATTGCACAAATGCCAAAACTTACCACTGGTGATACTCAGAAGAGAGATGAAAGAGAAACATTTGCAAATATCACATCCATTTATTCAGATAATTTAATCATAGCTTTGATATAAACATGTATTGATTTATAACGCAGGAAAATCTCAAGTTGTGTTTTTTAAAGCTAAATTATACTGAAGGAAAGATGTATATTTCTCCTTAAACTTATAGAAATAACAGATTTTTGCCCACCTTCCCCCCTCTACTTAATTTTAATCACTTGAGTATCTCAGTCAGGCAACTTAAGCCAGGCATCCCCAACCTGCGGCCCTCCAGATGTTTTGGCCTACAACTTCCATGATCCCTAGCAAACAGGACCAGTGGTCAGGGATGATGGGAATTGTAGTCCAAAACATCTGGAGGGCCGAAGGTTGGGGATGCCTGACTTAAGCCCTGGGCCCACAATAATACATCCTAGCCTCTAAAGACAGGCATTCAGGACTCTGCATCTTCTTCCTAATTGCTGGTCTAAATAATCTGTTGTGAGATTTAGCTCCAGGTCTGGTTGCAATGGTTTTCTCTGCTCTCTTCCTAGCACTGATGTGAAAATCTCCAGCCTATAATTGCTGGCATCGCCCATAGCATCTTTCTAAAAAGAGGAACACAGCATTGGCCACCCTCCAGTGCCCTAGTAAAGTAGTTGTTTTTAATGATAAATTACACCTTCTTGTTACTGGCCCTGTTACTTTGCTCTGGAAAACCTTCCAAAGACTGATAAATACCATTTGGCCCTGGTGATTTATGAGTGACACCCAGCTTATGCCTGAGGAGGCAGTTTCCTTCACGGTTGCCAAGAAGAATGACCCTTTGGGCAGACATATTTCCAGTTTTACCTGAAGGCAGCAGCTGGGTTGTTTTTTTTAATGTCTGTGTGCAAAACCTGATAAAATTCCTATTGGCTATTTTAAGACACTTGACTTGAAGGGAAAAGGAGAGACATTCCCCCCTCCCCCATTTTTCCCCCTTGGTTTCAGATCATTCAGACCTGACTTTTATTTATAACTTCTCACTTTGCAGGAGGCAGGCTAGTTAGGGCTGGGCTTTCATGAATGCTCAAGCTGAAGGCATTCAGAGCAGCAGGTATTTGGCCTCTTTGAACAAAATCAGGTCACACGGTCTAAAAAAGTAGCCTGGGAAACAGGCAAACAAGCCGTTACTGCTTTCTCCCTTTGTCAGAAGCTGATTCCCTAACCCAGAATAGATTCCATCACTTCTCTGTGCTGCCGATGTTGATCAAGCCAATTCAGTTAAAGAGGTGAAGGGTTACAAATGGAGGTTCAGGTGGATATAACATTGATTACAGCACCATAAATTGTGCCCGAGCATTTTATTTCTACCTCTTCTCCTGGATGAACTTTCTGTCAATTGCTTCTTTGCATATATTGATAAAATGCTCACTGCTGTCTTACATCAAGAACATTTTTAAAAATGAACCCTCCATCCCACCCCTACCCCTTCCACCCCAGCCTGCTTTTAAAAAAAACACTGCCTTAGGTAGCATACTTAGTTTGCAGCTCACAGGGAAGCAAAGATGTGAGCTGGTTTCAGATAATTTCAAAGCAAACTGCTATGGCCACAAGTCTCCCAGAATCCCAGTGCCAATCCCATTGGTTGGTAAAGTGCTTGGAGATCTCCAATGTATGACAGAAATGTAAGGTTTTGTTAAAGTGCACGTAGCCCTCTTTAGAAATTAGCTGTGGGACTTTCCACTAGCTGTATAAAGATCCAAAGGGATGGTTGTTTTGTAATGCAATTTCTAATCATTTGCAAAGAGCGCAGCACATGTGCCCCCTGCTGTCTTCTACTAATTTTAACTGTAAGCTTTTATTATAATAGGACTGAATAAAAATAGCAACTAACATAACACCATACGCTGGAAACATTACAGCACATCGCAGATGTGAAGAGAGAATTGTCACATCCTTGCAGGGGAAACGTGGACATGCATAGCACATTAAGTGATAGGTGCCTTGTGAAATGGCCATGCAAATTGGCTCTTGCAGGCTGAGGTGGGCCCCACTGAATGGGACTTACTTCAAGGCAAGTGTGCACAGGATTGCAATTTATTCCCCATTAAATGCAGTAGGGCTTACTCCTGAGTATAGGCCTGGTAGGTTCTGAAGCCTGAGGTAATCAGGACCTCAAAATTCTTTTTTGTGTTGTGACAGGAAATCATGAACATTAAAATGCTGAGAATGACAGGACGATAGAATTGTAGAGTTGGAAGGGACATTTTTGATAGCCATCCTCTTATTTTGCTTCAGAAAGCCTTCTGATCTAACAAATACTATGCAACCCCAGGCCCCATCATTGATTTAGCATTGCAGCACTAAACTGGAAGTAACAGGGAAGTAGCTCGAGAAAATATTACTACCTGCTGCAGTCTTGTAATTAGCTACTTGCTTGGTCACATGGGCTGAATAAGATTCCACACTCACCCACCCACCCAGCGATCAGGAATATAATCTTTTGAAATGAATCACCCAGAGAGTAAGAAATACTTGTGGGCTAGTAACTCTTGTGGATTTGGAGGGCTAGTATAATGAGTGCCACATAAAATGTTCTTAGCATAAGCAGCTCTTTCTGTGGCTGCAAACATAAACATGTTGATGGTGCCCTCCTGACAATGTCTTGAAATATCTATCTATCTATCTATCTATCTATCTATCTATCTATCTATCTATCTATCTATCGTCTATAGCATTACCTTTTTAAACAAATTGCATAGGAAGCCACACCCACATTACCGGTACTTTGTGCCTCACTTCTTTCTGGTGTGGTGGTGTTACTGTGCATAGCTTATAGCACTCTGAGGATCTGTTCCTTCTAGCCCAGGGGTAGGCAACCTAAGGCCCGGGGGCCAGATCCGGCCCAGTCGCATTCTCAATCCTGCCCGTGGACGGTCTGGGAATCAGTGTGTTTTTACATGAGTAGAATGTGTCCTTTTATTTAAAATGCATCTCTGGGTTATTTGTGGGGCATAGGAATTCATTCATCCCCCCCCTCCAAAAAATACAGTCCGGCCTACCACAAGGTCTGAGGGACAGTGGACCGGCCCATGGCTGAATAAGGTTGCTGACCCCTGTTCTAGCCAATAACTGAGTGGCCACTTATAACAGCCTGTGTCTTCATGAGCTGAATTATGGGGTGGTCTCTAAGAGACAAGTGGATGTTAGAATGACAAGATGCAAAGTTTGGTCCAGCGCCTTTACTTATTAAATATTTGGAATTATGTAGAAAAGGAAATATAAGCAAGTGCAGCTTTTCTCAGCCCGGCATGACAAGTTGAACTTGCCCAAAAAAAATTCCCCTCATCTACATAGTCCAGTCCTCCTTTGCGTCTATCTCCTTACTGGGCATGGCTGGGTTTCAGGCACTTTCCCTCATCTTCTCTTTATCACTGTCTTTTTAAAGTCTTTGCTAACTCAAAGATGCTGAGGAAATAGACTTGTTTAACCAGAATGCTTAGTTTTAATCACGCGGAGGAGCAGTGCTCTGTGCAAGTGTTTGTGCCTTAGTCTCTGTGTCTCATCTCGCGCTGCCTCATGCTTGGACCCAGGAGATGCAAGTGACTCCCCTTTGCCCCCCCCACCCCTGCAGAGTGTAATAAGCAAGGGCTTCCCCTTCCTGCTGTCTCCGTGGCAGTTAAATTATATAGCCGTCTCCTGCATCGCTACTAATTCTACTCCTTCTCTGAGATGAAGACTGTAATTTGCAGCGTGGAGGAAAAGGCATTTTGCACTTCCTGCCGATACAGGTGGGAACAATGGACCAGGCAATTGTGAGGCCAGTAACACAAATCCTACAAGCCTTTCAGAGGCATCCATGTATAATAGGGAAAAAAATATTATTATTTGCTCCAGGCCTAACATTCCTCATGAAGCCTGGTAACTTGTGGAAGCTTTGAAGAAACATATGTGTCTTGGTACCTTCATTCTAGGGCAGGCATAGGCAAACTCCAGCCCTCCAGATGTTTGGGACTACAATTCCCATCATCCCTGACCACTGGTCCTGTTAGCTATGGATGATGGGAATTGTAGTCCCAAACATCTGGAGGGCCGGAGTTTGCCTATGCCTGTTCTAGGGGCTACCGGTATGCTTTACAGACAATTCTCTCTTTTGAATGCCTGTCAGTGGACAGCCCTTTATTTGAAGGTGTCTTTGTGTTTGAGCGCTATTCGGTCCAAGACTGGTTTAAAGATATAAAACCATAAGAGGAAGAAACAGGAGCCTTGAAATTGCTCATCAACAGTTAGATGCACCTGGCCAGCAGAACGAGCAGGTTCACATGTCACCTGGTGTCTTCCTCACTGAGGTGAGCTCTAATATATTTCTATTTAAATTGTAGCAACCATTTATGAATTTGCATCTATACACATAAGTGACCATTTTCAGATTTCATGCATATTATTGTCCTCATCTATCCTCTTTGTTGGTGATGCAGAGGCAGCCACCCTACGTCATTCTGATAGCCCTCTTGACAGTAGTGTAGCCACCATTTTTGAGTAGAAAAACTGCCAAGGTCACAGATTCAGCCTGCCAAACCTTGCCTTCTACAAATACATGTTTAACAAATAGATATCAGTTATCATCAATCAGATACCCTGAAGCTACTTTTTAGCAATTCTAAAATTGCTACTGAGCAAGTGTCCTTCCTTCCCTATAATGACTTGTATTTAACCTTTTTGTACAGTCTGGAGTGGTAACTGGAAATACTTTAGATAGTGACATCTCCTTCAAGTGGTTTTGAACCAATCAATACCTGAAAATGAAGATTTTCCTCCCATAAATTGGTTGTGATTTCTCCTTGAGAGATGACAGTGGTGGAATTAATTGTTTGGAATCCATCTTCCACGAAGCTGTGAGGAGTATATGTTTTGGGTTCTGAAGAACGAGGCCTGCCTACAAATGTATTTTTAAATGTCCTAAAGAACTTTTGTTATTTAAGAATCTAGAGTACAAACAGTGGAATCCTATACATGTCTACTCAGAAGTCTAACTGAGTTCAGTAGAGCTTACTCCTAGGTAAGCGAATAGAGGATTGTATATCTGTTATGATCTCTTTTCCTTAAGTATTTTCCCCACCTCTTGTTTAAAATTATTTGATTTTTCCTTGAATTATTAAAAACACGTGTCCAGTGGCGGCGGCTGTCCATTGGGACTGGGAAAATGGAAGGTAGGAAGCCAACTAATTCTACTGAGGCTAAGGAGGAGGAAACAGTCCGGGGACACCCCCTGGGCTGGTTGCAGGAATCAAGACAGTGCTCCATTTGCACTCATGGACCAGCCTCCACAACTGCTGCTAGTGAGCTTTATTATTTCTTTAGTAGATTGAACGCTGAAGCTGGGATCAGTTTGTGTTGAGCAAGTACCGTATGTAGCTTTTGGGACATAAATATTTATCCTTTATTGATAACCTTTCTGTTCAGCTGCCTTTCTATAATAAAACATTCAGAGTAGCATACACTGAAATGATAAAAGCATATAAAATCAATAGCATAAACATTAAATTGCCAAGGGCCAAATCAAGCAGCAGCACAGCATATTTATTTAAAATGCTTAAAAAACAAACAATCTTTTTTTTCCACCAGCCCCCTCATTGAGTCCAGGCCACTGAGCAAACTTTCCATGAGAAGAACTTTTCACAACTGCAGCCTTGCAGGAGAACCTGCCCCTAAGAGGCCACCAAAGCCAAAAGCCTAGACACTGATCTTAGTGCCTGTATACATATATGAGTATGGGAGACCGTGATCCCTCCCACAGGTGTACTAGACCTAGTGGTATCTCTGCTCTAGATTAAGCAACAGTGTGTTTTTAAAAGAGCCACATCGCTGCCACTAAGACAACAACTCATGTTTCCTCTTCACCTTTCTCCCCAGTAACACGTAGTAAAACATAACGTAAGAGGCGATGTCACTGCACTCCTTCATGGATGCTGCTTGTGTGGGGAAATTCTGTGCAATGGTGGCATTTTATTTCACTACGCACAATGCTGCTGCTTTCAGCATCAGTCATGCATCTCCTACTCCAGTTATGACTAGTCTTCATGTCTCTTGAGTGTCACCCCAGGGCTGGACCTGAATGTAAGAAGGAGGGTTGGTTCAACTAGATCTGCCAAAGAAGTCTGGAAACTGTGGTTTGTTAAAGGTGCTGGGGATTGTAGCTTTACAATGAGTGAACTACAGTTCCCAGGATTCTTGGAGGAAGCCATGTGCTTTAAACGTATGGTGTGGGAATTACAGAATTACCATATCTGCTTCTAAAGCAGCTGTAGGCATATAGAGAATTGGGCAGAGGGGAAATACATCAAGTTTAATTATTAATGTACAATTATTGCACAGATTAATTATTAACAGATATTGAGTGTTATTTATCTAGTGTCACAAGTGAATATTACTGAATGTGGATGGTTATTGAAAGGTTATGCTATATTTTACACACACACACACACACACACACACACACACTTCTCCCTCAGAGATTTAAAGTAGGGAGTGGATATTCCAAAACCCTAAGAAATGTATTGAAAGAGAGTGCCACCAAAGGGATACATGTCAGATCACCCAACATTTTCTACGTAGGCCTCTTAACCAGATTATTTCACCCTTATCCCATCTAAACTAGGATTCCTAAACTTTGGATTTGCCAGCACAATGAACACCAACAATGCATGTAATAAGTGACAGTGTACCTCTTTCCTGCAGCACGCAAGCAAAACATAATTTGTGAAGCAACCCTCAGATGAATGCTCTACATTGCCGTAATCATTTACTTTAATTTCAAGCAGATTTCCACACTTTTTTCAATATCTTTTATGCTGGCTAACCTCTTTAACCTAGCAATTTAATCATCCCTAAAAATAAAAGCTTTTATGTTAATATTGTGATTGTTTTCATCTGAAGAACAGTTTTACAAATGTAAAACCTCACTTTTGTTTTGCATTTCTTTCATGTGCTATATGTCATATATTTTTAAAGCTGAGCAACCTGGTAGATAATAGAAGGCTTTAGGAAACCCAGGCTCTTGAGTAAGCAAACATTACTCATTCCAAAAAGCCTTCAAACAGGGTACCAAGGGCCTTTCTAAACAATTTGTTTATTGTTCAGTAAATGCTTGGTGGTTTGAGAGATCCAGATGCAATGAAGTACCGTAGTTGTAATGCACCACCATTATTGTGTGGTGGGGAAATATCACACCAGTTGCCTCTATGTGTGCATTTGGATAGTACTTGTTAAATAACTGAAGATGCCACAACTTGCTGTCTCCAATACAACTTGCTGTCCCTTGGTCTTGGTGAGCTTTTTAACAATATACAAACATAAAACCAAACAATAAAAAGTTTAAAAACAAGTTAAAAGCCAAAAGTCAGTAGAACATTGCGGGGGATGTACTCTTAATTGCCTGCATAGGCCTGGTGGAATAGAAAAGTTTTCAGCAGGCGTTTAAAGGTTGGTGCAGAAGGTGCCTGCTGACAGACACACACACACACACACACACACACACACACACACACAATATCACTCCTGCAGAAAAGATATCCCTAAGGAACTGGAAATTGTTCTATTTCGCGTCATTCAATTGAATTGGATGGGAATTATCAGAATTATCAGCCAGGTATTGCTTTAGAATTTCGTGTTTTAGGGGGAGTATGTCTGAAAAGATCTCAAATTACATTTGTAATCCAAGTTAATTTATAATGAGGCAATAGTAGAGCTAATCTGATGGAGATGCTTTGGCGAGGCTCTTTGTGATACACCCAAACTCAGAAAAAGACCCAATCACTGATGAGCAAACATGTCACAACTTGTTTCTCCAAAGCTTGTGCTTTGGTGAACATGTAGGATGGGATGGTCAAACAAACCAAGCCAGACTGTTTGGTTCAGACATAATGCCAAACTATAGTTTTATACAAGACAACAAACCAACCATGGCTTCATATTGCTGTTTGTTGCCAGAAAACAGACCATGATTAGATGTTCAAACAAACCACTCTAGGACCAAACTTACTGTAACTTAGTGTTATGTGTGTGCTAGTAGTGCATTTGTGAGCCAAACCTAACCAGGATGCCAGTCCATTTCAGCAGTCTTAAATCCTTTGGACCAATAGATGGCAAACTGGGAGAGGGCATGACTAAGAGTAGAAAAATAAATGCATTATGAGAGAGGAATTTCCATTTAATTTTCTCTCCATCCCTTCCCCCTCTCCTTTTCTTTTTTAAATTGTCTTTTGTGAGCCTCTGAGTATTATTATTTTTGTATAAATGTGTAAGCTAGTTTGAATCTGATCCAAACCTTCAGTATTCTCTTATTGCCAAGAGTTACTCCACAGGTTAATGACATTGTGTAGAGAGAGGTACCGTACTTTCTCCCATCAGCTGTGTGCTTGTTGCTTTTGCAGTTAATTGAGCATCTTCTTTTTCATGTCAACAAAATGTGGGAACACTTGATTTGCTCTGGCTGTGCTATACATTATTTTTCAGACCTCTGCTCAGAACCTCTTTAAAAAAAGTTAAATGAATGAAACAAAAACCGTCCTTCAGTTTCTGCTCTTCAAAAGGGATTGCTATATGTTTGGCTGATTCTCGTGCCCTTCTCTGCATTCCTTTCCTTGTTCCCATACGTCCGGAATTTCCTGGACATATCCGGAATACAGCAGTCAGAAGCAGTGTCCAGGCGGAAATTGTCATAATGTATGGCAATCCATGTCAGCAGTGTCGTTTTTGTCCGATTTTCCTTAAAAATAGCTCCAAAATGTCATTTTTTGCCAACTTTTATGTCTGGATTTTTGAAATATGGCAACCCTACTTTCCTTTCTCTTCAAAGTTTCCTTATGATGTTTAGACAGTCAACCTACATATGGGCAAACTGGGCCCGGATCCATGGCCCTACCCTTTCATATCAGAGGGCCCATTCATTTGTTACCACAACAGCATGGTAGACATTGAAAAAAAATGGGTTCCCATGTAATTCTGCTTCACATCATATTGGAAACATACAGAAGCTCGGATTCATGGAATCACCCAAATTATGGCATTATTTCCCATACCAGTATTAGTAAGCAGAAAGGTGTAGCTCTGATGTAGGATATTTAAAGGAAATTTGAGGTGGAGGAAGCATGGGCTGGTTTATTTCATTCTTAAAACTGTAGTGGACTCGTTTGCAGATTTGACTGGATTAGCACAGTGACTTGGGACAAGAAACTAATGGAAGAACTCCATTTTTTTTAAATGATGACAATTTGTAATTTATCCATATATGACTAGAGCATAAACTAGAATTCACCCATTTCAAATATTCATATTTGATATTTGAAATTGGAGCAGTTTCAAACATTTGTCCATTGCAATGTGTACTTCTGTGGAGAAATACTGCATGTATGTCTATCTATTTATGTTTCCAGCTTTGGAAAAGATTTCTGTGGCCTCTATTGATGTCCGAGAGTAACTGTCAAGGTTTTGAGGCCTTATGTTGTTGCTTTGTTCAAGGCCAATTCAGCTGTAGCTATTTAGTGACAGGTTCTGAGAATGGAGTGGGGAATGAAGAGAGACAATCACTTTTTATATTTTTAGACAGGGCCTGGGTCAGGTAAATTAATTTGATTAGTCTGGGATACATCAGGTTCTGATTGGCTGGGGGTTCTAAGGTGAAGAAGCAGTAGTCAACTGTCATTTGGTGAAGACAATTTTGAGGGAGATGTGTGGCAGTGCCAGAGAAATTTGAGATGAAAATGGATAACCAAGGCTTGAATATTATTTCCTGCTGCTACAACTGTGCTGGTGAAGATCCGAAGACGGGAGCTTTTTGTTGACCTGTGTAAATATCTTACCAGAATAAGGTTATACAAGCAGCCTTTTTAAAAATCAGCTAAACTGTCCTAGTCGTCAGAAGTACAACTGGATGAGCTTTGGGGCAGGATTCACTTAACCGAGCGTGCAAGCACAAGCCAATGCAAGAGTTCCCACTGGCATGATGGGGCTCCCCCCCCCCATTCCACTCTGGGAGATTGGGAGAACCCCCAGAACAGAACATGAGGGGAGGGGGAATCATTCTATCTGGCAAGCAGAAATCTTTGTGTTGATGGAAAAATCAGAAGAGCATGATACTGAATTTCTTCCATGATGACAGAGGAAGATTGTACCTAGTAGCCGGACCAAGTTTTGAACGAATTTGGCTGGGTTGGTTTTGGGAATTTGGTCTGAGGTAAAAGACTTTTGGACGCTGGTGTCAACAGATGCATTTCTTGAGTTCTTACAAACTGTCATCAAGCACATTTAGGATATCGGTGTAAATATCAGTATTCCCTTATGTATGGAATATATCTTCAATAAACAATCTCAGTTAATAGTTCAATCTGTCTCCAAGGTACCGGTTGGCTTTAAAATAATTATGAGTGGCAGTGGGAAAGGGTCACATTGAGGAACTCTGAGTTGTTGTGACAGGGAGTCTGATAGATCCTGGAATATAAAAAGAAGCACAATTATCTAAACTTGTATTTATAAGAAGTGGAACTGAAGGAACCTGTTCCCCATAACTTAAAGGTAAATGTAAAGGGACCCCTGACCATTAGGTCCAGTCGTGACCGACTCTGGGGTTGCGGCGCTCATCTTGCTTTATTGGCCGAGGGAGCCAGCGTACAGCTTCTGGGTCATGTGGCCAGCATGACAAAGCCGCTTCTGGCGAACCAGAGCAGCGCAAGGAAATGCCGTTTACCTTCCCGCCAGAGTGGTACCTATTTATCTACTTGCACTTTGATGTGCTTTCAAACTGCTAGGTTGGCAGGAGCAGGGACCGAGCAATGGGAGCTCACCCCGTCACGGGGATTCGAACCGCCGACCTTCTGATCGACAAGCCCTAGGCTCTGTGGTTTAACCCACAGCGCCACCCACGTCCCCATAACTTACTCTTATCCATTTTATAATGTGCATATGTTTCGGGTTAGCAAGGGAGAAGCATAATGGAAATACTGTGTCTAGGGGTAGCATGTCCTATCTTGCTGCTTGAGGTGAAACAGGAAGTGCCACCCTTCCCCCTCTGCCACTGCCTGTACCGCCAACATCACTGCCTGTTTCCGGTCAGATCTTGCATGCTCCGCAAGATCTCACTGGAAATTGGCACTGATACCAGAGGTGGAGGCTTCTGCCACCTGAGGCAAATGCTTCATCCGGCCTAATGGCTGGGCCAGCTCTGATTGTTTCAATACTATTAGATGGGTTGAAACTGCCTGAGGTTGTGTAGGATACCTCCTCCTCTGGCAGAACACGTTCAATATGGCCTTTGGGGCAGTGCTGTTTAAAAGTGTATTGTGGATCCAAAATGTATGTGGCTTCCCTTTAGTGTATTCATAGTGGAAATAGGTATGTGTTTTCATTTCCATGGCAGGCTTTGATACAGCATTCAACCCCAGTTCTTGATACTCTTACTATCAGCCCAGGATATCTAGCTATTTTGTTGCTCAGTGCAAGATAACTAAGTGAATGTTCAGAACTGAACACAGAACTCTAGGTGAGCCGTATCATTGATGTATATACCCACGTTATTACATTTATAACAATTTTTATTACTCTTGATTTACTCTTCTGCTTTTTCTTTTCTCCTCCAGCTGTGCCTTAAGAAAAAAAAAAGCCAAACCATTAGGTTTTTCATGATAATGCTTCACCTTTTTCCAAGAGAGGTTACTGTTAATTTAGAACACAGAGTTGTGTCTGAGTGGTTTAAAACATTCCTTTCAGTGTCCATTACTTTGAATTTCTATCAGATGATTTTCATAGTCAGTTGTGCTGCTTTATCCCCTGAATGTCCTAAAGCACTTCAAGTGGACTGTACAAAGTACAATGCTGACTAAATAAGTGGTGTGTCACCTGCCAATCTCACCAGTTCACCTTTTTTTATTGATTTCTAACCCTATTGAAGCACAAAAGCATCACCAGTGGTACAGCCAGGTAATTTAAGACTCTGAACTTGATGGTCTTATGGGTCAGCCTCCTCTTTAGGTGTTAATGTGCATTTCTTCACTCACTTAAAAATGTGGTAAGCAAATCCTGCTTAGAGAGATAGGAAGATACTATACTATACAGGCAGTGACCACTTCTAGTGTCGTCCCAACCCATTGCATTCTGCCCCACCCTGCCCTGCCCCCATTCTGCCCTCTTCCAGGTACAAAAGGACCTGCTTATCAGTGATCACGAATCAATTGGACACACCTAAAAATGGTCACCTCCTGTACTACAGTGAAATATTTAACTCTTTCTTTGATTGTCCTTGAATCTGCCCACCACACTTGCCATCTTCTTCTGACACACCCTTTGAGAACCACTGCTCTAGGTGATAGGAAGAAGAAGGGTTTTAAGCTGAGACATTTTGTGTTACAGAATTTCCTTATGACACACTGTTTCCTAGCACTTGTTGAGGTCCTCTTCACACTTGTTTCTACTGTTGATGTTGTCCTCCATTTCTGAATTAGAATCAGTTCCCTTCAGCTCTAAAGGACCTATATTATTAAAAGACTTAGATGTTCCTGACCCAATGACCACTGATTTTAGACGCCTACCATATCATAAACCAAAGATTTAAATTCACTACAGTCTGTTTTCGTTTGCTTCATTTTGCCTGGCTGTGATGAGAATAGCTCTCAACAATTGCTGGAATAATTTCAAAAAATAGGCAACGTTCTGGTGCTGTGATAATTGTTCTATGGAGAGTCATGCAGCTGGAGCGTTATGAAATCATAAAGCACACTAATTATGTTCTATGGTTCTGTGATGCTGTGCAATAAGACTTGCCCTGTAAAAGTTAGGGACAGCTGCTGAATCCCTTTATTACCAGCTGAGACAGCAGAACTAGAAGTATTGGTATGATCTGTCTGCCTGTGGTCTAGCCTGCCATTGAAACTGTCATGAATTGATAGTACTTGTTTTAGGGGAGCCACAGTTGTTCAGCTTCTTTGGGGAGAGCCAATGATCTACCAGTGATCTACCGCAGACATCCAGTGATCTACTGGTAGATCACGATCTACCTGTTCGACATGCCTGCGCCTAATAAGGCCCCTGAGTCTCAGCAAGCCTGTTCATATCGCCACAAAACTGTTAATAATCCCGTCAGCTTTTTCCTGTTTCCTTTTATTGGAGGCACTTGTACAGCTAACCTGTGGGTTTCTCTCCTCAGGGGCACCCTCTCGTGATGTCCTTCTGGTCTCAGCCATCATCACCATCAGCCTTAGTGTTACCATTGTCCTGTGTGGGATCTGCCAGTGGTGTCAGCGCAAACTGGTAAGTCATAACCGTGTGCATTTGGGTATGTTGAAAAGGGAAACAAAACAGGTGGAAATACTTTTTCCCCTCTGGGCAAGCCAGCTGTTTGAAAGCTTCAGGGTCCCTCTGGCTGGAATAGACTGTGGCACAGGATGCAAAGAAGCATGCTTCTAGGGGGTGAGAGTCAAGCAGGAGTTTAATTACAATGCTGGTTGATAAAAATAATGGTGTTTATACGGTGCCCCCAGTCCCTGCTAAATGCTTGGGGCATAACACCAGCAATTAACGTGGGACTGTAGCTCTGTTCCAACAACAGTAATTAACGGATCAGAAGCTATATGTAGGGAGAAACCAAACCAAGTAAATGAAGGACTGGAAAGGGGCAAGTATGAAATGGGGAGGGGGGGAAACAGGTGGATGGCAGAGAAAAGTAGATCATTGCTGAACCTCAAATATGAAATGGAAAGGAGATGAGGTGGTCAGATGCAAAAGAAGACAGGTCTCCTCTTCTGCACTTTTAATACCTGTGCTGAAGAGGGCATTTCAGCACGTATAGCATGTGTGGCCAGCTACACCTGGCTCCCAAATCGGTGGTGGGAGTGCCCTGGAAGCAGAGTAAACAAAAGTATATTCACAGCATTATTCATGCCACCTGGAGAACAAACGATGGTATCTTGAACTGAAATCCTGGTGCTGATTATAGTAGGCAAAAATATTTTGGAATTATGCCTGGTTTTATCGGGATAGGGAGATTCTTTCATGGAGCATGTAACCATCAGTTTGTGCCTTGATTTGATTACCCAAACTCTGCTGACACTTTCTCAGGAATATCAGACCGCTTTCAAACGTTCTCCATGCATATGCAAACATACACACAGAAATACACCCTGCAGAGGGGACTGACTCAGGTATGGTTTTTGCATGGCTGACAGAATGCATTTCATGGTGACCTTTTTATTTTTTATTTTTTGAGGCACACCCCCAATATCTTGCTGAAATGTATCACATGCTCTATCTCTCCTCCATTCATACTGTTTCACAGAAGCAAATGCCTCTTTTCTGCTTAGGTAATCCCACAAATGAAATCAGCTATGATGTACATTTCCTATTCATTCTGATACTTATGCTGGACAGTCTATGAGTTTATTACATTTCTCTGCAGTTCAGAAAGTGGCAGCATCCATGATCATGGGAATAGCTGTTCTGGGTAAAAGTTCTGGGCTGCTGTGAACTTTAGGCAGTTCAGTGTGGAAAAGTAAAAGAGGCTTCTTGTTCATAAAGACCTCATAGAGCAGGGCTGCAGTTGGGTCAAGGCCACATGGTGCAGCCACTTTGCTGAAGCTAAGCAGGTTAATATCAGGATGGGAGATTGCCTGAGAAGACTACGTATGTCACCTTGAGCTTCATGTAGAAAGAAAGGCAGAATATTAATGTTCAAAATAAAAATGTAAAAAAGAAGCTTAGAGTTCATTTCCGATTTGTGGCACGCATGAGCTCTGTTCATGCATTGCTTACATGTAAGGCACTCATATAATCCATCTGGAGTGGGGCTGCTCTCCAGCTACTGTGCATGGAGTGCAGTTTCTGCAAGGGAATCCCTACAGATGAGAAGTTGTACATTAGGGCTTCATATGTTCAGGGCCTTCGTTCGTGCCGGGTTCCTGCTGCTCTCACAGGGCTTCTCTTGCAGACAGCTGCTCTTAATGCATGATTGTTGGAAGCAGAGCTAGTGCAGCAATATGGAGCTGGAGCAAAAAGCGCAGTCCCACTCTGGTTTGAAACTGTGAGTGCTGTATACACGTGAATAGTTCTATACAAGGAAACTGGGCTGCTCTCTTCCATGCCTTACAGGGCACACTGCCACTGTGGCTGGCAGCTCCTTTCCAGGCAATCCCTGTAGATATATGGTTAGGTTACCCTCAATGGTGCAGGGAGTCCAGTTGTCTTCTCTCAAAATTATTCTGCTACATTTTTTTTAATTTTTCATGCACTTAAATCAGACTATTCTTTACATTGAGAAATAACAGTTCTTTAAAAAGATAGTGGAAAGTTCCATCTTGCAACATGAATGGTTCAGTTCCTCTCCCTCTAACCTCATGCAATTTTGTGACCTTTTTTGAATGCCTTAGAGGCTGCCCTCCCAGTGTGGGGGTAGTTATCTGTCGAATAACGAACCTTTTCACAAAACTTTCTTTTTATTTTATATAGTTCATTTTATTAACAGTTTTTAAATTTTTCATAAATGTAACATTTTTGTAAGACCTGAGGCATTGTTAAAACAGCCAAGAAAATTGGAAGGCATGTCTAATCTAATTTATTTTTAATTAAAAAGCAGGGGGGCAGCAGTATCCCAACACAGTAAGCTTATCACTCTCAGCCAATAAGTTTAGAATGTGATGCATGCTGGCTTTTTTATTTTTAGGGTACTTGTGTACAAATGCTATGATTTTTAAATATTCGTGTACCGCCTTTCTACATTACTGTACTCAAGGCAAATTACAAGCCATAGGAATCACAAAATAGACAATAAAATTCACATTGCCAACTTACAGCAATTCAAACTATAATTCTAACCAACAAAATGAAAGAATCTAATTTGTATGTAGCATTTCAAGATAATCACAACACAATATCAGTGTGCAACAAAACAAAATCACTCCCATCAATTGCAACAAATAAACAAGCACAAACCACCATTTCAAGGCCTGTCCACCCACAGCAGGCAGTCATGCCACCCAAACCACTCTGATCCTGAGAACATACCACATTCAACTCCATAGACTCAGGACCAAGATGATTTTGAATTGACAGGTCTTGGTGCCAGAGTGTAAACTGTCCTGTGCTTTTGTCATGGACTCAGCAGCTGTACAAGACCCTGTGATTCCTTCTTTCAGTTCTGGCCCAAGCAGCTCTCAGTGAATCAAAAAGCTGTGAGGTGGGAGGGGCAAGGCAGACAAGCTTCTAAAGTCCAGATAGTTCCACATCTGCCCTTTCCAGCATCATATTTATATCAAGCCTTTTCCCAGGGTGCTAAGGGCATCACATAGCCACCTTCTGAAGTAAGCTGAGCCACCAAGTGAGCTTTGAGATCTGTGAGAATGTAAGCCTCTATTTCTCCAGTCTAAATCCAGCCCTTTATCTGCTACACCACACCGGCTCCCTGGTTGTGGCAGACATTCACTCATCTTCTAAATAATCCATCTGTAGCAGCTTGGTCTCTCTCAAGTCCCAACATAAAAGCCCCACTTCAATGCCAGTGAAGGGAAGAAAAGCAGCAAAGATCAAGATCATCAATAAAAGGTGAGAAGTTTGTACCTTTTCAGAAACCCATGTTTGCAAACAACTCTTTGCAAGACCTGGATGTTTGTGGGATTTAAATTTACTGCTACACAGACAGGTTAGATAAGCAAAAGCATAACAGATGGAAGCTAGAGACTGGCACCATTAACTAGGGCCTGGATCTTTTTGTGACTGCAAAATCTTTTACTAATTTCCATGCCTGCTGTCAAAATAAAGTATGGATTGAATGTAGCCCAGTGAAGTAATATATGCATACAGTTGCTCCATTTGGTAGCTCACTGAGCAACAGGCAGGCTAATCTGGTGCATGGCACCTACGTCACTGAAAAGCCCCATGTATTCTTTAACCAGCTCTTCTTTTCCTCCTCCCTTCCTCCCCACTCCTTCTTCTCAGCTCATGCAATAGGTCATGGCAGCTCATCTGGAGAAATACTTGTGTCTGTGTTGTGATAAGGTAATTGTCCCTCAGGTCTCCATGACCTAAGGTTTTGATCACAACTTCCAGCCATCACTTTAATGTTCCGCTTCAGTTTGTCTCCCCCTGCTTGTCTGTTTTAAAGCCAGTGGCCTTTGACCATTATTCAATAGAATAAGGTGTCAGGAAATACACATGGCTTCCCCAGCATTCACTGACCAAGATCTCAGCACATAAAGAGTGCAAATGGGACCTGGCTTCCGAAATCTGGGGTGGGTTCCTTTAAATGGAAGTGTGTTTTCAGCACTGATTTCATATTCGGGGGGGGGAGACACTTCTGAATAAGTCATTTATTATTTTGGCACGATATTTTTGTTGCTATCTGTGTCGCCTAATGATAGGTACATGAAGACTTGAAGTGTGAACCTATTGTCTTACCATCAGCAGAGAAACACTTTCTTGTTTTCTTCTCGGAGGAACTGTAGGTCTTCCACATGGAAGCAATTGTTTCATTAATGTGGAGACTCTGGGCCAAACTTGGTGGTGAGGCGTATTTGAATCAGCCTTCTCCAACCTGGGGCCGTCCAGATGTTTTGGACCACAGCTCCCATAATCCCTGGCCAGTGGTGATGCTGGCTTGAGCTGCTGGGGGTTTTAGTAAAAAAATACGTGGAGGGCACCAGGTTGGCAGAAGCTGGTTTAAACCAGCATGCATCCAGGTGCATAGAAACAGGAGGGGTGGGTTGATATTCAATTTGGGTCACTTCTGAAAAGCAGAAAATACTGGATTAGGTGGTCAAATGATATAAGGGAGAGTCGAATGTTCCTAAAAAGCACATAGCTAGGTATCTGTTAGCAAAAAAATCTCTTCTTTAGTAGCAGCCATTGCTTTCCTAACTGGTGGTGGGGGTACTTGTTAGGGATGTATCAGTTACTGTCACACACAAAAAACAACACACGAAGTGAGGCAGGCGTATGGAATCAAAAACTCACAATGAGCTTATTCTGTAGACCATGGGTAGGCAATCTAAGGCCTGTGGGCCAGATGTGGCCCAATCACCTTCTAAATCCGACCCGCAGACGGTCTGTGAATCAGCGTGTTTTTACATGAGTAGAATGTGTGCTTTTATTTAAAATGCATCTCTGGGTTATTTGTGGGGCATAGGAATTCGTTCATCCCCCCCCCCAAAAAAATATAGTCCGGCCCCCCACAAGGTCTGAGGGACATTGGACCGGCCCCCTGCTGGAAAAGTTTGCTTACCCCTGCTGTAGGCATGGCTGACACTATTTAAATGTTAAACAGCATTAGTAATATTAATACCCTTTGCAGAACACCTTTCATGCATCCAGTACAACTGTGTGCCACAAAATTTACCTGAGGGGGAAAGAACTCTGCAGACCAATGCAATGCCAGAAATTGCAGCAATTAACTAATCCTAGCATGAATAGCCACTTTAACACTGCTGTGAATCATTAGTTGTTTTCTGCTTGTTAGAGAGACCAGTTGGACTGAATGCAGCCTAATGTGTTAACAAGTAACGTGAGAGAGAAGGGAAAAGGTGGGTAGTAGGATTGTCCCAGATTCTACCGTGTTTCTCCTAAAATAAGACAACGTCTTATATATTTTTCCCCCTCAAAAAAACACAGTATGGCTTATTTTGGGGGGATGTCTTATTTTAACTGCTCCGCGTCGGGACGCAGCTTAAGCAGGCATCCGCATACTTCGGCCCTACAGATGTTTTGGACTAAAATTCCCATCATCCCTGACCACTGGTCCTGTTAGCTAGGGATGATGGGAGTTGTAGTCCCCAAACATCTACCATTTGGGACTATAATTCCCATCATCCCTGACCACTGGTCCTGTTAGCTAGTGATGATGGGAGTTGTAGTCTCCAAACATCTACAATTTGGGACTACAATTCCCATAATCCCTGACCACTGGTCCTGTTAGCTAGGGATCATGGGAGTTGTAGTCCCCAAACATCTATAATTTGGGACTACAATTCCCATCATCCCTGACCACTGGTCCTGTTAGCTAGGGATCATGGGAGTTGTAGGCCAAAACATCTGGAGGGCTGCAGTTTGGGGATGCCTGGTCTTAAGGGAGAGGCGCCACATCCCTATGTCTTATTTTCAGGGGATGGCTTATATTTCTCAAATGTGTAGAAATCCTGCTACGGCTTATTTTATGGCTACGTCTTATTTTAGGAGAAACAGGGTATATAGGCAAAATTATCTGTGTAAAAGCAAAAAATATCAACAGCTGTAGTGGAGCCAAGATCCAGTATCATTCAAAGCTGATTAATTTAGCTAGCTACCGGTATTTATTATATTTATATATCACTTCACAGACCAAAAAGAAGTCGTGAAGCAATTTGCAGGACAATAAAAATGCAAAGTACAAAATGCAATAAGAAATTCAATATGCAATATAATATAATGCTGTATACAATAAGAAATTGAAAGCAAGTTGAACTTGCATTCAAACAAACACATATAGAATTGCACTGTAGAGCTGCAGTCCTAAGCAAACTTGTTAGGAAAGACATCCCATTTAACTCAGTTGGATCAAGCATATTTAAGACCAGGCTGTGTTTGTCCCCATATTTCATTCTATGTATTTAATGCAGGGATGCAGGAAAATGCCTTGTCTAGCTCAGTATTCTCTTCACCAACTGGCAGCAACTTCTCTAGGGCCTCAGGCAAAAACCAGGGACACCAGGTATTGAAATAGAGATCTTTTGCATGCAAAACATGTGCTATACTCACTGAGCTAATTTAACTGTAAAATGGAAAGGCTTAAGTCATATGTTTAGCTTCAAGGAAAACTATACTATCACATTCGAAACCCCTGCATATTCATGTTTTTGTCAGAGATGTCCAGATAATGTGGGAATAGAACCTATAAATAAGGAAACAAAATAAAGCACCTTAGAGATCAACTAAGTTTGTTAATAATAATAATAATAATAATAATAATAATAATAATAATATCTTTATTGTTATTGTCCCCTTTTGGGGACAACAAAATTACACGGCTGCTCCATCCACCCAGATAGGTCACTCCACGCAAAAACAAAACAACTACAAAAACACTAATTAAAACCATACAGTATGATACAGCATAGCAGGTAAGATTAGATGACTTTCAAAGTCCAGGCTTCCCATTCAAGGCCAAGATCGCTCTGGAGAAGAAACTGTTCCTAAGACGGCTTGTTCTTGTCCTCATCGTCCTGTATCTGCGTCCTGACGGCAAGAGCTCGAAGAGACGGTGACCAGGATGTGATGGATCTTTTACTATGTCCAGTGCCTTTCTGTGGCACCTCATGGCATAAATCTGCTCTAAGGTGGAAAGCGAGCAGCGAGTTATTGGTATGAGCTTTCGTGTGCATGCACACTTCTTCAGATACACTGAAACAGAAGTCACCGGACCCTTATATATAGTGAGAGGGTGGGGAGGGGTATTACTCAGAAGCAGGTCTTAAAATTAGGTAAATACAACCTCAGATGAACACATGACATATTGCATCGTGTCATGATTTGCTTAACAGATATAAAGCCAAAAATGGAAAAGCCATGTGTGAAAAACTAAGTACACTTTATGATTCAGTAGCTTGTTGAGCCACCTTAAGCAGCAATAACTTGAAGTACTTGTTTTCTGTAGGACTTTATCAGTCTCTCACATCGTTGTGGAGGAATTTTGGCCCACTCCTCTTTACAATGTTACTTCAATTCATCGAGGTTTGTTGGCATTTGTTTATGCACAGCTCTCTTTAAGGTACCACACAGCATTTCAATTGCGTTGAGGTCTTGACTTTGACTGGGCCATTGCAACACCTTGATTATTTTCTTTTTCAGCCATTCTGCTGTAGATTTGCTAGTGTGCTTGGGGTCCTTGTCTAGTTGCGTGCCCCAATTTTGGCCATTGTTTGGGTTTTGCATGTACAGGGGGGAAAACGAAAGTATAAGATTTGTCCAGAGAGGTAAAATAAGGGTTCTTTGCACGCATCCAGAGTTTGCAACAGCTGATGATGCTTGCTTTCTGTCAGAGAAAGTGTTTGCCGATCGTGAATCCTGTCAGTGAATGAAGATGTTTTAGCCAGTGAGAGACTCTTGCTGAGTGACGCTTCTTCATGCTTGGTTCAGCTTTTATTATTTAGCTTGTTAGGAGATGTGATAATTGAATGTTTTGCTGGAAATGTTGGTGCAGCATGAAAATAAGTTTTCAGAATTATCTGTGTACAAGTGAAGAGCCTAAGGAAGGGGGGGAATAATGGTTTGGGTGTTGTTGTTGTTGTTATATTTTGTTTCTGCCGTTGTTATATTTTGTCAACATTCCCCCCCTTTACTATAAAATTAGAAGTTTCTTTTGATCTTAAGTATTTTCAACCTATTGTTGTATTGCTTACTTCTTTCAATATTTGTATGCATTTGAAGTACACTTTTATGACTTAGGTAACTCTAACCATGACTTAGGTAACCCAACCAGCCATGCTCCCTGCCCTGCAACTACCATCGTTCATTCTAGGAACCCTCTGATTGCATGCATGTAGCCCAATGTCTATGTTTCTGGCTTCTTAAAAGACATAATGAGCATGCCATGCTCCAAAAAGGGCCATGAATTTGCAGGATATAATGGAATTTCCCCCCAACCCCTGCCACCATGACTCCTGTGGTTTCCTGAGGTCAACGTGTCACCACTGCTTTCGCAAACAGTGTATTTTGTTTTAAAACAGTGAGATATACTGTATATTAGTGATGCAGAGCTGTAGCTGGGGGAGGGGGGCTAGCCAGGTTTTTTGCCTCAGGTGAAGCCTCCAGAGGGGTGTCATTGACCCAGCCTCTGTGTGTGTGTGTGTGTGTGTGTGTGTGTGTGTGTGTGTGTGTTCACAAATGCATGTGGAGGAGGTGAAACAGAGAGAGGGGGGAAATGTGACCAACAGAACAAAGGTGGCATCAAAAGGAAAATGCCTGCTGGCTAGAGCCACTTGCTTTAGAAAGAGAAGGGAGGTTGCCAGAGGGTTTGGGTAGTGATTTTGTGGAACTTTTGGAAAGCTTTTTGGTCAAGAATCTGAAGAAAGAAAGTGGGTGACTTTGAGGCAACACTAGGGGACAGGCTGAAGTCAGTGTTTCATTTCTGCAAGAGAGCAGTAGTGGATTCTTGTGGGTAATGAGGGAAAGAGAATATGAGATTTTGTGGTGTGACCGCCAAGAAAGAAGGAAAGAAAAGAGCGCAACCCTAAGAAAAACAGACCTGATCAGGTTTGAAAGGAGAAGAGGAGAGAGTGTGATGGATCCAATTAGATATTTGCATATATTTAAATGAATTGCATATGCAAACATGGTTACCTTTCTCTCTAGGAGAACTGAGTGCACATCCCACACACAACACACATCCATCATATTTCTCAACAGCCTCTGCTAAGGTAGTTTCAAACATGCATTTAGTGAATGGAAATCTGCAATTTTGCATGAATTGTAGTCTCTACCACACATATAGGCACACATCTGAAGAAAACAGATATAGTAATAACATGCCTCAAAAGATATCATGCTACTGATGCATTGGATCAGAACTAGCATGACTACTGTGGAGCTAAGAATAACATTCAATTTTTAAAAATAATCAGATGAAAAATCCTTTAGCTGTTCCAGACACCCCACATGCCTGGCATTCAGCATCGTGCTGTGGCTTGTTTTCTCTCAAAAAGAAAACCTCTCTTGGCTCATCTAGGGATTCAAAACTGGGTCAAGTGTTCCAAAGATGGCAAATTCCCCCCCCCCCCGTTATCAACACTGAAAATGCATTGATAAAAATAAAACTGTGTGGTTTCCTTCTCCCTGAGCACAGGAATATAACATGTTGGACCAGGATCAGTAATAATTAGGATAAATAAATATAGCTGGTATTTAATTTGAAACAGTATCTTGCATCTTAATGCAAGCATTAGCAACATTTCATCTGCCCTGCTTGGAAACTTGCCACGCACAGCCAGTCACTTGCTTTCTTGACACCGTTCCCCACTCTCCCTCTTGTCTATATTGGGACTGCTAGCCAGCTTATATCTGGCAACTATCTCACTCCCTCAGAAGAAACAAGGTCCAGCTCCCCAGATTCAGACTGCTTACCGGTAGTTTGCCAGTGCCTTACAGAAGATGGGAGGTTGTGTGTGGAATACGTTCATGAGTTAAGCAGCAATATCGCCCCATTAATAAGTAAAGATGCTCATCTGGGAGCCAAATTAATAAAACTGGCTTTCACAGAGTGAGCAAGATGAATTGAAGATTTCGCTGATCAGAGATAAACAGGCAACAGCCTTGCCTAGTTCAGATTCATTCCAGTGACTGGCACACCGGGGGCCCCCCCACACAAAAAAGCCCTCATGGTGACAGGAAAGACAACCCGCTCTTTGCTTCCGCCAGATGGAGTAGATAGGGATAAGTGACTGAGGGAAAATAGATGCTGGCTGGCTGAATGACTTTCTTGACAGGTAGTGGAGCTACAAGGCACCCATCTTCCCCAGAATTGACTTGGTTATCTTCATTCTTGCTAAGAGAGTGCTTCTGCTGTCTGCTGTTTCTGTCCTGCCATGGTTTCCCTTTTTGGTTTGTGGAGCGTGTGGGTAGCTTATTAATTAACTCATTACATTTTTATCCTGTCTTTCCTCTAAGGAGCTCAAAGCAGTGTATCTGGTCCCTGTCCCCACTTCTTATTTATTTTATTTTTTTAATTTATTATTTGTACCCCGCCCATCTGGCTGAGTTTCCCCAGCCACTCTGGGCGGCTCCCAATCAAATGTTAAAACAATACAGCATTTAAAACAATACAGTTATTCTCACAACAACCCAAGGTGGATCTTTGGAAGCATGGCCAGTTTGGTTGCACCGGGTGCAGAGCTTCTGGGGCACCGCGGAAGGCAGGGGGAACCAGATTTTGGTGTCGCACAGGGCACTCCTGAAATTTGAGGTGCCAGGGTCCACCACTGCAATAACCCTCAGAGGTAGGTTAGTTTCAGAACTAGTGGCTAGCCCAAAGTCACCTAATGAGTTTCACAGCTTAGTGAGGAGTTGAACCTGGCTACCTCCAGTCCAAGTCTAAACACACATCAACTGCACTAGCTAGTGTGGTGTGATGGTTAGAGCAGTGTTTCCCAACCAGTGTGCCTCCAGATGTTTTGGGACTACAATTCCCATCATCCCTGACCACTGGTATTGCTAGCGAGGGATGATGGGAGTTGTAGTCCCAAAACATCTGGAGGCACACTGGTTGGGAAACACTGGGTTAGAGCATTGGACTATGACCTGGAAGGCCGGGGTTCAAATCTTCACTCAGCCATGCAGCTCACTGGGTGACCTTGGGCAAGTCCCCATCTCTCAGCCTAACCTAGCTCACAGGGTTGTTGTGAGGAAAAAATGGGGATGAGGAGAGCCATGTACACTATTTGAGCTCCTTGGAGGAAAAGGTGGCATATAAATGCAATAAATAAACAAACAAACCACACTGAAGGTGTGGCTGAGCTGCAAGAGCAGCATGTGGCTCTTCAAGGTGGTCAGCTGGATCTGCGTGAGCCAACTAGAGAAGGATAATCTTGTAGGCTTTTTGTGTGGCTTTGGGGAGAGCAGGTTTGCATACAGATTTCTTCAGTGAAAGCCAGTCTTGCTAGATGCGTGAGAACGTGTGAGGTTTCTGTAGGAGGTGCACAATCCCTTACATTCTCACACCCTTTTGTGTAGAATCATTTGATTTTCCTAAATTCCTGCTTACCTACCCACCACCAAATGACTTATCTAATGATTTGTTTTGCTTTTCTTTCACTGTATGTGTGCTATTCAAGGGAAGACAAGGAGGAAATATAAGAAGGTGGGGAGCTCTCCAGGATTGTGGGAGGAATTAAAAGAATTACAAAAGAAAATATATGTGTGCTTGCCATGTGCACAACAATCTCGGAGTCTCTGTGTGAAGTTTTCTAGGCACACTGGCAGCTTTGCAACTTTGGTGAGGGGAGGGATACAGGGAAAGGAGGCAATTGCATCCCAGACCCCAGTAGCAAATGTTGATTATGCATAACTGTGTTTCTGACATAGAATGCCATGCAACAAGATGTTTTCAGTGTAAGTGTGCTGCACAACATCTCTTGCTCCCACTGTTCTCACTCAAGTCATGATACATTATCTCAGCCTATCATAGAATTATTGAGTAGGGAGGCACCTTCAAAGGCATCTAGCCCAACTTCCTGCTCAGTGCAGAATACAACTACAGCATTTCTGACAGAAGGTCACCCAGGACCTGTTTTGCTCAGCTCTCTCAACCATTCATCATAGAACCTCATTTCCAAACCCCCTCAAAGTCTAAGTTATACTCCTCAGGAGAGGCTCCAGTTTGTCAGTGTCCTTCACTAAATACAGCTGTACCTCAGAAGTCGAACGGAATCCGTTCCGGAAGTCCGTTCAACTTCTGAAATGTTCAACTTCCAAAGCGCAGCTTCTGATTGGCTGCAGGAAGCTCCTGCAGCCAATCAGAAGCCGTGGAAACCCGAACACTCACTTCTAGTCTTTGATTGTTCGGGAGATGAAACGTCCGAGTTCCAGGGCGTTCAAAAACCAAGGTACGACTGTATGGTGCCCAGAATTGGACACAATACTCCAGATGTGGCCTGACCAGCACAGAATAGAGTGGAACTATTGCTTCTCATGATCTGGATACTACAGGCTGGGTTCTGCTAAACCACTGTGCTAGCAGGAGCTAGTACAATGTGTCCCACTAGTGCCTTGGGGCTTCAGCCCTCTCCTTGCCCCCTGTGCCCCCCGAAATCATCTCTAGGTGGTTGGGGGAGACCCAAAAAACTGCATGTGGGGGAAGGAGAGCAGAGACTGTTACCTCTGACAAACTGAAATGCTTGTGCTGACGGAATGGTCATAATAGTGTGACGTTGAATTCCTCCCTTTGCTTCTTTAATGCAACCTAAGAATGCATGGACATTTTTAGCAGCCACGTAGTGCTGCTGGCTCATGTTCAACTTGCAATAAACTAAGTCATTTAGATCCTTTTCACATATGCTGCTTTCAAGCAAGGTCTCCTCCATCCTATATTTGTGCCTTTGATCTTTATTTTATTTTTGGACCTAATTGTAGGACTTCACATTTATCTCTGTTGAATTTAATCTTGTTGGTTTCGGCCCAATGTTCCAGCCTGTCAAAGTCATTTTGAATCTTGATTCTGTCTTCTATGGTGTTAGCTATCCCTCCTAGCTGTGTGTCATCTTTAAATTTAATAAGCATCCTCTCTATGCCCTCATTCAAGTCATTTATAGCAATGCTGAATAGCACAGGCCCTAAAAGAGAGCCCTGTGGTTCTCCACTTGAGTCTCCCCCCCCCCAGGCAGCTGACTTAGAGCCATTAATGAGCACTGGCTGGGTTTAGTTGTTCAGCCAGCTGTGGCTCCACCTGACATTAATATCATTTAGCCCAAATTTCTCTGTCACTCATCAAGGATCTCATGGATGACTGTCCAGTGCTTTGCTGATTTTTTTTTTAATAAACTTTTAAGGTGGCCCTCTATTATCCCTATTTTGCAAATGGTGAGAGGTGCTGAAGCTGATAGTAGTGTCTTCTCTAAAGCAGCATTCCTATGCACATTTACTTCAGAGTAACTCCCTTTGATCTCGGTACTTCTGAGCACACATACATGGGAGTGCCATACACAAAGTGATATTTGAACAAGAGAAACCGTGATTCAAGGTCAATAATAAAAGTATATTGTGTAGAATGTACATTTAACTATTATTTGATTCAAACCTGTCTTCATTTATTGGAGTTTTAGGCAATCTTCTTGGTCAGTTCCAAGAACATCTGGAGGGTATGAAAAATTTGAGCAGAAACTTTAGAGGTTTCCATGAAGCAGTTGCCAAATGATAATCTGGTGATCTTCTGAAAACTTTTTTGAACTAAGGAAGCATACTAAGCTTGACTGAAGCCTTTAGTCATGCTAGGAGGTAGGAAGTTCATATCCAAGGTAGGTTTCTCTGCGGATGAGCTCCCACCATCCACCTCCCCATTCCTATTTCCATTCTGTTCCTTATCTTTTAAGTCAGGGCCACATCTCTTCCCAAGCACCACAGTACCTCTTCTGAAATGACAGAATTAAATCCAGCAGCTGGCACATATGTCACCTGTTTGGAGCCTCCCGGTGGGGTCTAGAGACGGCTGGAGCAGAAGGAAGGTTGCAGGCACTGCAGCCCATTGGTATGCACACACGATAGAGTGCAGGCAGCATGGAATTTTAATGAGTGATTATGTTCTTCCATCAAGCTAAATTTAGAACCGAACCCAAGAAGGTGAAACCCTCTCACCTTCTGCCAAAATGTAGATGAATCATGAGCAGCTTGTCCTTAGTCAGCTTCCATCTTGCTCATACTCTTGTCTTCAGCATCAGTGGCTTCCTAGACAGACTGGGGGCAGAGGGACCAGCATTCTCAGCTGTTTATTTAACTGCTGTTTATTTCTCAGGTGAGACTGCAGGTTCTTTCCTTCCAAATAGTACAGTCCAAATTTGACTACAGAGCATGCCTGGAAACCACCTGCATTCCCATTTAGCAAGAGCTTTTGTAGACATGGAGTAAAGACATTTAGGGAATGCATTTTGCACGGTGTGTGTGTGTGAGAGAGAGTTTCTTTATGGACCGCCATTAAAAAATTTAAATAAGAGGCAACAACTGACAGCATGTGACAAGCTCCCTGAGTCCCAGCAGCAAGTACTTTCACAGACCTGAGTGCTTGAAATACCGCCTGAAGATACATCACCCTGGCTGCATTTTCTCAATCCATACTAGAAGATCCACTCCATACTCTCCTAGCTATCCTGTGAGTAAACAAGTGCATAAATCTGACAGATGCTGCATATTTGGATCTTCAGGAGACTTTGTGCTAAAGCCCTTCCCCAAATGCTTCTAAGGAAATGTGGTGGTTGTTAATATTACATGTTGCCAATATCCCTCTCAAGTCCTCCTTAAATGCAAAATATTCTTCTAGTGCAGCATTATGGAGAGGAAAATTAAAATTGTCAGGGACTCAGCCAACAAGAAAGGGAGTAGCTTGGGAAGCATTGTGAATAAGAGGACGTTGTAACTCACAGAGCAGCTGGAAGATCCCTGCCACCCTGTGGCAAGTTTTCCATTTCAGCTACCCACTCCATACACATAATCAAGAAGAACTCTTCTTAATAATATATGGCACATATCAAGGATGTGGAAATTGCAGAAGAGAGGTGGGAGTTATTTTAAAGGGGGGCAAAGTGTGGCAAGGAAAGGGAATGGGAAGGTTTTCAAAGCTGTACTTTCAGTTGCTGTGGGATTTCCATGACATAAGCACATTCTGGGGATTCTCATGTAAGCCCCATTCATTTCAATCAGTTGGATGCTAGAGAAATTCCCAGATGATTATGTTGTCTATTGGTGACTAACACAGGTCTTTTCTGCTTGGGGATTTGCTGAGTGTAGCCCATAATAGCTGTTGCGCTTCTTTGCTTCCTGAGTCATGCTGGCCTGAGAGTACCATATACAGTAGCTGGGTTACTGACCCAGTTGGAGAGAGTCTGCAAGAGACCTCCATTGTTAAGAGTAGTTAGTACCGTATGTGTTTGTATTTTGAATCAGCATGTCTAAAGGAGACCGAGTCAGCCCAGAGGATCAAAGGGATTCTTTCCCTTTCATTGCCTTCCCCTGAATCCTCCAGGCTTGCAGTGGAGTTGACTAGATTGCACAAGACATGCAGTTTGTTTTTGCAGGGCATAAACATTCATCTGTCCTTTATGAAGCCCTGGCACTTCCCAAATTTCTTCTGCAACTTGTCCTCTGTTCACCCTTCTTATCCTGCCTTACATGGATGGTCCCCTAGTCCTGCCTGCTTTTGTTCCCCAGCACATACACTTGCAGAGACACAACTTATCCAGGCTTCTTCTTTTTTCCATAACAGATGGGCTACTGCTATTATACATTTGTTGCACGCAGTACAGACATCTTCCCTTGAGGATGCACTTCTATTGTAGGGATACTTCAGTTTTTCAACACTATATGGGCCGTTTTTTGTATCGAGGGAAATGTGATACTCCCTGCTATTTTAGGCTGCAGTCATATAACTGTGAGTAAGTATGTCCCACTGAACTCAATGGAATTTTCTTCTTGTTATAGGATTGTACTCTTCTTTTGATTTGCAGAAATGTGCGGACTGTTGTTCTGAACTGCAGTGAAAGAAGTGTGATTACTTTGCCTGCTTCAAGTCTTTATCATGGGCGTAGGCATGGGCATTTCTATGAAAGGCACTGCTTCTTCTAAAACAAAATGATTTTAATACTACTCAGGAGGAGGGGCGGGAGGGAGGGAAGGTAGCATTCTGGGCCATGAAGCTCGCTATAGAAGGGCTGTTGGCGGAGCATGCGCAGGAGCACCAGCTCTGCTTTGAGGGCGAAGTCGTGTGGCAGCTCTGCTCACTGAGAGGTCGCCAGAGTTGCACAGGGAAAGAGCCGTGCAGCCATCGGGATGTGGTACAAGATCTTGCCTAGCTTGGGCCTCATGTACGTGTGCTTGGTCATCCCTGGCGTGAGCACCGCCTACATCCACAGATATACCAATGGGGGCAAGGTGAAGAGAATTGCTTGGAACACCTATCAGTGGTACCTGTTGGAGAGAGAGAAGTGTTGTCTGGAGTAAATCACTACTATGACTCCAAGGGTTTGGAGAACATTAAGTAAAACCACGGTGCAATGAAAGCAACTTAATAAACATGTATTTGACAAAGTGTGGAGCATATTGATCATAATCTCATGAGGAGAGAGGACAAGAAGCTTCTAATACTATACCAATATAATTGCAATAAAGAAATAAAATAAAAAATAAATAAATTAATACTACTCAGGAGATTGCACCACCATCGGGAGATTACAAAACATAAGATCTGGTTCAGCATCCTGTTCTCAAAGTGGCCAAACAGATGCCTGTGGGAAACTAGCAAGCAGGACTTGAGCACAAGAGCACTCTCACCTCCTGTTGTTTCCAGCAACTGATATTCAGAAGTATTACTGACATTGACCATGGAGGCAGAATGTAGCCATTGTGTCTTCTAGCCATTGATAACCTTATCCTCCATGAATTTGTCCAATCCTCTTTTAAAGCCATCCAAGTTGGGGGGGGGGGCATCACTGCTTCCCATGGGAGCAAGTTTACCTGTGCGCCGAGTGAATAAGTATACTTTCTTTTATCTGTCCTAAACCTTCCAACATTCAGCTTTGTTGGATGTCCAGGAATTCTAGTGTTATGTGATTATTCACTTTTCTATCATTGTCACTTGTTTCTGTAACCTCCTGCAGCTTGGTTGCCATTCCCCACCCTAGTTTGGGCTTCTTCCCACATTATTTACTTGGAAGATCCTGGCCAACCACCGACCATTAAATGAACGTTGTGGCATCATGACACCCAAGCAGAATGCCACTGAGGGCAAATAAAGTGAATTCTTTGCCACCTTGGATGAATTGCCCTCACTGTGAACAAACACAAATTCAAGGAAACTGCTGAAAAAACAACTGAAGGCTTAGTAATTAAATAGTTATAGACTGCCAAAATTGTTAGTGAAAAACATAATATATTTGGCAGAGCCTTGAAAATACACACTTTTTAAAACTTCCTGGCCAACTCCCCATCTAATTGAAATCAATATTGATGTCAGTAAGGAAGGTTTCCAGATGGTGCAGATCCATGCACATCCCAATTCTATGAGCGTTTATACTACCACTTTCTTACTTTGGGGTAGGGCTGTAGCTCAGAGGCAGAAAAATCTGCTCTTCATGCATAAACTCTCAGCTAAGTCTCCAGAATCTCTGGGTAGGGCTGTGAGAAACCTATCTGGATGGACCAATGATCTATAGGCAACTTCCTATGCATTCCAGGTAGGTTATTGAGAAACTACTATACTCACACTTTTTTTGCTGCTGCACCACACCGTTGACTCGTGTTAAGGTTGTGGTCCACTAAGACCCCAAGATCCTTTTCACTGTACTACTGGCAATCCAGGTGCCCCCCATCTTTCATTTGTGCAGCTGGTTCTCCTGCCTAAGTGTAGAACCTTACATTTGTCCCTACTGACATTCATTTGGTTAGTTTTGGCCACTTCCTCACATTAGAGCTTCTAGGTCCGAGCAGATTTCTGCTTGCTTCTAAGACTTTTCCTTCCTCTCCACCCCTAGCAGGCCCTTCACACCTGCATCTGCTTCTGCGGGTTCTCTAATCTTCTGTAACAGATTTGGGAGCATGTAGGGTGCTGCAGGAGGGATGGGGTATCTGTTCTGCAAACACTGTCCATTCTGTTGGTGGATGTACACCACTGGATATCACCTCCTGGGTTTTGCTTTTTTCTGCTGGAGGAAAGAACATCCATTGCTAATGTTCAAAAAGGACATGACCAACAGTAAACAAGGTAAGGACCCAATTGTGTTACTCAAATTTTCCTTTGAACATCTGTTTTTTTTCCCTCTGTTGCAGAGCCATAGTTATTGAAACATTGTCTGAATTTCAGAACAAGTTCTGCCCATGGACATGTGGGCAGTGCAGGGAGTTTTTGCAAAACGTTTTTATGTCAGGAGTCAACTGATACAAAGAGCTTTGTAGGTTGTTATGGACAATGATTACAGTTTCTCTGAATGTGACCATTTTGGAAAGTGAAACTTAAAATCTACTCCATTGCTCATTTGCTATGTCATTGCAGAATCCAACTACTTTGACTTTAGCAGGTGGTTGAGGGAGTTAAATAACTCCAGTAGCATTTCCGTTACAGCGCATGGTTTTCTCAAATCTAAGAATGTTTCATTTCATCCATTTGTTCATGCTATACCCCACTTTCTCTCCCAATGGAAACTCATATTTCATACACCTTTTAGTTAAAAACAACAGCCCAGCAGCCCAGCCCATAGTGCCCTGAACTGCAGCTGGACATAATGACTGCACTATGGTCTGTTGTTTATTGTTTTAAATCATTCAAAGCTTGTCAGGATTTCTAACTTCCTAGAAGCCCATCTCTGAATCTTGGAATCTCTACAGATCCTGCCACACTGTGCATGGATTTCAATGACTGCATAGTCATATAAATGTATGCATCCCATATGGGACTCTGGATCTTCTCAGATATCCAGAGGACCGCAGTGTTCATACATAGCCGATTTCAGAAATCTTCTGTTACATTTATTCTAGCACCCTAGACTCCTTGAAACACCTCATTTCGGTGATCAGGGCTGTGACTTCAGCCTGTCTAAGCAACAAGCAACAACTTTAAGTTGTCAGCCTTGCCTCAGAATCTTTTTACCCTCTGATCCCCAAGCTTATTAGATTCTGTCAAAAATATTTAAGATTTTCCGTCTCTTTGGGGTCAGGAAAACAAGTGTTAACTACTTCCTATTATTTAAATACCTATTAAATCACACAACATTTAGAAAGCAAAAATATGTTTGTCAAGGAAGGTAAAAAAAAATCTGGGACAATAGTTTTTTTCAGAAAAAATATTTTAGCGAGGCTTTTTTTAAAGGAGAGTTGTACAGAATTTTTTTAAGTTCAGTTTCGAACCCAATGCCTAGATTATAATTAACATCATTACAAAAGGAAGGTGCCTGCAAGAGCCCATGGGTAGGGTTTCCATACATCACCCAAATATGGCGGCCCAACAACTTTGCCCAAAAAAAGCTCAACAACTTTTCTGTCCAGATTTTCACTTCTTGAAATATGGCAACCCTACCATGGGGTCCCAGGCACACACAGGGTCTGTGTCCCCTTGGATAATGGAAGACACAGCAGAGAATGTAATGCTTTAAGAAAGTTGTTTATTCACTTATTATTATTATTATTATTATTATTATTATTATTATTATTATTCACCTTCGGTCTGCATGGAGGAAGTCCATGACTCTTAGAAAGTGGTTTTTCTAAGTAATTAGTTAGTTGTGTTGTTTCAAATGGAATTACTGAGTTAGACCTCCCAGCACTTTTGGACTCCATCTCTCAATGTGAAGGCCTCTACACTGCTCATTCTTGACATCTGATTTTCGATTGGCCTCTGATTCCCAGCACTTCATTCCAACTCTCAATGGAATGTTGTCTCCCCACACTTCCTCACCAGCCTTATGCTATTCAAATCATTTCCCCCCTCAGCCTGTTTTATATTACTCCCTCCTGTAGTCCCTCCTGTAGTCCCTAATTTAATTTTGCTGCAGAACCGACATCTGTGGTTGGTACTGTTGCCCTTTGTGGTTGTAATCATTGCCCTTTCACATCTAATCCACAATCTAAGGAAGAAGGATGCACTACTTGCATGCCTGAGGCCTTTTGGGTTATGCTGCACCAGCAGACTTGCACCAAGAGTAGCACAAAAATTGTCTCCCTTCTACACCTGTGTTTTCATTTGCTAATTGTTCACTAATTAGCATTAATTGTCTCTTGCCTGCCCTAGAATCATGAAGCACATTGAGACTGCCATCAGAAATCACAACCAAGCGGCCTTATTATCGAGACCCAATTAGGAACAAAATGCTCACTTCATTATCTTATGACATGTGGGGGGGGGGTTGTTTTGTTACTGTGAACTTAATTAATTAGAGTTCAATTAATCTTAAAATGGCCTGGCTGTTTCTCCTCTGCTGGGACTGTGATGAAGGGGAGGCAAGGTAGGCCTTCAAGGCTGGATTTTGTTCACCTTGAAGAGCTTGGAGAAGCACCAAAGTGTACCTAGTTTCAAGACCCCCAAAGTAGAGGGACCTTGCAGAGCGAATGCAAACTAGTAAACTCCCATGGACATCTCTGCTTGCTTAGGAGGTGTAAAATGAAATGAAAAAAATGCATATAGTTTTGTGGCTGCCAGTTTCTAAGCTAGAGACTTCCCCATGCCTTTAAAATTAACATAAGAACATAAGAAGTATGTTGTATCAGGCCGATGACCTGTTCTCACAGTGGCCAGCTGGATATCTGTGGGAAACTCAGTTGGTAGAGCATGAGACTCTTAGTTTTAGGGTTGTGGGTTTGAGCCCCACATTGGGCAAAAGATTCCTGCATTGCAGGGGGTTGGACTAGATGACCCTTGTGGTCCCTTTCAGCTCTACAGTTCTGTGATTCTAAGCACATAAGCAGGACATGAATTGTCACTGAATTACCGGTAGAGACCAGGCAACAGTGATTTCTCCCTCCCATTCTCACCCAGTCCTTTTATCGGTCTCTCACCTGCGGCCAAAGGTGAGGCAGATGAAAGGCCTGAGACAAGACAGGTGAGAGAAGGCACTACTGCTGCTGCTTCCTTTTCCAGTTCAGCAGCACAGGGGAAATCTCTGGCTTGTGATTTGGCTACTCCTGAACTTTCTAGCAGTATTACTAATCCAATTGAAAATTAAATCTTAAAAACAAAAGAAAAATATAAGTCATACTGACATATGACAGAATTAGAATAATAAAGCAATGGGCTCCTGATGTGAATCTGAGCATATCATTCAACATATTTTCTATTCACATCAGCAACAATGAGAAAGAAAGAACTTTATTTTGTTTAAGAAAGTGACAAATGCTTTCACAATTGCCCAGTCAACATCCAGATCTCTATAAAGAATGTGTCAATGCCAGTGAACCAATTGCTAAGATAATGTTCAATTTTTATTTTAGTTTTAGTTTTTGCAAAGCACTTTTACAAAAGAACACTTGGATCAGCCTGGAGCCTCTGATTATGCCCCTTAGCTAATAAATATCACTTTACAGGAACCCTATGCCGAGGGAAAGTGTGTGGTTAGAAATACCCAACAGGGTTTGGAGGAAGTTGCAACAATAAAATATTAAGAGAACATGTTCCTTCTAGGGGGCAGTTAATTAAATTGCAATGGCCTGATCTTTGGAAGTGAAAGGCATTCAACAGTTCCCATTGACTTCAGTGTGAACTATGATTAGTCATCTCCACTGAGGCCAAACTTTGATCCCTCAGTATAGCCTAATGCCAGGGACCTAGCTGTTGCCTTGCCATTATATTTTTGATGCTTCAATGCACAATGCAGGAACTCTATAGTTTTTTTCAAGGCAAAGTACACTGGAATTGAATGTAGTTGTGAGTTGTCAGATCTGGTGTTTCAGATCTCTAGCTGACAATAATGAAAATGGAGTTTGGGAAGCTTCTAGTTATCTTCTCCCCTCTAATCCAATTCAATTTGATTGCATAAAAATACTAAAATAATATCAAATGAAATACCAGAGTAGATAATGACTATGGTAGGGTTTGCACATAACACTAAGCTAAACTGCGGCTTAGTGTGAAGCAATCAGCATACTGGTGTGCAGTTAGAAAATCGTGTCTACTTCTCCTTCCCCAATTCTGCTGTTGTTGCACCACCAAAACTAAGCCATGATGTGACTTAGTGTTATGTGTTAGGCTAGTGGTTTGTCTTGCTCCAAACAAGCCACAAGCTGTAACCAAGGTTTGTTATTGGCTTACAACTCATGGTTTATTTGGGGAAGACAAAGCTTGAGCATAGCTTCACATATAACACTAAGCTAAATCCGTGGCGTAGGAAGAAGGGGTGGGGGGAAGAAGGAGAAAAACAGGTAGAAGGAAAGAATGTGTTATCTGCATCTGATCTGGTTAGATCTCTAGTGTCAAGTCCCCTTGTTGTCTGCCCCATGAGAGGTTATTCCGGCATTTTCACATATCACAGAACTGTTCCAGGAGTAGCACAAAAAGGGAACATTGGACTGCAACTTCTCAGAGAGCCAGTGTGGTGTAGTGGTTAAGAGCGGTAGACTCGTAATCTGGTGAACCGGGTTCACGTCTCCGCTCCTCCACATGCAGCTGCTGGGTGACCTTGGGCTAGTCACACTTCTCTGAAGTCTCTCAGCCCCACTCACCTCACAGAAAAGGAGAAGGTGAGCCGCTTTGAGACTCCTTCGGGTAGTGATAAAGCAGGATATCAAATCCAAACTCTTCTTCTCAGCTATTTTCTAATACTTGCAAGGGAGATTTCATTTCAGTTTGTTCCAATAGCTGCAGAAAACTCAGTTGACGTTTGTTCCAATTCAGCAGTAAGCAGTGGGTTTTCCCAGGCAAAGCAGTGGGACCAAAAAAGTACTTGTCGGACCCGTAATTGGAAATCCATAAGTGTGTGAGTGAGTCCTGAGTTAAACAGTGTAACCAGATCACTCTGCAATTTCTTTTTGTCTCCTGTCCTTTGCATTTTATATTGTACATGTTATATATTGTTATAGGAATTCTAAGGCAACAATATTTTCTCATGCTGCTAAATTATCAGTGTAATTCAATAAAACTGTTTTGATTATTTTTTTTTTAAAAGGAGGGGCTTTGACTTCCAGGTCAATTTCATGACATATCACTTCAGTAAATACTTTAAAAATTGAGGATTAAATGGTGGGTGCCTGAGTTTGCTATACAAAAACCCCTAAAATTACCAGCCTTGTACCTTTCCCTCTGGTTAAGTCTATTCTTCATCAACTGTGGATCTACTAAATCTGGCATCATGCCCAGGGCATTTTTGTGATGTATGAAGTTGTCATTGGTGATCACCTCATAGGATCTGTCCATGCTGCTATCATGTTTGGAATCTGTTGATCATTGAAAGTTTTTGTATTTCTAGTACAGATTTCCTTTGTCTTTTGTTCTCATCAGATAGATGCAATTCTGGTTTTATGATTTTAGCACTTCTGGTTTGACTTGGCAAATGCTTCCTTAGGTGCTGATAGAGTTTATCTACAAAGAGGAAATGCATGTGGAATTATAGCACTAAGTAAAACCATCTTTATACAATACTCTGTTTTCAGCCTTAGCTGTAGCAGAGATATTAGTTCACTGTAACTGGCTTCTCTGTGCAGGGGGCAGCAGAGCATTTTCTCTTACCAAAAACCTCTATGGAGGTCACCCCCAAATTACACTCCACTTATGCAAATTTTCTACTTCCAAAGGGTCTACTGGACAAAGCTGGCCTTTTGTGTTTCCGAACGCTAATCATATACAGTGCCACTGCAAGTGTGAAAAGGGGAAGGCACCTACCTAGATCTCTTCCTGTTCTCCTTTCAGAAGCAAAGCCGTTCCTCCTACCAGATAAACCCTTATCCTCACCTTCTCTTTTTCGTTTCATTTCAGGGCAAACGCTATAAAAACTCCTTGGAGACGGTGGGAACTCCAGATTCCAGCCGAGGTCGCAGTGAAAAGAAAGCCATTAAGTAAGTCCCAGGAGGAATTATAGGAGTGAATGGATTGGAGGTGTTTGGATCACAGTCACTGCACAATGGAGATATTCATTGGGGATGTGTTGGCTGCTTTGCCTTCAGGCAACCCTGTAGCTGAAAAGCTGGGCACCTGCATTTGCCCTCACCGCAGTAGTCCTAAGCACACGTCACGTGTCTCCTCCACTGCGCTATTGCTCTAGTCCTAAACATATATATATATATCACACCACAGCAGTAGCAGCCAGTGTAGTAGGGCATGGCTACCTTCCCAACACTGGTATCTCTGCAGCGTACCTGGTCAGGACTGAGGTGAGACGTGAGTGATGGTGAGGTCAGGGCTGCATAGACCACCAGCAGAAGCACCACTGGTGTGTCCACACAGCCCCAAGCTCTCCTCCCCTCTGTCTCTCCCCAGACCTCTCCTGATGAGTTGCAGTGGTGGCAGTGTTGGGAGGGCAGCTTCACAGTACTGCCACACCAGCTGCTACTGCACCACTGTGAATGTGTTGTACACATGCAGCTCCTGATATTGCTTGTTTGTGTAATTGTTCCTGTATTTTTTGTAAATACCCCACTCTTGTGCATACACCTTTATGCACAGCCACCTGTCAGGAATGCTTTGATGGTGTTTCCTGCTTGGCAGGGGGTTGGACTGGATGGCCCTTGTGGTCTCTTCCAACTCTATGATTCTATGATTCTATGTTTTCCAACCAGACAGTAGTCCAAAATGCTCTCGGCACACCTCTAAATATTTATTGTCCCAACATTCTTCAGAGTAGCACCACTTCTTTTATTACCCTGAAACTTTGCCCTACAAAAATAAGACTGTTCTCTTTGCATTGCTCTTACCCTCTCACCATAGTAATCTGACACCTGTAGTCACACCTCCACATCCCAAGGCTCAAAACTCCAAGTGCTATCTCTCAAAAAGCAATTCTATCCCTATTACATTTCTGCAAGCCTAGAGCATTTACTATTTTATCTGCTTCTTTGACATTTCCCCTGGGCACACCCTGTATTTCAACACATTTCAGACTCTCTCCTTCCCTACACATGTGACGTCAACAGATTCAGACTACCCAAGAGATCAGTACCAAACTGCAGTTCTGCCTTATGTATAACCATCCACACTTGACATATACCAGTCCAAATAAGAGTTCAGCCTTTCTTCTGTTTCTGGGCACGTGATAAATCTCCTGAATGGAAAAGCAAACCATCAATATTTTCTTTCTCCAGGGCTTAGTCTCAGGCGTGTCTGTAGTGTGAAAGTTAGTAAAATCCTCCTGGCCCCTTTTCACGGGGTGAGAAGATAATTATTTTATTTATTATTTATCTAATAAATTTTATTTATTGCTTGATTGCAAAAAAACAACACAACAACTTCAAGGTGGTTATGGATATTCTCTACGTATGTAGATTCCTGAGCCTTAAGACCATGCCCTCACATTTTCAGATTGTGGAAAATTGGTTCCAGGCAAAATGCATGGCTGGCTGCATAGTCTTCCTTTAGCCTGAATAAATAAATAAATAAATAAATCCTTTCCTCTGAAACAACTCCAAGTCATTGTGGTCTACGGACTTATTCCAGGTTCCTTTGTGGCTGTGTGTGTTCACACAAAGAAATGACTTGGCAATGAGTTGTGTAGTAGTAAAGTGGCATGGAAGACTCAGCCGTGGGACAAACTGTAAACAGCATATTTGTCTATGTCACTATGATTTAAGCCCCTGTGATCCCCCCCCCCCGGCGTTATATGAAAATATTCTCTAGCAGGAAGCTGGGGACTAAGCCAAATTCCACATTCCCACCAATTATATGCTGCTCTTCCTTAGCCGCTGTGGAAGAGTTCTCTTAAGCTTTATCCTTTATCAGCTTTCTGATAACATGATAGGGCCCACCCTTCTCTATAAACACTTCTGGGTCTCTTTCTCCTCATGGTCTTACATAAAGAATAGGTTTTCCCAACTTTGCTCCATAGGAACCCCTGTTGTTTACTTGAATGTTTCTTTCATTGCATTTTCTGGGGACCTATCCGATAAATATTGTTGAGGATCTACTGCCATTTGGTTTGAAGGCTAACAGAGGAGAGAGACCTAGAACACTTACTCTCTTTTTTAAAGCAATGTGCGTCACATAACATTTTCTATATATACTTCATCTACATTTGTAACATAACCCTTGTTAAAATTGTACTTGTTCCCCCAAAATGTTTACAATGTTTCTGGTTTGTTGGCAGGAGATGATTCTGCTCAGCTCCTTGAGCTGGACTTCTTCAAAGTAGATGCTTCCTTCTTTTTGACCCTGAAGGGTGTGGTGCGTTCAGGGCTATAACATACAACAAAGGGTGTTCTATGTAGAAAAGATTTATAACCCAATCTTTGTACATGTTAACTTGGACTCAAGGCCACTTATTTCAGTGGGTCTTTCTCCTAAGTAAATGGCATAGAATTAAAGCCTGTCAGTGCATTCCTATGCATGCTTACTTGGAAGTAAGCCCCGTTGTTTCCAATGGGATTTACTCCCTAGTCAGTGTGTTTAGGATTTTCACCTAGTTACCCAGTGATTAACTCAGAACTTTCCCTTAGAAGCAAGGAAGAGGTGAGCATATCATGGTATTTGAGTATTGCAGTAGCACATGAAGCTGTTGTGCTGAGCAATGTGGTGGAACAAAGCCTTTAAGGTGCCCAGGCTATTCCTTTGACTCATCAATGCAGCTGTACTCATAGCTCAATTGAAGATGGGTCTCCATTTATTTCTTCCCTTTCTTCCATTTAGTTCTTCCCTTTCTTTCACATTGCAACAATTACTTACGATGAGTTGAGTTTATATGAGAGGGATACATCACGTTGGGGTGAAATTTCTCCCATGATTACAATTCCTTGTAGATGCACTCCCATGTGGCGAAACTGATATTTTGTGTCATCTTCAGGAATGATTAAAAACTCGCATTTCCCGAGAGCATGATTAAGTATCAGTTTTGCAACATGGCTGGTGTTTTGCCTTCCAATATGATCATACAAGCTAACCCTCAGTTCCTCACTGCCATCTGCCTATGCGACTGCCAAGTCAAATTTTCTGCAGTACATGACACTGCAGAGATCTGGCATTTATTCCAAGGAGTTCAGTGGTGAAGCCGAGATGTTGTGAAATAAAGGAACTTGATTACATCCCATGGAACTATGTGGATCTGGTAAAAGGAGTGTTCCTTCAAAAGTGTGAACATCTGGCACTTTCTGACCTGTATCTCCTCTTGTTTGGTGCCAAGAAACCCACTGGGGTGATGATACGGAGGGCCAAACTGCACAAACTAAATATGTAGCATTAAGCTGCACGTATGTGTTTTTCCTTTATTTAACAAGTGCGGGAGGGGGGCGATTGTCATCAGGACCACAGCATGCACAGAGGTGAAGTTTATTATTTCCTTCTCCAGACACAATCCCAAGGGCAACGCTTCTTTCCCTGCAAGCTTAGCAAGAATATTCCTGTTGTTGCCAGTGGGAGCTTTTGTTCTAAGCCTTATAGCTTGCATACAGGGTGCATTTTCATCTTGGACTGTGGTTGTGGAGGGAAGGGATCCATCACCTTCCTGCATAACATAGTCATTGGGGCACCCAATAAATAAAGAAAAAACATGTTCATGACTGCTTGCCATGCTATGCCCTTAAAGTGACATCTAGTTTGACCCCCCAAACAGAAAGTTTGGTGACATTTCAGTATGTGTGCATTTGTGTTGTGCAAGCATTTATGTGTGATTATTCATATATATGTGTGTGTGCGTGTGCGCGCGCACTGTATGTAGATGTGTGCTTACATCTCATATTTTGCATGAGTGAGTGTGTATGTGTGCACATACTTGCATATAGGTAGATATTGCATCCTTGGATGCACGGGCCCATCTGTAGCTTGAGTCTCTGAGTAGCACTGCTTTCCATCAGCTAAATCCTTAGCAGAACCAGATGTGATGAATACAGAGATCTGGGGTCGTGTTCTTTTATCATAAATCTGTGATACTCACTGTTGTCTCTCTGGTGTCTTTGGGACATGGCAGGCTGTGTACATTCTGCTCTCACTGGATGGCTATGCCTATGAGTGGGTCAAGACCACCATGATGCAACAGCACTAACCGCCACTAAACATTGCAATATGGAAAGCCTGGGACTCTTCTCTCACATTGCACAGCAGCAGAAGTGTTTTCCTTGCACAGTCCCATTGCAGGATTACAGGAGGCCTCTATGACACCCCTGATCCCAAGCTCAACAAGGCAAGTGACATATGAGGAAGGAGGCAGGCAGAGATTCACAGTGGAGAGAGGCTTGCCTCTTCCTTGTAACACTTTTCTTTGTGTTTCCATTCCCTGTGAATGAGCCTTGAGTTCAGGCTCTTGCAGACTGCTGCTATTTTGGGGTGGGATTCAATCACGTCCTGGTAAATCCAGGTTGTGTGAGTATAGTTGATTGCAAAGTTCTGCACAACAAAATAAGAAGGATGCACTGGAAAGTGTGGGGAAATGCTTTCTGTGAACTCACCGCCCAAGACAAACGCTGAATAAACAGGTCATCTGGGGGAAATGCAGTTACCCTTTATCCCAGGTTTTTCATTTTCTCCTCTTATGTGTCTCAAGAGGCCAGTGGAAAGGCTTTTCATCCTCAAGCCCGGAAGGAGGACAGTTAATGAGCAGCGAATGGACTGCGCACAGAAGTGTACCCTGGAAGGAACCTTTGATGTCTCCAATAAATTTACCAAAGAGCCACTTGACTTCAAAGACCATTGTTGTCAAATCTCAGTCCTGTGAAACAAGTGCTAGGTAGCCATTTGATGGTCTCTAAAATCAGGAGAAGATGGTTTAGTCAGGCTCTATCAGATCATAGAGTGGGAGTCATGGCCTATTTAGAGAATATTGCCAGTGCACAGCCTCTGATTCAAGACAGATCGCCCTCCCTGGCTCCTTCTGCACAACTGAGCAGAAGATCCATGTGAGGACATGCCACATCCCTCAGGCTGCGTGAGGCCCTCTTCTTGATGACAAGCATCCAAAGTCATCTTTATTATTACTTCCCATGCTCCAGGCACACATCCTGGCAGGCATGGGGAAAGGGTTCAGAGGCCCAAAGCCTTGCTCAAATTAATTCTCTCCCAGTGATTTTCTTGAATTTCACTTCAGTACACGTGAACAAAATCCCATGGTTTTTATACCGCTCATGTGCGACACATTGCTATACACTTGATAGAATTATAACACTCTACTCCAGTGTCTCGCAGGAACCATCTTGGTGAGTCGCTCTCCCTAACCTGTCACCCAAGATTCTTTGCTGCTTCTCTGTTACATTTATCTCTAATCTGATGCACACGTTCTGCACAGAGAACCACTTGGAAGAGATTCTATTCTCCCCCTGCAGAAGCAACACTAGGTCCTGCCAATATTTTGGGGTTTATTTTTATTTAAGAAAAAATAAAAATAAAAAATACTAATTTTTATTTTTATTTTTTCTTTAAAAAAAGAAGAAGATGCTGCCATTGTGCTAGGTGCTATTGCAATCCTTCTCTAGAAGGCTCCATATTAGATGAAGACCGAAAAATGAGTAGTGCATGCAAAATGGCACTACTTTGTCCTTCCCGGGAGGCAAAGTGGAGGGCCTGAGAAGGCAAGGTGTAAGGCCGTCTGAGGGAAACTTCTTTAACTGCACGCCATCTCTCTCTCTATCTCTCTCTTTCTCTCTTTCCACCAGATTCTGGAGGTGCCTGCTCCTGTCTTTCTCCAGCTTTACCTCCTGTTCCCACCTGTCCCTCCGTGTGTGTGTGTGTGTGTGTGTGTGTGTGTGTACACATGTGGGTGTGAGGCACAGAGCTTACCTTCCACAGGAGGAGAAATCACCACTCTGACCTCGCTGTCTCTCATTTGGGGTTTTATTTTTTTTCTCCTTCCTCCCCTCGCAGGAATTTAGATTCTCTCTCTTGTATTTCCCTTTTTTATTTTTATTTTTCTCCCCTCATCACCGGCTGATGTAGTGATCTAGACAGAGACTTTTGGAATAACAATGACAACACAGTGCAGCAGAAATGGAGCTCCTACCCTCCCAAGGAGTTTATACTAAACATATCACCTTACGCCCCGTATGGTGATCCACGACTTTCCCTCAAGTGAGTCTCTCTTTAACTGATTTGATCATATATAGTGAGTATATGCACACCCTTCTTCCAACCTCCCCCTTCCTGCTTCCCCCTTCCCCTTCCCCTTCTTCCCCCTTCTACCTCTTCCCTCACACTCCACCCCCTCCCCATGGACAAATGGCCATGGAGACGAGCAACCCCTCCTGCCTTCCCTCCCTCCCTCCTTCCCTCCCATCCATTAATTCAGTGGTTCCCAACTACTGGCATTTGCACTGGTACTTGGTATGACAGACTTGTGTGGTTGATGCCCTGGATTCCCCCTTTTCTCTGGTCCCAGTGCAATATAGTGTTCTTCTGATACGTTGGCATCAGGTCAAGCTCCTGACTATTAACTCTCAGAGTAGGCCTTCCAACCAAATGGTTGGCTTCTGTACTCGGCTTTAAACCCAATACACACAATAGTGACATAAACCAACCCAAATGGAAACAATGGCCAACACCGGCCAATGTACCCAAGGCCTTAGAGCCCCAATCACAAACTTAGAGCAGTCCTGTTGTTTTGGAGGGGCCTTGGCTCAGACGTTCAGCTTGCTAGGCTTCTACGGTGCTCCCAATGGGTTGAGAACCACTGCCTTAAGCAGCTCACTAAGAGAGGCCGGCACCTTTCCCTCCCTGCCCTCCGCCCCCAGTTCCTTTGGCTGTCCTACCCCTCACAACCCTCCACCTTCTCTGCAGCACAGGACGGGGTTGCCCGTTTTGGTCACTCTATCAGCGTGTTCTCTGCATCTGCACTGTGTGGTGATGGTGATGGCAGTGGTAAGCTCTCTCACTAACATGGCTTTTCTCTCCCTTCGCCTGCACAGTGCCTCTCCCAATGGCCTTATCCATTGTTCAACCCTTCTTTGTCTATGGAATAAAGTAACTTTTGGCTGCAATCATAACCTCACAACCAAGCCAGGGCTGCCTGCTGTCTTTGCCTGGGACAAAGGCTCTCCTTGGCCCTTTCTTTTGCAGTGCTGATGTCTCTCTTTCTCTCTGTCTGTCTGTCTGTCCCTTGTCTGTCTGTCTCTGTCTCTCTCTTTCTTTCTCTCTCTCTCTCTATCTTTCTCTCTCTCTTTCTCGTTTTCCCCCCTCCTCTTTGCGTGACCTCCTTCTCACTACCACCGGCCACCTTCCTCTCCTGACGTGCCCCAGTGGCTCCTTGTTGTCAGGTGCAAAGTTGGCTGCTTCAGCCACCTCAGGATTGGCTGGGGAGCGGGAAGGACGCCATGGGGAGAGGCAGCAGCTCCGAGAGGACGGCATGAAGAGCAGCGTGTCTGCCCACAGCGAGCCCACCATTGGGAAGGCGGGGAGAGGTCGATGGCAAACGTTGCAGAGCCACCTAGCAGCAGGGAAGCTCAGCCTATCCAAGTGAGTGAGAGTACATTACAGGCCTGGCCTGGCCTTGTGACGCAGAAGTCCTTGTAGCTAGGGATGGGCTGAGGGCGGGGGCAGGGAGGGGGAGGGGGAGAAACCAAACCCAGCTACCATCTTGGTGTTAGATTCAGGCAGAGCAGAGGAAAGCATAGGTGATGGTTGTGATACCTGATGGAGCAGTCTGCTGTGCCCTGAGATCAGTGAAAAAAGTTCTGTTGTGCAGGAGCAGAGGGCTGTATTACACACACTCGCTCTCTCTGTGGCTTCATATGGAAGTAGTCCTGAGCATATGCAAATCAATAAAATAAACAGAATTTTGCCATATGAAAAAAGGATTTCACTTTTAGTAAGTGTTATCACTGTGCGATCCTTAGTTGGCTAATTTATAATACTAACCAGTTAGAGGTTAAAGGCTCAGGAGAAGAGCGCTATGACTCTATTAGTAGCTTTCAGTGGACTGCCCATCAGTAGATAAGGGCTTCATGCTAGGTCAGGCCAAAGGGCTGACCATAGCAACTGTAGCAGTACCTGCGCTATTAGATGCTTCTAAGTAAATTTACTGTGAGCTGCAAGGCGATCCTAGTGTGAGCTGTCCAGAAGTGTGAGACCAGAGTGTGATTCATTCCAGACCTTTTTATCTCTCACAGATGCTCCCTGTGTCTTGAGCAGAAAGATCCCATAACTATCTTAAGTAGTGGGCTTATCTTCCATTAGGTTTCCAAACAGCTCTTCCTCTTGATACTACTGAATGAGCATTCCTATGTGGCTTCTCAAAACCGATGTGGACTCAGGAAATGACCGGTAGTTCATTTCTACTGTCAGGTGCCTCATTCCTGACACCTAAGGAGCTATCCTATTGAATTCATGTTCTCAGCTGCAGCCCAAAAGTCTTAATATTAATTCATATCTGGATTAGTCCTAGACATTGAAGCATTTTCTGACTAAATGAAGTTTTCATTGTGGAGTAAACTAATCTGTCATATACATCCCTCATAATGAAGATTTTTGTGACTGGATTGTCCCTGTATCTGGCATGTGTGTTTTTGTGATGGAGCGCTCCTTTGCTTTGTCTGTCTGTCTGAGATAGCCTACCTGTCTGCTTGCACAATAGCCTTGTGATAGGAACTGGAAGTGGGATAAGGTACCCACAGGTATGCCAGAGGGCCAGGTGTAAATGGTACAGTCCCTACAGCACTGGGACTGCTTCCCACACCGCAATTACCCTGGATAGAAATTTATATAGTCTGCTGGCTCCAGGCCTAGGAGAGCCAATTTTAGTTTCCTGTGACTGAGAGGTTGAAAATTGGACTAATTTAGGATTTGATAGAAAACTGAAATGAGGTCACTGCATGTGAAGAAGGCAGTGGCTGGAAAGGTCCATTTCTGCCTCATGCCTGGCAGCAGCGGGGTTGGGCTTAGGGGCTCAGTACATGATCCAAACAAGCTCATTGGTAGCAGATGCATGCAGAGCTACCTGAATAATTTTCCAAGGCAAGAAAAGGGTGGTGTTGGGCTCTTTGCTCTTATAGGTTTTCACAAGTCCTTCTTTTCCTTTCTTTTCTCCTTCTCTCTTGCTCTTCCTCTTCTCTTCTCTTCTCTTCTCTTCTCTTCTCTTCTCTTCTCTTCTTCTCTTCTCTTCTTAACACAAAAAGATTCCACCACTTTGCCATTACATCCCTGGCATCAGCATCTTTTTGCTGTTTTTGGTGGAGGTGGCTTTCAGGCCAGGCCAGGTCAGGCCAGCAGCAAGTAAGGAACGCTCGAACCCTTCTGCCATGAGGGTTTCTGTGCCTCCTTGGTTAAACCTAAGAACTAGGTTGGCTTTAATTTCTACACAAAGTGGCCTGTGAAATATTTTGGCACAGTCAGTCCCATCTGGCTGCTCTAGAGGGACTGCTGTCAGATGCTCCACCCTGAGAAAGCAGGAGGGCTTGGGGAGAAGCAGAGCTGGGAAACAGTAAGACTGGTGGGTGATGGGGCCGCCTGTGCACCTCTCTCCTGTCACATGTTGACACACTTGCCTCAGGGATTGGCCGTCTCTGTGAGATACTCAGACATGAGGCCAGCCATGTCCTTCGGGGGCACACCCAAGCGCATCCTTCAGAGCCTAACCGTTATGCCTTCAGCAGCCTGCTTTCTCAGCCATCCTGTTATATTACATGCTTTGTCATTTATTGTACACATCCCTTTCCTGTGCACTTGTTTTCCCACTCCTAACTCTGGCTTTGGCTTTAACTGCAGGCAGGGCTGTTCAGAAATGGTGTTTTAAAATTTGAAAGGAAGGAAAGCCAATTCTCTACTATGGAAAGGCAAACCAAGCACTCAAAACAAGTTATGCAATTCGGTACGGTGAGCGCAAATCTGCACTCTGTACTTGAACTCGGCACTTGGCTTTCTGCTAAGAACTTGAGGCAACGGCAAGAGCAGATGTGGTGGCAGGTAACTGCGAAGCAGTTGTGTTTGATGGGTACAGGAAGATGATTAAAGGTCACAAGAGAGGGATAGCTAGCTATGCATGCCATACCACTCTGCCGCCCAGTAATGCCAGTGAGCTTTTAGTTATAATTCCACAAACATAAAGGCTTATAAAGCATTTCTAAATAAATGAAGGGAACGGTCCATAAGTCAATGGTAAAGCACGTGTTTTATGTGCAGAATATCTCAGGTTCAATCCCCAGCATCTCCAGATATGGTTGGAGAAAGCTCCTATCTGAAACCTTAAACAATAGATGAAACAATGGGAAGACTCGGTATAAGGCAGCTTCCCGTGTTCCTAATATATTTTCAGGAATCTAAATCCTTTTGCTCATATCAAATTCCACCTGGAATTCTGCAAGTGCAGACCAGCAGAAAATGAACAGCCCTGACCATGAGGCCTTTTTTGTGAGTACCTGCATGCCTTCCCTCCTGTCCTTTCATCTAACAGTGTGATCAGCCATGTCTGTTCTTCTCAAGTCTTTGGCTGAATGGTTAGCTAATATCTGCATTGTGTTTCTGAATGTGTGCTCAACCACTTGTTCTGTGTGGTTAGCTGTGGGGCTCTGTCATGTATTTTGACAGCAATCTGCACTTCTTGTGTTGTCTTTCAAGCCATACGTTCTGTCCTGTGCTTCACTGTCCACAGGCTACAGACCATTCCTACAAGGCTCTCTCACACATCTGTAGGGGCGTGGCCAGTAAATGTACATCAGGGATACCCAATGTGGTGCCCTGCTGATGCTGTTGGACTACAACTCCCATCATCCCTTCGCATTGGCCAAGCTGGCTGGAGCTGACGGGAGACGTTAGCCCAACAGCATCATGAGGGTACCACAGTAGCTACCTCTGCAATAAGGCATAGCTATACCAAGCTATGCATCTTGCATTACTCTCAGGAGGGTGGAAGACACCTCACTGTGATGTACTTCAGTCCTGATTTTGAGGGCAGAACAAGGCATGCATCTTCAAACACAGGTCACACTGAAAAGCCAAAAAGTAAGTGATGGCAATTTCAAGTGGAGGTGTGGGAGCTTACTTTTTGCCTTGTCACCCCCTCCACATCCCCACCTTCTACCATGCAACCCATTCCCCAGCTTCCTTTTTCCTAGCTGTGGTATGAGACCAGAATGAAGCCAGGATAGGAGGAAAGTGGCCTTGGAAGATGGAGAAGCTGTGGTGGAATGGACAGATGTCAAAGACGGCGAGACTCCTGCTCTTTTCATAGTCGTGCAGAAAAGAGAATTTCAGCAGGTGTGGCTTTTATGACAAGCTGTTGAAATTCCCTCTTCTGCACAAAAGTGCGGAAGCCTTTTGCTCTTTTGCATCTGATCACTCTAAACAGTCACCTAACCCTAACTCACCTCATCTTCTGGAATCACACACACACACACACACACACACACACACACACTGTGTTGCAGCTGTCTGACAGTGACACATGTTTGAAAACAGAGGGCTGCAACGTTCAAGTTTAGCTCCCTTCTCAAACAGCTCCCCAAATTTCACTGGAATGTTTCATGTGAGAGAAGACAATATGGCAACTTTCAGGAACATAAATACTGAGATGTTGTCCATGCCTGTCTAACAAATCCAAGCCCAACACGGCTATTGTAATCGTTAAACCTCCCTCAGTTTGCCACCTTTCAGTGGACAGGCTTCTGTCCCTTTCACTGTGACATAACAGGCAAAAGTGCAACTCCCAATGCCAACTTTGGCACACAATAGCAGGGAAAGCTACAGCAGTCTCATTTCTGACTACCTTGCAGCTGTTAAAGGCGTAGAATCCTGTCCGCAAAAAGTTGGCAACCCTATTAAGTGTAACCATGTGCTCTGGAAGACAATGCTACCTGTATTCAAGATGAGAGTAGGGAGATGCTACAGCCTCATTTAAAAAATAAAACTTGAGCCCTGGAGCATGCCACCAGCTTGGCCATCAGTGTCCGTGACACCATTCCTAGGACATGTGAGAGTTCCTATTCGCGCTGCCACTTGGGTGAGGTGTGCTGATTCAGACACAGCCAATGGGGAAAGTGGTTGTTGGGTGCGCCGCATGTCACAGGCAGCAGCAGCACAGGCACCAGGGGATTTGCCTTCACAGAGCAGCCTAATTAGTTCGGAAATGAGAGTTGGTGTTCTGAGCCTCCTTACAAGCAAAGGAGCACGGAAAGGAGAAGCCGCTTCGCAAGCGATCTCACACTGAGCTCAAGGACCGACAAGCAAGGAAGGCCGCAAAATGGCTACAGGGCGGGGGCTCCATGCTGCTGGAGAAGCTGAGGAGCAGCTGCAACCCCAAACGACAGCTTGCTGCTTCCGAAGGTGCCTGGCAGAGAGAGTGCTGTGCTGGGGCATCTTCTCTCTAACTATCTGCTTTTCCTTCCTCCAATTTTGCCCCTTTACCTTCTTCTCCTTTTTCTCCTTTCCCTCGCCCTTCACCTCCCTAAGTTTTGAGGATTCCACCATGTCCACAGCCACTACCCTTGAGTATATCCCCACCTCAGCAGGAGACCCGAAATGCCAGCGCCCGCGCACCCTCATGCGCCAGCAGAGTCTCCAACAGCCACTCAGCCAGCACCAGAAACCCAACCACAGCCAGCCCACCACCAGCCAGAGCCTGGGCCACCTGCAGTCCCACACCACCTCCACCAGTGGCAATCCCCGGGGCTGTCGGAGCGCACAGTCACGGCAAGGGACCCCTGCTGGCTCCAAGCACAGGACAGGTGGTGGTCGTAGCCGCTCCAATCCTGGGAGCTGGGACCATATGGTGGGGCAGATTCGGAATCGAGGCTTGGATATGAAGTCTTTCCTGTAAGTTACCTTGCTCTTTTTCTCTCTGCATGTTCTTGCACTTGTTTGTTGCGCCATTAGTTTTGTGCCCTGTGTTGAGACAGGCAATTGACCCCCCACCCCTCCCTGAAGGCAGTGGTGTGTGTGAGACAGTCAGCTCGTACTGTCATACAGCTAGCTCATCACCAGCTGAAGGATCAGCAATCTCATTCTCCCCTTAGACACCACCCAAACTGCCCAGTTTCACATGCCAAACTCTAATCTTCTTATTTGGATCAGTTCGCATTTCAGTGTGAAGCCACCCAATTTGCCCTTTTCGAAACGCTTTGCAACCTGAAACACAGCTGCCCTTCAGAATTCATACTTCTCTGGATTTTTCGATGCAATTCTGCCACCAAAAATGTGTGCAAAAATATGTATATTAGGGGAAAGTGTGCAGAAAGTATGCCTATATTAGTGAAAGTAGCAAAATGCATGACATTGGGGGAAAATGCTTTAAAATGTGTGTATTAGGAAAAATTAGATACAAAAATGGGTATGTTACAAGAAATGTACACTAAAATGTTGATGAATTTTTAGGGGAACTTCATCTTTAAAAAATCACAAATGGATGTGGAAATGTGGCATAATGATTGGAAAAATTCAAACTGGAAGAAAAAAAACAAAGTGGAGAAATTTGTTTATTCCTAATCTGATATGAGGTGGAGAGAAGGACTAGCTTATCATATAAGGGTATTCTCTCTCTTCTTCCATGTTGGAATTATTCTAGTAGCCATTGCTTTGTTGGGTTCCTCAGCTTTCTAATTACATAGAGGGGAATCTCTGGCTACAACCATTATTATTATTATTATTATTATTATTATTATTATTATTATTATTATTTTCTATAGCGCCCTTCATCCAAGGATCATAGGATGGTTTACAATATAAAAACACAAAGATACACACCATAGTAACAAACAAGAACAATACCACCCACCCACCCCAACACACACACATTTTAAAAGGCCACAGATTGTTTAATCAGCCAAAGGCCTAGGAGAAGAGAAGATAAGCAACAAAGGCACCATGGAGAGCATTCCACAAGCAGGGAGCCACTGCAGAAAAGGCCCGTTCTCATGTTGTCACCTTCTGGACCTCTCGCAGAGGAGGCACAGGAAGAAGGGCCTCAGATGATAATTGCAGGGGCTGAGTCAGTTCGTATGGGGAGAGCTGTTCTCCTGTTCATTTAATAAACATAGATATAATGGTTCAATTGTTATCCTTTCTGAAAATAAGAACATTTGATGTTATAACGTTTGTTTTGCCCCATGGTCACTTCTGCCATGACACAGCCTGGACCCATGTACTCTTAGCCCTTGGCACAGTGTGATGGAAATAGATCCTTTAAATACAGGGGTCCAGTCTCGGCATAAGGACTGGATTAGATGACCTTCTAATTTCTTCCATTCCACAGCTATGTTAATATTGTAGCCAATGAGTGCAGGTTTCTGCTTACCGGTAAGCTGAGCAACCGGAGAATGTGGCATGCAAAGTGGGTGACTGCATCCTATCCCCAAAAGTTCAAATGGAATTTGCAAATGATGGACCCTTGGCCACTTTAGGAGTTTCATGGCTGAGCAGGGATTTGAACCCAGTTTCCCCACATCGCAACCTAGCGCACAGCCCCCAGCACAAATGCTACCTCTTTACAGGAGAAAGCTGCCTTGTAACATTAAGGAGAGATTTTCTCTTCTTCCGTTCTCCTGCGCCGAGGTTTTCTTTACATCATTGCAAAGCTGACAAACCCTCCCAGAAAGAGGTGACTCTTCAGTTCCCCTTCACAAACAGGGGTTTGGTCTTTTTATCCATGAAATCCCTGCCTATCGGTCCTTCAGATCCTCCTTGCTGTGATCTGTAAAGGCAGCTTTGTCAGAGCGGCTTGAAGCGTGTGATTTTTAATCTGTCTTAAATACTTTCCCTGTTGGTGACAGCTTCTAAATTCCAGGCGCCAATGGTTAAGCTGAAGCCTTCACTGTCACCTTATCTAGGAATTTGACAATGTCACTTACTTCCTTGCAGGAGGGGGATTGTTGCCATAATGTGAGCCAATATTTGCCATAATGTGAGCCAATATTTGCCCGTGCTTATAGTAATTTTTACAATTAGCCATTCATGTGAATGGTACATAGGGAATTGAAGTTGTGGTGTGTTTAAGCTTCAGGGAGGGCATTATACTCTTCAGTTGGTGGGATTTTTCAGCATGGCTAAGGAAGTCCATGGTGAGAATTTGGAAGAAGGATAGCTGTGGGCCAGGCACTGCCACAAGAGGACTTGGTAGATCGTAAGATTCCCAGCTCAACCACAAACTCTCATATATGCAACCACATATGATTAACAGTAAGTTAAATTATTTTGAATGCCACTGGTGCTGTATGTGCTTTCCTCATGGGTTTTACAGACTACATAGAGCTGCATAGAGTGGAATACCACCCAAATAGTTATCTGAGGCAGTGTGTGTGATCAGGGACCTCACAAAAGGGACCATTGACAAATAATTGTTTTTTCTTTCACTTTAGCATTCTTAGCTGTGATATTTTAAATGAAGCCAAAACCAGGCTAATCTCATGACATTTTTGTGCTACTTCCTCAACCCGCATGGGTGTGGCTGCCATCATTTTATCACTAACTCCAAAGCAGGCAAAAGCACTATACTTATTGCTCAGGGGTGTTTTCTTGCCTGGCCAATGCCATTCCCTCTTTGAGAGCACGTGTTTACCAAATCACAGTAATGATAAGGCTACCATGAGTAACATTGGAATAAGGTGAGCCAAATGAATATTACCTATTTAAAAATTGCACTTAATTGATGAGGAATAAAGTAAAATAAAATTAGAGTTTTTATTTTTAAAAAACACACCATAAAAGTATGTAGAAAGTCAAAACATTGCAAAAGATTTGTTGAGCGGCAGTGCTAAAAAGCTTAGGTAATATTTTCCATTGGTTCAAAAGTCCATGATTAGGATAAAGTGTACTAAAACAGAGCATCAAAGAAAAAATCAACATGGCTCTAAGCTCACAATAAAGCCATAAAGGACAAATAAGTAGGACAAGAGCATATATGTTTCCTAGAATCTACCACCAGGGATCTTGCTAGGACCTCCTTTTAATTAGCTGAAGAAGCAACATCTCCAGTGCATATGATCCCTTGGGTCCATAACAGGTCGACTCTCTTACAGTATGATCCTAACCACACAGAGGTACACATCCTATTGAATTCCGTGGGAATTGCTCCTGAGTCAGTTGGTTTAACATTGTAGCCAGGAGTGTCCCAATTACCTCACAATGCAGGACTTAGAATCTCATTTGAAAAAAGCTCCTCAACACTTTTGCATTTGTAGGTGCACTGGGTTAAAATAAGGAGAAGTAAATATAAGTTCCAGGGAAGGAGCAGGGAGGAGGTGTGTACTCAACAAAAGTGAAATCATGGCTGCACAGGAGGTCCAAATATCAATAAAAAAAATAAGCAAAAGTCCTTTATGTGACAGCTCCTTTATAAAAGTTGATGCTAGATAAAACCACTGGTATATTGGTGTTGCTTCCTTACCACTAGTGGTGGTAAAGTCGTTTTGATAATACTCTCCTGAGCTCACAGGGACATGATCAGTTGCTTTTAGCTGCTGTAGTCTTTGGTCATAGAGACACTCTCAGTAAGAGTTAATAAACAGTAGTGGTATTCAGCCGATGCTATAAAGCCTGCCAAACTGCTGTTGAGCCTGCGGCATCTCTGTGACACAGAAATTAGAAACAATTCAGAGGGAAAAAGCTATGGCTATAAGGATGACAACAGTTTTGGAAGGCAAATTGTATGAGGAAGGGCTGAAGGCAACTGATAAATTTATAGCCTAGTGACAGGAATGTTAGGGAGAGAGGGGGCACGTCATTCAAAAGTATGTCGGAAGAGACTGGGAGTTGCTCAAAAGATTCAGGGAAGATTGGATAATACACAAGGCAAGGGGAATTTGCTCCAGGAAATATTTAAGTAAAACACTGGCGGAGCTATAAAAGCAGCTGAGCAATGGAACATGGGCTGCTTAGGAAGGCTGTAGAATTTTATCCCATGGAAGTTTTTAGGGAATAGCTTGGTGGGGACCTCTCAGAGCCAGGTGTTGCTATGCCAGAGCTAGGCAGTATTTCTTCCAGCCCTATTTATGTGGCTCTGTGGAACCGACAGTGTTACAGGTGCCACGTAATTCTTGTTACACAGTTGTACAAATCTCTTAGTGTGGCACCACCTACAACTATGGAACTCCTTGCCTGTTGAAACCAGGCAGGTGCCTCTGCTGTTCAAGCACCTGCTTGAAACATTTTTGTTTAGACAAGCCCATCCAGAACCATAGATGCTGACATGTTTTAATTTATTTTACTGTTATTTAAATTATCCTTAATGTTTTTAATTGATTTTAACCATTTTTATTGATAATTTTACTATTTGGGGTATAAATAATAAATTATATTATTATTATTATTATTATTATTATTATTATTATTATTATTTCTTATAAAACACTTAAAGGTAAAGGGACCCCTGACCATTAGGTCCAGTCGCGGACGACTCTGGGGTTGTGGCGCTCATCTCGCTTTATTGGCTGAGGGAGCCAGCGTACAGCTTCCGGGTCATGTGGCCAGCATCACTAAGCTGCTTCTGGCGAACCAGAGCAGTGCACGGAAACGCCGTTTACCTTCCTGCCGGAGCGGAACCTATTTATCTACTTGCACTTCGTGCTTTTGAACTGCTAGGTTGGCAGGAGCAGGGACCGAGCAATGGGAGCTCACCCCGTCGTGGGGATTCAAACCGCCGACCTTCTGATCAGCAAGCCCTAGGCTCTGTGGTTTAACCCACAGCGCCACCCGCATCCCACTTACTATACTACAATTAAGCAGTATATAAATTTTGTCAATTACCGGTAATTAAAATAAGAAATAGCAACTATTCTTCCTTCCTGTTTCTGGGCACTAGCTCACATACTCCAGATGTTATCTATTTCTGAATTCTAGGAAGCATATTTGGGAAGGAAACATTGGTCCTAAGCTGTATGAGCATCTCCCCTGCTTCTGCACACACACTTCTAACTTCCTCCTTTTCTTCTCTGCATCCGCAACCAAAGCAAGTAGTGTCAGCAGCCCAACTTGAGCTGAGAGTAGAAAGCCTGTTTTGGATTGAACTGACCTCTGCATAGATGGGACTGTAATGAAATGCTTTGGTCAAAGATCTCCAGTGGTAGATTGCAATGTTTAATTGATTTGCGGATATATAAATAACTTTGCAGTCTTCAGTTGAAAAGAACAAACTACAATGATTTATCTGTACAGTGATTATCATGATTTAATTAGGATCATTATAGTGGCTGAGTTTCCATTTCACATAAAACTATAGTCAGAAACTGTGGTTTAATGGGAAGAAGCAGCGTGCTTACCATTCTTGGTTTGTTTGGTGGGGCGGAAGTCATGAGCCCAGGTTTGGATGATTGGCCAGATTCTGGCTTATTTGTCTATACTGCAGCAGCAGCTGAGAAGAAGCTTTGCAGGAACTTTATAGCAAACGGTTTTTAACATGAATTTTAGTTCACTATGAATTCATGTAACGTGCAAGACTCTGTAATTGTTCTTAGACTTGGCACCCAGTAAAGTTTCCCTGGCGTGGCTTTTACTCACACCTAACTTCTAAAAGATTTCCATATTTTTTCCAGCCAGATTATACTTGTAATTGTTTATTTTACGTATTTAGCCTATTTTTGGCCATTCCGTAACAAAAAATGTCTTTGGGCAGCTAAAAAACAAACAAAAAATAAAACAAAATGCAACATTAAAACAATATCAGTTAAGGTCAGCAGGAGCACCCAGTGTGGTGGGGCACTGCCCTCCCAATAGCAGTGCCGCTGCCACTTAGCAGGGCAAGGGTAGGGCAGGCCAGCGGCAAGAAAATAGAGAGCAGAGAATAAAAAACTGCAAAAACAAAAATAGGGTTGAAAGCTGTGGTGGGGAGCCTCAAGCCCACAGGCCTTCCCAGGCCTGCCTATTTGTTCTGCAAGGCCATTTTGGCAAAGCCACGCCAACATGCCCTACATATGACATCATATATGGCATTAGGTGTAAGGTATGTAAAGATGTGCCTCCCTGCTGAAAGGGTTTTGCGGGCAGTTCTATCAGCTGATTGGTGGTGCCTGCAAAGCCCAGTTCCTTTGCAAAAGAAAATGATCACAGCGGCGCTTGAAAAAGCGCAGATTTGCTAGTGCCCTGAACCAGCTGATCAACAGTGCCTTCAGAGCTCTTTGCCTTTGCCTTTGTATGGGTCACCTGATGTCCTTCTGACCTCACAGCAACCCCACCCACCTGACAGCATTCAAAGCTACAACATACTTTAAAATTACTAAAACAACAATGAGGGTTTTGCCTGGTGCTGCAAGTACATTTGAGTAGGTGTTAGGTGTCGACCTGTATGGAGAGGCTATTCCGCAGCTCTTGAAAGGTCTTACTCTGTAAATATGTGACCTGTAGCAAATACACTTATTAGGGTCATCTGAACCTATTTGCAACATTACGCAGTGCATCCATTGTCTGACTATAGCACACAGTGGTCCAGGTTATGTGGTTTAAGATTTCTTTATTGTCATTGTACAAGTACAATGAAATTGGATGCCTTCCCATTAAAATAAAACAAAACAAAATATGTGGAGTGGTTCTTTTCCAAGTTTGATGTGGTTGATAAATGGTAGTGCTGTTATATACATAGCACTGTATTTTAGATAGGTTTGTTAGCCTGCCTGTAGTTGTCTCCAAATGTGTGAGTTATACATGTGACCATGAAGCATAATATTTGGGAACTATAATCCAGAGCTCTCACTGCACACAATGTGGGAATATTGCTTTGCACCTTTACTTGCTTTTAATTATTTTGTGGAATTAGCAGAAATCACTGAGTCCCAATTATGACTTTAAAATTGAAAAATGTTCCTTTGTTTACAGAATTAAATGGTGATCAACGCATAAAATGATTTTGGGGCTTCAAGTGCCAAACCCAATATTTACAAAAGAGTAAAATGTTTAGTTCAAATGTAGAGCGATTAACAGAGGCTACCCAAACCCATGTTGCCTGGATCAATCATTTACACTTGTTTATGTGGCAGAGATAGAAACAGGTAGAGGCATGGAGTCCTATGATTGCTAGAACCGCTCCCTGCTCCTTATAGCGCAATCTGGCAAGTTAAACTGGAGGCCTAATGCACCAAGGGGGAAGGTCCAAATGGAAGGCAGAAGAAGGGTCATATTTAGGAAACTAAGAAAAGGTGAGAAAAGGAAGGGATAAAATCCCAGTAGCTACTACATCCACAGTTTGAATGTTCACACATTCAGGTGAATGCCTGAACACAGCAATAATTAGATCTGGCTTCCTGGGGGAAGGGATGCTTGAAATAATAGGTGATGGGATCTGACAGAGGTTAGAGGAGGGGCAGGATTCTCTAACAAAAAGTGTTGCTAAGCAGCCAGAGGCACGGGACCTTTTTGTGGGAGATGAGAGGGAATGTGGATGAGGGAATATTGATTAATATTTCCTATCCCAGCTTGTGCTAACAAGCTCCAAACTAGCAGAGTTTCTCATCCCCAATAAAGCGCAGCAAAGCGTGGCGTTTAAGTTCCTATGAACTTCTAGAATAAGGCAGATCCTGGCACATATTTCCCCTGGTTCCCTCTTAAAAGAAAATACACGACACATAAGCTTATAAAAGTATAAAGGTTTTACTCACAGTCATTTCAAGCTTCTACAGTCTCAGAAAGGCAGGCTAGCTTAGATTAAATGTATTTACATGTGGAGATTCTCCTTAAGGGAGAAAGGCTCCATGTGGGCCTCTCTTGGCTGGAAGCCAAGAGAGCATCTCCTGAGATGTTGCATCCTCGGAGTCCTGGTGGGAAGAGAGGGAGAGTAGCAGCTCACCTGTATCTTTGAATAGCTACAGGTAAGGCCACTCCCACTTCTGGTCACACAAAGGAAGTGATTTCAGTCTTGGCACAGGAAACTCTACCTGGAGGACCAAGTCCCCTTTGTGTACACTCTAGGAATGTTGTGATTGACTGCACCAGTGTTATACATCCCACAAACCCCTTCTCAGTCTGAACAACATTTAACAAACATAAAACAACTTTATTCAACCACCCAGAGTCCCAGCTTGACACGCAGGTTCTGGAAACTCTCTCGTGGCAAGGGTTTCGTGAGAATGTCCGCAGTCATCTCCTGAGTATTACAGTAGGACATTTCTACTAGTCCATCTTGGATCATCTGGCGAATGAAGTGATACCTGACCCCAATGTGTTTTGAACGTGCAAGGAACTTTTCGGTTTGCGCTAGCTGCAGGCAGCCTTGATTGTCCTCCATCAAGCTGACAGGTCCTTTTCTCGGCAAACCAAAGTCTGTCAGGAGTTGATCCAGCCAGATGATCTCTCTGCATGCTTCCGAAGCTGAAATATATTCACTCTCTGTGGACGATAAGGCTACACATTTCTGTTTATAACTGCCCCAAATGATAGGTGCATTTCCAAACATAAAAACATAACCACTTGTGGATTTGTAATCCGCCTTATCCCCAGCCCAATCTGCATCACTGTACCCAACCAACTTAGGGTCCCTTACAGCTGGCAATCTTAATTTACAATTCATTGTACCCTTGAGGTAACGCACCACCCTCTTGACCCCACCCAAGTCATGTTCAGTGGGAGAACTCACTTTTCTGCTTAGGATCCCCACTGCACTTGCTATGTCAGGTCTGCTGGTAGTAACCAAATACAAAAGTTTACCAATCGCTGACCTGTATTCGCTGTTGTCTGGCAGCAGCTTCGAATCTTGCTGATTCTTTAGAAAATCTGTGGCCATGGGTGTCGCGACAGGGTGTGCACCTTGCATCTGCATGCTTTCTATCAGTTCTATTATCTTCTGCTTCTGGCTGAGAAGAAATGAGCCGTCTTCTTCTCTCTCAATTTGAATTCCCAAGTAATACTGGACAAGTCCCAATTCCTTTACTTCCACCTCTTTGTTGAGATGTCTGACTATGTCTTTATAGTCTCTGTCATTGGACGTTGATATTAATAAATCATCGACAAAAGCCAGAATGTAAGAGAATTGTCCATTTCTGTTCTTAGTGTACAGGCACTTGTCAGCTGTTGACTGCTTGTACCCAAGCTGAACCAGCATTTCATGTAATTTCTGGTTCCATGCTCTTGCAGCTTGTTTCAAACCGTAAATTCCTTTCTGAAGTTTACATACAAGATGTGCCTCATTTTGCTTGATAAAGCCTTTGGGCTGCTTCATATAAATCTGTTCAGAAATCGTCCCATGAAGAAAAGCTGTTGCTATGTCGACATGACGGACTGATAGGCCTTTAGATGCTGCAATACTTAGAAGTAATCTAACACTGCTGTATCGCACTGTAGGCGCAAATACTTGATCATAGTCTTCGCCATACTGTTGTGAAAATCCTTGTGCTACAAGCCTAGCTTTGTAGCGTTGCACCTCCCCTTCTGACCCCTTCTTAAGCTTGAACACCCACTTGGACCCAATTGCCTTCTTACCAGGAGGTAGCTCTGTCAGGGTCCAGGTCTTGTTGCGATGCAGTGCATCCATCTCTTCCTGCGCGGCTTGCTTCCAGAGACTGGCCTCAGCAGCTGGCAACCGTTGAACCTGTTCCCACGTGGAAGGTTCCTGTGGTGGCGCCGACCCTGCAAAGTAGGACAGTCGTAGTGGTGGAACGCCTTTGTTGGACCTGGAGGAACGTCTGACCTCTGGCTCTTGTTGAACCGCATCAGCTTCCTCATCTCCTTCCAATGGCGGCATCCCTGCATACGGGTCCTCTTCGTCTCTGGAGCCTTCTGACATCTGGTCCTCCGCGTCTTCTGGGGTGTCATCTGTAGGGGGTGCTACAACACTAGGAGGTACAATACTAGGAGGTGGATTAGTTTCTGGTATGGCTTCAAAAGGAAAACTTACAAACTCCTCTGTTGGTGGCTCATTGGAACAGTCAATTGCTGTGTTCCTTGTGTCAGCCTTTTCATACTCCTCAAAATGAATCACGTGATGTGAACTTGTTTTCCCTGTTTGTAAGTCCACAACTCTGTAGCCTTTTCCTCCAGAAGCGTATCCAACTAGGATACCAGGCTTTGCTCTGGTGTCAAGTTTGTGTCTGTGCTCCTTGGGCACGTGGTAATAGCACAAACTTCCAAATACACGTATGTGTGACAAATTTGGGACTCTTCCATGCCAAAGTTCAAATGGCGTGCGCTCTGTGCCTTTTGTTGGCAGCCTATTCTGTATATAAATCGCAGTATTTGCTGCCTCGCCCCAAAGTTTCTTTGACAAGTTGGATCCTTTTAGCATACACCTTGTCATCTCTAGGATGGACCTAAATTTCCTCTCAGCAATAGAGTTCTGTTGAGGTGTGTAGCTAACTGTGGTCACATGTGCTATGCCTTCCTGAGCCATGAAGGCTTCCATTTCACGTGAGCAAAACTCCCCACCATTATCAGACATTAGGGTGGTGGGTGCTCGCCGGAATTTGTTCTTGACCATGCTTACGTATTGCTTGAACAATTCCACTGTTTCACTCTTCTCTTTGAGAAGGTATCCCACACAAAACTTTGAATATTCATCCAAAAAGATAAGAATATACCTATTTCCTCCTAAAGAAGGTATATTCATAGGTCCAGCTAAATCAGTGTACACAATGTCCAGAACTTTTGTGCTTCTCTTTTCTGCACAACGTGGGAAAGAAGGTTTGACTCCTTTTTCACTTACACAAGTTACACATTTTGGTGTGGGTGTGCTACTTTTGTTTACCTGTAGACCTCTCACAAGATCTCCATTCTGCAGTCCCTGGATGACTCTGATATCCCGGTGACCCAGTCTTCGATGCCAGAGCTCCAGATCTGCTTCATGCTTCTGCTTGGATTGGGCGACTTGTGCTGATTGGTTTTCTGAAACGTTAATCTCATAAACACCATTGATTAGTTTCCCTTGAGCATAAACCTCACCATTTTTCGTTACATTGCATTTTCCATTGGCAAATGTAACCTTGAAACCTTTCTTGTCTAAAGCAGACACACTAAGCAAGTTACAATTCAATTCTGGGACATATTGAACGTTAGGCACAGTTGTTTCAAGAGATTCATTGTTCACCTTGAATTTCAAACGCATTGAACCTGCACCTTGTGATTTTAGAACATTTCCATCAGCAATCTGGATTTCAGTCCATTCACTATCATTAATTTCTCTGAAATATTCTCGTTTATGCGCAAAATGGCTTGTAGCTCCCGAATCTAAAATAAATTGGTCACTTTTCCTTTCATTTCTTTGCACATTTAAACTCTTTTCTTGCAGTAGAAATGTACGCTCGTGACCCCCCTTCTTTTCACCTTTTGGTTGAAAGGGGCGGGACTTATTCTTGGGCTTCTGGCAACTCCTTGCAATGTGCCCTTTTAAATTGCAGTTATGGCATATTAATTCTTTGGACACTTCCTTAGACTTGGGAAATTGCTTAGAAACATAACTTGTGTCCCTCCTTGGATTCCTTTGTGGAGAATCAAGGTAATCTCTGCATTCCTCTCTTAAGTGATTTACTAGTTCATTAAAAGTCAAATCTCTGGTGTGATCCATTATACTCTTAAATGAAGTAAATTCTTTTCCTAATGATGCCAGCATAAAAGTCACTTTGGTTGCATCATCAAAAGCTCTGGGAGTTAGGGCAATCCTTTGAACAATTTCATTAAAGTCCTTAAAATGCCCTGTAAATTGTTCTCTGGAATTCATCTTTAACTTCAGCAGTTTATCCAATAAATGTCTATAAGAGTTCTCTGATGATTGTGCATAAACCCTCTCAATATCCTTTAGAATCTGAGATGCATCACTTTCATAGTCAATCAGAGATAAATGCTCATCTTTCAAACTGCTCAAAATTATGTGTTTAGCTTCTGCATCTTGCCTTTCCCAATCTGCTTTCTTGGTTAAATCAGCAAAATCAGGTTTGGGATCTTTCACCGCTTTAAGCACTTGTTTTGCACCAAGATGCACTAAAAGGCGCTGCTTCCATTGCACAAAGTTACGATCATTCAGCAGCATAAAGCTTGATCTTGCTTCACTATCAAATCCTGAGCTTGCCATCTTAATCCTCAAAAATTGAAAAATTTTTCAAAATTCCCAAAAATGGCTAAAATTCAAAAATCAAAACTTAAAAATCTCAAAATGCAAACTAATCTTCACTGCCTCTGAGGTCTGTGAGCTCTGAGGGAGGGGAGGGGTCGCCAATCCCCCTTTCACAGCACAATGGAGAACAAAAGACCATGTGCTTACCAGGAAGTGCAAACAGAAAAATACTACTCTGCCAAAAATCACAATCCAAAGCAATCCTTTAAAAATACACAAAATACGCAGGTCTGGGCCTCAAAACCCTTTGTGGGAGATGAGAGGGAATGTGGATGAGGGAATATTGATTAATATTTCCTATCCCAGCTTGTGCTAACAAGCTCCAAACTAGCAGAGTTTCTCATCCCCAATAAAGCGCAGCAAAGCGTGGCGTTTAAGTTCCTATGAACTTCTAGAATAAGGCAGATCCTGGCACATATTTCCCCTGGTTCCCTCTTAAAAGAAAATACACGACACATAAGCTTATAAAAGTATAAAGGTTTTACTCACAGTCATTTCAAGCTTCTACAGTCTCAGAAAGGCAGGCTAGCTTAGATTAAATGTATTTACATGTGGAGATTCTCCTTAAGGGAGAAAGGCTCCATGTGGGCCTCTCTTGGCTGGAAGCCAAGAGAGCATCTCCTGAGATGTTGCATCCTCGGAGTCCTGGTGGGAAGAGAGGGAGAGTAGCAGCTCACCTGTATCTTTGAATAGCTACAGGTAAGGCCACTCCCACTTCTGGTCACACAAAGGAAGTGATTTCAGTCTTGGCACAGGAAACTCTACCTGGAGGACCAAGTCCCCTTTGTGTACACTCTAGGAATGTTGTGATTGACTGCACCAGTGTTATACATCCCACACTTTTTGGGTTTCCTGCTTCAAGACAACTGAATGGCTTTAGGGAGCTGGACAGGTAAAAGGGCAAGAACCAATAAGGACAATTTGGAACTTGAGTGCCAGGCACAAAACAGTAGCAGTAGATGCTGTTTGGACAAGATGCAAACCGCTGTTGATTAAATGATCAGTGGAGCAGGGCCACTCAGAAGTAGGCTTTTGTTCTTGCCAAGGCTAGTGAGGTGTGTGCCTGTGTTAACTATTGGCAAATAGTGAGGTGCAAATTAAGCATTATCATACATAACAGAGTTCTCACATTTTTCAATTCCATGCATACAAATAATCTCCAGTCAGGTAGGTCATCCCACTTAAATCAATGTCTGCTTTCTGTGTCATGCTTGCAGTCCCATACTCATTGCATTGTTACCTGTTGAGCAAAGCTACAAGTATCACCTAGTTCTGGGACACGCAAATCTCAGCTGTAACAAGCTCATCAGTAGTAAGTTAAACTAACTGACTTCTGAATTCATTGCATACTGGTCCTGGTTCTATGAATTCTAATACACTGCCACATTCTGTTTCTTTAATTTTACACATACACTTTCTTGCTGAGCCACATCGGCACCACAGAATATGCCCTAGTTTAAAATGAAAAGATATTCATATGCAGCTTCATAAACCTCTTGCTTAGTTTGTGTGATTCTTGATTTAAAGATGAGTCTCATTTCATCTCCAGAGGATTCTGGACATCTCTGTTTGCACAGCACCATTTGCTTATTTCAGCTTTAATTGGTTGAAAAATGTACCCACAGAATGCGAACTAGCTAATCAGCCCAATTGTTGTTCTTTCTCAAGAAGCCACTTGCTTTTAGTTCCATCACCCCGACCCCACCCCCACCCCCAGAAAGTCCATTAGGTTTTTTGTTTTGTTTTCTTGTAAAAACTTGTTTTTACATCACTCCTTGCCTTTTAATGCAAATGCATTTATTAACAAACACACACACACACACACACACACACACACACACACACAGGGTCTGTGGGAGGCTGAAATAATGAGGCTGTGTCATCCGTTCAAAGTAGCAAGGAGGACTCCGTGGGTGAAAATGTTCACTGTCTGAAGCAAGGATCATAGCTTTCCCCCACTTTTTGTTTAGAATTCTAAAGTGTTGCAAAGTTAACAAAAAGAAAAGGGGGAGCATACAGAAGAAAGGCAAGCAACTGGAAACCACAATCAGTGCAATTCCAACTATAGAATTAGACTGTGTACACACCAGGGTGCTAATGCACATGCGAGTTGTGCAGATATGATTTCCCCATGTGTGCTTGTTTCCCATCCACACTAATGGGTGGTTCTTTATGGGAAACATTTGTGCTGGATTTTGTTGTCATCCCCCTACACACACACACACACACACACACACACACACACACACACAGTTCCTATTTCCTTGTCCTTCAGAAGTTCCAGAAACTGTGGGCATACACACAGTTCCCTGTTTACCTCTGTGCACAAACCATAATTCACAGTGGGGGAAACAACCCTTTTTATATATGAATTAAATACTTTTTACCAGATTTGAGGAAACAGCAGTTTCAAAAAATAAAAATATATTTGTATGTCATACCCAGGCAGAGGGCCATCAGCCCACCAGGGAGTGCCTCACTAGTGTAAAGAATGGCTGTGCAGGCAGAGTCATGGGGATCTCCTGACTGTTCCCACAAACACAGAAGGCCACCATGCAGCTCACAGGAGATTGTAAATATGGAAGCGCATAAACAGTACATTTCATACCCAAGGCAGGACGGAGAGAGCAATTTGGGGGAGAGGAATATTGAGGCATTGTTTTTCTTTTTCCTTCTGCCATTCTCTTCCCACCTCCTGTACCTGAAAATGCCGTTTTTCTTTTTTATACAGCTGTTTTGCACAAAAGCAGTTCTGCACAAAACAGCTGGCTTAAAAGTTACTATGCACATGCATTTGGCCACAACTGGTGGCAATAGGCACACCACATCTTTTCCTTTGGGCTCGTGGAGACAAAATGGTTAGTTTGTGCTCAGATGATGAACAAATGGAAGTATGGGGTATGACAATAGACAATGCCCAGCAAAAATTCTCATGCACGCTTAAAAAACAAAAATAAAACAGACTACTCACACAGTGTGCTTCAGTGCATCAATGCTCAGATAGCATGCAATTTTGTTTCTCCCCCCACCCCTTTGCTATGTTATCCATGGATTGGGAAAATCCAAATTAAATGGAGAAAAAGTACAGGCTACCACTTGAATGGGATGCGGGTGGTACTGTTGGTTAAACCACTGTGCTGCTTGGGCTTGCCGATCGAAAGGTTGGCAGTTCAAATCCCCGTGATGGGGTGAGCTCCCGTTGTTCAGTCCCAGCTCCTGCCAACCTAGCAGTTCGAAAGCACACAGTGCAAGTAGATAAATAGGTACCGCTCCGGCAGGAAGGTAAACGGCGTTTCCGTGCACTGTTTTGGTTTCGCCAGAAGCGGCTTAGTCGTGCTGGCCACATGACCCGGAAAAACTGTCTGCGGGCAAACGCCGGCTCCCTTGGCCTTTAAAGAGAGATGAGCACCACAACCCCAGAGTCGTTCATGACTGGACTTAATTGTCAGGGGTCCCTTTACCTTCACCTTTACCACTTGAGAATGAGGACTATGCGAAAAACATGCATGTTTGGGATGAATTGAATCCACTGTAAACTGCCATGTGGACAGACCCATAGTCTGTCCACTGCAAAACCAATGGCACGTATAACAATTCATTTCTTCAATAGAAACTGATGAAACAGAACTATCTGTCCAGCACCTATCAGACATCTGGCTAGAGATAAGATGCCGCTTCAAGGGCATTAATGAGGTCTAGACAGTACTATGAGATTTCTGAGGCAGGACCGCAGGTTTTAAATAATAGGGATTGTACCCACTCCCACATCATGCAGTAGAACTGAGTGGGTTGTTGTGCAGATATACCTCTTTGGATTACTCAGAGGTAATAGTCACTAAATGGTTTAGAGTAGCTTCCCTTGTCAACCCCAGACTGTTTCACGCCAAGGCCAGCAGGGGCAAGTTTTCCTGAGATTCTTCTTTCTTGCCTTGGTAGGTTTTTGTGGTAGATTCACATGGGCAGAGAGTAATACCTTACTGCCATAAGGGACGCGGGTGGTGCTGTGGTCTAAACCACTGAGCCTCTTGGGCTTGCCAATCTGAAGGTTGGCGGTTCGAATCTCTGCAACGGAGTGAGCTCCCGTTGCTCTGTCCCAGCTCCTACCAACCTAGCAGTTCGAAAGCATGCCAGAGCAAGTAGATAAATAGGTACCGCTGTGGTGGGAAGGTAAACGGCGTTTCTGTGCACTCTGGTTTCCGTCACGGTGTTCCGTTGCGCCAGAAGCAGTTTAGTCATGCTGGCCACATGACCCAGAAAGCTGTCTGTGGACAAACGCCAGCTCCCTCGCCCTGAAAGCAAGATTAGCGCCGCAACCCCGTAGTCACCTTTGACTGGACTTAACTGTCCAGGGGTCCTTTACCTTTACCTTTGCCTTTCTGCTGCATGCTTTCCCCTGCACGATTGAGACTCACCCCCAAACAAAAACAAAAACCATTTGGCATATTATAGTGAGCTTTGCCTATTGGTTCACTGTAGACGGGAATGATGGTGCTCTCATAGAACAGAGGGGCCACCATTCTGAATTCATCACACACATTTGCTAGGCACGCTATTGAAGAGTGACACCATCACGTAGATGTGATTGTCGTCCTTGTAGAACAGAAGGTGGAGAGGACTGCGTGTTGGCTGGCAGCAAACAGTGCCTACAGAACAGCATTTAAGCTATTTATAGCAGATGTTTTCTTGGTCTCCACAGCTTTTGCTGAGGTCAGTGAAGTGATCTGTGAACAATTGCTGGGCATTATTTTGAAGCCAAGGAACACAAGACTTGGTGAGCAAGGCTTCTCAGTGTACTACAGACCATGATAGCCCCCGCATTTGCATCCTGCTTCCTCCATATTCACTTTTCATAACATTACCAGTATCACTTTAGATTCGGAACTTTGGGCGTAAGCAAGGGCCTCATGTTCAAAAGCTTATACCCTTTATAGTGTACTTAAGGGGGAAGGATTGGTGCTTTGCCTTTACCCTTTGATGTTTCTGGTGGGGTTTTGGTTTTTTTGCAAAGGGGAAGCGCTGAAGCATGACCCTCTGTCTCTATTCAGGAGGACTGTACCATCTGGTACTGTGTTAGTAGGGCTATACCACGTGGTATTTCTGAACGTGAAACTCATTGAAGCACCTCCTGAAGTGGACTCTAGTCCACAAAAGCTTATGCTAGTCTTTACAGTGTCACAAGTCTCTGCTGTTTGTGCCACAACAGACTTAACATTGCTACCCCTTTGGAAATCATTAGAAAGAAACGCCTTTAACTGAGCAGGGGGGGTGGAATAGAGTGGTTCTGTAACAGAAAAATAAATGGGAAAGGAAGCAAACACCTTTGTCTGATGCCAGAAGAATGACAGTCATCACCAAGTGAGCTTCCTTGGAGAGAGCATTCCATAAGTGGGAAGAAGAGCTAAGGGGAGGTTATTACAGAAAAGGCCCTTTCTCTCATTGCCATCCTCCAAACATATATTGGAGGCTGCAATCCTATGCATAGGATTTTGCTGTTAAAATAGAAAAAACAAAACAAAAAATCCTCTAGTGATTTACAGCAACATAAAATAGAATATTGAAATAACAAAAAAAACCAGTTGAAAACTGGTATCAAACATATTTATTAAAAAATCAATCAATCAACACAATTATAAAACTAAAACGCAGGTAACTTCTATACGTCTGAATAGGCTTGCCTAGATAAATTTGTTTTAAATAGGCACCTGAAGGAATACAGTGAAGATGCCTGCCTGATGTCAATAGGCAGGGAGTTCCAAATGGTAAGTGCTGCCACACTAAAAGATCAATTTCTTACAACTTCAGAATGAGTGTTAAATAACACCTGTAAAAGTGCCAGTCTAATGGGCACATATGGGATAAGGTGACCCTACAAGTGAACTGGTCCCAAGCTATTAAGGGCTTTATAGACTAACACCTTGAACTTGGCCCAGTAGCAAATAGGCATAGGTGTTATGTGCTGATAGGTTCTCACTCTTCCCCTCAACTGCTACTGCCTTGCCCTCTGTATATTCTAGAAATGGTGCTCTGGATATACATGCAGGCATTCCCTTAATTGTGCATATGCACCTTTAAAAAGTTGTTTTGTCTGTGGAGTGGCACAGCAAAAACCTTCCACCAAAGCAAACATTTCAAGCATGTTTCACAGTGGCCAAAATTGCCTTAAAAAAAAAATGAAATGCAAGTTTTCTGACCCACCACATTGGCTCAAACAGATTTTCTTTTCAAAAGTACGTGTCATACCCAACCCTCTCAGGAGTGCCTTGCCAGGGCAAAGGCTGGTTGACCTAGTGGAGGCACAGGCACATCTGATCTGCAGAACCTCCCTCCAAATATGGTAAAGAGCACTTCCTGCCATTTACCATCTAGGCCAAAGAGCAAGGTTGGACCTTCAGCCGTTTGCAACACTTTAAAGCGCTTATCTGCTGTTGCTCCTGCTGCTGCTGCCGCACAGCTAAACACCAAGGCCAGAGAGTGCTTGCTAGGAACTGGATTATTAAGTAATTGTGAGTTTGGGGGCAAATTGCCACCACTATGCTGATGACATTCGGTTTTGTTTCTCCATAATATCTGAATCAGGAGAATCTGTGTGGGCTCTAGACCAGTGCCTGGATGCAGTGATGGGATGGATGAGGGGAAATAAGCTGAGCTTGAATCCAGGCAAGGTAGAGGTATTGTGGGTGAGCGGTTCCCATGTCTGAGAAATTTGTCAATTGCCTATCTTGGATGGGATGCACTCTCCTTGAAGGAGCAGTCATGCAGTTCAGGAGTATTTTGGGATTCAGCTTTGTCGCTGGAGGCCCAAGGAGCCTCAGAGGCTACTAGAAGCACTTTTTACCTGTTTTGACAGGGGAGACAGTTTCGACATGGCTGTTCCTGGGCTGGGAGAGCTTGGCCACAGTAGTTCAGGCATTGGTGACTTCAAGGTTGGATGCCTGCAGTGCAGTGTGGGGCTTTCCTTTCACCTGATCTGGAAGCTGCAGGTAGTGCAGAATGCTGCAGCACAGTTGCTGACAAGGGGCAACAGATATAGTGCAAATAGTGGGCTCGAGCACCGCCCACAATGTGGATGGGGAAACATTGAGACAGATTTAAACTTAAAGTGCTCAAGTGTCTGTGAAAGTGCACAAAAGTACACATGCAAAAATGGGATCCGTATGATTCACATGCACATTAACGCCATCTACACAGTCTACCAGCAAAGTGCCAGTGTGAAAGCTAGTTAGCCTGCTCCTATTTATGGCCACCCCAGAGCTGGGTCTGAATGCAAGAAGAGTGATGGTTCAGATAGATTAGACCCTGGATCTATGACGGACATGGGGTGGTTTGCAAAGGGTGTTGGGCATCCAGCTTGCCATCTTGGTCTTTGAAAGAGCAAGCAAAGAGACCCCTGTCAAGGCACTCAGCTGCAATTAAGATGATTCACACACACACACACCCCTGAGTAGGCTGCTAAAGTTGTTGATGTTGGCATCTGTCTGTCTCGAGAGACAATGGCATGTGCCTCCGGGGGTTAAGTCAAACCGCTGTGTTAGCAGCACTGAAGTAACCTCCCCAAGGTACAAGCCTGAGCAGTGTGTAGAGGGCGGGGACTGTGCTGCCCAGGCAACAAGACCCCCCCCCCCTTCTTGGCTCCAGTGATGTAGTCCAAAGGAAAGCGGAGCAATACATTTGGCACCAGCTGGGCTGCAGGAGTTAGTGGAAGGAGGCATACAACTGTCTTAGGGACTCCACTCCGGATTTGTGTAGGGCTTACTCCTTAATCTTTTCTCCTCCTGAAGATATCCTACAAGGCAGTGGAGGTTTAGGACCAGAGTATTCCAATTCCTAGATGTGTTATCTTTCCAGGTTGATGAGACCCATCTGCCCCTCACTTCCCTCTACATCATTGGACCCACTATTGATCTCGTTCGCTCAATCCTCAGGGGAAGTCCCTAACTCACTGAGGTCTAGCCAGCCAATCAGAGCCTTTCCCAGGGTGTAGCCACTGTCTGATGCTGACAGCTTCCAGGGTTTATGTGAAAGTGTGTAGTCGCATCCATTTAAATACCTGGGCAGTGTTAAATGAGATTATTCTGAGTCCCAACTCATATTATATCCATTTGTTGCAGTAATTTAGACCCTTTGGCTATGAATCCACAATGGCAGAGTCCTGGGAGCAGTCACTAATAGAAGCTGCTACATCTATGGAATGCTGAGTGAAAGCTGAAGGTCATCTTGTCCAGCCAGATTTTATGAATCTCAATACTCCCAACTATTAGTATCATTCAGACCACAGTATGTGAAAAACAAAGATAATAGACCAGGGTACATCATGCCAGCTGTGTTTGTATGATCAAGTGAACTTGCATAAAACAAAATGTTCTTCTTTTCAGAGGAGGGGGAACAGATTTCATCTTCCCATGAAAATTACTCTTATGCATGCTCAGCTCAGCCCTTCTGAAAAATCATGGCAATATTATCTCAGCAAAACTAATTCTTATACTCAATTTCATTTCCATTTATTCACCTGACTTCCTGGCTGTAACAAGCTGACTGCAACCAATCCATCCAGAAATTTCAGGGTATGTTCTGGGATAGAAACAGTTTGAGGAGAGTTGGGTCCAAAAGGCCCAACCATGTCTACTCAGAGGTGCCCTACTGAATTCAGTGGGGCTTACTCCCAGGGTGGTGGGGCTATGATTGCAGCCATAGTAGAGAGCAGGAAAGTGGCCAACTTTTAGCATACAGGCTCAGCTGAAGGACTTTAGTTCTTCAGCACTTCTGCTTTCCAACATTTTGGCTGTCGTGGATTATTTCTCTCAATATTGGAGCTTCCACATAATCTTCTTCCTGTTTACAGACTGGGCAAATCAAATGAGGCACAGATAGGCTTAGTCTTTCCTCAAGGTCAGACTGTAAGCCAGCAGCAAGATTTGAGCCAGAATGCAGCAAGCTCCAGGTGGCTTTGTATTTTAATATTGAAGCCAGGCACCTAGTCTGATTACTATCAAAGGGACTATATTATGATCTATTTATTAGACATCCTTCAATCTCTGAGGGAAAAGAGGAAAGAACAGATAATGATGCTCCTACCTGGATATATTTGGTTTCAGCATGCTGTTTGGCCTGTCACAATTCCTGCTATTTCTTGCTCTCTCTCTCTCACTCCACAAACATCGTGCTTATCTGATCTCCCCCCATACATGCAGCTCAACAGCTTCAAATCTAATTACACGGATTCCCTGCCCAGAGCTTTCCCCCCAGCACCTTTTCCAGTCTTATGAGTGCACTGACCCATTCTGAATTCAGAGATGTGAAAGGTTTCACAAGGCGTGATGAGTAGCGGTGCATGCATGTCAGAGAGCAGGTACATCATACTTTGTTGGGAGAGGCACAGCACTTGAACTGGGGTCATGGCCCTGTTTGTTGTTTGCACCACCCTCAACAGCCTGGGGCCACATAGGGCAGCTGCTTTCAAACAAAGGCCAAAAAAAAAAAAAAAAGACAAAGAAGGAGCTTGTGCCTGTTCAGATCTGAAAATCCCCCAGGCCCTCTGCAGAAATGAGCACAAAGCTGACACAAGTTTATAAGGGTCATGCTTCAAAGTGACTACCTGTGCCCTGCTACTGGGGTTTCACGCTGCCATGACATCACTCAGTGCAGTCGCAGATTAAATTCGTCCCAAGGATTTAAGCATGTTTCTCCATCCTGCACCACAGGGTGGATGGGGAAACATGGAATTCTCCCAGGAAATCCCTGAACTGAAAGTTGTAGCAGTCATTGTCAATTTGCTATATACCATATTTACTCGAATCTAATGCTTCCCTTCTTTGGCCAAGTTACGTTGCAAAAATTAAGGTGCACATTAGATTCGATGGCACATTTACATTCACCAGCAAATACCTTTTTTCGGTTTCAAGGTTCTGAAAATTGAGGCATGCATTAGATTCGATGGCACATTAGACTTGAGCAAATACAGTATATTGATTCCCTTAGGGATTCCTCTTGTTCAATACTGATCTACTTTCAAACCAGGCATTAAATAAATGCTCCAGCCACTTTAGCTTGCTGCTTACATTACAGAATTGAAGCTCCAGTTGAAATACATCTAGCGGCAAATTTTAAAAAGAAAAACAGCCCTGCCATTCTTTTGCATTGTCTTCTACAGCTACTGTTGCCCAGTATCAATCACCTGCAATCATTCAATGTTTCTAATCCCATACTAACTCATTTTTGCACAATTCCAACAGCTTCCACATTCAGAAGAAGCTCAGATAGTCTCCTGCTGCAAAGCCATCCTGCTGTTAGTTGCTGATAACCCCACTACACCTAACGGCTGTACCAACAATCTAGCAGCAAGCTAACATTCTGTGCAACACAGCAGCAAATTGTTCAGCTATTTGTGTGATGCTGCTTTTTCAAACTAACAACAATGACGCTTCCTGCAGCCATCTTTGGTTTCAAAGAATGACACTGAGATCCAGTGCCGAGGGCCTTCTGGCGGTTCCCTCACTGCGAGAAGCAAAGCTACAGGGAACCAGGCAGAGGGCCTTCTCGGTAGTGGCGCCCGCCCTGTGGAACGCCCTCCCAGCAGAGGTTAAGGAGATGAACAACCATCTGACATTTAGAAGATACCTCAAGGCAGCCCTATTTAGGGAAGCTTTTAACCTGTGATATTTTTAATGTATTTTATACCTGTTGGAGGCCGCCCAGAGTGGCTGGGGAGACCCGGCCAGATGGGCGGGGTACAAATAAAAGAATTATTATTATTATAATCATGAACAAATAGTAGCTATGAGATCACTAACCTCCATTCCTTGTTCCTAACCTGTACCATCTTTAAGTACCATCCAGCAATGAGTCACAATTGGTGTTAATTATGTGCATATCGCAAAGTCACCAGGCAGTCTTGCCTTCTACACCAAACTTTAGGCACTCCTCATCTTCTGAAGTGTCATCTTAGCTCACCCTCATGCCTCTCATAGCAGCAGCTGCTGCTGCAGCAGCTTCTTGGATTAGTACCTGGGTGTAGTACATGGAATCACTACTTAATGCAGAGGTGAGGTGACGTTAGGTGAGATATCCACATCACTGTCTTTCCATGTTAGACACCCACAGTTTCAGGAAGAGACTAACTTCATAAGGTTGGTCTATTTTGAAGTTCATATTCATGTGGTTTATGGATAAATTGATGCCTCTGGAGGCAGATGAAGTTGCTGTTCTATGCAAAAAAAGAGGCCATAATGGCAACCTTGCTTTGTCTTCAGGATATTTGCACATTTAGACACTCCAAGGGCACAGTCTTGTGCAGCCTTTCCTACACAGTATCATGGTGATTCATCTGCTTCCTGTGCTCTCTCGCCTCTGAATTGTACCCAGAAAGCCTGAGGATTTAATGCTTTGTACAGCAGATAGATATTAAAAATCTCTTTTCATTGTAGAGCTACGATGCTGTTTTCTTGCCAGTTTCATTTCTTACGCTCTGTTCTTCTTTTTCTCTTTTCTGTCTGTCTGTCTGTCGTTTTCCAACCTGCCTACTGCTCACTGAACCTGGGGCCTCATCGCTCCCCTGGCTGGATCCCCTCTGGACAGGGAAGGCCGCATGGTGGTGTTGTCCCTTGTTTTGGGGCTTTCAGAACAGGACGACTTTGCCAATATACCTGATCTTCAAACCACTGGAAACCAACAGAACCAGAACTCTCAGGGGGACAAGAGGTATGAGTAGGAGACAGGGGCTTTCGGCAAGAGGAAAGAAAGCCTCACGAGGGGCTATCCTTCATGAGAGTTGGAAGGCTGGTGCAGGAAATCAAGGAAGCTCCAGCGTTGGGCCTGGTGCAACATCTAAGCCAGTCTAGCAGTACTCTTCCCTCCTGCTTGGAACCTCATTTCCTCCCTGATGGTCAGCTCCCTTTGGAAAAAAATGGCAATTCCTTTCACAAGCGCGTACTCTGGTGGGAATGTATCCTCATATAAACCCTCCCCATTTTACATCTCTTCAGCTCCATCCAGTTCCTTCTCTCTTCCCTGTCCAGTCCAATAGTAAGTGTGTGAGGAGTGTGCAGGGTTGGGCCAATAAATAGTATCCAACCCACCCCCACCAAGCTAAAGTGTACAATACCCAAGGCTGTGTGGCACCCGAAGCAGATGATTCCACAAGCGCCTCTCTGCCTTCCTGGCAGTAAAAAGACAATAATAATAATAAAAATAAAAATAAATTAAGGGTGGTGGTTAACTAAGTTTTCAAGTGGGGCCTATTGCAATTAATGGACCTAGCTTAGTCATGTTAAATAATTTCATGATTGCAAACAGAAACCATGTGTAGAATATGTACCATGTCAGGTACATAAGATATTTGCCCTGACTCCATGGCTACCAATATTGTGACTGGGCCCTTTTGCCAGGTCTGGAATTTAGCAATAGGAAGACTACGGTAATACATTGGGGACCCTGATCATAATACAGCCTATCCCAAACTACCTGGTTGCAGCACATCCTTCTCCTGAAGATGCAATAGGCACACTAACACTCCTAATTCAGAGCTACCCCCAGGACCTGCAGGTTGCTCCCCATGAAGCAAGAATAGTCTCTCCTTCCTTGTTTTCCCCTTCCCATACACTCCCTCACTTGACTAATGATATCTAACAGGGTCATATTGTGTGACTCACAAAATAGGCTCTTGGAGAGGAAGTGCCTACCGGTAGCTAGAAGCAGAGGCCTCAAACACTTCCACGTGTACGTTAAATCCCATCTTTTAAGGAGAGGAGGTGCGAAGGAGATTTCACATGATCAGTGCATTAATTAACTGGCACCGTTCTCGCCTGCTGACTATTTTTAACTTGCTGAGGCTATATTTCACTACATATTTTAGCACTTCCTATTTGATCATCCAATTGCATAGTTGATCCTTGCTTTTTCAACCTGCAATTTTAAGTAGTAGCAGGTGAATAAAGAGTCCTATTAGACCAGAACAATTCAGTGGGAGAGGAAGTACCTTCTACTGGCGCATGCCCATTCTGTGCACATCCCATCTGGGAAAATCCTCTCCCTCCTACATAATCAGGCCACCCCAGTCCCAGCTTGATGAGAACATTCTCTCTTGTAACCAGCTTCAGTAATAAGAAACCTACATGTGTTTATTTCATCCATTACACAATGATTCCCATAATTTCAAGACAAGAAGGAGTTGGGCACGTAGCCACTGTATGTGTAAGAGATGTTTTGCAGGGATTGGCTCTGAAGAGCCTTTTCCATTTCACATTGTCTGGAGGGAATCCCACGGAGAAAGAGCTGTGCTTTTGTAAGCTCCTTTCATGGTTAATATGGGGAAATGAAGGCTCTCCAGTTTGCCCAAAGCAGGGGGGTTAGATTCTTCTCACTTCTTTTGGAAGCTGTGGCCCTCACTGTATATCACTTTCTGGGCCTTTAGCTGGCACCAATGGAAGGCTGTTTTCAAACCTAATTGACGTAAGGGGCAGGGGTTATAAGTGGCACTGCCCTTAGAGGCAGCTGCAAGCCACCCTTCCACACAAAAAACACTCCCTGTGCAACAGTTGAGATTAGGAGACTCTTCCATTGGCACCAAAGGAGTGGCAGGAGGTTGCTATGGGCCAGATGGAGAGGCTCCCAGCTCATATCTGACCCCTAGACTACCAGCTCCCCACTCCTGCTTTAGTACAGGCATGCAACGATTGTCTTCCTAGACCTCCAAGCTTCTATTAACTTCTATACAGTTACACTGTGGGAGCAGAAAACTCAGAGCTCATATCGAAATTATTATTATCGTAATCTTGCACTTAGGGCTGTCACATACCCTCCAACATTCCCCTGATGAAAATAGGGACCACACGTCTTTTGGTGCCATGCAAGTCAGGTGGCTCATGTGAGAGCGCAGCACCAAAAAGCATTTTTGGGTGTTGTGTTCTGACTTGCGTGAGAGCGCGGCACCACTGCAAATGCCAGCACCGGCTCATCCCTGGGACATTCTGGAAACAAATCAGAAGCCAGGATGGCTTTTGTAATTCTAGGAATGTTACCGGAAAATAGGGACGATTGGAGGGTATGTTGCCAGTTTAATCTGGAATGTGTCCTCGTCTCATGTCTGAACAAATAACTTAATGGAGAAATTCTGGTGCCATAGGCCCGGTCAGACAAGGAAACCGAAACCTAATCCCAAATGTTGTGCAGATCTCATGCAGGATAGCAGAATCAATGGAGATGTAAGGAGATACGAACTGTTCATTTGTCTGTGCCTCAGGAACTCAGCATCTCTCAGAGCTTCCTGTCTTCAGTTCCTATATCTGATATTTAAAAAAACACAACTTTCTGAATCAGAAGAAGTCATAGTTACCACCTGCCTTTCTTGTTTCCCTGTGAGGCCCTTGATACTTTACTGAGATTCAGGAAAACAACTTCCCACGTATTAGTTTGGTCCCCCATCTCCTTGGTAATGCATTCAGCTCTGATCGCAAGCTGCTCCACTGGTCACACCATTCCTTTCCAAGCCACTGCTCCCCCTCTCTCTGGAGGCTGACAGTGTGGGAAAGAGTGATGTGATCAGCATACCCATCTATGATCAGAGCCTAATGCATTACTAAAGCCTCCTGCGATGGAGCAGTGGGGATCTTGGCAGCTACCACCAGACTCAGTAATGTCTGAATTGGACATCTGTCTCAAGCTCTGTATTTCAACCTGTTCCCCTCCCTGCCTTCCTTGTGGAATCTTGTCTCTGCTTCTTCCCTCTCCACCTGTGGTCAACTTCTCCCTTGCTTCCTCTGCACACTCACCATACTGCTTCTTTGTTTCCCTACGTCTCTCTTCCACATTCTCTTGCCTCTTTTTATTTACCCGCCTGCCCCCCACCCACCTTTTCTGCCTGCCTGGCCTATGGAATGTTGATGATTGTACAATGGTTGCAGAGGGGCTTGTGATGCAGTCTTTGGGGGCTTGCTGTGAGGGAGGGAGGGGTTGTTCCGGTTGCATTGAAATCCCTTTTACCTCAGTCTCTCCTCTCCTCAGCAGTGATCACACGATTTTTCTGCCATCCCATACCCCGATGTAATATATCCTCACCCTCATCCTCCTTGCACTTTCTCCTCTTCCTTCTTCTAGCCTTGCTGCTCTTGTTGCTGCCTGAACTTTCCCCCTTGTCAACCTCGGCAGCTCCAGTCCAGTGCCTTGTTCTCTGTGTGTGGTGGCTGTTCCTCCTCTACTAATCTTTGTGGTTTGTTTGTTTGTGTGTGTGTGGATGTGTGTGTGCATATGGGTGCGTGTTTCTCTCCTGCTACACTTTTCTCCACCCTGTTTCCGTTCCAGCAGGAGGCATCCTGCAGATCCTGGGATGAAAGGCACCCTCTCTTCTCTCTCTCTCTTCTCTATCTCTCTCCCAATCCTGTGACTTCTGCAGCACTCACCAACTCCCAGACAGCCTTGCAGCTGATCCAGTACTCTGGGGTTGCAAAAATAACTGGATTTGTCATACCTTCTGACAGTCAATCACACACATACACACACACACATTTGCTCTCACTTTATTTTTAACTTCTTCTTTTTTTGGTCTTCAGCTATTCTGGTCTCCTTTATCTGTTCATGCATGTGCTAGTCTGTATGTCAGTGTACACCCAGCATCTTTGTATGTGTCAGTCTGCCTCAGGGTGTAATCTTTATATCTAGAATTTCCTACCCGAGAGTCTGTCCCTCTGCATGAGCCTGATGCTTGTTGATCTATTTATGTGTATGTGTATTGCTGTATTTATTGATGGGTATCAGTGTGTTTGGATCTTGTGTGTGATGTGTCTGCATGTCAGCGTGCCTGGAGATGCGCATGTAATGAGCCATTACATAAGTCCATTGGCATATGCTCATCTCTCTCTTTGTGGTTATTATAGCATCTTTGTGACATGTCAAGAGGCCATCTGTATATAATCAATGTCTTTGGGTTTTCCCTCTTGGTCAGCATCTCCTTGATATTATTTGTCTGCCTCTGAACAATGCGTGTCTGCATTTTTCTTAGGCTTTCCTCCTCCCCCTGCCCCCACATCCTATAGAAAACTTGTGTGAATGATTTCCAGCTGATCAAACTTAATCCAGAAACTGTCCATTATTGGCAGGTGTCATTCTTATCATGGAGGGCTCCTCTCTGCATCGTTGGAAACCTTGATTTTTCAGAGTTTGTTGCTGAATGCATGATGAGAGCCCTCCACATGTGCAGTTAAGCTCAGTGCGAGAGCCCTTGCTTTGCATACGAAAGCTTCCAGGCTCAATCCCTGGCAGCTAGCTCCAGTTCAAAGAATCAGGAGGCAGGTGATGAGAAGAAGTCTTCTGCCTGAGGCCCTAGAGAGCCACTGCCAGTCAGATTGAGCAGTGCTGGGAGAGATGGACGAGTAGTCTGATGTGGTATAAGTCAGCTTTCTATGTCTTTTCAATCTTCAACATGAATGTGCATAGACTGAGAGAGGAGTCTGTCACCACAGTGCTGCGCGTGCGCGCGCGCACACACACACACACACAGAGAAGATTAGAACAACAAGCTTATGGGCAATTCTTTTTTCTCCAGGCCTTTTCACTAGTTACATTGGTCCATGGGGTGGGGAGTGAGACTGTGTGCTGTCCCTGTTCCTGAACTCTACCCCTTCATTCAGCTGTCTGCAAAGAACTCGCCTGTGGGCAGTTCTCTCCCCACAGCTGAGCACTCTGTGGAAATGGAGGTGGCAAATAATAATAATAATGATGATGATAATAAATTTTATTTATACCCCGCCCTTCCTGGCCAGGGCCGGGCTCAGGGTGGCTAACACCAAATATGAATTACAATAAAACGTAATAGAAAAACAACAAACAAACAAACAGTTAATTGAAATATGGCTTAAAATACAGCTTAAAATACAGCTTAAAATGCAGCCTCATTTTAGTAGTAGCCCATAAATCAAGACCATAAAGGGAGGAAACATCAGATATTCACCCGAGCCAGCTATCCATGCTGGTCCTACATGGGCCAGCAAGAAAGCCAAGGGAAAATCTATATACCAAATCCCATATAAGGTGTCAGAGTGAGTCTAAGCCGAAGGCCAGGCGGAACAGCTCCGCCTTGCAGGCCCTGCGGAAAGATGTCAAATCCCGCAGTCCCTATGCAATCTGGCACCTTTCCTCCACGTGTTCAGTGTAGCACATAAAGGTCTTCTGTATAAAACTCTGTGAATCCCTCTTTGTAGTACTTTGTTATCCGTTGTCTCTACTTCCCTTGGCCATCTAAAAAGTGATTTCCTATCCTTTCCTCAACAATAGCTTGGTTAGAGACTAGCTGACCCATCACCACCCCATGGGCTTTATGACAGAGTGAGGATTTGAGCCTGGCTCTCCCACCTTCAACCCCAACATTCTCACGACTACGGTGTGAACAAACTTGCTCTACCTCCAGCAACCTGCAGGTTCTGCGCTGCCTGAAACGGCAGTGTGGGACTTGCGTCTGCCTACTGCCTCTCCCTCAGCCTCCCTACGGCTGAGGGGGAGGCGTTGGAGAGGCTTGTCACGCCCCCATGGGCGGATCGTCACGACCCCACAGGCAGAGATCGCCCCACCCCCATGGGCACGGATTGCCACACCCCCATCAGCGTGGATCACCACGCCCCTGGCTGCAGGACACACCCCACACACCCCAGGCACCCGAGCGGCTAGCTACGCCGCTGCCTACAGGAGCTCAGTTCACACTAGGATGCACATGAACCGCCTCCCACTATGATGATCGTCACTCTGTCATGGAAATTGCACAGAGCTGCATTGAAAGAGCAGGTTTCTGAGCCCAAATACTTGCATCACAGCCCACCAGCTGCTCAAGCTAGTAACAAACACACCGCCCAACCACTCATCATGCTCAATTCCACATTCTAAGCAAAGTACATTCTGTTGGTGTTTGTGGGCTCAGCATCTTCTTCACTTAGACAATTTTGTCTTGATCCAGAAAGGGGCACATTTCCAGCTTCCCATGCCTGCACCCTCAGTATATGTAACATGGAGTTGTCCCTTGTTTATCTGCATTTTTCTTGAACCTATCTGGGCAGGTGGTGTACACACTCCCTTCTGTATCTTTATATATCAGTGTGTGGGCCTTTCTATGCCTGCGTTGTGTGTCTAGCAGTCTAATTGTGGCCAGCTGTCTCCTTGTGCATCCATTGCAATATCCTTTCCTTGGGCAAGGAGCAAGTTTATGTCTCTCCTCCTATATGTGCCCTTTCCAGCCTTCTGCTTAATGCCAGCTCCTCTCTCTTCCTCCTGGCTCATGTCTTTCTCTTGGCTTCCTGTGGAGCTCCACCTCCTTACCCTAGGTGTAGCAATTTGCCTGCCCTGGATAATTTGAGCTCCCACATTCTTGTGAGTGCTGCAAACACCGACATAGGGAGATCATTGATCTGTTTGTGACTGTGTCGCAAGTGTCAGTTGACATGATGAGACAACTGAAGCAGCCCATATCATGCTTGGATCTTCTGGAGAGCTTGCAATAGCCTTCCTGAAAATTGAGGGGAGGGGCATAAAATCAGGTGTGTTTTGAATGCAGCCATGGAGCTAGGAGTGGAATGTTTTGCTCACAGGACCCTGGAAGAAGGCACATTTGTATATGTATGCAATGAGACAGTTGCTTCCTTAATCACATTGCTTATTCGTAGCAATGCTGTTGTGGGAACAAAACGGAAAGCAATCCATGGAGGGGATTTCCAAGGGTGCTAACACTTCTCAATTTCCCTCTGCGTGGTAAATAAAAGTAACTTGAAAAGCAGCTGCCACGTTATGCCCAATATGAAATGGCACCAGGAGGCATAATTGATGACTAGCCAAAACAGCTTTGCCCAAACCTATCCGGCAAAAGATGAGGTGTTACGGAGTTAATTAACTGTTGCAAAGTTTTGAACTAAAGACCTAACCTGACCCAGGCAGAGTGCCCCAATTCTGGTGTTTCCCTGGGCCCTTGTGAGACATCCCGTCGACACCCAGTGCTCAGGTTTCTTGGGAACTCTGCATACACTGAGGCTGGCAGAGAAACCATCTGGCCGTACGTCATTTCAGAAATTGCCTGTCAAGGAAAGCAAACAAAGGCGGTTGCCTCTTTGTGAAAGGGAATGTTTGTATTTGGAGAAGGTTAATGGACTGGAGAGGCAGGAAGAGAGTTTGCAGGAAGTACCAGCACAGACCAGCCTGCAACCCATGAAGCTTCAATATGCCCTTTCCAGCTCAATCCCATATGTATTGACACAGCACAGAAATGGTACCTAAATGCTCAGAAGGAGAAAAACATGTAGTTCCATATGGGGTCTTTTGGTGGTGGGGAGATGGTCCATCCAAATGGAAGGGGTGTGTGTGTGGTAATCTTAAATCCAGAACCAGGAAAGACCCTGAGCAAGAATGAAGTGATATGGTGGGTGTTTTAGTTTTTCATAGAGTATGACATAGAAAAGGGACAGAGCCATCTCCCCACAGGGTTAACAACTTAAATGCCAATAAAGGACAGGGAGAGGGGAGAGAAGGGACAGAAGAAGAGAAGGTTCCTAAATCCAATGGCTTGAAATAAACATTGAAAAAGCAAGTACGTAAAGCTGGTTTGGGATTCCACAGGGGTAAGCTGTAGGGGGAATCACAGAAATGAGATGGGTTATCAGAGCGGGACTGGAGGTTTAGCCCTCAGTTCTCTAGTTCTGCCATGAGCTATGTTTTTCCTCCTTGTCTTGAATCCTGCATTTCTGTTGTCTCCAAAGCGTATGCATAATGTGCTTCTCCTATCTCTCCCAGGTTGCCCTCTGGTGGCAAAGCGGTAAACACAGCTCCTGTGCCAGGGCAGACACAGCACGAGGAGCCTGACCATAAAACAGAGCCTCGCTCATCCGTCTCGGACCTCGTAAACTCCCTGACCAGTGAGATGCTGATGGTGAGTGCTGTCAGGTTTGCTCAGTATAATAATAATTCACAGTATACCGTATATTCCCATAAAGTCTGGAGGAAGCAAGGTCTTTATTCTGGATTAGGCACATCTGACCATATTCCTTTTCTGTTTCAGAAGTGTTCTCTCCCCCCCACACACATACGGCAGGAAGATTCAGCTAACAAGTCCCACTAGCCTGCACAAGGACTTCTGCTAGTGCAATGGGACTTCCCCCCCCCCACTTTCCTCCCCTGCACCCCATCCTCAAATTGGCTTGGGGGTCAGGAGAACCCCCAGAGCAGTGCACAAGAGGGAAGGAGGGGATCATTCTGTCTAGCAAACTGAAAAGCATGCACTGACAGAATGATTGCTATAGTGCTTCACTGAATTCCTCCCACTGTGTATATGTGTGTGTTCTAAATGAATTCAGCCTCCACTTCCAGAACAGTGAGGCTGAGACTTAAATCCAGTCTTAAATTCTTGCCCTACCCTACACAGATGACTCTGGGATTGGAACTACTTACTGGTTTATTTGCAACATTTTTATACCATCCATTAACAGTAAGTTCATAGAATCATAGAATCATAGAGTTGGAAGAGACCACAAGGGCCATCCAGTCCAACCCCCTGCCAAGCAGGAAACACCATCAAAGCATTCCTGACAGGTGGCTGTCAAGCCTCTGCTTAAAGACCTTATCTGACTGTTGTACAATTTTTAAAATATAAAAACACAACATTCAAAAGAGCCAGTGCAGTATAGTGGTTAGAGTATTGGAGTGTAGGGCCTAGGGACCAGGGTTTAAACCCCCATTCAGCCACAAAGGTGTGACCTTGGGCCAGTCACTGCCTCTCAACCCAACTCACAGGGTTGTTTTGAGGATAAAATGGTGGCGACACCTTGGAGGGAAGGTAGGATATATATATAACCAAATTAAATCTACATCAGAATAAAACCAACAGCAGAGAAACAGCACTGGCCAAGATATAAAAACAGGGTTTTAAAAGTAAAAAAAGTGCGGAAGAAAAGCTCTCCACTGTCGCCAAAAAACTGCAATGTAGGTGCCAGGCAAGCCTCTCTGGAGAAGGCATTGTACAACCAAGGTGCCATCCTGGTGCTGAATCAGAAAAAGGCCCTCTCCCTAGTGGTCATCCATCTCACTTTATTTGGGAGAGTACCTGAAGAAGAGCCTCTGAAGATGCTCTTAGGATCCAGGCAGGTATACCTGAGAGGAGGTGATCCTTCAGGAAACCTGGCTCCAAGCCATTGAGGTCATTAAATGTTAATATTGGCACTTACAAGTTGACCCAGAAACAGCCTGGCAGCCAGTGCAGATGGCAAAGTGCTGGTGTAGTAGGAACATATTAGCCAGTCCCTGTTAACAATCTTGCTTCCCTATTGTGGAACACCTCGAGTTTTCAGTCTGTTTTTGAAAGACAGCCTCAGGTAGAATGCATCACAGTAATCTAAGCAAGAAGTTACTGGAGTGTGAATAAGTGCAGCTAGGCTATTTGAGTTTCAGGCCCAAAGTGCATGTGATGCAGGAGATCCATGATTGGATCACCCTTGGTTGTTTATTTCCCTTAAACTGCTGTTGGGGTTCCAAATTTGACTGGGGAAGCAGCACAGGGCAAAATATTATCCCTTTCTCCTCAAACCATTTTCCACATCTTAAACCTCACCGCCGAAGCTGCTGTTAGCTCTGCTGAACAGGAGGAACATACACTCTGATGAAACACAGATGTTATATATGAGAAGGGTCTCCCAACTTTGTGTCCGGAGCCTCCCAGCACCAGCCATTCTGTTTTCATCCAGGGTTACCCAATATTTTAATTTCCTAGATTTTGGGGTTCCCACTGCTTTGCATCACCATGAGCTGACCAGGTTCTTACGTTTGCCCTGTTAAAAAATAATAAAAATAACCCCCCCCCCTCTTGAACTCTTCACTGTATCCTTATTGATTTATTCGGGGGTGGGGATAATGAAACAAGGTTTCCAGGGTTATACAATGTTCAGACAGATGTGTTTGCATAGGGGATAAAAGCAGTGGAGTGAGTAGCAATCCAAATTTAAATCTGTTTTGAACATTGCTAGCTGTGCATCAGGTCCATTATTGAAATTTGTGGTCAATAAGCTGCTATATTTCAAACATATTAAGGTGAGTATTGATTTCCAACAAAGAAAAAGCCTGTTACCTTCCTGCTTGTTTTTCATTTATATATACTTCCCTAATGTAAGAGGCAATGATCTATTATCAACTGTTCCATAATGATATACTTTATGCATTCAGGTGGCCAAGTGATAGCTACAATTATTGCACCTTGGCCTCTCTATTACACCCCTCTTTTGGCCTGAAAGGTCAAAGAAAAATCCGCTCTGGATTGCTACAGAGGGTCTTTTAGTGACTTTGTCATCATTTTAAGAACTCTGCAGAGAAAAGTACGACTACCTGGCAAGTTTTTGGAAGGAATCATTTCACATGTTATTAAGCCACCACAGCAGCAATGTTTTCTCCTTCTCTATACACCCTTGTGTGTGGTAGGACTCCGAAGCTAGTGTGGAATACTCCTAGTTGAAAGATTTGCAAATGGAAGAGACAGATATTGGGTTCAAACCTGTGATCACCCATGAAGCTTACTGGGAGACCTTGGGCAAAGTCCCTGGTTTTTCAGCCTAACCTGCTTCACTAGCTTGCTGTGAAGATAAGATGGTGCGAATTCAATGTTCTGTGCACCAGTCCAAGCTGCTTGGAGAAGTGCAGGATACCAGAGTGCTCCCGCTGATTATCTTTATACCTGGAATGTGTTTCTTTATGTATTGCCTGTGTCCCTCACTATCCACCCCACTTCTTCCCCGCGGGCCTCCTTATTTCTAGCACCCCCACTCTTCTAGTCTCCACCCACTTCCCACCAGCTAGTTCCTGTTTGCTGGGAAATATGAATGGGCTGGCCTGCAGAGAACACAGCAGGCGTGGAACTGTCCGCTGGGTTCATTAAATCACAGGCACAGTTGATCCCTGGGATGCAGCCCTGTGAGGGGTACCCTGAGGCAAGGAGTCAAAGAGGGTCCCATCGCACACATGGAACATTAACTTCTGGACTTTTGCCTTCATAAATGTATCAAGCTTAATTCATAAGTGCCTCTCTTTGTGCTCCACTTTAGACAGAAAGTAAATGTATCTGTACGGTGATTTTTAATATGTAGGCCAACATGTATTTATTTATTTATTTGAACCTATTGATTGTTTGGTCGGTTTTGTTGCCAGACTCCTGGCAACAGTTGGGAGTTAGTAAACGGTTCTAGTATTAGATTTCTTTGTCTTTCCATACTGATAGTTTCCTTTGACTGTAGTTGGAAGAAGGGCTTTTTAGCTTAGAAAAAAAAAAGACAAATAACAGAGCAATCCAATTCAAGTTACAGCAGCTGATGGGGACAGAGAATCTGGAGGAAATGCTGCTACTCTGGCCAAACACCAGGTGCATCACTACCCTGGCAAACACTCCAGGATGCTATGCTGGTGCGTCTGCTGTGGTGGCGAACGCATGTCAGGAAAGTGCCCCAAACAAGGTGTAGTTGTGAGGTAGTTGGAGGTGATCACACATTTATGCCATGTTCTATACTCCTGTGGCCATGCCTCCACTGATGACACAACTTTACACCACCTCCAGACATGGTGCAAGAAATTTCCTCCCCACTGACATGTAAAATAGCTGTCCTCCCATCAACAAACGCTCCACACACATTGCCATGGCAGAGCACAGAATATGGTTGGACTCAGCGCTCACTCACAGCCTACCGCCACCAGTATAAACTCATACAAGAATCTCACCTTGAGACTCCAGGCGTAGACTCCCAACAGTGACCTCCACTCCTACACCTGGAGATGTCAGGACAGAGCACCCCGCACAGGTAAGCAAGGAAAGAGGGAAAGCATGCTTCAAATACAGTACAACTGCTGCATCTGTCTCCTGTGTATTCCCCATCACCACCATTTTTCAGTCAAGGGCCACATTGCCTTAAGGGAAAATGGTTGGTGGCCCACCTATTGGTAGTTGTTGTTGTTTAGTCGTTTGGTCGTGTCCGACTCTTCGTGACCCCATGGACCAGAGCACGCCAGGCACTCCTGTCTTCCACTGCCTCTCGCAGTTTGTTCAGACTCATGTTGGTAGCTTTGAGAACACTGTCCAACCATCTCGTCCTCTGTCGTCCCCTTCTCCTTGTGCCCTCCATCTTTCCCAACATCAGAGTCTTTTCCAGGGAGTCTTCTCTTCTCGTGAGGTGGCCAAAGTAGTAGACAGCCCAAAAATTAGTGGGTGACAAAAAATAGTTGGTGACACCACTTTTCTCTCTCTTTCTGACATCTCTTTTTCTCTCTGTGGGTCCCAGTTTCTCCCCTTCACAATCCATTCATTTCTCTCACATAAAAATCACATCTACCCACTTCTATGTATACAGGCATGCACCCCATTAATTCACCATCCATTTATTCTCTCTTCTATTATCCCTCACACACATGCACTACCTATCTAACCAAACACCACACCCAACTATCCATCCATACACACAGCCAATCCATATACTTGCCCATTCATTCATTCATTCATTCACACGCACATACACAGAGGGAGGGAGGGAGGGAGGGAGGGAGGGAGGGAGAGAGAGAGAGGCTGGCTGGCTGGCTGGCTGGCTGGCTGGCTGGCTGGCTGGCTGGCTGGCTGACTGACTGACTGACCTAGGATCCCTGTGTGCAGGTTTTTTTCTGTTGCTCACCTCTGCACTTTCCTGGTTCACACTCCTAGCCAAGCCCCTTATCCATCATTATCTCCTCCCTTTTCATTTTGGCTGGCCTACCCGAACCCACATTTCAGTCATTCATTCCCCTCTCAGCACCTTTCGTCCATTGGTTTCTTCATTATTCCCCTACTTTGTTTTCTCCAGAGGGAATGAGAGAAACTATCAAGCAGGCAGACAGGAAAGCTTCCTGTGGAACACAGTGGCTAGAAGAGCATATTTCCTATTGCTGCTGCACCACTCTGGTTCTCACACTCTGTGGTTGACCCTCCAAGCTTGCAATCAGTCAGCTGCACATACACTTTGTTTTTGAAAATCCCTGCCCCCATCAAGAAGTGCACAAAAGCACCAACATCAGGCAATTGTAAATTCTCAGCACACCTCTCTTTTGCACTTTTCTGGTTTTGTGCAAACGTGGGGGATCCAAAGGGAGAAAATCCATTCCTAAGCACATTAGAAATAGTTACAAGCATGGTCCTAAAAGAAAGGAAACCAATTGTAAATTGTGTGGAGCAGTTTGGAGCCCGTTTTACTCCAGTTTATTGTATTATCCTTGTTATCAGGTAAACCTGAATTTACAGGGGGGGATGTGCAGAGATTTGTGTTGTTGAGGGTATTACCGGTATCATGCAGACTATGGAAATTAAATGGGAAACCAAGCAGCTGCAAACACACAGTAAACTCCAGTGTGGACAAACTTACTCTCTTTCTCTCTCTCCCCATGGTGCTTAGATTTCTGTGGCCCAGATGAAACCACAGAAGGGCAAAATAGGAGGAGGCAAATGGATAAGAGGCCACAAGCCAGGTTGGAAGGCTCCACAAGCCCTAATCCCAACCCCTGCTATATGTGAATTCTTGGTCTTGTCTGAACTATACTGCTGTAACACTCTTTCCCTTCAACAGTGGGGAACAATGTCTCCCACTCACAGGAGGCATTCAACCCCACAAACAGGTAATCTCTTTGTTGGCAGAAGTCAGCCATTGCCACTCTTGACTGATGGGCACCATTGACTTGCAGGATCACAGCTCACAAAGTTCCTTTGTCACGCATGCAAGGGATAGATACACGCAGCTATTGCAGTCCTTTCATCCCCCATATTGAGTGGGGCAGGGAGCCTGAGCACAGGTGGCTTCAGGGCACCCTTTGTCTCACTTCCTCACAAGCACATACTGTGCATCCAGGACCAGGGACTATGAGCTCCAGATGCTGACTATTGCTTGATGCTCTCTGTCTGTCTCTCTCAGATGCAGGATCCATCTCATACTCTGTTCTATGCAGGCAACGAGGGAGAAATACCCCATGACCAATGGCAGGGACTGGGATAATGGAGTTGTTAACTTACTTCCCCCAGGCAGGCTCCTGCGCTGTTCCAAGTCCTTGCAAGCTCTTTGACAGACAGTTGTGCAACAGGTGAAGGTGTTTCTGGCATGGAGATCCTGTATCTGCCACCCTGCTGTCTGCCGAGCCGCAGTCCAAGGCACTGGAACCTTGTTGGGTGTCTGCTTGGCAATGTCATCTATGTACCTTTCCCTTTCAGGATCTCCATTGTCCTGGATGCTAATCAATAAAGGCTGTGAGTTTGCCACATGTGGTGCATCTTCTTTGCGGGGAGGCATTACTAGACCCAGGGGCCCAGGGCTCCCTTGACCCCTCCCTGCAGGATCTGGCTTTAGGAATGGACTGGGAGCCAGGGAGTTTGCTGGGCGCAGGGACAGCGGTCTGTGCACTCAGGTTCCCTGGCCTTTGAGGGGGCAGACCACTCAGGAACATGCAGAGATTATAGTTACAGGTAGGTAGCCGTGTTGGTCTGCCATAGTCAGAACAAAATAAAAAAAATCCTTCCAGTAGCACCTTAGAGACCAACTAAGTTTGTTCTTGGTATGAGCTTTTGTGTGCATGCACACTTGGTATCTGAAGAAGTGTGCATATCTGAAGAAGTGTGCATGCACACGAAAGCTCATACCAATAACAGACTTAGTTGGTCTCTAAGGTGCTACTGGAAGGAATTTTTTTTATTTTATGCAAGATTATGACAGCCTTCGACTTTGCACTACATGCCCAGTGCCATCTAGAAGAACTCCAGTGACCTCAGAGCTGGGTCACACATGCATGTACATCGCTTGACAGCTGTACGCACTCTGCTTTGCAGTTCTTAATTAAGCTATATATAAAAAAGGCATCCCTCACATCAAAGATGGGCAATGCAGTGTCATGTGCTTCCCTCTTGTGGTAGAACTAGGAAGAGCAAGGTGCAGTTGCTATAGGGAGGAGCAGGAACCTTGTGATTCCTAGCTAAATGTTTGATTCCCTTAAGATGCATGTGGTGCAGGATTGTCACACATGGTGGTGTATATACAGGATTCTTGCCCGTAGGAATTTTGTAAAATGTGATGCAGCCCTAAAGGAAGATAAGGCTATCGATGGCTGTGTTCTACCTCCATGGGCGGAGGCAGTATGCCTCTGAGTGCTGGGAATCACAAGCTTTCCACAGGCATCTGGCTGCCCAGTGTGAATACAGGACACGGGACCAGATTGGACATTGGCCTGAACTAGCAGGGCTCTTACAAAGGAAACCTTACAAAGAGTGGCTTTGGGAGCCTTGTGCTCGGAACGTGGCTTCCCCACTCTTGTTCTCAAGCAATCTTATATAAACCAATAAAATAATAAAACACAAATCTAAGGATGCCTCCATGCTCAAAATTTTGTGGGAGGGATTCAAGCCCATACCAATACTTTAGGTTGGTGCAATTCAAGCAGATTAAAGTTCTCTTCTGCTTCTTTTAAAAGCCTGGACTTTTTCCCATCTGGGAAGTGAAGGGGAAATACATTTTAAAGTATTGTATGACCCAGGGATTAACGGGAACACCCCACAAGCAGATCAGGATGAATGCTCACTGTCGTATAACCACCCTGTTAAAAAAAATCAGAATGAATGCTTAGTAAAGACCAGATCTACTTTAACCACCACAAATGCTTTTGCAATCAAATAAGGATGAGTGCTGAATAAACAGGTCATCAGCGATCAAAAAAAGTGATCTGGAGCAGCCCTGAATGCTAACATACACACACACTCCCCAAAGACCCAGTGCCATAAAAATGCCTTAACCTAAGTTATGAAGACAATCTCCCCATGGACCTCATGGGGGTGAGCATGACATAGGTGGGATGCCACAACAAAAAAGTACCACACTCAGAAGGTGCCAACCTCACCTGTAACAGGGAAGGCTCCCAGCACAGAACATATTGAGTTACTGCTGGCGGGGAGTTCAGTATGAAAGGAAGTTATTTAAGTCAGAGGTTTTCAACCTTTTTGAGTCCATGTCTCCCTTGACCAACTACATTCTTTCTGCAGTACCTCTGTGGGGCTCAGGAGCCCAGTTATGTCACCCCTTGCCTGCAGAGCCAGCAGCCTCTCACCCTTTTTGAAACACCCACCCTTGTGGAGTCTTCCCTCTGCCTCCTCTCCTCTCCCCTCTCCTTGGGAGTCCGCCAGGCAGCTGGTTCTGTTGCCCCTGGTCTCTGAGCTGTTCCCCATCCCCCAAGGGAGATGCCTCCCAGACGCACCATTCGCCTGCAGAGCTTGTAGCCAGTGCTGCTGCAATGAACAGCTGTGCAAGCCTTTGGGAGGCAGAGACATGAGAGGGCATCAGAAGGGGAGGAAAGAGGGACAGAGGCCAGTGTTGCCCACAGCACCCCTGACCATCATTCAAGGCACCCCAGGGTGCCACAGCACACTGGTTGAAAGCCACTGATTTAAGGTCTTATGCACACTTCCTCTTGTCCTGCTGCCTTCCCCTGGGAAAAAACCACTCTTTAGCACTTGGTCGGAGCAAACAGTAATTCGGTTCCCCCCCCCCCAGATTGCCATTTGTTCCAATCTATTGCTAAAGAGCAGTTTTTCCCTTGGAAAAGAGCAGGCAAGGGAAAACCACTTGGACTTGTGCCTAGAAAGTGTGGGTCTAGCAGAAAACTTCTTCGACCCATGCTAGTGAGCCCTAAGTTACCCAGGCCCCAAACTATAAAACGCTTTAAAGTTCAACACTAGCACTTTGTATTTGGTACAGAAACAAACTGGCAGCCAGTAAAATCTTCATAATTCAGCAATGATAGGAATATTGCAGTGCAGGATTTTTGGATTAGCTGAAGTTTCCAAATTGTCTTCAGATAAACAGGGCTGCATGGTGAGGAATCTTGCAGGTACGCATTCACTTTCATTGTCACCAAGAGATGTGCAGAATGTTGTGTTTGTAGTATCCGCTGTAATTCCTCAGAATCCCTGATGCACTTCTCCTGAAGCCAGCCTCTTTCCAAGAACTTTGACCCCTGTTTTATATAGAACGAGTGACTTTTCCCTGGGCATAGCATCTTACAATCTGCAGAATGTCATTCCTATTAATATAATTCTTATCTCCTTGCCCTCTGTCTCCTTTTTCCACTCTATCCTTAATCTTCATATTATTCAAGTCCTTGTAGATGGTAATGTTCCAGGCTCCACTGTCAGGAGCACACAGAGTACCAGTGCTAAACAATGCACAACACAATTTAGTTTGGCTTTGTAGTGAATCCCATAAGAGGTGTTGTTCACATAACACAGTATCCAGTTCAACAACTTGTCTCAAGTAGCTGCAGCAGAAAGACAGGGGGAAATGTCTTTCTTCTATTCTCTTTGTGCTCTGTGGACATGGAGGAGAGGGGACCATGCATTTGATCCTTCACTAATAGATTTCAAACATGATTATCGCCAGGAGAGAAACTGTCATTTATATATACAGCAGGTGATGGGGTTCTGCTTAGCTCCTGTAGCCAGAAAGGTCATCTAGAGTACATTAGAGCTGGAGCAGCTTGGTGGTTAGAGTAGAGCCTGGGAAGCCAGGATTCAAATCCCCAATCAGCTATGAAACTCACTGGGTGACCTTGGGCCAATCATTGTCTCTTAGCCTAAGCTACCTCACAGGGAAGTTGTGGAGATAAAATGGGAAGGAGGAGAAGAGCTCCTTGGATAAAAATGTAATCATGCAGATTTCCATGCACTAAGCAAATTTACGTCAGGCATTACTAGGGAAGGGCAAAAGGAGGCATTGGCCCCTCCTTGCCTCCCCCCTTTCACAATTCCATAGCCTCCAAGATAAAAACAGAGACATTATTGTGGATTTGACACATTCATAGTCTAACACGGCCTGAGCATAACATACCACACCACTACCTTCACGCCCAGGTGTTCTGCGAGAGCCAGCATTCCTTTTCCTTGAAGCAAATATGGAACAACACACCTTCCATATTGCACATAATGCAGAAGGCATTAAAAATGTTAGGCCATTTGCCTGAAATAATTCCTTCGGATGCATACAAATGTTCTCATTTCAAATGAGCTTTAAGCAAAGAGATAAACCTTTGTCGAGGCCTGTACACACCAAAGCTAGGAGGTTGACCCAACCTGCCACAGCCAAACCAGACCACAACCACTGCTCCCTACCAGCTGGTGGTCAGGGTTCCTTCTCTGCCTTGGAGCTCTCAAGCTGCAGGTCTGTCTATCTGAGTCTGAACCTGACAGCCCTGTGGAAGCCAAAGTTAATGGCCTCCTTGTTCTACTGCTGGCAGGTGAAGACTTTCTTGTTCCAATAGGTTTTGAGGAACTGTTTTTAAGGAAAGGGCTTAAAATCTGTTCATTTTAATAGATATATTGTGTGTATGTTTGTTACATTTTTTAATGGTTGCTTTTACTATGTTTTTAGCTGTTTCTGTTTTAGCTGCAAGCTGTCTTGAGTCCCTGTCAGGGAAAAGGGTGGGATATAAATCTGATGATGATGATGATGATGATGGCAGGGCCAGTCATACAATAAATGGCACCACAGGCAAGGAGCATCTTTGATGCTCCCTCCATTTCTTCCACTTCTTAATGCCTTGTTTTTTTATTGCATTTATAGTCCATTTCCTGTCTTCTGCGCAATTTACATGCATGATTTATCCCTGTCACATCAGATGATAAATTTGCACACACTGATCTGTACATCTGTATTCATTCGCACCATGTGAACTGTTTCTGATATTTGTTTTGCCTCTTGAGTGGATTGTTGAGTAGACTGTCCATGTAAAGTCTCTCTAAAAGTGCAGGTCATGGTTTAATAACAATTCAGCATCTCAAAAAGAGGGTGGAAGATAAGGTTAGAAAATGAGTTAAGCAGGTTTTCTGAAGGGAGTGGCTGTCTGTACCCCCTGCTGTCCCTCTAGATTGAAGCTGATGCATCTGAGTATCTAATAAGAAAGTGGATCCAGGAGTCTTTGCTCCTTGTGATCCATGAATCTCCTTTTTGATTATTAAGACTCTGGGATAAGATCTTCTGCCTCCTGAGTAATCAGCAACCCTTCCAGGAATCTAATGAACACCCATCATTCCTACTTCCCTCTTGTCTAAAACTGAGTCCCCCTAACTTTGCTCTGGTGGCCTCATTTCTTTTCTAAGGTCCACCCATGCTCATCCACAGGAGATACAAAGATCCCAGGGTCCCAAGAACTGTTGCACTGGGTGAGAGGCAATCCATACTGTCATCCTGGCTCTGGAGGAAGTGGCTTCGGTAACGTGACAGGCAGGCTGTCAGGAAGGATTTATCAAATTGACCCTCCCCGATCCTGCTGAAGCAAGCACGTGGATCAGAGCCAGGAGCCATTTGAGAGATATCAGGGATGGCAGGAAGCTTAATCCTTCCTGACAGCTCCCTGGAATGCACCAAAGCCCTGGGCAAGAAATCCAAGAGAGATTATTTATTCCCTTAAAATGAGAGAGATGTGTAAAGGATTCAGCTTCCTGCTATCCTATCATGATGTGTTCTCTGGAGAGAAGACAAAGTAATCACCTGAGGAGCCTAGAGACCTGATAGGGCAAAGTACATGGAATAATGGAACACCAATGAAAACCAATAGGAGAATAGTCCCCAAACGCCTTCAGATCTGAGGTCTTCCTCAGTGTAGCAAGTGATTGTCCCATTTGCCCCTGGCTGAGACCATTTTGAAAGGTTAATTTTCAAAAGGGCTTCTGCTTTAGGAAAGGTGTGAAATATGCAAGCCTAACAGGGGTTGTCACTGCTAACTATATATATGCGTTTTCTCCTTACTTCAGACCATGTGTATGTCCTTGAGGAAATCTACTAGAGCTAGATAATCAGGCAGCTCCTCGGCTTCTTTCCCTCTCTTCAGCCCAAAGTACACGTTGCAGGAAGATGGGTGATAGGCACCCCTGTCATGTATATTGGGGAGAATGCATGTGACATTACAAGTCTGTACTTCCCACCCCCTTCCCCATAAGTGGCAGCTAATGAAGTGGAATGTGAAGTGGAGAAATATGTGGTGGTGTTGCATCACTTTAATTGAAACAAACCCACCACATTACATCTGTGACATATATCTTGGACCTGAGCTCCTGGCCACTTTTGCTACTGTATGCTTCATATCAATGGGTTCTTCAGTCAATATTGATGTAACGTTTGTTCACAGGCTCCGCCATTTTTGGAACCTATGGAGCTTGCAGTTTTTCTCAAGAAGCTGACTTAACTCCTCTGGAGTGCTACTATTGATTTACAGCAGCGTTGCTGTTGATAGACAGTGTGAAGTTCTTTCAAACCTCTAATGGCACTGCAAAATCCTGTAGATGGGAAAGCATTCCTGGAACATCTAATTCAACAGTCAGTCTGTGAGCATTTAGGAAAATGATGCTGTGATTACTAAGACCCAGCATGGGTTTCTCAAAAATAAGTCATGCCGGACCAATCTGATTTCTTTTTTTGATGGAATTACAAATTTGGTGGATCAGGGAAATGCTATGGACATAGTGTATCTTGATTTCAACCATCTTGAAAGTCCCCCATGATATTCTCGCGTGGAAGCTGGTAAAATGTGGGTTGAATGAGGTAACTGTAAGGTGGATTTCTAGCTTTTGCTATCTTTCATTTTTCTTCCTCCCATTGAAATGGAGGGAAGCTGTTCCTTCTTGAAACACTAAAACAAAATAGTATGCCACAGACTGCAGGCAAGTCTAATGATTCCTTATTTCCTACCGCAAGGGGCTTCTCAGGACAACCCTGAGAATTTGCCCTCAGTCCCAGCCAGCCACACCAGGGGAGATGGTGTGTATTTGCCCTATCTACTCATACTCCATCGTCTCCAAACATCTAATTGATTAGGCAGCAGTCTATCCCTTCTGAGTATTTCCCTCCATTGCTGAAGCTTGAAGAGCCTTTTTATGAAGGGAACTTTGAACTGGGCCTGGAAATGCGCTGGTGGTTGGTGCAGAATCAGTGTCATATGCTCTCAACTTCTGCACCAATAGAAGTTTTTACACTATCTTCAGGGGCGTGCTTTTGCTTGCCTTTGGATAGTACACATTCATTCAGGAGCCTTTGAAAACAATAGTAGCTGAAGATTTCTTAAAAGTCTTTCAGAGACGTGAAAAGATTCAGGGCAAGCTGCCAAAAGGGGGTGAGATTTAAAATTGGAAATCATTGACCTTGTTGTGGGAGTCAACACAGACATTTAGTTTCCCTGTGTACTGTGGATTCCAATCTTCCGAAGATGTTGTAACTTTCAACGTGCCCTTAGTTAAACTGAGCAAACATAAAGTATTTGTCTCCTGTTTCAACATCTTATTGCAGAACTTTGGATTCCAGGTATCTTGTGCCGGAGCATTGTGGAGCCAGATTGAAGGGAAGAATTACCTATATTTATTTTATCCTGTTTCTCAGACAAAATTGTCCCCCCAAACAGTTCACATCAATAGGGAGGGGGGGGGAGAGAGAGAGAGAGAGAGAGAGAGGTGCAAACTGATGAATACATCTGGAACTCTCATATTGGGTCATAGTGAGTTAATAATACAGGCTGAAACTATGTTGTTAATAAGGGCTGCAGCATCCAGAATCAAGGACTCAGCTTGGTACAGAATTCAAATTAACCACATAGAGGTCTTCTATTGAGTAATAAATAAAGTAATCCAGCCACAAGTGACCTTGCTATTTGGTTTTATTCTGCAAATCATTTTCTCATCTGTAAAATAGTTGCAAACCTCAATACTTGCTTCCCTAGGGATTGGTCTGGAAGTTGCTATTGGTGCAAAATGCTGCAGCCAGGTTGCTGAGTGGAGGTGCACACATATTACACCTGCGCTGAGAGAACTGCACTGGCTGGCAATCACCTAACAGGCCACATTCAAGGTCTTGTTAACATATAAAGCTCTGACCAAGCTCAGGACCACCTGCCCTTGTATGGACCTGTAAGATCACTTACTGTAGATCGTCTAGGGAAATTCTACTCATGGTACCATATACTGAAAAATATCATAGGACAGTGATCCCCAAACAGGCATTTTCTGCTATTGCTCCTGTATTATAGTATTCCCTCTCTGAAAATGCCTTAATAGTTATTTGTCTGTCCACACTGGATATGTTGGCGAATATCCAACATCCATATGTTGGTGCATATGCATTTTGTTGCTAAAGAATTGGCAGCAATGAAGTCTGGAAAAACAGAGGAGGGCAACAGGTTCTGGCTCTTTCAGGCAAGTTGCATATATTTTAAGGGATCCGCTCATTGTGCCTACATATTTTCTGAAGTCCTCAGCACATTTGTTTATGTGGACTATATGCAGGAAGGCAGGTCAGAGCTATGTTTGTTCACCACCATATTTCCGACTTTCCGTTTGTTTAAATTGACTATTTGTAAGGCTAATCGGAATGTTGACGTCTTTTGCCTTCATTTGCTGTATCTGGAACATTTCTTTATCGGGCAGTTGTCAAACCCCTTCCGCCTCTTTGCATACTGAGCTGCAAGAAAGCTTTTCCTCTTGAACGGGAGAAAGTTGCAGATTCCGATGCAAGGCCAAAGTGGGAATAAAGCCTCCATGTAACCACTGACCTGAGGGCCTAGATGCAATTAAGTTATTACATTGAGAAAAGCTTAATTAATGTTAGCAATAAAACAGAATGCCAAGAGTGTGGACTGAGTGGGAAAGAGCTGCTCACGTGCCTCTTAAGAAACGAAGGAAGGAGCAGACTGTGCAAGCAGCAGCTGAAATTGCAGCAGCGGTGCTGCAAGCTGCTTGTTTTTTTTTATGACAGGCCATAGCACATAAACATGTAGATGTGGCATTTCCCAGCCACACTGCCAATATATGGACCTTTGAGAACGGGGAAGCTCTATAGCCTCCTTCATAAATAGAGAAGGTGAGACAGGCAAGTTCCTGACTCAGCAGGTGGAGGCCGGGGGGAGGGGGGAAGCTTACGTGAAGGCATGGACAATGTAGAAGCTGGAAGGTGAGATGCATAACAAGGAGGCTGGAGCTATGGCTGATGGCAGTGGGGTGAAGTATTTCCAAGATGGGGGGCTGCACCCTCCACTAATGAGGAGCAGAATATACTGCTGTTTTCAGTAGAATGCATATTTCCTCTCCCTCAGGCACATTTCTAGTTAGGCCTGTGATTAAACAGACCTTGCGCTAACAATATTTCTCTCCCCCCCCAAAAAAAATCTCTCCCTCTGGTAATTTCCCAAAGCCCTTTCCCTTGAAATGCTCACTTACATTGGATAAATGATTTTTCAAGTGCCGTTTCTCACCTGAGGACAGCAGACAGTTTGGAAAGGCCTCGAGCTCTCTGAAGGGAAAGAGGCGCAGAGATTCTTTTCCCCCATCAGAGTCACTGGCTAAGATGAAGTGGATTGTAAAGGGAAACGTTCTCTAGCAGTAATTGAACATAAATCCTTTACAGGTAATACATAAACCATGAAAAATTCTCACCAATTACCTAGATTTAATCTGGACCTGGCTTGGAAAATCCCTGTGGGTTTCTCGCTTTTAAAAATGTTCAGATGCAGACAGTGAGCCTCCTTCTGTTCCAGACTCTCATGGCTGCCTCTCTGTTTTCTTTTGCACTACAGCTCTCCCCTGGGTCTGAGGATGATGAGGGACATGACAGTGCCAGCCGAGAAAACCTGGGCCGGATCCAGTTTAGCGTTGGCTACAATTTCCAGGAATCCACCCTAACTGTCAAAATATTGAAAGCTCAAGAGCTACCAGCCAAGGATTTCAGTGGCACAAGTGACCCCTTCGTCAAAATTTACCTCTTACCAGATAAAAAAAATAAGCTGGAGACAAAGGTGAAAAGGAAGAATTTAAACCCACATTGGAATGAGACCTTTCTCTTTGAAGGTATGTAAAATGGTCTAGGTTTGGGGTGCTGGTCATGGAGGCCAAGAATTTGCTCTGGCTTCGGGCAAGTTACTTAACAAATCTGCCGCATGCCTCAGTTCTGTTCCTGTTACGTGTGGTCATGTTCTCCTTCAATGTCTGATTTCAAGGGCAAGCAATGTTGGTGATGGCATAGAGCAAAAATGCAGTTGTGCAGAATACAGTATTTGTAGCTAAACAGGAAAAGAGGATAACAGAGCACTAACCCATTTAATCCAGTGCCAGTCTTCTCCTGCAAACAGCTGGGGTCAGTTATCACACTTCACATAATAGGCTAGAAATACTTCAGCATGTCTGCAGCTGCACATAGAGACTGTTACATTTGAAAGCCACTTATTATGCAGAGAGTCGTCACACTCATGTCACAGAGGCTACCAAGAATACAGTACTGACATGAAGACTCTCCACTTGGTCAGGGTAGTCTATATAAAGAGTAACCTCCAAACGCCATCACATGAAGGCATCGCCACTGGTAATATGAAGCCGGGTACATATTCTGGGAATAGGCACCATCTACAGTGATACCAGATTAGCGTCACTTCCCATGTTGCATTTTATTCATGGATATGCATCTGAAACTATGCTCCTTTCCCAAAAATTATAATGTGGAAGAGATTATACCTGTGGCTATGTATGAATGGGACATGGACATGCCCCAGACTGTGGGAGCAACTTAAAATTCTTCTTATCTGCAAGAGTAAATACAGTTATAAATCCTCCCTGCATGTGACATGAAAGCATCTTGTGGGTGCACTCCTTTCAGGTAGTATGAAAATGCCTGGGATGAGGGGCATTGCAAGACATTTTTTTCTCCTCAATGCATCTTTAAGGTGCCCTCTTTCACATGAATAAACCAGGAAGCAGTTCTAAGCAAACAGTAATTTTGACAAATGATGACTTTCAGATTGCACCAGTTCCTTGCCCTGTTTTAAGATCACACAAGAATGAGAGGATGCAGACATACCCTAAATAAAATTGTGATCTGTCAAGTTTGGCATCAAGTCATACCATGGTCTATCTATTCCATGGGGCCAGTTTGTGCCACATAACATATCATTCTTCTGCTTTATCTACTGTCTTGCTTCCTGCCAAATCAGATCATGCCCTTAGTCCATCACATTTATTACTCGACCTCAGGGGAATGGCCAGAGCCTTACATTACCATAGAGAGGCCGAAAGCCTTCACTAGTGATCTAAGTGCAGTGATGGATAAGGGTTGGGATTCCTTCCTGGCCCTTATAGCAGCCAGCCAGTTCCCTGAAGCATTAGGTTTGATTGATGAAGTTGGATTACTACTCACTCATCTGGAATACCTACAAATGTTATTCAAGGCTGCAAGATTGCCCAGAAGCATGGGTTCCTTCACCCATGTATGGCCTGGGCCAGTCATGACCGCTTCTCCACTGGCAACCTGAATACAATGATAGATGCTACCTAATGTGGAAAAGACCTGCGCATGCAGCAGAATAACCGTTTTCACTTGCATCTAGGCTTAACGTTGGGGTTCCCTTTACTGTGGTTGCCTCCATGTCGTCTCTCAGCTTTTCATCCACTCCTTTTGCTTTTGGCAGGTTTCCCATATGAGAAAGTGGTTCAGCGAGTGCTCTATCTACAGGTTCTGGATTATGATCGGTTCAGTCGTAACGATCCCATTGGGGAGGTGTCCATTCCCCTCAACAAATTGGACTTGACCCAGATGCAGACATTCTGGAAAGAACTAAAGCCCTGCAGTGATGGGAGTGTAAGTTCCTTGCTTTGTTTTGAAACAGAGGGCTGATCCAGAATATCCAAGGTTGGCTCAGTGCATGCATGCATTGAGGGCTGGCCATATATGATTCCTAATTCCATGCGGAATGAGGAAAGCTGGCTAGATCATGAACAGTGTTGGGGTGATTTCTGCTCAGAGTTTACAGTGGGGAATCAGGGGTGTGTGATGTTACATAATAATTCCTCTATCTCTGCTAACTCTTCTCTGCAGGGAAGCCGAGGAGAGCTTCTCCTGTCACTTTGCTACAACCCTTCAGCCAACTCCATTGTTGTGAACATTATCAAAGCTCGGAATCTTAAAGCCATGGACATCGGGGGAACATCAGGTATGGGGTTCCGTAGCAGATCTTCTTATGCAGTGCCAAATAGTCTTAGATTTAAAGCTCTTACTTACTTTGCCAAACCTTTATTAGGCATTACAAATATGGGCCATCATAAAACATCCATATAGTCTGGCACATTCAGATTACATCCACAATGTCTATTGTTTCTGGAGATGTTTAAATATATGCCCTTGACAAAAGCTGAGGGGAAAACGTTCAGTCGGGCTAACATAAAGGCCCTGCATCGGACTGGATTTATTAATTTTGAAATATAAGTGACCCTGTTGTCTGTTGTATTTAATCCCTAGAATTTGGGGGAGCAAATTTCATTTACAGCTGACTCAATGCTTTGTATTTCAATGACCCCATATCTGGTTTGAATATTGCGATAAATATATTGCTCACCTGAATTATACAAGAGTTCCAAGTCAATACCAACAGATCTAATTTTGCTATGTAAGAATTGGAACCATCTGGATTTATAAGAGTCCTTATGTAAGTCAGAAAGCAGACTCGAAGGTTGGCAACGAAAATGGCAACGCAACCAGTATTTTATAGTGCTAGGCCACATCCAATAATCCATCGTGTGTTTACCTGGTTCTGCACCCATCGTCTCATACTTGATTGAACTTGGGGGCCCTATGATACGCTCAAGAAACTTGATTGTATCTTATCTAAATCACTATTATATGCTTGTATTCATAATGGGGTCCCAAAAAGTAGCTGGGACAACACTTTAGGTAAAAGACTTAAAGCAAACCACCAATGACCATTTCCTTAGAGGTCTGTGCACTTACTGGTTTCAAGTAAACCTGGTGAGAATCAGAAGCTATTTGATTTTCAGGTGTTGTTTGTTTGCTTGCTTGCTTGCTTGCTTGGGGTCTCCTCCCAAAGGAGCCTGTCATGTGTTATGCCCATCATCCCCAGCTGACAGAGAGTGAAAGAACAAATGTCTTCAAACTGACCTGCCTCACCTCCTGGGTAGAGAAACTAGCATAGCCTACTTGACGAAAAACCAAGACAATGTGCAGATGAATATCTTTATTGAATTTCTTCTGATCAATGCTAGAAGGTTTATAGAGCTGTGGTTCTAAAACTGAAGTATACTTTTAAGTGACCCTTGATCCTACAATGGAAATAACAGAGCGTGCTACTGAAGAGAGAGTTTCTGTCTGATGCTGAAAGGGCAACTCACATTTCAGTTTCATTTTTATATGCTAAACAGAAAAGTCCTTCATCTTTTGTGTGCTCTTAGGACATGTGATGGAGCTACCTTGCTGAAGCTAAGCAGGTCTGAGCCTGGCCAGGGCACGGGTGGGAGGCTCTCTGATAATTCAATGAGAAAAGAATTGTGGAATATTAGTGCAAACGGCTGCTGTGAGTTGGTAATCTGGGGCCTGAATGTGAATCTCTCTTGTCTGGCCCTTGGGACTCTCTTGAGGCCACCACCTCACCTCAGACCAGTCCTCCTATGTACCCTTCCTTGAGAGTTTTTGCCTGGCTGGAATGTGCCCTTGATCTTTAATAATGCCTCTTGCTTGGATGGATGGATGGATGGATGGATGGATGGATGGATGATAGAGGTGTGCGAGTAAGTGCAGAAACTACTGTACTGTACAAAAGTAAAAATTGTATTCATTGCTTTGCCCACTTTTGCATCTGACTTCCTTGCCCCCCAGCCATACACATAGGCATGCATATGGCTTTGTTAAGTCCTGGCTAGTGTACAAAAAGTAAAGTTTTATTTGGAAATCTGTCAAATATTTTCCTTACAGTGGGCAAAAAGACAGACAATGGAGTGGCCTTGGAAGAGCAAGTACATCATAATAGCAGTGCACATACCATTAGGTTTAAAAAAACTACTAGAAACTCTAGAAGTTTCTTTATTCTATAATGGGATTGAGATTTCCCTTATTATGGTCTGCACCAGAAGGACAAACTGCTTTCAACCTTTTTGCAGCTTGTAATGGGGGGAATATAAACATATTACTTTTTTGATTTCTTTTACATTTTTTTAGTTCGCCCTTCACCATAAATATTCTAGGGTGGGATACCTCCACAAAAGTGTAACCCTGTGCAATGTAATAAGATGTTATCACAAGGTACTGTGATTGAATTATGTTTTATTGCTCTTAGATTTTATCTCACTTCTGCAGACTAAATATCTCATACATAAGACTATCTCATTACACCGTACCTAATGAGCAGCAAAAGCTTGCTTGATTATTCTCTCTTCTGCATTGAGAAGAATGAAGTTTACGACTTCCATTTACTAGTGATGAGGTAGGCTCTCTGTCCTGGAAAGCTCTGGAAGCAGAAAGCCTGAATGTTTGGCCTTGTTTTTTAAACATCCCCTAAGCAGTGCTGCGCTGGAATGTGATGGTTAAGGAATGGTGGGAACTCCGGTTAAGAATAAACTTCTCAGCCTGAAGAGCTGGTTGTAGAAGCAAGCAAACTAGAAAGTGTTGTCACCAGCTGTAAAGCTGCTGGCTGTAACAGACTGACATGGCTCTGCTGGTTACCAAGAGACCGCAAAACACCAGTATTGGCTGGTATTTGAAGCCTCAATCATAGAACCGAGGACAGCATAGCCCATTCTGCATCAGAATTGGGAAGCTGATTATAAGTGGCCATTGACAGAAATAACTGGGTGGATTACTTGAATAAACTGGCATAAATGGCTTGGAAAGAACATTAACTACAGGGAAGTTTAGACTGGGGCATGTAATTTAATAAGTGGCTCATTTTCCACGTGGAAGGCAAGTAAACAGCTGGAACCTTTCCATGTAAATAAAACTGAACCCTGTATTTTTGAAACTGCTGTAGGTGCTTCTTTGGGGCAAAAAGAGACAGATGATCCATTGTTACCCAGTTTTATAACATCTGGAGCCTGGGTACTGGAGTGCTCCTTCTGGGTACCTCTACAACTCCATCTCCCCTCCACAGTAAATTATGTCCCAGTGATGGTATCCTCTTTTTCTTATGCCAGACCCCTACGTGAAGGTGTGGCTGATGTACAAAGACAAGCGGGTGGAGAAGAAGAAGACGGTAGTGATGAAGCGGTGCCTGAACCCAGTCTTTAATGAGTCCTTCATCTTTGACATCCCCACAGAGAAGCTGAGGGAAACGACCATTATCATCACTGTCATGGATAAGGACAGGCTCAGCCGGAATGATGTCATTGGAAAGGTGAGTTGTCCTCCCAGTCAAGAAGCTCCCGGAGCCCAGGACAAGGCCTTTCCAGCTGGGGTTGGGTGAATCTAGGCAGCAGGTGAGTGGACAGGGAGGTTGTTCCACACACAGCTGTGCATGGAGGGCCACCAGTGACTGGAGCTTGTTTCTGTTCCTGTATTTATTTCTTCACAGATTTGTCCATATAAGTAGATTAAAAATGAAACTTGAAAGGGAATATTGAAATCCACCACCCACCCACCCGGGATCTACTATGTTCTCAAACCATTTAGTAAAGTCAACAGAAATAAGAAATCAGTACAAACCACAAGGGTGGGGAGCATGTTTGCCCATCTGGATTTAAGTTTCACATTCCTCACGGTTCCTCTTCTGTGATACCCATGAGTGCAGATGTCTTGTTAGTAGTACTATTAATTAGGCAGCACCAGTAAACTGCACAACATAGTGCATAGTAGCATTGGCAAAAGCATTAGCTAAAGAAGGCATGTCCCTTCCTCCAAGGAGCATACAATCTAAATGCCAATATTTAGGGGTACGTAAAGAGGAGGAAGGAGATAAGAAAGTCAAGAGGAATAAAGGATGAATGTGAGCAAATGTAGATAACACCTACTGAGGCTTCATTTTTGTTGGGGATGAGCATTAAGCCAAAGGCCTTGCATACTGGAGAGGGAGGGAGGGAGAAGGTATTGGCACGACATAGCAGGTGGCGCTGTGGGTTAACCCACAGAGCCTAGGGCTTGCCGATCAGAAGGTCGGCAGTTCGAATCCCCGCGAAAGGGTGAGCTCCTGTTGCTTGGTCCCTGCTCCTGCCAACCTAGCAGTTCGAAAGCACATCAAAGTGCAAGTAGATAAATAGGTACCGCTGCAGCGGAAAGGTAAACAGCATTTCCGTACGCTGCTCTGGTTCGCCAGAAGCGGCTTAGTCATGCTGACCACATGACCCGGAAGCTGTACGCCGGCTCCCTCGGCCAGTAATGCGAGATGAACGCCGCGACCCCAGAGTTGGTCACGACTGGACCTAATGGTCAGGGGTTCCATTTACCTTTATTCTAGAAAAACTGATGATTTCATACAAGCGCAGAATGCTGGGGCCAGAAGTGGTTTTGTAATATTCAGTGGGCAGGTCTGCTCCACATGAAAGTATTGTTACACACCACCTCAATCTCCTTTAGTAAAAGGCGAAAGATTTATACGATCTGAAGAGAAATCTCCAAGCAGTGAGAGATTCCAGGGGTACCAGGCACACTTACCATGATCTGTGTTTCCTTTTGTGGTGTCTTTAGGATATATGGTTTATTTACACATATGTACAACTTGCGTCTGCGTGGAGAGAGTACAGAGCATTTACATCCCAAGAGGGTCCTGTTCCTCTCATTCCTACAGCTTCCAATTCCAAGAGACCCCAAATATCGTGTCTGACCCTCTGTGTAGCATAAAACAGACTGCCTGCCTCATACTCTGCCCCCACCATCTCTGGCGTGCAAAACTGACACTTTTTTCCTGTTTGCTTACCTCATCACCCTCGGCAATTCTGCCCCTCCCTCCTTAAACTCTGACGTTTAGTCTCTGCTAACTATCTTTCACCTTAGGGAGGGGCATTCCCCATTTTCTCTCTGGCCCAGAGAGTCTCCGTTAATGACCTTCTTAAATGGGTTAATGACTCGGCCATTCCCGTGATTACCTCTTGATGATTCTTCCACCAGGTAAAATTATTAGACATGGTAAAATTGGTTTAAACTCCAGTCTTCACTAGATCCTGAAATTTAGGGGGTTGCTTAAATTCTAATGTTTTACAGAATTCTGATATTTTAGGAGGGCCTCGCCCCCCTCAAACTTATAACACTATATATCTGGCCAGCAGAGAAAAAGCTAAGTACCGGTACTCTCCTCCTACTCCATCACCACTTCTTTGCTCTAAATTGCAGCCTCCTGAGGGGGCTTTTCATTTTGAAAAATAAAATAAAAGTGGGGACTCAATTATATGCCTTTGTGTGTGACATGCAATTTACCCCAAAGCAAGCCCAACTGTATTTAAACTGTGCCTGACAGATGTTTGTCCAACATTCACTTTGACTTCTGAAACTGGAATGTGAAACACAGCGGCTGATCAATCAATGTGTTTCTGCCAGTATGATTTTGGCGGTGCTACGGTTTCATTACCACTGGTTTTCTTCTGTCAAGGATTTTAGCTACGTTACCTTAGAATAGCAAGTTCCTGGTGAAGTATTGAGAAAGAAGCACCTAAGTATATAGGTGGATACATCATCAGCACAATCTCGGCTGGATCTAAAGGTCTGAACTCAAAACCCCAAATCAGTAGTCAGAAAGCTCAAATGCCTTGATCCTGACCTTTGTGAGTGCTCAGAAGCGATCTGCCTTGTCTCACAAGCTGCCCCATTCTCATTTCACTGGAAAGAGCTGATCCCCCTAGATAAATGAATAGACATACAGATCAACTCCTTTCTTTGAAATGAATGAGAAAACTCTTCTGGAGAGGGTTCTTTTTGCAAGGCACACCTACACAGAAGAGTCTGTGAGAGAAAGTCCCATGAAAAAGAAGGGGGAAACCACGAAGCACTTCCTGATAAAGAATTTATTTTGAAACCTGTTGGGCCCTTTTTTCAATTAAAAAAAGCTGACTTCAGTCTTTTCAAAATAAACTGCCCAAATTATCATCAAGACGAAGCTGCTCTCTCTCTTTCTTTTTTTCCTTTTTCCCTTTTGGTGCTGCCTCCCCCCACCCGCACCGCTTTCCTAGGCAGAGTAGTTCGCTGTATGCATTTGACCTCCTGTATCCAGAATAGATTGATGGATCCAGGCAAGATGCTGTGATTATGATAAATTATGCAAATTGAATACATTGTCATGTATCTACTTTGCAAGATTTATTCCTGTGGCAAATGTTGCAAGGGTCGCAGGATTTTTACTGGAAAGGAGAGTAGTGTAGGTTGCTGGGATAAAATAGTGATTGGAGATCACAGGGGAGGGATGTGTAAAGAGGAAATATTGTCCTTTAGGCCTTGGAAGCAGCAGCAGCAGCAGCAGCAGCAGCAGGCTCTTTCTCTGGCATCAACTGCTTTTCAGGGGAAGGTTCCTTATTTCTTTTTAACTTGTACAATTTCCAGATCTTTCATGCAATTTATAAATAATAGATTGTATGATGATAATGAGACCTATAAATGTACTTTCAGAAAATAAATAAAGCTGAACTCCTGACAGTTCTGAATTAGCTGCTCCCTGATTCTGCATAAAGAAGGCAGGTCCTCTTGTCTACCCCCTCAAAGTATAGCATCAGTTAAAATTCCAGAGTATGAATATGTATAATTTGTTGCATAATTCCTGTGCAGGTTCTCTGACGCGTTTACAGCCAACATAAATCACAACACAGGTGATCTGCCTTGTACGTCAATATTATCCAGATAAGGAGTTTCAGGGTGATCTTGAGGTAGAATTCACATTGGTGCAATTTACATGGAAAAGACAGCACATGGGAATGACCATGTACTCCACCTTTCCCACAATCATCCTTCCCCTCCTGCCAAACAGCTGAAGCAGCAGGCAGTGGGGGGGGGGGAATGCAATTTACATGCAGAATATGCTTGGCAATTTGCATGTGGGGAGTGGCTTGGGCTCCAGCTGCATTGAAGGTCTCCAGGGGACCAAAGTGGGCCTCAGTTTGCTCCCATTTGTTTTAAGGAAAAACTAAATGAACGAAGGTTCCCATGTAGGCTTCATCCAAACCACCCTGGCAAATACTCAAATGCATGTAGATTGGAGGTACCAGATTAATGTAAATCTAGAACTGACCCTGTGTCTGTGCATCCGTTTCTTCTTCAACAGAGGTCTTTCTAATCGTACTGTTGCACAAAAGTTTATTCTGCTGCGCATTCAGTTCTAGCTTAACATATCTTCTAATAGTGCAGTCCTATACATGTCCCAATGACTTGAATGGGACTCATTCCCAAGCGAAATTTGGGGAAATTTGGGGAAACTTGGTACTTTCAAGATGCAGCTGGCCTCCACCTTAACCACTGAGCTCCAAATGTATGCCAACAGAGTTAACAATTAGACTAGCACAGGGAATAAGTTCTATGCCGTATACACAATCTTTCTTTCCTTCAAAACATTTCTGCTATCCTCATCCCTCTGGAGTACAGAACTTGCTTAGGATAAACTCGAATCTAATGAAACACTATTTATAGTGAGGTATGAAATGAAAGTCTTGGATAATTGCAGAGCACTGTAGTATTTTGGCAGTAGTGAAACAGCTCTTATAATGAAACTTCTGAAAGAGAGAGATGAACGGGGATGCATAATGGCTTGGGTCTGGTAATCTTACCATTCTTACTCAGTTGAAGGCTTTGCTGGAGCTGTGTGCATAATTCTGGGCCTGCTTCTCTTACATGCATGGGCTCACACTGAACAGCTTGAGCTGCCTTATGCTAACTCAGCCCATCACACCCTCTGTTGGCTGACTGGCAACAGGTATCCAGGGTCTCAGGAAGAGGTATTTCACATTACCAGCTCCCTGAGGTGTTTGGGTAGAAACTCGGGCCTTGAACATGCAATGCATGTGTTCCACCAGTGAACAATGATTCTGCTCACAAATTTCTCGTCAGCTTGTAGTTAGGCTTATCACACAATTCTGTTGGATGTCAGGGTAGAATTTAGGCCCGAATCAGGCTTAACACAATCCATTGTTGCCCTGATCAAGCAGTGCCCAAACCCAGTCTTCAATGAGCCCTTCTGATAAGTTCCAGATCAGTACCCTGTTTTGGAGTTGTGCACTGTGGTGCCATTGAAAGGCCTCGGGTTGTGTCTTCTGCTTCAAATGGATTTGTTGCGAATGTGGACTGAGTGGATCCAGAAATAAAATTTGACATTTCACCATTTCATATTCAGAAGCTGACTTGGCTGGCAGTTGTATCTTACTTCCATGCTGGTGATGTGAACAGCATCTTACATGCGCCAGAGAGCAGCAAGCTAGCTTAGCAGGTGCAGGGGCAGGTCATCCTCCAACATATTGGTGCCACTTCCCCACACCAGAAACATCTGTTACCTGAGGCAGCCGCTTCACTTTGCCAGTCTTGAGTGGATCCATGCAGAATTTGGCACACAGTGAAACCATTATGTAATTCCTTTGCCACACACCCAAATAACCCCACACATGCCTTATCATGCCTCAGTCCCCTTTTAACAGTTACTAGTTAGTATTATTATTAATTAAATTTCTTGTTATTATTATTAGTTAGTTGTTAGTTGGTTGTTGTTAGTTGTAGTGAGTTAATTGTTGTTAGTTGTTATTATTATTAATTAAATTTCTTGTTGTTTTAGTTAGTTAGTTAGTTAGTTAGTTAGTTAGTTAGTTAGTTGATGGTTGTTGTTATTAGTTGTAGTTAGTTGTAGTTAGTTATTATTATTATTAATTAAATTTCTGCACCACCCTTCATCCAAGGATCCCATGGTGGTTTACAATTTAAAAACACAGAAATACATATCATAATAACAAACAAAATTGTATTAAGGCACAGTAAATATGGGATGAGTTTCATGCTGGAGAAGCAACTAGAAAACTACACGTCATACTGCTTTACCAGATGTCATTCTGCACCGATTCATTCAACTTGGTCAGTTCTTTGTGATTCGGCTTTTCCTTGGTGAATATCAGTTTAGCTCAATTATTCTTAGGGAATATGAAATACAAATTCATGCCAGCTGGTGATCTGGTCTTTTATTTAGAAGTGCAATATTATGCACAGCACTTTAAAAGAAATTAATCAGTTCCAAATCTGATTTACATTAAATATATATAATTCTACTCCCTTTAATATAATGATGACAAATTGATGCAGTGATCTTGTTATTATGTGTGTGCGCTGCAGAGTCAATTATTCCCTAATGCAGCACTGTATTAAAACAAGCAACGTGTATTAAATTAAAATCAGCATAATGTGAACCCAACATCAAGAGAATGCGAATGTTAACACAGCAAAATTATTTAGCAAAAGCAAGCTCAGCCAGATCTCTCAGAATTCAGAAGTCTCCCATTCAGCGACCAGATTTTCCATAGGTTCTCCAGGTAACTCCTCAACAGGGCCCTGGTGCTTCAGTTTCCTGAGGAATGAAAGCAGCCACTTTTTATGCTCAGGGCCCATGCTGCAGAATAGCTTGCCACCCATTCATAATTTTTATGGATTGTTCCTGTTTGGAGAGCTTTGTCCACAGTTAGAAGAAAATAAATGGTGTGCATAGTTCTCCTCCAACTTATGCTGCCATGAGTTAGAACGCCCGAGAAATCTCAAAGGACAATAGTAAATTACGAATGATTAACATACTGAAAATAAGCTGTTTTTCAAAAACGTATAACCTTCATGCCCCCTGCCTAGATAGATATGCCCATGCACATATAAATATATATGAAATCTAAACATAGCAGCTGCAGAGAGAGGAGAGGAGGCAGAAGCTTAGCTCAGAACCTGATGGGGTCACAGCAGTATAGAAATTAAAGTTTCATCTTACTTGTCTTTCTTGCGGGAGAGAGGAAAGCAGTGTTTATGCAGATCACGTAGTCAATTGCTCACTAAATGGAATACAGCACCAACCGAAAGCATCAGGGGTGGAGAACCTCCAGTCGACAGGCCAAATCTGACCCAGCACAGGCCCCAATTTGGCCCCTGAGGCCATTTCCCCTAAACACATATACCTGCCCCACTCCTGAGGTCTTATGGGGATGTAGTCTTGTGGGGAGCTCAATCAGACAGCTGATTTCTGCAGGAAACAGTTTTGCCAGCCTTACACTCAACATTTTGCTGGCAAGGCGCCCGTGCTGCAATTCCCAAGCGCCTGGCATCCAGCTGGCCACCGGGCGCTTGGAAAACACTGAACAAGGGACTTAGACAAATGGGAGGGGCAACCCATTTGAGATCCTAATTTGTCCTGCCCACCTGTCAAAGCTGGCCCACAGGGGTGGGGACAGATAGCAATCTGGCCTACTGGGTCAGAAGGGTTCCCAACCCCTGAAATATGGAACCAGCTGGAAGAGAACTTGCCAAGAAATTTCAGGCAACTGCAGACCAAAGTTCAGAATTACTCACCCTCCTCAACCTCTGCTGCAGCAACGTGATAATAAGGAGTGATTGAATAATTGCCATTATTGTACAACCTCCAATCAAGTTATGAAGTCACATTTCTTTTGAGTGAGAGTCAGGAGGCTCCATTAGTGGATCTGGAAGACAAGTCTTCGCTGTCATTGCGGGGGAGAAGCTGACACATGCATCCTCCATAGAAGCAATATAGAAAGCTAGGGGATAAAAATAACCGGAGCTGCACAGAGGGATTAACACTTGTTTGCATTGCCACATAACTAATTTTGACACCTCCAACACATTTGTTCAGCAGAAGAGGAATGAAGGGTGGCAGCTGGTGTGGGTGAAAAGCTCCATCAAACAGGGCTGTGCTGTTAGTTTCACACTGGCAGATGCAAAGCCCAAGGCAATTTAATGGGAGTCAGTGGCTGGAGATGACTCTCTCTGCAGGAAACCTCATGCCCAAGTTGGAATACGGGGGCTTTTCTATTCAGTAGCTGCTTGGGTTACATTACGCAGTCAGATGGATTGTACTGTTATCTGAAATGTGTCGCCGGAGGTTAACATTATTAAAAACAAGCTACGGCCATTTCTGGACATGGATAGCCTGATTACAGCTACCCATGCGTTAGTAGCCTCCCAGCTGGATTATTGCAATGCACTATGTATGGGGATGGTCCTTGAGGATGGTCCAGAGAGGGCAGGTAGTGCAGAATGCAGCAGCCAGAGTGCTAACTGACAGATCTGCACAAGGCCATATTACCCTGGTTCTCAAGGATCTGAACAGGCTGCCTGTTTGTCACTGGGTGAAATTCAAGCTGCTAATACTGAGGTCCAAAGCCCTAAATGGCTTAGGGCCTGGGTATTCAAAGGGGCATCTCTCCCCATATAATCCTGCCCAGGCTTTGAGGTCACTGCCATGTGGGCTCACCAGAGGGCTTCCTTGGCAAGAGCATCCCAAGGAACACCCTCCCCTCTTGAGTTTTGGCTAGCAAAAACTTTCATTGGTTTTTCCCCCTGAATGAGCCATTTTGTGCCCAATATATACAGTGGTGCCTCGCAAGACGAAATTAATTCGTTCTGCGAGTTTTGTTGTCTTGCGAGGTTTGTCGTCTTGCGAAGCACGGACCTACGAAGCGCGGTTCCCCATAGGAATGCATTGAAGCGCGGTTTCCCATAGGAATGCATTGGGAACTCGCAAGACGTTTTCGTCTTGCGAAGCAAGCCCATAGGGAAATTCGTCATGCGAAGCGACTTCAAAAACGAAAAACTCTTTCGTCTAGCGAGTTTTTCGTCTTGAGAGGCATTCGTCTTGCGGGGTACCACTGTACTTGGCTGTGTATTGAGTGATATATTAAACAGATCAAGATGGCGGCATTTTAAATTATATTTTATTGCTGATTTTATTGTTTATTGAGTTTTACATTGTTGTGGCTTTCCCAAAGAGAGCATGTGAGGAGGGAATAGCCTACAAGTTCGGTCAGTCAGTCAATCAAGCCACTCCTTAAACCCAGTGGATATCAGAAGTATCTGTCTGGGCTTCTCAACAGGGGTTCCCCATCAGTTCTCTGTGGTCCTACCAATAGGTATGGGGTGGGGAAACCTGTGGCTCTCCAAACCTGTGGCTCTCCCATTAGCCCCAACCAGCATGACCAGTGATGGGAGCTGTAGTCTAAGAACATCTGGAAGGTTACAGGTACCCCCACCCCTGTGTTAAGTCTTCTTTTACAGCCCTCTGAGCACCCAGTTCCTTGTACCTTGCATGCCTTCATTCTCTCAGCCTTCATTCTCAGGCACTTCAAAGGCCTCGGATTCAGTCTCTAGTAGCACCAGTAATGGAAAGCCACTAAGTAGCAGGCCTGAGAACCACCGACAGTGATCAGTGGCAATCCAGGGCTAGAGGGATCATCCAGTTGTTTAGTGTGAAACAGTTCCTGTTCCTAGCAATAGTGACAGCTGTGGAGAAAAGAGAGCAGTGCTAATGGAGTATATTGCATATCAAAGAATCACAGAGTCCATTTATACAGGCATCCCACCCCCACCCCACCCCCCACTTTCCTTCATGCAAACACGCCCAAATATGTTTCTGCACACCAAAGAAAGGAAATGCTTGAAATGGCACCAATGCACACAAGCAAGCTGTTTCTATGGTCATGGATGGTCCAAAAAACTGCAGCTGTGATTATAGAAATTGCTGCTGAGTATGATCACAGGACTCTTGAGAGCAATTACACAAAGATAAACATCTAGGGGAATGCCTGAGTGAATCGTCCCTTGCTGGGTAGCTATAAATGTAAACCTCCACGCAGCCCATGTGGTCTGAGTGACTTCTGCACTCTTCACTGTCTGCCCTCCATTCTTCATGCATTGTGCCCCTTTACATCAGGAATCCCTGTATGCCAATATATACAGCTCCAGGTCGGACACAGGGGCAAGCAAAATGTGGCAAGAGCAGCCCTGTTTGTTCATGTAGAAAGCAATGTGTGAGGGTCTAATGTTAATGTCAGCTGAAACCTTCCCAGTCTTACCTCCCCACGGTCCATCGCCCCAGACGCGTTCCCCTCCACCTGGCTTACTTCCAACACTGGAGCTGGGCTAGGAGCTGCAGTGACAGATCTTGAGATGGTTAGGTGCTTGCTGGGTTCAGGTCTCCTTACCTATACATCCTTGATGATGTAAAAAAAAAATGGACATACACACCCAATTTATATATGAATGGGCCACAGACACATAAAAAAATGCTTGCTCAAGTTTAACCCTTAAAGTTGGAGGGATTGGATGTGATGTAAATGAGCAGGCTGAACAAAGATAAATGTGGAAGACAGACATGGGAGGATTGTGGAGGGTGTGGGAAGAATGAGGTTGAAGTGGAGGTAGGGGAAGTTGTGACTGGTAAAGCTTTAAAAGGGCAGAGGGGAAACCAAAAAGGGGGGGGCAGGAAAATAAAGGACCAGAGGGTCAAGTGGAACCAGCATTTGATGGAGGAGTTGCAACCAGGAGGTTTCCATTCATTGGAGACAAGTCTTGAACGAAGGTCACTCTTCCTGCTTTCTGACCTGTGTGATTTGTTTCCTCATCCCCCCTAGATCTACCTGTCATGGAAGAGTGGCCCAGGCGAAGTGAAGCACTGGAAGGATATGATTTCACACCCTCGGCAGGCTGTGGCACAGTGGCACCAGCTGAAGGCCTGAGAGGCAGGAGCCGAGGACTCGCTCTGGGTTTCAGTGCACCAAGTCAACATTTACTGGCCACACTCTCACTACTACTTTATGCACAACGGCTGCACCCTGGTCTCCCCCAGGGGGAAAAAGCTTGGGAATGACCACAGGCTAAGGGAGCGAACCTGAAACATGTACTAAACTCTGGGAAAGTGGTATCGGTGCCCAATGTGCTGGCTCAGCAGCGCAGAGCATCACAAGGAGCACCATTAATACCCAACCTCCTGCTTTAGCCTTTCCATCAGACTCCTTATGTAGAAAGAACGAGAGAGAGAGAGAGAGAGAGAGAGAGAGAGAGAGAGACCAGAGCAGAGCAGCCCTCCAGCTGAAGGTGGCCTCAGCACTGATTTGTTTGGATTCACAGTGTAGCAATGGCACAATGGGAGGAGAGGGGTCCGCTACTGCCATACAAGACTTCCTATGAGTTCTTCCAGCCAAAGGCCCATTGGGATGGCACCCTACTCTGCCATAAGAAAGCTAACCCCATCCAGCAGCTGCACTGGCCTAAGAGGGGGCACTGCAAGGAGATCACTTGCTCTGTTTCCATGAGGTGGTTTCGTTATCATTCAATAAAACTTGTAAGAGTAATAAGAATAATATAAATAATAATGCTGGCTAGACCTTTTCCTAGCCAGGCCTCTCTGCAAAGGGGAGAGGAGCCACGAAGCTCCCCTAGTCCCCCTGTGTGTGTGTGTGTGTTGTGTGTTGTAACTATGCGTGCAGGGCATTCGTGTGTCACTTGTGTTCTCTTTCTCTCGCTCAGCCCTAGACAATTTGTTTCTCTGAGGGGCTTGATTCACTGCCCGGCAGGAATTGAGGGGAAGCTTATGCCATGTGGGAAAGGAGGGGAGCAACAGATTTTGGAGCTTTGATTGAGAGGAGAGAGGAAAGAGAGGCAAGGAGGCCATTTTCTTAACCATGCTGGAAGCCATGAAGCACATGCCACAAGCTAAAGTGTGTGTGGTTGTAACATTAGGGAGAGCCTAACTTTTAATTGCCCCTTTTGTTTGGCAGAGGCAAAGGAGACATGCTAAGCAGTCCCGAATTTTTTGGGGGGGGGCAGGGAGGGACCCATTCAAACTGACCCCTCTCAACATCCCAATGTGCATGTCACACATGCCCCAAGCAACCATCCTACTTTAATGATGCCTCCCCATTTTCTCTCCTCCACTCAGCCAGCCACATGCACCCTAACCCACCACAGTCTCTCTTGGATTCCAAAGCTTGTTTTCACTCAGTCTGCAGCCCTTCCATTGGAAACCAGCAAACACACACCTGTCCAATTTCTAGTTAATTAGCCACCCACTTTCTGTACTCTTCTGCAGCTATGTTTAAAGAGTTTGCCAAGAAACTGACGTCTCTCATTTGCATTCACACACCCCAAATATAAGTTGCATCAAGATTAGTGCCCATGATGTAGAAGGATGTGATTTTTTTTCAGCGAAGCCAGTACTTCCCGGAAGTGGCGTTGAGGAATTGACTTCATGATAGCAAAACTGAGCACACTGAGAGCCAGTGTGGTGTAGTGGTTAAGAGCGGTAGACTCGTAATCTGGTGAACCGGGTTCGCGTCTCCGCTCCTCCACATGCAGCTGCTGGGTGACCTTGGGCTAGTCACACTTCTTTGAAGTCTCTCAGCCCCACTCACCTCACAGAGTGTTTGTTGTGGGGGAGGAAGGGAAAGGAGAATGTTAGCCGCTTTAAGACTCCTTCGGGTAGTGATAAAGCGGGATATCAAATCCAAACTCTTCAAAACAACCCAGCTCTCTAGTTAAAAGTCTTGGGTTGTCCATGCAGTAACTCCAACTTAAATCTTGGGTTTCTATTTGTCTTTGATGAAATGTTTCATCTCTTCTCTGCTTTTTATTCTTCATTGCCTGATAGGGTACCAGGGAAAAGTCAACTCTCCTAGACATTCAGTCAAAATGGCAAAGAGACTATCTCAAGGCTTCATAGGTGAGAGCAGGGACTAAGGGGCACTGACAAGAAAGATTTGTGTCTGATTCCAGTGCTTCTCTGGATCTTTATCTCAGTCTTCCCACATTTTTCCTGCAAGCGGAGAACAAGGATTGATCTGCACAACCCTTTTTGAATATGTTAAAGGCAACATGTTTTATTTCAATTACTTGGGAATATATTGACAGGTGTCCTAACCCATTGCATCCTGCGGAGAAGCAATAATCCGAAAGCAAGTCAAGCCAGTTCTCCGGGCCACTTCACACAAGCACTCTGCACATGCCTACCAGCTTTACTTCTCCCCACCCCAAAGGCTAGAATGTGCCATCAAAGAGGGTCATCTGCATGATTCAGTATGAGCATGCAAGTCAGTCTTGCACTACGCTGCAGACCTTCCATGCGTAGGAGGTGAGCAGTGATGTGAATGTGACAAACCATTCATATAATCCATTTGCCATTTCCAAGGCTCAAGCTGCAAGGGGAAAATGATGCTGGGGTAGATAAGGCAGAATGGTTTTGTGGAGAGTGAGCCTCAGTTCGAACACATGTTGAAAGATTTGCAGCAGCTATTCGACAGAGCAAAAACCACTCGTAAGACAATTCATTTTGGCTTCGAGGTGTCCTAGGTGATTGTGTGCAGGGCTGGCGCAGGACAGTTTGTTGCCTGAGGCATAGGACAAGATGGCAGCTCCCTGCATTCAACATCCAGACGCTGACTAGCCCAGTGGCTGAGTCTTTTCAAATATATTTTCACAATTAAACATTATCATCACATAAGTATAAAAGTATAAACCACACAAAAAATAGAAAATAAAACATTTCCACACAATATTAAATCCACATTTTGGGGTTACTCAGATCCCTCAACTTCCCTCTAGCGGCTGAGTCTTAATTCAGCACCAGGGATTGGACAGTGTCCTTCACCATACCAGGCGCAGCAAGCTAGTTGCGAAGGGGGCAGGACATGTCATGTAACATAAACAGCTCTGTCTTCCAATGTAGGAAAATGGCCAGTTTTAATATGTTTAACCTCCATTTGTTTAGAAGCTGCTACGTTCAAAAGCAGTCTAATGGTGCATCTCGCTACAGCTGCAAAAACCTCATTGTAGTCCTCTGCATACTTTTGCGAGTAACCTTTGGCTACAAGTCTTGCTTTGTAGCATTCAACTTCCTGTTCTGCACCCTGCTTTACCTTGCATACCCACTTGTTTCCAATTGTCTTCTTCCTGGGAGGCATCTTGATTAAAGTCCAGGTCTGGTTCTGGCACAGGGCATCCATCTCCATGCACCTTCCTTCCATAGATGGGCTTCAGTGGCTGCCACCTGCTCCATCTCTTCCCAGGTGGAAGGTTTCATGGGGTGGTGCCAACTTGTGATGTAGGGCAGTTGCAGAGTTCAAATACCTTTGTCGGGTCTCAATGAGCAACTGACCTCTCTCTCTGGAGTCACATCAGCTTCCTCATCACCAAGTGCAGGCATCTCATCATCCGTCTCCTCCCCTGTGGGAGCGCTGCTGCTTGGACTCTACCCCTCTGCTTCTCCTTGCTGCTCATCATTTGTGCTAAGTGGTGTGACAGTAGAAAACAGATCTGGACATCAATTCAGAAAAGTAGTTGTGGGCTTGTGTTTCTTCCTGACTCCTCAGAAAAATCTATCTCTTGTCAGCTTTCCTGTGCTCATCAAAATGAACCGCATGTCTTGTGCTGACCTTTCCAGTATTCAAGTTCATCACTTTGTAATATTTGCCTCCAGTACCATATCCAAACATAATTGCCTGTTTCTCTCTGGAGTCTAACTTGTCCCTGTTCTCCATGGGTACATAGGCATAGGCAATACTGCCAAACACAGGTTTGTGTGATATGTTTGGTACACTTCCATGCCAAAGCTCAAAAGGTGTGCATTCAGCTCCTTGGTTGGCAGACTGTTCTGGAGAGCCATCTTCTTCTCTCTCAATTTGAACATCAAAGTAGTAAGAAACATTTCTGTATTCCTTTATCTCTACTGCTTTGCCCATCAATCTCCCCAGCTGCCTCCACTTTATTTCATCCACAGTTTTAACAAAAATGGCATTACGAGCCTGTTCTCTAATTGACAGAAAGCTGGAACTGAGACATTTTCTGACCTCTTACAACCAAGTGAAAGCCCATTGCTGAAATGAGGGATAGCTTAAGGAAAACAGGATTCATGTGGATAAAGATATTTTCACATTCTTCTTAAACAATCAGCTGAGAAATTATAGATTTAGGTAGATAACTCTGAAAAATGAATATGGAAATGAAAAGACCTCATATATATCAAATTATTACTCATATGGGAGAAGATAGATTGTGTTATGGGAAGCAGTGATTGGGGTAACTATCTCAAGAGACACCTAGAAATATATAGGCAATTCAGAGGAATTACGGTCAATGTGGCATTTAACCCCACTTAGAATAGCTAGAATTTATGATACCAGTAGCCTAATGATGACTGTTGGAAATGCAGCTCAGTTACAGCATATTTAATTCACTATTTGTGGAACTGCCCTGAAGCAAAAACAATACCAGCAGGAAATAGTATCTAATATAAGAAGCATGTTGAAACACCCTGTTCAGCTAGACTCAAAAATACTCCTATTAACTTATTTGAAAGAAACAGTCCTTAAAGGCAGGGAGAAACTGTTGTTTAATATAATTCTATTCTATTATTATATGAAGTGCTACATAATACAATACAGTGGTACCTCGGGTTATGAACTTAATTCGTTCCAGAGGTCCGTTCTTAAACCAAAACCGTTCTTAACTTGAGGCGCGCTTTCGCTAATGGGGCCTCCCGCTGCTGCCGCGCCGCGCAATTCCTGTTCTCATCCTGGGGCAAAGTTCGCAACCTGGAGCAACTACTTCCGGGTTAGCGGAGTTTGTAACCTGAAGCGTTTGTAACCCAAAGCGTTTGTAACCCGAGGTACCACTGTACTGTATTTTTACTATGAGGGGTGGTAACATTTGGATTCTCTGCCTCTAGCACCAACATTTCTTAAGCCATCTCTGCATGCAAGAGGATCTATCAGTGCTGCTGGGATAGTGTCCTAATGATATTTTTCTTCCTCTGGCCTTGTCAGTATTGCCAGCTGCTTCCAGAGGATTTTGACTTGTTTCCAATGTTAGTTCTACTCAGAATAGATCGATTGAAATTAATGGGCATGGATAACTTAAGCCCAATTAACTTCAGTGGGGCTACTCTGCATAGAATGAGCACTGGATACAACCCTATTTGCTTCTAATGTGAGGGCCAAGTGGGCTCTTTACCAGCCAAGCATTATTTTGTTTTTTGCTCTGGCTGCCCAGGTCACAGGCACTTACCCCTTCCTTAGCACAAAGGTAGCTATCATTCCATCTAGTTCCCAATGAGAGATTGTTGGGTAGCTGCAGTATCCCAGTCCACAAAATTGCCCATCTGATATGAACTCCTAAGCCTTGAGATGATATATATGAGGTTGCCTGTCACTGACAGCAATCATAATGTAAAGTCTTCTGCTCCAAGTACCATGGCAGATGAGAAATAAAAGCCAGGAAGATGCAATCATGCTTAAAAGTACCCACTAGGTGGCACTCGTGTTCTATTAACAATGGGTTATCACTGGCTCAACTTGAGTGCTGGTTTAACACTCTTATACTGTATGCAAAGTGACAGGAATGTTTCAGGATGACTGATACTGTAAGGAGCTCTGGACTATTTTGCCACCACAACTAAGTTGTGCATTTCCCACGTGATTACTGGATGGTAGTAGAAAGGCAGTGGAGTGGATACAGAGGCCATTTGGATTGGCAGGACCACTAGAAAATGCAGACACAGGTGGGTAAATGTATAGCAGGATTCTTGGGGTTCCCAAGCTATAGAATAGCAGCTGTGGCATAAGCCACGCCCCTGTGGCATAAGCCACTTGTGTACTAATATTTGATTGGAAAACTGGGATGAGATGTCCATGCCTCCAACCTCTTTCCAGGCAAATCTACCTGAGCAGTCCTAATTATCTGCTCCTCCTAAAACCTATCATGCTCTGCTGCCCCTTCACATCAATTCTCACACAGCTTCCCACTATCCCCCTGTATGCTCCTGGCATGGTATTCAATGCTGGTCCTGTGCAGAATAGGCCTACTGATGTTAACAGACAAGGATAACATGGGCTTATTGAGTTCAATGGGTCTACTTTGAGTAGGGACTTGAATCCAACCCCCACGCTCTGCCCATCTTCTTTCAGTCTCCTCCAATTGCTCAGATCTTCACGTGTTATGTTACAGACTGACTTACCAATTTCCCCTCCTCTTCTGACCTTCACAGTCCTACTGAAAAGTCTTCACGAGCTCTTCCCTTCCCTTGCCATGAGCCCTCCAGATAATGAACTTCACAACTCTGCTTGGTTGAAGCTCTTTCCTTTTATGCAGCCATCTTTTCAAACAGCACATTGCCACTGGATACTACTTGAGTCGAATAGGAGGGATCTGTCCACCAGTGGATAGATTATGGAAGCTCCTTTCTCCTCCAAAGCTTTGTACTCGCCCAGCCAGGCCACTGTACAGAGGAAAGCTCAAACAGGGCATTCAATACCTTCCTTCTGTCCTGGGTCATTAATCCTGTGGAGTGTGAGCCAAACTTCCAGCACTTAAAATCAAATAAAATAGGGCATTCAGCTTCTTCCTCCAAGCAGTTAACCAATGGGTCTGTTCTCTCAGGCAGGTTGACTGTCATAATATGTATAATAGTTGGGGTGGGAGGGGTGGAATTTAAGGGTATTTTATTTTGTTGAGTTAGTCAGTGTGTTACAGTATTTTTTTTCTATATGATGTACAGATGCCTAAATGATATTTCTGGTAGGCACATTTTTATACATGTAACAATACACTGCTGAAAATAAAGGAGGCTTGCGGGAATAGGAGAAAAACCCCAGTTAGTTGGGGGAAAGTTGGGGGGGGGGGAAATCAGGGCTCTTATAGAAAATGAGCTGGGGTTTGGCTTTCTTCTTCTTTTCCCCTCATGGCATTTCTTGGCATCCACTCAGCTGGGCAGGCTTTTTAAAAATCAAAGAGCCCCAAGGAGGTTTTTATATGTTTCTTTATTATCCCATTGTTGGGGAAGAGGGCAGAAGACGAGAGAGAGTGTGTGAGACATGATTTAGCAACTGACGTTTGTTTAATAGGTAATGTCTTAATGGAGAAATAAAACCAAATTGTATTGAAATGAGAGGGGCCTGCTTTTTTATTTTTGTGCCCCCTCTTGTACAGCTGTCAGCCAATCAGATGCAAAAATAATGATAATAATAGTGGGATATCAGAAACAATGGGGTTTTTAATGCCAAAGCAAACTGGGAAATACATGACATCCTATTTCAGTATTTTATCAGCTCTCTGTTCCAAGACAATGTGAGAACCTTTTTCTCAGCTGCTTCCTAATAAGTCTGCAGTAAAATAATCGTTAAGTCCATCAAGCTATTTATTAATAATAATGTTCATTATTTATTAATGACTTCTACTGTTAGTGAATTGTGCCCAATTTAATTTTGATGCCATCTTTTGTAAAGGTTTTAACAGGCGATCCACAAAGGGGCATCAGTTTTTGTGTTTTGTTATTTAGTGTGAGGAAAAGGCCATCAAAATCACAAACTATTATTCCCTTTCTTGGATTGAAGCGCTAAAGTGCTTTTATCGGGAACAAAATCCTCCTCTGTCCCAGTCTAAAATTCACAAAGCAGTTGGGAGTTGCTGGTGTTTTCATGTACACTTGGCTTGCCCCAAATAGTCACAAATTGCAGGGCTGTATAAATCACAACAAACTGAATTTGGATCTTCCACATCACAAGAAGCTCACAAGCGTCATTATCTAGTTCGTCATGACATTACAGATCCTTGGTGACATTACAGATTCTGCACGGTGATTATCACTGGAAAGTATAAGCGGAAACAGGACACTGACAATTATGGGTGGCAAGTGTTTTATTAATGGGGGAGGAAGTCACACAATGACCATAATAGCAGATATTATGGTTGGATGACTGGCTTTCCCTATCAGCAAAAGCTTACTTGGCATTTTAGGCAGCTGAGTAATCCTGAGAAATTCACTCCTCGTTCTTGAAAAACGGGTTGAAAAAAATTCTGTATTAGATGTGCACAACTTTTAACTTGCCAAGCAGAACGCAGCTCAGTAGCCTTGAAGGTGACGTGTCAGATAACCCACTGACCAACTCTTGACTTTGCTATTACAGTCCCAAGCAGCCAGGAGATGTATTGAGCACCTGGTGTGGCATCCATTGCTGGTACATAGCCTGCTGGATCTCAGGCAGCACAGGCCTGATATATATAATAGTTCCCCATTTTGATGCAAGAGTCCAGTTTTCTAGTAACACTGGTTTCCCCAGATTGTCATTATGCTTATCACACAGAAACCAAATAATCTTATACTGGGAGAAGCTTCCCACCCACCTAACTCTACAAACCAGATTTTATATTAGCTTTGATTGTACTATTTTGGTGGCGCTGATTTGATGCTTTTACTTCCATAAACTGCCATGATACTTTTTATGATTAGCAGACAAGAATTATTTTAAAAAGAGATTTTAGCCTTGTACTGAGCACCTGTGCCAATATCCTGTTTTCGCCTCTGCCCCCAGCCTAACATTGAAGTTTACAGTGAAATTATATTCCCTCCTCTTCATCCAAACGCAAGCCTGAATGGGAAAGCGGGAACCACCAGATACCTTTCTAGTTTTACCTCATGCTTGCAAGGTAAACATCAGGAAGTTACCAGAACTCCACAAGCTTATTAACTTTCATATCCAAAACAGAGACAATAAAGCTGGCATCGCAGGGTCCTTTCTTACTATTGTTCTTGTTTTGTTTGTTAATGATCATGAGGTGAGGTGAGCTTCTTGGATTAAAGAGCAAGAGTGACCTTTGGAGCCTGGCACCTGTTCATTTCTACCACATCAGCCTCAAAGTAGAACAAAAAGCTACATGCACCATTCTCCTCTCCCCAGTAGCATTCAGTATCATGTACTTAATCTGTGTTAGGATGTCATTGTGTGCATTTCACTAAGCCTTCACATCATTGGCTGGTGGAAAACAGAGAAAAACCAGTAACATTGTGGCATCTCGTCAGCAAATTGAGAGGGTCTTTTTTTGTCAACATACCTGCATTCCATGAATTGTGCAGCTTCACTTTCAATGTTCATGCGGATCTGGCGGGAATGAATGGCTGCAATGGCGTCAGAGTTACTTCTTGCCCTTCAATTCTGCCCTCAGTAGATAGCGAATGAGACTTCAGGCTGTATGTAAACTGATGATAGGTGCACGTTTTATGCAAAAGAGCTCGCCAGTGAGGGAAGTCATCTCAAGTGCCGGACAATCTTGTCAAATCCAATCAATCACCACAAAACATTCTTAGCTTCACTTTGTAAAAAACCAAACAAGTCCAAGATTGATAAACCTGGTAGCACACGACAGGAAACAGAAGTAACCTCGTTTCACATTGCTGGCCAACAGCAATGGTGGCACTGATTGGCTGACAACCGGGGTGGTTTGGTGAGTGGCTTGGTAGAGAACTGGAGCCATACAAATTGACGGGAAGCAATGTGTGTTTGTGTGTAGAGATACAGATAAATACACAAAGCACCAGGATGGTTGGATTCTCTTTCTATCTCTGTCATGGAGCAACTTTCTGGGTTAGTACTCAAACTTCTCATGGCCTCAGTTTGCCCACCTACTGTACAATGGTGATAATAATGCTTCCCTACCTCACAAGGGGATGGTGTGAGGCTTTCAAAATCAGGGCCTTGAACATGTTAAATAAAGCAGCATTGCACAAGAAGTCTCCGTTGATGTCATGGGGCAGAAAGTTCCTCAGTCTGTGTAAACGTAGTTCAGACTGGTCCCCTAATGCTAGGATAGCCTTTGATTAGAGGTGCTACTACTGACATGCAAAGTATTATTATCACCATTGGCAAACTGAGCCATTGCTCCAGCCAGCCTCCCTGTGAAGTATTTCCTGCCCCCTCGCCTACCACCACTCCCCCAAACCAGAAGCGGTTTCTTTTGTACAATTGGAATTTGGAGAGTTGTGTGTTCATTTTTAATTCTAGAGCTCTTAGCTGTATCTTGTTCAGGTATCTCTTCTTCATGTGATGATAACCATCTAACATAGTGTGTGCAAACAGAAAAAAGGTGAAAAAAAATATATGACTACACTGTAGACAACTTCTTTCCTAGCAGTGAAGGTGGCAGTCCAGCTAGACTCAGCTGCCACCTCCTTCCTATTGTGTTTGGAGATGTTTAAAACTCATGGAGCAGACATATTTTATAATAAAACCTGATAAAACACACCAAAAAAGGATGGGAAAAATATTACTACTACTGCTACTACTATTACTACTAAGCCAGTGTGATTTCATCATCACTGATGTCTACGAGGTAGGAACGTTTTCTTTGCAGAACCATATTTTTGGAGAACCAGGCCCCTTGTTTTGTAGAGGAGGCCTCCTGGTCTAAATAATAAAGGATAGTAAAATAAGACAACACTTGGCTTTCTCTTTCTGTCATTAAAAAGGGAGCGGGGGAGAAGAATACCATCCTAATGGTTTCCAAAAGGCTAGGTGGGCAACACACGCATGGCTATTGTGGTTGGTAAATAGTTCCACACGTGTCATAAGCCTCTGTTGGATATTCCCAACAAAGGCACAATTATAACAGCCTGCACATCCAAGACCATTGTGAACATCCAATGAAATAAATATAAAAACATTTGTGGCTCGGTGTTCCCCTGACGTGACCCCCCACTCCTGCCAGCACTGGAACACTCATCCAGAATATCTTGCTTAAGAGCAACAAGCCCTTGCAGAAAGTCTGTAGCTGTAGAGGCTGAAACAAGCTTCTTGGTATACATAGAGAAACTGGCTCTCCGTCTTAGAGTGGAAAAAATGTACTTATCCTTTCACAATGACGACCTGTAATTCAGAAGATTTTGTTCCTGGCCAAAACTAAGGATGGATGGATCTGTCTGTTTCGAGTTCCTGTCACTTTCATTCATAAATCCAGTCAATCCCATTTCTGCATTAACCTATGGCTGGGTGGTATTTTGATTTTAATCACATTTTAAATACTTTCAAATGTATTTTCTCACATTCTCTAAACAGATATGCCTTAAAAGTCATATTTCAAAACATATTTAAGGCTGAAATGTGGTCCTTGGGAGGATCTCAGGGGCAGTACAGTGGGGTGGGGTGTTTTTTATTATTATTTATTCATTCATTCATTCATACCCCGCCCATCTGGCTGGGTTTCTCCAGCCACTCTGGGCAGCTCTCAACAGAAAATTAAAAACACAATAAAACATCAAATGTTAAAAACTTCCCTAAACAGGGCTGCCTTCAGATTTTTACTAAAAGTCAGATTTCCTTGACATCTGATGGGAGGGCGTTCCACAGGGTGGGCATCTGTGGAATATGTGTAAATGTGTGTGGAGATATGTGTAAACGTGTACGGTAAATCCGGTCTTTGGGTGTTTGATTTTCGTTGTTGTGTATACTGTGTATATACAGACAATGACAATAAATTTATCTAATCTAATCTAATCTAAACTACCAAGAAGGCCCTCTGCATGGTTCCCTGTAGCTTCACTTCTCGCAGTGAGGGAACCGCCAGAAGACCATCAGACCTGGACCTCAGTGTCCAGGCTGGACAATGGGGGTGGAGACGCTCCTTCAGGTATTTAGGGCTTTAAAGGTCAGCACCAACACTTTGAATTGTGCTTGGAAACGTCCTGGGAGCCAATGTACAGTAGGTCTTTCAGGACCGGTGTTATATGGTCTTGGCGGCCACTCCCAGTCACCAGTCTAGTTACCACATTCTGGATTATCTCCCTCTTAAGTGAACAAATAAAGAAATCTATCCCTGGAGAGGGAGATCCAACCTCATAAGCTGCCTCAGATCTGTGATCTATGGTTGGGTCTACAACCTTTGGGGGCACCAACATCAGAGAGGGAAAAAGGAGGTGTTTCAGTCACAGCAGATACAATAAGCCAGCCATGGAACTGGCATTGGTTAAGTTTATTATTCTCTCATTTGAATCCATGCTGTGAAACTTAAAAATAACTTCCAAAATAGATACAAAAAAGAAGGGAAGGATGCCCTATCACTACTGTCCACTTTTCCAGTAGGAGCCCAGCACGACCCAAGAAAAAGTGGATTCTCTGTCTTCTGTTCTCCCTTCCCTACCCTCTGCTTTGCCCATGGCATTAAATGTATTCTTAATATATGAAACATATTTTTAAATCATTTTGCTGAAGATTTCATCACAAAATTTGCTGAAGTGCACAATTCCAAAGGAGCACTACAGTCCAATCTGCACATTAGTCTGGGAGGCATGGTTCAAGTCAGTTCATATCAGATTTCAGAAATAATTCATTTCTCAAGCATCCATAGACAGAACTAGGGATGGGGGAGAAATTTGTATGCATTTTAATGATAAACAACCTAATTCACCCTTCTTAAGTTAATACAGTGGAACCTCGACTTACGAATTTAATGCGTTCCAAATGCACACTCGTAAGTCGAAAATTTCGTAAGTCGAAAAACGGCATTCCCATAGGAATGCATTGGAAACGTAAGTCGAAAACTTCGTAAGAAAACCCTATGTAAACCTTCGTAAGTCGAGTAAACCCCATCTAAAATTTCGTAAGTCGAGTAAACTGCATCTAAAATCCAAGCGGATTTCCTTTCGGAAGTCAAAAAATTCGTAGGCGCGCGGCCGCTTTTTCCCTTTCGGAAGTCGAAAAATACGTAAGTTGAGTACTTCGTAAGTCGAGGTTCCACTGTACTTGAATCTCCTAATTTTGCACTGCAGTTTCCCAACCAATGGGTACAAAAACATATATATTAGGAGAAATTCACATTACAATGCTGATAGATTTTCTTGCTTGCTTTTTAAAAAAAAACAAAAATCACAAATTGCTGCAGAAATAGGGAGGACACAATTTAAGATCAGGAAAATGAGAAACGGAGAGAAACCAAAGTTAACAGATTTGTGCATCTCCAGCCCCAACTGAACTGTGGTTAAAAATTAAGGGTGGATTAGAAGGCAATTCCTGGGTAAAACAGGGGCTTTTCCACATTCAGTCTCACACTCATAAAATTTCCATAGCCATCTTAGCCAAGTGGTAGTCAGCAGCTGTGTCCAGCCCACTCTGTGGACTTTGCAACTTCTGCAGAACAGAACTGCTCTAGGGGCTGGTTATTTGATGATCACAGCCCAGCCAGAGGTGTTCGGGTGACCAGATCCTTCAGAACACAAAAGAAATGTTGCCACAGGAGCAAAACAGTTCCACTTCTGGGCATGCATGTTAGGGGAAATGGGATGACCCATTCAAGCTCAAACTGCACAATCTCTCCTTCCTTGAGAGAACTATTCCTTTCCCCTTCCTGTCACTCACCTGCATTGCAAACCCCGCTCGCACCTCACACACACAAACATACACATACTACATATTTGCAAAGTAAACTTCACTCTCAAACATGTAACTGAACTGAACTTTACTCATGAAAGCTTCTCATGAGGGCCTTCTCTGATTTAAGCTCTTGCTGGGGCGATCCTTCAGTTGCGGACAAGAGGAGCAGGTTGAAGTGACAGGATGTTCCAAGAAAAATGCCCTCCCCCTTTAGTGTCATTAGCACAAGACACGAGAATTTGTGTTGTGGTGTCAAGAACAGATGAACATTTCCTAAGGGGTGGTCTTTAAAACAACGGCAGTTGTTTTAAACAGACTCAGCATGTGGTTAACCACCCAGAAATGTGACCCAAAGTCATGTGCTTTATGGAGCACAGGTGGAATATATAGAACAATGTGTTAGGAAGAAGAGAAGTACAGCTATTGTTGATAGATGAAAAGCCAGTGAAGAGGATGACAAGGCAATTATGGTTTATTATGACATCTGTGCAGCACATGTTAAGCCAAAATTAATCTGCTCCGACAGCTTCTATGAGAAAGGTAAAATATAAGGAGAGTCTTCTAACAAAGCACAGGTGAATGAAAACTTACTGTGCCTTCATGAGCAATGGAAAGAGCCCTAGAGAGAAAGAGGCACAGGGGCTTCCATTGGGTGGATAGGTGCCGTTTATTTAAAGAACTTCCTTTCCTTTCCTATGCCTCCCTCAGTATCTCTAACCCCATATGCCTGTTGCAACTACCGGTAGCTTGCATTTACCTTGTCTATTCTCCTTTAGCAGGAGCTGACAATAGAAGATGGGGTGGTGTCCCTGAAACAAAAGCATTCAGAGTAGGTAGGTAAGGCTGCAATACTATGCTCCCTTATCTGGGAGTGAGCCTTAATGCACTCAGTGGGCTTTGCTTCTGGGGAAATGTGTAGGATTGTGTTGCGGGAAACTTTATGCAAATATGGATTCAGGTGCAGAATTTGGAGGTGCTGACTGCAGGGTCCGAGAGTATTTCTCAGCAGAAATTGCAGGCCAGATCCAGGAGAGTGGGCAAGGGGGGAAAGAGGCAACAAAGGAGGAGATTTACATGATGGGAAAGAAGACAGATTCTCTCTCCCAACAAAAGGAGTTGGTGCCAGCAAGTTTGCCAACTGACCACATGCTTCATAGCAGAAAGGACGAAGGACAAATAGTCTAAAATATTTCTCTCCTAACCCAGCCAGAGTTGGGCAGACTGGTTACTTAATCACAGGTGAAGTGCAACAGCATCCTGATGGCAACAAGATTTGACTTATAGCTTGCATTAAGAATGCTTGAGAATATGAAACCAATAGTTCATATTCCAGCTGAATATCTCCAGGGGTCTCATTATGCTCATATAGATAGATTCTCCCCCACCCCCATGCTTATTTTAAAACCTGAATTCCTGAAACTCTGCAGATATGAACTGAAAATATCAGCGTGTACCTGCCAATAACAGAAGTGATCTGTTTACTTTTCTTGTACAGCAGTTTCCTTGCAATCTTGCTTTTTTATTTTAAAGGGAATCGTTAAGGTTGGGGAAAATTAACCCTATTATAGCACCATAGGTCTAAAAGCCAATGTCATGTTTTTTTCTTGTATGAAAGAATACGTGTGTAGAGAAAACCATGAAAATGTTGCAATAGATGGGGGGAAATGTCCTGCTTTTCCATCTAGCCTATCACATTTATGTTCACTAACAGCTTATTATATTACCTCTGCACATTGACCACAAGAGCAGAATACGGTTGGTATAATCCTCAAAAGCATAGCTCAGAAATAATGCTCACATTTCGGTGACAGCATGTCACAGATTCTATCCTTGGCATTGCCAGTTAAAAGGATTTAAGGTAGTGGGGCTGAGAAAGACAACTGCTTGAGATCTGGAAGAGCCAAAACCACTTCGAGTAAAACACTGCTGGATGAAGCAGTGACCCAACTCAGAAGAAGACTGATTTACATGGACTTTAAAGAAGTCCTATGGCACCGGCTAGAATGGTGAATCTGAAATAATAATCCTGCCACTGGAGGAGTCACTATGATGCCTGACCCTTCCCAATTGCAGTCTATGGAACAGACTCCTTTGCATCAATGAAGTGGACGATTAGCTGGAATAGGACTGAGAAATATGAAAGACTTAGCAGTCACAGATGTGTTAATGTAACTGTGGTGAACCTATGACTGTATACTTTGACAAAAAGTTCCTTAAGGCTCTCCTTTTGGAATGTAAGTCTTTGAAAGATATCTCCTTTTTGCTTGTAAAATCTCTCTTGAAGTCTCCAGTTTGTAACTACTGATACACCTGATATGAAAAATCTAAACTATAAGGCTGAGTGCGCACACCATGTTGCCCACACAATATTGTACTCATCCAAGTAACAGCCTGCACTTTGACCTGCTTGATTCAGATTTTCCTGAAAGATCTGGGGGAAAGATCTAAGGAAAAGAAAGATCCAACATAAAATTGCATCACTCAAATGTGGATGAACTGAGAGAGAGAGAGAGAGAGAGAGAGAGAGAGAGAGAGAGAGAATGGTGATGTTTTCCTGGGTGCCATCTATTATTTCCATTGGTGAGCTGCTCCTCAGTGGGTTGCTGGTAGGGCCAGCCACAATACACCTACATTTTTTTTAAGTGTTAACCCACTGTTTTGTGCAAGTCTGATTTATTGAAAACTTGTATCCCCCCCCCCCAAAAAAATGGCCATGCGCATAGGCAAACAAACACCACAATGGACCTCAGGTCTCTGAAACTCAGGGAGAGGAAAGGAGGGGAACAAAAACACAGTGTGAATGCATGCCATCAAGCACCTTGCAGCAGTATGGGTGGGAAAATATTGAGGTACGAGTTCAAATGAAAGCACTCTTGTGTGAGCAAATGTGTAAAAAAGTCCACATGGAATAATAAGATCCATGCTGACTGTGAGCTAGAGGGTCTGCATACCGCCCCTGAAGAAGCAAGAGTATTTTTCTACAGGAAAACCTGACTTTTTGAATGTGTTTGACCAGTGGTTATAGTAGGAAAATCAGGTGCAGGAGGGGTGATGCAAACAATCACACCACAACATGTAACAATGCTCAATTGCTCATCTCCATTTTGCCCAACTCCAGCTTGGCTGGGAAAGCTGTATGCTTAAGCAGGAGAGAAAAAAAAGGGGGGGAAAGGCAAGAACAGACAATTCTGGCTAAATGAGACAGTGAATCAATTCAGGATATTGCCGAAATCTTATGAAGCTTAATGTAAACATTTGTGGATCACTATGGCAATACATCCTAGACCAACTACCCAATGTCACCTCCAGATAAAAAAATAGGATGCCTCTACTTTTAACCTCCAAGTTAGATGAGCCTTTGAAACAGAACTGGAAGAGGCTTACGCGCCTTTCTCTGATAGCTGGGCACAGATGGTCCACTGACTTCAACAGAGCTGTGGCATCTGAAAGATGTTCCTGTTTATATTCCTTCCTTGCAAAGAGCCATCATGGTCATTTTGTATCATTATATTACATTTAGCATAGCTTAAAATACTCAACTCACTTTACATTGCCAACTTCCCCCTCCTAAAAAGGGGGCTTTCTTGAAAGGAGAAGTATACCTCCCTCTCTTTCCATCATCTTGGTAGTCTTGTTTACCCAGAGCCCTTCCAAACCATGCTTTTTCTCAGAGAAAGACTTCCTTTCTACTTGGGAGCCTTGGGAGCGCAGTCAGAAAGCGCAGATGGAAACAGATGCATTGATACTAAAACAAGATACAAAGCATATCATGCCAGTGATCAAAGAACATTTCCCTGTTTCATTGTTGTTGTTATTTACAATAAAGCCAGCGCTGATGGTTCAAGATGTTCAGATACACAACCAGTTTAAGATTGGTAAGATCTGAATCCCTCAATTTGACAGTAGCAAAGCTATCTATGATCTAACTAATCAGAGTTCCTTTTGGGCTTGTGTACATGATCCGTTATCCTGGAACAAAGCCTGCTGAAGTCTATCTAGACTTCAGTCTTCTACTGCATGTGTTTTTAAAAAACAAGTTCATGAGGTAAAAATGCATACTCTTTACATTCGTCTCAGAATTAGTGATTGTAAGTACAAAGGGTGATCACGTGGTAGAAGAGAGGCCAGATCTAGCCACCAAAGCAATTCTATGGGACCCATGGCAGCCCTATCCATTTTTGAACAAGGAGTGGGGAAAACTGACCCTCACTTTCACTCAGAAAGAAAACAACATAGCTGTCAAAAGTTGCAAGAGACGGTTATGCCCCACACTTTAACACACACTCTGTCTCTTTGGGTTTTGTATGGAGCATACTCTCAACTATACCTAAGCACATGTACCTTATCATTGTAAGGGTCTTAAACATAATTATAAAGCCTGACCTTTAGTGAGCATGCATAGCTGAGGTGTCATATCCTCATTGCTCCCCCTGAGGCATTTCTACACAAAACAGAATGGGAAGAGGGGTACACCCAGTGCTATTTTTCTAGAAAAAGAAGCGCTGGAACTCATCATGAATGCCTCCCTTGTTCTCTTAGAATGGCAATGGTGTCAACCTGAGAGATGCCAGAAATAAGTTCTGCTGAGTTCCGGCTGGAAAAAAAGCCGTGGGTACACCCTGTAGGGACAGGGAGAACATGGCTCAGTCAGACACAGTACAGAGCAGGTGTACAAGAGCACAAGGGAAAGCCAGAGGGAAAATAGCAATATTTTTAACAGTGGCTGGATGGCCCAGCTCTGAGACGAGGAATATACCGAGGAGGCCACTCTGTGCAGTACAACAGCTAGTCATACATGATCATGAAGGTGTAACAATCTTTGTACATCCTGACAGAATTTAGTAGAAGGAGGGACAAGATAGGGGATTGAAAAAGAAAAGAGATAATATTGCTGAAAGAGAGAAAAAAGAGGGTGGGCATAATGACAGCAAAAGTGAGTCATCCTGGAATGAGATGCGGAGACTCCAACATGGATTCCTACAGACTTCTACATGAGCTACTTAGTCACGTTAACATCCAGTACAGTGCATTCCAAAGGTTCACACAAGCTAGAGGAAAAGATCTGTGCTGCCAAAACACTGCCGTGTCAAGACAACGAAGATCAAAACCCGGGACTCTCAAAGAGCCACAACTAAATGCGAATTCTACTGAATAAACACAGCAGAAGTGCTGCCAACTTCAGATTTTATAATAAGCTTCCCAATATGTGCTTTTCATTCCAATGCCTCACCAGCTGGAATGTGCATGATTTTGAAAGGTTCTTAAAGTTTGGGGGTGGAGGAAAAAAGCACCCAAAATGATGAAAAATACTGGAGAGAGGAATAAGAGGAGGAGGAAGAGGAAGGGCAAGAGTGGGAGATCTAAAAATAAAGTGAACCTAGGGATGCAAAAGCCAGGAAGTGTTATTTTAGCATTCTCCCACTGCTTAAAAAAACAACGACATTTACACAAACTCCTAACAGAGGTGGGGGGGGGAGGGCTTGGCTACCCCATTTCTGGCTTAATAACTCTTGAATGCTAGGCACAGATAACATGAACTTGAGAGTTCAAGGCCCTGTGAATTCTGCAATTCCCAGTATTCCCACAGAATAAAAAGAACTTCAGTACCCGCAAAGCATCAAGCAATGGGAACCAGTATTTTGCAGTTAGCAGGAGGGATTGGGTTATCTCTAGCAGCTGCATCAATATTTCTGGATACAAAGAAAATGCCTCTGTGAAAGAATGAGCCTGGAAAAACAGTTCATGAATAACTCTTCCCTAAAATGCCCAAACCAACTACTTTAAAGTGAAAACATTTCTCTAGTCACTCACAACATTGTTTGGCCAAAGCTTCTCACAAGGACTCAGTGGTACCTCCATCCCAAACAAATAACTCCAGATCCCAAGGCAATATAAAACGTTTGTAACCAAATCAATGTTATTCTATATGAACTGCGAGTAAGCGCTGGAGCACTTTTGTGGAGCCTTTGAAATTGCCTCTACAGAATTCTTTACACAGTGGACTTACTGCTGCATAGCAAGGCTGAAGACGCTCTCAATGTCATTAAAGGAATAGTAACTGCATCAATTAAAATGGATATAGCACTGTCAAAATGTTTAAAGCACTTGTCATGCATTATTTTTATTTACATATGCTTTATTATTCTTTATCATTATTTTAAGCACTTTGTGCATTGGGGGAATAAACAATAGAGGATATAAATATATTAATTATTTATTATATTATCATCATCATCATCATCACCATCATGATGTAATTTTTATTATGGCTTTGAAAAATAGGGATAGTGCTATTATCCCCCCTATTATTAAGCTGAGAGAACGTAGCTTGCCTGCCTCTGGCCACCTGGTGATTTCACCCAATTCCTAGCTCAGGCTCTCCGGCTACCATGTCACCCCAGCTCTCAATGCAGCTCTCTCAATAATCCAGCTCTGACATTCACCCTGCCAAGAATACCTGCTGCCAGGGCTGAACAGATTTCGCCTTATGAGCAAAGTTGGGTGTAGTTCACCACCTTGGGCATTTCTTGGAAAGATGGCATACAAGTTCTGTCTTTTTAATTTCTTCAATTTAGGGAGCTGGGTGAGAGGTGAAATGATGGTAATTACTTCCAGGCATGATTGACGTAATAAAGACTGGAGGATCATGTGAACTTGGACAGAATTTGGGACTCTGAGCACACTCTGTACTATCAGGCTCATAGTCTTCAGGTGCTCCTCGATTTATTTATCCAAAGTTAAGACACTCAAGTTTCAGCAATGAATCCTTGCCTTAAGCTCTATTGCAGCCTTTTCTTTTAAGATCAGCTCAGAATTAATACTTATCAATTTCTACGTTAGGTGGCTGTGTTTTATGTGGGTAAGTCCCTCAAAAGTAGTACAGAAATGTCAACAGGTAAAAAACATCACTTCTCACTTTCTGAAGGGGATGAGTCACAAGAAGCATATGACACCTGTGATAGACCATCAGCACTGGCTCTTTACTGCCTTGCAGGCTAAATTTAGGCTGCAGTCCTATATACACTTTCCAGGGAGTAAGTTCCACTGAATTCAAGTGGGGTTTATTTCCAGGTAGGCATGTATAGGATCACACTGTTAATGTGTTGGGACTTATGAAACCCTAAATAAACTGGGCCAAGCATACCTGACCAACAGCCTCCATCCCTCTGCTTCATTGTAAGCTCCAATAATATTTGGAAGCACACTCTCAAGTTTAACATTCACAGCACTCACAGAGAGGTGTTCTTAGTGGCTGCCCTTTGTCTGTGGAACACCCCTGAAGACTTAAGGGAGTCTGAGCAAGCATCCTCTCAAAGCAGTGTAAAACATTTTGATTTCACTTGGCTTTGAGTGGCCTGGGACAGTAAGCAACAGTAGTTTCAAAAACTGTACTTGGGTTAAAGGGTTTAATATTTTTAAGTGCCTCAAGTGCACACTAGCCATTAAGTCTGGAACTGCCATCATTCATTCATTCATTCATTCACTCTTTACCAGTGATCCAGATGATGCATTCGACTTCTCGTGTTGTCTGTTTCCTCCAGACCTGATTTGTGGTGATTCTCTTCATTTAGAAAAGGATAATAAAAGAACTTAACACTACCTTTCTCTTTCAGCAAGCACAGCTCTATTGAGACTTCTCACACCATTGTGCTTTTAATTAGAAACTTCTTCCTTGCAGTTTTTGCCTCTAATTGCTTACTGTTCAATATGGTCTGGGCATTATTGATTCATTTGGCCTTTAATTAAATCAGTTCCTGCTCCCCACCAGTGGGCATTTTAGATACTGTTTTCCTCCCCTTAATATTTCTTTTACTTTTTTAATTGCAAAACAGCTCTATTTCAGAAAGAAAGAAAGAAAGAAAGAAAGAAAGAAAGAAAGAAAGAAAGAAAACAGAAAATTAAAGTCCCCAAGCCTGTTGGAGGAAAGGCACTGACTGATGATTAAGGAGTCATTCATCAGCAAAGCCAAGGCTCATAAAAAAACAGAAAGCAACTGGAGATTTAAACTACAAAGTGGAAGCTTCTAATTAAAGTCGCATGGGATCTTTGCGTAATAGGACTTACTTCTGAGTAAATATCTTAGATATTTGGGACGTCACCATAGGGATGGGCATTGCAATTAATATAGTGCTATAGTTAGTACCAGGTGTAATTACCACTTTAATTCTGTTTCCAGCTAATTTCAGAAAGGCAACACTTCAGCACCTTTAAATAAAACTAGTTTGGATGTAAACAAGCATACAAATAAACCCCAATAACATTTAGTCATCAGAATATCATCCCTTTCTTGCCATTTCATTGCACTATATATACTCAGTTGTTCTTCACTATATGGGCCACACCACATTATTAGTAAAGCTGTTGCACCTTTCCACATTGCACCTTCCCATAGCCCTTGCAGCTTGGCTACCAAGAATAACTTTGTCAAAGGTGGACTGTCCTTAATACCAAAGGAGATGTGTGACATATGCCATTAAGGACTTATTTCAAGACTTTTAGAATACTGTATAACATCCTAGAAAGGAAAATTATTAGCTAAAAGGACATAAGATTAAAATCAAGCTAACAACAGGGCCTTTCATTCTCAAAAGTCATCTGTGCCACACAAACACTTCCCATCAGATGTTGTGATGGGGGCAATTCAGAACTGCAGGCTTGTTAGTAATTATTTCTCAGCGAGAATAATCAAAGGTGTTACCCCAATAAAAACAAGACAACTGCTGAGACTCTTAATGAGAAACAAAAAAGTTTAGGAAACACCGACCTAATTGGAATAGAATGCATAAAGCTCAAACTGGTTCCTGCCAACTCTGCAGTTCGTCAAGACAATATGCAAACCAAGAGTTCAGGCAGAAGCCTATTCACACAATCAGCATGCCGCAGTTAACTGTACGATGCTAAAAATGGAAGTGGATTCTGACAATAATTACCAGTAGTTCAGTGGAGTTCAATTGTAAACAACACCATATTAGCTGTCAGGTGGAAACTGCACATGACATTCCCAGGTGTGTAACTACAGATCTAGGGTAATACTGTAGACTTATTTAAAGGGGGGGGTTAGGATGATCATGTGGCTGAACTAATAGAGTGTGAAAACATTTTGTATGAATCACCTCTCTGAAACCAACCCCAAAGTGATTTTGCGTTCAGTCTCTTTGCACAACATTCCACAGAAGAGGAATCCTTCCCCCACTCCATCAGAAACTTCAAAACTGGGTGTGGGGGCGGTATATAGGGAAAGAAAAGAGATGGCATAAGTAGCACAATGTTTTGTGGCAGTCAGCCAATGGAAGAGAAATAAACTGTAATAAAATTAGAAGCATAGCATAAACACCCATTGCTTCTTTGAAATTCATTCCAAGACAAAGATGTTAACTTTGGCAATGCTTGGATAGCCATGCCATGCCAACAGAGATATCGAGATTGAGGCTGAACATAGTGGAATCGGTCCAGAGAGGGACTGAACACAGCTGACGAAGAGGTGTGTGCTGGAGGAGAGAGGAAGGAAAGAAACAGTGGAGAGCAATGGAGGGGAGGAGAACAGTGGGAGGGGGTCAGAAGCAAAGAGATATCAGGGAGACAGAAAGAAGTGCAAAAAAGAGTGGAGTGCTGAAACAGACAGAGGAAAAAGAAGTTTATATACATATATATCTCAACATGAATGCCTGAGAACCTTGCTTCCTTTCACCAGGTGTTATAATTTTGTTTACAATACTCTTTAAAAATAGCCCCTGATGCCGCCCAAGAGCTTTGGTCTCCTGCTTTTGGAGCAACCTCCCTGAGAATTTGTGCCCCCCTCCCCACATTCCTCCTTTCTAACTCCCTTCTTAGACATGCTTTTATTGCTTAGATTTAATACAAATCTAGCCCGACAGCCCCCACAAGAATGAACCTGCCACCTTCCGAGATGGGGGGGAAGTCCTGTGGCTGCCACCCATCCACCCAAGACCCACAAGAAGTCTGCGGTGGCCCAGGTCATACCAGTTTTGCTTCTGTGCCCTTTTAAGGGAATAAAAAGTCAGGAAAAGCAGCAGGGCAAGGCACAAGGCTCCTTTCCCACCATACAAAGGCTGGAGGCAAAGCTCTTTCCTGGACCGGGAGCTCTCTGCACAAACAAAGCTTTCGCATGAGCTTCTTCTCAAACCTGACAGCTGGACGGAGCAGTCCAAAGGACGTTTCTCTCTCGAAGTCTAATTCCAGTAGTAGGGTAAAAAATCCTGGGATGAAAGAAGATGTTACATTCACACACTCAACTCTGTAGCCCTCCAGGGCTCAGAGTTCAAGGTGGGTAAGAATAGGTAGGAAGGGGGAGAGAACAAGATGGCTTTATCCTGACTTGTCGAGACTCATTGTAGCATACCAGACAACCAGAAAGGAATCGCCCAAAGATACACCAGCCTCTCAGAGCAGCACAGGAAAGTCACTTCAAGTCTTCGGCTGGCAGAATTTTGCAGGAAGCCCAAGGAGGTGATTACTGCCCAGAGAGAGGCAGGTTGTACTTTTCCACCATTACCCATGTCTTGAGCGAGGGTCAAAAGGGCTAGCATTTCAAAGATTTGATGCAAGGAAATGATCCATCATGAGAATAATTTTTCCTATACAGTACCTCCTATTCCCATCCCTTGTGTCCTAGGACTCGGTAGGGTGCTTACAAGTTACCCATAGTGCATTACAGCTATATGGGCTAGGATCAAGCATGACTCCACATTGAAAAAAGACAGCAAGCCTTCTGATGAGTTGCTGCCATGTGTTCTTTACAAGGGATCGCCAAGGTCCCATCAACCTGCCTCAGAGATGGTGGCTCCTCCTGAGCCTAGTGCATGCCCAGCTCCTAATACCCTGTCAAGCAGTAGAGCCAAAAGCCTACCAACATCCATCAGATTTTTATTTTTACAGCAGCAGCCATGTTAATTGTTGTAGCCTTTCATGTCTCCTCTGGAGAACATTCCTGGGCACAGTAACTTCCCTCTCCATCATCCAACATGGAGGAGTCATTTTTCATCTGGGCCTGCAGAACTTCAGACCCGTTCTCTTCCTGCTCTTCTTCTTCTTCCTGCTCCCGAAGGGCCTGGAGACGTTCTTCCCTAGCCTCCAGAAACTCCTGAGCCCCTTCTCCCACTACCAGGACTGTGTCAGCCACATTGGGTGGTGCTTCCACTGGATTGTGGTCGTAGGAGAAGAGCCGAAGCTTCCGCAGGTGGCTCAGGTCAGGGAATTCAGTCAGCTTGTTGCGGTCAACGTCGAGGATGTGAAGCTGCGTCATGCGGAGCAAAGACTTGGGGAACTCGTCAAAGCGGTTTCCATACAGCCAGAGCCCACGAAGTCCCCTCATGCGTGGCAGGCCATTGGGCAGTGTTTTGAGCCGGTTGTCTCCCATCTGCAGGGACTGCAGCCAAGGCATCTGAAGCAAAACCCGAGGGAAGTGGTACAAGTAGTTGCTCTCGATCCACAGGCAACGGAGAGTGGTGAGCTGGCAGAATTCTGCCGGAAGTCCAAAGAGGCGGTTGCTGCCCAGATAGAGGCGGGTCAGGTTGGGCAGGCGACACAGGGCCTCAGGCACTTCCTCCAGCTTGTTGAAGTCCAGGGCCAGGATACGCAGCTCCTGCAGCCCTTCGATCTCCTCAGGCAGCTCCGTTATCCCCGTGCCACTGATGTACAGCTTCTGCAGGGTGCCCAGGGCACAGACTGGCAAGGGCAGTTTCTTCAAGTGGCGCCCCGAGAGCTCCAGCATCTGATCCCCGCCGCTCAGCTGCTCTTCGGCAGCTGACGACAGCCGCTCCTCCCTCCCCGAGGACCCGCCACTGCCCATCCTCATAGCCAAGGCAGGCTGCTGCCAGCAGGACTAAGGCCACCACCTCTGCCCGGTGGGCTCCAAGGAGACATGGCAACCACCGAGGTCCCTGCCCACCACCAGGCTGGCCTGCAGGGGTTAGGACCAGGGCTTGCTGGATGGTGGTTCCCCCTGCCAGGGCTGGAACTGATGCTGCCGCCACCTCCTGCTGCTCCTCGTCCCTCAGAATAACTTCCTTGCCCGAGGAGCTGGGCCTTCTCCGGAGTCTGGTGGTGGCCCCCTGCGCTTCTGGGACCTCGAGCGCGGGAGAGGAGCTTCTTGGCGCGTGGGGCGGACGAAACTCCCGCTTCAGAGCTGCTTGTTTGCCGCCTGCTTCTCGCAGCCCACCTTTTCCTCCTCAAGGGCAACAGGGACCGAGCAGCCGCTCCAGCCCACAGCAGGGACCCCGCTCGCGTGGCCCCGTCGCGCGTCCGTCCAGACAGGCGCTGACCTCGGCCCTCCCGGCTTCTCGCTCCGGGGCTCCCTGCTAGGTCTGAGCTCGGCTCCCACACACACGAGCCCGGCGCCTAGCGACTCGTCGCCATGGAAACCCCCACGCGGGATCGCCCGCCTATAACAGAGCCCGATACCTCGAACGGGGCGGGACTACGCTCTCGTTCGCCGCCGCCGCCCCCCTTCCCGCGACACAGAACACACAGCCTGCGAAGAGTGGAGGAGTTTTTTAAACCAATCCGGCTGAGCTGTGAGGGCTGAGGGGCGGGAAGGGGCGTGTGAAGCCACGCCTCGTGGCCCCATCTTCGAAGGGGAGGAGGGAGGCGTTCGCGCGAGGGCTCCTTTAACGGCTCCCGGGATGGTTGGCCCCGCCCCTCGCTCGCCCGCCCGCAGCAGCGGCCGCCTCGTTCCGGCTACACGCCCCCTTCGGCTCCCTCCTCTCCACGCCCTACAAGCCCCACTCGGCTCCGCCATAGGCAGCACCGCCTCGCACGTGGCTCCCGCCCCTTTAAACTGCTGCGCTAACAGGTGGCAATTCAACAGGTGCAGGTTGGTCGTTGCTTCGACCCCCGCCCCGCTCCCCACCCGCGACTAGGAGATACAGGGGCGTGGAGAAGATTTCCCCCCGGCCGCGGTGCGTGTGGCGCCCGGAAGGCACAGAAGCCCAGAAGGAGAGTCCCGGGTGTGAGAGGACGAGGCAGGGGCATAGCCAGGATTTATTAGAGGGAGCAGCCTTTATGTTAGGGGGGGGACCGAGTTATCTGCGATGCAATTGGTATTTTTATTTTCAGCTGCAGCTGCTCCCCCCTGGCTACGCCCATGTGACGAGGGGGCTGCAAAAGGGCGGGAGTGGGAAGCAGCTGCAGCAGCAACAACCACAGTGGGGACGACGGTCGATTTCCCCTCAGCACCCAAAGTCCACACTGCAAAGCGAAAAGGCTTCCCAGTAATATTGCTGCCACAAATTCCCTACACCCGAGAGAATAGAGAGAAGGCACACACGAGTGTTACTACTGCAGGGTAGCATCTGTTGGTTGGAAACTAACAGCACCCAGTCACATGGGAGCAAGCCCCATTGTATCCACTGAGGCTTACTTTTGAGTAAGCAGACTTATCAGACTTATTCTTTTTTAAATAGCTTGATCCATATAACAACTGAAGGATTGCTCTCCACATTTTACAGCTGAGAAACTGAGGGCCCATTGTCACAACTGCTTGCTCAATGGTATCCACAGCCTGCAGTGATTTGCAGCCATGGTGCCATGTGCCAAAGTTGTGGTGCAAAAGCCACAATAATAGATGCAGAACTCTGCATGAGCTGGTTTTTAAGGCACTGCTGGCAAAAGTAGCTTTTTGAGTACTTCAACAATCTATAAAAAGCGAATCCACACAGACTTCTTGTGCGCATTTGGCACTGATTGTCGTATTACGTCAGTTCGTCGCATCTGCTGCTGGAAGTCAGTGCAAAAAATACAGTATCAGGTTAGGAGACAAACCATTAAAAGGTACAACAGTTGTATGAAGACTCTGGCCTCTGGTTATATAAAATCAGTGTTTAGTATAGAAAACACTAGATTTCATTCAGTTAACACACAGAAGTAAGTCTGTGAACCAAGAGCTAAACATTTACATTCAGAAAGCCAGGACTGGCTATTTAAGTTAGGGGAACTTGCTTCAGGAATCTTGGTGACTTCAATGTCTAAGCTGCCACATAGAACTGATTATCGTGTGAAAACAATCCATATGCATAGACTGTTCAAAATAATAATATAGATTTGCTCCCTTACATGCCACTGGTTTCTAATCTGGTGCATAGACTAGCAAAGCACCCAGAATCTACACCCTAAATCAGCCTTCTGTCCTTGAAGGAAACTTTAAGATACAGAAACACTCAAAGAGGATGTTTAAACATGAGTTACAGGAGTAAATATGTGTCCATAGCCACATTGTGTAGAAAAGAATTCCTGCACCTGCCTAAAATGCATAAATTGCAAATCCCATCCATTAAATAGAGGCTAACATTTATGATAAGTGCACATTCAGAGGATGAGAAAAATAAGGCTCCTTCAGATCCTGGTCTAGCTCCCATAAAAATGAGCAGTTGTTTTTCCATTAACTTTATTTGCAGGCACATCAGAACCACAGAGTTCTATACACAGAGTTTGCTTAGCACACACAGTCAGATCACTACTTCCTTATTCCCCATGAACTATATTAATGTATCCCCATTGGTAGGCTTGTTATTTCAGTACCAACTCCCCCTCAGTCGTCTATATCTATATATCCATCGTCATGAGTGACACTCGCTCTGAATTATTCTCACTCCAGATGGTTGTAAAGGTGATGGGGATTCTTTTTCCAGAGCTATATGTAGACTTCTCTGCTTTCTGCAGACATAGTTACCAGCTGATGTTGCAGATCTGATCCATATATTCATACCCATTTTAAACTTCCCTCTAGTATAGTAGAGGCCATGGCTAAGTGGTAGAGCATCTGCTTTGCATGACAAGGATCCCAGGTTAAATTGCCAGCATCTCCAGATGAGGCTGGGAGATACAGTACTTCTACCTGCAACCATGGAGAGCTGCCACCAGTCCGTGTAGACACTATTGAGCTAGAGATGGACCAAGTGTAAGGCAACTTCTATATTTCCTATGTATAGCTAACCATGAAGCAGTAGCTCATTTTTCAGGAAATTGCCACCATTGTCATCCAGTACACCACATACAGTGTGATGGGGAACCCTTTTGGCCCAGTGTGTCCAAATCTGTATCTCTGCCCCTCCCTCTTGCACGCGCGCACACACACACACACACACACACACAGCAGCAGCAGCAGCAGCAGTAGCAGCATATGTTATATAGGCTTCTACAAATGTGGAAGACACTCCTCCCCATCCACCTACAAGTGTGTAGAACAAAACACAACTGGGGACAAGAACCCCCTACTCACTCAAAGGTGAAGACAAGAAACAGCATGGGCTGCCTATCTTCAGAAAATGCAACTAATCCATCTGGGGAAATATAAACACAGATATTCAGTGGGAGGGAGAGAGCAGAGAGAGGCTCAGGCAGCACATAGATATGTAAGAGAACAGCCTAGAAGAGAATGCATTTCTGCAGGGTGTACGCAAAGATTAAGATGTCAGGGTTATGAAAGAGGGAGGAGATGATCCTCCCGTACAGGACTCTTCTAGTCATGTGCTGGCTGACAAATGAGAGGATGATGTTGAAAGCAAAACAAAACCCAAGCCCAGAAATGATCAAATGGTGCTAATGAAGTTAGCACCGCATAGCTTCACTAGGAAAGGAAAAAGGTGGCATCAGATAACAATCTAAAAATTTCAAAGAAGTTAAACCATGGGTGGCTGGGAGAAAGTTTTGGAGCAAACACTTAAAGTAAGGAAACATTTTATTGGCACTCAGAGGCATCAGGCTAATGAAAACCTTTGCTTGCAATATTACAGTCACACCATGAGGCCACAGAGAGAACCCGATAGTACCCTTAATGAACTAAGGATTTAAAATTAAATTGCTTTTTTACTGCTTTTCCCATCCCAAAAACTGTCCTAAAAGCTATAGTCATGCTAGCTCTTTAACTCTATATAGACACATGCAAAAACCAGCCATTCCTTTTACCCCATTTTTGAATCATCTTGGCTTGCATTAAACTCTTTCATTATCAAGCAACAAATGCATTCCATACACCAACTAAGTTCAAGGGGAGTTCTATCTAGGTCCTAGGTCCTAGGACAACAACATGCTGAGGTGTGTATGTGGCAGAACCATCTCAGTTTCCTCCTAGTTTGAAGAAGAGATCAGACATGTCACATTCCAAGGCACAATGAGAAAGTGATCTGATGCCAGATATCATTACGCTGAGCATAAAGCTGCAACGTGTGTGGTACATTTGAGAGAAGTATTTCTTTTCAGTGTTGGAGCAGCCTGTGCCACCAGCTCATGAAACATTGACTAGGAGTGAAAACTCATCCACAGAGAGAAATGTGAGAAATGGAAAAAGGAAAGCAGTACACTGTGACTCCTATTAATACTGGGCAGGAAACTGAGAACCAGAGCTGAAATGGTGTGCATTGCACCTGAAGGAAAAGACAAATCAAGGTGTCAGTTCCATGCTGAAAAGGGGAAGGGAGACTGCGTTCATGTAACAGTGTGGGGGTACTGTGTGTGTGTGTGTGTGTGTGTGTGTGTGTGTGTGTGTGTGTTGTCGTCTTTACTATTTCTGGCCACAGGAGAAATATGCTTTTCATATGGGTCACACAATTAAAGGATACAGGGAATTCCAGCTCTGCATGCACCTCCCACTACTTCACACCATACAATGCTTCCCAACTGTGTGAATGTTTATTGCACAATGCATGAAAGAAGCCGTATCCTACTAGCTATGTAGGTGGGTAAATTTGTGTTTCACAGTACAAGGACATATGGGAACCCTTACTATATGGTGTTATATCACACCCTGCAGGGAACAAAAGATCCTACTGTTTCTGTGTTCTGTGTGTGTGTTTCTAACTCTATACCACGATCAGAAAGATAAAATATATTTGCTGCCACAAGGCAAATATTAACTAGCATGCCGAGAACATCATGCTAGTGGTACTAGTATAGGGACATTGTACCAGATACGGCATTAAATGAGTTTGCTTGCAGCCTCGGCACAGTGACACACAACCTTTATTACACTATAGTTGTTAGGAACTGAAGAAATCCAGTGTACACATAGCAGGGTTGTTGGAAGAGTGCAACAACAGAAAGATGTCCTAGATGTATATGAAGGAGATGTTTGTGCTTTTGCAACACAAGACATCGTGTTTCAAGATCACAACATTCATCCACCCGTTGTATTAGTGGAATATTTATACCATATACTAATCCTAGGAAAGACAAGTGTTGACAAGTTTGGAAGTTGAAGAATAAATGTGGTTCCTGGGTTCAGAGCATCCATCTGTTTTGGCCTGCCTTACATCTGGCACCTGCACATGAGGCCTCACTGTGATCATTCCACCCCAACCCTTCTGTTTCTTCAATCTTCACCAGACTCTTCATGAAAGTCATATCCATCTCTGCTTCCAGGGGTCTTTCTATATCCATTTAGATGCTGTGCCAGTTCCATTAAACATACCAGCAATATATTGTTTGAATTTATTTAAAACTATACAACCTTTAACAGTAAAATATGAATGATGTGACAGCGCTTTCACTGTTACTCCTTCCTTAGCATGTGGGATATTGTTCTGAGGCCCAAAGATATCAGTGTGGGGTCCAGTTTGGAACTGATGCTGTAAAGAGGCAGAAAGACTAAAATCAATCACTAACCTTAGTCTAAGCTTTAATGTTAGACGTGTGTGTGTGTGTGTGTGTGTGTGTGTGTGTGTGTGTGTAAAACGGCATAGAGGTTTTAGTTACAATCAAGCAGTATACCAATTTTGTTGAATAAATAGCCTTAACAGGAAGGAAGGTTAATGTTGAAAGGCAGAGAGAATGGAAGTGAAAAATGTCCGCATTTGACTTCCCCAGCAAAATTAACCCATGGCAAATTCCCAGGACATTTCTGCATATGGAAAAAGTGCAGTTGGTTCTATGAAATTTTACTTTTCAGAGAAGAAAAAAGCACTGGAGTTGTCTGTATGTATTGCTGGAATTCATCTGTAAAACCGTAGGTGTTTCCAGTCTGTCACTATTTTCAGGTGGGTTCCAATCATATACCAGAAAATTCAGATTGCATGCTTATAGTTGACTGGGAGGTCTTGCACAAGAAACCTGCTTCCCCAAAAGATCAGACATTTTGCAATAAGAAAAGTGATGAGGGGAAATGTTCTGGAAACTGGGATAACAGTTGCTTGGATGCAATGTCATCTAACCTCTCCATGAACACCAGAGTGAATGCTAATTAAATAGCCATTGTTTACTAATCTCCCTGCAAACAAATCAGAATGAGTGCCCAATAAAAAGGCCGTCTGGTTTGATTAAACCTGAGAAGCTCTAGACTCCAGTTTCCAAACAGTGGCCAAATCAAAACAAAGCATAACACACAATATTGCCCTTTTGACTCTGAAGGTACCTCTCAGATGCTTGATACTGCCAGCCTACTGTCCAATGATGCAATGGGTTATGGCACTTACTTAGTTGGGCACAGTCGTCTGATGGAGAGCAGCAAAGCGGCGGTCATGGGGAGAATCACGATAGAATGGATCAACTGTTGTAATTGTCCTGAAATGTAGAAGGGGAAAGAATTACAAAAGAAAGGTCAGTTGGGGAAAACATAGGGGATTGAAAGAGGAATCATACAGTAAAGGAAGGTCAGAGAAGAAGAGCTACAACAAATCCAAGGTTACCTGCCAACATGAGGATGGATAGTCCTCAAGGTCTCTGTGGCATTGGGGTCAGTGCCTAAGTCAGTGGCATGGTTATTAGTAGCAAAACCACCAGGCTGCTGTGGCTGGATCCCTCCTCGTGTCCAGCCTTCCCTATCCACTCCCTTTGGAATGTTTTCATAAAACCTGATTGAGAGAAAGGATGAATTATTCCACATGTAGTTGAACTCACCTGCCGCCTCCGTTCTCCCTCAAACAAAACCAGGTGTGTGTATATATCCTGCAAACAATGCACTTCTACAAATACCTGTTTCAGTACATGCCATCCACACAAACAGTAGACCCAACAGCTGCACAAACCTTTGCTGTCCCAGTACTCCAACAATGCACTCTCTAAAGCTCTTGCATGAAAAATACCTGAAGGATAAAGAACCTGCAAGGCTTTTACGCAGATAGGAGAATGGTACCTTAACAACAAACATAGCCTGGGAATGTTACTTCTCCCAACACAGGTGGCCAACCAGTGTCAAACTTACTTGGAGTTATAGCTAGTCAGGAATCTGTTGGGCAGATCTGGATCATGTGCAGGTGTCACATATTTAAGGTTATTGAGGCTGAATCCTGATGGTTCCTGCATAGAGAGGTCCATGAAAAGAGTAAGGGTCTAGTACCATAGGAGCAGAGCAAAGTGCCCAACAGATTATGAAGACGTAAGGCCTTGAGACTGTAGTTCAGGCATACCTTGTGACCCACTTGTTCCCGACCTAGAAGATTGTTCTGTGTCTGAGGTTGATGCTGAAGCCCTTGGAACTGAGAGTGGCTCAGGGGACCTGGTGCCTCTACATCTGGTGGAACCGTCTGTGGAGATTGAAGGTCATGAGTGAAGGAGCCATTGTGGGCAGTGGAGGCTGGGCCATTAGGGCCCCACCAACCTTGCCTGCCTCCTCACAATCAGCCCATGGGGTGGCAGTGACTGTCAGCTTCTTCCTCCTTTGTCTCAGCCTGCCTGTCATTGGCTCTTGACTACCGCCTACTGTTGGCCTCCTGGCCTTCCACCCCACCAGTCCCAACAGGCCCCAGCCACCACAGGTTGTAGGAGTTACTGAAGAAAGGGAGGCAACAAGGAAGACTGGGATCAAAATGAGGAAGGTTGTCTGTGAGTAAGATAGCCCACGGATGGTAGTAAGAGGAACAAGCAGAGACTCAGGGGAGGCTTCTGTTTGCGGACTCTGGCAGTGGAAGACAAATCCCAGAGAAAGCAAGAAAAGGGCCTAAAGAACAAAGGCAGGTAGAAAAATAGGTCACGGCAGGCAAACATACATGAAAATGTAGATAAAGGGAAATAAGAGGTGCTGGCAGGGAAAGAGTGGGCGAGACTTCTAGAGAGAGCAGTGAAGGGAGATGCTGTAAGTAGGGAAAGCAGTTGGCAGAGGGAATGTACTAAAGGAAGCAGGACAGGTATTCTGGTGACAAGGGAGTGTCACTTACTGGGGTACGGCCAAGATTCTCCCGACTGAATCCAGATCCCCTCTCAGAACCCTTTGACAGGACTGGTAGGAACTCATCACCCTGTCGGGGGGAAGGGGACATATTAACGGTGAGTACATCACATGCAAACAGCCAAGAAAGGGAAATAGAGGAAGGGAAGAATGGCACTTTTGCCTGCCGGCAAAGCACATCCCTTCAACTGTTTTTACAGGTCACCAGTAACAACCCTATTACAAATGGTCTCCTTACATGTGGAAAGGAAGATGGCAGATAATCTGTCTTGGTAATGCTGACTCCTGGAGCGCTGCTCTGCAAAGCAGAAGACAAGTACTGAGACTCAGAGAGAGGAAAGTAGACAAGAGGAAGCACCGGTTCCATTACAGCTTCTACTTGGGAGCAGGCAAGCCTGTCTTAGCAGCAACTAGTTCAGCCTTCCCAGATATTGTGCTGTTTGGGACCGGTAGGAGTTTTTATCCAAAGCACCTGGAAGGCACCCGGTTGGGAAGGGTTGAACTAGTGGTATTTTGTCCTTAATTGCATGGAGTCATATTCTTGCTATAGTGAAACTGCAAGGACCTATGGGCTGCACTTCAACATTTGTGGCTAAATGTACAGAGAAACTAGATATGCTTTTGCCTTTGACCTGACTTAAAAGCAAAGTACCCACAGACCAAGACTCAGGTACAGGAAAAGTGGAACCTGTAACAAATATTGCAGGGCAGAATGCCCTTGTTCCAGGTTCTTACTAGCCAGTGATGCCCTTCTCCAAGACACTTCATTCCATTCCTCCCACCCTCAACAGCAAGCATTCCATGCCCACTGAGCACGCTCAGTCTTCTTGGTGACTGAGGAAGAACCTGGAAGTTCTTCCAAGCCTGATAGTACCTCTTTTTGGTATGTGCTTGGTGCCTTTTTGGCTACATAAGAATAGGTACTATCACATCATATGAATATATGAAGAGCCCTGCTGGATCAGGTCAACAGCCCATCTAGTAGGACATCCTGTTCTCACAGTGGCCAACCAGGTGCCTGTGGGGAGCTCACAAGGAGGACATGAGTGCAACAGCACTCTTCCCACCAGTGATTTCCATCAACAGCCATTCAGAGGCATACTGCCCCCAACAGTGGAGGTAGAACAAAGCCATTGTGGTTAGTAGCCACTTATAGCCCCATCCTCTGTGAACTTGCCTAGCCTTTTAAAGCCATCCACGTTTGTGCCCATCGCTACTTCTTGTGGGGGCAAATTCCATAGTAAGTGAGGAGCACAGGGGTCAGGAGAGATCGATCCACTGTTCAAACTAACAAGCAATTTGACTAGAGCAGGAGCACCATATTCCACTGGGCTCTGCAGGTTAATGCTTAATGTGACCCTCAGGGAGAACAGCAGCATATACAGAGTTTACTGGAGAAACCTGAGGTTTGTCTATAATGGGGTTATCCAGGCAGCCTTCAGTAAAACCAGTCTCTTCTTTGGCTCCAATTGTTTTCTTCTGCAGGAAATCTGGGGGGGGGGGGGGAGAGAGAGAGAGAGATGAAGTGATAACATGGGGAAAAGGAGCACACTGAAAAAAGAAGGCAGAAGACTTCTGTAAATAGCAGTGGCGACACAACAGTACAAAAATTAGACAGCAAACCGTTGGCTGAGGAAGGCAGAGGGCATGGGTAGTAAGATACTGTAAGTGGTGAAAAGGTGAGAGCTGTATTTTACCCCTGATATTTAGCTCCAAGCATAAAAAGGTGTGTCAAACTAATAATTCCACACTCTGACCTGCAGAAACATATTTAGCAATTCCATCTCTCCAGAGAAGAACTCACATCTCCTTTCCCTGCATTATATTGCCCTTTCAGACTGTGTTACCAGCCAGACTACTGCACCACATACATGTTCTTGTAGCATCTGGTTTTTCTTGCCCATGTGGCCACAACTATTCCTTTCCCATGCATAAAGCTTATGCATAACATCCATGCAATAAAACTTGTTGCATAAAAGCTGAGTGGAATCCCTCATACTGGAAGCAAGTGGAGGGTGGGTGTCGGTCATTCACAGGCCAATATTATAATCACTGGCTAAGATAACAACTGACTAAGTGTTGTTTGTGACTGAAGGGGCAATTTCCCTTTGTGTAATCTTGTGTTTTACCCATGTCAAAAGGGCTGTGAACTGGTGCTGGCTGTGCTAGAAGATCTGATCCTATCTGAGGGAGCCCTACAGAATGTGGCTGAAGATGTGGCTGTGATTTACGGTACTTCCAGCCCATTACGCAGAGAGCCTTGCGCATTATGTGTGGCAAAGCGGGTAGACTGGGTTAAGCGATGTTCCTGCTGTCACTGCATGTTGACTGCAGTTTTCTAAAATCCAAGCATTAGAAAGAAGTGCTAATGTAGCAATTTTGGCAGCCACTCCCCCCAGCAACGCTGTTGATGGACTATGCCGAAATGGCAAAGATGACCGTGAAGATCAGACACCAAGATGATAAAAAAATTAGTGTAGGTGGGTGGGGGGGAGAATTATAGAATATCTTAAAGACAACTGTAGATACTTTTAAAACTTAGCAGGATTGTTATAACACTTATAATGTAATATGATTTAAGGTAAAAAAGGAGATAAAATGGATTATGCCCCACGGAGGACCTTAAGGTCCATAAATAGTAACATTCTAGAGGTCCCGGGCCCTAAGGAAGTTAGATTAGCCTCAACCAGAGCCAGGGCCTTCTCAACACTGGCTCCAACCTCATGAGACCAGGGCCCTGCAGGATCTGATTTCTTTCCGCAGGGCCTGTAAGACAGAGCTGTTCTGCCTGGCCTTTGGCTTGGAATCAATTTGATCCCCTCCCCCCTCTTTCCTTTTTTCCTCCTGAGATGGAACTCCTATTTGGGGACTTCCCTGGCATTTTTCTGGCCCATGTAGGACCAATCTGGATAGTCGGCCTTGGTGAAGATTTGACGGTTCCTTCCCCAAATAGTTTTGATTTGAGTTTCCACTGAAATGAGGCTGCACTTTAATGTTGTTTTTAATCTTGTTTTTAAGTTGTATTTTAATCAATTGGGGCTTACTCTCGGGTTAGTGGGATTACAATTTCAGCCGTACTCTTTTCTCTAAAATGCACATACCTATATTATGAAGTAATCTAATGTAGCAAGTGATGATGACCACTATAGAAAATATGGTGATGCCTATATTTCGTCCAATATCAGAAGCACTCTGGCGCTGAATACCAGTTACTGGGGATCACAAATGGGAGAGTGCTACTCATGTGAGTTCAGCCAGTTGGGCAGGGTTGTGGGTTCGAGCCCCATGTTGGGCAAAAGATTCCTGCATTGCAGGGGCTGGACTACATGATCCTCATGGTCCCTTCCAGCTCTGCAGTTCTATGATTCTATGTTCTGGCTGTGAGCTTCCCATTGGTATCTAGTAGGCTGTGCTGGAATGGAAAGGGCTTTGGTCAGATTCAGCACAGCTGTTACAAAAATGAAAATCTGCAACAGACTAGAAAGAAGGCCTCTGAACTGCAAAATTCCAAAGCAAAAATCTGAAGTGTACAGAAACATTCTTTCAGAGCGCTGCATCGATTTTTCACTGCCACCTACAATGTGAATTTATTTTCAGACATGAGAGTGATTTGTGCATTTATATCTTGCACATGAAATGTGACAAGCTGTCCCAAGAACTCCAAGTTAGACTTCCATTATAAAATCTCTAACCTCCACCCCCCAAGTTGCAGAAGATGACTTAAATGTCAACGTCCCCACAGGAACATTTTTAGAGGGGGGGAAAGGCAAAAAACAAAAATTCCAATTTACATTTTAATCTAAACATTTCTAAAGACTGTGGGTAGCAATATTGATATGTGCAGCCCTTAAAAAAAAAAGAATTGAGCTGGGAGTTATTTGTGATTTGGATCTAGTCCAGACTACTGCTTTAACTTCCTAAATATGGATTTAAGAGAATTTTAAATTCAAAGAACACAGAGGTGAGAATGACATATTGCAGCATTACATAAATACAGAATAAGAAAACTGGACAAAAATATATCTCAAGATGCTACCTTTGTGAAAGTGGCACTATATTATATATGGTCTATTTCTAATAGTAAAGTAACAATTTAATGCAGATCTAAGAACACTTAATTTTCTAGTAGATGGTGACCAGCTTCTTTGAATCAAACTGAATCTGTTTCTTATGTTTCCTTTCTGTTTAAAGACTGCCTATTTCCTGAAAACCATACTGTGCCTGGATACAAAATCAAATATCTAGATTGAACAAACACAAGTGGCTTCTTAACAGAACCATGGACTTCAAGTATCCTTAGAGCAAGGATGGAGAACCTGTGGCCCTCCACTTGTTAGACTCCAACTCCCATCAGTCCCAGAAAGAATAGCCAAAAGTGAGACTGATGTGAATTGTAGTCTGATGACATCTGGAGGGCCCCAGGTAAGTGCATGGTTTACTTAGATGATACATGTGTGCTTAGTCATGGGCATAACTCACCAGTCATTACATCCCTGAAAAATGTCACATAAGAAACACAAGGAGCATTTATCACTTTGAAAAGTGATGTCTGGCTGCCTAAATACCCCCTTCTAAACCAATGGTGGGGAACCTTTGGCCCTCCAAATGTTGTTGAATGACCATCATCCCTGATCATGATATTGGCAGGTTGATTGTTATGAATAAGCAGACAGCTCCCTTTCTTATGAGTGGAGTATCAATATTGTGCACGAGGATGGAGCTCTGTCAGCTATGAAGAACAATTACCTGGTTGTCCTGGAATGCTGAAGCGGTACTTTGAGTTGTACTCTGTGGACATGTAGTGAGGTCCCTGCAAATATGCAAACAGCAGTGGAGAGTAAGACCAAATGCTCCAGATGGAGTCTCCTACTTGCCCTGCCAGTAGGGTTTCCAATGCACTGTTCCACATCCATCCTACTTCTCTGTTTAAGGGCAGACCAATTATTCCTGGGGTTACAGTTCTCAGCTTTCCGGAGTTATATTGCTCTCTCCCATGACTTTATCATTTATCCTTTACTGATCCTTATGCCTGGAACTCCCACCTCTCTCACTTCCTGCAAACCTTTCCTCAAAGCCCATGTTTTCTGGGAAGCATTTGGCACAACCTCCTGCTCCCCGTACACTACTGTAACTAAGACTAAGCAGGCACAATTGGAATAATCTCATATTCTTCCCGTGTTTTCCTGTAGCGCCATTTCTCTCTACGTGGTCTATTCTGCCCCCATATGTCATTTTCTACATTTTAAGCAGTGATGTAGGGGAACTGGGGGTACAAAACTTCACAGCCTCTTTCAGCCAATGAAGTACCAGGATAATTGACACAATCCTTGCTCTGACAAGTAAATGAGGCGATAACAAGGCTTTCAAGCTTTACTACCATTTGTGACAGATTAGCATTGGAGAAGTCAGAGGATAAGGGGGGAAAAATCAAATAGAGACTTTTCTTTGCTGGGGTTCCTATGCTGCCCTAGCAGTTGGAATAGCAAGTGTTTGTTGTGGGGGTGTGTGTGCTTTGTTGTGGTTGTTTGCATTTCTAATTAAAAGCTAAAGGTTGCATTTACAAGTTGAATGGGGCTAGTGCCCCACCCATCCTGCCACTGCCACTAGTGTAGCGGTGATGGCAGTGACAGCAGCAGCGACAAGATCTTGTGCAATCTCTCAAAAATCAATTTCATGCCATCTGCAATATCTCGCAAGAGCGCCACAAAATCTCATCGGAACCCACCACCATCTCTGATGCTTTGTGGGCACCACTGCACAACCTAAGGAAGGGAGGCTTTGGCAGGGAAGGTTTCAGTGACAGGGTGGCACCTTCCTGCTTCCCATCAGGCAGCAAAACACCCCTAAATTCAACCTATGCATCCAGCATAAGAATTGCTGAGTTCAATTGAGCTTACTCCAGGAAACTGTGTGTCGGATTGAAGTCATGCTATATGGCTGATCAGGGATGTGAACCCAGGTTTCACCAGCCAAATTCTAACATGTTAACCAATATGCCAGGTATCTTCAACCTTTTCAGTACCCAGGACCCATTTTTAATCCAAACTTGCATTTGGGGACCCATTTCTTAAATCTCTAACATATGTTTGCATGGTAGTAGTGCTCCTGTTATGACCCATTTTTGATCAGGCCATGACCCATGAATGGGTCCCGACCCACCAGATAAAGGACCAGTGTGCTATACCATCCCTTGTCAATTCACTATTCTGGGACTGCATTTTATTCTGTCACACTTTCCCCCCCTCTCCCATACATACCACCTTAGGATGACATCACGCTTGTTCATAGCTCAATGATTGAAATGTTGAGTGATGACTTGTAGGTGTCCTATTAGCTCACATCATCACAAACAATACTTTTCTATGGAGGCTATTCACACCTTCAGGTGCAAGTCATCAAGCAAGGAGACAGGCATATGTGAATCAAGCTTTAGATCAGGAGTGAAAATGGGGACTATATGGGGATAAAATCGGATCACTTCCTAGTTGGAAAGGTACTTGGTTTTGCAGTAACCCAGGAAAGTCAAGCTTTTCCTGCCAATACTTTCACTGTACGCTAAAATATTGGTTTTCAACAGGTTTGCTGTGAGCAGCAGTGCAACCACAATTTAAAAAATACCCCCCCCCCCCATTGCGGATTATGAGGACACGAGCAGGGAAAGTCATGCATAAAGTGGAAACTCTCCTTTTTATTTTACTGCATCTGGTGGTGGATATAAGAGCCAAACCTAGGACCCTGGTTTCCACACTGGCCAACTAGATGCCTATGAGAAGCCCAACACCAGGACCTGAGTGCAACAGCACTCTCTCTATTTGTGATTCCCAGCAACTGGTATTGAGAGGCATACTGTCTCTGATAAGGGACGCGGGTGGCACTGTGGGTTAACCCACAGAGCCTAGGGCTTGCTGATCAGAAGGTCGGCGGTTTGAATCCCCGTGACGGGGTGAGCTCCCGTTGCTCGGTCCCAGCTCCTGCCCACCTAGCAGTTCGAAAGCATGTCAAAGTGCAAGTAGATCAATAGGTACCGCTCCGGCGGGAAGGTAAACGGCGTTTCCATGCGCTGCTCTGGTTCTCCAGAAGTGCCTTAGTCATGCTGGCCACATGACCTGGAAGCTGTACGCCGGCTCTCTCGGCTAATAATGTGAGATGAGCGCCACAACCCCAGAGTCGGTCATGACTGGACCCAATGGTCAGGGGTCCCTTTACCTTTTTACTGTCTCTGATAACTGAGGTAGTACATAGCCATCAGGACTGGTAGCAGCCATTGACAGCTTTATCCTCCATGGTTTTTTCTAATCTCCTTTTGAGGCTGTCCAATTTGGCAGTCGTCACTATATCTTATACAGTAGGAGCAAGTTCAATAGTTTATGCACTGTGTGAATGCACTTCTGCTTCATTAGCTGGCCCTGAGTTCTAATGAAAACTCCCCTTTATACCTCTTCTGTGATCAGGTACTGCCTAAGCTACAGTCAAATGAGGAAGGGCCCATTGAACGAGCAGCTGACTTACATGTCTGGCATGTTCCGCATCGACAGAACCTCTTCCATGCAACTTGTGCAGGTCAGGGGTATGTTTAGGCTCCAACCCTGTTATAGCTTGGGCTCCCTGGTCCACTGTGTCAAAATGGACTTTCTTGACCTGCAAAATGAAGCCCAGCTTGCAAACTTGGAAAGTTAAGTATGAATACCACAAATACCAGAACCGAAGTGATGCTGTTCAGGGCTATTGTTGAGAAGGGAGGGGAAAGAAGAGTCAAAAGAGATCGGGAAAATGCATATATAACATCTTGTATCTGTCCCCTTCTCAGAAGTGGTAGGGAGTCATCATCTTCATGGCTGAGCCCTTGATCACAGCTCTAATTAAAACATTAGGAAGCCAGTGAGGTGAATCAGTGAAGCTACAAGGCTTCATGCTCCCATATCTCATTCATTTCTTCTTTTTCCTATATACTCCAAACAAAACAATAAGAATTTCAGCTTATGTGTTTCCAACAGAATAAAGGTTTTAATCCTATGACAGTGAATGCTTTGAAAAACATGATTACAGGGGTTCCCCCCCCCCCGAAAACCCACAATATAGAAGGCAACTCAAAAGAGAGACACTTTGCTTTTAGTAATCACACAACTGTAAAGCAACTCTGAAATTATAGAGGAACCGGGTTTGGCAAATACTAGGGCTCAGTCCTACTGCGCACTTCCCAAGTCTCAATCCCTCACATAGCTAAACTGTTCTCAACACAGTGTCTGGGTTTAAAAGGAAGCGATCCTTGTTCATATGCCTCTTTTCTACCACCTGTTCCACTTGGTATATAATCCAGGTCACAATCATATTGGCATGCACGCACACACACACACACACACACACCAGCAGCTCTCCTTAGCTCCATCCTGCTCTTAATTAGAACAATTAATTAATGAGTCCCAGTCCTTTAGGTGCAGAACTGCCAACTGGACATTATTTTACTGATATGTCTAGTAAAAGCATATTCTGGTAGGTAAACAGTATATAGGCTTCTGAAAACCCCACTAATCTGTCTCAACAAAACCCTAGGTTATCGAGCTTCACCCATGATTACTAGTCATGGGGCTAGTAAGCATATTTAAACTGAACAGAGTGTGACTTAATTCTGAACACCAGCATTTATGGGATTGCACTGCATCTACTAACTTCTTTCTGGCTCCTTGTACCATCAAAATGTGACTCCTCTTAATATCTTGTATTTCTGAAGCTCTCTTCATTTTGAATCCTCATATACACTTGCCAGATCACATCAGTTTACGGCATCCTGGCTTTTGTGTTTTGCCTGCATCACAGTAGATTCTCTTAGATCTTATGGATATATAGAGAGAAGTCTGGGAATGGAATGACTCCTAAATGCTCAGAATTTAGTCCCCCACACATGCACTGCCACAGTTTTGTGCTAGATACATCGGATTGAAATTTACAACACAGGTGAGTCATGTATGCATTATCAGTTATGGTAACTTTCAGGCACATGGCCCCTTTAAGAGAAAAGGCTATAACCCAGGATGCAGGCTCTTGGAGAGCTGACTCAGAAGGATGGAGAAGCTGCTCAGATCAAGGCCTTGCCACTTGCTAGGTGGATGTCAGACTTTGAGCTGCCTCATTGCTGAAGCTCCAAGCTCCAGCCTTCCTGAACTGAAGAAACAGCCCAAGCCATTATTAATGACACTAGGTGATAGTTTTGGAACATTACAAGCATGTTCAATAGCACAACAATCCACAGCACAGAGCCAAATCCTAGGTTTGGGATACTTACCTCTTTAGTGGTGGGGAAAGTAAGAGGTTTTTCTCGGACATACCCACTCCCTGGCTGGTACACACTCCAGGGAAGAGGATATTTCCCATCTGGGAGCTCAAGAGGCTGGAAGTGCTTGGTTGTTGTCGACTCATAATTGTCCTGAAGGAGCTTCCTGGTTTTGGAGAAAAGGATAAGCATGAGAGTCATACACAGCATCTGAACTTAAGAGAGACAGTGGAATTTAATCAGGTTATGTTTAGGCATGTTAGAATTGTGCTCTAAAGACAGCCATGCTTTCTATCTCTTAAAATGAGGCGTTAGTCCAGGCAACCCAAAAGGTCACTGTCTTTGGCCCTTCCAGTCATCTACACTGCATTCATTATGGATACCACGGTGAAGTGCCAAATGCAATTGCCTTGCCATAGATTTTGTTATTGTGCTTTGAGGGAGTACAAGTAAAGCAAATGCAAGCATGTCACTGACTCAGAGGTGACGTGAGCATTATGAGGATGTGATTACGGTATGTTTCACAGCTTCCCCCGATCTGGTACCCCCAAAATGCTCTGGGCTACAGCTCCCACCTGCCAGAGCCAGCACAGCCAATCATCAAGGGTGGTAAGAGCTGGAGCCCAAAACACCTGGAGGGCAGCGGGTTGGGTGGTATGCAAACCACAAGACAGTTTCCCTGTTCTGAACCATCCCAGTTAATTTCCACAAAGTATACGACCAATACCTACCCCACAGTTGGATTGTCTAATTTGTCTAGGCTTGGCTTGTATTGGACAACGGGACGGTAATTGCTTTTATATCCTGCTCCAGAGTGGATGGTAGTTCGAGGACGAAACCCTGCTTGACCTGGCAAAGGAAAGGGAGACAATGGCAGATTTGTATTGCCTATTTATATATTCACTTACTTACTGCATTTATAAAGCACTGTTTTCCCACTGCACACTCAATAGAGTTTACAATATAAAATAATAACTAATTGTCGATTCAGGTAGGTAGCCGTGTTGGTCTGATGCAGTCGGGGGGGGGGGAATTGTCCAGTAGCACCTTATAGACCAACTAAGTTTGTTCTGGTATAAGCTTTTGTGTGCATGCACCAGAACAAACTTAGTTGGTCTATAAGGTGCTACTGGACAATTTTTTATTTAATTTTTATTTGATCTAATTATCATGACACAGAAGGAAAGAGAGATGGGGAATGAAAAGGAAAGCCAAGCTCAAATACTGCAAGAATCAATTCTGGAGGATGGAAGCTTCATGCTGGTTAGAAGGTGGGAAGAAGAACATTCTTGTAATCTTTGGTGCTTTGGCCTATGATACGTACTATCTAAGCTTCACATTGGGGCTGGGGAACTGGTGGCTCTCCAGACATTGTTGGACTACAACTCCCATGATCCCTGAATATTGGCCATGTAAACTGGAGCTGATAGGAGCCCAACATCATTTGGAGGGCACAGGTACCTCAGCCCTGGCTGTGGTAAGGGGTTCTTACGTGATATGTGTCTAACTCGAGGCATCCCTGTTACATGTGTACCCAGCGCACGCATATCTACAGTGTTGTCAAATTGGGGCACGATGCTGATGTAGTAGGAAGCAGCAGCAATAGTGGAACATGGATGGGCCTGATTCAAGTGATGCTTCTTGTTTCAAGAGGAGCGTGTTTCACTGTTTCCAAATGAGTTAAAGTAGGAGATTACAGCAGTGCAAACACTGCCTATAACAGAAGGTAAGCAGCTTGGGAACCAGGCAGGGACAAAGCACTTTGAGATAAACACAACCTCTGCATAGCTATGCCTGGGAGAAAAGTTACCGGTATATCTCAGGTGAATTGCACTCCAAACAATTCTTGAGATACATGGGAGGCAGCAGCATAAGCAAACTGCCTAGAAAACCCAATTGAGCTCAGTGGCTCCCTGAGCAAACATGTTTAGAACTGAGTTGTTTGTTCTGGGTACATTCAGATGCAACACTCTAAAGGGCTTCTTGCTTCCACACAACCAGTTAGTACCTTCCAATGCTTGCAGCAAACTTTTCATCCAAACAGCAACCTGTGGTTTGTGCTTGCTTGAAAACCAGGATCAGACAAGCCTTGGGTTTCAGTTCATTGCACATTGTAGTTTTCTACTTAATTTCTTTTTTTGAAATCATTTTTATTTGATTTTACAAATGCAAATTAATTACAATGCCAAATACATATCCATAAAAAGAGATTTATCTGAATCTCGCAACTTCCCCCCATCCCCTCCATGGGTCCTAATGTCAAAAATCCCAACTGCATATTATTTCATAGTCTTATGTTTTATATCTATCCATATTGTCCATAATATTTGTTACATTACAAGTGGGGTTAAAATCCTGCTAACGTTTTCATCTGCTTACAGTGGTCTCCTAAATAAATTATAAACTTTTCCCATTCTTTCTTGGATTTCTTGTCTTCTTGGTCTCTGAGTTTCCCGGTCAGTTTTGCCATTTCAGCAGAGTCTCACAGCTTAGTTTGCCAGTCCTCTCTGGTAGGGACTCTTTCTTCTTTTCGTCTCTAGGCTAGTAGCATCCGTGCTGTTGTTGTTGCATACATGAAAAGTCTTTTCTGTTCCTTTGGAATGTCAGTACCTATAATTCCCATGGAATTATAGTCCCATGGACTGCAAGAAGATCAAACCTATCCATTCTTAAAGAAATCAGCCCTGAGTGCTCACTAGAAGGACAGATCCTGAAGTTGAGGCTCCAGTACTTTGGCCACCTCATGAGAAGAGAAGACTCCCTAGAAAAGACCCTGATGTTGGGAAAGATTGAGGGCACAAGGAGAAGGGGACAGAAGATGAGATGGTTGGACAGTGTTCTCGAAGCTACTAACATGAGTTTGGCCAAACTGCGAGAGGCAGTGAAGGATAGGCGTGCCTGGCGTGCTCTGGTCCATGAGGTCACGAAGAGTCGGACACGACTGAACGACTGAACAACAACATAATTCCTAATAAAAAGGCTTCTGTTTTTTTAACAAAAGTTTTCAATTTATTTTGCATCTGTTCCCAACAATCAAGGATCAAAAGTTACTAAATGTGGCACATGATGGGAGCTTGAATCTCATTCTTGCAACACGAAACCAGGGATTGGGATTATACCTGAACAGCCTACCATCCTTTTGGGTGGTTAACACTTTCCTTTGTTTGATATGACCAAACTAGCCATAGATAAGATAAATCCCTTCCCTTATCGAAGACGTCCTTACCATAAGCTGTGCCATAGCTGGTACAGTAGAATTTCATGGGGTCCATACACCCACCAGAGCTAGTTTTTACATAGGGAGAAACAATCCCCAGGGGGAGGCGACCCATCTTCTCTGAAGAAACAGAGGTGGATTTACTGATGAAAGGTTTCCCTGGAGGAATAGAAATGGCAGATGATTGACCACTAATCATTCTGGATAGCAGGAATGCTGTTCAGCCTCTGGAACAAGAAATCAGTCTGACTTTAAGCAACTGTTCATCTGCATTGTGTGCATGTCTCCTTAGAAACAGTGAGGTCACACACACAGCATTGTGATGTCACAGACTCGGGATTTTTAAAGGGGGCTAATGATACAAACAAGGCCATTTGTGGTCTTAATACATCAGGGACGGGTCTTAAACGCTCCTTATTGGTTGCAGGTGCACTGTGGCTCAGGTGAAGCAATAGAATCAACTCCTTCCACAAAAATGGAGATACCAGAATATACCATTTTACCTGAAGATTGTAAAAATATTCAACCTTGCTATTCTGTTCCAATTGGCAAGTAAGACACACTCTGGGAAATCCCTATTGAAATGGAGGGGAACCACACAAGAGTGGTTGGGGAAGCCCAGCCAGATGGGCGGGGTATAAATAATATATTATTATTATTATTATTATTATTATTATTATTATTATTATTATTATTATTTATTGGATGGCAGTTTTCCTTTTTATAGAGGTTTCTAGAGAAAAGCTTCCAGAAGGATTTGAAACACTGAAGATCAGGTTAAATGTTCAGGGCTCTTCCAGTACTGGGTGTGTGGGTGTGGGTGTCCTTCCTTCTATGAATCAGGAGCCAATTCGTATGATAGTCCCTACCCCATGCTGTAGCACATGGATTCTGCACACTCCACACAAAGCACTAGCTAACCTGTACCCCTCCCACAATTTCCGCCTGTGCTTTTTCTAGAACTCTTCTATTGCATCTTTCTTGCTGTTCTTCTGCCGTCAATTTATGAGTGCTTGTGGTGCATTGTAGCACTACACTATTATCAACATGTTTTCAATCTATCCACCTCACATTTACAATAACCTCTGAGTGGGAAATTGCTATGCTCCATATTCATTTCCAAACCTCCATTTTGTGTCCATTGGTGAGCAGATGTGAGGAACCACTTTTTCTTATTTTTTCTTCATAAATTCAACTGCTTTGTTGTGAAGTACCACAGAGAACTTTCCATTTTAATTTTCTCCACCCTCCCAACACACCTGAAGTGCTATACATGTCTTGACAAAATAAATGGCACCTGTTAACAGGTCAGTTGAGAGACCACCTTACTCCTTATATACCCAGCAGATTCTTGTGTTCTGCAGGAGTCTCAAGTTCCAAAGATCTTAGAATCCCAGTCAACAGTAGCTCAGAGGAAGGCTTTCAGTGTTGCTGCCCCTGTTCTGAAGAACAGCATTTCTGTCAAGATATGGCAGAGGCCACTTTTTGCATTTTCCAGAATCAATTGAAAATATGTTTGTTTTGTTGGAGATTTCTCACAGACAATTTAACCAAGCTTTCCCAGCTGGCTGAAGAGGCCTCTCCACCTTAGATTTAAAAGCAACATGAATGAATACCTATCTCTAGTGTTTGGGGTTTTTTTTTGCATTGTTAGTTTTAAAAGCAATTTTAGCTGTTTTTATTGTATCCTGCATTGCAAGAGGTTGGACTCGAAGACCTCGGGGTTCCTTCCAACTCTATGGAAATCCAACACACATTTACAGCACATTATTTCCCCCAAGGAATCCTGGGAACTGTAGTTCTTTATGGGTGAATTACACCACCGTGAAATGGAAACTACAGTTCCCATGATTCTTTAAGGGAAGCCATGTGTGTGGCATGTGCTTTAAAGACATGGTGTGCATCTACCCTAAATCATTTTGACACACACACACATGTAGGTGATTCATAAGTAAGTAAGTAAGTAAGTAAATAACTTCCCGGCATGTGGCAAAGCATGGCTACCACTTGGGCGGGGGAGGGAGACTCCAACCATCTTCTGCATCTGACAGCCATGACCAGCAGCTCCACTACTTGGCCAGTCCTACAGCATCTCACCCACGTGGTGAGGCTCTCCTCCTTGGAGCAAGGCAGGGAGAAGGTGGAGACAACAACAAAATGTTGCACATGACGCCTCCTGCTTTGAGGTCTAGCATACACACAGTTTTATTGTGCTTTCGCATGGGTTGTATTAGGTTTCGTGTACTGTCTTGATTGGGGGGCGGGGAATGGGATAGATAGAAAATTACTTATTGCCATTCACTGCCCCTTTTGTCAGGGACACTGACGCTAAGATTTTTACCTTCTTAATAAGTTATGTGTCTAGGACACATTTTATACCATAAGAACTGCAAAATTATTAACAGTGGTTACAGACTATTCTGCCCATCTGTCTAATCTGGCTGGTGGCTCCCATGTTCCCTCCTGGGCATGGGAAGCCAGGAAACAGGACAGGTGTGCAATAGGCCCCTCCTGCCATCATTCCCCAGCCACTCATATTCAGAACCATCCTACCTCTGATCCTGAACAGGATATAGCCATCATGACTAGATGCAATGACAGCCTTATCCTCCATGAATTTATTTAATTCCCTTTTAAAACAATTAAAGTGAGCAGCTATCACTTTGCCATTTGGTAGTAAATCCCATAGTTTAACCACACAGTTTGAAAAATACTCCACTTTCAGAATTAAGAGTCCCCAAATGCTAGGACCATTCCTTGTAAAGCTTACATTGGCTGCCCCTTTCCTGAGCCTTTTCCCACTCTTCTGTATCCTTTTTTGGGCAAGGCAACCAAAACTGCACACTATATTTTAAAGTGTGGACATACAACAGAGACCAGGCTTGAAAACCCTGCTCAGCCATTAAGCTGACTGGGAGCCACAGCCTCAGAGTCTAACCATTCAGCCAGTTCCACTTGGAATCCCATTTTGTTTCTATTGACCCGAATAATTTGATGGTCTCAGAAAATATCCATCATTGTAGGAAACATTGCTGTACACATCAGACATGTACATACACCTATCTGGGAACCCAGCAAGAGAAACGAAATGTGTACACATGTCCTTACATAGGGTTGTGCAGAGTGTAGGGGAGAGACCACCACATGACCACATCTAAACAGATTCTCCAAAAACAGCAATTAGCCATTGCCTTGTTGTTTTTCCTAAGCATTAATATTTCCAATCTTCTGAGCACAGAAAGGGGGGGGGGGTATTTAACTTAGGTACAGAAGGTACTGCCCACCTAGCAGTTCGAAAGCACGTCAAAGTGCAAGTAGATAAATAGGTACCACTCCGGTGGGAAGGTAAACGGCGTTTCCATGCGCTGCTCTGGTTCGCCAGAAGCGTCTTAGTCATGCTGGCCACGACCCGGAAGCTGTACGCCAGCTCCCTTGGCCTATAGAGTGAGATGAGCGCTGCAACCCCAGAGTCATCCGCAACTGGACCTAACGGTCAGGGGTACCTTTACCTTTTACAAAAGCATAGACCAGGGTCAGACCACGTTTTGTGTCTGAAAGGTCCAAAGTTCAGTCTCTGGTAGCTCCAACCAAAAAGGTATTAAGATTGCAGAGTTGGGGAAACCCTTGGCTAGTCACTTCCAGTCAGAAAGTACTGAGCCAGTGCAGTGCAAGGGAGGCCAAACGACACTGCAGAGAAGTTTGTGAGACAACATGCTTCTTCCTCACGCAAAGCTAAATCCACCATGGACAGCAGCCTGCGGCCACCCCCCCATTTTGCCTCATGAGGATGGCATTGTCCTTACCTGTCCCAACCAAGCGAGGCACTGCTTGCTGGCTGATGGTAGCAAGCAGAACTTGGTGACATCCAAAAGGAACGAACCATTCATTTATTTAAGGAACTGAAGTTGGGAACTTGACGAATGCAGAAAGCTGAAGTCTAGCAGCATGTAACCTAGCAACCAGCACCTAGCAACTAGCTCGACAACATTGCTCTCCTTCCAATGGCCTTATAGTTCAAAGGGTATTGGAAGCGACTGCAGGGGCCCTGGGCACATATGCCAAATACATGAAATGGTTCCGATTATTTGGATTCCTAAATATAGCCCTTGAGGGGTTTGAGAACTGTGTGTTTCCTGAGCCATTGTCCCATTGTATTCCAGTCGAGCTACTAGATAAGAGCTGGGGAGGTATGTAGCAGTTGAATGAGGAAGATAAGAGTCACCAGATCAGTGCTGCCACTGCTCCCATGTCCGTAAAACATAGAACAGTACCAAGTGGGCAGAAAGGAACATGTGTAAGGCTATGTGCCTACTAAATGTCGGCAGTCACAGCTGTGCAGTGTAATTCAAGTGTAACTTTAGATATCTGGCACACAACTCTTGAGAATTTAAGCCTTCACCACCATTATCCCACCTCCTAATGTTCTGCATTTGTATCTGTGAAACAATTTTGAAATGTTATTGTAAAGTCTCAGCAGTATGAGTTGTGGGTTTCAGATAGCTCAGTTTCGGTGCTGTGTGATTCTGTTGCCTACGTAGGACTAAAATAAGTGTATTTGTGTTATATTTTATTCACGTCATTGAATGTGGCATTGCTTGACACAGAATCTCTGCAATCTGAACTTTGACACGGAATAGAAATCTCTGAGCGTACAAAATTAAAGCTATGTAAGTCACACAGCACTTTTGATCAAGCCTGCATGTGAATATTCAGTACTGAGCAAACATGAACATGCTTATGACGACACCATGTGGTAGTTTAAAGGTAATGCCATAACTAGGTGGCTCCAAAGAAACATGTAACCTTAAGCATTACTTTTAAAGTTCTGTGTGATGGGGGGGGGGGGAACCAACTCTAGGAGGGCCAAGCTATATTTCAAATTGTCACACAGCTAGAGTTTTAATAGGATTTTTAAAATAAAAAAGTACATGACATAAACCATGTTCTGTAGAAACCCCTGGGTGTCTGAAAGTGTTATTTATATGATTATTGAACAAGTCACTGCTGGCCAGAAGAAAAAGTATTTATGTATCTTAGACCAATTTCAAACACCTGTTTTGAAAATACCCGACTAAATGACTGAGAAGTGGGAAAGAGTCTAACAGGGTTGGACATAAGTCACACAGTACTGTTTTCTTTCTTTCTGCACAATCAACTTCTGAAAATAGAATAGCAAAAGTTCATTCAGCTAGGAATGCTGGCAGCTGATTGGGCAAAAAAAGGAAATACAAGCAGCAGCCACCCACTGAATACGCAGTGTATGTTTATGAAAATTTATGAACAGAGACATAGGCTGATCTATTTACTTTTTTATTTTTAAGTATTTCACATAAAATTTTCAAATGGAAGGGTGGTCCCCTTTAGAATAAGGAATTTATAGTGAAGAACCTTGCTTTGTCAGCAAATGGCACACATTTTTGTGTTCTGGGAAATGATAATGTTCTTCTAAGTTAAATTCTACTTTCGGCTTCTAATTCTTTTGTTCTATTTTTTTTGTTCTCATTTTGTCTTTCTTTGTTGAGAACTGCCCTGTGATCTTTGAATGAAAGGTAGTATAAAAATGTAATAAATCATAGAATCAGTTGGAAGAGATCAGTAACTTTTGGTGCCTCCTCTCCTTGCATTTTGCCATCCCAGCTGGTCATTAAAGCAACTTGAAAACATGGATTTGAACCAGAGTTTGCTTCTTTCCTCCTAGCTCCCTCCATTTCCTTTTGTGTCATATATTTTTAGATTGTTTGGCTGAGGACATATATAGTGATTTTAATGATTTGTAAGCTGCTCTGCGAGCCTTTTTTGGCTGAAGAGTGGGATTAAAAAATCTTTAAATAAATAACAAACACACACACACTGCCAAGGACATCCACAAGGGCAATATGCAAGGACCACATCTTCCATATGCAGCTTGTTAATGTTGGCCTCATCGATCTACTGAAGATGTACTAACAAACAGCACCAATATGTACAAGTTCTGGTGGAGCCTTCAACTGATGTCTCAAAATTCCTGCAAAAATATTTGTGGCTAAGAATAAGAATAAATTCTCCTAGGCTAGGGACACAGGAGTTGTAGCAATTGGACAAAGCCAGTAGCAAATGCAACCTACCAAGCATAATGGAAGGAAAGTGATGGGCACATCCAACAGTGCATAGGCTGACATAGCTGAAAACTGGTAAGTATATCCAGGACAAGGCTGCACTTGTGGGGAGGCCTGAGGCAACCCCATTGCTGTCATGTGACTGCATGGAGTCATATCACTGCACCAACTCCAGCAATTGGCTTTAAGAATGTATCCTCAGCATCTAGGATGTCCAGTAATAAATTACTTATATGGGGTTGCGATCCACTCATTATTGAAAATACACTTATAGCATAAAGAGTACTATAGACTTCCACAAATCTATGATTCTCAATCATTTGTTCACCTTTTGGACAGAATCGTACAATACAGAAATCTGCCCAGGAATCCTGGAACTGAGCAGAATATAAAATAAAATACTACAGTCGTACCTTGGAAGTCGAACAGAATCCGTTCTGGAAGTCCGTTCAACTTCTGAAATGTTCAACATTCAGGAAGCTCCTGCAGCCAATCGGAAGCCACGGAAGCCCCGTCAGACGTTCGGCTTCCAAAAGAACATTTGAAAATCGGAACACTAACTTCCAGTTTTTAATCGTTCGGGAGCCGAAATGTTCGACTCTCAAGGCGTTCAGGAGCTGAGGTACAACTGCAATTTGTTATGTATAATTTAACAACCATGTGCATTTCTCAATGAACCAGAACACACACCAATGCCTTTTGTTTTTATCAATCACCCTGCAGTCCTATACCAGTGGGATTGCTGAAGTGCATTTTGAGTAAGAAAAGGTACCCTGTCAACACTTCTATACCTGTCTTCTCAGAAGTAAGTTGCATTGAATTTAATGGGAGCTATAACCAAGTATCTAAAGGACCACATCCTTTTTTGGGGGGGGGCAATTAGTCTTCAAGAAAAAAAGCACTGAAGCTTTATTACAGAGAAGCAAAGCATGGAAAACAGTGACTGTTCAGGAAATATTTCACAAGAGTGGGACTCAAGAGGCCTGAATACCACAGTGTGTGCTTCTAGGTTTCAAAGGATGTCCAGAATGTATGGCCTTCCTCCAGAAACCACAAGATCAGTGTGAAGCTTCCTCAAGATCTGGTTGTTGCAGTCTCTTTTCTCTGTTCTTGTTTTTGGTAAACTCTCTAAGCATCTCCATGATTTCATTTTCGAAGATTTCTGGAGCAGGCTTTGCTTCTTTGGGGAGAAAAAAGGAAGAAGTGAAACAACAGTATAAGCTCTGCTACCAATGTCTGAAGGTTCTGTACACTGAGGTGCCCACTAGGTGTTGGGTTTCAACTCAACAGTGCCAATCAACAAAGATAAGAGTTGTAGTCCAGCAAAATCTAGATGAAATCACATTGGCTACCCTTGCTCAGAACTACAGTCTACAGATCTAGTAGGTTTTCCAAGATCATTTTGTCACTGGACTTAAAATTATTTGTCAAGCCCCATTTCAAAGACATCCCAGTTAGTGTGTTAAGTACAGAAAAGGAAACAAAATGGAATGCGTGCTTTGCAAACTAATGAAAGGCATTTTTATATGCCAGGGAGCAAGAATGTTTTTGGAGTTTCTCGTAAAATGGCAGTGGGAAATCTCGGCCCGTGGCCCTAATTAGGCTGGCACAGGTCCCATGAGACTGTTGCCCACAACCCACAAGACATGAAGTGAAATGGGGCAGGTATGGGCAAGAAAAGAATAATCGGGAGTTTAAAGTGAGTTCTCAATTAGTCATACCTCGTGTTGTGTACGATGCAGGATGCATACGTTCGGGATACGCACCGTGGCGACCCAGAAGTCCTCCCCGGAGTGTGCACGACGCGCGGGTGCGCAAAAGCGTTCTGCGCACGTCATGCATGCGCAGAAACGCAAAAACTCGCAAACTTCTGGGTTTTTTCTCTTTTTTGGTACATTCGTGTGACGCATGCCCGTGTTACGCACCGCGACCCGGAACGGATCGCGTGCGTAACCTGGGGTTCCACTGTATTTCTTTGAAAGAAAGGCTCTCTGTCAGCACCAATCAGCTGATTAATGCAGACAGGGAGCCCTGGCTGGGAGTCAGTGGCACTCTAAACAGAGTATTTTCCCCTTTGTAGAGAAAAAACAACTAGCTGTTTGGAGCAACCACTTTGAATCCTAATTGCTACCTCAAAATGGACTTCAAAGGTTCCCTGTAATGCTCATCAGCCGATTGGTGCTGAAAGTGCATCTTCAAAGAAGATTGTTGTACAGTAACCTATTTGAATGTTGATAGGTGTCATTTGATGTACCATCAGGTAACTGACAGTTGGGTGGTCCCATGCATCTGTCAAAGTTGGCCCGTGGGAAGCAGGGGGAAGTAGAGTATTGGCCTATTGGCCAGATCCAGTTCCCCACCCCTGCAATATATAATAAGATATTATCATTAACTATACAGCAGTTCTGCAACCCAAAACTATACTTGTTAAGGAGGATGTTAAGTTCTACTAAATTCAAGGACATATGTTTTAAAGGCATAGTATACATTAGTTATACTCTTGATCAGCCTGACTGCTAGAGTTGGAATGTTTATATGGTGAACATGACATTTTTAAGACCCTCCTCATAGCTAAAACTATATTTCAGACTGTCAGTGACAATCTTCTAGGACAATCACACACCTTTTCAGGACAGAGGTCAAAATATTACATGTACTGTCCTGCTGCATGTGGTCCAGAGGGCAGCAACACGAGAACAGGCTTTTCTGTGACGGCTCCCCACTTGTGGAATGCTCTCCCCAAAGAGGCTTGCCGGACGTCTTCATTTACATATCTTTAGGCATCAGGCTAACTTCTCCTTTCTCCCAGGCCTTTGGCCTTTTTAACTGTGTGCAGGGGGGTTATTGTTCTTGTTCGTTACTATGTTGTATATTTTTATGTTTTTATATTGTGAAATGCCCTTCATAAGACACGCCCCCAAATCACATAAGAGCCAATAGCAAGGGACCCCAAAATACAGTGTTTTGCTTTACCTGTTGCCCAGTAGTAGATATCCCAATCATTGCTGGGCTCATTAATCAGGCGATCATAAAGATCCAGCTGTTTCTCATTCATTCGATTCAGATTCTCTTTGGCAAAGAAACTATGGGAAACAATAAAACAACATACTGGGAAAACCAGACTAGGTAGAAAAAAAGATACAGATACCACAATGTACCGTAATAAAGATACTACATTCTGGCTATGCAAGTGCCAGAAATTTTTGCACACCCATCCAGACAAACAAAAGACATTATTACAGTTCAAGGTCCAATTCCCTCCAGGCAAAAGGAATGAGGAGCAGGACCACTGAGGGGTGTGGCCTTTAGAGAAGAGTCCCAGGAACTGGATAGAGGGGCCCAGAGGGGACCACATTCAGCCCCAGGTTCCCCTCTACCAGTTCAAGATAAACCAATGTCTGACTATACTCTTGATAACCAAGAGAAAACAGAATGGACAATCTTCTCATTTTTCCTCTATAAGCTGATTTTCAATATTTCATAACAATGCTTCCTAGTGCTGTCCTTGGGTAAGGGTTATTTCCAAGTGCAAGGAGAGAGCAACATTTCTTTTTTAAAAATGTAGGTTTATAAAATGATGCACAATATGGAGAGAGTAGACAACAATGATTTTGTACTCACTGTTTTCGGCTAAATTTCCAGTTGCATTTTATCAGTTTAAATTTGTAAACTGCCCAGAAAACATAGTTTCATCATTCTTATCTCTGTTTTATATACATTATAAAGTGAAATAATAATAACAATAATAATAATAATAGAAAAACTATACTAAAAGCGGGGGAGAGATACTGGAGTGTGGGAATTTTAAAGACTCTATTCTTAATATGGTTACCAGGAAACAAGTCCAAGTTGAAAGCAACAAGGAGGTTTAGGAAAGGCTGAACAGAAGGCGACGGCTCACCTGAGCAGGAGGCAGTTCTCCAGCATGCCCCTCTTGCGGCTCTCGTACAGCAGCCTCGCGCGCTTCCTCTCCGGGGCTTCGTGGGGCCGGGCCTGCCAAGGCGGCAGAGGGATCTCCAGCAGATCCCGCCCGGAGTCGGAGGGAGAGTCCCCGCGGTAGCAGCACTTCGACGAGCGGAGGACGCAGGCGGGGAGCAGAAATAGGCGCTGCGAAACAAACAGGCAGGGAAGCGGCGTAAGGCAACCAGAGGCAGCAGCAGCAGCGTCCGACCTGCCACTCCGTTACGACGTGAACGCGCCGGAGCCGCTGCTGGCGCTACGGTTAGGGAGTCGGACTAGGACTCGGGGAGGCCATGACGCTCAAGGGGTGACCTTGGGGGCCAGTCGCTGCCTCTCAATCTCAGCCTAGCCGACCTCGCAGGGTTGGTGTTGTGGGGATTAAACCAGGAGGACAATGTGCTCCACCTTGAGCTCCTTGGAGGAGAAGCGGTGGGCACGAGTTCAACAAATGCCTACGGTAGATACGTAACACGCATCTCCTTTTACTCACGCGAACGCTCAGCGCCGCCATCCTGGTTTCCTCCGCAGCCGCTCTACCCCTTCGCGGCCCACCATAGACCTCTACGGAAGCCTCTCAGCCTCTCCACAACGCATGCGCCCTAAAGCCACCTCTCGGCCTCCCGCGCCCGCTTCGGAAAAGCCTTCTACGGAGAAGGGCCTTTTTCTGTTTTTGTTTACTCCTGCGCGAGGCGGAAGAGCAACAGGCCGGAAGGGGCGGGGGCTCGGCAGGGAGGAAGGGGCGGGGCGACGGGAGGAGGCGCTGGCTGTAGCGGTGAGAGGAGGAGGAGGAGGAGGAGGAGGCGGCCGAGGACGAGGGGGTGGGGTGGGGGTTCGCGCGCGCGTTTTGGGCCTGCCTGGGATTGCTAGGCCTTAAGCAGTATAACGGGCCCCGAGCGGCGCCGGGGAGGCGGCGGAGCTTCGTGGCCGGGGTGAGCGCGAGGGAAGTGGGCAGCGGTGGCGTGTCTCCGTCGCAGCGCGGGAAAAAGGAGGCGATGGCGGGCGCGAGCGTCCTGGCGCGCGCAGCTATGGCGGCCCGCGGAGGAGGGGAAGCGGGGAGGGAGGCGGCGGCGGCGGTCCGGCTCTCGAGTTCTCCGCTGCCGGTGGAAGGTCCCGTCGTCGGAGTCACACTGAGGCGGCATGGGGGGCGGGGCCGCCTGAGCGGGATCCTCGGCGGAGCGGGGCTGCGCGGGAACGGGCCTGGGCTCTCCCGGCGGCGGCGGCGGCCGCGTGAGGCGGCGATCTCACTAACCTGCGCCTCCTTCCCTCTTCTCTTTGCTCTGTGACCCCCGCAGTGCGGCTCTTTCTTCTCCCCCCACCCCCGGTTCTCTCGGCGGCTCCCCTGGAGAAATATGTCGGAAGGAGTGGACCTCATCGATATCTACGCCGACGAAGAGTTTAACCAGGTGAGCGCGGCTGCGGACCCCGCTGGGTGGGCGTGAGGGCTGCGCCACCGTCTCGGCGGGATGTGGAAGGGCGGCAGGTGAGCGCTAGAAGAAGAGGCGAACTCTCCACGAGCCCCGAAACTTCGGCCCGTGCTGAGGTCTCAAAAGAGAGGTTTGTCCTCAGGTGCGTTGTTAGGCTGCTGGAGCATCCTTTCCTTGCACGGTAGAAATACGAAAATCTCTGTAGAAGCAAATTCCGTTGTGTGAAAAGTTCGTTGAGTGAGAGGTGAATAGTGTTAAATCAGCGTTATAACTGGAGATTTCCTAATAAACTCCTCACCTTTGCCAATTGGTGTGAATTGTTTTACTTTACAGGAAAGAAAACAATATGAACCAAATGAATGCATGTTGGAAGAAATGTTGAATCACTATTTGTGCGTGTTTGGGCATGTTTGAAGTCTTTCTTTAAAAAAAAGAAATAGGAAGTTACAGCATGATAGAAATAGAAAGTAATAGCAAGTTAGTCTCCATAGTCTCTCTCAAGTGAGAAAGGCGCCTTCCTGGAATCAAGTTAACATAACAGTTGAGGATGCTGAATCTTTTACAAATATGTAGCCTGGGTCAGTGAGCAGACCAGTAGCTCCTGCATATGTGATTTCAAGTTACATAGTATTCTGTCCCATTCACTGCACCACATTGACACAAAAAAATAAACATGGAAACTGACAGGCAATTACGCAGTTAATCACAGGCAATACTAGCACCTTCATAGGAAAAGATCCTTCAGTTTTGTGCTCACATTGCTTGCAGTACATGTTCTTTCTAGCCTAAAAAGTGAACAGTTAAGTGATGTTAGGGGTAGGTAACAGCAACTTTAGTCCACCTTACAGTTCTACTTCCCACTTTTCATGCCTGCTTATACCCAATCTTTTTTGTTACAATTATAAACTGGGTCATCTTAGTTATTGAAATGACTGTGTTTAATGGGGAAAAGAAGTGGGAAGACAGGATAACCTTTTCTGTCTGATGTATTAACTTTGTGTGAGAGTGCATTGCACTCAAAGTCAAATCTGGTTTGTGGTGTATATTGTTCCCTATTGATTTCAAACCTCAAGGCTTGATTACTGTAGCACACTTTATGTGGGGCTACCCTTTATCTAGTCCTGAAGCTTCAATTTGTGCAGAATGCAGTTGCCAGACTGCTCAAAGGAGCAACATACTACTCTACTGCTGAGGGAGCTTTGTGGTTGCCTGTTTGTTACCTGCCTAGGTTCAAGGTACTTTAATTCAAAAACCCTAAACAGTACAGACTTTGCAATACAATTCTTCTCTTTAATCCCTCAGTTTTTAATGATGTTTTATTGATGCTTTTTGCTGCTTTTATTTTTATATGCTGTTAACCACCTTGGTATATTTTGATAAAAGTGCGGATTATAAATAAATAAAAATAAACACCCACATGTGTTTCAAGTGTGTGTTTATGTATTTCTTTAAATAGACCATTAAGAAGGCCATGCAATTCCATAAGCAGTAGGGCTGGAACCAAACTTACGTTGAACAGAATTGTACTGTAACCACAGAAACATGGCAGCCAGCAGCCAGTTTGTTCATAATAACTCCTTTAGTGGCATTGTTCAGTGACAGAGCACAACAAACCACGCAGGAGGTCCCAAGAGCAGTCCCTGCCATCTCCAGAGAGTGACTGACTGCTGTCTGAAGCCCTGGAGAACCTTTGCCAGTCAGTCTAGCAAATACTAACCTATATGGACTGTGGTCTGACTTGCCTTAAACCAGCACCTAATATTCCTACAAACCTGGACTGAGGAACGTATAGCTCCATATGCTTTAGACACCCCCCCCCCCGTTACCTTCTGTCCTAGGCAGCATGGTTAGTGCTCAGGGATGATGGGCATTGTAGTTAAGCACATCTGGGGGGGGGGGTCACAGGCTTCCTACATGTGCAATACTCATAGTCCTTACTCCAGGTAAAGATAAAGCATATAGTTTATATGCCAAGGTCCCAAGTTTGATCTTGCCACCTCCAAGCAGCGCCATTTCATCTCCAGTTTGTCCTGTCCTTAACTCCTGGTCACACCCATTCGTTCCTGTTGATTTATTTACTACTATGCATAAGTTTCATTTCACAAGGGTTCTAGTTTATGTTCATTATGTATCTCTGCATGTGGTTATAGCGATACAGACACTAGATTGGTTGGTCTACAAGAGAGGATTAATACCTATATGTCACCCTTCCTGTATCTTGGTTTGGGATGTGTAGGAACATTTCCTCTTTTGTGTTGAAGTTAGGGGTACCCAGTGCTAATTCCCTCCAATGTCAGGTGTACATTCAGGTGTATTCATGTACATGCCATCTTGCATTCACAACTAGTGCAAAGGCACTTAGCTATTTTCAGTAATTTTGAATATATGAATGCTGGTGAAGTTGTTACAACATCACACAGGGTTTCTGCTGCTGCACTAATTGTTTTTTCTGACTACATGGCTCTAGGTAATGACCACATTTCATCTCTGGGAGCATTGGATGGATGGATGCTTGTCTCTGGAAGGCATGGGGTGTATGTTAAATGTTCCTATTTGTTTGCAGTTCAAACTCTTGATCAAGGAAAATTTATTGTATTCTGCCTATAGTACCCCATTTTAAAATATTCTGTTCCCTATCAAGAGTAAAAGAAGTATAACGCAAGTATGTAATGAATTAATTTTATCTATAAGAGGTTTTCATATTTCTACAATAGTTTTCTATAAGAGGTTTTCATATTTCTACAATAGTTTTCTAGAGTAAAGGATTGTTCTTGTAAACTTGATAATCTGTTCTGGTGAAGGTGTTCTATCCTGAAAAAGTTTTAATTACAACAAATCACTGGTGTAGATGACACCGTTATAGCTTTCAGACAAATATGCTTTATATATTTATTTGAAATTCCTAGTTGTGGCAAGAGGAGAAACAAAATATATTAAGGACCAAATCCTCTTGTTCAGGTATTTGTTACATAATTCAAAAACTTTATATGACTTTTGTGCACATTCATCGTGTGTGCTATATCTGTTTACTGTAGTATTTCTGCCTACCATACTCTTATTCTGTATACCTTCATCCACTCTTCTCTTTAATGTGCGCTTACCCAGTCTTCACCCATATTGGCTTGTTCCCCAGTGGATAGATTTAGGCCATATTCACACCATACTTTTAAAGTACCATGATACCACTTTAAACTGTCATGGCTTATCCCAAAGAATTCTGGGAACTGTCGTTTTATTAAGGATGCTGAGAGTTGTTAGGAAATCCCTATTCCCCTCACAGAGCTACAGTTCCCACAGTGGTTTAACAATCAGCCCCTCTTTGTAGGGAACTCTAGGAATTGAAGTTTTGGGAGGGAAATAGAAGTCTCCTAACAACTTTCAGCACCCCAAGAGTGCTTTAAATGTATGGTTTGAATGTGACCTTATTGGTGTACATGATGAGAAAGAAAGAACAGTATTTGTAGGTCTATAGTTGCTTCTTCATCATCTATTGCCATTGATGTCGTCAGCCACACTTGATCTGTTGCAGGATAAGAAGAATAGTGAAAATGCACTCCCCATTTCTTCACAGTGTTCATGGTTGGAGCTTCCTTGAGGGCGGGGGGGGGGCATACTCTGGCTGTGGATAGCAACTTCAACTTGGAAGGTGGTGTTTTGTGGTGGGTTATTTGCTACTATGTATGGCTTATTCCCCACACTGCTTACTAGTATGCATCTCCTTTTGTAAGTACAGGAGTTGAGCTTTTTAGCTGTTTGTGTACTGAGCAATCAGACAGACTGCTTCTGGAGAGCCTGAAAACATAGTAAACATTGGGCACCTGCCCTTTCTTCCTTTCTTTTTCTTATTTGAATCTCACCCATAGCCATAGTTATGACATCACTGGCTGCTACACAAGTGCAGAGTTGCACCACCACAATGGTTTTGACAGATGAGAGCTATGTGCAGGTGTAAATGTTCCATTTGTGTAGGAGTAGGGCTCCTTTCCATGGTGCAAAACGTGGGTTATCAAGTGTTTTTTCCACTATGGATAGCAGGGAACTGTCTTCACATTAGATGCTGAGTACCCAGTTCATGAATAATTTGCCTTACCAGTCTGATCCGGTGGTGTGCATAGAGCTCATATTTTTTAATACATGTATTCCAGGATAGTTTATGTACTGAGTCTTGTCACGTGTTTGGTGTGTGGCACCTTGTCATTCCATGTGCTTGTTCAGGAGTATGATGATTAGCTATGCTTTTTTTTCCAGTTGTACCTGAACCTCTGCTTGAGGAACATGGGAAGCTGCCTTAAACTAAATCAGACTATTTGTCTCTGTATCTCAGTATTGACTAGCAGTGGCTCTCTGAATTTTCAGACCAGGGTATCTCCCAGCCCTATCTGGTATGCCAGGGATTGACCTTTTGATATTCTGCACGCAGTGATGATGCTCTACCTTTCAGCTATGGCCCAGTCCCAGATCCTCTGTGGAGTGGGTTCTGATGTAATGGATGCTGCTGCCCATGTTATTTCCCCTCGTTTAAGAGTAACTTGGTTCCCATAGCTTTTCAATGGGTTGTCTTTATATGCTAACCCTTTCATTTCAGAGTTCTGTCACTATGTGTTTTGGCAGGAGGGTTATTCACGCTTGTCTAGCGGTGGAGGGTGTGGGCTGTTTCCTATGAGATAGTATGATGTGCAGTGGTGGTGGGGGATGAGTGTTCAGACCCCTGGGCTCTCACTTGTGGGGTGCCTCAGGGTTCCGTCCTCTCCCCCATGCTTTTTAATATCTATATGAAGCCGCTGGGAGAGATCATCAGGGGGTTTGGGCTGGGTGTTCATCAGTATGCGGATGATACCCAGCTCTACCTCTCTTTCAAATCAGAACCAGTGAAGGCAGTGAAGGTCCTGTGTGAGTGTCTGGAGGCGGCTGGAGGATGGATGGCGGCTAACAGATTGAGGTTGAATCCTGACAAGACAGAAGTACTGTTTTGGGGGGACAGGGGGCGGGCAGGTGTGGGGGATTCCCTGGTCTTGAATGGGGTAACTGTGCCCCTGAAGGACCAGGTGTGCAGCCTGGGAGTCATTTTGGACTCACAGCTGTTCATGGAGGCGCAGGTTAATTCTGTGTCCAGGGCAGCTGTCTACCAGCTCCATCTGGTACGCAGGCTGAGACCCTACCTGCCTGCAGACTGTCTCACCAGAGTGGTGCATGCTCTGGTTATCTCCCGCTTGGACTGCTGCAGTGCGCTCTACGTGGGGCTACCTTTGAAGGTGACCCGGAAACTGCAATTAATCCAGAATGCGGCAGCTAGACTGGTGACTGGGAGTGGCCGCCAGGACCACATAACACCGGTCCTGAGAGACCACATAACCGGTCCTGAGAGATCTACATTGGCTCCCAGTAAGTTTCCGAGCACAATTCAAAGTGTTGGTGCTGACCTTTAAAGCCCTAAACGGCCTTGGTCCTGTATACCTGAAGGAGCGTCTCCACCCCCACCGTTCAGCCCGGACACTGAGATCCAGCGCCGAGGGCCTTCTCGGTAGTGGCGCCCGCCCTGTGGAACGCCCTCCCATCAGAGGTTAAAAGGATTAACAACTACACGACATTTAGAAAACACCTGAAGGCAGCCCTGTTCAGGGAAGTTTTTAATCTGTGATGTGTTAATGTATTTTAATGTTCGCTGGAAGCCGCCCAGAGTGGCTGGGGAGACCCGGCCAGATGGGCGGGGTACAAATAATAAATTATTATTATTATTATTATTATTATTATTATTATTATAGTGGGATGCACCTTATTAAATACCTTACCCAATGAGATCAGTCAAGTCTTCACACTGTTTTTAATTCGCAGGCAGAAACATGACTGTTTAAAAAGACTTTTGACTGTCTTCTCCCCACTCTCAGTTTAATTTGTTTAATGTTGTGCCTTTATGTGATTTTCAGGAATTAATTATATTCTTCAACCTGGCATGTTAACAATTGCTCATTACCACTATTTTTTAGAATTGCTGCTCTCTTATGTTTTTAGATATCGTATGAAACTTTGTTTTGGAAACCACCCTGATTCCATTGTTTTTCTTAAAGACAGGATATAGGTTTTTACAATAAATTAATAGTTGAGCCAATAATATAGAATATAGAATAATATATTCTATTAATAATAATATATTCTATTAATATAGAACTGTGTTCTAGGATCAAGTTTTGGAAATGGAAATCTCAATGTATGTATGTAAAGATTTGATCAAAGTTTCAGCAAACTTATTTGTTTCCTCTGCAGATTCAGAGTGCAAACAAGAATGTGTTGCAAATGCAGCTTCATGAAAAATACACATTGTAGAGAATTCAAAGCCTCTGTGCCATGCAAAAGTAAAGAAGCACATACTATGGCTTGGGTCCAGAGTTCCTGCAGGCAGAACTTCGCTCAATCTGTGCTCCCATTGGAGGAAAGGAAAAGCAATCTCCACTGATCCTTCCTGTCCACTGAAAAACTGATCTGAGTGGAGGGTGTTGAGGAAGACTCTTTGGAACAGCATGGGAGGTGGCAGCAGGAGGAAATGTGCAAAAATGGCCATCACGGCCGCCCTCCAGCAGGAGCCATCCCTTCCACAAATGAAGGGAAACTCTTGATGAAGTCCCGTGCATTTAAATTTTGAAGAAAAGGGTCAGGCTTTCCATGGAATTGAGCTTTACTCTGATTGTAAAAAGAAATAAGATCATATTTCAAATTTGAAAAGGGTTCCAGCTGGATATTTCCTAGTATGGAGCTTTTTCTTACTCCAAAAGTTTAAAACTAACTCTGAAAACTGCCTTAACAGTTCCTGATTCACTTGGAAGTACTAGGGTAGGGGTAAAACAAAAATTAACCCCAAATCTCTTCCTATACTGCTAGAAAAGAACTTGTATGCTGTCATGTCTTTGGTTTACCAATTGCATCTAATGGTCTTGATTCACTTTTTCAAGTTCCAATAAATATTTTTTGGCAAAAGAGGAAAAAATTGAGAGCCATCTAGGATGCAGGGAGAAACTGTGTAAATCATCAATTCTCTATTTCTGGAATTAGAAATGAATAAACTCTGGAATTCCCTCTTGCCTTGAAAAAGGCGATATCAGTATTGTAGTATCAAAAGAATGCAGTTTGAGTCTGAAGAGACACAACATGTAGCACTGTCTCCTTGGGAACCGTGGCCAGTGGAAAGAGAATCTCTAGGCGTTGCAGGGAAGTTGCTGAGAATAAATAGGTCTGTATTATTTATTGAGACTATATTGTGTGCAGGGAAGAACTCTTGTGTCAGGCCTATTGCATGGTTCAAAAACTGCCCAGAAATACAGCAAATAAAATAAAAGGTGTTACCTGTGTGAGACATGACCAGATAACCAAGAATGTGCAGGTCTTGCTCACATGAATGCTTGCAAAGACATTTAACATGCTCTTTGGAAGGTTTCAATAACATCAACAGCCACTACCCTTGTGCCTGATGATAAGTCATCAGGAAACTACTTTGTAGTATATGTGTGGGTGGTGTTGCTGGATATGTACTGTTTTCTCCTCCCCTGTAGCTTATGTGATTCTGTCTTAGGTTGCTGGAGGCTATTGGGGACACTCTTCTGATGGTGTGGGTTTTTCGTTGCCTTGCAGTGGCAGTCAGTATTTGCTACAAGGCTAGAGTATTCTTGTGCCCCTACTGTCTTAGTTTAGTTGAAAGTGAGTATCACAAGCTGTACTGTGGTCTTTACTGAGGAAATGTAAATATATTTTTCTTGATGTCAGGAAGCTAACAATAAGTTTCCAATCTTCTGCTTTGCAGATTTAAGAGGTGTTCTAAAAATAGAATTAAGTGCTGATAGCTTGAAAATGTTGAAGTGACTTGATTTTCCTATCACCCTTTAATATCACTGCTGTTCTTAATTGATAACATTTTGTTAATAGTAACTTTTCTTTTTCTTATGCGTAATATCCATTCGTTATTGCAGATTTGTCTCATACTACTATGTAAAACTATTTCTACTGCTAGTAATTTTTTTGTAGTATGTACCACTTTCTACTTGAAGACTTCCCAGTATTTGACTTTATAAAGATTGCTTGAAGCAGGAGCTGCTGTTACGTTTAAAATGGTCTGAAACACCCAAGTTTCTTTTATTCTAGATAATTGGAATGTAACAAGCATATCACTAGTTCCATGAAACCAACAAATGGTTGTTACCTGCATCCCAATATATTGACTTTAATACAATTTAGCATACTCAGGCTAAAGCCCATTGAAAACTATGTAACAGGCTAATTCTGATTAAAAGTTCGACTGATTTCAGTGGAGTTAAGCACATCCATCTGAAATTAGACAGTGACCATGATCCAGTACATGCCAGAATTCTGATGTTCTTGATAACATAGGATAAATAGTTGAATTCAAATAGTTGAATAACAAATGCTAGAATTTGATTGTTTATATCCTGCATGAGTTTTTGCAGTCTTGCTAGTTTAAAACATTGAAAAATCCTTCAGGTGGGAAGCCATACCTTACAATAATCTGCGAATTACAGTAATAGTAATGTGTATTTGTTTTATTTATTCAATCTATTAGTTGCTTTTTTACCAGAGGAACACAAAACGACTTTGAGTATATAAACAGACACACATATTAAAACTGGCATAAAGGAAAAGAGAAAAAAAATCTGAAAAATAACCTTGTTTTTAAAAGGCAGTACAAGCTTTATGTTCTAGCTGCTGTGTATACAAATTGGGCCAGATTATGTTGCGTGGGAAGTTGAAAATTTTATATACCACTCTACATAATACTGGATTTCTCATATATATCTGTCTGTCTGTCTGTCTGTCTATCTATCTATCTATCTATCTATCTATCTATCTATCTAAAATATAGCTACAGTTATATCCCATTGTTACTGCATTCCAGCTTCTAGATAATTTTAGGCTGACAGGAATTATACATGTGTGTGCATAATGTGCATATTCATGTATTAGAATTCTTTTACGGTGCATTTTTTTAGCTAGGATTGCAGTGTGAACCACAGAAGACTATAACTACATTTTCAGAAGACCAGTGAAATATTAGAGTTCCAATATAATTGTTTGCTTCTGATAGTGACTCTTTAAGTGTTGTGAGGATGAAATAATACTGCATGATACCTTACTCCTCTGAAGAAAAATGTAGAGGCTGATTTCTAGTGGAGTTCAGTATAAATCTTGACACAACCTGATCACCTTTCATGAACAGCCTACAACATGATACTGCTCAAATAATCCAAAATAGGGGAAGAAACCAAGAGGCCTTTCTGCCAATTTGAGTGGCTTCTTATAGAGGTTTGTGGTTATGCTATATGTGATAGTCTCCTTCACTGCATATATGCAACAAGGAAATACCCCTCATTGGAGCAGTGAGGAAAATGAGGTGGGTCTGCACACAGTGTAGATTGGGGGAGGGGGGATGTAAAAATGTGGTTTGATTACCCAGTCCTCCACAAAGAATGGAGAGGCAAAACGTCTTGTGCAGTAATAGATGGCAGTGAAACATGCATTCTCATCTCAGAGGAAATGATGGGGTGCTTGGGGCTACGTGAAATAGCTAGTCCTACTAAACTCTTTGCTGTTCCTTGCAACTAGCAAAAAGAGCATGCTTTTTGAGAAGCAGGTTTTACGTTATTACTTAAATTCTAGAATTTATTATTTGATATAGATGTGCTACTATTCTGTTACGAAAAGAACTAATGTGGAGAATTGGCCCTGCCTTGCCTCTGCGTGTGCTCAGTGGTATCTTGTGTCTTCTAGGACTCTGAGTTTAGTAATGCTGACCAGATGGATCTATATGACGACGTGCTAGCTGCCAGCTCACAACCTTCTGAAAGTTGCACTAGCAGCTCCGAGCCACCACCCGAAAACCGGCAAGAGCAGTCTCCTAAGCCAAACAGCAAATCACCTGCTATCCTGTATACCTACAGTGGGCTGCGTAATAAGAGGGCTGCTGTTTATGTAGGCAGCTTCTCTTGGGTGAGTGTGTTCCATAATCGGAGCAGAAAGTAAAGGGCCTAACAAAAACAAAACATTTGTGTGGATCTGCATCTGCACTTTAATCTTACTACAGATGCACTGTTCTTTAATAGAGTATAGTGCCCCATGTGGGCGGGTAGGTTTTCTGCTGCTTGCCAACCTCAGTCCTCACAACACATTGGATAAATAACTAGAAGCATTGTTCATTGTGACACATTGCTCTATTTAGGACATTTTTATCCTGCTTTTCTCACAAAGACTCAACAGTGGCTTCAAATAAATAAGCTGCAGCAACTGTGGATGAATTTTCTCCAAGTATTTCGTACTGTGCTAAAAAGCAGCCCATCTCAGAGTTGGAGAATATGATGCTCTTGCATTAGCAGGGTAACTTTTAAGAGAAGAGGATTTAACACATTTAAGATACTTCAGAAAATATGATAACAGTAGAATTGAGGCCCTTAAAACACCATGATACAGACATTTTCACACAATTTTCTGTAGCTGCCATACAGGTATGAGTGTTTTCTCCTATGAATGAATCTCTTAGGACCTGAGTAAGTCATATTGGGCCTGCTGTGTCATGATTTAGGGTGTGTAGACTGATCACTGCCCTAAGTAATAATAATAGTAATAATAATAATAATAATAATTTATTATTTGTACCCCGCCCATCTAGCTGCATGTAGTTCTTTTGAATACCTGTGGTATGTGTTGGGAAAGGGATTGCTGCTGCTGCTGCTGCTGCTGCTGCTCCTTCACTTACTTAGGTCTGTCTAGAACTTGCATCTTCTAGGAAGATACATGTTCACACATGTACGCACACACACATCCGCAGCTCCAAAAGTGACTAGTGGGAGGGGTTGAATCAAATGTTCCTTCATTAGACTATAGCAGGAACAGTATAGGAGCTTGAGAAGGACGAGTTCTGTTACTAATATAAGATGATGTGGGTTCTCTAAAAGACTTCAGGTTATAATGTAATTTTCTGCTTCTTCATACATAGTGGACAACTGACCAGCAGCTGACCCGAATAATCCGTTCTGTGGGTGTTTATGATGTGGTGGAACTCAAGTTTGCTGAGAACAGAGCCAATGGCCAGTCCAAAGGGTGAGCACTCCAAGACCGCTTCATAAAAGGACCCATCATGAGGGGCTGTTATTGTGGGAGGAATGATCTAGGGACCAGTGTAGTTGATAATGGTGTGCACATAAGTCTGGTTTTCTTGCTATTTTTTAAGGTGGCCTGAGAAGTCCCTGTAACTGTCCGGTTTGGATGCCACTGCCTTCAAACTAAATGACTACCGGTACTTGTTATATATGATTCAGGAAGGTGGTAGGCTCTGTCCAATTCTGCAGAGCGATCCCTGGACAATGTGCTATTTGCTGCTGCTCTTAATGACGGCTTTATGTTTGGAGGGCATGGAGTTGAAAATTCTGCACTGTTAATGACACTGCTTTTGGGCAGCGGGGTTGGCCTGAGAAATCATCCAAATCAGGAATGGGAGAACCTTGGGCTTGTGGGCCACATCTGGCCCTCAGAGGATTCCCATCCAGCCTCTTGTCCTTGGCTCCTGGGCTGGCTGTGGAGGGCAGTGTTAGAAACTGGGATAGGAATACTAGGAGCCATGTGGGTGCCAAAACAAAATATGTAGGGGGCCATTTTTATTGCTCCCCGCCCCCACCAGACCAGGCAGCCCCACAGCAATAAAAATTGCTGCTGGGTGAATCGGGGTCTGCAGTGTAGCGTGGCAACAAAAGACATGTCTTTTGCTACCTCTCTACCCTGCCAAACTCCTGATTCACCTGGCAGTGGGGCAGCAGCAAAAAACAAAGACAGATGGAGATGCTAGGCACCAAAAGTGGCGCCTGGACATCTCCATCAAGTTGCAAAAGGCTAATTGCAAAATGTGATTGGCGCCCACTAATTTCAAACCCTGGTGGAGCGAGCTCTCTATCTCCCAAGCTATCACAGAGGTGCAGCAGATTGGAGGCGCAGGAACTTCATCTGGATAAGTACTGCAGTGGGAAATAAAGGGATGAAGCCCCTTACCTCTTATTCCTGACATGGGGCCCAATCCATGCCGGGAGGGGGGCATTCACATAGGAACAAATGGGAGGTTTTCCCTCAATGCATCTGTGTGTATGCGAGAGAGATAAATGGAATGAATGGTGTGAGCAGATGAGGATGGGGGGGGTGAGAGAGGGAGTGGTGTGGCCCTGTCCCACCCACCGATGCTATATAGCGGTGATATTTTGTAGACCTTGGGTGGGGGAAGATTTCTTGCTGTGGATTAGATGGTTTTCCTTACTAGAAGTTCCATACGGTCTTCAGTTGTTTTTCCTCTGTGACCAGGTATGCAGAAGTGGTGGTTGCCTCTGAGAACTCCGTCCACAAACTTCTGGAGCTGCTACCAGGGAAGATTCTCAATGGAGATAAAGTGGAAGTGAAGTTGGCTACCCGGCAGAACCTTGCACAGTTTGAGGCTCAGGCTCGAAAAAGTAAGTTTAGATGGGGGTTGTGTTTGCTAAGTAGGGAACAAGGCAGAAATAAAGGGCATTGGTTAGGTATTAGAGAAACCTGAGCAGAGCTTTAAGCCAGAAACAATTTAAGTTACAGTTGGATGTGTGTGAATATCCAGGGAGTGTCCATGTATATTTTTTTTTCTCTGTTGCTGCTGAGTGACGCCTAAGTAGATTGTATTATCCCCTTCTACGTTGCATGATTTGAGGCACCCTTCAAACTAAATGGGCTGAAGCTTTTGAAGCTGTTATAGCTAGGACCACCCCCAGCTCCTCTCTGAACCTTCTCCAGAATTTGTGCAGCCCTGAAGAGGTAAGGTGTCCTGTATTGGATGCAATGCTCCAGCTGGGGCCTTACCTCTTGGTCATATAATTCATTTATTATTATTTATAAAACACATATCCCACCCTTTCTCCCAAAGGAGCCCAGGGTGACAAAGGAGGACCATAATAGATGGCCCTGTTTGTCAATTTCTGTGAAAGGTATGCTGTTGTGAATGTACTGTCTGACTTAGTAAGTGGAGAAGAGGACAGTTTCCTCTGTTGTTTGCAGAATTAATCTGGACAGTTAGGCTCCACTGTTTTGTATGATCCTGTCATAGTCACAACTGACTATAAAGTTGCAGCCGTGTCAGCTTTAGCACAGCTGTGTTTTAATGGCCTCCCATGTTCTGTCCTAGAAATTGATTGAATTTCAGTGCAGAAAGTCATGTTGTTCCTATGTCCCTTATCTCCATGGGGTGTCATGGTGCTGTGGTCCATTTCTCTGTGGTAGGAAGGTCAGTCAGTGTTGCTGAATCATAAGATGAAGCAGAGCTGCTTTTAGCCCTCATCAAGCTTTTCCCTGTGAAAAACTGCTTAAAGGGGCTTATCTTATCTTCACTAGGAGGTCGCGCTGGTGAATGGCAACGCCTGACAGTAACCATGGCACGTCACCATTTTTGACAAGGCCTTCGTAAATGACTTCCACCACTTTGTGATTCCTCGCCCAAAGGGCCTGAGAAATACAAATTTGTTGTTTTTAGTAATTTAATTTACACTCTGCCTCTCTCTAGCCCCCAAAGTGGCGAACTGTAAAGCAGACAAGCCAGTACGATAAAGAAAAACACATGCACAAGTTAAACGTTTGAAGTTCTCTTTATTGTACTCTCCTATTTATTACAAAGGAAAGCTAAAAGTGGCTTCCGTTCAGTGACCATGAAGTGAAATTTTAATGTAATTCAGACACGTGCTGAGTTTGAAATATGAATGTTATTAGATTATCCCAGACTTGCTGTCACCAAGTCTCATGTGGTGATGGTATAACAGATTTCTGTGTCCCTAATTATTGTGTGTCATTGCAATTGTATGATCATGGTTTTTTTTCTTTTGAAATGTTTCTCAGCTATATTTGCAATTAATTAATTTTGCCACATTGGGACAAGATCGCAATATGTTTCAAAATCCATCTCCTCAACATTCTCTCCATGATTTTTTTTTTTTAGTTCTTTTGATTATTGATTTCTTTCAATTCTGTTTTAGATTCTCTATCTTGAATAAAGGTCTTAATTAAAAAAAATGTATCAAATCTCATTACATACTATAGTTGAGCTTATTGTACATTAAAATTCCAAATTAAGATGACACAGCTTTTTTTAACCTGGAGTTTTTGAAATAATATATTTTTGCTTTACGCAGACATTGTAAATCTTTGTAAATACTTCCTGTAATGCCCTTCCATATTATTGCCATCTTGGTTTGTGTCAAATAAAGTTGACTCTAAGTACAGTACTTTGGTCAGCATGGCTTGATTATTTCTCTGGGGTCAATGACTCTTCATTGGGAAGAACAAAGGTGTCATGTTTCCAGATTTAGGATGTTTTCTGACTTTGAGGCCAAGCAACTGGCCTGGTGGAGCAATGGTGGATAGTATTAATTGCCTTCCAGTACTGGGGTATTGTCCCCTTGTTTTTCTAACATTGCATTTATTAAGAATGTCGATTTCTTAATTGTAGCCAGAAGTATTCATGGCAACTGAATCTAGTTTAATTCATTAGTCAGGATCTGCTGATGTATCTGAAACTATATTGCTCTCAGAAAGACCATAGTTTTCTTCCATTCCACAGATAGTTGCTTATTTCAGTTGCTTATTTTATGTAGAAGGAGATGCAGTTTGTGTTACAGATTAAGGTTCAGAGACTTCTCTGCATCTACATTTTGTATTACTTCTATGAGAATGGAAATGTTGATTATTTTCTGGATGTAGTGTAAAACACTCAGTTTGCAATAGGTGTTCCGGAAGTAGTTCAGTGACTTAAAAGCAGCAATATGTATATAAGACTATTGATACTTGCCTTTATATAAAGCAACATATCCACATATATTGCAAGGTAGTTGATATTGGCATATTAGGTTTTAATATTTCACTTTATTGAAGAATTCTACTAAAAGAGCGAAATGTTCTGCTGAGTGCATTCACTAAGCAGTAGGTTCCTGAGGTCATTATTTCAGGGGACGGGGAGGGAGGAGTGGGAGTTAAGCATATCTCCCAAAATTATGGGTCTTGAGGATTCTAAATAATTGTGTAGTGTTAGAATGTTCAGGTTTCCACTCATTAGAATACTTATAATAGGAAAGGCGTAGGGATAACACTATAGCCAATTAGTGATTTTACTGAAGAAGACCATTCTTGCATAATCCAGTGCTTGTATAGTGTTAGCTAGAATTTCAGACACATTTTACATCATTAGGTAAGAGAATTAGATGAGTGAGAAGGCCATTCATGTACAGTTTTGTGACTGTTGCCTGTAATTTTCAGAGGGTAGAACAATTGCTTTGTCTGCAGAAGTTTCCATATTTAATCCCTGGCATCGCCAGGTAGGATTGGAAAGAGTCTTCTCTGAAGTCCCAGAGAGCTACTGTCAGTCAGTGTAGACAATACTGAACAAGATGTGTCAATCACAGAATCAGAATTGTAAATGTTCTGACTTGGTTTAAGTCAACTTCCAAGTTCCTAGTCATCAAATAATAACCCATTTGTGGTGTTACGTTTGCGCAGTGGACTTCCATTAACATATTGAACTCTGCTCATGCAGCATTGGATACAACACTGTCTATTTTCAATAATAATAATAATATTAATTAATTAATTAATAATACTTTATTATTTATACCCCGCCCATCTGGCTGGGCTTCCCCAGCCACTCTGGGCGGCTTCCAACAAAATATTAAAATACAATAATCCATCAAACATTAAAAGCTTCCCTAAACAGGGCTGCCTTCAGATGTCTTCTAAATGTCTGGTAGTTGTTGTTCTCTTCGACATCTGGTGGGAGGGCATTCCACAGGAATAATAATATTTTTTTATTTATGTTTTAGTTGTCACTGTACTGAAGAGTGGGTTAGTCAAATATTCCCCTTATAATTAGCATGGTTTGATTATTTTTTATGCTGTCTGTCACATTTTTGTTCTTTTCTCTTGAAGCTTCCTGATTTTGCTTTTCCTTAAATGAAAAAGTTCAATACATTTGTCTCTGATAGTATGTGATGTTCTAATCAGTTACATTAAAAATGAATATTTTAATATATCTTTATATATAATATAGCATACTGACTATGACTGAGATGTAAACAACAAAGTCACCAGTTCAGATTTCACCTTCGCTATAAGCTCAGTCACTAGGTGATATTAGGTAAGCCACACTTTCTCAGCCTAAACACCTATCTACAATCTTTGTGATAAAGACCTGTCAAGTAGGATAATTAGCAAGTTTACTGTACTAATACGTAAAGCATTTTGAAAACACTATAAGCACTATATGAATGATAAGTATTACTTGAATGCTCAGGCAAAATTTATTTCACTGAAAGTGAACAGTGTAAAATACACTCAAGACATTCTAAGACCATAAATGAAATGTTCTCAGTTCAGTTTGGACACACTTCTATTGTAAATTGTAATTAAAGTTAAGCATTTATTTAGCATGTTATGCTGCCTGTCCATCTGACTCATAATCAGTTCATGATACAGCTATCCATGTCAACTCGGCACACAACACTTAAGAGAGCTCTTACGGGTCTCTTGGCCAAGACTGGGAATGCCCAGTTCCAGTGCAGGAAGGTATCTCTCTAGATACCTCAACATTTGCCCAAATCAACCCAAAAATCTGTGTGCACATACCAGTGAAACCCACCTTTTCTCACATGTATGAGATAAGAGTTCTGTTATTTGGGCAAGGTGTTATTGCAATTCAGAGGCATGATTGTTGACATGGGTGTACTTACTGGAAAGCGGGGAGAGGGTTATTTTGTCAGAAAACTGGCCTACCCAACTGCTACAGTGTTGAGCGCTTTTCCTCTTCTATGATGTCTGACAGGGGTGCCTCCGAGGGCTCACTCAAGGGATTCCTCCGACTCGGTAGATGGCCGAGCCACTCCAACAGAGAATGCTGTTCCACCGCCACGCATTGAGAAGCCTCCTGTGTTGCCTTTCTTCAACCGCCCTCCTTCTGCACTTCCTCTCATGGGGCTGCCACCTCCACCCATACCACCCCCTCCTCTTTCCTCAAGCTTTGGGGTTCCCCCTCCCCCTCCAGGAATCCACTACCAACACCTAATGCCCCCTCCCCCTCGACTTCCTCCACACCTCACTGTGCCACCTCCTGGGGCCGTGCCACCTGCGCTGCACCTCAACCCAGCCTTCTTCCCTCCACCCAATGCAGCAATGGGGCCCCCGCCAGACACCTATAACAAGACCTCTGCAGCATACAACCACAGCAGGTGAGAGCAAGCCCATTCCCGGGAATCTGAGAAGAAGAAGAAACAAGCCTTGTTTAGCAAGGCTGCAGACCTAATTCTCCAAGGGCTTGGTTATTTTGTTTTTATGCAGAGTGATGGTTTGACTAGACATGAAACCAACACCTTCTCATTGGTGGTAGAAAATGCCTCGCATAGCTCTAGGGCACGACAGCTGACAACTTGGTTCTTAAAGGATGCTACTTAATGCCTGCTTTGGGGAGGGGGGCAGTACCTGGTCAACCACACATTGCTCTTTTGGAAGGCCTTGAATTGCCATGTTTATGAATAAGGAACTGTGCCATAGTTCTGCTTGAAGCTGTTTATCCTCTGTGTGTGATGGGTGTGTGTGTTTGTGTACTACAGCCGGGAACTGGGCCCATTGCCACCTCCTGTCAGTGAAGCTGAATTTGAAGATATCATGAACAGGAATCGAGCAATTTCCAGCAGTGCCATTTCCAAAGCTGTGTCTGGTGCCAGTGCAGGTAACCAGAGCTGGCTTTTGCTACCTCTTTCCATTTCTCGCTCCTGGCCTCATTCTTACCATGCCGCCTTTGCTCTGTTATATTGCAGGGGACTACAGCGATGCCATTGAGACCCTGCTCACAGCCATCGCTGTGATTAAACAGTCACGTGTCGCAAATGATGAGCGGTGTAGAGTCCTTATCTCTTCACTCAAGGATTGTCTTCATGGCATTGAAGCCAAGTCTTACAGCATGGGCACCAGCAGCAGCTCCTCCAGGTGAGCTTCAGGCACAGTTATTGCCAAGTAATCCAGCTACTGTCATTCATGTTGCTGATGAGCGAGTCTCAATTGTGCTCTGGTCCCCTTCCTGGGCTTTGTGCAGCCAGGTAGGAATAAGTGCTTTTTGTAGGGGAAAGGGTCTCCTTGTTACAGCTTGCCAGTAACTAGATACCTCATTGTTTTCCAGAAAACGACACCGGTCTCGGGATAGATCACCCAGTCGGTCTCGTGAGAGCAGTAGGAGGCACCGAGATGTGGTCCATAATGAAGATCGACATGAGGACTATTTCCAGGAAAGAAGCCGGGAGCATGAGCGACATAGAGACAGGGACAGAGAAAGAGACCGACATCACTGAGAGAAGTGAGAGATATTTCCAGGGTGCTTTTCCTTTCCCATCCCCTCCATCCCCACCCAGTGTATTTTTCTTTCCGAAAAGAGCACCCTTCTCTTCAAGTTGAGTATCATCCCTCTTGTAGTTGCTGGCCAGGTAAGGTTGATTCCCCTTATGCTCTGGAAGACTTTCCATGGCATAATCTCACACTTCTCTTCAGTGAGTGGAATGGTCATGCATGGATCTTAAACTACCATGGCAAATGCATACTGTATTGTGTTCTCCATGCAGTATGTTCTGCTAGGTAAGATTTTTCAAAAATAAGGGAGTTGTCTGGGACTTGCACTTTGAGTACATGCTTGAGCTGTTTATTTTCTAACTTAGTAGATTTATAGTATATTCAGCTGGGGTCTGAATAACTATGTGTCTCAGGCCAACTATGCAACTTTGTCAGGGTATACTTTTCCTTATTCCTTGTACTGTGACCAGTGGATTATTTCTGTAGGTTAGAATCAGATGCCCTGGTAAATGTGTCAAGGGCCCAGTCCATATATCGCAATAAGTCCTGGTTACTGTGAACTAGTAGCATGCTAATGCAAACTGCTCAGTAGCTGCCAGTTTGCTGCTGCCCTACCATGAATGACAGCAATTAATGGCAAGCCAGTCTCCATGGCTTATTGCTCCCATCCATGCAATGGGAAGAGAAGCAAAGTGGGAGTGCTTGGGCAATTTTGTTTTTAAGTTTGTGCAGAAAGCTACTTTTGCCCTTCCCGACTGTATTGATTGTGTGTAAGGCTGTACCTCTGTAAGCATTAAATTCAGATTCAGTCATCATTAGTGTGTTTGATTTATGGAATCCCTGCTGAGCCCAGCTATGACTCACAGACGTAACTATCTCTTTGAAGAGTTTTTACCGTCTCTGTGTTCATGTTTGCTGGTCTTGTTTGCCTCTTTGTAAAGCAAACCAATAAACCCACCAACAATTCCAACTGACTCATATTACTTTGAATTCTCAAACCTAGCTTGTAAGGGAGAGGTATAATGGAGAGAAATTGCCAAAAAAAGAAGAAAAAAGTTCACATCTTTTATTTCAAGAGGGGCATCACAGACTAGTATTGGTAGAATAATTTCTCTAACTTGAAAATTAGCCAATTTTTTTCAGTGGCAATCTGCCTTGGGTGCCCTGGAATAAAAAGTGGAGTAGAAACTACAAAAATAAGTAAAACATAGCCTCCTTGCAATCTCACCACCCACTTTGCTTCATGAATGTGATTAGCACCTAAGGTGGCAATGAGAGTCTGACTTTAGAGTAAGTTTGATTCAGTGGGTAAAGTGTTGAGTCTAGTCCTGTTCAGCCATGAGCTAGACAAGCCTGTAGCCTTGGTTCCCTATTGCATGTGGAAATAACTGTGACTTCCCCATGGAGTTACAGTCCAGGGTTAATGGGCAAAATGCTTAACAAACCTCTTTGAAAGTGCTATAGAACTTACTAGCGTTTTCAATTTTGTTTTGTCTCTTTCTAGGAGCGTGGGAAGCATTCAGTGTTTTTATGGACTCTTATCTCCTCTCCTTAATCAAGACTAAAATATGGAGGCTTCTCCACCCCCTCCTTCCCACTGCCCTCTGCTCTTTCCGGACCCCTTGGAAGGGACTTTGCCTGCAGAACTCCATCTGGCACACCATGGTATTGGGACCTGAGCTCTGCCTGTGTGCTGCCGCTGCTGCTTGATGGAGAAGCACTGAATGACTTGGAGGGTGGGAGGGGTTGGTTGTCTGAGCCACCGTGACCAGGGGGCCACTTCAATCCATGGATTCTTGGACCCAAAGAGAATGGTGCTTTCCACAGAGGTCTCGCCTCTTTCCTTTCCGTGGCTTTTTTAGGAGCACTGGGGAAGGAGCCCATCCAGCTCGCCTCCTGCGAGAAAAACTGGTGCTTCAGCACAGTATGAGATGTCTGACCCTATTCTCCCTGGAACTCATGTCCACGGTCCACACTGCATTGTTTTCTTAGGCATCAAGGCATCCATTCCTCCTTAAATCTGATCCTTTTTCCAAAGCAGCTTCAGTCTCGCCCTCCAGCACCGTTGTACACAGCTTAGAAAACAGTATTTCCCTGCTAGGATGAAAGGCAGGCTGGCTGCTTCTTCGGGTCACCCCTCTTCTCCCTTCCTCCTTCAGTTGCGGGAAAATGTCACCTTTCTACCTGGCTTCTTCTAGAGGGGCCTGCGTTGGTCAACCGGCTCGCAACATTGAATCTCCCTTTTAAAAATAGATCTGGCTACTGCAGGTCCGCTTTCCACTGATTTGCTAACCATTTTCCTCGCTTTGTTTCATGCAATAGCTGCTCCAGTTGTAACTTCTGATGTAAACCTTTGTTTCTGGGGCCAGCCCCTCCCAGATTGCCGCCTTCCTTGTTGTAGAGGAAGTGTTGTGAACGGAGACCATAGAATGGAAAGGGGCAAAGTCAAGCTGGGGCTACCTGGAAGTTACCGAATGCAGCACACCCTGAGCATTTTTAAAATTCTATGTGATGTACTTGTTGAACGTGTTGATTTAAGGTCCAGAGCTTTCCTTGGCCCCTGCCTCCTTTTAAAAGGAGTTCCTTTTTGGAGTGGTTCACTCATGAGTTTGCTTCAGATAGCACCATACCTCACTGATCTCTGGCATGCCAGTCTAGGGAGACGATTAGAGACAGTGGGAGGCGTCTCTTCACACCACCATATTTAGCTGTGTTATGTAATCGTAAGTAGGGTTTCTGGAGCCACTCTAGTCACCAGGCAGCCCTTTGAGACCAGTTGCAGCAAAACCTGTGTGTTCGGAGCATTATGGGACAAAAAAAAGCACCTGCAGAGTTCTTGATTAAACTCTCATCTTTGAGTTGTAACCCTTCGGGTGTTCATTTTCAGCTTTCATTGCTCCACCCTAGGCCTGAGCACCCAGTTACTTAAAATCAAGGTAACCCGTTACACCCTGGAATATGTAGTCTCCAGCAACTGGATCTCGGTAGTGAGGCCAAGCATCTGTTGTGTTCATGAACACTTAATGTGATTGTTCAGCTGCATGGTGAAGCCTCCCTTGTAGAAGGACCCTGTTTTGTCTCACAGAACAATGTTGTGGCCTAAGGAGGACGGGGTGGTGTCTGGCAAAGGATGTTCTTGTGTGATGTGGCACCTCCTTTTGTACTGTTGATCACAGAGGTGCTCAGCTCTAAATGTGGTTTTTTTAAAAATAAAACGGGGAAAGTTGTGTAAGCAATGGAGTGACAACTTAAACTGTAAAATATATTAAAAAATTGATGATTGGAAAAGTTGCTTTTTACATAATGGACATTTTTAGTTTGTTTTGAAATAATGGAAGTAAGAAAAGAAATAAATGAAACAACAGAAACATAGCCTTGGTTCCTCTCAATTCACCCACCCCTGTTCTTCGTGATTTGATTTGTTTGTCTTTTTCTGATAGGTTGGAAATTGTGTAATAAACTTGATGATATTGTCAATCTTTTATACTGCATTGTATGGCTTCTTTTCATTTTGTAACTATTTTGAATGCTGGGTGAGCTGTTTTCTAGAATCTCCACTAAATATGAGCGAGGTGGGGTGGGGGGAGACCTTGATATGGAAAAGAAGATGGATAGATAAGACAGGTGCCATATTTTGGCTGGGTAGTAGCCCTTGTACAACCATGGTTTTATGTATTGCTAAACTAGTTCCAAAACCACTTTATGTACACATATTAAAATGATTTTTTAAAAGCTTATATCTCTCAGTCATCTCCATTTAAAGGGGGGTGTCTGGTAGCAAGCCAAGGAAATATTTGAGACCCTTGAGAATTTCTGCCAGTGTAAAATAAGTACACTGAATGAAGATTCGATGCTCAGCATCATTTTAAGTAGCTCCTTTAAAAAATATTTGCTCTGGAAATCATGAACAGAAATCACAGCTTTCATAAAATGGGATAAGCATTATGCTGAAAAGAGATGGGGAAATGAAGCCATGATGGAAACAGATGAAACTCAAACACTTTGAAAGGGGATTGTGCCTTTCACGTGAAATTAAATATTACAGGCAAGGATGCAAGGAAATATAATAGCATATAAGGGCTTTCTGTCTATGGCAGGAAAAGGTTCAGTTACAAGAATATTGTCAGTGAAATGTTTCTGGGGATCATATGCTTGCACAGATGGTGTGTGTTTCACCTTCCTGAAGGTTTGTCATAAAAGGGCATTTGCCTGTGACTGGCGGATGAGGTAGTAGTACTTTCAGAATGCAGCTTGAGTGGTGAACAGTCTGTGGGAGGGGCTTAATGCTGAGTGGGTGGGTTTACCTGGTTGCTAGGTGACGATTGTGATCTAAGGGACCAGGATTAATCTCAAGTGAGTCCAGATAACCGGCCTGATGAATGGGTACCATTCAAGTCTCTCGTTATTCTCACCATGACATACTCACTAGAATTTGGCCTTGTTAACGCGGCCAACCGGTACCTGACTGCTGAACCTTTCCGTTTCCAGGTGGCAGCCACAGGCAAGCAACTGAAGCCTCGCCAGTTGTGGGTACTGCAGTTCGTGAGCCCACAGGGAGCTGGGGCAGCTGGCCCAGGAGAAGGGGCTGGCCAAAAGCTTCACCTGATCAGTGCACTGAAACGCTACTTGGCAGCTGACCCTAATGGAAAAGTCACCTGTGACCAGGACAAACCAGGGCCTCAGACCTTCTTTCTCTTGCATCAGTATCCAGATGGCAAGGTGCTGTCTCTCACCCAGGCACAAGTGTCCTATCTCTCAAGTGTAGCTTATGTCCGATATTATCAGGCTGGGATTCTGGGTATGGTTGGGTGGGTGAGATGGAGGGCAGAAGGTAGGAAGACTGCTTAAAGTTGCCTCAATAGGGCCTCAAAACTATTCCACTATTGCCCAAATGTGGGCCTCTTGTTTTGCTTACAAATGTTTTTTTACAATTAAGAGGCAGGATTGAGCTCAACTTGCAGACTAGTTTGCTGTGGTGAGAAGCAGGGTCTTCGTGTGCAAGTTTTTAGATTCTTACGGGTAGGTCCAGGCAGCAGATTCCTGCACTCCAGTGCTGTAAAGTGCATCGGGAAGAGTGCAAAATGTCCCTGGATTCCCCCCCCCCATGGTCTCCTTGGGAAGCCAGTCACATGAGCCAAAGCTCTTTGCCCCTGTTGGCCAAACAGTATGATAGTCAGCCACTATGAGCTGAAGGGGAGAAAATGTGTCTGAATAGGTGTATCCTTCACGGTGCCCTAGCCACTTCCCACCCACAACTGGAAACAACTGTAGCACAATGGAACTTAGGTGATCATGGCAACTCCATAAACCCAAAGGTGTAACGTAATTGGTGTAATGATTCCTGAATTTTATTCTGCCATGTTCTTTGCTCTCGCTGAGAGTGTTCCTGCTTTTCTTGTCTTGGGCAATGTAGCTGACCAGACATCCTACCCTCCCTGCAGGTGTCCTTGCAAAATGAACAGTCCAAGCGCTACCTTGGTGGAGCAGAGGAGAATGTCACATGCTTTGCTCAGTCTGCCAGCGAAACCGAAAAATGGACCCTCCACCTAGCTGTGCACCCCAATGTTGCCATGTACAGCCCCAACAGGAAGCGTTATGTGCGGTGTGATGATAAAACTGGGGTGTTGCGCTGTGACCGTGACATGCCCTGGGGGGCTGAATCAGTCATCACGATCTACTATGATTTCAGAGGTGGGTGGTGGCATTTTCCTATTTTGTTTTCAATTGATATGTGAATTTTTCTCTCTAACACTGTAACACACATCTTTCCCCCCCTTTTGTTGGGGGGGGCATGTTAAAGAAGCAAAACAAGCTTTCACTCGGCTGTAGGGTTACACATGCAAACACACACAGTAATTCCTATTGCAGATGACTTATAGCTACCATACTAACAAGAAAGTTGCTTCCTCTGAACTAAGGATTGTTTAAAGTTTTCTGTTATCCTCTCCAACTATGGAGCAGACACCTGGGGTAAGTCTGAACACCTGGAAAGGCTTGAGAAATTTGAGAGATGGAGAACGTATGTACCTGTCACAGGCTTTCTCCTCCCACAGTGAGAAAGTTGCTGCTTTATTCTACAGATGTGTGTCTGCTTGTGATTTTTCCTGTACATGAGGATTTCTAAGTGCTACAGATAGAACAGGTGGGTGGGGTGGCCTGGGAAGGCAGAAAGTGTTTCTAAGTGGAAGGTCTTAATTCAAAAAGTTTGAGTTACACTGCCTTATTTACACATCTCTATCCAAAAGCCACCCAAGCACCTTCTAAGATAGTCCTGTTATTGATGTGTGAAAAAGTTCAGTTTGAGTCATTTGCATCTCCTCCAATAGGTCTGGAGTCCAATGGTGAGAGAAGGCAATTTTCCCCATACATACCAGGTGAATTCAAATTCTGTTTACCCAAGAAGTCACTGTGGCTGGCAGGAATTTTGATTTCCTTAACATCATTAATTAGCTTGGGTAATTCTTAGAACTACTAATTGCCATATGCAAGACTTTCTGGTAAGTTAGACACCAGTGCACACTTTCCAAATAAGGCAAGAAAGGGAATTGTCTGTGCAGAGAAGTTTCCCAAGTGCAAATCCTCTTTCCTGACCGTATTGATGTTGGAGGTTCCCCACTCTCCCACACACACTTTTAAGTGAAATTGCACACCAGGCTAAAGACTCTAATACAACCAGTTTTTAAAACATGCATGTAGTGTGGATAAAGGTGCATATTAGTGCAGATGGGAACACGACTTCAATCCCAATCTCAGCCTGCATGTGCCCATGGCACATCTCACTATACCTGGATTGGGGCCATGGCCTCTAGCTTTATCAAGCACACACGTAAATCCCCAAAGTAACTATGCAAGAAAAATAGGAAACAAGGAAACAAATGCAGTGTCAGCACCACCAACACTGTACAAAGCTGAGACCCAATGAACCTCAACTTGCCTATCAGAACAAAGCACAGGGGGCTGTTTACACAAATGTACAAATGATATATGAGATTCTGGGCAAGGGAAATACAATGGGAAATGTTAATGTTAAGGGTGAACAGGACTAGGGTGCTCTAAAGGGTTGGTGTTTGGAACTGCAGGCAGGGTGGGTCTGTGTGACAATTCTGCAGTGATGCTACTTTGTAAGACAATTGATTTGGAGATTGTTTTCCAGGACTGAACATCAAGCTGCTGTCAACCTCTCATCTCTCTTGCCTTTGTCTCCAGTAAAGAAGTATGGATTGAGGAATGGGGCAGGCAAACTGTTGGCTTCCAATGGCTCACTGGTGCCAGATGTTACCCCACAAACTTTGTACTCCCTGGAGGTGCATGGCGGCTTGGTCGCTCTGCGGGATGAGGAGGGAAAGTACTTGACTGGGCGAGAGGGCAGCATGAGAACTGTAAAGATGGACAAACCTGGACGGGAGGAACTCTTCAGCATGGAATCCAGCCCTGCCCAGGTCTCAATGCGCTCTTCTTCTACTAACAAGTTCATTTGCTGCAGGCCAGGTAAGTCAGGAGAAAACAGCACTATCTATATTGCATTGCACTTTGTGAAGCCTCTGCAGCTGATTGGCTGTTCTGGTCTGATGAGATGGAATGTTTGTGACCATTCCACCTGCTCAGAAAATGAGGCACAGTGGTGGTCCACATTTTGCAAGCAAATGGGGCAATTGTCAGTTTGGCTGGGTAAAACTGAGATAAGACTGACTTGGGAGGCAGGGTAAAGGCTGGGAGGAGTTCTTAGAAGGTAGGTAAGCTTAGATGCTGGGACCTCAGAGGCAAGATGGCTGAAGAGAGGGTGCAGAAGTAAGAAGCAGGAAAAGGGCACATACAATTGAAGTAGCAAGGATCCAGTAAGATTACGGTCCCTGAAAAAAACCACAGCATTTCTTATTAAAAGTGGTGTGACAGAAGTGCTAGGGAGGCTAACCAGAATACAAGATGGCCAATCGAAATGGGGCTAACTAGGCTGTGAGCTGAAAAAGCAAAAACCCGAGGAAATGAATGGTGTAGCTATAGAACTGGGGCAAGAAGACTGGAAGAAAACCACACACAGTGCTTTGACTAGAGAAGCCCAGGATGGAATTCAATGTCACTTTAAGGCGATTGTTCTGCTTCCCAGATGAACTGATTTCACCTTTCCCACACACACTGTTCGGGGGTTGTCTTGAACTTGCAGAGCAAATTTGGGGGGACCATGGGAGAAGCCATGTAGCCAGAGATCTTCCATGGGGCTTCCCTGGTGAGACAGGTTACTTGAATCCACACTCTGCATTCCTTTGGAAGAAATGAAGTAGAGCAAGCCAGCAACTTACGGCACATTTAACTTGTGCACAATTAATCCAGATCTGAAAGAGGATTTGAATTTAGGCTTTCACGTGACGTTTTGTGCTCTTAAACCAGTCTGGCTCCAAAGATAAAGATAGGAAGGTCCAAATGATCCTAGGTCCGTTGACACACAGACAATGCCCCCGTTCTCTGCACGACGTTTTTCTCTTTCGATCCACAAAGCACTGATTTCAGCCTGCAAGGAGTGGGCAATGGCATATGTAGGAATGCTGACCTGGGGTGTTTCTTCCCTGCCCCCTGCAGGTGCTGATCTCTACGCCAATGCTATGGCTGTCGGCAACACAGAGATCTTCCAGGTGCTGTTTGATGACACCACAAAGAAGGTCTGCTTCCGTAGCCACAGCGGCGCATATATGTCCTTGGTGAGTGTGCCTGCCACGCATTACAAGGAACAGCAGCAGTCAGGCAGGACCAGCTATTTCAATTTGTTTCCTAACTATGAAGAAGGACTGTAGCTCGTAGGTGGTAGAGCACCTGCTTTGCATGCAGAAAGCCCCAAGCTTTTTTCAGCCACAGCCATCCATTCCAGTCTTGTCCTCAACCTCCTTCCGACTATGTTCTACAACGGGCAACACTGAGACTAAGGAGGGAGGAAGCTGACAGGCAGCCCCACCCCACAACTGGTTGTGAGAATGTGGGGACTGATCAAGGGCAGAGTGAGGATGGTGAGGCAGAGCCCCTTTTGCCCAAGTGGATCAGCCTCTACTGGATACATCTGTGCCCATATTGTGGTGCACCAACTTATTCTGGAGTTCTTTTAAATGTGAGCAAGGAGGTGGGTGAGCTGCATCCTCGACATTTGGCTGCGAGCATTCAAAAAACAAAACGACTTAAGCTTGAAACTTGATGTAGTAGAGGCTTTGCCACCTCAAGTGTTCACCTAACTCTCCCCAGATGAAGAAGATACATCTGCGCTGTGTGTGTATTAATACAGAAAGGCAGGCTGCAAATCAATAAGATAATAATATAGCAAGCAGGGAACTGACAAAAGGAGGCTTGTTAAATAGCAGTAGATAACTCTTGGTCCTGGACTTGTTTGTTAATAACTTGTTTGTAAGGGTTGTCTCAATCCTTTTCCAAAACACCTTTAGTGTGGGTGGGGGGAGTTACTCTATTCTACAAAGCAAAGCAGGGCATTATACACAATCCTCCTTGTGGAAAAGTGAAAAATGGTTTTTTTGTACACTGAGGATGGAGAACCTGTTGGATCTCAAGTTGTTGTACTCAAATTCCTATTCTCCTTGACAATTGGCTGGCAGTTATTACTCCAACATCTTGAGGGCCTCAGGTTTCTCATCCCTGCCACAGATGAAATATGTAAGAGTGCAGTAGGAATGCACAACTTCCTGAACAACCTCTTCAGAAAAAGCTAACTGCTTAAGCCTGGAGGGCTGGAGACATCTTTTTCAGGTCTGCTATTCACTTACCTGGGAGTAAAACTTGTTGAACTAAATGAAACTTATAAGTAGAGTTGAAGGTGGTCTTCTGGCTGCATTGTTGTTCATGGTGTACACATACACTATCTGCTATGGACTGTGGTCAGAAATTTTGCAGATTTTTTGTTGTGCTTCAAAACCTATATTGTCTACATCTAACATACCATTTAGAAATCTTATAGTTTGGCTTCAGTCTGGGCTATGGTTCACACAGTGCAACTTGAAGTGTGAAGTCAACAAGAAAGTGGCTTTGAATAAAGCCAAGGTCCACCACCATCCCTATCTTGCTGATGCTAGAAACCCTCCCCTTTTGGAGGTAACTACTGCTGGACTAACCTCCCTGGTATTGAGATGCTCATGCATTGCTGTACTCTTGTGTTGCGTCACCCACCACAATGGGATTCTCAGTCTTGATGCAGCACCAAATACCTTCCACTGAAAATATATCAACATGGATCTCAGAACATAGCTGATAAAGGGACTGCAGCAGGAGGTTTCTATCAGACAAAGTAAGCCGAAAGCACAAAAAGCACTTTCCAACGAATGCTTCCTGTCTTTTACAGGGTCCTAATGACTGTATTAACAGCAACACCAAACAGGACAGGAATGTCTGGTTCGACATCCAGTACCAAGACCAAAAGGTGTGTCTCCGCATAGCAGACAAGCAAGTGTCCATGCGGCCCAATGGACAGCTCCTGGCAATTCCCAAAGCTGCAGGTACAAGTCGGTAGAGAGCTTCTCTTACAAGCACCAGGGCATCAGTGTGGACAGGTGAAAACAGCTAGGGTGGGAAGAGAGACTGCACACTGCCAGCTGCAAATTAGCTGTAGGTAGTTCTAGAGGAAATGAATGGAACTGACAGCCTTGCGCTAAGCTCCTAGATAGCCCTCTAGAGTAGGGTTACCAGACGTCCCGGTTCCCGGGGACAGTCCCCGGACTTGCAAATCTGTCCCCGGACAAATTCCGTCCTGGGAATGTCCCCAGATTTGCAAATCTGTCCCTGGGAAACGTGGCAACGGCAGCCTCAGCAGCCCGGAGCCAGCCTGGTAGCGCAGTTGGCTTTGGCTGGCTTCAGGAGCTGCTCGCTGCCGTGGCGCCCACCATTTTTCCTCGCTGAAAGTCCACATATGATGTATCTTGTGCACAACACATCATATGGGGACTTCCGGCGAGGAAAAATGGCGGGCAACACAGCAGCGAGCAGCTCCTGAAGCCAGCCAGAGCCAACTGCGCTCCAGGCTGCTGACTGCTGCTGCCGCCGCCACTGCCAAGGGGGAACCGGTGACGTCCGGCGGTACAGATCTTCTGCCCCCTGCCCTCTTTATTTTGGCCGATCGGGGGAGGCTCGGGAGTTGTGGGCGGGCGGCCGTTGCCCAGTTTTTAAAAAAACTCTGCGCATTTATGTTTTACAGGTTGCGAAAGAAGGGCTTTGCACCTTGCCTGGCAGAGGTACCGTGCACCTTGCGCCCCACCTGGGCAATGGCGCGCCACCCGCCCATGACTCCTGAGCCTCCCCCGATCTGTCAAAACAAAGGGGTAAGGGGGCAGGAGATCGGGGAAGGCTCAGGTGTCACAGGCGGGTGGCACGCCGTTGCCCAGTTTTTAAAAAACTGTGAATTTATGTTTCACAGGGTGCAAAAATAGGGCTTTGCACCTTTGTACAATATGCATGTGTGCTTGGGCCCATCTGTGCAGTTGTCCATAGTGGTTACTTGAATGAACTTTGGAGCAAATGCCACTGACAGTAGAAATCAGGATAAAACCCAAGGGAAGAAACAGTTTCATAGTATTTGAAATCCAAGCCATTAAAGGCTTTCTGTGCCATAAGCAGCACCTTGAATTGAGTAAGAAACACCAGAGGGAGACACTGTGAATGCTGGGGCCTGTTACAACACTCAGCCTGGCTTCTCAGTGTGGGGCGATTTCTCCTGATCTCTAGCACTGAAGTTGACTTTTCCTGGGGAAATGTTTCCCTCTTGAGAGCAAAAGGAAGGGTGGCAAAATAGTTCTCCTTGAAAGCCAGGTGCGGCCAATGCTAAAGGTTTCCCTTGTACCTTCAGGGAAGAGTGAAGATTTCCTGCTGGTGCTGGTGAACCGGCCACTGCTTGTCCTGCACAGTGATGCTGGCTATGTGGGTCTGTGTTCTGACATGAGGACATTGGAAGGCAACTGCGTCAGCTATGTTGCCAGCAGCCTGTCGCTCACCGAGGAAGGCTACTACAACTTCCAAATTGGTTAGTATGTTTCCAGGTGGGACTAAGTATATTCCAAGGGGTGGGGGTTTCCTAGTATCTGTGTGGCGAGAGAAACATGACCTACTCACAAATGGAAGCTGCCATCAAAGGATTTTTATAAACACAAGCCTAGTTTATACGTAGCCATAAGATGGAGCCAAAACTTGCTTTCCCAAACCAAAACAATGCAAGAGAGCGCATCATCACTATTTCCCAGTTAATCCGGCCCCACTTTGCCATTCGTTTTGCTCCATGACCCCTGGACAATCGTTTCCTAGGCCCAATTAAGGATAAACTACTGTTCAGGTTGGGTCATGGTTGATTTAGCTGTGATTCCTGTGTTACAGGGCTTTGGACTAGATGACCCTTGGTCCCTTCCAACTCTATGATTCTAGGTGTCGGTCATATTTTCTCTTTATACATGGTTTCTTTCTAAACCATACCTAGTGGTATTGCCATGGCAAGCACATCCTAATTACCCATGAATCTTTTACCTTGTAAAAGTCAGAGAGATCCAAGAGCTGGTCTTGCCACGCCTCTACCTTCCCTGACCCTCACCCTTCCTTCCACTAATTCTGCCACTTGACCTGCAGGCAGCAAGTACTGGGCTCTGGATAAAGATGGACAAATCTTGGTAAACAGTGACCGTCCCAGCAATTTCACCATCCAGTTTGCATCCTCCAGCTGCCTGATCATCAAAGCACCCAACAACAAGTTTCTTGTGGCTGAGCAAGGAGGCCGACTGTGGGCAGGGGCTTCAGATGCATCTGGAGCAACACTGTTCCATTTCTGAGAGCATCAGACCCTCCTCTTCCCACCAATAAACTTTTTCTGTGTGGGCTTACTTCATGCTTATCTCAACTGATGCCCAATTGGCCCATGTGTTAGACCTCTTGGAAATGACTGTTCCTCCGTAGATCCTCCCTCACACAGGGCATACTCGAACTCTAAATGAAAGCTCTGCTACTTTCAGCAGACCCAAGCCAGGACCCTTTCATGTGAATGTCCTTATGCAAAAACTTTCTGTGCCCATGAGCTCCCTTCATGCAGTTAGGATGATTTGCAAAGCCTCAGTTATCTTAAAGCTGTGTACCTCTCTTCAGCCCAAGAGTTTGTCTGAAGCTCCACATAGCTGCAGTAGTTTAAAAATAAATATTTATTCCAAGGATGCAGTAGAAAAACCAAGTATCACAAATTGTCAATACACACCAATAACAACACTGATTTGGGGGGAAGGGGCAAAAGGCCTGCTGCCTTTATCCCTACCCCCATTCAAGAAGAGGGCACAGGAGGTAACACAACAGTTAGGGAGGATGAGCAAGACTGCCCTCATGAGTCACTGCACACATGCTAGAGTCTTGAGTTGTTAGAATGTACCACACTGGGGAATTCAAAGGACACACCAGCTGCAGGCAAAGTCTGATTATTAGGTGGCATTCACTGGCCCATAGTCTTTTGACTTGCGAGAGTCAATTACCCAAGGTACAAATTTGGAATGGATCAATTGGCGCCCTCCAGGAGGATTGCAAGCTTAGTTAGGGTGTGTGGGTCTGTCTTCTCATGAAAACTGTTTCCAGACACTGGAGACTCTGCTAATGGTGCTCTACCTGAATGAGCTTGAAATGAGAAGTTGAGACGCCTTCTTTCAGCTTATTGGGGGAATTGGATCCACACCTCATCTTGTCCCGGCCACAGAAATGGAGGGTTCATGCAGCCTCTCTCCAATCTGAAGAGCACACGGTTCCATACATTGCAGCCCACAAAGGTTCTCAGTAAGAGTCCAAACTGCAGAAAATAGCGAAAAGTCAGGATCTTAGCAACAGCAACAGCAAATGCCTCTTCCTTCTTACCCAAAGTACAGTGGAACAGACTGAACACCTATTCCAAGGATGGGGAACCTGCAGCCCTCCAGATGTTGGAATCCAACTCCCACCATGGCCAGTGATGATGGAAGTTGTTGTCTAGCAACATCTGGGGAGCCCATGAGTACTTTATCCCTGTTCTATTCCATTGATTCCTGTTTGAAGAAACAAGCCAACCGACATAAATATATGATAAGTCACATGTGCAATTTAGCATTACATCATTGAGCCTGAATCAATTAGAAAAAGAACGTCAAACTTGCATGCTGTCCCACAACAGCCAACGAGGACTTCAGCAGGATTTTATTTATGTTCTCTATTTCTACTTTTAAAGAATCCTAGCTTAGCATTATGTCTGAACCAGGAATCCTGGTTTAAAACTCTGGTAAGTACCATCATAAATCAACTTCAAACTATGAGTTATGAAGTTGGCTTCTTAAACTGACCAGAGTTACGGTATACCAGTTTCCAGATACAGTAGTATAACAGAAAGGTTTGCATTCAACACAGCGCTAAGAAGAAAGATTTCTCCTTGTGCAATTGAACATTTCCCCCACCTGCATGCCCCTTTAATCTGCTCTGGGAATGGCATGGGGCACAGAAGTCCCAGTGTACTAATACTAATCCTTGCACTAGTGTGGCTATTTGGTTGAATATTGTCCAGTCTTTGGGGGACATTAAAGGCTAAGCTAACACATTTATTACAGCTTAAGCTAGTCCATGATAACTTATGCCATAACTAATTTGTTACTTTTTAATGTGCCACAGGACTTTTGTTGTTTTAAACCAGGATCCTTGGTTCCAACATGATGCTAAACGGGAATTATTTAAAATTGAAAGTAAATCCTTCCAAGTCCTCCTTCCAGCCATAAAGGAAGAGGGTATGGGGACTCGCACACTAGCTTGAAACTTCACTTAGACCTTTCCGTATAGCACTAAACCCAACATTACATGCAAATACAGTCAGTGCCTTAAAAAATAAAATCTAATCAATGCACAAAAAAAAATATTTCCCTAAAATTCCATAACGGTAAGCAAGTAAAGTACCTGGAGAAGGCAGCCAGAGTGAGAACACCCAGTAACAGCTCCACAGCATAGAAGAGGAGGAGGATAGCATTAAGGATGGCCTCCAGCCGCAGAGCATAAGTCTGCAGCAGCAGATAATAGGCTGCCATCACTGCTGCTGGAAAGGTTAAAGCCAGACTGATAGCAAGTGGCACTTTCCGTTGACAGAGGTTCCCTTTTGAGCCTGCCATACACAGACAATATGAAAAAGAAAATGCATAGACCTGTTCAGCATAAAAGCCACAATATTTGGAATCTGAGAGCACAAAATGAATAGCTCTACTTTTCAGGGATCAGTTCTCATTTAACTAAATAAATTTAAAAATTGTCCAGCAGCACCTTACAGACCAACTAAGTTTGTTCTGGGTATAAGCTTTCGTGTGCACGCACACTTCTTCCAATACACTGAAATAGAAGTCATCAGACCCTTATATATAGTAGGAGGGTGGGGTGGGGTATTTCTCGGAAGCATAGTAGGAGGTGGGTGATTGACTCAATGGGTATGTTGGCAACTGGACATTTTAAAAATTTTAAAAAAAACATTTTTTAAAATTTATTTTATTTATTTTGACTGCACCAGACCAACATGGCTACCTACAGGTACCTGAATCTGGAATCATTTAACAGAGAATAAGGAATGGGATTTTGCATTTAACATTTGTACTGTAGTTCCTAAGCTAGTCTCAGGTCAGGAAGGACAGACTGGATGAATGGGATCTCATATATCCACCCACATAATGTTGTCATGCCTCCTACCTACTCCCGAATTAGGGAATGTAACACAGAGCTCCCTTTTCAGCCTTTGGGCACCATTTCATTGGCGGCACCTATTCCAGTTCAGCAGAATAATTAGGAAGGCCTGGAATGATGGAGTGAAGGCACTGTCAGCAATTTACACTCTGCTGAACTACTCTACTCTCAAACACCTTTGTTGTTGGAGAAGCAGAATTTATCGATGAGTGAACCACATTAATAATAATAATAATAATAATAATAATAAATTTTATTCATATCCTGCCCATCTGGGTGGGTTTCCCTAGGAGTCATCTTTTCAGGTCAAGTGCCATCAAAGATGCTCACAAAATGGCAGGTGAAGCACACTCATGGGAACATTTTTATTGAATACTCACCAAAAAATATCCGGGTCACTTCAATCCCAAGATAGAGAAAAAGCATAATCAGGTCCAAAGCCAAATTGGCAGAGGGGTAGGGCAACAGGAGTCCTAAGCGGGTACACAAATGGACATATGCATTAAGAGAACAGCAAAGCCAGATGCTTCTTCCCATTTAATGAATCCTATATAATAAAGAGCCTCTGTCCGTACGTACCACTTTCCGTGTGTCACAGGAATTCGCAACTGCGCGTGCGTTCCAGTCACACACGGATTGGGTAGTACGGACCAATCCCGCCAACCGCTGTGGCAAAGGTGGCGCATAGCGCCGCAGCCCTCTGTCCGATACTCCTGCTGCCGGCTGCAGCACAGACCACTCCTGCTTGCTTCCCGAATAAGATCTTCGGGGACAGGGGTTGCTCCGCCGCCGCCGCCCGCCCCGCGGGCACACAATGCACAAAGAGAGCCGTCCGGGGCCAGGCAGAACGGGGGGCTTCGAGGCCTAGCGGCCTGGGACGGCCCATCCAGCGGAGCGCCGGTGCTCCGGAGCCCAAGGAGGGCCGCCCCATCCCCGCCGCCGCTGCAGCCACCCCCGGAAAACAAAAATTAAGAAGGGGGAGGGAGCCCCTCTCCACCCCCCAGCGGCCTCAATCGACCCGCCTCGCGGAGCGCCGGTGCTCCGGAGGCCGAAGAGGGTCGCCGCATACCCGCCTCCGCCGCCACGTCGCCCACACACTTGCGCGCGCGTGCACACACACACACACACACAAGCCCCGCCCATACAAGCGGCCGGAGGAAGGAGCTGGGCTTGGGTGGTGGTTTTTTTGGGGGGAGGTGCGCGCATTGGGAGTTGGGTGGGTGGGGGTCCCCCCCAGAGGCTTGGAAGCCTCACAGGAAAAAAGCCCCCGTGGGCGGCTGAAAGGCGGCGAGCTCCGAGGAGCCCTTTCCCCCACCTCCCTTCCCCCTCCTTTTATTTTATTTTTTTGTGGTGGAGTCGTGAGTCCAGCGCCCGCACCAGCTTTTCTCACCCCACCCCCAACGCCCGCCCCACGAGACACACACACACAACCACAACCAAGCCCCCACCCCCCACGCGCGCTTCCCCCCTCACCCTACCTTCGCAGCCAAGCCGCTTGCAACTCGCAACCAAGCCGCTTGCAACTCGGATGAGGAAGAAGAGGAGGCCCGGCAATAAACGGGGGGGAGGAGGGCGGGGGCCTCCACCTCCTCCCGCCGCCACCGCAGGGCTCGGAATCGCCGCCTCGAGGGGGGCCAGGAGGGTGGGGAGGTAAAGGGGTTAATGGGAGGGAGAGAAGGCTGGGGAGGGAAAAGGGTTAATGGGAAGGAGAGGAGGGTGGGGAGGGAAAAGGGTTAATGGGGAGGAGAGGAGGGTGGGGAGGGGAAAGGGTTAATGGGGAGGGTGGGGAGGGGAAAGGGTTAATGGGGAGGAGAGGAGGGTGGGGAGGGGAAAGGGTTAATGGGGAGGGTGGGGAGGGAAAAGGGTTAATGGGGAGGAGAGGAGGGTGGGGAGGGGAAAGGGTTAATGTGTTTGGGGAGGGAGATGCAACTTTTTTGCACGGGATGATGCGAGGTGTGTGGAGGGGGGAAGAGAAGAAGTCTGGCATATATACAGTATATATCCGCCTCCGGCTAGCGCCTGTTTTTTGCAACAGGCTTAATATACTAGTTCCTTAATAAAAGAAGAGTGTCTGATGTTGGTTAACATCTAATGTAGCAGCTAGAATGACAACAAACACTGGGACATGGATGGTTCTGAAAAAGGCTGTGAACTCTCAAGCAGCTAGGTGAGGAATAAATAATTGCACTATCCACTTTGTTCTTTCACTTTCTTCAGGTGAGAGCTACAAAGTAAATGCTTTAAAAAATCCTTCTGCAGGCAACCCAAACACATCATCCCTTCAAAGACTCACCTTTATAGACAAATATGAAAATCTCCAGCAGAAAATAAGTTGCGTAATACCAGCCATTCAGGAACAGGAGAATCTCCAGAGGGGTGGAGGAGAGCTGGCGATCTAGGAGGGGAAACCAGAACATGATTGTCTATGGGGTGCACATTTTGTGTTCCACTCTCACCTTCTCTCAAAGAGGAGCAGTACAAACTTTCTTGTCCCTCTTGTCCCCCTGCTTTAGAGCTGAATCAGAGCCAATGGCAATTCTGGTTTTCCCAGGACTGCCATTTGTTCCAATCTATCACAAAAGGTGGGTTTTCCCTTGGAAAGGAGCGGGGCAAGGGGTGTGAGTCAAGCAGAAACTGCTTGGACCGGGGCACAGCACAAGCTGAAATGTGGACGAGCCTTTACTCAAGAAGAGTCACATCACTGAATGCTGAGAAGCCAAGCAGCAATGAGACAGTCTCAGTTCTGTTCTAAACTCAGTCAACAGAGACCGGTGTGAGGTGAAGACTGTCAAAATGGAGGCCCTGAGATGACAACAGCCATTAGGGGAGGCCAGTATTTGTACACGGCTGGACAAGGGCACAGAACACAAGCCTTGTGTGCAGCCACTCTCTATTTCGCCTTTCTTGCATTTGGGGATGCACTGGACGTTGTGAGCTCAAAACTGGGATGCTGCGTCCTCACCAGTTTAGCGTGGAACCTCAGCACATGGTCTAACATACCTCAGGCAAAGGGAAACCAACCAGCAGCAGAGAATAAAAACCCCAGCCCACCGATCTGAACCCCTCGGAAGGGTCCAAAACCCCGTATCTGGGCAGCTTTGCACTGGGAGAGCGTTGCGAAGAGGCAGCCTCCCGCAGGACGTGACCCCGAGTCTACCACCCTCTGGCAGGATCTTTTTTCTGGGGGAGCTCAGCGTTAGGCTGAGCCAAGCGGCCCCACATCAGGCTCCGGGGGCACGTCGCCTCCCTCCCCTTCGCTCTGGCTATTCCTCCCGCCTGGGGAGCGCTTGGCGGGATGCCGTCGGATCCCCGTCGTCGCTGCCGGGCTGCAGCCGGAGCCCGGTTCCCGTCTCTGCTCCAGGGTTCGGGGTGTCCTGGGAGGCGGGCGGGCGAGCGGGGTGGAAATGAAGAAGAGCCGAGCCTTCCACGGGGATCAGTCGCGGTCACGTGACCTCGCAGCCCCCAGGGCCCTAGAATGCTGCCGGGACCCCGACTTACTCCGAGGCGCCATCTTCCATCGCCATGGAAACCGCTACGCAGGAAGCCCACTTCCGGCGAAGCTCACGGCACGGAAGCGGGAGAGGGCGGAGTGTCGCGCAGCCTTCGCGGAGGCAGAAAGGTCTGGGTTGGCGAGGCGCTCGCTTGCAACCAGCACGTTAGACCGAATGGACGCAGAGCGGAGCCGCTCTATCCTTGGTTTCTTTGTGCCGGAAGACCCGTTAGAAAGGCAAAAAGCTCCATTCGACACCGGATATCGAACCGCGTCTCTTTGGGGCGGAGGCCCAGATTCGGAGCGGGGACGGCGTCACCTCGTCTCCATGGTGACCCATGAATTCTACCCTCGCTTGCTCCGCGCGAGTTGTGGAGACGGGAAATAAACGCAGGGGCTCCGTTCTCTCGCCTTCTGACAAGGAGCGACACCTTTTCTTTGCTTGTTATGTAACGGCCCCGTTTTTCTTCCGCCCTTTCCTTACACGCACATTTTTATTTTAGATTTTAACAAGTTTTTTTTCCCGGGAAGTGGGGACAACATACACACACGTACATCATACAAACCACCTCGGATTGCTCAGTTCACATGGCCCAAATGGCACCTAGCTCGTATAGCTCCGAAAATCCACTCCCAAATCCACCACTTAACAAGTTACCAAGCATCACCTCCTGCCCTCGAAAGCATTTTTATTATTCTATCAAAGGCCCACAGCGTTCCACAATTAATTCTACTGTTAGGAGTCCTGCCCCACATTTTAGAGTACACGATTTCCTGGGTATTGTGCTTTAGGAACAAGCTTCTGTTCCCCCTCCCATTTTATTTTTTCCTGTGAATTTCATTATCTTACCCCAAACCACACGCATGCCCAGCGTAACGAAAACATCAATTTCTTTCCTATATTGTAATGTCACTAAATTATATGGTTTATTTTTAATACCAACAGCACAACACAGAGAACTGGTGGTAATAAATCAAGCCTTGGAATGGAAAGAACACCCTTTTATTACCACACACTAGAGGAAAAACAATAAAGCAAGATCACCACACTGGTTTCTGAAAAAGAGCCGATTTATTTTCTCACCATTTATAAAAATTAAAGTACAAAAGGGGAATCTAACAAGTCAATGAGAGTACATTTGCTCAGGCTGAATACTGCAAAGCCAAACCATAGTCTTTATGCCTTGTCACACTGTCAGAGGTACTAGTGAAGGCAGGAATCCTTTTCTGTCACAGGGGAGCTTAGGGCAAGGAAATATTCTCAAGGAGGAAAATGCAGCATTGCTACTCAGTGGGAGTTCTCAGCCAAATCTGTTTGGCACTTCAAATCGTTCCTCAGTAAGGCTGCAGCCAAATCCAGAGTGCAGTTTGCTGAACTGAAAGGAGGATTGTGGAGTGCTTGGAGACTGAGAAGCATATAGTAACAAGCAGGGTATCCACAAAAGAGCTGTTTCATTTATGGTAGCCTAATATGCACGAATGTAGGAAAGGGATGAAGTCATTTGACCACATGAGATTTAGAACTTGACTGTAGGAGACAAATTGTAGTGAGAGGAGGGGAACTTGCTGCAAGATATTGGTAAAATCTCTGTGGACATTCTAGCAAGCTGGCTTCTGCTCCAAATGATTCAGAAGCAGCTGTCAACTGCGTGCTTGTGCAAACTCTTTCCGTAGCCAAAGAGAGTCCTGGTAGAAACGGGGATCTCCCAAGTGCACAGCCGTCCTCTTATAGAAGTAGTAGTACAGCACAGCCACTGCAACCAATCAGAAATAAGTCACAAGCCAGCAAGGTCAACACCTGTATCAACTTTACTGGTTTTCTTACATTTAGCTTCACCATTATCCCCCTAGCTACACTCCCCCTGCTCCCTGTGCCATCTACTTTCTGTGGTGAAGCACAGATGGAATCAGCCTCATTGATAAATTTTAAAGCTTTGCTCAGAAGTCATGACACAGGGGAGAAATGAAACAGCCTCATACCCATTCTTTGGAAAACAAAAAGAGCCTGCAGCCCATCTGTCCACACAAAATAGTTGGAATTTTTCCAGCGGAGGTTCTGTGGGAAAGAAATGTATGAAACATTAAAGGCAGGAAATAGACTGTTCCTCCCAGAACAACACAAAACAATACCAACCATCCTTTCAGAATTTCTTCAGTGCCCCATCTTTCTACCAAATTCCATCAGAAACATGGCTCCAATTTTCCTACTCTTAATAATGAAATCAAATATCTTTATTACGGTCCAAGACCAGAAAGCAATTTGCAAAGGATGTGGTAGTGTAAGTTATCTTGTCTTACAAATAAAAATAGAAATGCGGGCCAATTCACAGAATTGATGCTTACATTTAAAACCATATTTCAGCCTCTTAGTGTTTAAAATTAAAGTTCATAAGTCTCTGCTGTCTATTATCGGACCATCAGGGTTACATTACAGACCCCGTTGCTGATATCACTGCTCGTCTTATTCTTGTCGCAATGTGACTGTATTTTGCCATGGGCCTTATAATTTCGGGATCTTTATCAGCCAGGAGGTGTCTGATATAGGTATCTTCTGAACTACCAGGTAGTTTACTCAGAATCGGTTCGATCAGCTCTTTTCTTGAGTCTCGATATAATGGGCAGTGTAGAATGACATGCCCAATGGATTCGATCTCGTTGCTATTACAGGGACATAGTCTTTGTTCGGAGTCTTGTTGTATCTTCCCTCTAGAAGAGCTGAAGGGAGGGCATTAAAGCGCGACTCTCAATAATTATGTATATATTTGGGAAGCAGCAACATTCCTAACTCCTTCTCTTGAAAGTTCAGAGATTACTACAATCTCAAATAAACATTCTAGAAACCATGCAACAATCCAGGACAATAAATAAGGCCTGTGGTATCCCATTGATTGGTGTGCCCCCTTCCTACATCCCACTCAAGAAAGCTTGCACATTTTTTCCAAGTACTGTATAGTAAACCAGGACTTATGCAATTGTATCTATACAAATATTTTCACAGATAAAATAAAAACCAAAAGTTGATCCACATTAAAATTAGACACAGTATTTGTTGAGCTTGTTGGAAAAAATGAATAATGATGTTAGTCCCACTAGAGAGTTTCCAAAACTCATGTTCCCAGTCATAATAGGCTACTCCAAGTCTTTCTTAACAGTTAAGCAACCAGACACCACAAGGGATGGATGCCAGCACTAGGAGCAGCTCAGGGAGCAAAGAAAGGTTAATCGGATCAGGAGATTTATACAGAACAACCAGACCTATTCTAGCTCTCAACAACTGATCACAGAAAAGCCTCTTAAATCCTCCTGCCTCACCAAGTAAGGTTTAGGAAAGCAGTAGTACCCAACTTTCAAGCTAGATTGCTTCATCTAACTTCAAAGATGAGATATTAATTCCCTAAATATCAGATGACAAGATACTGGGAATTAACTACTGTACATTATATACCATTTTGTCCAGTGTATTCTAGGTAGGTTTACCATTTACAAATAATGCCGTGCAATCTTTTAAGAAAGAGTAAAAAAAGAGATGGGGAATGAAAAGGAAAATAGGCACATTGAGTTATTTAAAATGGAAATGAGGCGAGATTGAAATAAATCTATTTTTAGCCTCAGTAAAGCACTCCCTCATCTAAAGAGAGCCAAAAAAATTCCACAGGGAGGTACTAGACTATTGAAACTGTACATATGAGAAGGTTTTTGCCTTTAATGCAGTGAATTCATATCAATGCAAGCACTGCTTTTGAATTTAAACATTCTGTTCCAAGAAGCCAAGGGTACTGTACCACAAACTTTTATGACTCTTTGGCAATATAGCACATCAATGGTAAGTCATTGCATGTCAATGATACCTGTTCCACTGAACAAAACTTGGACTGAATTGAAATATGTATCCTTCAGTTAGGCAACTGGGTAGCAAGACACACAAAGAACCAGGAATAAGGACCTAGTTTTTATATCACTTTGAAAAGTAAATCATACAGATCACAGCCTATTGCGACAATAGCAAAAAAGCTGAGTGCTTACAATGGATCAGGATGTCAAACAGAAAATACAGTTTGATCAACTAAAAGCTCAGAGACCAAATATACTTCCTGGCCACTGTTCCAAGACAACTTCTGCACAGCTTCCTGACACTTCCAAATACCCTGGAAACCTACAAATCTTTTGCCCCAAATACTTTTGTCCTCTTTCCCTTTAATTACCCAAATTACAGTGACCTCTGTCAAACTTCACAAATCTGTCCAGAAAAAAAGGTGAATGATATAACAGTTATTAAAGCTCAAGATATGTGATATAGGACAAATGCTCAGGCACACTGCCTAGAAGGACAAGACAAACCTAGGAGATAACTACAGAACCGAGCAAATAGAGCCAGAACAAATAATATATTGCTCATTCTATGTGACTTCAATGATCCAATAGGCTCACCCCAATCAACTAATAGCATAGCAAGATTCAGTGAAATAATGGACTGTGAACAATGCTGCAGCCAAGAAACTTACTTATACAGCCAATAATCAATAAATTAGAGAGGCCACCTTTATACACTAATGCCAGTACTGAGCAAATTAGTGAATCACATTCCAATACTCCATTTGTGTCCATAGCTGCAGCTGCAAATCAGCATGGGTAGTCATGTATGGATGCCTTTGACAAAACTGCAGATAACGTTTGGAAGTCTGTTATAAGAATCAAAATATAAATTTTCTTGTTGGCTCTTTTGAACAAGACATCATCCTTCCTTATTGTTGGGATTGTTTATTTGTTTTTGCTTCTTAAAATAAGGAGTCAAAAGATTAAGAAGAGATTATGGTGCAAGCATATGGAGCAGTGTAAAGGGATACAAAGTTTATACATTACATAGAAAAGATGTGAAGACAGCATGAAGGTGAAATGTGTTGGTGCATAAAGCAACAAGAGAAACCAGGAAATTGGGCAGTGGGGGGAATCTGAAGGAGGAGCTGTTGCCTACACAGCTTCCAAATCTTAAAAAGTGCCAGTAAACCAAGTCAAACAAATGTTAATAACCACTCAACTTACACATAATCACATGTACACAACAAGCTTGCACTCAGTAAAGACCATAAGAGGGCAACTGTGATGGAGGATGCAATACATTAACTTAGGGTGCTTTGTGTGATTTGCTATCACATGAACACAGTATTAACAAAACGTACAATAGACCACTTAAATGACAACTTAGGCAATTATTGCAAGGCCAATCATTTTTCATGGATCTCAGACACAGATATCTAAAAAGAACAAATTAATGTGAGCAAAAGTCAGTGTAACAAGATGTCTGAAGAAAACAAGAATAATGGAGCACACTGTAAATTATGCTCATCAAGAAGAAAACAAAAGTATGCTTGTTCAAAAAGATCTTAGAAAAAGAAGTGATTGGTATGTATGCAGGAAGTCCAGGGTGTGATGGTGAAGAACGAAGGACAGCTGAGAAAAACAGAACTGCCCAAAGGGGAAAACAAACACTGGTCAAAGAAGACTGTAAGGCCTCCTGTATCCAGCTAACCATATCAATAGGAAATTCTAGCTTTATACTGACAAGATTCTGAAAGGTTAGAAGGTGAATTAACATGCCCAGCCACAAGAATATATTGCATTATAACAGTTGCAACAGCTAGTTTATCCTGTTGCATCACACGAGCTTTTAAATGTCTTAAATACTATTTGGTTTATCTAATCCAACTCCTTCCCAGGTCTTTATTTCTGCGAACTCCTCAACCAACTCAATGAGACAGCTAAAAAGGTAAAGGTACCCCTGACCGTTAGGTCCAATCACAGGCGACTCAGGGGTTGTGGCGCTCATCTCGCTCTATAGGCCAAGGGAGCTGGCGTTTGTCTGCAGTTTCCGGGTCATGTGGCCAGCATGACTAAGCCGCTTTTGGCGAACCAGAGCAGCGCACAAAAACGCCATTTACCTTCCTGCCAGAGTGGTACCTATTTATCTACTTGCACTTTGACGTGCTTTCGAACTGCTAGGTGGGCAGGAGCTGGGACCGAACAACAGGAGCTCACCCTATCACGGGGATTCTGCACACATTATTTATCACACAGAAGTTGGTACAAAAACCTGAGCTTCTTTTAAAAATATAACGGGTGTTGAAACAAATTTAGAAATCCACTGGTGGTGTTTGCAAGGGATTCTTAGGGTTCAATAGAGAGCACTTCTATCTCTTCCACAGCTACCTGTCCTAACCTAACCTGTTAGTTTCTTCTATTCATCCCTACTCTGGCACAATATTTCTTCCATTTACCATACTGCTTTTTTTGTTACACCCAAACCTCCATATTAAACTACACAGTGCTAAACCTGGGGGAGCATAAAATAAATTTTGTTTCAACGTTTTCTTTGCTTGCACAATTACTCCTATATTCAGAATTTGGGCTTCCTAGATAACCAGTATAAACAATTCTTTCCTGCCTTACCATGACCCAGATGTGGAAGGATATGCTCAAAGCAAGGTATGTTGCTGACAGGACAATGGTCCCTTTAAATTTCTGGAACAGAAGATTAACCAGGCCAGCCTGGAAGACGAAGGTATTGAAGAACATGAGGAAGATGATGATGACATTGAAGAGGATGGCAATATCCTGAATGCTGTAAGACAGGCAGACATTTTAATGAGACAGAGATTGATGGATACGTTATACACAGAGGTGTACCTAGGCTCCTTTGCGTCCTTGGCAAGGAGCTATATCGTCACACACACACCCTGGTCCCTTGCACGGTTGCATTTCTCCACCGAAGCACCAAGAGCCTGCATGCTTTGCCCAGCCACCCATAGTATTGGAGGAGTGGCCTAGGGAACACACAAACAGGCGAGCAGGTTCCTAGCCACTCCAAGCCAGAGTGGAGAGGCACAATTTTTGTGCACAGACCCCAGGCCTGGCTCCTTGGCAGGGGCCCACCTAACCAACTCCTAGGTACGCCCCTGCTTGTGGCTCTCCAAATGCTACTGGACACCAGCTCCCCACCATCACTCATGGTCAGAGATAATGGGAGTTGTGGTCCAGCAACTTTTGGAGGGCCACAGGCTCCCCACAATTGTGGCTAAAGTCTAGTACTTGGAGAACAAAAAGCACATTAACATATCTGCAGAAGTTTTCACTGTCCATGCTGCCAACTGAGACAGTCCACCAACTGCAGAGGAAAGGGAACCCCAAAACCCTTGCTAGAAGATTACAATGGAAATAATACCTGCTGCAGCTACCTCTATTTCCCACCTGCTTATCACTCATTCTCATAATCTGGGTGTAGAACTTTATGCAACGGCAATTGAGCTAATAGCTGCTAATACCCACAGAGAAAATATAGAATAAATGGATTATAATAGCACCACCCTTTTAAAAAGATCATTCAACACAATACAGCCTATTAACTGCTGATGCTTCAGGAGTAGGGGAAGAATAATAATTTTCTTGGTATCTTTTATTCTACTTCATAGGTCCATTCATCTCTGGCACTCTTTTCTTCCCGTTTTCGAATGAAAGTGTCCCAAGAAGAGTAGAAACAAACAGAAAGTGCATTCCTGTGCATGTTTACTCAAAAAAGTTCCACTGTGTTCAATGTGGCAGATTATCTGCAATCCTAAAGACATTTACTTTGGATCAAGTCCTATTGTATATATAAAGGCTTAAGCTGCAATTCTATGCACACTTACACAACAGTAAGCATGACTGAAAACAATGGGACTTCCTTCAGAGTCCACATAATATATAAGATTGCACTGTTGCTCCTGAGTAGACATACTAACCATCTCTTCTCCATTCCAAATCACTTATTTAAGCACTAGACTACAGTTCTATCCAAGGACCTGAAGAGTAACCACATTTTATCCCTACAGCTTATTTAAGAGCTCATAGCACTGTTGAGCATCTTTTCAGAGACAAATGTATACAAGCCCTTTTAAAAAAACCAGACAGTGACAAGCACCCACTGTTGTGCCATACTCACATGAAAAGCACAAGCTGGATGACGGGCTCCATGCGCAGCAGCTCCGAGAAAGAGTTGACAAAGAGGTCATAGAACAGCAGTAGGAACTGCAAGGAAAGAACCAGGCTATAGTTGCTGGTTTGGAGCATCTTCCTTGCCTCGAGCTGTGGGACCTCAGTGCCTGCATCCCAGATGAGAAGGGCACCTCATGCTCACACAACAGAGGGATACAAACTTTTTCCTCCAGCGCAATCACTCATAGCTCCCTTTGGGCAGAGACCTCAAACCTGCAGAAACACCAGGTGATGGGAAAGAGGGAGAATAAGGTGAGCAACACTTGCAATAATAGCGAAGAGGCAAGTCTCACGTCCGGGGAGGGGGGGGGCGGGCATCACAAATCTGGAGCACACCACACACAATCTAGCACTAGAGAGCAAAGATAAACCAGTCAGAAATACAAACAATGAATAAGAATCCCTTTGTTGAAGAAAGACTGGATGCACCATTAACTGCTAGTGCCTAACACTGTTCTTGTAACACTTTTCGGTGATCTAAGAACTTTACTCCTGCTGACCCTCCGTGGCTTTTCTCCTATTTCTACACAGGGGAAAACAAAGCACGAGGGCTGACTGGCCACAGCCACCTCCAAGGGGCTGGAAAAGGCGCTTTTTCTTCCAGGGCAACGCGGATCAAGCGCCACAGACCTCATCTCGTTGGTGATCAAGATTTTGATCCGGGTCTGCGGCGCCAAGACACGCGATCTCGTTCCGTGGGCTCCCAAGCGCCCTCGACCTCACGCTCCCCGTGTTAAGCAACTGGGCAGGACAGGTCGGCTGGAGAAAGGCCCGTCGCCGCTCCTGCTCGCGCTCTTTGCTCCCGGCCCTCACCTGGCGCCGCCTCGCCTGTCCCCATGGAGACGGCGCAGCCGTTCAGGGGAGCGTAGAAAGCAGCCGAACCGGAAGCTGCCGTGCTGGCGGGTCGCGGTCATAGAGCTGTAAATGACAGAGCGGACGGAGAATCTCGTTGCCCGGATAGGAAACTTCCGCCCTGCCTCTGGAAGCCATTTATAAAGTCTTCCACGGGGCGGAGTGAATGCATCTGGGAGAAACCCATGATTCTACAGCGGCTTAGAGGGGACTACTTTTTTGATGCTTAGTTTAAAAAACAAAACAAAAACATTTAAAACATGGCCCAGCACACTCGGATCACATTTCATCATCTCTAAATTGTGTGTGTCGGGGTTCGTTGCTTGGAGAGCTGCTTATAACAGCCCTGCAAGGACACTATTAATGGTGCAGGTCAGAAGTAGCACGAACGTTTGCATTTGCAGGTTACAGCAGTCCGTAGACTCCACGCTACACTCGCAAATGTTTACAAGAGTGTGCGCGCGCCTCTTTCACCTGATGCAAGACCCGAGTTAGAAAGTTTATAGACTCCTCTCTTTGCTGCTACCCGGTACTTTTTGCTCGTTATGTGGGCATCTGCTTCCCAACTATAGGTAAAGTAAAATCTTCAATTTCTCCTTTGATTTCTATGAGCAGCTGAAATTCCGCGTGCAGACGACGACCGCTGGAGCTCTATTTCTCTATCTGTATGATACATGGCGCGGAAGGCGTGTTTTTTGTTTGTTGATTTTGCCTTTATTTACCCTTTGCTGCTGATCTGGCTTTTGAGCTTTTCTGGTGGATTATTACCACTTCGGTGCGAAAGAAAGAATTCTCCCCTCCCTTCCTTCCTTCCTTCCTTCCTTCCTTCCTTCGGTCTCCTTCAGCGCACTAAACTGGAACTTCCAGCAGCTGGAGTGGCATTCAACCATTTGATGAAATCAATTCCTGTTTACTGCCTCAATTTTAATAAATGCAGACAGTCGTTCCAGTGGAATCAGACCACCGGAAATCTATTTTTGTTTTGATATCACAGCTACAGAGCGAAATCCTGCAGCGCGATTTCAGCAGATTAAGGGACACCTAACGCCGCTGCCAGTCTACAATAATAACTTACTGGCGTGGAAAAGGGAGTTATAGAAAAGGTTGCCAACCTGACAAAGCTCCTCCTTTGCCTTCAACTCTTGCTGTGTGACAGTCAAAACTTCGTCACGTGACGCGTTTCCTATTAATACACCTGCATACATACCTGCAATATACCTATACCAGCTCAATTTGCCGGGCACTTAGGCATCCAGGAAGTCCCTCATCTCTTTGACGCAAGGGAAAACAGTAATGACGGGTGCACCTAGGTACATTGCAAAGGCAGAAGCAAACGAAGAGGCTTGTAAAGCATCCTTGAATTAGAACTTTCCCGGCTCGATTCCCCGCCGTGTTCATGCCGAGCAATATACTGTACAGTACTGTACAGATCTTGCCGAGAAAACTACATTTCCCAGAAACCCGTCGTGGCGTGGGCCGGGCAGTGCCATAAACTGCGCCTAGACTCTGGCACCCTGTCTTGAGTGCCTCCTGTCATGAGCAGAGACGATGGAGCTGAAGGGGACCTGGAGCTTTGGAACTACTTTTCCCGGCGCTCCCCGCGACTCAGGCGGAAGCGAGGTGTGAGCTGTTGCTTGTATTTCTCTGTTCTTTGGGTGCCTTGGCCGCAGCTGGGTCGCGAAAGCAAACCTTGATCCTTGTGTACGCGCAATCCCTCTTGCGGCTGTTCCCAGGCGCTTCCCTGCAAGGGGCGATCCCGCTACCCATTTATACGTTATGCTGTCTAGCAAGTGTAACTTCCTTATTGCTCCTCATATGTGCTTTAATGGCGCGGTCGGGGGTGTGCACTGGGCAGCAGAACCCGCAGTGCTTGAAACTCCTTGCAAGTTGCTCTCTGGAACTGCTGTGGGTTCAGCTTCGCTCGACAGCCTGGATCCAATAGATGTTTCGTGTGCTAGCTGAACAGAGATGCGACCGGGGATCCTGCAGCCCTGCAGGTGCTTCTGGACTCCAGCTCCCATCATCCTCAGCCACAAGGGGGAGGTGGCCTAGGTGATGGGAGTTGTAGTCTATCAGTATCTGGAGAGCAGCATGTGCCCCAGTTGTGCAAGGTAACTGTACTGTATGTTGCTTACGAAGGCTGTTGCCGCAGCAAACCAATTTATCGCTTAAATGCTAGCAGCTTTCTTGCGGCAGAGCACTGGACGTCACGGGACTTTGTGCTTTATTGTTAACTTTATGAGGCTGGAGTTGGTTCCTTGTTCAGCACGCGTGAGGGAGCAGCCTGAATGTGGAACTGACGTTTGCACACTTCTGCGCCTCGCGGTAAGCTGTCGGCAGCCGCGTTTCACTGCCAGCGCCACCCCAAGAGACAGCTTAGCATTCTCTCCCATCCAGATTTTTTTTTTTTTTTTTTTTTTGCATTGGCTGCCGTTATGTTCATTAAACCGAGCGACGGTGAAATTCAAAACTAAAAGACGGGGTAGTTTGTCACAAGTTAACTCTGTTCACCAGTCGATGCCAGAAATGATTCTAATTTAAAATATCGACCCACAAGTGCTTAAAGACAGTTCTCCGTCTCTTTGGAAGCAAAGGAAAGCAAATGCAGCAACCACCTGGTGCGATTTTCAAAAGGGGCTCTTTTGCATGGTAGTGCATCCGTGTTTATTAGTTCTTGTTACAGTGGCCATTTTCTCCTCTTCCCTTTGACCCTGCTGATACTTAGCAGTAAAACTATGAGACTGTAAGTAAAAAGGTTGATCATAAAGATAAACGATTCTAGTTGGGTAGCTGGTCAAAATATGTTAGCAAAACCATATTTTGAGTGAAACATTTCCAAAGTTGGCTGTAGTTTCTATGTATTTCCTATCTTACACCTACTTACCCTTGATGTTTACACTTCCTTTCCTAAGGGAGTTTTAATACTTTGTTCTAAATCTATTGATGGGTTTGTGTGTGTGTGTGTGTGTGTGTGTGTGTGTTGTTATGAATTTGTGGGGTGAGAGACACTCTAAGTTCCTGGGTCCAATAAAAGTTAGAATTAATCAAGGATTGAGGAGTTAAAACTGCCGAGCACTGAACCACTGGAATATTAATATTATTAACAACAACAACAACAACAACAACAACAACAACAACAACAACAACAACAACCGTTCTATACTGTCCTTCATCCAAGGATCACAGGGCAGTTTAAAATATAAAAGCACCATGCCGGTAGTAACAAACAAAAACACAGTAGTTACTCTGTGCTGGACAGCAGAGGGGTGTGAGTCCCTCCTCCTTCTAGAGAGGTAGTTAGGCCATTTTTCAGTTGCAGTGGACTGATGTAAGCAAGAGGGGAAATAGTTTTGGGTGGGAAGCAGATTCTCTGGAGAAAAGGAGGTCACAGCACAATGTGGGCTGACAGTTTGAATCCAACGTGGCAGCAATGGTAGAAACAGGGCCCTCCTGAACTGTAAAACTCCCCCATATAATTGTGGGAACTGTAGTTTGTTAAGGGTGCTATGAATTGTAGCTTGGTGAGAGGCAAACTACAATTCCCAAGCTTATTTTGAGGAAGCCATGAGCTTTGAATGTAAATGCATGGTATGAGTGTGACCCCAAACTGAACTGGCAACTTTAAACAATTTTTGTGGGCTGTGCCCCCACAGAAATCACACAGGACACAGCTGCCCAGCAGCTTTCACTTTTGCATCAGCACATTTTCCTTTTGGTGTACGTGGTGAGTTAATGGCACAAAAGTTTCAGTAGAGCTCTCCAGTTCATGAGAAGATGCTAGTAGAAGTTGCCAGCCATCCAAACTGAGAATCTGGCTGCAGTTAGACAAGAGACTTGTAAAATAATAATAAAAAAGACCCTAGATTGTCATTCACTTAACTTCTAGCCCACCTTTGCACTGTGAAGAGCTATGTTTCAGTCATTGCCATAGTCTTTTAATGCGCACACTCTGCAAACTTCTCACTTCTGTCTTGAAAGCAGAAGTTGGGATTGATCTTGTGACCGTTGTCTCCCTCCAGGACCCAGTGGTTGCAGGTGCAGCATCTGTGCAGGGCTGCTGGGTTGGTGGAAAAAGTCTGTGGTTTGCACCTTTCAATGTGGGGACAGTTCATAAATAAAGTAGAAAACTAATGTGGGGCTATCTGTTTTCTTATGCAATTGGCTGCAGTGACCTTTATTTTTGGCTGAAACTCAGCTTTGGCTCTTAGATCAAGTTGGATCCAGTAGTAGCCAATCTAACTTCACTTTATGAGTGCCAGTGTTGCTTACACAAAAGTTTGCCTTGGTTCACAGAAGAGCCTTGGATATCAGAATTGGACATAACACATGGTATCTGCTGCCTAACTAGATTTAGCTAAATTGGAGTTGCATCCTGCCAGATCATATGATTCATTCATTGTAGGTTCTGGTTCCTGATCAACAACTGCAGGACTGTCTTGTTTCCCTGGAAACTTTCTCTTCAGTAACATGTGTACTCCTGTGGTGTTTCTGTGCGACTTGACTTGGGGAAATATGGAATCATCAGTACCATTTACTTTCCAAAGGAAGCTGTTGAGCCTCCTTCTTTTAGTGGACAGGGGCCTGTAGAAGCCCCTGCCGACACAGTTGGATAATTCCTTATTACAAAGGAATTTCACAAATAGACTGGAAAGAGAAGTTGCTGAATTGCAACTGATTACCAAACTTCAAACCATGGAGAGACCTGGTTTGAATAGAGACATTGGATTCTTATCTCATTATACATGTCAAAGCTTTTTTTAGCTATCTCACCCCTTGCTTTTTCCTGCAAGACCAATTGTAGTCGTTAACTGTCGTCAACAGGTTGTTTACCTCACCTATCAGCTAATCACCCATTCCCATCACCCTTCTGAGTAATACCCCTCCCCACCCTCTCACTATATATAAGGATCTGGTGACTTCTGTTTCATGGATCTGAAGAAGTGTGCATGCACACAAAAGCTCATACCAAGAACAAACTTAGTTGGTCTCTAAGGTGCTACTGGAAGGATTTTTTTTATTTTGTTTCGACTACGGCAGACCAACATGGCTACCTACCTGTAACTGGAACAGTTGGATATAGTCTGTGAGGTGTGTTATCCCATTGGACAAGCTGCTGGTAACTGGTGACCTTGACTTTTGAGAGAATAGTGGTTAGAATGTGAATTGCCTTAACCAGCCTGGGGAAATTCCAGATCTACCTTCCACTTAGCTGTGAAATTTTGATGTTTCATGGTCTGTGATGGACATACTATTGAAATCAGTTCCTCTGACCCAGCGTCTGGGACTCCACCCTATTTTGGGTTACAAAACTTTGTGACAGAGAAGCAGTTGTCTGCTGAAGGGAGGAAAGCAGAACTAGGTAGTAAGGAAAGGGAGGAGACAAAAACCTTGCTGGTGCCGGAACCAGCAGATGGTTGGATAGCTTTTACAGCTAGCTGGTGTCTTGCCTTCTCAGGTGTGCTCCCTGTGAACAGAATGGTGCCCAGAGTCTCATTCTTGCTGCTCTCAATCCTACTGGGAATTCTGGGGATCTTGTGTGTGGTGTTCACAGTCTACTGGACCCAACACTGGCTTGGTGGCTTTGCCTGGGATGGTTCTTCTAAGATGTTTAACTGGCATCCAGTTTTCATGGTGACAGGCATGCTGGTCTTGACTGGTGCAGGTAAGTGAAAAGAGGATCCAATCCATTTCTGATTTCCCCTCCTCCAGCCCCAGTAGCAGAACTGATATTAACATCCTATATCCTTTTAAGTGTGTTTGTGAGAGGGGGGTTATTTTATTATGTATTTTGTGTTTTTATATTGTGTTTTTATGCTGCAAACCACCCTGAGATCATCGGATGAAGGGCAGTATACAAAACAAGCAAACCTGGGAATCAGTGACCTGGCTATTTTGGGGGGTGGGGCGGGGAGGGTGCCTGAGCCATCTTGGCTCTAGTGACGTCTCCCCCTCTCTCTCCTCCAGCGGTGCTAGTGTATCGCGTGCCCCTCTCTTGGTCGGGGTCCAAGCTGCCATGGAAGCTGCTGCATGCAGGACTGACCTTGGCAGCATTCATCCTAATTGTCCTGGGACTGGTGGCCGTCTTTGAATATCACAACAAACAGGGCATTGCCAACATGTACTCCCTCCACAGCTGGCTAGGGCTCGGTGCTGTGCTGCTCTTCTCCTGTCAGGTGGGTAAGAACCTAAGAAGCTGTAGCTTGGTGGCAGAGCACATACTTTGCATCGGGTGTGGGGAACATTCACCCCTCCAGATGTTGCTGAACTACGCTTCTCATCATCCCTGAGTATTGGCCATGCTTGCTAGGGCAAATGGGAGGTGCTGTGCTGCAACATCTGAGGGCGAAATATCCCCCACCCCTGTTTTACATACTTGGTTCTGTCCCAGTCACTTTTATGTAGGGCTGGAGCAGGGGGGGACCTGTCTGAAACCGCCACTTTTAGTGTTCGGGAGGGATACACAAACTTCAGGTTTGTTGGATCTACTTTGGTTGTGTGTTTTTTTAAACAAGAATCCCAAGAGCTACCCACCAGAGTTAGGTGCAAAAGACATATTTGGAATTAAATAAGGTGGTTGCCTCCTAGCACAATCTCAGCCCATGAATCCCAGTACTGGGAAAGTTGCCATTTATAGATCTAACCTCCTTGAATTCATCCTAATTTTAAAAGCAAAGTATTTTGGTGGGTTGTCACCAGTGCTTTTTTTCTGGGGGGACGCAGGTGTATGCATACCCCTAAATATTTTGTGAATTTAAGTTTGGCCTCATTGAGGGGCAGTATTTCAATATGAGTAGGAAAATGAGAGTACCCCTAAACTTTTTTTTAAAGAAAAAAGCACTGGTTGTTACCCACATTGCATAGAAGATATACTTTTGTCTTAAACCTGCTGCCTGACACTTCTTGTATTTTGTGAGAGTGAATAATTTGTTGTAGCCACCCTTTTCATAAATATTAGGTTTCCTCCCTCCCCCCACTTAACCCCTTCACCATGTGCACATGTGGTATTAAAAGTTTGTTTCAAACATTTTATTTATTTTATTCAAAAAGTTATCTGTAAAAGCGCAGTAGATATTTGAAAAAAACTAACCTAAATTGTTCACTGGTGGCTGTCTATCTCCCCCACTCCTCCCAAGCTCTCATAGCTAGTTTGAGATTTTAGATCATGAATATAATAAAAGAAATACTTCTGCAAATCTGGTTGCTGCATTACTTGTGCTCAGTCCCTGTGCAGATACCATGCCGGGCCCCTCCTCCCAGGGACGTAGCAAGGGGGGGCGAGTCGCCCCGGGTTCCACCCCAGAGGGGGGTGACACTTCAAAAAAAAATTAAATTTTTTATGTATTTATTTATTTATTTTTTTATTTTTTTTTAACTTTATTGGAAAAAAGAGATAATAGACACACACACACACAACCCCCCACACCTCACAAAGTGGCACTATCAGAGGGGGGTGACACTTCTTTATTTTTTTATTTTTTATTTTTTTTAAAAAAATTAAATTTTAACTTTATTGAAAAAAAAGAGATAATAGACACACACACACAAAAACCCCACACCTCGCAAAGTGGCACCATCATTTTTGGGGGGTGGGGGTGACTTGCTATGCCACTGGGTGCAGCTTTGCCAGTGCCCTGGCAAAGGGGGGGGGGGTGACAAAAAAAATTCCGCCCCGTGTACCACCTGGGCTGGCTACGTCTGCTCCTCCAATATGGGTTTCTGAAAAGATCCCAATTTCTTATCTCTTCCATCCAGTGGGCCATGGGCTTTGCTTCTTTCTTGCTGCCTTGGGCTCCCACCTGGTTCCGAGCCTTGTACAAGCCCGTCCATGTCTTCTTTGGCTCTGCGATCCTCCCTTTAGTTGTGGCCGCCTGCATCTCGGGCATCAATGAGAAGCTTTTCTTCAAACTGTGAGTAGCAAAACAGAGAGGGCTTGATACTGGGGGGAGGAAATAAAAAGGTAAAGGGACCCCTGACCATTAGGTCCAGTCATGTCTGACTCTGGGGTTGCGGCGCTCATCTCGTTTTATTGGCCGAGAGCTGGCGTACAGCTTCCAGGTCATGTGGCCAGCATGACAAAGCCGCTTCTGGCAAACCAGAGCAGCGCACGGAAACGCTGTTTACCTTCCCGCCAGAGCGGTTCCTATTTATCTACTTGCACTTTGACATGCTTTCGAACTGCTAGGTGGGCAGGAGCTGGAACCGAGCAACGGGAGCTCACCCCGTCGCAGGAATTCGAACCGCCGACCTTCTGATCAGCAACCCCTAGGCTTAGTGGTTTTACCCACAGCGCCACCTGGGTCCCATGGGGGGAGGAAATAGTCCACGCTAAAAAGACAATGGAGAATATGTTGCTGGTTACTTATACTGGAGAGAATTGGCGGTCTTCTGGGGTACAAATAATGAGGGATGAAGAGGAAGCCGCTCAGCCTGGTCCGAATCGATAGCAGTCATTATAAAGTTTGAAAGCAATGATAGCTTTTAGACCGGGACTTCATTCATTACTTTATTACAGTTATAAACCAGCTCAAAAGGCACATATAGGACGGCTTTCACAAAAGTAAAATATGCATTTAAAACAATATACAGCAAACATCTTAAGACTTAAAATAAAATTAAACAGACATGTGAGAACCTAAAACTTTAAAATTTGAGATACCATACAGATTGACCCTATCACCCTGGGGGCTCACTATTTTCCCCGCAGACTAGTTTGTTCCGGGAGGATAGACTTCACTTGCAAATCTGTGCTCAGAATCTGGCGACCATCCAGGTTGTCTTTTGATCTTTGCCTAAGATGAGGGCATTTAGTTTAGGCTTATCTGGAAGGTCAGCAAGCCTCTCCAATAAGGGGGCAATGGTGTCTCTGTGTACCTCGTCATAAAAGGGGCATCTAAAAAAAAATAATGTTCGGGGTTTCCTACTTCCCTCAGTGGGCAGGCGCAAAGTCTTTGGCTGTATGGGACTTTTCCAAAGGATCCTTCCAGAACCGGTGAGGGTAACGCCGAACTTCAGGCAAGAGTAAAGGCCCTTCTTGAGTTTCTGGATTCGAGAAAATAGAGATATGCTGCCGGGGCAGCAACGTCTCTCTCGTTTTCTGCGATTATAAAACCAGGGGACCTCAGTCCTGCCGTCTCTCGGAATCCACAATTCTTTGTTAGACCAGAAATAAGGAACATATAGTTCGGCAACATTTGGAAGGCCACTGGTTCCCCATCCCTGTTTTAGAAGTACAGAAGGGAAATGTGTCCACGAGGCAATGGGGAACCTAAGAAGGTGGTTAAGCCACATGTAGCAGCAGCCGCAGACGGGAATGTGGATCTAGTGTCTGGAAGCTTGTAATGTGAAGATAGTGTTCTGCTCAAGAGGTCGTTCTGCACGTTTCATTGAATATAAGATGTGCTCCAGCCTCAAGCCCAAATGCATTACTTGGGTGTCTGGGACAGCAGAATGGCTGTTGGAGCAAAGTTACATATGGTGAAAGAGATTACGTAGCTTAATATAGATTGTTGGCGCTATCCAGATATTTCCTTCTTTATGGGTCTCTGGGGAGGTGTTTGTGGTGCCATTGGCTTTTCATCAAGCATTTTTGCTTTTTGTCTGTACTTTTAGAACAAACACAACCACACCCTACTCTCAGCTTCCTGCAGAGGCATGGTTTGCCAACATACTGGGGATGCTGATCCTGGTCTTTGGGCTACTGGTGCTGTTTGCCCTTGCCATGCCAGTATGGAAGCGTCCAGATGTGAATGTGCAAGATACCCAAGAGGTGGTATTATTTATTTATTTATTTATTTATTTATTTATTAGCTTTTAAGATTTATTTATTTTACTACAACTATTTCCTGCCTAGCCTTCAAAGCAGCACACAAGGTTTTCTGTCTCCCCCACTACAATTTATCCTAACAACAACCCTGTGAGGCAGGTTAGGCTAAGAGGGACTGGTCAAAGTCACCCACTGAGCTACATGGCTGAGAGGGGATTTGAACCTGGATCTAGTCACTACACCATACTGGCTCGAACCCACCCAAGATGTATTGTGGCTTGTAATTCATGTCTGTTGAGTTTAAATGGTGGTGTGTACTAGCTTGGAGAAAGCAGCGGAGGGATGGGTGAAGACTTTTGTTCAACTGTTGTTAGGATGAGAGCAGTGTATTTTTGCTGTGTACACACAAGTTTCAAGTAGATTTGGTGCATTCCATGTTTACATGTTTTTTTTTCCTGCCATCCACATGATTTTATCCTCCTTCAAGTAGAAACTTGCACCACCTCCCAATAATTCAGATTTACCTGATACACAGATAATGCAGTAAGGGGGGGGGGGAATCCAACATAAAACCACATGCTACCCAAATATGAATGTACTAAAGCACATTATGTGGGTGACACCCATATACGTATCTGTGATGATGTTTTGCTGGGTGTCATGCTTTCATCATAACCTCTACTTCTGATGACAAGGCAGTTCTCAATGGGGCTGAGTATGACCTCATATATGTTTGTTTGTTTTTTAATCTGCTGTTTTCCGCAAATCTGGTATATCAGAAAACTTGTATCTATATTTCTTTTAATGGCTGTGCACACAAGTAAGCAAATACCTGTGCAAATGCTAATAATGGACCGCAGGTGTCCTTAAGTCAGAGAGGGGTCTATAAAGTACTAATGGGGAAGTACTAACTGAGGAGAGGGAGGATAATAACACATAGTATGAGTATAGCCCATCAAGAACTGACCAATAGTATGGACAGGAGACTTTAAACTTTATTAGATTATGGGTTGTGGGTTTTTTGTATTTTTGGTTTTATGTGATATATATATACCGTATCTATATCTATATATATGCAAAAATGTTCATTGCATACCATACTAACGAAGGAAAGAACTGAACAGTGGGGCGTGTTTTTGAGATTTCATTATCGGTTAATGGTAAGACATGCTCCTTGTGGATTAATTATTAGTCTGACTGGCTTCCAACAGTTCTCTCTCCTCTTTTCCCATAGCCTCTATGGGTTTATGTTGCAGAACATTTGTTTTGACAACACAGACAGACATAGAATGACACATGTGTAAAGGATAGTACTGGAACTTGTCCCTGGCAAAAGGAGCAACAGTATGGGAGCTAAATCCTAGAAACCTGGTCTGAATTTTCTCCGCAAGAGGGCTAGACTGAACATCATAAGCAATAGATGATATGTTCTGAGAGAGTTTAATATCCAAGGAAAAATTAACATCTCTGAGAGTGAGATAGAAAGCTTATGGAATCAAGCTTTATTATTTACTTGTGGTGTTCTTTTTCTACAGCCCTTGCTACAGGAAGATAAATGAAGCAGCAAACAGGAAGGCTTGTGATCCAGACCTGTGTGGTGGCCTGTTCTCCACTGAGATCTTCAGCCGTTCTTGCTTCTGTTTTCAGTGCAAGAGTTGAAACTTTAATTGTGGCATTGAATTTTCTGGCCTTCTGGGTACTTGATTAATTCCCCCCCATCCCACCCCACCCCACCCCACCCCCGGCTTGAGTTGTTTTGCTGCTGGAAATCCAGGTATCTCTGAACAATTCATTTCTTAGTTGCTATTGTGCCATTATGACAAGTTCCCAGATTTTTGTACTTCATGGACTTATTAGAAACCTAAATTATCAGATGAAATAAACAATTCCGTCTAATTGTTTTACTGTTGGATTTGCAGGTGCTTCCACGCTAGGTGTTTAGTGTGGAATTGTCATGCTTCAGGCATTTACTTCTGAATTGGGCATCCATACAGTACTGACATCCATGTATTGTCCTCCTGTGTTTTCCTGTGACCCTTGTCAGGTATCTGTATGTGTTTAAGAACAGAAAAACAGCACAATTCTGAAGGTGTCTGTGGCCTTAGCATTACTCATCCATCTTCTTAAAGGGATGGAGTTTCAATGAGTGTGTTCAGATGAGGGTCTCCTACTGCTATCAATCATGACTCTCCCATTACAGTATAAGCAGAATTGCAACCTGTCTATGGTGCTCTGATGCAGTGTCTGCATCTCATTATATTTTGTCCACATGGTGGCCATGACATAACTGTGTGGACAATGTTATAGCCTTCTGTTTCTTCACCTGTCGGTTGGTTGTCACACGTCTCCCTTACATTTTGAAGTGGGTGCTTCTTAGCACCATTTTAACCCCCTGCTTTGTGTGCCCTCCTGTGTGAATGTGTTTACACAATTAGCACAATTGCAAAAAAAATAAATAAATAAAAAATTAAGAAGTAAAAAAAGAGTGCTTGCAGCTTACTTCCAAATAAACATCACTAGAGATCAGGCTCTAAATCCCGTGGATTTCACTTGAGAATGACTAATCTCTAGTTCAGTCAATTTTGCAACCAGATCTAATTGGACAATCCAGCGTAGTCAGTTCAACAACTCAACTAGAAAGCATGCTAAATTGACCCCCCCCCTTCCTGATTGGTTGCAGTATTTTACTACAGTACAGTTGTTAAATGTTTTCAATAGTGCCTGCAGCACAGGGGCTGGAGGATTGTGGCCTTGCAGGATTACTGCTGAAACCTACACCTTGGTACTTGGAAGTTAGCACTACTCTATTTTAATGCAGTTTGCTAATAAAATAGCTAACTGAAGTGTGTAGGTTGAGGAAACCTTGTTCTGGGGAACAATTTATTAAGGCTGAAAGCTGGAAGAAAGGAGTTGGGGTACAGGACATGAAATGGTTTTTAAACCAGAAGTACATGGCAGGCCTTAGAGAAAGGAGCGGTCATCTCCAACATGTCAACTACCTTCCTCAGGGAAAACAACTCCCAGTGTGTTTTAGATGTGACTTTTCCTGTGCACAACTGCAAGGAGATTGCTGTGCACTTCTGCTATTTCTCTCTTTAACAGTAAGAAAAAGATGGAAGAAGCAATGGGAAAGCATGGGAGGATTATACTTGGCTTACATCCAGATGCCCTGTAAAACTGCATAGCGGAGGCATACCAAATATACATTAAAAGCTTCAGAGAAGGCATAATGAACACATATACTGGTACTGAAAGCCTCATATGGAAGCAGCCAGTGTGTGCCGTGATCTATAAGTAAGGACAATCTATTGCCATTCAATGTACCATTATTATCTTTCTAGTCGGAGTCATTATATCAACCCCATTCATTTTTTTCACTCATCGTTAGATTAGCTCTGTAGTTTACTTTGTATGTAGACACACATACACAGCACATATATTTCTAACATAGGACTCTGGTACACTGTGGTGACTGGTAGGATAGAAAGCTAAAGATAGAGCCAGAGCCACCCTCCTCTGTGCTGAGTTGTACAAGCAACATTGAGACTAAGGCAGCCAGGACCAATCCCTGGACTGGATGCTAAAATAGGATGGCAGGCGTTTGGGGGCAGACTGGGATTGGTCGGGCAGTGCCCTGATTCATACCTTCACTGGCGCTACACAAAGTGTTATGCCTTTTTTTTTTTTTTTTTTACTTTGTTGCAGCTACCCCCTAGTAAGAGTTCCTTAATACATCTGGGTCATCTGTCATTAGAGTCAAAGCGAAGGACACTTTGGCCTTGCTCTCACATGGAGCTACTTCTTGGTGATTCTACATTGATAGCAGCCGATGCATAATATGTTTTGGGGTGCCTTGTCTTGTCTGCAGAATGCCCACCGCTTTTTCAAGATGTCATGCATTTATGTTTTTATTGTATCCTCCTAAATACTTCTTGTACTTAACCCAAATCAAAGAACAGGTGATCTGCTTATTTTTTCTAGTAACAAATGAACATAACCTTCTTTTGGGGAGGGGAGCCATTTTCCCCCATATACTAGAAATCCCATCGCAGCATGGGATATATAGAGGTACAAATTAGAAGTGATATTCAGGACGATGTTTGAATTATTCCAGAACTATGTTTTACCACATCCCCTTTTCCAGCATTCTTACTAAACAGCTCATCTTCAACTAGCCTGACATAAGCTGGCAAGTCATTATTTAAATTTGTATATAGAGATTTCGATCCTGCCATTCTAGTAACTAGGTATGAGATTAGCTCTCCTAGTTCAAGGCCAAGCATTTATAGGATACTTGTGACTTCTCTCTCTCTGATATATATCTTGTTTTGTTGAGTCACCTCATCTATCATTTTTGGAACTATAAACTATGTACTATAATGTCAGTAGTGTTTAAGAGTGCTTATGAAAGACAGATTGCTTTCTCCATGGTTAACCACATAAAGACTCCCATACCGAAACAAGCAGTGTGAACTGGTCTCTTCCTGGTTGAGAACTATTTCTTGGCATGAAGCTAAATTTGCACTTGAATAGCACTTATTGATATCACCTGATTCAGAGCAGTGGTATCTGGCTTAGTTATTCCTAGCATATGGTGCCTGCTGTTTTTTTGTTTTGTTTGTAGACTTCAGTCTGATAGAACTGGAAAAAGGCCATCACAGTCTAATATAGGCTGATTGGTGAAATAATCCTCCCCACCGCCCCAGACCCGTCCATAAACATACATAATACTCTTTCAGTCATCAACAGCTCCTCCTAAGTCTCATTCTTGCCACCTTTTTAAAATAGGCAATGATTTCTTCTTCTTTTGGTTTCAAATGTGTTTCAGAACTCTTGTACATGCTGCCTCTATATATGAACCTTATGGCAAACAGTAGAGAATGCTGTTGCTATCTTCAGGAGGAACTGAAAACTAAGTTTGTGCAATTAAAGTTGATTTGATACAGCACGACCACAAACCTTTCCACCCCCAATCATACTTTTGGGATAATGAAAGTAATAGGAAAAAGCACTGGAAAGGGTGGGATAACACATGCTTGATGCATTGTGCAAAGAAATTGAATGTTCAATAAGCAGGTCGTCTGGAGGTGACCTTGCCTGGGTTAGGGTTGGGGCATGCCTAGTCTTCTCTTCTATTCCTAGACAAAAAAAGGGGGGGAAGCAGAGTACTCAGTCTCTTGTCTAAAACTGTTGTTTGGCATTTTTACCTTAAAAGGACTAATAGCACTTCTGCAGTGTTGCTATTTTGTGGGCAGGATTGTGCGAGAGCACCAAATTCACTTTTAATGTTTACTATATTTTGTACATTGCCATATATATCAACACGCTTCCACCCCCAAGTTGGACTTTTTGTGGCAAGAAAAGGAGGAAATGTCCTACAACGTATGAAGTAACACTTGCTTGAGCAACATACTGGTAGTACAACCTCCTGGCAAACAAATGCTCAGTAACAGTGGATATCATGTAACCTCCCTGCAAAGATGTGGGTGAATGCTCCATAAAAAGGTGACCTGGAAGCAACCTGAGACCAGTATATTGTCTTGCAGTGCAATCCTAACCATGTCTACAGACCAATAAATCCTATAGATCTGAACATGAATTACTCCTAGGTAAGCAGGGTTAGGATTGCAGCCTTAATGTTGTTTAGAAAGTTCCATTCAGTGATCTGCTTCTTGACAAATGTTCTTTGCAAATTAAGCGATTAGCTCCTTAGTATAATCCTAATACCATTTCTCCCTGCCTAGACAAGCCATTCAATATCAGGTAAGCATTTTATGAAGAAATTGGCTGAGTTGTATTATTCCAGTATTTGTCAACTAGATATTATGCCACTGTTCCCTCTTTTGAGATACAGCAGGAAACAGCAGTATAAACTTATCAGGATTGTCGCACAAAGGGAAGCAATTTAGCAAGCTAAGAATGAATATTTGAAAAGGTGCAATATTTCTAAGGCCTGAATATTTCTGTTTTCCTACTTGGGTATGTATGTGTGCACATATCATTCTCCTTAGTTACTGTCACTAGTACAAACCTGGTTTACTGAGGACAGTGATTAGCCCAAGCCAAATATGAGCTTATCTATTCCCATGTGTTATGTACTGAGTTGAATAGGATCCAAAAGGCAGCAGTCTGATTGGTCCTAGAACAATAGGATTCAGAATGCAGCAGTCTGATTGGTCCTAGAACAATAGGATACAGAATGCAGCAGTCTGATTGGTCCACAGGAGCTACCCAATCCAGCTCCAGGTGGAAGTGAATCCGCAACCGGATTGGCCTACAGGAGTATCCTGGAATTAGCCAATCACGTGGGGCCCATTGTGTAAATAATGTATATAAAGCAGATGTTCTGGGGAAACTCACATTCCTCGCTACTATGAGCTGAATAAAGAGCATGAAATCCACACTCGACTCCAAGTATATTTCACCATGAAACTGTTTTGTCTACAAAATGTAGTTTCAAAGGAGCATCCTCTTTGTATAGAGGGCTAGAGAACCTCAGGGCCAGGAGCCAAATGGAAGCATCTCCCTTGGCCTGTCTCATCACCAGCCTTGATCCATGCTCTCCTTGAGTGCTTTTCCTAGCTGGAGTGTGTCCTTGAACTAAGATAATGCTGTCTCTTGTTTACACTGGATGAAGAGGGTGTATGCGTAGAAACCTCTGACAATTGTGTGTCCATAATGTAACCAAAATGTGTCCAAAATCCACTGCTCTGCTTACTTTTGCCTCTAGCCCCACCCACCATTAACATAAGAAAAGCCTGCTGGATCAGACTAATGATCCATCTAGTTCAGTGCTGTGGACCTGGGCACAGCCATACTTTCCAGCTTGTGATCCCCAGCCCCTGCTATTCAGATGCACTATCTCTGATACTGGAGGTATTATGGTCATCATGACTAGTAGCCATTGATTATCATATCCTCCACAGATTTATCTAAATCACAGCTCTCTTCTGTGAAGTGTTATAAAAAAGCCCACCATGGCTTCATCAGTGGGGTGGTGTCTAGAAACCTCAGTCAGCATAGCTGAGTAACAGATGTACAAACTTCCTGTTTTGTTAAATGTAATCAATGCATGGCTTTAATTAAAGATCTTCAGGAACAGCTCCTAAGTGGGGAGGTATTGCTTCAAAAATTATGAAGTAGCAGAGTGACAACACAAGCAACTCCAAAGATAGGACTCTTTATTACAGCCAAATTTCATAAAGTACAAAGTAATGATCTCAAAACTAAGAATATAAAGCATACACCTGTACTTATGTATGGGGTTACAGAAACACCAGATACTATTCACTGCAAGGATGCTCTTGAGCCTGAAGTATTAGAAGCAAGGTACTATAAGAACATCATGTTGCCATTCTGAAGCTACCTCGATTCATTGGAGAGTCCTGCACAGGAGAGGAATGGTGATACAACATTTTAGCAAGTCTTGAATTATGAGCTGAATCAAAGGAAGGAGGTATCACTGCACCCAGGACCCCTCCCAACCAGCTTTTGCCAATCAGGATGGGCAGTCAAGAGCAAGAAGCTGGTCACATCATTGTAAGAGTTCTGTCCACATCATCAGGCCATATAAACTGAAATTGACCCCACAGAGTACTGCAATGGGCACCTCAACTAGAGTTGCAGTAACAGTGACATCCAAGGCACTACAGAGCTGAGTGATTTTACCCCCAAAGCATTGTGCAAATTGCTCACAGCATGCTGCCAAAGGTTCCAGAGGCCTATCTGCTACTTCTGGTACAACCAGACTCTGGAACACTCAAAACAATTCTGCTGCATGGCTCTTCGAGAATACAATAGAGGCAGCAGAATAATCACCCAGCCTGCTTTACTACAACTTAGGTCCAGGGTACCTCAGGGATCGCCTGAACCTTTATATCCCTCTGAGATCAGCAGCAGGAGTGCTCCCTGAGTTGGTGAGGCTCATTTGACAACAATGAGAAACCAAGCCTTTAGTGTCATTGGCCCAGTCCTTTGGAATACTCTGCCAAGAGTTTCAGCAGGCACCTTCTGTGCCATCTTCTAAATGCCTGCTAAAAACCGTTTTTATTTCACCAGGCTTATGCAGGCAATTAATAGTTCATCCTCCACCATGGTTTATTTATGCTTGTTTTTAACTTCTTTTTCTTTTAAATTTGTTTTTAAATTTGCTTTTTAAATGTAGTTTTTATATTTTAAATGTTGTAAACCACTTTGATATGTTTTGTGATTTAGTGGTATATACTTTTATAAATATATACAATAAATTAATCACCACTAAATTAAATTGTTTTAACCTGTAATCCTTCCATCACTGCACGAAGAATAGCTGCAGCTGCTACAGCACCAGGGTCTGGCCGATCTAGGCGGGCTGAGCCGATGTAACTGGCCCTGCCTGCAGCTGCTTCCATATGTTTTGTAGACTCAGCAGCAGCCTCTGCCTCCTGCAGAAAAAAGCAAGACATTATAAGAGGAGAAACAGATACCTATGTGCTCACCATTTGCAAGGAATTAAGAGTAGATAGATACCACCAAAAACTTTCACATGCTTCTAAATTTGAAACCATAAGCCCTCATCTGGACACTAGTCCTCCCCATTTCTGTTGAGATGTGATGCCTTTTAGTCCTAATGCTGCAAACAAACCACTTTAGGTGTTTGGTAATTTTTCAGATTGCAGATGGACTACTACCGGTAGTGAAAATGATACTGTGTGCCTGATAATAAGACATGCTGATTAGACAATATGAGAATGCACAGAACTACGGGACCTATACTACATATCTATAGCCTGAGAAAACTTGCTTATAGTTCCCTGCTCTCATCTTCCTAAATGATGCAAAATGGTTTTTGTTTTTTTTACACTTTGGGTTGTAGGTACATTAATATACTCACTTCTACAGCTTTGGTCAGAACCTTCAATGGATTAGTCTGTGGGTTCTTCAGAGCTCTGAGCTGCTCAGCAGCAGCACAGAGTGAATCCAGCTAGCAAAGAGACAAAGAATAATTAAGAGGACAATAGCTCTATCAGGGCTAGTTATGGACAGTCATTATCTTGACAGGGATAGTCTCCTATCTGAACCTTGAACACCTGGAAACGTTTGCTGAAACTGAATGCTATGGGAAATATTCCATACATTCTGGACAAGGCAAGTTAATGTTGGTAACTATTGTTTAGATAAATTATGCTAACTAACACTACACTAACTTGCTAGTGTCAAGTGCAGATGTGTGAAGCATTCTAAAGTAACCAGTTAGGACTGTACGCCATGACTGCTAAGTAAAGCCAAAAAATAAGTGGTGTCACTTTTGCCTTGAGCTAGCTCCATGGTTCCATGGCAGAAGAAGAAATTTCAGGTGCTTTTCCTGATTTCTTTCCCTCCTCATTCTGCTCTTATCACAATATGGGATAGCATGACACTGCTCATACCTTTCTGAATTTTGTGTTTTTGCATTCATGGTATCCCATCTGCACCATGTCTGAGAGTACCCATTTTCTTTGTGCATAGACCCTCCTTTCTCCATACTTCACATCAAAGCAAGAACAACCACCTTCCATGGCTGTTCCTTGAAATACAATGACTCAAGTGTGTCCTTCTATGCCAAACCACAAGTGAGGCAGCATGGCAGTGGAGCAACCCTCAGAAGTGCCATAACACCCCAGAAACAACATGTTTCCAAAAATTCAAAGTCATACCTTTGGAATTTTTGCATCTATGCTGGTATTAACAATAAATCTGAATTAACAAGGTGGCAACTCAAGCACGACATTGTGTAGATATCCCCTAAAATTAGTTCCTGGGACACTGCAGATATGCAGCAAATAGCTGGAATGGAAGGGGCCTTAATGAAGGACAGTGCTAGGGCACATTACTCACCATAGTTCTGTCTCCAGGTGCAGCTCCTCCATACCTGTCAGATGAATACAGTTAGTAGTGTAAGTTCCACATGTGCATCCCTCCCACTGTAGAGACAGTCTCACTCATATAGCAAGGATGGAAGTAGCAAGGGAACACATGTATAATTACTCTGCTGTAGTCATGTAAGGGTCACACTCACAGCATCATGGCATCAATACCAGCATCCATGGCCGCTGACCAAGTTGCCAATTCATCATCAGTCCGTAGGGGCTGAGCAGCTGCTGTTAGAAACAGTCCATAGAGCTGTAAGAAAACAAAGTGATTTCATCTCCGAAAGTCTAGGGTAATAATACAATAATCAAATGCAGTATTTCTCTTTAGCATATTACATTTTCCACCCTATCTACTCCTACAGCTTGAGGCAGAAAATAGTTTAAAACACAATAAAATCTAACAAAATAAGATGGATGGAACTTCTTTTTAGCAAAAAGCGTCTTAACAAAGAACCTTTAAGTTTCCATAGTCAAGGTAGTCTAAGAGCTATTAGATCAAAATCGGAATTCAGTGGCCCTAGTAAAACAAATTATTACACCCCACCCTAGTTCCAAGGTCTATGGCACATCTTTTCTATCTGCATATCTGCCATGTTGTGAGACTAACTAACCACAAAGGCATCCACTGAGTATCAGACAAAAGGGGATATAAACGTGTGTCTCCATCGTCCAACACCGTTGCTTCATGAATTCCCTTTGTGATAGCTTTTGACCTCTAAACACAACAGAATGAGATGGACTAGAGTCCTGAGGTAGTAAAATGGATTGTAGCACTTCTGACTATAGGCAAGAGATCACATTTGTGCATGTTCCTCTACACTAAAAACATTTTGTAAGTAGAAATTAGCTTAACCATACTCCTTTTATGCTAGAACTTCTTTCCAAAATGTGCCCCACCTCCGAAGTAGCACAGTCTATTCTACTACAACTGTCTTTTGCATGAATAGACTACATTTAAATTTCTCAGCGGAAAAAGTTTCAGTGTATTTTGGAACTACTACATGCATACAAGTTTGCTCCAATTTAGTAAAAGCTTTAATTTTTATGTTATGAGAATTTGCCGGTTCTGTATGTTAGATATTATAATTTAAAAACTTAATTTCTTACCAAAAGAGCATTTATTGATGAGAAAGGGAAACAATATTGCACTCTAAAGAGTTGCTTGTTGCAGGGCTAGTTTAAGTCTCACAACTAAGAAGTTCCCAGTTTCTCCATGTGAAAGTGTTTAAAATATTCTGATCATCTTCCACCCCGTATCCTAACATGAGCCACATTTTTAGAGAATATGTGTCAGCAATAAAAATGCTTATTTGCTACTTTTCCCTAATTGTTGCTCCTTCTCCCACTACACACACAAATTCTAGTAGTACCAATCACCCTTACATAATAGCAAGGAGCAAGCTTAAGCAGGTTATCCAAATTCTCCTAACACTCACCGCCCCTGAAGAACCCCCCATCTTCTCCAGCAGTAAGTTTGCTAGGGCAGAGAGCAGCTGAGAGGGGTACAGTGGTAGAGGTTTTGACTCCACCCATTCCTGGATTGCTGAGGAAACAACACTCACTTGTTAAAATTGACAATCTCCCATCTGGCTAAGGGCCCCTCCAGACTGGTGTTCATTGCAGGTAAATGTTTTTAAACACGATAATAGTGCATAAATGGCGGATTTATTATGCTGTGATGCTTCTCTAATGCTACCATATTACTGATGTCTGGAGAGGCTATCATGCAACAAAGAAGAACAAAAATGAACATTTTAAATATTTGTTAAAAAGAGCTACAGGTTTTCAGCACAGGATATGCACTGATTGGAACTGAAGCAGTATGACCATCCCAAAGCTTGGGACAACTCTATTAGGATCAAGAACACAAATAATCATGAATATACAATAAAAAGGATGTCTGGAGGGGCCCTCACTAATTTTGCAATGAAACAATTTTTCAACAACACAGGTCCCAAAAAGAGCTAAGACTAAGCCTATAAAGCAATTCTGCAGATATGTCTCAATTAGTATGGTAATTTGAAGCATCAAGGGAAAAGATCTCAACAACCTTTTTCAGTCAGAGTACATAGTTTTCCCACACCAACACCTTGTTATCATATTCAATCTATGGCATCTCTGAAGAGTCCTTTAGCAGCAGGAAGATTCAGAAAGGCATTTTACGTAGCCCACCAAGTCTACCGTTCCCTCCTGAACAGGAACAAATTTAGCACCTTTCAGCATAATCTTTGCTCTATTTTAGCTTAACAATATTATTATTATTTTAATTTATTGCCCACCCTTCAACACCCGGGGATGATTTACAACAATTTAAAGTGCAACATTAAAAACATTTAAAATAGCAGGGGAGTTGTTGGAAGAGCACTAACCTCTGGCAGCTCGTGCATGTGTGCTGCCACAGTCTCCATCACCTGCGGCGCGATCTAGATCATTGAGCTCCTCTTGTAGGTTCAGCAGTTTGTTGCACACCTTCTCTAGAACTGATCTCATGTAGGGGGTGGCTGGTGCTAAATGAAATGGGAACAGCTATTTCATTTCAATTGTGTTGAGGCTCCCAGTTTCACATTTTGTCTTACAGAGCAAGTACTGATGTTGCTATGCATTTCCCTTTTATATAATGTGTGAGTGTAAGGGTAAACTCTACCCAAACATATCACTTTATCAGCAGGCTATTTCAGTTTATGCTGGATTTTTCATCTCTTGTTTACTCAGCACCTGAAGTAAAACAGCTGAAAATCTGTAACGATTCAGCTGAAGAGTTCTGTATTTGAAATGAATAAAATAATATGAAACATTCTGCATGTGATATTTGATCTATGATGGCCCAGTCATGTGTATAAATCACTTTATGCTGAAGTCATCATGAATATACATGGATTAACTGGTGCAGAAACAGAAAGGCCAGCTCATAGATAAACACATCCAATTGCTTGCATATGCAGAAAGAAACGCTGCAAATACTACTACCTAGGAATCTATTATCATTAACTTACAGATGGAGAAACTGGGGTATGAAAGGATTTTTGTTTTATATGTCATACAGATAGTGAGAGAACAAGAGTGAAGCAAAACAGAAGGCAACAATTCTGGCAAAAAGGCATTTACTGTCCTGACCATCCTTTTGCTCATTCAGTCCTTCAAACAGGACACAATGGCTCCTGTTGGTGCTGCTTGTGTCTCCATATTACTTTCACTCTCAATGCTCCTTGAGAGAAGGACATTCTGCCATCACAAAGCCATCACAGTTTCAGCGGACAGGATGAATCTGGTTACAGTATGGCAAGAAATTTCTCACAGAGAGAGATGATGCTTCAGCCTGTACCTCTAAATGGAAAAGAGTCATCTTCCTCCTCTTCCTTGGGTGCTACTGACTCTCTCATTCTTTTCTGGCCTGACACATGCACCTTGGAAGGTTGTGACCACGCAACAGCTGTAGTGTCGGAATCTAGAATTTGGAATACAAGACTGTGATATACAATTCCTGATAGTTTCACAACACCATTGGTTCATATCCATGAAGTCATCAACACATGGACTCTTGAAAATCATCAGCATTTTTCTTAGCAGAAGCCACAAAAGTCTGGCTATGAACCCCAAATAACCAAGCCCAACATAACAGAATCGGGCAGTCTGACAAGACAGGACTTATATTATTAATGAGATGTTCAAATTTATTTATTTTAGAGTTATTGTGTGTCATCACTGGGCTTGTAGCAAGCTGGAGACATTCGGTCAAACTGTCAGGAAATGCTGCCTTTTGGATCAAGGGAAAGAATTAATTTGTATTATCTATTTTATCTGTATTGGAAAGAGAATATACTCATTATCAGGAAGAAAATGAGCCTCCAGCAACTAATACATATTTTCAAGACATACACCCCACACCCCCTGATCAATTAAGTCACAACTTAATTTCAAGTTGCAAATTTGAGAAGAAAACTGTTATCTCAAAAACTCACCAATGAGAGTCAACAGCTCATCATCTACAAGCAAAAGAGTAAGGGAGACACCTGCCATTTCCAGTGCAGTCATAAAGGAGCCAACAAAAACCCGGGCAATATGGATGCCCCTGCTCTCTGCAGTGATGAAGCAAGAGAAACTAAGAAGCATGATTAGGAATATTACATCTCTGCCAGGGTGCCACCAGATGGATTTATGAAAGGTATTGTGCATTTCCCCCCTGAACATCTGTGTGATCCTCTGATATCATAAAGGCTCTTCCCCATACATCCCAGTCTTGCAGAACATGGGATACTGATGTCCCACAGTAATATAATGTTTGGTTGAGATACCCCAAATTAAGCTTCAAAGTTCTGCTGTCATATTGGAGCTGTGAAGCTACTGTCCCCTAAAGCAGCGTTCTTCAACCTTGGGTCCCCAGATGTTGGTGGACTACAACTCCCATCATCCCTGACCATTGGCTAAGATGACTGGGGATTATGGGTATTGGAGTCCAACAACATATGGGGACCCAAGGTTGAAGAGCACTGCCCTAAAGTACCTGATTGGTGCCCTGTTGGTTTGTTTTTTTTGGGTGTGTGATTTATTTCATTATATACATTTCAAGACATTTGCTCTATGTTTTCTTTTTCTTTCTTTTTTTACACACTGCACCTACTCTTAGCTTGTGGCATACTAGTCTGGACAGCATGTGCTCTACTGCTGAACCATCCTTCCTTGGGGGTTGGAAAAGATGAGTATTTCTAATGCTGATCTAATAAGTAAAATGTGATAAGCTTTATCTATCAAACAACTGCATATAATCTGCATCATAAGTATTCTAAACTTCTAGGCATCACTATAAACATTAAATGCTAGTTTTGCACAATGAAGCATACTCCAAATTCTGTTCTCACCTTATAGGTATCTAGGCAATCTGGTATTTCACAGGCCTCATTTATGTAATTTTGCATAGTTTTTAATTTTATACAATGCAGAATTAGACAATCTCACTCAACCAATATTCTAACAAGGGAAACTTACCAAGACAACGCACAGCAGACCCAGCCACTACACTTAATTCAAGGTAGGATAACCCACCCAAATTGTTCACCATCAAGACTACAGAAGCACCTGAAAGCCAAAACAAAGTGAGTAACATTGAAAACTAATCTGCACACTATACTTAATATGCAAAATGTGATGTAAAAAGCTTCTGCATGGCTATTTCTCCACATCTGGGCTAACATCTGAATCTACTGATCAATGACTGCCCAATCACACAGTAAATGCCCATTCTAGCAATTGCTGATATTGTAGTAGAAACTTATTACATGACTGATTTTACAAGCATTTTTGTATACTGGTATATTGTACTGTATATATATTACAGCTCAGATATAGAAAAATAGCCACAGAAAAAAAATCCCCAGATTCCTCAGAGTAGAAGGAATAATATATAGGCCAGCCTCAAAATTGTTACTCACCAGACTTGAGTCGCACACGTGAAGTGTTGGAGTGACTGGTCATGTGATCCAGCATTATTTTGACAACCTGATCTGCTGATGTTATCTGTGAAGAGGACATGTGTAAGGGGGCAGGGTTGTACTTCTTCATTAGCAAAAAGGTGACAGGCTACTTACCTTAATCCTGCGCACACCTGCTTCACCATGGATTCCTACAGAGACAGCAAGATATCAGATATCAGTTATGGCACCTGCCATTACTATCTTCTTTCTAAATAGAAGATGACTGAGTTTAAGGGCACTAATTGATGAAATCCTAGTCATGCTAGTCAGTGATATATAGGCAGTGAACTCAAACTACACATAAAAGAAAAATAGTAAAAGAACATATATGTGCCCTGTTAGTGTCTGACTGATAATGCATCATAGGCAATAGCACCTCAGACTGACCCCTATGCCTGCAATGATGGAATGGAACTGGTCACAACTAATAACTCAGAGCATGGACAGAGTCCCAAAGCAAACAGCATGCAGTCCCAAAGAGAATGCTCATGAGGACATTCTAGAGAAGTAGATGGAAATGCATTCCTCACCTAAGCCTAGCTCAAGTTCATCATCAGCAAGCTGGAAGGCAGGTCTAGATCCAGGAACACTGCAGGGGGTTAGACTAACTCCAAGGGTGCCTGTGCAAAAAGAAAATGCCACCTTCCATACAGATGTTTCAGCATCAGTACAAGAAAATAGACAAAAGTATATGTTCTGCTTATGCCCTGGGTTACAATGCACAACTCTAAATGATACTACAATATTGCAATGTAGTTTTGGATTGAAAGGTACAGTCTTGAGGATCATCTGCTAATTACAGAAACATTATTTGTCCATATTAATTAAACTTATATAAAGCTATCAATGGCTGCTAATCATGATAGCTATTTTACCTGCATTATTAGAGGCAGTATGTTTCTGAATACCAGTTATTAGAGATCATGAGTGACAGTGTCTTATTGCACCTCTGTCTGCTTATGGAATTCACAAAGTCACCTGGTTGGGAACTTTGGGACCACATAGCTGGACAGATAGGTCTTTGATCTGACCCATCAGTGCTCTTCTCAAGTTCTTATACCTCACCTTTTCCTCCAATGACCTGAAGGTGGTGTACATGGTTCTCCCCATTTAATCCTCACAACAATCCTGTGTGGGAGGTTAAACTAGGCGATGGTGAATGCTGAGTCCAAATCTTATACACTAACCACAAAGGTTCAGCCACACAATTGGGGCTCTCTTTCTTTCAGGGATCAGTAATTTTAAATCTTCAATATATTCACTGCATGTCAAAAACATAAACCCTATAAAAGACCGCGTAAGAAATTTAGCCAGCATGACCTTGCTAGCTAGACTGCTTGATTTGCCAAGTGTCAAAGAATAATGTAGCCTTTGGCCAGATGCTTACCTCCCAAAGAGAGCTACTTAAATACTTACCCATTGAGTGTGCAACAGCAGTAACCTTGCGAGCAATTGCACTCAGACCACAACCTGCCTCAGACAGACCCCCAGCTACCTAAACATAAACAACTGTAAGGAAAAATGTTGCTTTGATTTCTCAACAAAAGGATTACAGCAGATTAGCATACATTCCTTCACTTCATACCACAGGGACAAAGCCAGGTGTGTCAGGACTAAAGGAGAAGAATGGCTGTGTGAAGAATCATGTTTTTATGTGGCTAGGAGTTCAGGCACAATATGCAGGGAGGAATGCCTATGGGCACCTCACACTCTACAACATTCTTAGGCCTCAAAGCATTATTTGCACTTTGGTAATACTACTGTTACAGTGGGGTCCTGAGTCAATGACAATGTTGGTTCTGAATTTGGGAATGGATGATTCCTACCTTGTGTATTAACACTGTGCCACATAGTCCTCTCCTGCCAGCCTTCTTCTGTTTGGTAAAGGCACAGTCTTCGCCAATAACCACCATCTCCACAGAAGCCCCTTCTGCCCGTGCTTGTTCCAATGCCAGCCCAAAGTTCAGACGGTCCCCAGTATAGTTCTTCACTATTAGCAGCGTCCCAACTACAAAAGAGAGATGGTTTGAATTCTGTGATATTCCTCCCTCAAGAGAGATGTTCATCTACCAAAAATGATGCCATACCTGCACCAGCTTGCTTCACAGCCCGAATTGCTGCTAAAATGCTACCCACTGCAGGTGAAGTGAATACTGGACCAGCTACCACTCCAGTGAGCATTCCCTTCCCGATGTACCCTGAGGAAAGAAGACAGGCATGGCGGTATTGCATCTGCTTTGGGAGCATCTTGCTCACACTCTGGTTCTGTGGCTGTTTATCTTAACTCCAATAACAGAACCCTACAGCTGCCAGGAGAACTGTGGCACAAAGGTTTTCAGTTCATGATGTCCATAAATATGGGATCACAGGATGCCCTCTTCTCTTTGTATTCATGAAATGCCAGTGTTAAGTGAAGTGGGAGAATCCAGATTGAAACTTTCTCCCCTAGGCTCAAAGCTTCCATAACTTTGATCTCACTAACCTGCATGTGCAGGCTCATGTCCTGAACCACCTCCAGAAATAAGTGCCACTTTGCCTCGCAGATTCTCCAAGTCAGCACGTAATGCCACTCTGTGTCCACGCAGGATCTGGAGATGAGGATTACAAGCCACTGTTCCAGCCAATGCATCGTCTGCGCAACCCAGAATTGTGTTCACTAGCTTCTTTGAACCCTAGAATAGGAAAACACAACAAAAGTTTCTCATACGCACAGCCTTCCGCATGGAGGTAGTTTCTAGTTCATGACTGTCCAACCAGCTTCAGACACTACAAGTGCTTATAAGCAATTGTACCAGTGATTCATGATTTTGTTGTAATATCTGAAAAAAGAATTTTTGCAAGAGACACATGCAAGCTGTGTATAATGCTTGAGCCCATGCATTTCCTGTCAAACACCTCTGAATAGCAGCGTGAAAATGCAGAACACAAAAGTAACTAGCACACCAGTTCAATAGTATTTGCAATACCACCTGATATTGCTTTCAAAAAAATATGAAGATTGGATCACTCAGTTTCCATGCTTTCTGTCATGCCACAGACAACTATTACATTGTTAGAATTTATTGGCCATCCATGAAAAAACTGTTCCTCCACATTAGCAGAAAGAGCAGCAGCTGTGAATCAAAACTGAGTTTTATGTAACAATGAAAGCATACTTTTGACACGTTCACTCTTTGTCTAAAGTTGTACCCAATATATTTTCCATTTAACTTTTTGAGACTTCCAGCCTGCTTCATCCTAAAGCATTATTATTACTACACTAGTAGACTTTAAGCCCGTTAAATTAACGGGCGCTAGAACATTTTGGAAAGCGGGGACGGTGAGAACTTGCTGAAGTGCTCGATGTACTTGGGCGCCCCGGCCAGCGCCGAATGGCCCTTCAGCAAGCAGCGCAGGAGGCGCATCGCGGCGGCACTGGCACCAGCCAGGCCCCGGCAGGCCAACTCAGCCGCCACTTGTAACGGCCGCTGCCGCTTAGAAGTAAGTCCACGCGAGCGCGCACCCGCCGCTTCAACAGCCAAGCCGCCCGAAGTCTCTGCGCTCCAATCCCTGTGCCCATGGGGCACATGCGCAATTTCGCCTGGCCGCCCGAAGTCTCTGCGCTCCAATCCCTGTGTCCGTGGGGCACATGCGCAGTAGGACACAGGGACGGATACAGGGACTGGATGCAGAGACACTTGCACTTTATTACTGTAGATTGACTTCCACAAGCGTCACCAGGTGTACAAATGCAACAAAAACAGCTAAAAACACATAATAAAACAGATAAATTTAAAAGCAATACTAATTAGACAACCAAATATGCAGATAGCAGGTGTCTGTCATAGCCTGACAGGAATTCTGTTCCACAGAACAGGGGCAGACACACCAGTTACTGTGCTCCGGAGATCTTTAGAACATGAAGGGGAAATAGGTAACAATATGTTAGTCATTTAACAGTATTGTAATTTAGTAGTCATTTGGTCACCTGTAGCAACAAACTGTAACTAATTCCAGGTCATCAAGAGCTGGTCATGCAATTGCAACAGTACAGTATTAGTCTGTGACAACATCACCTGACACTTCTCATATTCCCTCATAGTCCTAAAGAGCTGCAGACTCTTAATGGTTGAGAAATATCCACATCCAGTCTTCAGAATGTTATAGATGCTGCACTTGCTGCTTTTTTGGTTTTCCTTTTAGCTTGGGGCTAGAAAGAAGAACAAAACCATGTGTGCAGCTTTCCTAGTGTTGCTTCATGTTTGTGCAGCTGGCTCATTCTAGCGCAATATCTGGTAGCCACTTCTAAGGCCAGAAGGAAGCTGAAAGGGTTTCTTTATGCAGTCTCCACAGCATTTTTATGTAACAGACCCTGTAGAAGTAGATATTTCCCTGTAACTCCTGGGTCTCAGACTTAATCTTCTGAAATCATATATACTATGGGCCCCTAAGTCATATCCAGGTAATGCAAAAAGGTTCAAATGGTCACAGCTGAGACATAACCCACCAAAAGAAAATGAGGAATTGACAATTTGCTGCCCAGGCAGATGTATCTGACTCCCTCCTTGCTCACTTTTAGGCACCAAGTCAAATTCCTACTGTTAAACTTTAAGCCAGGGGTAGGCAACCTAAGGTCCGTGGGTCAGATGCGGCCCAATCGCCTTCTCAATCCGGCCCACGGACAGTCCGGGAATCAGCGTGTTTTTACATGAGTAGAATGTGTGCTTTTATTTAAAATGCATCTCTGGGTTATTTGTGGGGCATAGGAATTCATTCATTTCCCACCCCCAAAAAACTATAGTCTGGCCCACCACATGGTCTGAGGGATGGTGGACCGGACCACGGCTGAAAAAAGTTGCTGACCCCTGCTTTAAGCAAACATTTGGCATGGGTAGTAACCGAGTTTGGACTCTGGTCCTGATTTTCTGCTTCAGTGCACTTAATTATCTGCTGAGTCTTCTGACTGCATTATTAATTGATAATTATTAGCCAGTGTGCCCTTCAGAGCTATACAAGTGGGAGCTGCCACAAAATGTTGCAGTGTAGAATTTCCCTTTTCAGAGTTTCAGCCAGCTATGCCTTCTTTCAGCATATTCAATCTCCCCGTCTGTTTTTCTGTCTCCCCCCATCAGTGGGATTCTGTGGCCACGAATCACATGCTCAGTCCCTCCGTCCTCATTGAGTTACAGTATTCAGTTTTCCATCACCCCAATATATTTTCTGCTTCTGCAAACCTTCAGGTCCCCACCCCAAGCATTCTGACACCTCTCTCTCAGCCCCATTGGCTTCACAGTCATTTGACTAGGCTTCTAACACTGTATATACTTGCTTTATTATTTCTTTGTACCCTAAGCTGTCCTGAATATTCCTGAGTGAACAGAAAGGCAGAATACAAACATTGCAAGGGACTGATACAAAGAGATTGTAGTTTGACTCCCAAGTCACAAGTTACCCTGTTTCGGATACAGTACTTTCTCTCATTCCGCAGGGCTTCAGAGACTTAATGGAAGGGACTCTTTCCCTTGCTTTCCAGTGATCCTACAACCGCAGCTGACCAAAACCAATTCTCTGCTCTGACTGAGGCAGAAACAGTGCTGGATCTGAGTTTTCTAGCCCAAGTCCCAAACTCAGCCATGGGCCTCCTGGGTCAATTGGGGCCACGCTCAGGCTAGCGCCTACCTCACAGGGGTTTTGAGAGGAGTGGGACAGAAACGCCACAACACACCCACACCCGCCTCACGGAGACCAGACGTATCTGAGTCTCACCTGCATGCTGCCTCTCTGGAGCTGCGACTCCGGGCTACCAAGCTCAGCAGGATGCTCCGAGAGCCTCAGGCCGAGGCGAGGAGGGAGACCTCCTGCTCCTGAGAGAGAGAGAGACGGCGGCTGCTCAGGGGCGAGAGGCGAAGTCGCTTCTGGCTACCGTGGGGACCTGTCACTACTGCCTTTACGCGCCTCCCTTTTCGAAGGCGAGAGAGACTTCGCCCTGCAATCCAAACTCCGCCTGGCTCACAGCATCAGCCACGCGCGCCCGGCATGACAAGGGGCGGGGGGAAGAAGCCGATTGGCCGACGGCAGCGCGAGCTCCGGCAGTTGGCGGTAGCGCGCAGGGCCAGTCACGCTCCGCACGGAGTCAGACGGGTGGGGGTGGGGAAAGTCTCCCCGCCCCCTTTTCTTTTTTCGGAGAGTGGCAAGGCTTACTCCCCTCTGACCGGAGGAGGGCGCTGCCACTGTCGTGCGAGCCTCAGCAGCCCCTCTCGTCAAATTTCCCGTGGTGCCCGGCGCGGCGCGCGGGCGCTCTGGCGCTTTCTCTCTTTTGCCGGAGGTGGTAGTGGCCTTTGGAGAGTGTGCTGCCTAGCGCTTCCCCTCCCCGTCCTCCTCCTCCTCCTCCTAACCCCGTCGCCTTCCGCGGGTCTTCAACAGCCCCGCTCTCCGATACCGCCATGTCGTGCAACTACGTGGTGACGGCACAGAAGCCCACGGCCGTCAACAGCTGCGTCACCGGTAATGGCGGGAGGGGGGGTGCCGTGGAAAAAAAGCGGGGGGAGGGGAGGCGCGGGAGGAAGAAGTAGTCGGTTAGGGGGCGGTTAACGGCCCGCGATGCGTGGAGGGGAAGCCTAAAGCGAGGAGGGCCGCGTGGAGGGGGAGGAGCAGCTTCCCCTGCGGCCCCGGCAACTTCGCGATGTTTTGTCTCCGGCCCAGGACACTTCACCTCCGCGGAGGACCTGAACTTGCTCATCGCCAAGAACACCCGCCTGGAGATCTATGTGGTCACTGCGGAAGGGCTGCGGCCCGTCAAGGAGGTGGGCATGTATGGCAAGATCGCCGTCATGGAGCTCTTCCGGCCCAAGGTGAGCATTGCTCTTAGGGACGAGCTGCGGGCGACGGCGAATTTTGCACCCAGAGTCTTTTGCTTGTGTCCTGGAGCTGGATGTCCCGGCATCGGGGTCCACATGACCTTCGCCTTGCAGCTGTTTATTTGGCTGGCTTGTACCAGCTGTTTAGAGTTGGTGCTTAGTAAGGGAGGCGGGTGGCGCTGTGGGTTAAACCACTGAGCCTAGGGCTTGCCGATCAGAAGGTCAGCGGTTCGAATCCCTGCGACGGGGTGAGCTCCTGTTGCTTGGTCCCTGCTCCTGCCAACCTAGCAGTTCGAAAGCACGTCAAAGTGCAAGTAGATACCGTAAATAGGTTTACCTCCGGCAAGCTGCTCTGGTTCGCCAGAAGCGGCTTTGTCATGCTGGCCACATGACCCGGAAGCTGTACGCCAGTTCCCTCGGCCAATAAAGCGAGATGAGCGCTGCAACCCCAGAGTCGGACACGACTGGACCTAATGGTTAGGGGGTCCCTTTACCTGACCTAAGCACCTTGTAATAGGCTCTGTACCTCCCCATTGTGCTACAACAACTTGAAATTCAGAATGAAAAACAGCCAAAACAGAGGGGGCCCTGCCTGCTAGCTGTTTGAACTGCATATGTTTTCATATATTCCAATGGGAATATATGGGTGGGAAGAGTTGTTTCAGTTCTGCTTTGAGGGTGCCTTTGAAAAGCATGTTTGCTTTTATGGTATGACTGTGTCCTCACAACTACTGACTAGGCCGAATTTGGTATATAAGAGAGATATGCTCAATGCCACTTTGCCATGAGCTGATGTGCTTTCCTCTGGTCCATTCATGTTTAATATAGTTGTGACTGGACTTTGAAGAGTGCTATTTTCTAAGTGGCTTCCATTTCGTTGCTGCTGAGGAGATCAGTCCTGGGAACTGATTCCACCTTGGACTGATCTCTGGAGGGAGGAGATAGATCTGGCTCTGCCAGCTTGTCAAAGGCTTCAGCAACTACCCTACTCTACTTAGCCTTCCAGCTAGCCCCAGTAACTCCCTGTTAAAAGAGCAATGCCTTGTGGAACATTGTGGAGCATTTGAGGCAAGATGGATGTCATCCATTAACTGAAGTTTTCCAGGAACCATCAGAAATGGTGACTAATTCACAATGAATCTACCTGGCATCCAAATGAAATTGACAGAACTACACTTTGAATTTCAGGAGGTACTCAGACTAAAGCCAATGCAGCTGTTGTCCATCATAGAAAGAAGAAATGCTAAATGGAAAGCAAACAACACACAATGAAGAGTTTTCAAAGCATTAGTTTACATCACAAGTTTTTTATTTGTATTATTTGTGTTTCTGTGGGAAAAGTGGAGTGTAAATCTTCTAAATAAATGAAGAGTTAAATATGTTCTCTTCTCCAAGGTGTGATTGAGGAGGCTTTTTTAGTTGGATCCTTTTTGGCAAGACTTTCTAATTGTATTGTTTCTCCTAAGGGGGAGAGCAAGGATTTGCTCTTTATTCTGACAGCGAAATATAATGCCTGCATCCTTGAATACAAACAAAGTGGGGAGAGCATTGACATCATCACCCGAGCCCATGGCAATGTGCAGGTAAGCGGGGAGATTGACTTAGGACTGCTTAACGTTGTTGTGTATTTTTGTGTAACTATAGCCTATATTCCAAAAAGCTAGTAGTACATGTTCAACCTAAGGAACGATGCTGTTCAGGTAACCATTCTTGTTGTGCTACATCTAACAATCTGCTGGGTAGATTACTGAACAGCCAATCTCCTCAGCACTTCTCCATTGGGGTTTGAGTCTTGGTCTCCTTCTATCGATTTACTTTTACAGTGTATTTTCTTTTGATGACTGGCAAGTTCTTGTAGCTCTGCTTGTTTACAGCACCACTTGTATAATGTTCATATTTATTTGACTCCTTTTACACATCCAGCTTTTCATGCTGTCCAAAAGCAAACATACATTTTGCTGTCTGATCCCAACAGTCATTATGAACCTGTGCTCTATGATTGAATTCTGTCCTGCAGGAAGCTGATATTTGCACAGTGATGAGTATGTGCAGGAGCGGAAATAGGGGTAAGGCTGTTGCTTTCATGCCGTCCTTGTGGACTTTTTGAAGGTATCTGGTTGGCTGGAGAAAGGGGCCAGGGATCATGCCAACACTTGTGTTGTGCTTCTGAGGCTGTCTGAAATCCTTTTCAACTGCTGGGAGAACTGGGGCTTGTTTTTGTCATGCTCTGCTACTGAGACATTTGGAGCAGTTTAGACACACACCACAACTTTGTTTTTTGCAGTCTTCGGATGAGGACTAGACCATGTGAAAAATGAACATAAGATTTTAGCTGCAGTTCATTCATTTTCAGCTTTTTATTGTTTAAATAAAGCACGCTTAGACATTCCATTGCTGCACTCATAAGGCAGGGGTCCCCAAACTTACCCGGCTTCAGGCCGGTTCCTCCGGCGCCAATCAAACGGCGGGGCGGGGGAGCGCGTGCCCATGCGCGCACACGCTATTTCCGGCGCGGCTGCCCATCTCTAGGTCGGCGGAGCGCTGGAAATAGCTTGTGCACAAGCATCATTTCCGGCGCACTTTTAGGTCGGCAGAGCTTGTGCGTGTGCTCATGGGCCTCCGCGGACCTGGAAGTGCACGGGAAATGACTCTTGCGCATGCGCGCAAGCTATTTCCGGCGCTCCGCCGACCCGAAAGTGGGCAGCCGTGCCGGTAAGAGCGGGCGGCAGGGGTTGCCAGGGGCCGGATAAATGAGCCCCTCGGGCCGCATCCGGCCCGCGGGCCTTTGTTTGGATTCTGCTTGTGTTAAAGGGCAAAGATCAGACTGGTACTTTTTTCAAATACAGCTAATACAGGGGTAACACAATACAGAGTTGGAAAGTATGGACTGAGCATGCACAAACTTTCTATATAAAGCATCTAGGGCAGAACCCATCATTCATTTGTCACATATTTAAACTGGCAATATTTGTTTGACACTGATTATAAGGCATAGGAATACCAACAGAGAAAATATTAGTGCTGGTAGAAACAGGGTACAGCTGAACAGTGTATGTTGTAGGAAAAACTTTTTCAAACTTGAAGTAGAAGAAATTACTAGCTAGTGCACAAAAGCCAATTTGATAGATTTCAGAGGGCTCCATCCTGCACATTTCACTGAAACTGCAATATTATCAGACATGAAGCTTGCTGAAATGGTTTCCCCTGTTTTCTTCTAGGATCGTATTGGTCGTCCCTCGGAGACAGGTATAATTGGCATAATTGACCCAGAGTGCAGGATGATAGGACTGCGACTCTATGATGGTCTCTTCAAGGTGATTCCTCTGGAACGGGAAAATAAGGAATTAAAGGCGTTTAACATACGACTGGAGGAGCTGCAGGTCATCGATGTCAAGTTCCTGTATGGGTGCCAGCCTCCAACCATCTGTTTTGTTTACCAGGTACCAATATTGGGTCTGTGTGTTGTAATGGAAATTGCTGGCAGAGCTAGTGGTGGCCAGTAGTCTCTGAACACTTTGATTCAGGGCTATTGCTAATGTCTAGGTTTTTGTATCTGTCAAAGCACACTTGTAAAAAGCAAAACGTGTGTGTGTGTGTGTGTGATATTTCACAGTTTTTATTATTTGTAGACTGCAAAACTTGTCCCTTTTTATATTGGTATTGTTTTCTGCATTACATCATATGATATCATCTGTTTTCTGCATTACATCATATGATATCATCATCTGTTTTCTGCATTATATCGTATAATATCATCAACTGAATGGCCTGCTTATGTGACAATCCTGCTTTAAAAGCTTTTAATCATGATATTTCTTTCCTGTATCAAGTTGGCTTGCTTTATTGTTGTTCAGGCACTTTCTATTCAGCTGGGAGTAGGGAGATCCATCTGTGAGACATAACTCTCATCACATGGGTTATTCATAAAATACTAAGATCCCACAGTATTAATATTTCCAGCTTAGTATAACGATGTTGCTGCCCTATTTCCCAATGAACCATGCATTCTTGTGTAATGGTTGTTAGGCGACATGTCTGCCAACAAACTGTTTAATATAACGTAGCCAATGTTTTTCACAGTAATGAGAGGCATGTGTTTTAGCTCTTCATTCTCATATAAGGGATTTAACATTGTTTACAAAAGTGGGATGGGAATTTTTTTAGGGCTGTGTATGGTCCCCTCATCTGATTTGTCTTATCTGGTGCTTCCAGCTAGCCCTGATCCAGCCCCCAAAACAAATTGGGAGCCTTTACAGGTTTTAATTTAAGGCTGTCTCCTTCTCTTCTTCCCCTTTCCATGTTAAGTTACAGTTTAAAATCCTGATAAAACTTTTAGAAGGTGTGTGTGTGTGAGAGGAAACCCATGCAAGCTGCATCTCCTGCTCTCATGTTGGCCCAATAAAATTATCAGCACATATTTTTCTTGCCTTATTGGTGTAGTTAAGAATCCTTCCCTGTACCTATCCTTGGCTTCTGTGTGTATGTGCCACATACCGGTAATATTAGAGCTTGGTATGCTGCCATGCCAACTGAAAATGCTTATTCATTGCAGTGGAGCAGAGTTATTTTATTTTTACTTCCACTTGATATGCCACTGTTTGGTAGACAAAATGTCACATCCTTGTTTAGTTCAGAATAATGACCAGCTCCAGGTTCCATATTCCTTGTCACAAATCTGGATTTTTCAAAACTGTTAGCCAGGAGTGCGTGGGGTAAAATGGATGCTTTTCAGTAAGCACAATTTCAAAGATCCCTTGGACAGGTAGAACTGGTTGTGTAGATCCAAGCCACTGCACTTTTAAAAAAAAAAAGTGTTCTTATTATAGAACATAGACATAGAATCATAGAGTTGGGAGGGACTCCAAGGATCATCTAGTCCAACCCACTGCAATGCAGAGATCTCAACACATGGTCTCTCATCCAATTTGAAACCATACTGGACCCTGTTTAGCTTTGCAAATGTGCTAGCAGTTTTATTGCTGCACCACTAGAAGGACGATGCAGATCCCACCAGTGATAGAAAATACATTTAATCATTTTCAGCAATGCCTATATAGAAATTGAAGGTTTTGGTTGAAATAATGAGAACTCAGTTTTGGACCTCCAGACTATGTCCTCCTCAAATATGCTCCTAAGGGTTGGGGGAACCCTCCGGAACAGATTTGTTTGTGCCATTCATGACAATACCTGTTGTTTCCATCTCTAGGATCCCCAGGGCCGGCATGTCAAGACATATGAAGTGTCTTTACGTGAGAAGGAGTTTAACAAGGGACCCTGGAAACAGGAGAATGTGGAGGCTGAAGCCTCCATGGTGATTGCAGGTCAGTTCATCTACATAAAGTATCTTTATCTGTAGACGCTTAAAAATAAGCTTGCAGCTTCCTGCGTATAGAAGCAGCAGCATTTTTTTCTTATTTCAGAAGCCAACTGTGTATGCTTCTCGATAATATTCCCTGTATCTTCTCCTGCAGTCATCTTGTAGCGTCTGTTTCCCATTCTCCTGGTGGGATTCATGTTGCAGTGGAGCGTCTTTCCTACTCGCTAATTCTCCATATTTGTTACCTTTTGTGCCCATTACTTTCTTGCAGTAGTTAGCCATATATCTCTGTCCTAGTAGGATCTTGTTTCAGCCCTGGTAAATTATCTCTAGCCACTGCTGACTTAACGATTCCAGCTGCCTAGAGGTTAAAAAAAGCAGCAGTTGCTTCTTGTATAGCAACCATCAGGTACAATATAATGGGGAAGCTCTGTGCACCAGAGCTTCCAATTTTATTGATTATGCTGTAGCATCTTTATAGTTCAGCCCAAATGAAATCGTATAAATCCTGCAATTCATTGAAGTGACTTATAAGAGCATCATGTTCTCCCCTCTTGTACAGCTTTGCAAATGATGACATACGGAGCATTAGTCACCGCGTTGCTTCTCCTTTCCAAATCTGGCTCCATAACACTGTAATGGCTTTGCTTATCTCTCTCCCTCTCCCTCTCCCTCTCCCTCTCCCTCTCCCCTCTCTGTTTCTGTTTTAAAAATTTTTTTAATGGTTTTCAGCTTTGCTTCTCATTTAACAAGAAGTCCAAAAGCAACTAGGCTTTTGAGGCTACAGGAGGGAGAGAGAAAATGAGCCGTGTGTGGCTGCATCAGCACTACCAGCATACTTATAGGGCAAACCTGTAAATTATAACACATGGCTTGTTTTCCTTGTAGACATAACATAATGGCACATTCTGGTGGGTATGTTAACACAGCATGGTGGAGCATGGAGTCCCTATAGCTCCTGAATATTTCAGGTGCTTGCTTGTTTTAAGATTTGAATGTCTTTACGATTCTATCTCTCTATGGCTTTCTGAGAGAGAAACAGAGGAGTGGGTTAGAAAGAGAAGCTTGAGACTTAGAAACTCTGTTTGGTTGTTTACCAGAGTACATAAAGGCTCAAACTGCCTCCAGTGTCCCCAGGATGCTCTTCAGATTTACCCATGCTTAGGAACATCCCTCCTGAGTGCAAAGACATGAAGAAAACCACATGCCCAAGGATATTGTGGGTGGGACTTGTGCATGTGCACCGGTCCATCTCCCAGTTTAACCCTTTGATCAGGCAACTTCCTAGACAAAGCTACAGAACCAACTGGATGTGCAAGTTGATAAGTATTTTAAGGATAGATCAGGATATACTGTATTTTTCCGTGTATAAGACTATATTCCCCCCCCCTATTTTTTCAAGTTTAAAATTGGGGGGTCGTCTTATACATGGATAGTACATATGGGGGATTTCTTTATTTGGAGTCCCCCAAAATAGGGGGCGTGTTATACACGAGGGCATGTTATACATGGGGAAATACGGTAGGTTCACCTGGTAGCTTTGTGAGAGGCCTGCAAAAAATATGTAAACTTAATTTATTTTCTTGCCGGCCAATATTTAATGTGGTGTAATAAGGCTGTCCAAAAGTGAATTCAGTTGCAAGATGAAAAACTCATTGTGAAATAAGAGCTGCACTTGTTGCTGCTATTAGATATCACTAACATTATGCAATCAGATATATGTTCAGCATGTTGACTTCCTTAAATTCCTCTCTTGGTTTGTTGCTTCTCTCTTAGTCCTTGGTGTATGTGTTCACTCTACTTACAAACTGCTTTGTTCCCTTGAAAAGGTGGCTGTCTTTCTGTGGTCAACAGGAGATTCTGTGTGTATCAAACTGCAGTTAGGTGAGAATATAATTAAGTACACAAAAAGCAGAGATGGGAGGATCCCATACAGAATAAGAAGAAAAGGGGAAGGGAATTCTTTTACTTACTTACTTACTAGAATCTCTTTTCTGGTTGAATATTCCTTTCTTCTGTTTGTGATGCTTAAAAATAAAATTAAAAATCACGTGCATGTTCCAAACATATTCCTTACAGTGCCTGAGCCATTTGGAGGGGCTATAATCATAGGACAAGAATCCATCACCTACCACAACGGTGATAAATATTTGGCTATAGCCCCACCCATCATCAAGGTGAGTACATGTTTCTCTTTGAAATATATTTTGTTTAAAGCTGGAAGTGCCATCCACTATGTGTACTTAATGGTGGGTGAATGTGGTATGGTTTACTATATTGGCTACCTCAAAATTGGGTGGGGGGATAGTTTTATGAACACTTCTGTCTGTGTTGAAAGCCTTCTTTCCCATGATTTCTGAGGTTTGCTCTAGAAAGGCACAAGTATTTGCCTATCCTGAATGCATTGCTTGCCCTCTGAGAGCAGAACTGATTCAGTGATCAGTCCATAAAGCACTGCTGTCACTCAGATCAGTTCTCGTTGACTTCTGTGATATGGGCATGTAGTTAGATAATATGTGATGTTGTCACAATCAGTATGTGATTCCTGATTAAGAAAAGTAGAGGCATTTCCTAACTAAGCAGGAGATAGGGGAATGAATGACAGTGAACATTTTTGAAACGGGGAAATATTTCCCTTCCCTTCTACAAAGCACAATTTCCCACACACAAATGGAAACAGGTGAATTGGCACAGTCTAGATTGTGTAGTTTTAAAGCAACTTTACAGAACCTGAAGGGGCAGCATGTGCGAGACTCATCAGGTGGTATCTCTGTTGGCCTCATCACAGCAACCTATGGTAAATGCAACAGTCAATAAGTAAAATGTAATGGCCTGTCAGTCAAGATTGCTACAACTAAAGTACTCTCTACCAATAATAGCTGTGGCAACACAAGAAGGATAAGACTAGGATATTTTATGTTAAGCGATGCTTTTATATTTGTCACTTTCTTTAAAGCTTCCCAAATGCTTTAGATGCCGTTTTTAGGAGGGAAATCAAAGTATTCAAAGAGCAATTCAGTGTAAATGCCATCTTGGCTCTCAGAGGAGTTCTAAATAATGCCTCTTTTGTGAAACAGCAAAGTACAATCGTATGTCACAACCGTGTGGATCCAAATGGGTCTCGTTACCTTTTGGGGGACATGGAAGGCCGCCTCTTCATGCTACTACTGGAGAAGGAGGAGCAGATGGATGGTGGCATCAGTCTCAAGGACTTGCGTGTGGAGCTTCTTGGAGAGGTAGTTCTTATTCCTTCCTCCCATTTCTGGGGCATTTGGTGTGAAACAAATTGGCAAAGCCATTTGGGCAGTTAAAGTGAAGGTGGAGAAAGAACCCCTAGCAAAGATTGACTGCTTGAATCTTTCTCCAGTGCTGTCTCATAGAGCATTTGCACCCAGCTTGCCCTAAGAAACCCAAGCAGTGCTGTGTTCAGGTGTTACCTAAAGAATTGTCTTAGAGAATCAATAAATGTAGGATTTCCCTCAGTTGTGACTCTCTGTCTCTGGAAGAGGATTTCTCACAGATCTAATTGTGCCCTCATTTCTTAATTTCATTTTAGTTATTATAACATTTGTATCCCAGCCTTCCTCAAATGAGCTCTGAGTAGTGTGTCCATCTCACAAAAATCCAGTGAGGTAGATTAGGCCAAGAAAAGAAGCCATGCTTTTCCAAGGCTGTCCACCGAGTTGTATAGTCATGAGGATTTGAATCTTGGTTTCCTCCAGAAGACTTCCAGGTTCTGTCTGCAGCACCACACTAGCTTATGTTTCAGAACCCGATGATTGGCAATTCTTTTAATTTGTTGTAAAATGTAAGCAGATTAACAAAGTATTTTAAAAGTTGTATTCCACCTTTAGGGGGCCTTGGGGCAGAACCGTAATTTTAAAATACTTTTAATAAATAATAATTAACTACGTAAGTAAATGTTTTAAAAAGACTTACTTTTTCTGTATTTTATTCTCAACTAGACATCCATTGCTGAATGCCTGACTTATTTAGATAATGGCGTTGTGTTTGTTGGCTCTCGGCTTGGGGACTCCCAACTTGTGAAGGTAAAATGTAGCCCTCAGTGAACCTGTGAATTTTTCACCTGCAAATAGTTGCTCAGCTATATTCTACCAGATGTATATTTAAATGCTATGGGCGGGTGAGCACTGAATTTATTTCCACCATCTCTTGGAGCTCTGTGTAGTATTTTTGGCAGGCTCTGTTCTATTTTTGTTTTCTTGAGAAATTTAATCTGATTTTCATTCCTAGCTCAACGTAGACAGTAATGAGCAAGGATCCTATGTTGTCGCCATGGAAACCTTCACCAATCTTGGCCCCATTGTGGACATGTGTGTGGTAGATCTTGAAAGGCAAGGCCAAGGGCAGGTAAATTTTGGTTCTTCCTTCCCTATGAAATGTCTGACCTTGCTAGGAGAGGCGTTTTGTGTACTTTTAGAAATAATGCTGCATTTTAATCTCGCCTTGCCTCTCAAGTTACTCAGAGTAATAAATGCAGTCCTCCCTCATTTTATCCTCAGAACAACCCTGTATGGTGGGTTAGGCTGACAAACAGAGACTAGCCCATGATAATCCAGAACTTTGAATAAGGGTCTGACATGCTATCCTTACGTTGCATGATTTTAGAGGAAACTTTTCCTTTTATTCTCTGTCCTTTGTAAAGGCCTTTGGCTATATACAATAAAAATGGACTTGACCATGACATGCTATCCAATGGGCATCACAGTGTGCTCATACACCTACTGAGGCTCCATGCCCTTCCCAGTTTTTAATTAAAAAAGAATTTTTTTTGGGGGGGGGGTGTCCCTTTGCAGGCAAGGGTTGCCTCTTTTTTGCCTCTTTTTTGTTTTAAAGGATCTAGGGGTTTTGGTATGTTTTTTTGTGGGGTGGTGGTGGTGGTAGGTGAGGAATTTCTGACCATCGCCAAGTTTACGTCTGTGAAATAGGTGTCTTGTGTGCACATGACAGTTTCTTAGGTTTCCAAATGTGACCTAGGGCACTGTCTAGTTAATCTGATGATAGATTGAAAATTGTTGCTCCTCTCCAGCCATGAATGTGATAAAGTAGAGAGACAATTTCAGAGAACTTTAACTTAGCCCCCTAAGTAGTGGGTCCATTCTGGAAATATATTTTATTTCCTACAGAATGGTGGCAGGCTGTAATATATTGTCTCCCTTCAGAGATTTGCTTAAATTCTTCTCTGGTAGATTGTAGGAAAAGCTTCCTTAACTTCAAGAACTGAATTGGATTAAATGCAATGCCCGTTACCCATTTAATATGGTCATTATTAATGTCAGAGTGTTTTAATGGCTGTTCTCTGCTTTCCCCAGCTGGTTACTTGCTCTGGTGCTTTTAAGGAGGGCTCTCTGAGGATCATCCGGAATGGGATTGGGATTCATGAACATGCCAGCATTGATCTCCCAGGGATTAAAGGTGTGGTGTCATCATGATATAAATGAATAATTTGTGGCACTCTCTGAAGTGAGGATAATGCATATTGCTCAAAGTGTTTTGAGCAATATGGCAAGGTTGTCACATAGGAAATTTTGTGAATGAGCTTTTCACGCTAAAAAAAGCGAACACATGATTGTAGCCCTCATGGTAGCCCTTCTCGGTAGTGGCACCTGCCTTGTGGAATGCCCTCCCACCAGATGTCAAAGAGAAAAACAACTACCAGACTTAGAAGACATCTGAAGGCAGCCCTGTTTAGGGAAGCTTTTAATGTTTAATATTAATGTATTTTAATGTTCTGTTGAAAGCTGCCCAGAGTGGCTGGGAAACTCAGCCAGATGGGCGGGGTATAAATAATAAATTATTTATTTATTATTATCATGGCTGTCTAGAAAATATTAGATAATGGTGGACGTGGTTAGTGAAGACTTACAGAGTAGGCTGGCTGGCTGGTTTTGGGTAGATAAGATTGTAATATATCAATGCTTTTCTGTTCCTTCTTTTCAGTTGCCTTTCTTTACTCTTCTTTCTTTGCTTTCTGTATCTTGTTCTTTGCCTTTGTTCTGTATTCTGTGGAGGCTACAATCTTAGACTGGGAGAAGATTACATAATGGTTTGTGTAATTTATTCTAACCTAGAACTGAGAATAGTTGGCACAGGGTAAACACTGTATGGTACTTTAGAAGAAGTGAGGCAGGAGAATGTGCTGGCTTGGCAATTCTGAGTTACAAGATCCCTTGGTCTTTTGTGATCTCTTGATAAAATATCTTTTTATGTCTTTGCACTGCAGGATTGTGGCCTCTGAGGTCAGACTCACACCGTGAAACTGATAATACCTTAGTGCTGTCTTTTGTGGGCCAAACCAGGTAGGAGAAATGCTGATGTTTTGTAGGGCTGAAAGTGGAGTTGAAAATTTGTATGTCTTTGCTGATAATTTTGACCAGGTCTTCCTACGTTTTGCAGGGTTTTGATGTTGAATGGGGAGGAAGTAGAGGAGACCGAATTGACAGGATTTGTGGACGACCAGCAGACCTTTTTCTGTGGCAATGTAGCCCATCAGCAGCTAATCCAGGTAACAAGCAAGCATTTCTTGAAGATAAAACCTTCAAAGTAGGAGCGGCTAACTTTCCACCCTCCGGTTGTTGCTGCACTACAGTTCACATTATCTCTATCCATTGGCCATGCTAGCTGGGCTGAAGGGACCTGAAGGGCAACATCTGGAGGGCAACAAGTTAGCCAGCACTGCTTTTAAAGTATGCATCCTATCAGGAGTGAAATACCAGGACTGTCATGCATGGACAGAGGCCTAAAAACAACTTTCCTTTGAGTCAGGAAGAGATACCTATTTGTGTTTCTTTCTTTAGATAACATCTGCCTCAGTACGGCTTGTCACTCAGGAGCCCAAAGCCCTTGCAAGTGAATGGAAAGAGCCAAATGGGAAGAACATCAGCGTGGCTTCCTGTAACAGCAGTCAAGTGGTGGTGGCTGTGGGGAGAGTGTTGTACTATCTAGAGATCCACCCCCAGGAACTCAAGCAGATAAGGTGCATGTGAACTGCAGCTGGGACATTTTGTGCTGAACCTCTTCGGCTCACTGTAATACTGACATGTTTCCTCCTTGTCAGCTGCACAGAGATGGAGCATGAAGTGGCCTGCCTGGACATCACTCCCCTGGGAGACACCAGTGGCATGTCCCCTCTGTGTGCTATTGGCCTTTGGACTGACATCTCAGCCCGCATTCTTAAGCTGCCCTCGTTTGACCTCTTACACAAGGAGATGTTGGGAGGAGGTATGAGCTGCTTGTGTGTTTTCTATATTGGGAAAGGCAAATACTGCTAAGGGCGATCTGAACGAACTCTGTTCTACTTTCTGCAGAGATCATCCCACGTTCCATTCTGATGACCACTTTTGAGAATAGCCATTACCTGCTTTGTGCCCTGGGAGATGGGGCTCTCTTCTACTTTGGGCTGAACATTGAGACAGGTGAGGTTTTAAGCTCCTCCTCCTCAAACGTTCTTTCTCTGTAACAGTCATTTTGAGGACCAACTTGGATACGACATCCAGAGATTCGTGATCAGGAATGTTGCCATTGTTATTGAAGGTGACAGCTGCTGCCAAATAGTTCAATGATTTCCCTTTACGCCATTTGCTTCATTTCAATCATGTACATTAAATCATCCCCCAAATGTTGCCTGCCCCATAGAGCATGCAAATACCAATACACTATGTGTATGTTGGCCCCAATGGGGGAAAGAGTTTAAACAAGGAAAGCAGCATGCAGGGAAAGAGTTAACACACTGATTCTTATCCAGATTCCCTTCTCTCCCACACACTTTTATCTTAAAACAAACAAACAAACACAGCGGGTGTCTAATTGCAGATGTTCCATCCCTAGAATCTGGTTTGGCCTTGAGAATAGAACATTTGGGAGATTCTCCCCCAAAAGACTGCAATCTACTCAGGATATCTATACTCAGAGACTGTTGCCCGCTTCTTTTGGGCAGCTGTTTTAAGGGAATCTTTCTGCATTCTGTCTGGAATGGATTTCTGTGGAAAGTGAAAAGACACAGTGGTCTTGATACTCTTTAGCTGAGTGAAAGAATTTAGTAGGTTAATCTGCATGTGGTGGGAAAACAGCAGTTTATTTCCCTCCTTGCTTTCTCTTGGTAGGTAACCTCTAATGCTATACTTTCCCACAACAGGTTTGTTGAGTGATCGTAAGAAAGTGACACTGGGAACCCAGCCCACTGTTTTAAGGACCTTTCGCTCCCTCTCCACCACCAATGTGTTTGCCTGCTCTGACCGCCCAACTGTGATATACAGCAGCAACCACAAACTGGTCTTCTCCAATGTCAATCTTAAGGAGGTGAACTACATGTGCCCTCTCAACTCAGATGGGTACCCTGACAGGTGGGTATGCTCTGTTTCTCCTCTTTAAGTAGCCTATTTTTCTGCAGAGCATGCACGCTTCCTCCCTGCTCAGCCCTGCTTGATACGTGGACACTGCAGTTTCCTTGTGGCTGTTTCAGAGCAAGTATATGGTAGCAATGAACACTGGCAATACGCAATCTTCTGGGTCTGCCTGCTTAGACAGTATAGAGATCACAAAGCTAGCTTTTTTTGCTTTCAAAATCTGGTATTGAAACAATAGCAAAATAGCAAAGTAGTCTTCTAAATGATGAGCAAAAAGTAATCCTTTACATCAGAGTTATTCCCTTGAGTGTGAAGGAGATGTCCTTTTGATTTCCTGTTCGTTCTCTTCTCCTTTAAACTTCTGATAGGTTTCCCCTGCTTTTAAATGAACTGCCTCTGATTCCTCCCACAGCCAGTTTAAAATCTTCAGAAAGCAAGTGGAAATTATGCAGTTATTGGGAGGGGGTGGAATATTGTTTTGTTTGTTATTATGTTATGTATTCATATGCTTTCTTCTTTGATCCTTGGATGAAGGGCTATATAGAAATTTAATAAATAATATTCCATTTCCCACCCCCCTCTTCAGAGGAACCTTAGTTCACCCCATATTGGAATAAATCACCTGCATTTTCATGGTATATTTCAGTCCCAACATCTAACTGTATGTCACCTGAAATCATTATTCATCCTATAAGATCCCACTGGTCTTACCTATAAGATCCTGGTGTTTTTTTTATCTTTCATTGTATCCATTCAAGTTGATAAGTAACCAGGATAATTTAAGTGCCTGGTAAGCTACTCCTTAGTGTTTTGCATCATTTATTCTGAAATGAGGCTGATAGTTCATAAACTAATTTTCTCCAGGAGTGGGGAGAGTACAGTGACGAGGTGGAATAGGCGTGAGGTTTGTGTTTATGCCTCAGCATTGTGTGTGCATACGTTCTCTCTTTCTGTGGCTTTCCAAAGGAAGTTTCAGAAGCTAAAAAGACAGGTCCTTCACATTGATGGGGGAGTACTGTTGGGAGAAGAGAAGGAACAAACTTGGTGTCAATACCACAGTCATTCTGCCTTTTCACAATCATCTCCCCTATAACAGGTTTATCTATCATGGATGGGGAACTGGTGGCCCTTCAGATTTTGTTTGACTCATTGACACCAGCTAGCATGACCAGTGATCAGGGCTGATGGAAGTTGAAGTCTCGTAGGTTCTGCATCCCTAGTCTACATTATCAGTACAAGGATTGTCTTCCACTACCTGAACCTTCCCCTGCCTCTTACTAGCCACATGCTGTGTTTGTTCTGGATATCTGTGTAGGAAGTCCTTGATAAAGCAAGAAATCTCACTCATTTAACATTTTGCTATGATATTTACCTTTTTAACTTACTGCAAGTCTTGGTAGGAGAAATACTGACACTGATGCATTTCTTAAACTCTGGGTTATTTTATTACTTTAGCTATGTGGATAGGAACCCTGGATTCCCTGTGTAGTGGTGGAAGAACAGTTTTTTTAAATTTAAAGTGAAATGCCTTATTTGTCCTTACTTTGCAGCTTGGCTTTAGCCAACAACAGCACTTTGACCATTGGCACTATTGATGAAATTCAGAAGTTGCACATCCGCACTGTTCCCCTTTATGAGTCACCCAGGTGAGCAAAGCGAGAAAAGAGTACCTCCAGGGGCTCTAATAGAGAGGTTTTAGGGGTGGGATAGGGTGATATCATGTCTGTCTGCATTCCTGTGACAATGTAGAAAGCAGCATAGGTAGGACTGTATTAGTAGTTGTAGCTTTGTTTATTCTTGCCTTACCTATGTGTCTCTTTTTGTCATGCAGGAAGATCTGTTATCAGGAAGTATCTCAGTGTTTTGGCGTACTCTCCAGTCGCATTGAAGTTCAGGATGCCAGTGGAGGCACCACTGCACTGAGACCCAGTGCAAGCACCCAGGTGAAAGGAACTTCCTTGCAGATACCTTTCTGCAATATGCCATGCAAGCAGCTGGCATTGGTCTCATGATTTCTTGCAGCTACATAGAGGGAATTTATTTTGCTTAGCATTCTGATCATTCCTGCTTTTGTGAGATGGAGTGCTTTTAGCAGGCTAGTCTTGTCCTTTCCTTGCACAATAGTCTGAATTTGAGTGGATAGTTGTGTGTGGCTTTTGAATTCAATGTCTCTGTTTTATGTTAGGAACAAATATATTGGGCTGCCCAACACATTGAGGCACCTCCAGTTATTCAAACTTTGTTCTAGTTTTCTACTGTCAAAATGTCCTGGGGATCTGCTCAGAACTTTACTTAAGTTTCTCCTTTTTATGAGCAGATCCCCAGGACATTTTGACCCTTCTTCTAGGCTAATTTCCAAGTGCCTCTTCAGTAAACAGGAAACCTGGCAATACGGATCTGCTGCTTAATTCTCCCTGACCCTTTCCGTTGCCTTCTTCCCCTCCAATCCATATATGGTCCTATTCTTCATATGCTTGGTGTATCTTGATCTCTGATGTATGTTCATGGTCAGTATATGCTTGCCTCATTCATTGGGGTTAGGTTATTACCATTTCCATGGCCTCTAGAAGTAGTTTGAAACAGTTATTCTTCCCTTCATGTTTCAGGCCCTATCCAGCAGTGTGAGTTCCAGCAAGTTGTTCTCTAGCAGCACAGCCCCACATGAGACCTCATTTGGCGAAGAGGTAGAGGTGCACAACCTACTCATCATAGATCAGCATACATTTGAAGGTACTCCTCCTCTGCTACTAATTTCCCTTATGAGAAGTCTGCTTTTTGAGAGGCACTTAAGCATGTGAAAAGGGACTGGGAAGGGTAACTTGGAAGCAGATGCTGGCATGGGAATGTGCTGAAAGGACATTTTTTTTAAGTTTCATAGTTACCTATGTCTAACTAGATGCTTCAGCTGAGCTTTCTCTCATTTCTTCACTTTTTTGTCTTCAGTTCTTCATGCTCACCAGTTTCTGCAGAATGAGTATGCACTAAGCCTCGTCTCCTGCAAGCTGGGCAAAGACCCCAACACATACTTTATTGTGGGCACAGCTATGGTGTATCCTGATGAGGCTGAACCGAAGCAGGGGCGTATTGTGGTGTTCCACTATTCTGATGGTAAGAGTTGGAGGTTTGAATCAGATTTTCACATTCCCCCAAGGAACTTGATGAGCTTGATTGTGATCTCTGCTTCTGCATACTTTTTAAGGCCCTCTGGATATTGCTGTTTTTGCCTGCAGAACTGTCTCTTGCTTATGAGAGGTTTTAGCTTCCAGGGTCTTCTATTGTAAAAGTCTTGGACACGGTTTTCAATGTTATAAGAACTGCCTTAATTGCTTCAAGTGGGGAAAAATAAGTATATCAGGGAGACCATTTTTTTAAAATCACAGCTTCCTGCAATGACATGAATTCATTGCAACTTGTTGCCATTTTTGAGCAGCTTCTTGACCTATCTTGTCTCTCCCAATCTTCAATAGGGAATACTTTAGGGAGATTGCATGGGTAATACTATTCTAATGTGTTGTTGAGAATCATTTTGAGCGACGCGTATACAAATAAAGTGACAATAGTTATATGCCAACTGTGCCACAGAAAGATTTCTTTTTCATTGGAGAAATGAAAGCTGTTGATGAAATTACCATGAAGGTGTTATGTTGGATGAAAAAAACAAACAGCATATTAAAATCACGAATTTCAATAAAATGTCAAGCACTGTTGTTGATCCTTAGTGACATGCTATTTTAGTGTTGCAAGAGTGGGATAGAGCATTCAGAGAGGCAGAGAAATAGCAATCACTGTAGCAGTTCCCACACCAACACACACCCATGGCAGTGATCTACCCATTGGCAGGTCGATCTACCCATTGGATTGACCAGAGTTGTTGAGCTTTTGGGGGGGAAGCCAAAGAAGTTGAGTTTTTTGGGGGGAGCCATCCCGCGATCGGCCAGCCATACAGAGACCTTGTGTTTCTTATACAGTGAAGTGGAAAGAACTTGGTATAAGCAATGGAGGAGGCTGTATCTTGTGGCACAGACCTTCCTACTCTCACCACTAAACTGTGCCTATAGTGAAACATTAAGCACATGCAGCACTTCCAAGGCCAGTCTGTCATAGAATTGTAGAGTTGGAAGGGACCCTAAGGATCATCTAATCCAAACCCCTGCAATGCAGGAATATGCAGCTGTCCCATACGGGGATCTAACTTGTAACTTGGTGTTATCAGTACCATAATAATGCTCTGGCTATAGCTAAGTCTAGCTACTTATTGAGATGTGGGCAGCACATGCCCTTTTTAAGTACTGTTGTATTGATGTGTATCCTAGGTAAATTGCAGAGTCTGGCTGAGAAAGAAGTGAAAGGAGCTGTTTATTCCATGGTGGAATTCAATGGAAAACTCTTAGCTAGCATAAACAGCACGGTAAGGCTTCCAAGAACTCTCGCATCCATGTCTTCCAGGGCTGGGGTTATTTGAGCAGGAGTGCACCTGACCCTGTTGTGATGTCCCTGGCTCTGTCTCAGCTGTGACATACACCTTTCTGTTCTGCCAGGTGCGGCTATATGAGTGGACAGCAGAGAAAGAGCTTCGCACCGAATGCAATCATTACAACAACATCATGGCCCTCTATGTGAAGACGAAGGGAGACTTCATCTTAGTTGGAGATCTAATGCGCTCTGTCCTTTTGCTTGCCTATAAGCCCATGGAAGGGAACTTTGAAGAGGTATTGATTATGGTTGTTACCTTATTGAGTACAGCAGTCAGTAGGCCCTCATAAAGAGCTTCAGAAAAGAAAATCACATTTGACAGGAACAGGGGCAGCTTTTCATGTCTTTTGGCCACGGTGTTCTCATGATAGCACATTAAGGGGAGGAGTTTTGAACTTGACTTGTCAAGCCTATTTGACCAAGGCTGGCCTTATCACTGAGTAGTGTAAGGTGGGTGCCTCAGGCTGCAGATGTTTGGATTTCAGTCTTTAAAGGCATCTAAATTGTCAATTCAGTGTGTGTTTATTATTGGAAATGAGGCATCATATGGACTTCCCACCTCAGGAGCCAAATATCTTGGGCTGACTGGCCCTCTTCATTTCACCCCATATTCAAGGCTGTTTGGAGTTTAATACTGGCCACATTTGTGGGATGAATAAATATTTGTCTAAAGATGATTAACAGTAGCTTAGAATTTTCTGCCTGAGGCAGAGATTGGAACCACATACTTGCATGCATGCATAAATACATATATATTCTGCTGAGGCTGGTTTCTTCCACATGAGGTCTGTCTTGTGCTGCATTCCACTAGCTTTGTCCTGCCTCTCACCCCATTATTATTAGTTGTCCTTTGGGGTACAAAAGATCCTGTAGCTACAGTGCAGTTTTGATTGTGCTAGGAATATAATGAATTTCAACAGCAAATGACCTATCCTTCCCTTTTAGATCGCTCGTGACTTTAATCCAAACTGGATGAGTGCTGTGGAAATTTTGGACGATGACAACTTCTTAGGGGCAGAGAATGCATTTAACTTGTTTGTGTGCCAGAAGGACAGGTGAGATGCCTCCCCAAAAGGATGGATTGAAGCAGCATGTATGTGGCAACTGCACTTGGGAATCGAGGTGGGCTGGTTGCCCTGTCCTTTTTCCTAGCTGATTTTCTGTGTTGCAGTGCTGCTACAACTGATGAGGAGCGCCAGCATCTGCAGGAGTTTGGGCTGTTCCACCTGGGGGAGTTTGTCAATGTCTTCTGCCATGGGTCTCTGGTCATGCAGAATCTGGGCGAAACATCCACACCAACACAGGGCTCGGTCCTTTTTGGCACAGTCAATGGAATGATTGGTAAGGTTAGAGCCAGCCAGGGACCTTCTATCTCTCCATGTAGTAATGAAAAATGCCCCATTCACTGTTTGCTGATATGGAATATGGGGATGGGGTGGGATACTGCTAACTTGGAGTTTTAGTAAAAGGAATTGAAGTAATAGAGACCTTGGGTGAAGAATATACATGCACGCCCCGCTATCTGAACACAATGCGTTCCCAGGAAATTGTTCATTTGCATAACAAGCTGATGGTTTGCATTATTTCCTACGGGAACATTTATAATCTGTGATTTGTCTGCTCCCCCTTCCTCCCTGGTTTCTGTCTCAAACTGCTGTAGCCAACCAGCAAAAGACAAACAAAGGAAAAACTGCTGCCTGTCTGATCTCTCCTGCTCCCTGAATTGTCCCATCTTTCTCCCTCCCTCCCTCCCTCCCTTCCTTGCAGTTCAGCTTTTAGATGAGGCAGCATCCTCAAAGTCCTTAGGTGGAGCCTGAAATGATAACTCTCGAATACTGTTTGAAAATATCATTTTAGCAGTTGTCCTTCTCCATAGGGCTGGTGACTTCGCTGTCAGAAAGCTGGTATAACCTCCTGCTGGATGTACAGAACCGACTTAACAAAGTCATTAAGAGTGTAGGAAAGATCGAACACTCCTTATATCCTTTCTTTGTCTCACCATTGTCCTATTCATTGTGCAAAATGCTTAAGAATACTATGTCATAAATTCCACTCATATTGAACCAGAGCAGATTCCAACGTATGGTTAGCAGAGTAAAAAAACTTAAACACGTTGCAGGATTCCCCTCCCAAAATAGACTAGAGGCAATTAATATTTCATCCAGCAGAGCTTTACTGCTACTGAAGGTAAATGAGCATAATGGTCACAAATCCAATACATTCAGGATTGGCCCTGTCCATAAGAAATCCAGTTGCAGCCGACTTAACTTAAACTGACAATAACTTATAATAAGACTAAACCTTAAGACTAAGCATGCTATATACAGAGCATCACACCAGAAGGAAAGAGAGATAGAAAAGAGTGAAACCCAGGCTTCTACTGGCCTTATTATATAGTCAGCATGACCTTGACAGAAAGAGAGAACAGAACCAGTTTAAGCCAGCTGTACTCAGCTTCTCTGAAGGAATAACCTAAACGTCATGAACCTTCTGCTTGTTTCTTTCACACAGAGAAGCTTCCAGAACCCTCTTGAATTAATTAGAATAGGAAAGATCTCAACACATCAGATTAGTACTTTCTGTACCAAGAAATGCAAACTGACATACCCGTGTTTCCCCTATTTTAAGACACTGTCTTATATATTTTTCCCCTCAAGAAAACGCACTATGGCTTATTTTGAGGGGATGTCTTATTTTTATTACGTAAGCCCAGCCCCGCCTTTTCCTTGGCACCCTCCAGAACTGCTCCTATCACTATGGCTTATTTTCGGGGTATGGCTTATATTTCGCAAATGCGAAAAAATCCTGCTATGGCTTATTTTATGACTACGTCTTAAAATAGGGGAAACAGGGTACTAGATGCAGTACAAGGATATTTTTAAAAGGCTGGTCCCTGCCCACAGACTTTACAACCCATAGCAATAAATGAAAGAATGGGGAGGGGAGGAGCATGAATGTAATCTGAACCCCAAATGACCAACACAGATATAAGAATGGAAGAGGAGAAAGGAGTTAAAAGAGATGTGTGTTGAAGAGAGAGAGCTAAAAATCTTTCAAAGGAAGATGAACAAAGTGAACATCACATGACAGGGCAGTCCAAGCATAGATAGTAGCCTATGCTGCTATGATGATGAATGACAAAAAGGAAGCCTTAACTAAGAGAGGAGTGCAGTGCAATGAATAAGATACACATAGAAAGACATTAATTTATGTATTTTTTAAAGTTATAATTTGTTCTTTATTTTACTGTCTTTGTAAACCGCTTTGAGGTTTGTTTGTTTTTTACAATCAAGCAGCGTATAAACTTTATGAAGCAAATAAGATGGTAGCTGCAGAAAGCCTTCTGCAGACCACAGTGATCGATTGGGTATTTAAGGAGTGATACAATCTTTTAGGTGTCCCAATTAGTTATAGGAAGGTCAGTTAATGTTACACTGCACCACTTTTGTCATGTGTTTACTCATGCCATTTTTGTTCGTTAAGAGCATGAGAATCTGTAAGAGTTTGTTCTTAAGGCTGGTGTTGCCGAATGGTTTGTTTCCTTGATTCATGACTGTACCTGGAGATCATTTCATACAGAACGCAAGACAGAGCCAGCTACAGGGTTTATTGATGGAGACTTAATCGAAAGCTTTTTGGACATCAGCCGACCCAAGATGCAAGAAGTTGTGGCTAATCTACAGGTAGGATGGGAAAACTAATCACCTGTTAGAAGTTCTTGGGACAGCCTTTGAGAGGCCATAATGCTGTGCTCACTAGCGTGGGAGCAAATACCATTAAACTTGGCGAGTCTTTGTTGTTTTTGTTAGCATACATAGCATTGCACCAATAAGAAACTAAGAAGCAGTATACACCTTCACTGTTGTTTCCACAAGTGTCTTCTGATGCCTCTTTTTGTTTCAGATTGATGATGGCAGCGGAATGAAGAGGGAAGCCACAGTGGATGACCTGATCAAGATTGTGGAAGAGCTCACCCGTATCCACTAGCTGGATGAGGAGATACTTCGTAGCTCCTTCCTCCATGCTAACGTATGGAGTCTTTCCCACCTGCAGCTGGGGTCCCCTAGCCAGTTGCCTTGTAACACTTTAGAGGCAGTAGCAATGCGCCTGGGTGAAAGTGGGGAATCTCTCTGAACTGAAGCCATCTCGCTAGGGACTTGTGGATGCAATGTTGGCTGTTGATGACATAAGGTTCGGCTTGGATTCACCAACCCAGTACTGGTCTCAGCCAGTTGTTCCCATTGAGTAACGGCTAGCAGTTGGCAAAGGTGCGCCCCCTACCTAGACTCTTCCCACAGCTCATTCACCGTTGTCTTTTAGTATCTTTTTTGGATTTTTTTTGTTGTTCCTTGTGTTTTGAAGTGGGAGTCTTTTTTTCCTCTTCATCTATTTGGATGGCGTATGGCTAGATGGCTGTGTCTGGTGTTGGGGAGATGGGAGTTGTGCCTGTCTGGGTAGGGAACTCAAGTGGGTCGAAGGCTGCTCTTCCCCTGGGCCTTTCTGCTCATTCAGGGAGAAGGGGCTGGAAAACAAAACAAAAAATAAAATATTCTGTTGTTGGTTTTGGAATTTTACCAAATAAAAGTAGTCCAAGAGGAAAGGTTTGGCTGTCATAATCTCCCCTACTCTACTTCAGTATCTCTATCAGGCCAGGGGGAGAGAATCTTGTATTTCACACACTTGTAACACATTGCACACAAGAGCACGGAGGGTCTTGCAAGCTGACCTTAAGCATTTTACACAGAAAGGTAGAATGTTGTTGTTTTTTTAATTTATTTTTTATTCCATTTTATTCCATTTGAGCTATAGATATAGAGCTAGTTACCTGACCAAACTCTTGCCAGTTTCCTTAAGAAATCCCTTTATTTAGCTGTGTTTCCAAGTGAAGCCCACTGCAGTCTTGGATGGCTGATACAACAAGGTCTCATATGCAGACAGACTTTATGTTTGTGGTCAACCTCAGGTGGAAGACATCATTCATTATCCGTTAGCCTGCCGTTATATAGAGACCCAAGATACTGCTTTCTGAAACCTTTATTCACACAAGCAAGCAGGCATACTCTGGCAGAAAACGTTTGGCTTCTTTTGAGTGACAGTAATAGTTTTACAACACAGTGTGGCCCTCTATGCACTGGCTGCAAAAAAGAATCTGGAAAAATGAGCTAGATGAAATTTCTATGAATTGTTGTGATTCATAGTATTAAGGGTACATAACACAAAGACAAAACAAAATACAACACAAAGATGGCAGCCTAACACAGTGTTTAGCATTAAGGTTTGGTAGGGTGAGGAAATTACAGTAATTGAATGTAACATTTTTATTCCCATACAGCAAGAAAGCTTCAGTGAATTAGCACCTATGAATTTGATCATATCTAAACTGCCATTGGGTGTCTGGAGGGCCACCAGGTGCTGGCAAATTTATTTTATCAAGCCTCCATAAACTACAATTCTGCATTTATTTTTCCTGCAACACCAAATTCCACACTTTGTTTCACCAGTTCTCGGACATGAAAGGAGAGCTCTCTGCTTTGGCAACTGCTAACAGGAATAGGAGTTAGGGTTTGTTGGGGGGGGCATCTGCAGTCGATCCTCAGAAAACAGAATACTGTAATATACAAATAATTAAAATAAAATATAAATGACCATGGGAAGAGGCAAATGCACAGGGGCAAATGTCATTACCATCTCCTTAGCTATCAGGTCTCTGCCTTGCTCAGCTTCAGCTGTGTTGTCTGCCACTCTTGAAGACGAAAGTCACCTCATTATCTCTCCCCTACACACAAAGCTGAGCACAGAGCAAGGGGAACCCTGCTGTCTAGTGGGTTTGCAGCTCTACCAAAGGATTCTGTGCACTTGTCTTAAGGTACTGTATATGGGAGGAGGGGTGTGTTGTCTCACATTTGCAGGTGGTGAAATGATGTACACTTCCCTGTAATGCCCAGCTGAGGGCAACACGTTTCTTAAACGTCTCAAGGCCTATAAATGGAACATTTCCCGTCACCTGCGATAGCAGGAAGCCATGCCCTGTACAAATTCTTGTGCACTTGATGATTGTGGCCTCTGGCTTCCCATCCCTTCTAAAGAGATGCCAAGACACTGTTGCTGACAGTCTGGCAGACATTTAGCGTCATTATTTATGTTTCATTGTACAATTCTGTTACTAAGATGAGGTGCTAAATCTGCTGGTGCCAAAGGTTGCAAGCTTCCCGTAAAACAGCGTATCCTTCAAAAGGTTTTCCCTTGGCGCAGGGTGTTTGGAAACGTTTCTTGTATAAGAGATACTGGCCATATAACCTTACACAGAGCTGTAAACCTTCCTGTGTAGCGAATGGCCAAGTTGTTTTATAGTAAGAGCGTTCACAAAGAGCCTGGCTGCACTCCCAGAAGGAATGATTAAGAGATCTGAAACTTCAGTGATGTTAAGACTATTACGGTCTATTCCCAGCAGTTCTCTTGGTTTGGCCTGGAATAAACTAACAGCATCTCATAGCTTTAACCAGGATGGCTACTTTCTGTTTGCGAGATCTCTGTTCACGTGCACAAACATGCTCACAAGTGAATAAGTTCATGGGTCTTCTCAGATTAGCAAGACAGCTAGGCATACCTCTTGATTCTCCTTACAGTGCTTTCCTTCATTTTTCATGCTTCTGAAATTTACTTTTGAAATGGTAGTGTTGGGGGGCGGGAACTGCTCCTGGCGAAATGGGGCCATGGTACCACCACCAGGCCAATGCCTAAAACACTTCTATATTAGAGGAGAATTAAACACTTCTATATTAGAGGAAGCAGTCATACACATGGTCCCATACCTGCATTTTGAAGTAATATAGCAGCAGGAGAGGGTCTCTCCCCATCCCTCCCGCCATTGAATATATAGATCAGCTCCCCATCAGCAAGATCCTTGCATATGCTTTTTCTATGTATGGAGTTGCAGAGTATTGCTCCTATCTAACAGCACCAAATATAGCAATAGTTTTTGGCATGTATGCTTTTTTTTAAAAATAGACACATTCATGGAGGCTAGATCCATCAAAGGTGGCATCCAATGATAACTAAACGGAGCCTCCATATTAAAATGCAGTATACCTCTGAATACTAGCTGCCACTTAGGACAAAATGGAGGCAGGGGCTGTTGCTTTCATGCCTTGCTTTGGAGGACTTCAGGAGAAAGAAGAACGATGTCCAACCACTTTTGATTGATGGAATCTGTGTGGAGAGGGTAACAATGTTCAGATTTCTGGGCATTGAATTACAGGAGGATCTGTCCTGGAGTGCAAACATAAGGGGGCTTGTGAAGAAGGCGCAGCAGAGATTGTACTTCCTGAGAATTCTAAGGAAAAACCATCTTCCACAAAAGCTGCTGCTTGCCTTCTATCACTGTGCCATTGAGAGCGTGCTCACTTATGGCTTATGTGTGTGGTACGGAAGCTGTACTACCAAGGACAGGATGGGGTTGTGTAGAGTTGTTAAGGCAGCAGAGAGCATTGTTGGCTGCTCGCTCTCCACCTTAGAGCAGATTTATGCCATGAGGTGCCACAGAAAGGCACTGGACATAGTGAAAGATCCATCGCATCCTGGTCACCGTCTCTTTGAGCTCTTGCCATCAGGACGGAGATACAGGACGATGACGACAAGAACAAGTCGTCTTAGGAACAGCTTCTCCAGAGCGATCTCGGCCTTGAATGGAAAGCCTGGACTTGATTCTATGACTTTGAAGTCATCTAATCTTACCTGTTATGTTTTATCATACTGTATGGTTTTAATCAGTGTTTTTGTAGTTTTGTTTTTGCGTGGAGTGCCCTATCTGGGTGGATGGAGCAGCCAAGTAATTTTGTTGTCCCCGAAGGGGACAATGACAATAAAAATATTATTATTATTATTTATTATTTATTATTTATTATTATATTCATGGAAGCATCTGGCAGGACACAGCTGGAAAGAGACTAGGCGGACCCTTGGCTTCAACCAGCAGGGATCTTTGTGGGTTTTCTTGTTACCATTGTTCATTCCCTTCTCCTGTCCAGGTACAAAAAGTGCTTGGAGCTGGTGTGCGAGGGGAGAAATAATCACACAGCTGTGCAGCCTGGGCTGCTTTTCAGTCAAAATGTAGCCCAATTGGAAAGCAGCGGTGGCAGCTTTCTGAAGAGGAGATTTCCCTCTCTTTGTTTCCCTTTGGGAGGAACAATGTGACTTGGCAGGATCCACGATGACCAGTATGGTCAAAGTATAAAGGAAGGGACGCTGTTTCTCTGTCTAAAGGGCAAGTGCGACTCAGAAAAACAAGGAGGCAATCACTCGCCACTTCAAGGATTCAGTCCTTTTTGTCAGTCATAGGACGCTTCTTTATACGGAGTCAGATCATTGGTCCATCTAGCTTAGTATTGTCCACTTTGACTGACTGCAGATCTCTTGGGTTTCAGAGAGCCTTACCTGGAGATGCTGGGATTGAACCTGGGATCTTCTACATGGAAAGCAGATGCTCTACACCTGAGCTATGGGCCTGTCCTATTTCATAGACCAGCTGTAGGGCATCAGATTGGTGAAGACTGCTTTAAAGCAAAGCCTTCCCTTAATGGGGCATTGCTGGAGAAAGGGACAAGCAACTTTACTACTTGTTGCCACTGTTTGAAAAATAAAAGGATTATGCAAGTTCTATGGCACAGGAGCACTCAGATGCTAATAATGGCTGTGCATACATTCCCATTTACTCTGCATCCAGTGTGCTCTCACCATTGGTTTGGGAAGTAGTGTACAAAAGACATTAGCCACAACCTGCTCTTTCTCCTTTCTTTTCTAACTACATTTTCATGTGTCCCCACCCACCGCAAACCAGCTTCAATCCAACTTGTGGAAAAGAAAAGGACTTTGCTGTATTTTAAGTCAGTAATGTGTACACAGCCTATGTAGGAAACATAAAAATAGAAAGTTTGCAAGTCCACAAAATTGCGTGGCCATGATGGATGGAAATGGAGTTGCTCATTACCCACAATGCCACGGTGTTACCAGGGACACTTGTTCAATCACGCAACACGTGGCATTTGCAAATCACAGGTGAGCTGGCAGCAGGGAGGAAAATCATGCTTGCCCTACGATGTTATTAGAATGCTTGGGAAAATGTGATAGTTCAACAAGTCTGGATTGTGTGTGGCAGCTGTGCAATTACTGAGTCAACACCATGAAAGACACCCATATTGTGACCAGGCCTCCTGCCACGCTAAGTGATGGCTGCTCTATGCATTTGGAATGTGGGTTGACCCAAGTCCCACCCTTTGTTTGTTTTCACCACTTGGTGGGAAGCTGCCTAATTTTGGACAGTTCTCTCTGCTGAGGGAAGCCCACTATTGTTAGCACAATAATAGCTTTGAGATGTGTCATCTGCGATGTGGCCCATCTTAACAGCTTTGACCAGCTCTGCTCCAAAATTGCGAATGATAGTTACGCCACTTAGCCTAGATGAGAAGACGGGTGGGGGTTGTGTAAGTGTGTGTGCGTGCACAGGTATGTACTTGTGTTGCTAGCTAATCTCAAAGTTGCGGGGGGCACATGGCAAATAGTAACATTTTGGTTGAATTCTGAGACACCTGTTTTGTTTTAGGACGCAAGTGAAAATGCAAAGTGACAGGGGAACCTAAGACCTTTTGCCCTGTATTATTATTTTGCTTTTGCTTTGCAGTGCCTCCTTTCTGGGACAGCTCCCCCCCCCCAAAATGTTTTTATCACAAGTGGCACCTCTCCGACATTCACCATTTGACACACATGCCTGGCGTTGTCTTGCCCCCTCCTCACATCCCCAGCCCGCCTTTGGATCTGGCTTGGAACACTTTATCTCCTTCAGCTCCTCTTTGGTGCAGTTGGGAAAGCAGCCCAGAGAGAGAGGGGAGGGGTGGGCGATTCTTGAGCCTTGCCAGATGTGGAAAAGGAGACTCCTACAAGGGGGGTGATGGTGGTGGTGGTGGTGACTTGAGAGGGGGGGGTGAGCCTCTTCCCAGTCAAACAACAGAGCTGCTGTGTCAGGAATGCTGGATCCTCCCTCCTCATCTCCTCTTGAGGTGCCCCTGCCCTTGAGGGGAGGGAGGAGGCGCGTGCACACACACACACACACAGCACACAGAGTTTTTTCCAGTCCGTACACATGGGCTGGGGGGTGGTGGTGGGAGAGAGCTGAGCAATCTGAGCCTGGCTGTGGGGAGGAGGAGTCTGCTCCCAATGCTGCCCCCAGCCTGAGATCATTGATCCCAGCTCCCCTCCCTCTGCCCAGAAGGAGCCCCCAGCCTCATCCTTGGTTGGGGAGGAGAGTCCAGGCAGTTGCCATGCTGTAGTAGAGAGGGGCCTGTGGGGGGGGGAAAGGAAAGAGCTCTCTTGAAGGGAGCATCTCTGAGGAACTGGGAGAGAGACGCCTGTCATGTTCGCCGAGCTGCTCTTCCAGGCTGCCTGTGTCTCTGTGTTCCTTCAAGGGGCCCAGGGGAGAGTCTACACAGGAAGGAAGAAATTTGCCAACTTCGCCGTGGAGAGGTACCCCCCCCCATACCCATCTCTGTACAGGGGCAGCCAAGTCCCAGACCTCCACACACACACACGCACCAAAACACACACAGCTACCTCCTGGAGCTTGGCTGCGGGACCTGGAGACCCTCCCTGATCTGCGCCAAAGAGGGGGTTGTTTGTTTGTATCATGGGTAGAGAGAGCGAGAGAGCGATTCCTGCCTGGAGTATTTTGCTTCCCTCGAGGTGCCCATTACCTATTTTTGTTGACTTCTGAAGGCTGCAGTCCAGTTGATCTGCCCCCTTCATACTTTTGCCCTCATCATCTATAAAATTCATGACGTGCCTAAATAGAAGCATAATTCCACGAATTTGCTTCTGAACAAAGTTCAGCTTGCACAACCATTGGAGTTGGGATGAAAGGTCGACTGACCGAGGGACTGCATAGTAAAGGATGGGGCAAACGGTGCGCCCAAAGTCCTAGTTTGCCTTTTCTTTTTCTTTCAAATGTGGGCTGATATATATTCTGCACACCATCACTGACTGACCACCTCTCAGCAGTTGCAGCTTTGCATGCCTGGGAAACCCTTAGTGGCAGGCAAAACTGGAATGTGAACTTGTGGTGAACAATTTAGAGAGACAACCTGAGAGAAAGGTGAGAGATGAGAGAAAGGTGCCGGGGGCAGAAAGTACTCAACCATGTGCAGAGTGATTGTGTGTCTTAGCCCAGAAGGCTGTATACACACTGTTCCTTTAAAGCACATTTGAAGCACATTCTTTCCCTCAGAGAATTCTGGGCACTGTAATTTACCCTCCACAGAGTTACTATGTCAAGCAACCCCCACAAAAATTACAGTGCCCAGAATTCTTTGAGGGGGGGATGTGCCTTGAATGTGCTTTCAAGGTATAGTGCATATGTTTATCATTACGTTCAGAGGGGTTTCTGTACCTGTGTTTCCACATATCCTGGGCACAGCTTTATCTCTATGGGTTCATATTCAGACTTCCTTTTGTGTCATGTTTCTAGGTACAGGTCTGAGTGATGTTCGTGTTTTTGTCCAGGCACTTTCCCTGGGAAAGCCCACATTTTACCACTGAATCTAAGCAAATGGCAATTTGGTTTTTCCACGGACAAAAGAAAACCACTCAGAAACAGAGCTTTAAAGTGTGGACCTGCGCAAAAAGAAGTGCAGCTGAGCCCTATGTGCCACTGTTCCATCTACTCCTTTTATTCCCATTTATTCTGGACACTGAGGTTTGTTAAGCATTGCTGGGTATTGTAACTCTGTGAGGGGTAAACTACAACGCAAAAGTGCCTGGAATCCTTTGATCACATATTTAAAGCACATTGCTTCCCTCAAAAAAACAACCACCTTTGAACTGTCGTTTGCTAAGGGTCCTGGGAATTGTAGCTCTGTGGGGGGTAAACTACAGTTCCCAGGATTCTGGGATGTGACCACAGGCAGCCTTGAGCATACCGCTAATCTTAGCCCTCCATAAGCAGAAGAGGCATGCGACTCAGTCCTCAAAACAGCGCAGCTTGGAGAGTTACTTTTCACTCCTGGAAATGTCTCAGTCCGTCTCTCTCCTATTCCTAGACGTCGCATCGGACCACATGTTTGCCTCTCTGGTTTTGGAAGCGGATGCTGCCCTGGATGGATACCATCTCCAGGCAGCGGACAGTGCACCATGCGTAAGTACCTGGAGTTCTTTGGAAGACACCAGCTCACTTGTCCTTCTGTATTGTTGCTAAATCTCATTAGTGAACTGATCTCAACTTGGGCTATAAATTTCTGGGAACGTACAAGTTGGTTTAGAACGTACAAGTTGGTGTAGTACTGGGAGCCACAAATGATAAGATGGCTGCAGAAACCTCCATCCACTACGAGGCCCAAAAGATGAATGGGATCCATAAGACTACCCAGCACTTTTCAACTCCATTGCAGCAACACGGAAAGTTTTTCTCCCTCTCTTATAACACTAGGACTCAGGGTCACCCGAAGAATCCGAATATTGGAAGATTCAAGACAAGACAAAGCAATTTGCTTCTTCACACAGTGCACAATTAAACTATGGAATTTGCTCCCACAAAACGTGATGATGGCCACCAAATTAGGGCCCATCCATACTCCTGTTTGTACAACAATTTCTAGGCACAGGTCCGAAAGTCCCCCCCTCCCCAATCCCGCTGTTTCCCTGGAAAAACATACTGTTTACGGCTGAATCCGTGGGAAATCCGATTGACATTTGTTCTGATGCAGCGGTAAACAGCGGGGGGGGGGGGTGTTTCCAAGGAAAGTGGCGGGACAAAAAAAAAATACTTTTGGCTCCATGCATAGAAATTGTGGGACGAACAGGGGGGTGCCCTTGATGGTGTTTAGAAAGGAATTAGACAAATTCATGGAGGATAAGGCTTGCTAGCTACGATGGCTATGTTCTGGAAGCATCGCTATGTTCTGGCTATGCTCTGCTGGAGGCAGTACGCTTCCGAGTACCAGTTGCTGGGAATCACAAGTGGAGAGAGTACTATTGCACTCAGGTCCTGTTTGTGGGCTTCCCACAAATACCTTGGTTGACCACTGTGAGGACAGCATGCCTGACTAGATTGGCCCTGAACCAGCAGGGCTCTTCTTAGGTTCTCAGCTTAGTATCAGATACTAGGTGTACAGCTTTTTAATTAGTTTCAGCAGTCCATTCGCTCATGCAATTTTGTGAACTGTGGTGGGCGTTGGGGGGGGGATAAGGCAGCTCAGTCCTAAGTTTCAGCACCTCAGCAAACTAGGAACATAGGAAGCCAGTTGATACCAAATCAGACTAATGGTCCACCTACACTAGCAGGCAATGGCCCACCAAGATTTCAGACAGGAGTCTCTCCAGCGCTTGGAGATGCCAAGAATTGAAACGGGGGCATTCTGCAGGCCAAGCAGATGCTCTTATACCCAAGTTATAGCCTTCCTAGGATTGTTTAGGGGAGGCCACCACTGTTAAGGTGTTGTATAAAACCAATATTATGTCTGTCCTGTAGATGTGCTGCAGGGTGGTGCGCAAGTGGGTCACGTAGCGTCATGCGCAGTGCTGCACACCTCTACACAGTAGATGTTTCTACTGTACATGCTGTCGCAGCACCCCACCTTGCAAAGGTTGATTTCCCTAGTCTAGCAGCGCTGGCCCCTAGTGCTGTGCCAATGTGGCGTCCTGCTGCATTTGCTCATAGCGGTGGTGCTCCCTGGCTTAGCTGCTCATTTGCTCGCATGACGACACGTAAGGTCCAGCTGCTGGGTCCTTAGCGGGTTGCTACCAGCTGCTCTCGTTCATTTCTGGCATTTGGCAATTGGAGACGAGAACACGCTACTCACTAACCGTTTTTGTTAGATGTCACTGTTGGCAAGTGCTGCCAAGTCCAGCCCTAAAAGGAGGGGGTGGGGGCTTCTCTTACCTCCTGCATAGCAGGCAGCAAGGCTGATGTCACAATGCCCATGCAGACAGTATGGAAGGAAAGTAGATCTCTTTTTTTTTGCAGGGTGAGGGGAAGGAGTGGTGTTTGATAGAAGTCACCCAAACGGCAGCTGGGATTTTCATGCAACAATGAATATAGGCAGCTGGACTGGGCAACTCCTGGATGGGCTGGGAGTTATAGTTCTGTAAAGAAATCAGTGGGCTCTACCTGAGCATTTTCAGTATGCTCGCAAAGCCACAGGTGGCAAGCAAGGAGCTAGGATAGTTACATTAGTTTAAAACTGGCAAATGGCGGTAGTGTGGAAATGCCTATGGAATAAAAAGAAGATGATGTTGTATTTTTAAAAAGGGCAGTGAATGCTGCAATCCTGTCCTTACTTCCATACCATTGCACACAGTGCGAATTCTTTTTGCACAAATATACACAGGATTTTATTAATGATATTTCTTCTAGATACAGGGAGCGTCATTAACATCCCATTTCTTGGCAGCAAACATTCGTAGTACTTACTGATTAGATTGTGGGGTTTTTTTATGATCAAATGAGGGTGCTTTCACACTACCTGTTTATGAAGCATTCATCCTGATTTGTTTGCAGGGAGAATAGAATGTGCTGGCTGCTTAATGAGAATTAATTATCATTTCTTTGCAGGAAGGCTAGATGGTGTTGCCTCCAAGCATTATCCCACATTTTCCACCCCAAAATAGCGACGGCCTGGAAGCATCTTAGTGCCTCCTCCCCATCTAACTCATTCATTTATCTTTAAAGTTCTTCCAAAAAAAACCCCTTTCCTTACCTGTCATTCTGCTCTGATCTATTGCTAGATCTCTTAACTGGGCTCCTTCCTGCTTGGCATGAGAGTGGTTCTCTTCTACTGCACTGTGGTGAGGTAGAGTGGTGGTGGGATTAAGATCCTAATTTTTTGTCTTCGTTAACTGATGCTTTCTTGGACCTTCTCGCAGCGCTTTGTTCCTTTGGCTGTGGAAGTGGCTTCTGCATCGCTCCCAATGTCTGTTCCTGCAGGGATGGAGGGCAGGGCATTACATGCCAAGGTAAGGAGAACTTTGTGGAATGATGCCAGTTATTCAGTTTGCTATGTGGACTCCTGTGAGGGCTGGCTGGGAATGTGCAAATCTGTCAGTTTTGGTTTCTCTCAGTTTCTCATTCTTCCCACCTTCATTTCTCCTTATTTCCACATCAGCTTGTGATTAATTTTTTAAAAAAGAAATATTATTATTATTATTATTATTATTATTATTATTATTATTAATTAAATTTATATACTGCCCATCATCCACAGATCTCAGGGCGATCCACGACATAAAATTACAATATAAAACCCACAAAATACATAGTAAAAATAAGAACAACATTAGAACTTCATTAGAAGTTCCAATGAAAATTCATCAGCACTTTGATGCTGATTTCTCCTAATATACACCTGTTTTGTAAGTTAAAAACTGTTTTACTTTCAAACTCTTTCAAGGTCAGATTCATGTGCTTTTCCATAAAGCATTCAGAAAAAAGTTGCACAGGTAGTAAAAGTGAAAGTCCCTAAATTATTGGTATAGGAACTCAAGAGTGGCTAATGAGAACCGTGTGGCTGAGCTGGAGCAAGCAGCTCACGCCTCTTCACATGTTGAGCTTCTCAGGTGGACTGGATGGGAATATTAGGCTTGATTACCTATTTCCTCCCAAGATAAGGGAAGTGACATAGCTAAACCTGGCAGCACAGCTTACTCTATGGTGTTAACTAGAGATGCAAAATTTCCGGAAATTTTGAAGCTTGGAAAAAACCCCATCCCCCCCCCCGGGGGTTTTCGGAAAAAATGGAAATTTTCAAAAAAATTGAAAAAAAATGCTACATTAGCGCTTCTTTTTTCTTTTCCAGATTGAAAGTCATTCTGTTACTTTAGAAACATAAAATATAACTATGGACAATTTTAATGGGCATAAAATTTTTACAACTAGCATATTAAAAATATGGTGTATGCAAACAATTATTACAAACAGAATTTACTTTTAAAATAATATTTATTTGTATTTGTAACAAATGGAGCAACAATCTCCTGAACTGTTTACTAGTTTATGTGGAACAAAAAAACCTTCACAAAGCAATTTTTAAAAATCCAGAAGTAACAATTATTCATATTTCCTCTCCACAGTATTTAAAAAAACATTCTCATAAAAAGAACTGAAGAAGGAAGTGGGACTAAGTTTCAATGAATGGGAACAGAACCAATGCATACCACACGCATGCAAAAACAAAACTGAAACCTTTTTCTTTTCTGGTGACAACAGCACCTCCTAAAGGAAGAAATCTATCTTGTTTGTGCATTGGAGAGTTCAGTTTGTAACCTAGGACTTGCTTGTCCTCACAGAAATTAGAATAATCTGATACCATACATATTTTTTAGAAATGATTTATAAAATATTTGAACCCCTTATCTTAAAATAATTTATTCATCATGTTAAAATAAAACATTCCATAATCTATTTTTTATTTTTTCAATTTTTTCAATTTTTTGGAAAAAAAACAAAAAAGGCTTCAGGAAAAAAAACGGGGGGAAAACGTTTGCCCTCTTCCACTTCTTTTAGGGCACCTTGGCCTGTTATTTGCCTGTGATTATATAGCTTACTAGCTGACCCGGGCCACACCTTGCTGTGGCTGATTTTATGCTTATTACCATCAGTAGCAGCCGCAGCCAAAATAACCCCCCCCCGGGCTATGGGTTTTGTCCTCCCCCCCCCCGTTGTTGTCTCATCCCTGTGATTCCTCCCATCCTGTAGTGACCCATGAGGTATCCAGTCCCCCCCTCCCCCCGAGTCATCCCTGTGACTTCCCCCACCCTGGGTCAGCCCATGACCTATTCGGGCCCCTCCTCCCCCCACCCCCCACTTGGCTCTACTCGGGATAGTCTGTAAAGTAGAGCTGAGGCCTAGTCTGCAGGCTGTAAAGTAGAGGCGAGGCCTGGGAGGGGGGGAGTGTTTTTGGGTTGCGGCCTGTGGCTGTGGCTCTGGGTTTGGCCGTTTGCCTTTGTCTGGTAATGGCCGCCTTGGTGGTTTCAGTTGTTCGGTTGATGACGTAATTATTTGGCGCCACCCTTCAGAGCTTTTGCTGGTGACAGCGCGCGATCTGCCTTTCTATTGGATGCTGCTGGTGTCTTCAGAGCTTCTGGTGGTGATGTATAATACCTGCGACAGATTTTTTTTGCGTTTTTTCTTTATTTTAGGTATGACAGGTGTGGTTTTTCTGAATTTTTATTATGCCAGATTACTTTGAGATGGTAATGGAAACGCTGTGTCCAAATTTGATGCGATTTGGTCCAGCGGTTACGCAGCAAGGGTGTTTCGGACAAACGCACAATGGGAACATTTTTATATATATAGATTCATTAGTTGGCAAGAGTTGCAGCTTGGTGAAGTCATAAATTTCCTGTTGGCATCCTGTTTCCTCTGGCAAGAGACAATAAAGTTCTTCCTGATTGATGTGTGTCTTCTCTAAGGCTGCTTATGCACCATGCTTTCATAGCACATGTTTCTTTCCAAAGAATTCTGGGAAGGGTAGTTTACCCATCACAAAGCTACAGTTCTCAGCAGCCTTAACAAACTTTTGTTCCCAGGATTCTTTGGGTGGGAAAAAGTGCATTGAATGTGCTTTATGATGTGCAGCAGCCTAAGCCTGCCATGGCACCTGCCTTTTTTCTTGCCTGCCTCTGTCATAGGATGCTCTTCTTCCACACTCTGCTCTTCCTGAAACAGAAGCCCATGCAACTGGGGTTGTGCTCATCTCTGCTTCTGTTGCAAAAGTGCGGCCTTTGGTTAATTTGCTCCTAGTCACCAACTCCAGCATCCTTGGTCAGCTGCTAGGGTCCCAGGGCCCCAACAAGGCCTACTGCTGCACCGACACCAGCCTGCTAGGTCCCTCTTTCCAGCCAGTGTGGAGCTGCCATTTTGACTTCCCACAATGCCTCCAAGATAGTGTCACTCTAGGTCATTTTGGGAAGTGCCTGTTGCTGCCCACTATGACGTAAATCAGAAGTAGCCTACTAAGAAGGCCCTCTGACACCTTAGAACAAGCCCTGCTATCTATCAGTAGGGAGACCCCTGCAATGAGGTCAGTTGCATGTTCATTCACGGATAGACTTTGGGGCAGATATCCAGGGCTCCACTTAGCAGAATGGGCAGGGCGACACCTTGAGGTTGTCATCTGTTGTGCACGCAACAAGGGTTTAAGACTAGAGTCTACAGTGATCTAAATGTAATGTTGAAATTGCCTACCTGCATCTCTCACTCCTGGTTCCTTCTTGCTTTCTAACCCTCTTTCAGTGAGGGAGTCCCATTCCCCGGCTTGAAATCTCTCCTCTCTGTCTTTTCAGATACTCCTGGTGCCTGTGGAGAATATGGCTGTGACCTTGCTTGCAATCACGGAGGTTGTCAGGAGGTGGCGCGTGTGTGTCCGTTGGGGTTTTCCATGACTGAGACAGACAATGGTGTACGCTGTGCAGGTGAGCTGGAAGAAAGGTGTCTTTCTTAAATGGAACCAGCAGGGCCTGAAGCCCCTACTCCCAGGGAGATAAGGAGCTTCCTGACTGTGGGCTCTTAGTGCTACTCAGTCATTGCTCTTCCACAGTAAACTGCACACAGAATTGCAACAGACTTTGGCAGGTGTACCGCTTCTTGAATATACACTTTTACATTCATTGACACTTGGGAATGTTTTCCCCCGCAGACATTGATGAGTGTCTGAGTGCCTCCTGTGAGGGACTTTGTGTGAACACAGAAGGTGGCTTTGTATGTGAATGTGGCCCAGGAATGCAACTCTCTGCTGACAGACACAGCTGTCAAGGTGAGTGTGATTGGGACTATAGGAGGGGAGGTGGGTGGAGCTGGAATATTTTTAGGGAGGATGTCAAAGTTCGGTTTATTTTTGTGGGGCAAACAATATCAACATTTGCATCCTCCATTTTGCTCCTAGATACTGATGAGTGCCTAGCAACACCGTGTCAGCACCACTGCAAGAACAGCATGGGCAGCTATCGATGTTCCTGCCATTCCGGCTTCTACCTGCATGGCAACCAGCACTCCTGCGTGGGTAGGTGTCCCTCCTTCTGTTGTATAACCTAGCAGAGGAAGGGCTATAGCTCACTGGTAGAGTATCTGCTTTGCATGCAGAAGATCCCAGTTCAGTACCAGCATCTCCAGATAAGACTGAGAAAGATCCTTGTCTGAAACCCTGAAGAGTCACAACCCATTGGTGTCTAGACAGTACTGAGCTAGATGGAAGAATGGTTTGATTAAATATAAGGCTGCTTCCTGTGTTCAAGAGGTAGGTTACCTCCCTTTGCCAGATACACTAACCCAGCCTTTTTCCAGAGAAAACCTCCTGCTGCCTCCAGATGAAAAAAAATATTTAGTTTGTTAATTTATTTTATATCTTCCCATCCACTCCCAGTGCCCTGATGAGAATCTAAGTTGCTCCCTCCCTGGTCATCACATTGATAATTTGATGGGAGCGATGGGACGGAACAGTAACCATCAGCTGAGGAAGGAGACTGTGTGTGTCTGTGTGTGCAATCCTGGCCAAAAAAGGTTAGCTTGCTGTAAATAATCAGCTGCCTTAAAAGAATTAATCAACAACAATTCTCCAGGGATTTTGCTAGAACCACTTCCTTTTCCTAGTTCCCCATTTAATCAGGCAAAATTGGGATTATTATTATTTTTAAAGCCCATAGCTGCTCCCCACTGAAGTACCATTTTGCACAAAGCTTGTGAATACACTTTGCGTCAAAGGTCCCTCAAGGCTGGTCCGAGCCCAGCTTTGACCGTGTGGTAATGCACCAGGTCCCTTGCTGTGCAATCCCTTTTCTGACCTTGTATGGCTAAGCAACAGGAATGCTTGTAGAGCCACAAGCTTGAGCCCAACCCAGCCCTGAAGTAAGTGCTGCATCTGGTGCAGATGTGAATGAATGCCGGCGACTCAGTGAGAAGAGAACCTGCCAGCACTCCTGTCACAACACGCTCGGGAGTTTCATATGCAGCTGTCGCCCAGGCTACCGGCTCAGTGTGGACAGAGTGTCCTGTGAAGGTAAAGACCATTTACATCTTTCCATCCTTTGTCATCCGGGTTGAGTTGCGTTGTTTATGTTGAGTGATGTCACAGGCACTGTCCAATAGACACTAGCAGCCGCAATGTGGACTGCCCTCACTGCTCAGGTGGTGGAGTGGAGACTGAGTTGCTCATTTCCAGAAAGAAAATATCACCCTTGGACTGCTGAGAAAATCCACCCACAAGCACACCCAAACTGCTACCTAGAAGAAAGAAATTATTCCTTGCACCATAGGAACACCAACTGTGCACTTATTGTGACATAAACTGGTTGTGTGGAAAGAGACCATGAGGGATATGCATTCAGCTGCTTGGGAAATGCTTAGGAATACATGTGAGGTACGTCAGGGAGGAGACAGAAGCCTGAGGGCCGAGATAGGCATTCAAAACTTATGACCCTTCTATGGTTAAAAAGCTTCACTCTCAAGTGGACTTCAACTCTCTTTGCCTATTACTATTACAGTACCTGTTTTTCTGTGGCCAAATGATGTGAGGGTGGGTGTGTAGCTGCCACAGTGGCTATAAATATATGAGTGGCTCAGGTGGGGAGCTCCTAAGTGTGCTGGAAAATGCCTTATATTTTTGATGTGCATCTTCTGGGGATTTTTGCACTTACCTGGCTTTTCCCTCTCCCTCCCTCTTTTCCCTGCAACCCAGGTTTTTCGAAGACCAGCCTGGCCCCGTCTCCCATCTTGCAGTCTCTCCAGCACCCGCCAACTCTCCTGCGCCTTTCTCCGGATTCGGTGGCTCCTGCCGTGCCCCCCAGGGGCTCTGCTCCATCCCGAGCACCCGCTCCCCACATGGCACTCGGGACTCCGCCTCCTTCCCGCCTCCTTCCCACTCTCCCTGTGCTCCCGCCTGCAGCTTCTCCCACCCCTTCATTCCCTCCACCCAGTTCCTCCCTTGGCGAACCCTTCTTGCTAAAGACCGCCAGGCCCTCCAGGATGGAGAGCCCACTGCCGCCATCGCTGCTGCGGGAGGAGATGACGACGCTCCCTCCCACAAGTCCTTCTGCTCCAGAGGTTTCCTCCACAGCCCTGCCTTCTGCCTGCTGGCGCGGAGGGGTTTTAAATAAGAATGGCAGCCACTGGGTGGAGCCAGGGTGCCTGAACTGCTCCTGTGAGGTGCGCAGTATGTATTGGGTTCCTAGCTTTCTCCTGCCCTGCCCCCCCCAAGCCCTGTGTCATATGTGCAGCCACCTTTACAGTGACTGTCTTTTCCTTTTGTAGGGTGGGCAAGTGCTGTGTGGAGCAGTGATGTGTGAGGTTGCCTGCTCCCACCCGGTTCCTCCAATGGAGGGGGAGTGCTGTCCTAGCTGCACAGGTAAGAGAAGCGCCCTCAAGATTAAGACTGCGTTGCTAGGTCTGGTTGTGGCACATGGGCCTTCCCTACACCCAGATTGGGGACTTTGCCACTATATATTCCACTGTATAAAGGGACGCGGGTGGTGCTGTGGGTTAAACCACAGAGCCTAGGGCTTGCCGATCAGAAGGTCGGCGGTTCGAATCCCCGCGACAGGCTGAGCTCCTGTTGCTCGGTCCCTGCTCCTGCCAACCTAGCAGTTCGAAAGCACTTCAAAGTGCAAGTAGATAAATAGGTACCGCTCCAGCGGGAAGGTAAACGGCGTTTCCGTGCGCTGCTCTGGTTCGCCAGAAACGGCTTAGTCATGCTGGCCACATGATCCGGAAGCTGTACGCCGGCTCCCTCGGCCAATAATGCGAGATGAGCGCAGCAACCCCAGAGTCGGTCATGACTGGACCTAATGGTCAGGGGTCCCTTTACCTTTTATTCCACTGTATGCCTCAACCCTCTGAGTTCACCTGTTTTCTGGAAGCCGTCCCTCGTTTAAACCACCGGTATCTCTATTTTGTCCGAATTTTTGCCTGTTTGGAGTGGCGTATTAAAGTTTTGTTAGCCTGATTTTATTTTTCACCCTGTTCCCCAGGTTTTCTAGAAGCTATTCTTACTTATTTGTTGCTTTTCCCACAAAAGGGGCTCAAAGCGACTTTCAGAGTCAACTGTCTGAGTAGAAAGTGGATGCACCTTTCCCCCTTTCCCAGACAAATGTGAACGCACACACACAAGGACATTGGGGTAAAACCACACCATACATGTCAAGCATCCCCTGAAGAGTCCTGGGAACTACAAGGGCGCTAAAAATTGCAGCTCTGTGAGGGGTAAATTACAGCTCCCAGGATTTTTTTTGGAGGAAACCTTGTGTTTTAAATGCATGGTGTGGATGTGACCTTGGTATGGGGATTTTTTATACCCAAAAATATAAAAGACGAGGGTTACAAACCTATCCTTACTTTCATCTGTGAAATACTGGAGATTATGGGTCATCCGGCCAAATCCTTTTAAAAGTGGCTCCATATGTAAGCCAATGAGTGTTTCCTAATCTGGAGTGGCAAGATGGGATGGGACCCACAGAGGGCTCTTCTCCCCTCTGAGGAGAAACTTCACATTCCTGTCTCCTGCAGGCTGTTTCTATTATGGGACCGCCAGAGCTGAGGGGGACGTTTTTTCTCTTTCTGAGGAGAACTGCACAATCTGCGTCTGCCTGGTGAGTATCACAGAGTCCACAGGTGCCAGGGAAGGTGTGTGTGTCCCCCTCAGGTTAGCTCACCTTCTTGCTTTGAAATGGGCATATTCATCACTTTGTTTGCTACCGTTGCTAACCTGCCCTTCATGTGTTGAGCTTTGCATAATGGTCCTTGCCCTTGCTATGGCATGTGAGAATGTCTCAGTTGTGCAGACAACTTTTTACTAGTGACCCAGAAAGCTTTGTGTAGGGATATCTGAGGGGACAATTGAGTTATTTTACTCCAGGGGAGGAATAGCCACCTGATTTCTGTGTGTGGCATGTGATCTGCAACTGATTTTACCCGTGACCTTGGTTGAGGGCTCTGTTCTTGATTCCAGGGAGGCAACGTATCCTGTATCTCTCCAGAATGTGCACCCACTCCATGCCCCAGTTCTGCTCAGACTGACTGCTGTCCCTGCCAGCCAGGTAGATAGCTTGCAACATCCTACTTGATGCTCACTCACAAAGGAGCCAGGACCTGAGGGGCACTCTGGGGCCGGGCACTCTCCTCTCCACCGAGAGAGGTGTGGTTTCCTAGGCCGAACGAAGGGTGGTAGAAATGGTGTGAGATCAACTCTCCCAAAGACCTGGCCTAGACAAACAGGCCACCCTACATGTAAGGTGCTTGGAACACATATTGAGAAAAATGTTATTATTCTGGGGTAAAGCTGTCCTTGGAACAGTGCTTCACTCTGCTGAGGGAGTGGGTTGCACTGCTGAATGCTCCCTCACAGGGATTGTCAAGAAAGTCTTGCCCAAAAGCCAGGCCAGCATTTTCTGGGAGTTTGGGCATTATTAAAATCCAAGGGTAAAACCAACCACCCAACCCGAGCCAGGAGATCTTAGGCTGTATTCCAATATGTCACAACGAGCAAGAGTTGAAGCACCCTTCTCTGCTTCTGGGGGCCTCAGGCAAAATAAGCCAAATTACGCAGCAGGAAATGTGAAGATCCAAGGCACTGGTTGAGAACCAAGGCTTAACCTGATAGAAGCACACCGAAATTAAGAGGTTTTAGTAATAACAATCAAAATAGCAGTATTGCATGAAACCCATTACCAAGCAGGAGAAATAGGAAAGAAAAATACTGTTAGAAATAAAGGCCCATTGGAGAAGTCACAAAACAAAAACAATAAAGCTAGCTAACTTAGTCTAATACATTACTAATGAATCCACGATCCTATGCAGAGATGTAATACAGGTGTCAGTCAGGAAGGTGAGGCAAAACTTACAGGGCATAGGGGTAACTTTATACTCTTTTGCTTAGTAACCATCCTGAATCTTCCCAGCCAACTGGAAGTCATTTAAAGCTGTAGTTTTCTAGAACGGGGAATCCAGGGTGTACATGTGACTTCACAGCTGTGGAATTTTTCCCAATTACTGAAACCCTGATACAGGCAAGATAACACAAGTGCAATTAATGAGAGTGCTAGCAATTAGCAGAGAGGTGGTGGTGGGGGGATGCTTTCTCATGATCTCATCATTTTACCCGGAAGTTTGAGTTTCTGTTGAACCAAAGTTTGTGAACAGGGCTAATACAAGCCCCCTGCCACAATATATTGACAGAGATGAAAATCACATTTAAAGCACACGGCTTTCCCCAAAGAATCCTGAAAACTGTTGCTTGCCTCTCACAGAGCTGCAAACGACAAGCTTTGAGAGCATTAGGCTAGAGCCTTTCTCCCTGACATCGAGTTTTCTATGTGCAAGGAAGCTTCGATATGGGGGAGCCTGCGGTTATGTGGTTCTCCCTGTGCAATAGCACACGTCCTGAGGAAGCAAAAACTTACCTCATGAGATTACTGACCAGGAGCGACAGCAAAGGACTTACTTATCTGAAACACTTTTATGCAGCCTTTCTATTTTAAAAACTTCCCAAGACTGCTCACAGAACTCAGCAGAAATAATAATTAGTGCAGCCACACATCTAAGCACGGTGCTCAACCGTCTTCAAAGTGGAAAAGCAGCTAACAGAGCAAAACCAGCAGCATAAAAGTTGAGCTTATAAAAAGGTCCTAGATCAGGCATAGGCAAACTTGGCCCCCCAGATGTTTTGGGACTACAACTCCCATTGTCCCTAGCTAACAGGACCAGTGGTCAGGGATGATGGGAGTTGTAGTCCCAAAACATCTGGAGGGCCGAGTTTGCCTATGCCTGTCCTAGGTGAACGAATGAAAGGCCTTTTTACCTGGCTCCTAAAAGTAATTTCATGTGGCACCAGGAGAGCCTCACTGAGAGGGAGCATTCCATAAATGGGGCACTGCGGCCGAAGTGGAACCTTACTAATGCTCTTTTCAAGTAGATCTGCCAGAGAATCACTGACATACTCTTGCCTTCCCTTGCAGCTGAGTGCCATTTCCGTGGCCAGACATACCCAGAGGGGGCTGAGTTCAGCCTGGATGGCGATGACTGTACCACCTGTGTGTGCAGGGTAGGTGTTGACCTAGGCCTCCCTCCATGCTCCTGATCTGAGAGGATTTGCTAGCCATGTCACTCACTATTAGGTGTGTTTGTTGTTCTCTGGAGTACTGGTGATTCTCAGTCTCGCATTCTCCGGACTCCTTGTAAAATCTCCCTACCTGTTAGAAAGAAGACAAAACGTTCCCCACCCCCACCCCCACCCCCACCTCCGCTGCACTGACTTTACATGTCAATTCAGTTGGGAACATGAGAATCTGTCTGATACGGAGTCTGAACCTTGGTCCATCCAGCTCTATACTGCCTGCTCTGACTGACAGCGGCTCTCCAGGGTTTCAGGGAGGACCTTTTCCCAGCCCTACCTGGAGACAGCAGGAATTGAACCTGGGGCCTTCTGCATGCAAGGGAGCTACAGGCTTTCTCAAAGATCTTTGCATGTTTTAAGTTGCCCATTGCTTAGCACAGTCCAAGGCTTGGAGTAGCTATCAGTATAACAAGACTCATTTTAAACTGTCTCTGTTGCAAACCTTAGTAACACTAGGCAAGGATACACTTGCTGATGGCCCTCAGGCCCTCTATAAGAAAGGCCTGCAGGGGCATAGTAGAAGATGGTGGTGGGCTTTGTGAAGCCCTGGCATTGCAGGACCCGATTCCCTTGTTTTGCAAAATTCAGTAAGGAAGAGTTTGTGAACCTCCTATCTTTATCTTTGTCATTACTGTACGTAACATGCGCCCTCACGCCCTTCCTCAGCAAGGTGAAGTTGAGTGCTCCTTCACTCCTTGTCCCACTCTGGACTGTCCCCGAGATGATTGGCTGTTGGCCCCAGGGCAGTGCTGCTTCACCTGCCGAAAGGCTGCACCCATGACAGGTAAGGAGAGCTCTCTTTTTTTAAAAAAAATAATTTTTATTGGTTTTACAATTTTATAAGCACATAGCATATCGGTTAAACTTTCATACTTCCCCCCTCTCACCGTGGGAAGCCCAAATCCACCCACCCCCCTCTCACAGAGGTGTACCCGTTCATTATACATTTAACCTTACTGTTACTATTCCATAACATTGCTTAGGCCTGGCCCCCTTTTGTAGGCCAGGCAGACAGGTAAGGAGATCTCAATGGCCGGGGCATGTTGTTGTGGCATGAGGATGTATATACCGGTAATTGTAGGCAATGGGTTGTCAGATAGGTTTGCACGTGGTCCATTACTTCTGGTGAGCTAAGCATCCTTGTGCTGTACTGCCACACACCTTGTTTTCCTCTTGCCGAGGTCCCCACTCTGTGCTCACAGCTGCTTCCTTCCATTGTTCCCCTTTTCATGGCCAGGTTGCTTTGTGGATGACAACGGAGTTGAATTTCCAATCGGACAGATCTGGTCACCGGGTGATCCCTGTGAGTTATGCATCTGCCAGGTGAATGATAACCTGCTCTACTTCATTCAGTTTCAACCTTCAAATCTCCTATTGCAAAACCCATGGTAGCCCTTTGCTGCTGCTGCTGCCCCCACCTTAGCTGAGCCAGGACTAGGAGAATCCAATCGACACTTGGAACAACGTGCTGTAGTTCTAACCTCAGTCTCTGTTTGCCTGTGTATGCTGGGATCCTAAGGGGTATAGTTGTGTTCTTGTTGTATGTCACGGAAATTATGACATTTAGGCTTTGATCTCTCCTGACTGCTTAGGAGGCCAGAAGTGCCTTTTATTTATTAAATAAGTGTGTTCACAGTCCATAGACAATAAGTGTCACTGAACTCACTGACTTGTATAAGCTGCCATGTGGACCCTTTTTTGGGAGGGGGGAGTAGTGACAGAGAAATGTTTTAAATGAATTAACCTCCACCAGTGATCCTGTGCCTTCCTACTTGCCATCGCCTCTGCCTGCCCTATATTCCTTAGTGCTACTTGCTGACCTGCTGCGATGTCAGAGAGGATCTAGGCAGGCAGAGGTTTTATCATGGCTTCTGTGATTACCATTTAATTAGCCGAAGTGATGTCAGAGCAGTTAGTCTATTGAGTGTTAACGGGACTTCAGGCATTGAATTCTAGGATGAATTTGCAGGATGAAGCTGTAAAATTATTGCTTACATACCATGGGCTTTCAGGTGTCAAATGTAAAGCAGTTGAACAATTCTGGAACCTTTTATGAAAACTGACACAGGGACAGAAAATATTTGCTGCTTCGAAGACAGATACCTCTAGGAAATTTCAAGTCTCTTCTGGGGTGATATCGATCTATCTGCCTGCAACAGTCCAGCTGTTTGTGCTGTGGGTTTCTGTGAAGTTCTTTTCTGTTGCAGGCAGATGGCTCAGTGAGCTGTAAGAGGACAGAGTGTTTGGAGACATGTCCTCACCCAATCCGGATCCCTGGGCAGTGCTGTCCAGATTGTTCAGCAGGTAAATTCCATCTTCTCAGACAGCTATTCCCTTCTCTGGTAAATGAGAACACCAGAATCCACAGCCAGAAAACTCAACTTTTGCTGTTGTTGCTAACTTGCCTGCTTTTCCTTATATTACATTGCTTATTCTAATTGCAGAATTAATGTACACATCAGTGCAGAGAGCAACTGCAAAACAGTGGGGTCAAAATGCAAGAAGTACAGTCTGTGACAAATATCTTGTCATATATAATGCCTCTTACAGTGCATGTTCATTTGACCCCAAATGTTTTCATATAGAGAAAGAACTGAAAACAGCAGGGCAACAATCTGGAGCAAGAGGGGTTTTTTGTATCTGAAGGCTCCTTGCTTGCTTTGGAACCCTGATTTCCCAGGGCTATTAAATGTATGGCGAGTCACCAAAGGAATAGCATAAGACAAGTTCTGCTAGATGAGGCCAAAGACCCATCTAATCCAGCATCCTGTTCTCACAGTGGCTAACTGGATACCTGTGGGAAGACCCCAAGTGTACTATGCTCCATGAATTGACTTCCATGATTTGGCCGCTAATGGGAATGCAAAGATTGTGTTCTTGTCTCCACTGCCCCTCATGTGTTTACCTAACCATAAATCTAATGTCTGAAGAAGACTGCTGCTGTTTGTTGCTGTTTGCATATGTAAGGCCCCATCCGCACCATGCATTTAAAGCATCACCACACCACTTTAAAAACGCATGGCTTTATGTCAAGAATCCCAGGAAATGTAGTTTGTTAAGGGTGCTGGGAGTTATTAGGAGACACCCCCACACCTCCCCACACACCCTATTCCCTTCACAGATCCACACTTCCCAAAGTGGTTCAGTCCCAATAACTCTCAACCCTCTTAACAAACTACAGCTCCCAGGATTCTTTCTGTTTAAAGCTGAATAATAGTGTTTTAAATGTATAGTGTAGATGGGGCCTAGACTGAAAAATGTATAGTGTAGATGGGGCCTAGACTGAAAAAGGGTAATTATTAAGAGTCATGACCCACATTGCCCTATTATATTTTTTATTTTATTTATTAGATTTATATACCACCCTTTGTCAAAAGATATCAGGGCAGTTCACAAGGTAAAAGCATGAGATAAAAGCAGGTTGTTGACGTGACCCAAGTTGAGAAACTAAGTGTGTTTTTCTTTTTTCTTCACTGAAGGCTGCACCTATGCAGGAAGGGTCTTTTACAACAATGAGACATTCCCCTCTGTCTTGGACCCCTGCCTAAGCTGCATTTGTTTGGTAAGTGCTCTGTTCTCCTCTCCCAGCCTATAAGGAGTGTTCTGCCCTAGTAACAGGTCCTACAGAGCAAGCTTGGGAAAACCGTGACCCTGCCAATGTCACTGGACTACAATTACCATCATCCCTGACCACTGGCCATGCTGGCTGGGGCTGATGAGAGCTGCAGTCCAATAACACCTGGAAGGCCACAGTGTTCCCGTGCCTGCTACAGAGCAAGCAAAAATACAGCAACAAACAGCAGCCCTCTTTGAGGCATCAGCACTCTAAAATGCAAAGGGAGGCCTCCATAGACACAAAAAGCTCACTGCTTCAGACTGCCGCCTTCCACAAGTTGGCAGGCAAGTGAGATGGCAACAGGAGAACTGGAGACAATGCTCTCATGTGCACTGCCTTTGCACACAGGTTTGCTTAACTGTAAACATAAAGCCCAAAGAAGACTAAAGTCTTATCTGGAATTGTACAAGGCAGCTTCCCCAGAAAAAATTAGGCTGTGTATACACTATTCATCTAAAGCGCATTTGAAGCACGTTATCTACCTCAAAGAATTAAGGGTGCTGTGGTTTGTTAAGGGTTGCTGGGAATTTTAACTCTGTGAGCGGTAAACTACAGTGGGCAGAATTCTCTGAAGGAAATCGTGTTTCAAATGTGCTTTGAAAGTTATAGTGTGTATACAATCCTATACCTGCTTATCTGGGAATAAACCCCAGTTGAACTCAGTAGGGCTTACTTCTGAGGAGACATTTAAAGGGCTGCACTATTAATTTGGAAGGCTGTAATGTGTTTATGATATAGAATGTTATGTGATTGAAATTGCTATTATTTTTTTAAATGCTTTGGCAGTAAAGATGCTGTCTTTATTGAAATGTGTATGTTATTGAAAAGCTGATATTGTGTTATTGAGATAATTTGAGATGTTCACTGCATTATTTTTTTTAAAAAGCATAATCTTCCTGCTCCCCCAACCCAACTGCTGCCCAGGCAAGCAACAGGGCTCTGGGTGCAGCGGTGACTCCAACACTGCATTAAGTCTTGCTGCGGCTGCCACCAGTGGCAGAGGAAGGGGGGGTGCAGTATGTGCAGGCTGCCCCGGGTGTCATCACTGAGGGTGTGTGTGACAAAATGACAAAAATACGAGTGTTTAAAAAATTGGGCTCAGGAAACTTTTTAGTTCAGTCAACAAGCGCAACGAAACGTGGGTGGCACTGGGCACCACACCACGGGGGCTGGCACTTACCGCGGGGCCTGCAGCGTGCCTGAGCCACGCAGCTCTCCTGGCAGTGATGTGGTAGCTTGAGCGCCTGCAGGCTCAGCGCTGCCTGAAACGGCAGTGTGGAACTAGCATCTGCCCACTGCCTCTCCCTCAGCCACCCTACAACTGAGGGGGAGGCGGCGGAGAGGCTCCACGCAGCACGCCCCGCCCCCATGGGTGGCTGACCCCGCCCCCGGCTGCAGGACGTGTGCGCCGCACCAGGCAACCGAGTGGCTAGCTATGCCACTGGCTGCCACAGCCAAGAAGTTGAATTGACCTGTAAAAGGACCAGATAGACAAGTAGTAATAAATGCATAGGGTTATATAAGATGCTCTGTATCCTGAAACAGATTGGCTGGGAGGTTTGAAATGAAAGGCAAGGCTCTCTATACTTCTCTGCCATTTAATGCAGGATCTCTCTCTCTCTCTCTCTCTCTCTCTCTCTCTGTGTGTGTGTGTGTTTTCTTATAGCTAGGTTCTGTGGCATGTTCTCCTGTGGACTGCGTTGTCTTTTGTACATATCCTTTCCACCCAGAAGGAGAGTGCTGTCCAGTTTGTCATGGTAAGCACTATGATCTTAGGGCTTTTCCAGATACCGTCTTTCCCCCTTTTCAAGACACTGTCTTATAATTTTTTTCCCTCAAAAAAACACAGGGTGGCTTATTTTCGGGGGGATGTCTTATTTTTATTACGTCAGTATGGTACGGTACAGCCTCCCCCTGTGGCGGCACCATGGCTTACTTTTGGGGTACGTCTTACTTCTCACAAAGGTAAAAAAACCCTGCCATGGCTTACTTTATGACTACGTATTAAAAAAGGGGAAACAGGGTAATAATTTAAAAATTGTTTGTTTGTTTTTAAAAATGAGGGCTAGTTGTGCAATATAGTATCCCCACTAAAACTGAAAATGATGTATCAGTCATTAGAATGGTTTTACAGTATTCAGATCAGTAGCTGATGGTTTGTTGTCCCCTTGCATTCTAAATTGCACAGGAATGCATTTATATACATTAACTTTGCATTGCAACTGTGGAGCATTAAGTAGCTAGGACATTCCAGATTTTTGTGATAGTCGCGGTTTAGTGCTAGAGGAAGTACTGGTAACTGTCCTACTTCTGTGTGTGAATACCAACATTCTAATATGTCTGGTTTCTTGTCTCTCTAATCAGACTAGGTGCAATGTCTCTATGGCTAAAATTATATGTGTTGTGCTGTTCTCCTTTTGTAGACTGCAATTACAAAGGGAGGAAAGTGGTGAATGGACACGTCTTTGTACCAGAAGGTGAACCCTGCATTCATTGTATTTGTCAGGTGAGTTGGGGTGAGGGGAGAGCCTGGGATGGTTTGCTGCTGCAGTTCAAAAGGGTTACACTTCCACTCCCACACTGTTCTCTTGCTCTTCCCATTGCTCTGTATTAGTGCTATTATTGTTAGCAGGCCTGGGAATAAAGTTTGGGGGTGTTGAACTGCTGGGCTCCATTAAGGAGATCAGATGGCCTTTAGCAAGACAGCAACCTAGAAAAATAATGAATGAATGCTCTTTATCTAGAACCCCAAAGCTTGAAAGTATTGTTTTACCTTCTTGGGGAAAAGGTTTTTTTCTTTCTTTCCCTCCTGTCTCCTCCTCATTTCCTTGCCAGAAGCATCCACTTACCCTTTTAAACTAACCAGTTTCCTGTGACACCTGAGCTTGGAACTGTGATTTGTTTAAACCAGAAGCTGATCCTAACATGTTTTCACTAACCATTGTTTAATCAAGATAACAGTTATCCAAGTTATGATGTCACAGGGAACTGTGGTTAGTTTAAAGCCTTCCTCTGATATGTGAAAGGGGAGGGAACCACACAAACAAAGGCTCACTGCAACTCATTGATGTGGTGATTGCTAAGATGCCTGACTCATCATCCACTATCACACGGCTGAAGCTGTTACATCAGCCTGCAGCAGAGGAGGGAAACGGAAAGGATGCATGAGCACTCCATTAGTGCAGTTGAGAGACCAGCATCTTTTCACTCCTCCTCCTCTTGAGCTTTTCCAACTCAGTTGGTCATCAGAAAAAAGTTGTACTTGAGTGTGTGCATCTCCTCCTTCATCCTAATCCACTTTTTTGTGGTGTGTCTTTTTAGATTGTAAGCCTGTGGGCAGGGTTTGTATTGTTTATAGTGATCTGTAAGCTGCTCTGGGAGAAGGTTTCAGCGTTGAGTGGGTTAAAACCCCTTTGAATAAACAAACAGGAAGAAGCCATGGTTTCCAATTTTTGTCTGAACCAGTTCAGCCTCTCCTCTGTTGCTTTGTGTCCCTCAGCTTGGAGAGGTGAGTTGTGAGAAGAGGCCCTGTCCAGGCACCTGTGCGGAGCCCTTTGGCCCCCCTACACATTGCTGCCCCGACTGCCATGGCAATGAGGTTCCAGGTAGGGGTGCTCATTGTACCTGCATTGGGTCTGTCATCTGATTTTGTGTTGTGATATAAATTCAGCACCGTCAAATCTCGCAGCAGGGAAAATTCTTTCACATTTCGGAAACAGAAAAATAAAACTGTGTGGTCAGGTAGCATTACCCACTTTAAGGGAAACTCTGCAGTTTCCTTATGCACAGGAATGCCTGCAGAAAGTGATTTTATTTGTCTATCATGAAATTTGGTGTGGTGGTAGAGGCAGAGCTACAGGGGCGGGCGGGCAGGCTAACTGGGTTTTTGGCCCTGTGTGAAGCCTCCAGAGGGGCTCCATTGAGGCTCTGTGTGTGTGTGTGTGTGTGTGTGTGTGTGTGTGTGTGTGTGCAAATGCTCATGGGGGTGGTGGCAAACTGGGCCTAGGTGCAATAAAGTGACCTAGGTGCAATAAAGCCTAGTTCACCTCTGGTAGAGGAAGTGAGGGAGGCGGAGGAGCTAATTCCTGGCTGTCTCATGTTAATTCCCATGTTAATTCCCACCAACCCCAAATTTTTAAACATGCAAATTGGCTCAAAGCTGCCAAGTTTATTGCAATGTACTTCCAAAGGAAGCAGAGTGTTAGTTGTGCCCAGGTTCTCTCAGAAATTTGCCACCAGTGTGTGTGTGTTTGCATCTCATGGTGTGGTGCAGAATGTGCATTTGTGTTTATGTGTGCCTATGGCCCTTGCAGTTCAGAATTTGTGGTCTGTAACCTTGGCCGAAAGCTGCGAGTTTACTGGAATGATTCAGGGTAAGCCGTGCTCAGCCTAGTCTGTGGTTGTTTCACAACAGATGATGTGGCTTCACTGGAGAAGAGCCTAGCCAATTCTCACTTGGAAGATGGAGAATCAAAGGCAGGCTTGCAAACCTTCCAGAGGCGTTCCATGGAGCCAGTGTCTGAGAGGAACTGCAGCCTCTGCACTCCCATCCCCACGCCTGCTTCACTTGGTCCAGATGTTCATCTTGTGGCAAGTAATGCAAGTGCTTGGGAGATCGCGCCAATGAGGCCAACGGCACCAGAGAATGTTGGTCTCCATCATACCAGACCAGGACCCATCAAGCTGCGTTTCAATTGGCCACCAAGTGCCAAACCCCCTTCTTTTCAACTAGGCCAATCTGTGACTCCTCAGATAAGACCAGGGTCTCCTTTGCCGCTTGTAAATAGGCCTTCTCCTACCAGGCCAAGCTCTTTTCTCTCTCTGTTGACTCATCCTCGGCTCCTTTTCCTCATGACAAGGACTGCTGGGACCCCTGCACCCTCCAACGCAGTTCCTGCTTCCACTCCGCTAACGGCAGCTAACCTCACAGAGTCCATCACCACCCCCTTTCAACCTTCAGATACCCACAGCCTTCCTCTGTCACCTCCGACAGAAATACTTTCCCCTTCATCCAGCCTCAGTCCAGACTCTTCTCGGGAACTTCAAGATGGCAGACCACCACGCACAACAGGTTCACCCATGGACCGGCAAACTGAGGGGAGCAGCCTTACATTGCCCCCTGGTGGTGAGAATAACCTCCGTGGCACTGCTCCATAGCTTGAAGGAAAGACCAGGCCTGCTTTTGAACATGAGGAACGTAACCACTTTTAACCTCATAGGTGTAGAAGAGGGTCTACCAAAAAAAGAAAAAAAGGAAAAAGGTTGCCACTAGTGGTGTGAGCTGGCCCTGCTGCTACTTACCATTGGCAGGGTCTACTTTCTCTTTTCTTGGAGAGCAGGTCTAATTAGCAGGGGTAGTTATTCAGCCCTAGCTACTGTTGAGATGACAAGGCCTGTTTGTGCTCTTACCTAACCAATGTCTCCTTGGCTGTAGAACAACATGGGATAATCACCCTCCTTTTTCCCCCTTCCCAATATCAGTATAAAGATTCCAGCACAGCCTATTGCCCCTTCAGAAGTCATATATATATATATATATATATATATATATATATATATATATATATATATATGGACTTTTTCTAATTTCACCTCTTCTGCTGTGTTGCAGTCCTGGCCTGCTGCCAGCAAGGGAAGGAATCCCTTGCATAGTAAACGTTCTCGCCCCAGGTCTAGCACAGGTATCCTGTTGCTGTTTTTGGACTTATACAAGAACGTCAGTCTTCAGGGATGATAATTTTAAAGGAAAGTTGGCTAGTTTCCATTTCTTGCTTTGATACCAGATCTACTATTGTGTAAGGAGTTCTGAAATTCAGATTGCAGTACACAGGAGCTAGATTTATGCAAACACCAAAAACATACGTTTTGTGGTAGCTAAATGTAAACATGTCCTCCCCCCCCATTGATAGGTAAATTTGCATCTTGAAATTTAAATTTCAACATGAATTTCATTTTCTTTGCTGAAGCATGCCACTCACCAGCCTCCCTGAAAGTGGTTTGGTCCTTTTGAATTTGTTTTACGCTTTGAAGGTGTTTGCAACCAACTCCTGAAACTGGTGGCAGGACAGATTTTGTTTAACTACCTCAGAGAGGTGTCTAATAAGGATGCATCTGTACTGGACATTTGAAACCAGACTAGTTGCTGTGGTTTCCCCCTACCCCTGCCCCGAACTCCGGGGATTGTAATTTTGTGAGGTTGCTAAGAATTATCTCTTGGTCCCATTATGAAACAGCACTTCTTAAAACTCAATGTTTAGGAATCATGGATGTCAATTATTTTTGGAACATAGTTTGGTAGTTTGGAAAGTAGCTTGTAACATGTCCAGTGTAAATCTAATCTCTACAGTCCAGACTTCGGTCTGTATTACTGGTTCTTCTACCTCCCATCAGGCAGCTGGAGATGGATGCATTTTTAACTCAGGTTGTGCATTCTGAATTGCTGGCTTCAGATTATGGCGAATGTTTCCAATGTGGGGGGTGGGGGTGGGAGGCGGCAGTGGCGGGGGAATAATAATTTGTTTTTAAAACTCAACGCTTGTGTCAAATAAATTTAACCTGTGTTTCTTCAAAAGTGCTGTTTTTAGCTTTTAAAAACTAAAGCGTTCAAAGTAAAGAGTTTTACATTAAGAATTTCTGCAACGTATAATGTGCTGTGTCAGGTTGGCCTGAATGTGTGTTGGGAATTCCAAACGAGGGCTTTGTCATGGCTCTGGAATGATGGAGGAGGTGGATCCTGTCTCTGGCCTGCCCCATGTGGAACTCAGCTGTTAGCACTGGAGCCCATCTCTCCTCTCGTGAAACCCAAGGAGACACTTTTTGCCACCAGATTCTGATCATTGGTCCACAGACTCCTCAGAGGGTAAGGAGAGCAGATATCCCTACGGCTTGAAAACACAGGCCAGAAGAAGTCAATGGCGAGATGCAGCAGTGAGGCCTCTAGTCAATGAATGCCTAGCCCAGGCTATGACATATCTGCTAGTTGCTCCACAACACTGATGCAACGTGTATGCTGTGCCTCAGTTGCAGGATTATTAGCTGTGGTCCTGAAATCCACATCTAGGTCTCTCTCCAAGGTGCTGATCGTGCCTTGCCTGCCTATCTGCCTGGAACGTTGGGGCCACTGACTTCCCCCTTTCTTGGGCCATCATGTATCTTTGGTATCCCCAAGTACTAGGTCTATGTTTCATGTTCTGCTAACCCAATTCAAGCGAGGGTGGGGGAAAGCATTCCCTCTGTGCAACAGAACATATCAGAAGTTCAGTGGAACGAAGTTTATCAGAAATGGACAGAGCAAGTTGCTCTGGCGCGTAAAAAATAGTTGAAGTTCTCACATGGAACTGGTGTTCTCACATGGAACTGGTGAACAGAAATCCAGGATAGAGTGACGTTGTGTGTTGTGTTTTAAGTTGCTCAACAGATCTAGCCAGGGAGAGAAGAGAAGAGTAGAGACCCATGGAAACTAGAAAAGATGAACATGAAAAAGGAAAACCAGCTCCACTTTCTCACTGGTAATACTTAGTTAGACAGCTACGTATTCAGTCTGTGAGGAATGCAAACCAAAATTCATTTGCTTTATATTCTTTTATTCTACTCTTATTAATGTTTCAGCTTGTGGGGAGGGAGCGTAGTGACTAAATTTAGTCCCAGCAAGTAAAAACAACATTGAAGGGATCATTTTGCCAATAGATGTTGTGACGTTCATGCCACAGGGGCCAAGCCGACCTGGTTGTTCGCTCTGTCAAAGACACAGTAGTACTCGCGGATGAAGACATCCCCAAGGATCCACAGCTCACCAGACTGAGTAGGAATGCTGATGGACTCAAAGCCACTTGTGCAATAGCCGTTTTGGCCCTGAAACAAGGGGAAACGAGATACGGTTAGTGTTGGCTTTTGTGTCACACCACTTGAGTAGCTTCACTGGCATGGGAGACTCTTCACAGAGCATCTATGTTGAAGTGAGGTTGGGGGCTGTGTGGGGACTGTCCTATGATTGATATAAGGAGGGCTTTGTGGTTTGTGTCACTCGCTGGACACCAGCTATCTCCCTAGCACACTTTCATTCAGCCATGTGTTGCTTGAATGCTTGTGCATTTTATGGAATGTGGCATTAGGAGATTCTCCACCCCCCCCCCCATGCACACACCCTGCAGGTTCACGCTATGCATTTAAAGCATATCCAAGCCACATGACTTCTCTCAAAGAATCCTGAGAACTGTAATTTCCCCCTCACAGAGCTACAATTCCCAGTACCCTTAACAAACAACAGTTCCCAGGATTCTTGGGAAGGAAGTCATGTGCTTTAAATGTGCATTGGATGTACTTCAAATGTATGGTGTGGATCTTTCCTAGGTTTACATTATGGAATTTATATTATATTATTACCCCTTCAGGAATCTGATTCCTATCAACTTTTCATAGAATCATAGAATTGTAGAGTTGGAAGGGACGGTGAGGGTCATCTAGTCCAACTTCCTGCAATGCAGGAATCTCAGCTAAAGCATCCATGACAGTTGGCCAGCCAACCTCTGCTTAAAAACCTCCAAGGAAGGGGAGTCCACAACCTTCCGAGGAAGTCTGTTCCACTGTCAAACAGCTCTTACTATCAGAAAATTCTTCCTGATGTTTAGCCACCCAGAGTGGCTGGGGAAACTCGGCCAGATGGGCAGGGTACAAATAATAAATTATTATTATAATTATTATAGTCAGAATCTCCTTTCTTGTAACTTGAATCCATTGGTTCGGGTCCTAGCCAGCAGGACTGATTTAATCAGCAGGCTGATCCCTTCGCAGAAACGATTTGAGAAAATTCCAGGTTAGATTAACCATGACCCTTACCTGGCGAATGTAGGCACTGGCAGGCACAGGGAACTCATAGCCGTTTATGGTGAAAACAATGTCAGGTAGGCTGTTCATGGCACTGCAACTGACCTGATGTGGAGTAGAACAAATAAAAAATAACAAGATTAGCCATGTGGCACTGTGCCTTCAAATGTTGAGAGCAAAAGGAAAAGCCAACAATTAGTCCAAGTGGAAGGGCCCTGGGAAGGACATTAGTTAATACAAATAGGACCTTCAACATAATGTTGCAGTGTGGAGTTCCTACTGTTCAGGATTCCAGCCACTCTACTTTTCAACTCCACTCCATTCCACCCCATCCCTGATTTTCTGCTCCCACCTCAACAATTCAGTGTTCCATGGGCTTCATTGGACTGTATCTGGAGTCCCCCCCCCCACCCTTCAGGTTTCCTAAAGATTGTTCTATTTCTGCAAATCTTAGAGGCTCCTCAAGCCTTCCTGTGGTGCATGGGTGCTGCTGTTTTGGCTGCAAAAGCAGCAGCACACACACCCTGAACGTTGCAAATAGAGGAAATGATTATGACAGCTCCGGGGTGGGGTGGGGAATGCAGTATAGAAAACAAATAGCACCAATAAAATCATGAGGGCAGGGCTGGAATTGGGCCACTTGCCACCACAGGCAACCACCTTCTTGCACAGCCATCCCATGATAGTGCTAGCTGGCTGGTGTTTGGATTGAAATTATCTTTTCTTGGCAACAGTCTATTTCGGATTGAAAAGGGAATGCTCCTGCAGCAGAAGATCTTTCTTAGGGAAGCTGTTTGCATCCACCATAGCAATAGCATCAAAGTAACTTTTCTTCTAAAACCCCAAGCAGCTCATTATTATTATTTTTTTTAAAAAACTCAGACTCACATATAACTATATTTACCCTGACTTCCAGCCACTAGCAGAAGATTCTTTGTACAATGGAGAAAGGTCACAGGAAGGCTGAAGAATAACCAACTTGCCATTCCCCTTTTCTCTCTCCATAATCTGATTTTGGCCTACCTCACAGGTGAGGAACTTGTGGCCCTCTTAATGTTGCTGGTCTACAGCTCCCATCATCTCTGGCCATTGGCCATGCTGGCGGGGGCTGACAGGAGTTGGTGTTCAACAACATATGAAGAGCCACATGTTTCCCACTGCTGGCCTACTGTACATCAGTGCTTTTTTTAAAACAACAACAACCCAGGAGTCAGAATTGGCATCAAACTCGTCTGTCTCTCAACACCTCTCTCACACACATACATACACTCTGTCACATCAGTCTCTTTGGTACCTTTGGAAGCATCCCTTCTTTCCTTACCTCACCGTTGCTTGCACCAATGTAGTACTGAATGTTAGAAATGCCTTGAGGGGGACCAGCCAAGAGGGAGGTACCAGTGTCAACAATAGCTTGGCAGCCTCCGGAACAAGCAATAGCCTGGCCATTCATGGTGATGCTGAAGAGAACACAGGTAGGTCAAATGTGACAAAGAGAAAGCAACCTTCATCTTTTTGCCCACAAGGTGCCCATGAGGAAATGTGGGAGAAATGCTCTCATGAGATCCACCCATTGCATGTAAGGTACAACTTTCCACGACTGCTCTCTCTACCTCTGCCTCTTTCCTGCTCACTCTCCCTCCCTCAGCTATTCTCTGAATCTCATATGTGCCTCAGTTCATCACATCATATTCTGCACCTTCTTCTTGGCTGCTTCTGATTGAAGTGATGACTTAAGTTGTTGTTACCTGTCCAGAGTGATCTGCCAGTAAGACTCGGAAGAGAGAGGCACCCAGTAGAGGTTCCCGGAATAGTAGGATGAGTCGACACCACCGAACATCACAAAGCTTCCACCCTGGTCATTGCTGAGAAGAAAATAACAACAGAGGACTCTAAGAACCTGCCTGATATAAGGTGGGACTGTTTGTCCACCTAGCCCATTATTGTCTTCTCTGACTGGTTGCAACTACCCAGAATCTCAGGCAGAGAGTCTTTCACATAGCACAGGATGCTTTCAGATGATCTGTTTATTGAGTGTTCATCCTCATTTGCTTACAGGGAGATTTGATGATGTTGGATATTTAATAAGCATTCATTCCTATTTGTTTGTGGGGAGGATAGATGGTGTTGCATCAAAGCAAGTGTTATCCACACTTTCCACTGCATTTCCCCATCAATTTCCTTATTGATCTTTTGGGGAAATGGGCTTGTTCACAAGAGCTCCAAATAAGCTTTCAGTATGTGATTGAATCCCACCCCAAAATGCTGACTGAGACTGATGGGAGTCAGAGTCCAACAACATCAGAAGGCACACGGGTTTGCCATCCATGCTGTTGTAAAGACTATGGTGTCAGAGTAAGTAAAGGGCAACAAGCACTTATAAAAAGTGTTACACCACCACCACCTACTAAAGGCATGCATAGAGAGTAAAGAAAACTATAGAGATGTAATATATTTAGTAGTTGCCTAGTTCTTTGTCCAGCTGAGCCCTAAGTGATGCTTGATATGGTGATGGCTAGTGAGGAATAAAGTCAGCACCCCCAATATTTTAAAGAGACTATTGCATGCAGTTTTGTGCTTAGACATGAAGCTAAATTTGGTATTTGGGTCAAATCCTGGAATTATTATCCAGCACAAGTTTCCCTGCTGCTGAGTTTCTAGAAACAACCTACTTAGTGCTCATGTCCTCTGTCCATTAGCAACGGGCCCCTGTTGCATCCCTTTGTGGGGAGATGCTCTCAGATAGCTCATACAGTACTTACGAACTCAGGTAGACAGAAAAGAGATCCTGAGACACCAGACCCTCGCTCATCATGTTGTCAAAGACAGGAGTTGCACCAGAGGAGGCAATGCTGGGATAAGCCAGACCCAAGATGCCATCAAAGGGGGAATAATAAAGGAAAGTGCCAGGCTCGGTCTCACTCAGGCCAAAGATCTGGTTGGTGACCTCAATACTTCCCACCTATGGGGGAGGAAAGCCACAGTCAGATACATTATGAAATTAAATGAAAATATTCCACTTCCTAGCTGATGTATGTGGTGGTGGTGGTGGTAGCAGTAGTGATGGGCAGTACTTTTTGTTAACCATGCAACATAATGAAGGCCAGAGGTGCCATACATCTAGAATTTCCTGGACATAGTTGGAATTCGTTAGTCAAAAATGGCATCTGGGTGGAATTTTCAGAAATAGGTTGAAATGTCTGGGGAAACCCAAGCATATGGCAGCCCATATTGGAAGGGTTAATTTTTTGGCGAATTTCCAAAGGAAATAAATAGAAAGCTTTAAATTCTCTCTGTCTCTCTCTCTGTCTCTCTCTCTCTGTCTCTCTCTCTCTCTCTCAGATTTTGAAATAAAAGCTCAACAACTTTTGTGTCCAGATTTTCACTAATAAAGGCTCATTTTTTTGCTTTTCAGCTGGTGTAATCTTGAGTGTGAGCTGGAATTCCCCTTCTTCAAAGCTCAGCTCATCCACAAATTGGAAAAGTAGCGTTAGGTAAGCCACTCTCGGTCTGCTTGCCCTTAACATGGGAATCATAATAGTGGTCTGTTGCAAGGACTGCTATGATATTGGCCTGGCTTGGACCTAATGCTAAACCATAGTTTTAGTATTACATGAACAATCCTCCTCTGACATGGAACAAAAGAAGTACTTGTTTCCTTTTTTAAATTAACCATGTTGTCATTACTTTCAGACCTGGAACTGCTGATAGCTTAAACTACGGTTTATTGAAGAAGGCCAGGATCTGAAACCATAGTTTGATCTTGGATTATTTAAATAAGCCATCGTTTAAATTAACCACATTTTGACCTTATTAAACACAACAAGAAGTCTGAACCAGGCTCATTTGTGTAGCACTAAACTGATTCTGAGTTCTATTCAAATGGGACCAATACAGTGGTACCTCGGGTTAAGTACGCTTCAGGTTAAGTACGCTTCAAGTTAAGAACTCCGCTAAGAACAGAAATCGTGCTCTGGCGGCGCAGCGGCAGCAGGAGGTCCCATTAGCTAAAGTGGTGCTTCAGGTTAAGTACGCTTCAGGTTAAGAACAGACCTCCGGAACGAATTAAGTACTTAACCCGAGGTACCGCTGTATTTGTGGAGTCCTTTGAGAACCTAGGAAAAACACTGTGGGTGGAATTCAACATTGTGCTATGGTGAATGTCTTGCAGTTTGCCAGATAGAAGGATCTCCCCTCCATCTGTTTTGGGTGTTCTGCCAACCCCCCCCCCCGAAAAAAAATGGGTGTGTGTGCACTGCTGGACAAGTTGGGGAGGGGAGGAAGCCCCATTGAGCAAGCAGAAACCCTCAGGCAGATATTGCACTGCCAGGACTCATTAGGTAAATCCTACTCTATATAAACATCCTTTTTCAAAGAACCTTGTACTAATTGTGCAGGGATTCTAGATAAAAGGGAATCTAGCATAGCTATACTGTAAAGTATAGAATATGACTTGTAATGCAGAGTCTGAAAGGTGTGCTGGCTGAGGCTGATGGGGAGCATAGTCCAAAACACCTGAAGGTCACCAAGTTGGCAAAGACTGATGTACAGCATTTTAGTTCTATAGTTCTCAGCAGTTCTTTTCTTCTAGAAAAAGAGGTGCCAGTACTGCATACAATTGAGTACCCCCAGGAAAAAAGCACTGGTTCTCGGTCGGTACTGCTCCTCTTTATCCACCTATGCCCAGTGTTTAGCTTCCAAACTGGCTGCCCATCATTCTTTGTCCCCTAGCAGTTTACCTGGACGGTGTCATAGGCTAGGAATCCAGTCATGCTCCCAGTGCCATATGTGACGGAGACGCTCTGGCTGGTGGCCTGGTAGGTGGAGGACTGTTGGGGGTTGAAGCGGTTGTGGTTCGCTGAAAACACAAAGGAGTTAATCCGTGATGTTGTGGCGTTCAGGTTTAACATGTATACAGACGTGAGCTGCCTCAGTACTACAATGTGAAAGCTCTTTCCTCTAACCTCAGCTGAATGGGAGCTGGCTATGGTTGTGAGGGGGACGCGGATGGCGCTGTGGGTTAAACCACAGAGCCTAGGGCTTGTTGATCAGAAGGTCGGTGGTTCGAATCCCTGCAACAGGGTGAGCTCCCGTTGCTCGGTCCCTGCTCCTGCCAACCTAGCAGTTCGAAAGCACATCAAAGTGCAAGTAGATAAATAGGTGCTGCTCGTAAACTGCGTTTCCGTGCGCTGCTCTGGTTCGCCAGAAGCAGCTTAGTCATGCTGGCCACATGACCCGGAAGCTGTACGCCGGCTCCCTCAGCCTATAGAGCGAGATGAGCACCACAACCCCAGAGTTGTCCACGACTGGACCTAATGGTCAGGGGTCCCTTTACCTTTTGTGGTTATGAGGAGACGACACCTGGCCAGTGCTTGGGGGAATTCTCCTCTCCAGCCAGTCCAGTAGATGCAGAGAGAAATATCCCCTCATGTCACTTCCCCAAATATTAGGGGTGGGGAACATCCAGGCCCAGGGGCCAAATGCAACCCCTCCAGGCCTCTCTGCCTACCCCTCAGGGCTCTTCCTTCCCCATCCCAGGTCCTAAAAAGTTGCCCATGAGAGATTGTGACCCTCGGGCTGAGAACGGTTCCTTACCCCTGCCATATGTGAAGGCAGACCTTGTGTTGTTCCACCTCAATTCCCTTTATTGCCACCTTCCATGGGCTAGTCTAGGCAACTGTCCACTTAAGCCTAGTATTAGGGCTGCATTTTGCACGAACACCATGAATACACATTGAGGAGGTGATCGCTGGGCATGGGCTGAAAGGATTACCCAGTCCATTCCCAATTCTAAAGGCTACTTACAGCAAGCTGAGCTGGAGCAGTACACAGAAGGGACCCACAAGTTGGAGGAGCCGGTGTCAAAGAGGACTGTGAACTGCTGTGGTGGAGTACCGATGTAGATGGTGCCAATGTACTCAATCTGTGGGGGGAAGAAAAAAATGGGGCGTTATCATTACTGTTGCACCACAGAAGATTCACCTGGAGGCAGAAGTTCTTCCTGATGACCCGCTTATTGAGCATCCATTCTGATTGGTTCATTGGGAGCTCATATGACAAGGGTGGAGAACTTTTGGCCTGTGGGCCAATCTTGGTTCACCAGGAGTCCAAGTTGGCCCTCAAGGCCACTTTCTCCAAAACCACAGCCACCTGCCCATCAGCTGACATCACTTGTGACATCATCTGATAGACAGGAGGGCAGGGTTAAATTCCATGTTGACTGTGCATACCTGTTCCCTGTTGGGAACAGGGTGTGTGCAGTCCAAGCAGCAGGGTTAAATCCTGCTCAGTTTGGCAGGAGTCCATGCAAACCACTTCTACATTCAGGAAGGGTTTGCATGGAAACCTCTGCTAAAATGATGCCTGTTCTAAATACATTATACCTCAGATCTAAGGGCGCTTTAGGTTTGCACAATTAAAGTGGATTAAAGTGCTCCATTGACCTAGAGCAACAAATCCACTTTTTTTTAAAAAAACTGACTTATGGCCATTAGAAAAATGATGGGGAAAGTATGGGATGAACAAATTATTAACAGGAAGACATGTAAACACCTTGCACGCAGATCAGGATGAATGTTCACTGTGGTATAACTGCCCCATAAATAAACAGAGCAAATGCTCAATAAAGTCCAGGCATAGTCTAACTACCACATAAGCTTTGTAGAAGCAAATCAATATGAATGCTAATAAAAAGGTCATCTGGAGAAGTCCTAAGGGTAATCTCTGGCAGTGGAACACTAAATGCCAGGATAGGAGTGCCTCAGTGAAGGATAGAAGTGGCTGAAGAACAAACCAAGGATGCTTAGCAATGGAGATTGGTGTGGGAATTTTTGGAAGGAATAGATTGAGTTGACTGGTTACCAAGATGTAGGTCCCACTCCTGATCTTCTCCTTATCAGATTTTAATTTTATACTGAGTGAACTAATTTTGCAAGCACATAATAACCCTGGTCAGTTCCTTCTCTTTACCAAAACTCAGTAAGCCAGACTAGTAATGTATTATTTCAGTTATAACCTATGAATAAAGAATACTTACATCCATGTAATTCTCCAAGGGCTCAGCGGCATTGGCGTTGCCTTGGCTGGGGAAATACTTTGAGCCCAAGTTGTGAGGATGTTTCTCCAGGTATTTTTCCAGCAGCCCATGTTCTTTAAGATTTTGCCTCAGGGATTTCCCTTTCTTCAGAGGGACCCTAAACAGCAAAGAATGAGAAGGGGGGAAAGAAAGAAAGATGGCAAGGTGATAGGAGAAAAAATATATTCTAGTTATCGAAGCTTGCAAAGCAAAGTTTGTTTTAGGACTTTCAGTATTTGCAATGTAGTAGGCCTTTGAGATCCTAGTCAAGAATGGCTTCACCAAGTTTTCTATAGAAAGATGGCACCTCCTACCCTAAGAATGTACAGGGTTTTTGTAGCTGGCTAGCTGGCTGAATAGATAGATTAATTTTTTTAATACTTTCTTTAGTTCTTGGGGGTAGAACTGGTGCACAGCAAAGAATTTATGGCTAGCTTGGCATCAGAGACAGAAAGTTTGCTGAAAGAGCTTGTTGAACAAAGTTTAGAGCCTGGTTAGCATATGTGGCCCTCCAGATGTTGTTGGATTCTAACACCCATCAGTCCCAGTTAGCATGGCCAATAGTGAAGACTGATGAGAGTTGTATCTAACAAAATCTGGAGGGCTATAGGTTCACCATCCCTGGTTTAAAAATAAGGCTGGATGTTTCTGAAGGAGAGTGTGCCTCCTTTCCTTCAAGAAAGCTGAAATCCCAGTACTTACTTGGTCACCAAGCACTGGGAGAGTGCCACCAAGCCCAGAAGCAAAAGCAACTTCATGATGTTTCCTTTATCCCCAAGCCGTTGATGAAAATGAAATGTGGGTCCCAAATGTAGAGCAACACAGCATGGTGCTTCTTCTTATATACATGGAGCTCCAAGTCTTTCATATCGTATTTGCAACTCCGATAAGAAATGCAAACCTTCCTGATAAGATTTTTTTTATGTCCTTAAAGAAAAGGCTTAGAGAACATTCCAAGTTCATTCATTTCCATTTGCATTAGGATCTTGACCTAAAAGGGTGCTGAAACTCATGTGACATTAAAACCCATCAGAACACATTGGCAGGTGTCAAGGGCACTTACATAATGGATTGTATTCAACCAAGTCCTACTTAGAGTAGACCGATTGATAAACATGGGCCTCAGTTCACAGTGTCTATCAATTCCAATGGGCCTACTCTGAGTAGGACTTTTTACTAAAAAGAAAACATGTTCTTATTATAGTACTCAGGACAATAAGCACAAATATGTTTTCTTCAAAAAACAAAAAATTAATGTATGGAATTGTATTTTAAATATGCTGTTTAATATTATTTTATATTGTAGCACAGCAGCATAGCTAAAGATCACCTGATAGTTGAACTCCTAGAAACTGTGGTAAATCCAGTCACTCATCCTTGTTATTCTGGGTGTGTTCGGGACAGATAGCAATAAGTTGTCACTGGGAGACTACAACCCCTGCCCCTAAACTAGCATGTTGGTTGCATTTGCAGCAGTACTACGTGGAATCTGGTTGCATTAGTGTAATGGGAGCCAGTTTTATGATGCCATCGACATCATTAGTAGTAAGGCACAAAGCTAGACCCTTTTTCTGTCCATGTGCCATTTTATGACCTTTAAAAAAATAGGAGCCAACTTAAAAAAAAAATCTAGCCTCTCTTTCAAAGCATTTTTAAAGTACATGGGTTGTCAAAACTGGCTCGAGACATTTTGCTGTAACTCTCCTGTTCCATTTACAAAAGTCAACCAGACTAGCTATTAAATCTTACTTCAGCCCTGGTGATGGACACCTTCTGCTGCACTTGAGGGCATCGGTCTATCTTAGTTGGTGCAGGAAAGGCCGCTTGATAAACACATCCCTAGTCATTCCTTGCCTTTAATCATCTGCTGCCTCACTCTGCCTAACAGTAGGGCCAGTGCTGTGCATTATTTGAGTTGTGATGGAGAGGATACTTCTGCTACTGCATCCATTACAGAGCAGAAAACATTTCCCCACACTCAAACCAATGTCCTAACTTTCTGAGAAAACCCTTCCCCCCTATATATAAGGGTCTGGTGACTTCTCTTTCAGTGTATCTGAAGAAGAGTGCATGCACATGAAAGCTTACTGTATACCCAGAACAAACTTAGTTGGTCTCTAAGGTGGTACTGGACAATTTTTTATTTTTTAAATTTATTGTCTGAGAAATAGTGATTTCCCTCTTAGCCTTAGAAAGTACAATTGTTGCATTTACGTGTGCTGTGTCATTACAGTTTTTCTTTATGCATAGTATTTCATTCCATGAAAATGTAATATGCATAAAAGAATAAAAATATATAAAACAACAAACTTTTAAATGTACAGTAAAAGCCATAAATCTCCAGAAAGGTAGGACTGGTGGCAAACCCAGATTTGTTATAAGGTCATATGTGAACAGTGTTACAGGCATCTATTGAATATGTGGCAGCACAGTTACATATAATCATGTACGGTTATGACTCTGGATGGGGTAACTGCAAGTGAAGTGCTTAGAAAAGTTAGGCTTTTTCCATCAGACACTAAGTCATTGCAAGCATTAGGTAACAAACTTTATTTTCCATTAAAGCTATTGGGGTCCTGAACTGGCAGGAACAAGCAAACCCCCAGAAAATTAAGTGGATTGCAATGTGGGATAGATGTGAATGAGTTCTCGGGCGACCTTTACTAAAGTTATTGTGTTATTGCGCTGACTGGCCTGATACTGCCATGCTGCATATCTGCTCCTTATTTATCGTAAAAGATGAAAATGGCATTGCAAATACTGTTTATCAGCTGTCTCCTGATACTCTTGTGTAGTTTGTTAATTAATGGAATTTAATTTTTCATTCTCTGCTTGGGGACATTTCGCAGAGTAGATTACAGAACTCAATACATTTGTGAAACTGATAAATAGTTTCCGTTAGAAATGTTTTAATTTCTTGACATATAATGCCTCCAATCCTGTGCATCTCAGGTCACAAACATCAGCTGACTTGGAAAATCTTTATCTAGACTGGGTGTTGGGGAGATCCTCATGATATAACATTCCCTCATTAAAAAAAGAGAGTAAAGGTCCTGATCAAACAATAAATGCCTGAAAAAAGGGTTGTAATTTAGGCTTCTCCCTGACACGCCAGTTTTCTATGTGTGGGGATTTAATCTTGAGAGTCCCATTTGAAATGGTGCAATTCAGGAAGAGAATTATCACTTCACCTGCTGCTTGAGAAGTAGACCTAGAATTGACTCTTCTTCCACTTGCTTGTCTGAAAATGCCCTTGGGTAACTATGAGCCCAGTTGACAGGGCAGGTGTTACAGCTCCTAGATAGAAGAAGAGTTTGGATTTGATATCCCGCTTTATCACTACCCTAAGGAGTCTCAAAGCGGCTAACAACCTCCTTTCCCTTCCTCCCCCACAACAAACCCTCTGTGAGGTGAGTGGGGCTGAGAGACTTCAAAGAAGTGTGACTAGCCCAAGGTCACCCAGCAGCTGCATGTGGAGGAGCGGGGACGCGAACCCGGTTCCCCAGATTACGAGTCTACCGCTCTTAACCACTGCACCACACTGGCATCAGGTAGATTTTATGGCATTGCCAAAATTGTGACAATGCTAACTTGCCCAACAAGGTCTTATATTAAAATATGTATATGACTGATGGAAAAGGTGCCACCAGCTCTATCATGTTTAATGTAGTGTTAACCCACATTGTTTACAAGTTTATTGTTGGACAGCTGTAATCTCCCACTTCTCAGGGCATCCTCAATGCTTGCTTGCTCTCATAGTCCCTTGTTTTGCATGACCTGATTTTGTCATGCTTTATCCCTCCCAAATTCTTCAATTTCATTAAAAAACCTCTAACAAGAACTGCACAATTGTGCATCTGTGAGTAGCAACTGCACTTGCTTGTAAATCTTTTACATTTTCTATTATGCTTCACATGGTAGCTCATCCAGGGCATTTGCATTATTGTGCATAAAGTATAAACAAGAGCACAGTAACAGTCAACTTCTGAACCCAGAGGATGTGAGCAAGGAAACAGGAGCAGGGAAAAGATAGGTACCACTCTGGCGGGAAGGTAAACGGCTTTTTTGTGCACTGCTCTGGTTCGCCAGAAGTGGCTTAGTCATGCTGGCCACGTGACCTGGAAGCTGTCTGCGGACAAACGCCGGCTCCCTCGGCCTATAGAGCGAGGTGAGCACACAACCCCAGAGTCGTCCGTGACTAGACCTAATGGTCAGGGGTACCTTTACCTTTTACCCACATACAAGGGTAAATTAGTAGGATTTCTATCTGGTCAATTTAGTTGTGTGCTGCTTCATAAACTGAACAGGTAAATAAGTGCATTTCCTATTCTCTGCAGTAATGATAGCTGGGGAGAAGGGAGACCTGTCTCACTTATAACCTCAGCAGAGTAGATTGTGGCTTACACCTCTTTACTGAATAAAACAGAGCAGGAAAGCCTACCAGCCAACCTGAAGGTGGAGGTGAGATCCCCTTTAGTAACCACGGTGTTAAGCACAATCCAGTTCTTTGAACAGTGAGAAGATCTAGGGGGTGCAGCCACTCACCCAGATTTGGTTCATTTTGAAGGAAATTATGCAGGAGGCATAAATTATGGCTTTGTATACTTGTTTGCATTTATTTACAAATATTTAAACTGAGCATAGGTGGAGGCTAAGCCAGCCAAAATCTACTTCTCCCACATTATATCTCTTAGGGGACAGCCAGTAATCTAAAATGATTTCCAGAGACCTCTGACTCCGTCTGACTCCAAACACAAACTGCAGTCTCCTTTTGTTTTTGTTCACAGAAAGATCCTCAGATGGGGAGGGGTAGAGATCTGACCCCTCTTTCAGGTATGCTAGAGCCATTATTCCATTAGGCAGAAGGAGGCACATGCCTCAGGCAGCAGGTGTTGGTGGGCAAGGAGTGGTACCAAGGTGTTTGAAGACATACCGTGGCTGTGCATGCATTCAACTTGCCCCACACCTCCCTGCTGCCTTCAGGTGCTGTGGAGAATGTATCCCATCACTGATGATCTAAGACTTGTCTGGCTTCTGAATGTGAGGAAATGCACCAGTTCAGGCAGCAAAGCAGGCCAGCTGTTGAGATAAATTAGCCACTCTATTCAGTTTTGATAGCAGCACATCACCTGCCACCTAACAAAGGAGATACTTGCCAGAACTACTAAGGTAATCTTCAGCAGTTATTCCGGTTCCTCTCCTGGCCAAACTCCAGAATCATAGAATGAAAGAGTCCCTGAAGGTAGCTCAGTCTAAATTAAATTCTTTACTGGGAATGCTTTAATTTAATTTCACCAGTAAGATAAGTAAATGAATACCACATTGAGCTTCGTCAAATTGTGTCACTTGGAAATAAACTCTCTTGCTTTGTTTGAAGACTGGCAGTGATAAAGTGTCCGCCATTAAATTAGCAGTGTTCACCAATGATTAAAAAAACATGCACTTCTTTCCTATTGGAATTTGGAAGCTAGTCATTGGTTATTGCTACTCCTTTCCCTCTTGATTAGAGAGCAGCACTTTTTAGTACCCAGTATTTTTCCACTGAATGTATATGGCTATAATCAAGTGACTTCTGAACCTTTTCTCTGTTTTTGATAAACTAAATGGATTTGAGTTCCTTAAATCTTTTGCTTTACAACATGACCCAAGGGCTTGAATCGTTTGGCCACTGTAGAAATGTCTGTTAGCATTCTTGCTTTGTTATCACAGGTGGTGCAAGGTGGTTCCCAAACAGCTCTTGGATGTTTGTCCCAATATCTTAACAGTGGTTAATGGAAAGTGTTGCTAGCTAAATGCTAACTACAGCAGGTCATTTGAGCCACATGGAAACACTATATTCAGCATCCTGTTACTGGTATGAATATCTAGGGGATTAACTCTTCCAATGCTAAATACGTACCACATCCAGCATCATGCAAAAGGCAGGAAACCCAGAACCAGCTCCATGCACACTTTGAAAAGTTGGCTATGTGGACTGCATAGCCCATGCTAGTCAATATCAGGTTGGTAGACTGATAGCAGATGACCAGGATGGGCTGCAGCATTCTGCTGCACATACTTTGTGAACTAGCTGTACTGACAGAGCAGATCCTGCCCCCCAAGCCACTTTCCTTGGCTCACTTCCATTTCCGGGGAAAATGGAACTGCAGGAAGGTAAGCTGTGGGAGGGGGTGGGTTCTGCTCCCCCCCACTCATGTGCTCCCCTTTTCTTTGAAGAAAAATGAGCTCCACCCCCTCCACTTTGTATGTGCTCACTGACTTGGGTTTAAATAAATGGGTCTGTCATAATCATATGCAATTTGAATCAATCTCCTAAATCAGCTCCCTAGATATTCTCTATATTGGGTACGTGTTTGCATGAATAGAATGGAATAGAAATACTTTATTGTCACAGTACCACGTTTACAGTGAGATTAATGTGTTCTGCCATGAAACAATTCTTTGCTTTCTTACAGTGCTCTGTGTAGGACACCTAGGATGTCTATATATGGAGATCATCGGTGGCTGTGCTCAAATTCATAGGTTAAGTGGGTGACTCCCAGCGAAAGACATTTTTTTGATGTGGCATTCAGTAGTCGCACCCGCCCTGTGGAATGCCCTCCTGGCAGATGTCAAAGAGCTAAACAACTATATAATTTTTCGTAGACATGGAGGATTATCATTTTTCCACTTCACTTGTCTTGTAGCAGTGGCATAGCTCTAGAGGAAGTATATCAAGAAGCAGCTGGGCAGGTTAATGAGCATTTTGTTATTTGCCTTTTACAGCTGAAATACCAAGTGGCGGAAGAAGCCATTCACATTAGTATTTTTATCTTATAAAGCTAGTAGTGTAAAAGCCTCTTAGGGGAAGTCTTATTTTAATAGACGGTGATTTTAAAAATAAAAAAAGACTGGACGCTTGTCCCAAGTACCAACTTGTTTTTAATACTGTTGTGCTGGAAAGTCATAGAATTTTTTCTATTATGCAATATAAACTAAAGGTAATTAGTTTTTGCTGTGCAAAAAAACCCCAACAAAACCATGTGCTAACTACAGCTCTAGTTTTTGATGTTTCATGCATGTCCTTTGCAGGTCAAAAATTTGTATTCTACAAGGTTCAATCCTAAGATTGTCCACTCTTCTCAACAGCATGGTCACACCTGCAAGCTATGCCTACTCTATTTTCAACTAAGAGCCACAAAGTTTTCCTATACCCTTGAGTTCTATCCAACATTAATCATTCTCAAGAGCAGACCCTATTAGCTTGCATCCAATAAATTTAGTGGATCTACTCCAAGTAGAAATTTGTTGGACACAACTCCCCATGGCTTATGGGTTTATAACACAGCTAAGTCATTGTTTTTCTAAATTCAGATTAAATCTGGTTTGAGGGAAACACATCAAAAGTTTCCTCAGAAACAACAGGATGGACATGGCTTGTGGCTAATGTTCTTCCCAAACCAGCAGTGGAGCACACTGGATACAGAGTAAATGGGAGTTTCTACACAGCTTTTGTGTCCATTGCTGTTGTCTCAGCTTAAGGCTTCTTTCGCCTTCAGGGTTGCTGTACTAATTTATTTAGAGCTGGGGCTGGCACTTGGCTGGCTGGACCTTTTCTTGGCTGATGCTTGTCTTGACAGAAGGGAACCGGAGACCGTCAAGTGGACAGCTCCTGCTGCCCCTTGGACCACATCTGAGCAGGACAGTGGACTTGAAATAAAGTGATGGTATGTAAAGAAAGCAAGTATGTAAAAGAAGAATCAGTTAAAAAACAAAGCAAAGCAAGAGGACCACACCTAAGTTGTAGAAATAATGAACCAAGCGAACAGGTGTGTAGAAGATTTGCATTTAATAGACTGTTAAAGAGTTTCCAGTATTGCAAGATGCTTCCTAACGCCTTTTATGGGTACCCGCATGGAGAGAAACTAAATAATAGACGAGGGGATCCTATATGGATTTCTACAGCGCGATGCTCCTACTGCACCACCATGCTTTAAAAACTAGCTTTAAAATAAAAGACTAATATAAAGCTATGCCCGAACAGGTTTTAGCTTAGGTAACAGCCCCAACTCGACAGAGTAGTACATGGAAATATCCGTCGCAACTCCCTGCCACGCGTCCGGGGGGAGGAGACTTCATGTGACGATTCCCCGCCCCCACGTATGACCCGCCCTTTCCTCGACCACTTGGGTGGCGCGAGGGCGAGGAAACTCCGCCCACTCTCGCCCCGCGACGGACGCCCCAGCCCGCCGCGCGGCTTCCCCCGGCCGACAAAATGGCCGTGGCGGTGGTGCCGCGCGCCGTTCTCATTGGTTCTGCCTGCGGAACATACCACCTCTCCTCCTTTAGGGAGGGGGGGAGAATGGGCTTCGAGTTAATCACTCCCCTCTTGGTTCGGAGTAGAATGAGCGCACACAGTTTCCGGATCTCCACCGGAAGCCGGAAGTACTTCGGCGGCTAGGGATTCCCTCTTTTCACTCCCTCCCCGTCTCCTCCCTCCGGATCATCGCAGGTAAATCGCGACCCTTACGGGAGTTTTATCACTTGACCCTTCCTCGCGCCGTCTCGCGAGAAGAGTCGAGCTGCGTCCTCTTGCTTCATTCGAGTGGAGGGTGTGTAGGTGTGTGAGAGGAGTCCTCTCTGCGGGCGGCACCTTCCCCGCCACCTGCTCCTAGTGGGTAGGACCCCACTCCCCGCCCCGCGGATCTGAGCGATGGAGGGTGGTAATCGCTTGGCTTCAGAAATGGCCAGAGAGGGAACTGGGGCTTGTGCCCTTCTGGGAGCCACGCCTTCCCTGAGAGGAATCTCCTCCTCTTAGGTATTATGGGATTGTTTGGCTAGGGGCAGCTTGCTACAATGCTCAAAGATGTGTCCTCTCTTTACAGCAACACTTTGTAACTTTTTTGGGGGGGGGGATACTCATGGCACTGAAAACAAATCCTACTGTGAATTTCTGGTTCCGTTTAAAAGGGGAGGGGACGCTGCTCATTTTCATATAGCAAATCGGATTGAATGATTGTGTGCCCCGCCCCCTTTTGGCTGCCTCTGAGGTTGTGGTCGAAACAAAATAAAAAAATTCCTTCCAGTAGCACCTTAGAGACCAACTAAGTTTGTTCTTGGTATGAGCTTTCGTGTGCATGCACACTTCTTCAGGTTGTGGTTAAAGAAGGGGAAAGCTAACTGTGGTACCAGAAATGCATGTGTATAAATTGAATAATTAATTAATTAATAATAATAATAATAACTCAGTTATCTTTTACTTTTGAACTTTTTGCTTATCAGTTACCTTACCCCCAGGTATATGTTTCCTACTGGCATTCCAGTGAACAAACATCAACTTCCTCTGTAGCTAGTATTTTCCTTGCAAATCTCATGCTGCCTCACCTGTGATTGACAACTGAGCATCTATTGACTTCCCACTCCTGAATGCAACATAGAAATGATTCCCGCAACTTTGTTAGTGCTTTTTAGGTTTTCTTGCTGATAGTTGTATTTGTGTCCAGTATTGGCGCACAGCAAGGATTCACGCTAATGCTTATTCACATTCTGGACATACTGGAATGTTCTCTGTTTTTGCCACTTGCGGAGAACAGCTTTGTAGCTGTGACAACCCGCATGGATGCCCTGTAAAGACATGTGCTAAACACAGTTTCCATTATGCTGATGTAATTGAGTCTTGCCTGCATATGTGCACACCTTTCAAGAACTGGCATACATGGGATAAACCATATAAACATGTGCAATGATACCCTGGAAAGATGTGGAGTATTTATTTGGTCCAGTCTGCTAACTAACAAATGCTTCCTGGCTGGCCCCCAGAGTTCACTGAGAGACTTGCTAAATAAGAGTGCTCACCTCTCTATTTGTCATTGAGCACATTTCATATTGTACAGGCAGGGGTATAGGTAGAAATTGAATATGTCTGGTGACCCCCAGCTGCTCAAATTGTGGCACTAATCTTGAAACAAAAATCGCTTTCCCTCCCACAGAAGCGCTTAATTCATTTGGTTTTGGAGGCAGGTAGGCTAACACAAGGCTGACTTAAATTCTCTTGCAGATACTGATGCAGGATCCTCAGAGCCAAACCTGTGAAATGTTTTGCTTCAACAAGAGGTAGAAGAGCTACTACCAGGTAGTAACAGCTTATTATCCTTGCCAGTTTGTTGTTTGTGCCACCTGCTGTGTGCAAATTTTGGTTTAGAAAAGGCTAAGACTATGGGTCGTATCCAGTGCTCTTGGCGAAATTCAACTGGTGCAGCATGGCATCCATTTTCTCTCCTCCCCCGTGCTCTTCTCAACTTTCCAAAGCTGATTTGGGATGTGGGGAAGCGGAGGGGATAGGAGAAGAAGCTTCATTGTGCTCAGAGGAGTATTTTTGTGTTGTTGGACCCAGCATTGGATGCCGCCCTAGTGTTGAACAGAATATTTGGAAAATAAGGACCAAACTATTATGTGACAGTGGGAAAAGAGGGGGATAATAATAATAATAATAATAATAATAATAATAATAATAATTTATTATTTATACCCCGCCCATCTGGCTGGGTTTCCCCAGCCACTCTGGGCGGCTTTCAACAGAGCATTAAAATACAATAATCTATTGTATTGTTTTGTTGCTGGTACATGGGTGGAAGCGCCAGATGGGTTCTGCCAGTGGGCACCGCTCCGTCCTCACTGCATTATGCCTCACCCCCATTCCATCCCCAAAAGTGTGTTTATATGTGTTGGAAGCTGCCCAGAGTGGCTGGGGCAACCGAGCCAGATGGGCGGGGTATTGCTGCAGTGCTTGCACTGACAGGGCATTCCATCAAAGTGTGATGTTGAATTCCATCCCTTGTCTTTAACGAGAGTAGATGTGGTGGGACAGGAAGGGGGAGAAACTATGTTTGAAGGATCTGATAAACTGTTGAAAAGTCAGGTGTTAATCTGGACCCATAGGACTACTGAGTTTGGTTAATCCTAGAATCAGCCACAATGAGCAGCACATGCAATGGGAAACTGTGGCAGTGTGACTGAGTAGTAACCATTGTAATACATCTTGGCTGACAAGATGATGAGAAAAGCACCACTTGGCAGTCAGCAGATGATGAAGCCCCAACATGACTGCTAGAGATGCTGAGATAGCATTACTCAGACACAGATTATGTTTTCCCTTGGAAAACATTGGGTAAAGAAAGGAAATGGAAAAAGTTGTTCCCACCTCTGATCAGTACAAAAAACAAAGAGTAAGGTGGACTCGCTCACTTAACTGAGGAAGGAAAAAGAACCACCAGATCCTTTGATATTAACCGACACTGGTAGCTAGGAACTGTTGAGAAACTTGGAATGAGTTAAAATAATTTATTAATTTCACTCTTAATTTGGCAGTGTGGAGTGACTATTGGTTGATAGGGTGGAATTCAACATCACTCTCATCCAGCTGTACCATCTGCACAAACATTGCAATTTACTAAATGGAACAATCCTCCCCTTGCACACTGTTTTGGAGTTCTCCCAACTGGGGCGGAAAGTGGAGGAAAGCCAGAAGTCCTTGTGTCAGGGCTTCCTTCTATGGGGTTGTTAGATGAAATCAGCTGCCTAGAGAGTTTTTTTGTGTTGAGTGACTAATAAATCAAATTAACAACAGCAAGATAATATGAAGTAAGTCTGTATAAAGTATTTGAGATGATAATTGTTTTATTGTTTCTTTCCCTGCACTTGTATTGGGTATTATGCCTCCACTTAATTTGTTTCCATTGCAATCCTGATTTGGCCTTACTTAACAGGGAGTGATTTCAAATTATCATTTTCAAAAGAGATCATTTTTGTATACCCCTTATGTACCCAGTTGGCTGCTGTGCTCCACAAGAGAGGGCCTCCCGTGGGTATTATCTCATCAGCAAGTCCATTCTTTATAATATACAGTATAATATTCTTTAGAGTAGTGGGAGCTGCCCTTTGGAGCTCACTTCTGTTAAACAATTGTCTTTTTGGTGCCTTCTGAAGACCTTTTCTTTTTTGACCAGCAAAAAAAGTGTAGATCTTCATCCAAATCTGTATCTGTGCTGGATGTGAAATTGTTTTTAAATATGCAAGTTGTCTTGAGATACAATCTTGGTTTTGTTGTGGATGCTTTTTACTGTGAAATCACTTTGAGATATTTTATGGGAAGTGATTCATAAACAGAATCAAATAAATACTTTTAAGCAGACAAGAGCAGTATCTGAACCAGGCCTTGTGCCAACAATTGTGCACTGACTGTTGCTAAATGAGCAGGAAGTATGGAGAGAGAGCTTGCCTATTTCTTCATTGTTCCAAAACAAAGGCGAGCCATTTTTAGACTAGATATTCAAACAAAGGGAGAGTGAGATACAGGACTGTTGTGAGTTTCTCAGATACAAATGACATAATATTGTACTGTATATACAAATAGTGTGTGTGTGTGTATGTTTTTCTTGATACTGGGTAAGGCAGAATGCTTCTGAATCGGGTGGTTTCTTATGCTTGCTGTTTCCTAATTTTGCATGCTTTCACACATAGAACTTTTCAGTTATTGGGCTGCCTGAGTGTACCTGACCCCTAAAGTGATGCAGGGACTTTGCAGATTCCCATGCAGATCCTGCTACTTCAAACAGTGGGCTGGGGATTAGCAGGACGAGGATGGATTACAGAGTTTAAACACAGGGTTATTGTGCAAAGGAATACAATGTATAACTGGCACGTGCATGCAGAAAGTGCAGCATGCATTGGGACTTTCCTTCCCTACTAAATCTGGAAGAAAAATATCATGCGTTATTGGGCTAACACTCACATGTGGCAGGTATACTCTTAAATCCAACATGCCAAAATGAGGGAGGGGGGAATGAGCATGATCCTGGTGTGCTACTGTGCATTGGTTTTGCCTTATGTGGAAATAGAGCTTCTATAAACTAACAGTGAAAATGATAGAGTCGCCCTGCAGTCATATAAACAGTACATGGATAATAAGGGTAAAGACCTTTATTATCAACACATGAAAGGATTGGAATGCCTAGCATGGGATATAAAACCTGCTAATCACTTGTGCTTTCTCTTTTGACTCAGATGTATTAATGAGCCTCCTAAATGATGATGGCATTCAGAGACAAGACTGTGGATGAGCTGAAGGAGCTGCAGGACAATTCAGAGGAGATTGAACGCTTGGCATTGGAGTCTAATGAGGTTAGAGTATATTAGAATGCATCAGAAGGGTTGGACTGGAATGTGTGTGGGGGGGACTTAAGGGGAGCCATCTTTCCCTAACAATGTCCTGTCTTTATCAGGTTCAGGATGTCCAGTTGGAAAGGGAGATGGCTTTGGCCACAAATCGCAGTCTGGCAGAGCGGAACCTGAAGTTTCAGGAACCCCTCGAAACAGGACGTGCAAACCTCTCAGACAGATATCAAGAACTGCAGAAGCTGGTCGAGCAATGCCAGGAGCAAAAGGCAAAACTGGGTAATGTTTCAGATCTCCTCAGCCTGGGGTGGGGGATCAGTAGGCTTCCCCCCCCCCACAACCAGATTTACTTCTTGTGATTCCTCTTCTGTGTTGGGATGTATGCAGGCGAACCCTAGGGTTAGCCACTCCTGATCCTGATTCCCACTCCTGTTTCTTGAGACCTCTCCCATTGCAAATGTGGATGGTCATCAAGGAGGAAGGGTAACTTATGAGAAAATATTTTGATTCCCTCTTTTCTGAGCCTTTTAGCAGCCTGAACAGACCGATGGTGTGCACCATAGTTTCAATGCTATTTGTGCCTGGATAACCATAGAAAGCTATGTGCTTGTATACTGTATAGGCAACAGAGACCTCTGTTCTTCTTGATCTCCCCAACCTCACTCTCTCCGTTGTGGCTGGATAGTTGTGTGGTGGCAGCTCCGAAAGCAGTGGGAGCTGTGCCTTCAGAGGTGGCGCTCTTCACGTATATCTGCTTGTGCAGAGTCAGGAACTGGCATTGTTACTGAGATGGAGGGAAGGAGGCATGCTTGTTTTGCATGGCATTTTTAATCACCCTTCTTTATTCTTTCCCCATCCCACCAGAGAAATTCTCAGCAGCGATGCAGCCTGGCACCCTGTTAAATCTTCTGGAGGTAGAAGGGCAGAAAATCGAAGAAGAATCTGAGGTTAGTCTACGATTTAAACTCAAGAGGAAACAAGACTCACGTCTGATACTGTTTGTTAATACTGATGATCTATTCTGAGCTCACCTCTCTCCATGCTGACCCTCATACACCCAGACTGTCAGCCAGGACTGTGTTACCTCTCCTTTCTCACATCCAAAATTCAAGCCAGCATGAGAATCGTCTCGTAATGTAGTTCATGTGTTTTGTTTTACTGAGCTTGTTTTATTTGCTAGAGTGGGTGGCCAGTCAGCAGCATGGGCCCCATAAACCACACAAGTGTCAAGAGTTTATGGCACTCCAGTGCAGTGGCAAAACAGCCAAGGAACCTGACTGTGGCTTAGGGTCCGGCCTGCCCTTGTGTTTGGCGCTCTCTCTCTCTCTCTCTCTCTCTCTCTCTCTCTCTCTCTCTCTCTCTCTCTCTGTATTCTACCTTCCTGCTTCTCAGGATGGTAGACTAGATGCCAAACTGTGCCAAGAAACTGCGGGCTGTAAATGCACTTGAGGGGCACTATATCATATGTGGACTTGTGGGAACTTGGTCACCGTTGTTCTAGAGCAATGGACAAGTTGCCTGAGTTTCTCCCTCGCCACCCCCACCCCCTGCCCAGTCTGCTTCACTGTGAGTAGTCATTGGGAGATGGAGTGTGCATGCTGTGATGAAGAACGCAGCAGAGAACCTTGTTCCTTACTGCAAATGAAAGCCCTGGTTTAATTGTCTTCTTACATTGCAGATGATGGCTGAAAAGTTCCTGGAGGGTGAAGTGCCTCTGGAGACATTCCTGGAGCAGTTTTCCTCCATGAGGAAGTTGTCCCATCTACGGCGGGTGAAAGTGGAGAAGCTTCAGGAAGTGTTGAGGAAGTCTCAGTCTTCCCAAGAGCCAGCCAGAAGCTCTGCGTTCAACCACCAGCATCCTTCCCCGATGCCTTCTGGGCCTGCAAACCAGCAGCCGCAGAATAGCCTGGCTGGGGGACTGCCCTATCCTTTACCTTACAGTCTATCCCCTTGCATGCCTACCGGCCCTTCAGCTCACGGAGCTCTCCAGCCAGCTTCTTTTCCAGGAGCACCTGTTATGGTGGGACATGTCACCTCCTCTCAGCCAAGTAGCCAATCCCCATTTCCAAATAGACCACCTTCGGGTCCTGGGTACCCCCCTGTCTCTTCTAGCGGTTCATTACCCCAGCCTCAGGTAGGAGACCCATCTGCATCCTCTGGGTACTCTTGGTCTCCCTCCAGAGCACCCCCTTCTGGACCAGGATACCCTCAGCCTCCTGTTAGGGTTCCATCTACAGGACCAGGATACCCACAGTCTCAATTTTTTCCACCAGCGGGAAGGCCCCAGTGCCCTTATCCTACCCAGCCTCCAGTGCCTAGCTACCCCATCCCTTCCCAGCCTCCATATCCCACAGGTCCAAGCCCACCGTTTGGGTATCCACCGCCCCTGCCCCCTCAGGGCCCTTCTTGGCCAGGATACTAGTCCCTGTTCCCAGACAGTATTCTTTTTCATAGCAGCCTGATGAATTGATTTTTGCTAGCTATTGAAGCCCAAGATGAAAACTTGGGTGCATCCTCTTGAGAGACAAACTTCCATAAGCATTATATTGATGGCATGTGTGGTTTGATGCTGTAAGAGTTGGAAAGGAACGGCTGTGTGGGGTTGTTCCATTTCCTGAGTATCAGCAGGCAAAGACTGTTGGCAGCCTTCAGTGGCCAGCTGTACTGACTAAGCAGTCCGTCCAAGCCATAGTATAAAATACAAATCTAGGCCCAGACACTTAGCTGACGTATACTGGCATTGTTCCAAGTAAGCCGCTTACTAGCCGCAGCTTGGATCTGGCCCTGTGCGTGTGTTTGTGTGCTCACAACTGTGTGTGTCATTTTCTACTTTACTACATTAGAGTCTCTATAATACATAAATAAAATGAATTCTGCTCACTTTTATAATTTCCACAAAACTCATGATGGAGAAATCAAGTCAGCATTTCTGATGTGAAGAGCATGTTTTCCAGAAGAGGAATGAATGTATGATTTCTCCTGGCACCAAGAAAATTTACTATTTGCTAGACAGTAAATAGAAAGCACAGCCCAGCTAACACAAATGGAGAATGAAAAGCTCCCTCACCTAGCCTCAGCTGCAGTCAAGTGTCCATCAGTCGGTCTGTGGTGGCCGTTCCCATAGAGGTTAGCTAGTTTGCATGTTCCTTTCCCCCAGTGTGTTTTCATCATGGCTTATTTGTCTTTATCCTCCCTTCTGAGGGTAAACAGTGGATGTATTAGTTGTACTAATAATTAGTATGTGGAAGGTGTGAGCTAGAGGATCTTGGAACGGTTCGTTGAACAGTAAGACAGCAAGTTTGACTTTTATAGAAAGTCAAATCGCTCTGCGTTTTTATACGTGGGAATAATGGACAAAATGCTATTGTTCCTCTTTCCATTGTTGATTGTAGTTTGCTTCACTGAAGCATGTAGGCCTCTGTGGCTGCCCTTTTTCTTCAGTAACCTCTTGGTGTAAGAGAGGACTTTGATAATGAAAGCCTCTCCCACTTCAGTTGACAAGAAGAAACACTGGCTACCAATTGAGGAAACCGAGGGGATCTAATGTGGATCAAAATAGCTTTGCTAAGCACTTTATCCTTTTGCTTGCCCGTAATTTATTTATTTTTAAAATAGACTACTAATAGATTTGACCCAGTAGAACGCGCCTGGAATTTGATGGAAGCAATTCCATATCTGTGATTAATTATGGTAATAAAACTTGGATTAATTGCACAGAAGCTTATGATTATGACTTTTGGAAATGGAGTTGCGGTGATGGATATCTGATATTGATGCTTCTTTTTTGCTTGCTAAACATCTTCCCTTTGACTTCTAGTTTGTGTCAATAAGGCTTTTCACCTTTCATCTCACAGAGTCATATGTTTCCTTGTCATATCTGACTGTTCCTTGTGTCTGTGCCCTACTTAAGAGATCCATTTGTGCATCTTTCTTCCCCAGGGACTAATAAACTTTGCCCTTCTCAACATCCTTCAACACCATGTTTCCTCTATCTTGTCCATTGCAATTTCTTTCATCCATTTGCCCTTTCCTTATTGATGTATTTAGTGTTGTTCTGTTTCAATATACTGTAATTAACCTCTCATATGGAAGGCAATGACTTTTAACTCTCAGTTCCCCAACTTTGATCTATTAAGGTTATCATCTATACTAGGTTAGACTCTAACCTAACACTAGATCAGAGGTGATATACCTTCTTTGCTCCAAGGGCTGCATGGGCCACATGACAGTGAGTATAGCCACCCCATACTCTCATACACACTCTCGCATGGATTAGTGCATGTCAACACATACAAGACAAGTGTGATGGGCCTTACCTTTGGCTGCATGCACATAGTTTTGCATCACATATTAATACATTTTATGTAGGAGGAAATATTGGCAGCACTTGCAGAGAATACATTCTGAAAATAGCTGTCCTATGTGCACTAAAATTAGGTCCTGGAGGACTGCATGTGAAAAATTCTGTTTGTAGATAAATATGGACAGCACTCTGAAAACTGACAATAGAAAGTAGAAACGACCAGAGCTCTAAGGTGGCTCTTAAAGAGTCTAAAAGCCAGAGTAAGCCTATTTGTTCCTTTTTTCTGCTTTCTAAATAAAACTTTTTTTGTAATCCCATACAAATCAATGGAGTGGTTAAATTGTCTAGGACAGAACAGGTCTTTTGTCTAGTCAATTTCATTCCAAAGGAAAACCACACTTTCATTTTTAACTGCATTTCTAGTCCCAACTTTCTACCTTGAAACTTACAATCATATGGTTCTCTGCCTTTGTCCTTACAACAACCCTGTCAGGTAGGTCAGCTGGAGGTAACACAGTGAGCTTCACGGCTGAGTGAAGATATGAACAAAGATCTCTCTACTAATTCAACACACTAACCACTACACCATGTGTGTAATTACAGGCATGGTAATCTTTTAGGATACTAACATCATTTTTAAAATTCCAGAAGTACCTTTATAAAAAAAGTTCTTTGGATCAGGAAGGGGGAGTATTATTATTTAGGCACAGAGCTGGCCAATTATACTAAAGTTCCACAATTATTTATAGGTTTTCACTGTGAGGATCATTGTAAGGGGTAACTGTGCACTTTACAAAGAATTTCACTGGCAGCTTTCAAACTGCTATCTCACTTTGCAACTGAAAAGTATGAAATGGCTTCTGCATCATTTAAATGTCTAAAATGCCTTTGAAATGTATGGAAGCTTGTATCAAGGCAGCTTTGTACAATATGCCAGCCAGCTTTTAGTCTCTGAACTGTGGCCCACCACTTAACCGTCATTGCGTCCAGTCTCCTGCTAGTTTGCATGTCTGGGGTGTCCCCTCCTGCTTTTTATTATACTTCCAGATATTAAACATGAATATACACAATTTACAAATTAAATTACTGATGCACTCAAGTGCAAAACAAAGAGTTGACATTAAAAACCCACAGCTATACGTGCTCAATTATGACAAATCTATAAACATATAATCTAGTTTAGTCAATAAGACATTAGCTACTAGGGTAAACTGTTGTGTTTGGAAATATTCTTTAAAAAGCAGTCCTGGTTTGTTCAATAACAACAGCTTTCCCTGGTTTTGGTTTTTGTTTTAATTCACACTTTCCTGTCTTAACTCAGAATGGTTACCTAGCCAATTGCACAATATTGTCAGAAATCTTGCCCAGCTAGCGCTTGCTAGGGACCTTAGCATTTTTTGAGACAGTCCTAATTTTTGCAATGATAGCCATTGAGAGATCTAGATACAATCTAGCAACATTCACCAACCTTGTGTCCTCCAGCACAGGCTGGGGCTGATGGGAATTGTCCTAAACAACTGCAGGGTACAGTATAAGGTTGGCAAAGACTGTACTGAAGTCCAAAAGTCATTTTTATAGGCCCTCAAACAGAGAGACCCTAACATAATTCCACTATGAGGTTTGAATATAGAACAATAGTGCTCTGGATGATTTGAGGTAGAGATCCTAATTCCTCCCAGTGCATTGAAAAGGAAACGCACTGGCTTTGCTATTACATCTCTATGAAGGTAGAGAAGGTATATATGGTTGCAGGGAGGATGCTGATGGTATTTCACACTGATTGGTGTGGGTGGAAAGCTTTTTTTCAGTTCTGCTGATCCCAGCTTTTCCTTGTATTGGATTCTGCCTGTATCTGCAGGGGAGAACATGAATCCCACAAAATTAATATTTCATTCCATTCAATATTTTAAGAAGTGACAATGCAGCTACTGAAGTTTGTAGGATTATATCCTACAGGTTTTGCCTGACTCATAGCTAAAGCACCTGTCTAAACTCTCATTGTTTACACACACAGCAAAAATCAGTTTTAATTTAGGCTATAGACCTGCCCGATTTCTGGTGTTTACTTTCAACCTAAGGATATGCAAAAACAAACAAAAAAATAATCAGAGATCAGCTTGGGCGTGAAAGTTTCTTAGTCATGCATACCTTTCAGATTTTACAGCTGTTGTGCAGAACTTAAGTCGTAATCACTGTCAGAAGAGTTGTCTGGGGGGTTGGAGGATCTGTTGCTTGCCCCTTCCAGAGCTGTACAAAAAAAGAAAACTAATGTTTCAAAGGGAATTGCATATTCCAGGGACATACTAAAATAACAGACTAAAGTAGCAGCAGGATATGCCATAATGCTTTTTGTATTTCGAGGATCTCCCTTTGCATTAGTGTTGTACAAACTCAATAATTGTCTTCATCCAATCACCTTACATTTATATGTTGCATTTCCTTAATAGAGGTCAAGATCCTAACAATTAATTCCAACATTTCATCAGCTCTCACCCCAATATACCAGTGCATGCTATTGTTATATTTTTCTAGATAACCGCCCACAATTATGTGAATTGCTTCCTAATACCGGGGGGTAGGGGTGGGGTGAGTGGCTGGTGTTTCCTCTATATTTTCTGGAGATGTTTTCTTAACAGGGCACTTACCTGCATGGTAGAGTCTAAAGTCAACACCGAGTGGGTGGGTGGGAGTTGGGAGGGGAGGAGAAAGGTTTTCGGCAGTTTGAATTTGGGGGCAGACACAGTTTTTAGCTGGAGCTGGTTAAAATTAATACTGAGGCACACTTGTGGTGCAGATCCTCTTTGGGAATCCGATGCAGAATTAGTGATTGTGCTGAAAGAGCTCTTTTGCTGCCACTATGCGCTCTCTCTCTCTTTCTCTTTCTCTCTCTCTCTGTGTAACACACACATTAAAGGATAGAATCATATTTGAGGAGTACTTGTAGGCCACCTAGCTAAACCTTCAGCTCATTGCAGGAAACCCAGAGCTAGAGCATCCCCAACAGAAGGCTGTCCAATCTGTGCTTGAATACCTCTGATAAAGGAGAGCCTATCATCCCTGCAGATAATTGGTTCAATTGTGAAACTTCTTACTTTAAAGAACCCTGTTTCTCCTAAAATAAGACGTAGCCATAAAATAAGCCGTAGCAGGAGTTCTACGCATTTGTGAAATATAAGCCATACCCCCAAAATAAGCCATACCCCCAAAATAAGACATAGTGACGCGGCGCCTCTCCCTTAAGACGGCCTGGATAGGCGTGGCTATGCAGCGTACCGACGCGGAGAAGTTAAAATAAGACATCCCCCGAAAATAAGCCATACTGTGGTTTTTTGAGAGAAAAAATATATAAGACGGTGTCTTATTTTAGGAGAAACACGGAAGATGTAATATTCCCTCCTGCGAATTAAGCCCCACAGATCAGGTTCTGCCCTCTGGGGCAGCAGAGAACAAGATATTGCAAAGGCATCATATGTCTCCTGCATTCTCATTGGAAGGAAACAAAACCTTGCAGTGCTGCCAGTGAACTTCTAATTGCTTGGAGAATTGGGGAGTGTTTAAGACTGTTACCGTTCTATAATGGCCATCATCCAGAAGAGACTAAAACCCTCCTCTTTCAGAAAACATTTGGAATGCCAAGAGAATGGTTTTAATACTGTCTCCTTGTGTTTTCATTGCTCATTGATAATGGGCTTTGATCCAGAGAATGGCATGCAGTGTTCCATGAGTGCAACAGGGCTTTCTTGACCCTTTCCTGCTACAGCCACTCATTCTGCCCTGAAAAGCCACTCTTAATTGGTTGGAGGTCTCTCCAGCACAGGATGTGTTTGCTACAACAGGCTACCTTCTGGGGTGGGAGGAAATTGTTGGAAATCGATGCTCCCGCTGCCTGCATAAGTGGGAGTGCTTTCCATTTGCTTATGCAGGTATTTGTATTCAAACCATTGGATTGCCTTGGATCAATATAATAAACAACTTGCCTTGAGCAACGTAATAAACAATAAAATATGAAGAAAGGGTATTGGGGAAACAGGTCCAGGATGAAGAGACTTTTCCAAGAATATTTGCCAATGGTTATACAAAAGGAATGGATGCAGTGTCAAACCATGTGATATTATGTGAGAACTAGTGGTTTAAGCCCGTTTAGTTAACGGGCGCTAGAGAGCCTTCTTTCGCCACTGGGGGCAGTGCTGCCGAAGCGCTCTGAGGGGAGCGGCCTGCTGGCCGCCTCCTCTCCCGGCTTCTCGCCCACGGCCTCCTGGGGGAGAGAAGGCCGCGCCGGGGGATCGTCCGGCTGAAGCGCCGCGCGAGGCGGAGGAGGATCCTGGGTGGGCCCGTGGCGGCGGGAAAGGCCTCCGGCGCCGCCTCCGCTCCTGGGGCAGGTAAAGAGGTTCAGGGGCTCCTCCGGGGAGGGAGAGGTGGCGGAGTGGAGCAGGGCGGCCGGTGTGGCGGCGGAGGAAGCAGCGGCAGCGGAGGCGCTCGGCGCTCTCTCTCCCTCTCCCTCCCCCCCGATTCCTTGGGAGCTCCGTGCGAGGCGGCGGCGCTGCCCCAACTGATGACGTGCGTGCGCCGCCGCTGCCTCTCGGACACGCCCTCCTCTCCCGTCGTCCAATCCCTGCGTCCGTCTGGGACATGCGCAGTGGAAAATTTCCACTGACACATGGAACGTACGCACGGACACAGGCACTTTATTATAGAGGATGCAGCCTATGGGTGAACATCTATACAGCTAAGACTGGAATAACATAAAGCCTCAAGTTCTGGCATAGAACTAAAAATTATCATCAGTCATAATACTCTATTGGTTCAGACGGCACATTACACTCACATTTGCCCAGCATCAACAATATGAATGGTATGTAAATTTATTCAGTTTAATACCAAGAGTGCCAGCCTGGGCTGCAGTGGGACTGGGATCCTTTGGAACCCAGTGGGAAACCCAGTGGATTTTTAAAGAAAGGTCATGCGATACACACTATAGGACTTTAAAGCCCCACCTATTGTATGTTACCTGCATAGGGTGAGAGAAACAAGTTTTTCTTCAGGGCTGGATACTTATTCTCTTCCTGAACCTCTTGGCTTTCAGGACGTGGCTGGAACGTGACAGAACTGCTGCGATGGAATGAAACTAAATAAAAGCACAATGTGGAATCACTTTCTATCCAGAAAATATCCCAACTTTCAATTAAATATACATCTTTATTGTTTAATGAAAGGAACAGAATGAATATATTGGCTTCCTGGCTTTTGGTTTGCTGCAACAAAGAAGCTATGTCTTGCCTCTAGAGGGAGTAAATGATCTTACTGTGGTCTCTGAAAGATGATCACATGTAATCATCAAAAATCTAATAGCATATAAGTATGGAAGTTCAGTTTTCTGCTATGATGTTTCAGACATAAATGTGGAACAATAGAACTGTGACCCTAACAGTCAAAGGGGTAAAGAATAAGTGGAGTGTTTATTACAGTATGATAAACATCGCTTCTGTAGCTCTGTAATATCATGCTATAATAAAACTCCACATTTTGGCTGCACATAGTAGGAAATGGAAACCCAGATTACACATTACACCATACTTGGCTAGGTAGCAAATGATAGTCTGTTACTGGGCTAAGTAACACCAAGTCAGTCTGTCTGAAACCAAACTGGCCAGAGTTGCAAGTTAGGCATTCCTGTTAAAACAGTTTATAATGAGAATGTAAAACCTGAAACACCTGGGATGCATGTTCAATAACTCTTTGTCTATTCCATATTAACATTACAAAACCTCAAAAGAGGTTCACATGGATTTATTCATGTCTTGCATATGTCTTGGGTCGAGAGGTAGCTGGGTTTGTTCTTATCCACTACCTTGTTAATTGGTTCCTTGCCAACTGATTTCATATTGATTTTATGCTGTTTATGTTTCTCTTATGCTCATGACATAGATATTATATTGCTATTGTTTTAGCTTATTTTGATTGTATTTTGTATTTTATGGATTTTAATTTTTGTAAAACACCATGGAGGCTTGCTTGAAGAACAGTATAAAAATGTCACACATGCGTACATACATACCATTTTGATTCATTCCATTTGGGCCAATCCACTGATGCTGGCTGTTTTTTGAATCTGCAGTGGGGTAGAGGGAAGGGATGTTTGATAGGTCATTAAGCAAGATAGAGCATAGGCAAAAATAAATACCCTGTGCCAAACTGCATTACTCTAAAAATGATGAAGTTAAGGCACATTAGCTGTTATGGCTTATATACTAGGAGTGTGGAACCTCTGGACCTTGGGACTCTCACTAGGACATGCCCCCTCTGCTGCTCTTCTGAAGGCTGCCCCCCCCAATGTTTTTGCCTGGCTGAAATATGCCACTGAACTGTGATAATGCCTCTTGCTTTCCTGGACAGAGGATGTAGAAAAGTGGGTATGTGTAAACACTAAGGATGTCTACTTCAATTCTCACAAGTTTCTCACTTTCGCAATATTAAATTCAGTGTTCCACATTTCTGCAACAATTTGAGATTTTTTTTAATGCCCATGATTTTTTTTAGAACTTTAGTGTGAGTTTCTCCTAGCAAACCTATTTTTGTATGCGGTTTAAACCATTATAACCATTTTGCAAGCAATTTCCTGTAACACCATGCATTTCCGTATGTGTTATTTTTACTTATCTGCATTTTCATACACATTTTACTTTACATTTCTGTACACATTACTTAGCTGGAAAACTCCTTCGCAGAATTCAGAGAAGGTGAATTTCAAAGGATAGCTGCATTTTGGTTTGCACATTGTTCCATAAAGCGTGAATTTTGAAAGTTTGCCTTTCAACACAAACTGAATCGAATTTCTCCCCCAACCCGAGTAAACAACCTTGGCTTTTGCATGGCTGAAATGTAGGCTGCTGTATAAAGGCAAGATTCACATCTGCTACCTCACCCATTTTTAACTCTGGCTCTGCGCTCACCGCTAGCATGAGACCCTTGGAAAATTGCCCATGAGAAATGTGGCATCTGGACTGAACAGGTTCTCCATCCTGCTGTATGCAGTAAACAAAATAGAGCTGCGGCTGACATACATTCTGCTTACAGGTAGGGTGTTGGTCTGCCGTAGTCGAAACAAAATAAAAAAATTCCTTCCAGTAGCATCTTGGAGACCAACTAAGTTTGTTATTGGTTTGGGCTTTCGTGTGCATGCACACTTCTTCAGATACCTTTCTGCTGATGAAACAGGTATTTGTACCTTGCTCAACTAGAAGTCACCACATGTGAGAAGTCAAACAAAAATTAAACCCTTTCCCTTCAGGAATATAAAGGGGGGTAAAGGGGACCCCTGACCATTAGGTCCAGTCATGTCCGACTCTGGGGTTGCGGCACTCATCTCGCTTTATTGGCCGAGAGCCGGCGTACAGCTTCCGGGTCATGTGGCCAGCATGACTAAGCAGCTTCTGGCAAACCAGAGCAGCGCACAGAAACGCTGTTTACCTTCCCGCCAGAGCGGTTCCTATTTATCTACTTGCACTTTGACGTGCTTTCGAACTGCTAGGTTGGCAGGAGCTGGGACCGAGCAACAGGAGCTCACCCCATCGCAGGGATTCAAACCGCCGACCTTCTGATCAGCAAGCCCTAGGCTCTGTGGTTTAACCCACAGTGCCACCTGGGTCAGGAATATAGCTAGCCTTAATCAACCTTACCCTGGTTCCCCCCCCCCCCGAACAATTGACAAGCCAAGAAAGAAAGATAAACTCTGGAGAAAGTAACAGGAAACGAGAAGAAAGAAATCAACATAGAGAGCTAGTGCGCACAATCACAGAACTAGTGTAGGGCATGACAAGGGAGCTAGTATTACAGGAGAAATTTGATTCTGTTAGCATTTAAAGGTGAACTTACTGAATTTGCACGTCCCAAAACAAAATGCAAGCCAAGACACAGCAATCCTTTCAAAATTCACACTTAAATTTTGCAGAGCAGTTTTCCAGACAAGTAATGTGTGCGAAAAGGATTATACTAAGGTAAAGTGTGCCTATAAATGCCTGTGCATTAGCTAAAATAACATTTAAAATGTGACTGTTAGGCAGAATTGCATACAAACGTGTACATTAGGGGGGAAACGGGGGGGGACCCCATGAAATGGTGATGCATTTTTCTGAGGGCTTTTTAAAATAAATCCACAAACTGGTATGGAAATGCAGAGAACTGAATTTAAGTTTGGAAAAAATGAGAAACTTAGAGAAAGAGAATGACAAACTCTCCCTGCCCTAATTGTAGTCTTAGACTGGGAACTGGGAACCAGAAAGATCCGGGTGCACATCTCATCTGAGTCCACCTTAACTAAGCCACTCCCTCATGGCCTCAGCGCCCCCCCCCCCAAAATGCTTCAGTGCTAAAAGTCACATGGTCATGTTATGCCCACACCCTGAGGGCTCCCATATGATGGTATGAATAGGTCCTTAGACTGGGGGCATTGTTCTACAAAACAGAAGAGCTAGTTCGCCACAACAAAAGAATGCCACTTACATTTCTTCACCAGCTTTTTATAGGTTGGGGGAACACAGAAAAACAGGAGGGCAGCTGTGAGGACAAGACCCAGCAGGATTCTCAAGACGGTCTCAGTATTGGACACCCTGGGCTTGGAAACTTGGTCAGGAGAGAGAAGTTGAGATTACATATTATTTCATCCCTAGGAGGAAGCTCGTCCTCAGATAAATGTTAGTGCCTCTGACACTTAACAGCAAAACCAGCTGCTCCCTTCCGTTCACCAGATTGTGCTCATCTTTTTATCTCATCGTCCATACCAAACCTGCAAATCTATCTTCCAAAATTCATTCCTACTATGCTACAGAAAACTCATACATAGGCTGCGTCTACAACACACGTCTAAAGCACATCCCCTTGTCTCAAGAATCCTGGGAACTGTAGTTTGTTAAGGATGCTGGGAATTGCAGTTCTGTAAATTCCCAGGATTCTTTGTGTGTGTGTGGGGGGGGGGGATGCAGCCTAAGTCAATCTTCAGCTTTCAACCTTCACTGCAAACAGCATTCAAATACTATTTACCAACCTCGGTGTTCAGGATAGCAACAGAGTTGTAAAGAAAATGACTGGTACACTTCAAATCTCACTGTCAGAGAGCCCAGGAAATGGCAAGCCATTCTACATTTAATCAATCAATCAACCACATTAAATAAGGTGGCAAAATGTGGTTGTGGAATTCTGGACTGCAGCCCTTCAGACTGCAGTGGGGGCTGGAGCCATATTTTAGAATGTCCCCCTATGTAAAAATATGTAAAAAGTTAATAAACAGATATTCAGCTCATGTACCATAGCAAAAGGCTTAGCCCTGGTGTTCAAGTTTACTATATTTATTTTATCTAATTATACACACACACACACACACACACACACACACACACACACCACTTGATTACATTAAAACCATTATGTGATTTACAAAAAATAAAAATAAAAAATGCATGGAGCTTATTATTATTAATTGTAAAATGAGGGAATTTAGTACAGTATTCTAAAAAAATACTATCCTATACTTGTAGTCTGGTAGAATCCAGAATTCTACAACTTCAGCTGATTACAGTTGTGTATAAATATATATATAACCCCCCCAGCAATGCTAAAATGGAATTCCATAAAATCCAAATGAGGAAAGCAGAGCATAGGTGTGCTCTTCTAGTCAGCCTTGCCCACCTGAGCATTTAACCAAGGTTATCAAGCACCCTTGTGTCTTGTCGGGACAGCCCAAGCTAAGGTTCCTTTGCTCACACTGCACCGTCGACCAGTGGGCAGGCAACGGATTCCTCCACGCCAGGTCCTTAAGTCCTACTGAAGCTTCACACTTCGCTCCTTGGCAATCCCTGGGTGCTAACCCATTCCACCAGCTTTGCAAAGCCAGGCAAACCATTTCCCAGCGACCTCCAAACTGCAGCTCCGTAGTCCCAGAGCATAAAGAGGTCCCATCTTCTAGCCTTATCCTTGGAGTATCTGTAAGAGAAAGACAGCAAGGAAGTGAGTGTAAGGCACTGTCAAAGTCGTGTGGCAGTACAGTGGTCAACAGCATGAGCTGCAAGTGTCTGGCTTGAATGTGAACTTTATCCCTGAACTCAGTGGTGGCTGGTGCCATTGGGACTGCTAGGGTGGAAGGCAGGGAGGTCAACCGCATGTGAAGCCAGAGCCAATGACAGGCAGAGTCCATTCTAGTTTTGTCCCCATCCACCTCCCTGCTGAGCAATACTGAGACTTAAGGAGGAGGAAGATGACAGGCAGTATAAGACTTACTTCACCGTGGCTGTATATTTTTATTTGCCTGAAATAAGACCCAGAAGGGCTCCAAACAGGGTGCATATAATCTCTGATGATACCCATGGTAGGGGAAACATGATTTCACATACAGTGGTCCCTTGACTTACGAAATACTCGACATCCGAATTTTTCGACTTACGAATAAAAAAAGTGGCCGCACGTCTACGAATTTTTCGACATCTGAATGGAAATCGTTGCCGGTTTTAGATGCGGTTTCCTCGACTTACGAATTTTAGATGCGGTTTCCTCGACTTACGGATTTTTCCGAATATTTTTTCTCCCAATGCATTTCTATGGGAAATCGCTTTTTCGACTTACGAACTTTTCAACCTACGAATGTCCATTCGGAACGGGTTAAATTCGTAAGTCGAGAGACCACTGTAGTTTCATGGGCTCTAGTAGCTTTACAAGAAAGATCTTGCGGTCAGGTCATGGTTGATAGTTCAAAAAAGCAAAAACTAGGAAAACAATGGGAAATAACAGTCAGCATGATGATAGCTTTATATAAGTAGATAGCAAGGCTACAGTTGGGATGCTGAATAAAGGACATTGCAAAAGTGGGAAACGTGCAGCAAAAGACAACCCAAATGATGACTGGTGGGAGCATTCACCTTACAAGGGGAAGCTTAAAGTGTCACAGCTTTTGCGTTTGGAGGGGGAAATTACATAGGCTGCAAACTTATATACATTTTCCTGGAACAAAGCCCCAATGAAAGTGGGATTGTCTCATGAGTAAACATGTATATGATAATGACAATGAGAACATTTAGGATATTGATATTATAAGTATGCATAACGGGGGGAAATTGGACGGAGAAGGGATTTTCTTCCTTATGATACTCGAACTTTGGGTCATCCAATTAAACTGACTGGCAGCTAGTTCAGGCCAGATAAAAGAAAGCAGTCCTTCACACAACACATCATTAATGTATGGAATCTACTGCTACAGAATACGGCTATGCTATCTAGTTTAGATGGTTTTAAAGGGGATTAGACAAAGGCATGGAAGAGAGGTCTATTGACAGTTATTAGACAGGAAAACTAATTTTTTAAATCACAATTATGATTTCTGTAGCTTTGATCACTTGCAGCAGAATCAATAAAGAGTTGGGGGATTTGCGCTTCTTAGTTTTCTTACCAGTGGGTTTTAAGGAGGTCACGAAAGGTGCTGTTGTTGGCTGTGATACTGTTGAGGTTTCCATGGGATCTGAAATGATCAATGCAACCAAAGGGATGAGCTCAACCCAAAGAAGAAAAAGAGCTATAGCTTTAAAGAAGGGGATTCTCTGAACCCCCCCCCCACAGGGGGAACGGGGAGTGAGTTTATCAGTATTGCTACAGGCAAGAGTCAAGAGCAGCCTTCTATACGGTAGATATGTTTTTCTCTCTGGTTTAAACTGAACCACACTTGAAAACTTGCAGAGTGAGTTTTTCAAAGCTTGTCCCAGCACAGAAAAAAGGTGAAACTTGTTCTGGACTGTGCTAAATTTTATGTACGGTGGCCAGGTACGCATGGCCAAAAATGTGGATTTGTATCACCGATAAAAGAGGACACCAATCTGCATAAAATTTGCATATAAGTGTATAGATGCAAAATTTTGAATATTTACTAAAAATTAAAATAGAAATATACCATATTTTTCCGTGTATAAGACTAGGTTTTTTTAGCCAAAAAAATAGGTTTAAAATTGGGGCTCATGAAAAGGGGGGAAGGCACAAGGTGCCTTGTTGGCCTGCTCAGGGTGCTGATCAGGTATTGGTAACTGTTGGCAAGCAACTTGATGGCTCCTGATCTCCCTTGTTAAATCAGACTTGGACTGGACAGCCCTCAAGTGGATGACTTTTTAAATAGAGGACTGTCCCCTGACAGCCTTTCAAAGCAGAGGACCTTCCTCTATAGAGTAGCCCCCCCCCATCTGCCTTCTAGGAGGAGTGTGGGAAGAAGAACTATTGTTGTTGTTTAGGGCTGCCACACAACCAGACATTACCAGGATTTCAAAGGCAGAAATGACGTCTGGGAGGATTTTTTGAAATACGGTGCTTTGTCCTGGATCTTAGGCAAGTCAACTGAAAATCGTGTTTTGGGTTTTGTCTTTAAAAAGCTCAACAACTTTCAGGGTGTCCTGGTTTTTACTTTTAGAAATATGGCAACCCTACTGTTGTTCAGATGGCTGACTGCATTTAGTGGCTTTAGGCCTCAAATGTGTCTCCATCATAAAACAGTTTACATTCAAGCTGAAGGTTTGTCTGCTCTTAGCAGAAGCCAGAGAACACCTCTGAATCTCTAGTACAATGGGAAGGCGCTTCCAAAACACCCCCCCCCCCCACCGCTCTTCTATGTCAGACTTGTTTTGCCCAAAGAGAGAATGCAAGCAGGAAGGGGTGTTTTAGCTACCTTGACAAACCAAGGCCAAATGGGAAGTGCAGTTGGATTCTTGCACAGCGCAGTCCTTCAGTTCTGTCTCATTTCCTTGGCAGCCCAACACGGACGTCTCTTGCTTCTGCAGTTCTCTGGCAAACGGCTGCAGCAGTCCAAAGGGAAAACCACAGCCAAGCTGTTTACAGGCAAGGTCTGCATTCTGCTGTGTCCAACCTGTGCTACAAATGCTCTTCCATTTGCCTTTGAGATAAATCTCCATCAACCCAGAACACTTGGAGCTGCTACCGCTGAGCCTCACAGTCCAATCTGTTGGGGAAACACTAAGATACTGAAGACATCCAGGCAAAACCATCGAACATAGCATCACCCCCTGCACCTTCTCCCTCCTCTTGGGGCGGCTGATCAATTTTGCTTCCACACAGCAGTTTATTGTGGGCTCATACGATAAGGTTACCAGACGTCCCTATTTCTCGGGGACAGTCCCCGGATTTACAAATCAGTCCCCATACAAAATCCATTGAAGTTGAAAAGTGTCCCCAGATTCACTGGAAAAAATCTGGCAACCTTATCATACGAGCAAGTTTAGCACAGCAACATCTTCATCAAAATGCTATCTTGTCCTGTATTATTTCCCTGTCCAATCCAGTTTTACCACTTCCATGGAAAATACAAAATTTTAGAAAAAACGTACCAGTGGAAACAGTAAATCCAGATTAAATTGTGGTGATGGGGATGTATGGGATGACATGATGATGAAGATGCCATGTGAATGCTGCCCAAAACTAGAATGCATGTCTTGCCTTTGACACCTGAAATATATACACTTGTATTCAATGTGGCGCTGTGTCATTCATTGTATAAGTAGAACAGTTTTCGTGTATCCAACAGGACCTCCCCGTCTTGCCCGCCCCTCTTTCCTTCCTAAGTCTGTTAGGGGGTTTCTCCTAACCCTCTGGAGCAGATTTGAGGACAGTGCAGGGCACACACTGGGGGAGGGAGTCCTGTGCAAAACGAAATACCCTATTATTTAAATTGTTTTAACTGTTTTCCGTATTTACATTGGTGTAATGTGCCCTGGGACCTTATGGTGAACGGCAGATAAGAAACCTAATTCTGATAGTTATTCATAATAATAATAATAATAATAATAATAATAATAGCAAAAATAACAATAATAATCAGCAGCACTGAATCCACAATACGCTGCCATGTTGAAGCAAAGACTTGTGTCTCATAATCATGGCTTAACTCCCCCACACTGAAATAAATGTGATTTAAATGTGCTTAATTTTGGAGGCCTCGTGCCCTTTCTTATGAAAAAACATGGAAATTAAATGTCAGTTGGGACATGGCACAGCATAAGGCAGAAACTGACCTAGCTATGCACCTTACAGGTATAAATCATGAAAATTGAATCCATGTGGTGAAGCAGAGTCCTATGCATGTTGACTCACAAATGCATTTCACTGTGTTCGATGGGACTTGCTCCCAGGCAAGTGTGTGGCTGTACTACAGTTAAAGCAAATCACTGACCCCACTGATTGAATAAGAAGTACTGACCTTCAGGGCTTTCACTTTGTCCGTCATCACAAGTGACCACTGCAAATAAAGGAACACAGTAAAAACCAACCAACCAACCAATCAACCAACCATAAAGTGGGGCAGAAGCCCATAAGGTGTGTGTGAGTGCAAAGCAGATGGGAGAATTTCCAGATTCAGCTGGAACTCACTGGAACTCAGTTCTGGTACCTCTGAGGTGGACACCATTGCCATTCTAAGAGAATGAGGGAGGTGTTCCTGGTGAGTTCCGGCACTTCTTTTTCTAGAAAAACAGCACTAAATAGGACTATTTCTACACACCATTTTCTTGAGCATAATATGAATAAGTGAGTATTGTAAATATGGAAGAAATAGATGCCTGAAATGCAACGACAGCAGTAGCAGCAGCATCACATTTTGACAAATGTAGTTTTTACGTGGGCATTGCAGACTTGATGAAAGCAACTTTAAGCATAATGTGTAAAAATGCCCTGAGTCTATGAAGTAGATGAGCTGTGCTTGAAAACCATAAAGCCCACTGGGAAAGCCTATCCACAGGCTCCTTTGACATTAATGAGAAAAGTGCAAAAGAAAAAATTTATGTTGTTCCTATTCATTCCAAATGAACGTGTGCAGGAGATATTCCTTACAAATGCAAATTAGGCCCTTTGTCTCCTTCTGATTACCACACCAATTACCATCTTTTCTTACTGTTCTCAGAAGAACAATTTGATTAAGCGGAATTTTGATGTACATCGAGAGTAGTGAATAATAATTAAAGATACGGGTTAAGGGCTCAAGTTAGATTTCTGCTGAGCTCAGTGGAGCTGTCCCGATTTGTACCAAGGGAATTTTCTCTCCCCGTTAGACCTGACAATTAAGCATGCAACATAATTACACCTCTACCTACTTTAAACCACCTTGCTTTCCCCCCTCCATTTAAAAAACACAAATCCATGCAACCATTTCAGCAAGGATTGTACTCGCATGAAGGAAGAGCGTACCCAATATGTTTTACATTTTCACATTTGTAGGTGCATGCAACAAACAAACATGTTTGCAAGGTTTAACTCTAGCTCCCTGGCAATTGTGCATGTGATGGCATGGCTTTGCAGCTCCATGTATTAAGCAGCCATCTTGCTGGACCCTAGGCAGGTCCTGAACCTCACTGCCTCCTGCATCTACCATCAAGTGTCTACTGATATTCTGAATGGGCAATGATCTCGGCACTATCCAGGCTTCGTTTACTGCATTCTTTTAAACAGCCAATTGCATGGAAGCTCATTGCATGAATGTGATTTGTGCATATGTGTGTGTGTGCGTGTGTTATGTAGTTAGCTGCCACAGGGAAGCTTCAGCAGCATCAGGACCATGAAGGGTAGGGCGAGGAAGTTTAACCCTTTCTCTCACTGCCGTGGTCCTTGACAAAATTTGCCTCTCTGAAGCTGCTATTTGCATTTCAAGGGAAGCTCCAATTGGCATCATTGGAGGCTTTCCTTGAAATGCAAACAACACCTTAGGAATGGGAATTTTGGAAAGAGAAAGAGTCAGACTTTTTCTCTCCAGCCTCTAGGGATGAGAGGCTGCTCAGCCTTCCTATCAGCTGCTATTTGTAGAACAAACAAGGTGTGCATTAATTACATCAAAAAATCAAGGCCATCTCCTGTTTAGCCTGCAGGCATCCCAGCTTCCCTATAGCCGATACCCACATTACTTCTTACTAGGGAAGGGCAAAACTGTTACCGGTAAGTTCAGTTTCTCAAACTTTCTCATTTTTTCCAATCTCAAATTCAGTTCTTCATATTTCCCTATCAATTTGCATTGACGTCTGCATGAAAATTCACAAGAAACCATACCCATTTCTCCCAGCAGACACATTTTCACATTAAACTTTGCCTAATACACACACTTTTACAAAGCTGTTTCCTCTAATATAATGCATTTTTATTGCTATTTCCCCTTTTATCCACACTTTACCATAGTTATATGCATTTGTATACACATTACTTGACTGCACAGCTGAATTGCAAAATTCAGAGAAGTGCAAATTTTGAAGGATGGCGGAGGTTTGGTTAGCATATGGTTGCAAAAAGCGCAAATTTGGTAGTTTCACCTCTAAATGTGAACTGAATTGAATTTATCTCACATTCCTAATTGTTCCTTATGCATTTATTCTCTGACCGCAACCGCACCGAAGCGACTCAGAGTGACAGCATGAAACAGTCCTGACAGGATCATTAGAATTAGCCTGAAAGAATGACAGCAGCCACTGAAGTGAAATTCACAGCAGAGATCCAAGTTCCTGATGGATCATTTAACTTCATTTTTAATTTTCAAAGCAGCCACAGGAGCCTCCAATTTTTACCAAAGCAGCGGTTTAACCCTTTCTGTGCTTGTAGCATTTCTCTCAAACTAAATGCCTCCTCCCTCAGAGCTGCTGTTAACTGGGGTGTGTGGGGATGGATATAGGTACCTAACGGCAGCATTTTGATCAGGGAGCCAACATGGATGAAAGTGTTAAACACATCTCCCACTCCCTCTGCTGCCTTAAAATTAATTAAAAAAAATAAACTAGAAGATCTAATCCAGGAGTCACCAACCTTTTTCAGCCGTGGGCCGGTCCACCGTCCCTCAGACCATGTGGTGGGCCGGACTATTTTTTTTGGGGGGGGGGGGAGACTGAATGAAGTTCTATGCCCCACAAATAACCCAGAGATGCATTTTAAATAAAAGGACACATTCTACTCGTGTAAAAACACCAGGCAGGCCCCACAAATAACCTAGAGATGCATTTTAAATAAAAGGACACATTCTACTCATGTAAAAGCACGTTGATTCCCAGACCGTCCATGGGCTGGATTGAGAAGGCGATTGGGCCGCATCTAGCCCCCGGGCCTTAGGTTGCCTACCCCTGATCTAATCTGTAACCCCCTGCACATCACTTCAGCTTTGACTCTGAGTGGGAATTTGAACATACCTTTCCCTCCACCCGAATCCAATTATATTATCTCCTGCACTGAGTAGAGCTGCATCACACTTTTATAAGGAAGACCCATTTTTGGCAGGCACACCCATGCTGTAATATTGCTACGCCCAGCAAATTTGTAATGTCTGGATGATATTCAAATATGTGTGCCTGCTTGGAGCCCTTGATAGGTCCAGGGCTCTCTTGAAAACAGGGACAAGAGAGATGGAAATGTATGGCTGGAGGGGAAATGTGCTCCCTATTATAGGTTCAGGTTGGGTTGAGGGAGTCAACATGGACTGAAACTCCATGTTGGGCTCACCAGGATTACAGCTAGGAACCATACACACTGATTTCAGTGTATCTGGTCCTCAAATTAATATTTATGCCAGCTGTTGTACACACACTTACCCAGAAACCCCGTTACTTCTGAGCAGATACGCAAAGGTTTGTTCTGTGAGTGGACATGCATTGAGGTGGGCTAAAAATAAAATAAAAATCAGAGCTTCCCTCCCCAAAAAACTATAGTAAAGCTTTTAGTGGACAGCAGGAACCCCAATTTAGGTCATGGCCAAGATGCTGGGGGGTGGTGGGGATTTAAACATTTTCCCCTGCACTTTCCCCAACTAGAAACCTCCTCCCACAGACCTGGCAGGAGATAAGAGTCCCCCCCCCCATGAGACACATAGCAGCTGGGGGCAGGATTTTAATTGGGAAAACGCCACAGGAGACAAAAGGTTGTCCTGCATCTCCCGCAGCACCACAGTCTTGATCCAAATTGAGGGTCTCATGACTGCTATTCATCACCTGGAACCCTGCGAGAGAGTGTGTCTCCACATGACCTGTTTGTTGAGCATTAATCCTGATTGGCTTGCTAAGAGGTTAGATGGCCATTGGTTACTTAATGAGCATTAATTCCGATTTCTTTTGATGAATCTGTCAAATTCAGTTTCTCTCATTTTCCCGGCCTTAAGTTCTCCACAGTTCCCCATTTGTTTGCATTTTTTTAAATAAAGCCTCCAAGAAAGTGTTAGCATTTTAGTGCCTATTTTTCCTAAAATACACATTTTTGTATGCAGTTCTGCTTGCAAGGCAATTCCCCATCCCTTATATAATACATTCTTGTATGTTATTTTCACTAATATACACATTTTTATGCAAACTTTACCGCAACATATTCATCCTTGTAAACATTATGCATTGTAGAATTCAGAGAACTGTTGATTTTAAAGAATGGCTGTGGTTCAGTTTGTGTATTATTTAGGAAAGTGCGAATTAGGCAGATTTGCCTGTGAATGCAAACCGAATTGAAATGCTCCCTCTTTGCTAACACCGCCCCTCACTTTTCTTCACCTGCCTCCTGAGTTTCAAATACCCCTCCGAAAGCCACTGTTTCATAAGGGAAAAAATAACTGTCAAGAGAGCCAGGTAAAATGTCTTTAGAGGCTGAGCACTCACTTGCTGTGTGCTGCACCAGACAGGCAGCCTTGTACAAAAGCCAGGGTGGGGGCCATGGCAAGACAGTTAAGATACATTTTAGTCTAGCCACCCATTCCCCTGTAAGAATATCCTTCCATTTTGAAAAGTTTTACAAACCTTTGCTTTTTATTCTTTGTTATAAAGAATATTCAGCCAGCTTGGACTTTTATATGGAAAGACAAGACCCGCAAACATTTGGGAAATGAAATAAATAAAACGATGCGTTTTCAGAGTGCCACGCGCACCTTTGTGGCGGGGATGGGGGAGGTACATCTTTCCTGTTTGTTTTTAGTATTTATTTATTTTTTACAGCTATATCCAACAGCGCCAGAAGTGGTAACTGTTTTAAAACAACATAAAAATGAAAGGAATTTGATCAAAACATGCTTGGAAAGAAACTAGATTTAAGTAATAATGCTTAGCTCCCATTTACTTTTAATCATCACATATCAGGGCCGGCCCACCTATGTGGCAAGATGAGGCGACTACCTCAGGCGGCAAGATCCAGAGGGGCAGCTGATCCAAGGAATGCATCATTGGCTGCCACTGCTGCGGTGGCAGTCACAGCTGTGGTGTGCTCCTCGGAGGCCGAATCTGACACCTCCTTGGCAGCCCCCCTCTCAATGCCACCTCTACAGCAGCATCTTGGCAAATAGGAGGCCTGACTGATCCCATCCCATCCATGTTTCTGATGCAGATCTTTATTACCACCGCTTGTTCCTGACGTGGATCTTCACTCAGCTGTTCTTCCCTGGTCAGGGATGGGCAGTGAGAACGCCATTTTGTGGTTCGCCTCAAGGGGCCAAAATGTCTTGGGCGCCAACATGCTGTGCCCTGAATCATTCTGAATTACTCATGCAGAGTACCCCACAGGGCCCTGAAATAATTGTGTATTGTGTGAACACACTCTTAATTGCTGTAAACAACAAGGGCACAATACTATGGTGTCCACTGTCACGTGAAAACAAAAGCCAGACTCGTATCTCTTAAATGTGATTTCTCGTATTATGCATCATTGTTGCTTGAAAAACCCCAGAATGGTCCCTTAACACAAGCTCAGTCATTCCTGGAGACTCTCGGGTTAATATGACTATTATTATTATATTTATTACCTGTCCTTCTCTGGCAGGTCCCAGGGCAGGCTGCAACAATTTAAAATTCAGAACTAAAAACAAAGCAAATTACAGTTGATTCCCAGGTAATCATTGGATGTTTTGCCTGATTGCAATTAGGGTCCTCTCCAAACTGTCACTGTTTTATGGGAGGGTTTCAATCATGTATCAGCAAATTTAGGTTTTTGCAGTTAAAGTAGACTAAAGTGCTCTGGTGCTACAACCCCATACCTTCCAATATTTCTCTGATGAAAACAGGGACGTCCTAATCAATGACAATGACAATAACAATGACAATTTTATTATTTATACCCCGCCCATCTGACTGGGTTGCCCCAGCCACTCTGAACGGCTTCCAACATATATAAAACAAACAACACATTAAAAAACTTCCCTATACTGGGCTGCCTTTATATGTCTTCTAAAGGTTGTACAGTTACTTATCTCCTTGGCTTGGAGGTTGCATAACTCCATACCCTCCAATGAAAATAGGAACGTCCTACCATACCCACCAACATGTCTCCGATGAAAATAGGGACATCTTTAGGAAAAGGGGGACATTTCGGGATCAAATCAGATTTGGGACAGCTTCTGTAAACCCGGGACTGTCCCAGGAAAATAGGGACACTTGGAGGCTCTGCAAACCCACTTTTTAAAACAGACTTTTCACGGTAAGGATATTGTGTGACAATGCACAAGGAAGTGTGGGATAACAATCGATTGGCGGGAAGTCACACAACCTCTGAGCAAACCACTCAGAATGAATGCTCAGTAAACAGCAATGACTTCTGTGCAAGCTTTCTGCAAGCAAATGAAGCTAAATGCTCAATAAACAACTCATCTGGAGGCACCACAGAACACAAACCTCAAAACATATATTTATCTAGAGAAAGCTGCACTGGGAAATTTTTTTATTATCTTCCGCTATTAATGCCCTGGCATGGGTGACATCTATCATTATCATCAGATAATATTTTCAGGTATATATATATATATATATATATATATATATATATATTCTATGCACCGCATGTTACAAGGGATACTGTGGGACAGGGACCGCTAGCCTGGTAGTGTGAAATAAACATTATGTAAAGTAAATGTACTAAACTAGCGGTAGGCCACGGCAAATTTATACAAATACATAAACATTGCATAGTAATGCAGAATTACAGCACTGTTGGTATGCTCAGCACAATTTAGAATCTGCAAGCATCCATATACGCTCCCCACTGCAATCTCTCCCATTTTAAACAATTCAAAGTGAACTGATTTTGTCCCCCGAACTTGATTTTCCAGTGGCAGCCTACGATCAGCCTTTCATCCATCTTCAACATCCAGGTAATACTTCTTTATTACATCGATCAATCTATCTATATCTTTACTCGTAGCTAGAAGAACTGGCATTGTATTGCACTAAAATAAAGCAAAAATCTTCTGCTAGCATTGACAGTCCCCCTTGATAAAGTTCACTATCTCTAGTTAAATGAAAACGTAACAAGGGTAGACAGATAAAAAGAGCTTTGATCGTGTTCAGGCACAATGGAGAAGGGAGCAGAAGAAAGGAAGGTTTGGAGTTCAGAATGAAACGCTTGCTGGTCCAAATGATTAGCAATAGTTCCACCAGTAGGGAAAGGAGTATGTTAGCCACTTTGAGACTCCTTCGGGTAGTGATAAAGCGGGATATCAAATCCAAACTCTTCTTCTTCTACCCAAGCTGCTAATTCAGATGTAGCAATGCTTAGTGCCCCCTGCCCCCACAATCACAGTGGAAGTGCATTTGCAGCACTCATACAGGACTGTGTGTGCAAGGGCTTCCTTCAACACATTAACCTCACTTGCTAAAGCGGAGTGACTTCTGCTCTTAATTAGGATCCTGGGCTTGGTTTGAAATGCTTTGCTTTTCTCCTAGAAAACAGGTTGGTGTGCATCTGAGCACATTTTGCCCTCAGATACATAAGATATGGGGTTTGTTTCCTTTTTTTAATCTATGAAATTACTGCTCTGACCCAACAGAGGAGGCAGTTGAGACAATCAGTAATAAGAAATATTAAATCAGGGGTCAGCAGACTTTTTCAGCAGGGGGCTAGTCCACTGTCCCTCAGACCTTGTGGGCCGTACTATATATTTTTTTTGGGGGGGGGAATAATGAACGAATTCCTATGCCCCACAAATAACCCAGAGATGCGTTTTAAATAAAAGCACACATTCTACTCATGTAAAAACACCAGGCACGCCCCACAAATAACCTAGAGATGCATTTTAAATAAAAGCACACATTCTACTCATGTAAAAACACGCTGATTCCTGGACCGTCCGCGGGCCGGATTGAGAAGGCGATTGGGCCGGATCCGGCCCACGGGCCTTAGGTTGCCTACCCATGTATTAAATAATATATAGAGGGTGCATCATCTCAGTTCTGTAGGATCAAAGCCACTGCCACTAACAGCAGTTCTTGACCTTGCTAAAGGGTTGTAGCAAAATGCTATAACAAAAAGAAAGCACCATTAAGATTTGTCTGAAAAAGCCTGGAATAAAAGGTAAAGAAGAGCACGAGACTCCTAATCTCAGGATTGTGGGTTCAAGCCCTATGTTGGGCAAAAGATTCCTACATTGCAGAGGGTTGGACTAGTTGGCGCTCATGGTCCCATCCAATTCTATGATTCTAAGATTCTAAGTAGCAGTATTAATACAAGTGGTGATGAGCATTGAGAGCAAGCAAGAACAAGCAATATCAGTTTAAAAGGTTTGTGTGGATTTGGCCCCGGATCTAAATTGGTAGCAGGAAAATGAGATGTAATCGAGCTGAGAATCTGTCTGCCTGCTGATTCATAAAAACAGAGATATCTTTGGGATGAGTTACACTGGTCCACCATTCCCTTATATTGAAGTCTCTTGCAGCAGCTGCTTAGATAATAAGCAGTTTATATAACATCAGTTAAGAAAATACATTTTGACAGTCAAAATAGACAAAAGAATAAGCAGCAAGTCAGTCTCCAAAATTTGTTAAACGTGCAGGTAATGCACCTCACTACAGCAACCTAAAAGCCCAAACGGAAAGTCTTCAATAATCTTCCATAAACTGTGAGGGGATTTGCCAGGTACTCTTCTCTAGGGAGCAAGTGTCAAAGAAAGCAACCCCCACACCCCCGGACAGAGAAAGCCCACCGTCCATCTGCCCTTGACCATAATTACATGAACGAAGGAACAATTATAGAGAAAGCTCTGGAGATCACAGTGCATGGGAGAGAACATATGGGAGAACGTTCCTTCAGATAATCTGGGCCTAGGCCAATATTAGCATTGGCATCCACTGGCCTTCTTTACCCAGCCAGCCCGTTTGTTGACAGATGCTCTGTTGATCAGGGACAGCTGAACGCCCCTCCAAGGGTTGTGACATTTCTGAATGCACTCCAGAAGCAAGAGAGCTCCATCAGAACTCTTATACAGGACTTTCCCCGAAATGCTCAAAATGCTTCACATGCACTAACTCATAAATCCTGTATTATCATCATTTATAAAGATTCTGGGAAGGCGGGGGGGGGGTATGGATTGTGGCTTGTTTAAAGCCAACCAGTGAGTTTACAACTCTGCTGAGTTTTGAACCACTCCTTCCATGGAACAGCCTTTGACAGCACTACTCACCCCACATCCCCACCAACGTCAATGGGACAAAGGCTAGAAGATGATTGAATTTCATCGGCACGTTCCTCCTCATCCGACAATATACAGGCAGCACTTTTGTGTTCCTGCCCTGAAGCTTCTCTGCTACCTGCTCTAGGCAAAGGGAGGGGTTGGGGAGGAAGGCAGTGTACTTTCTCCCCGTCCTGATGTGGTTTTTCTGCGTCATGTCTCAGTTGCTTGAACTGTGCTTTCTGTACCAGTCTTCTTTCTTTATCCTTCAGAGTCCTAGAGCTGCTCCCCAGCTTCCCCAGACCCTACCTAGCCACAAAAAAATACAACAACAATAATAGTAATAATAATCCCCACTTTCTTCCACATAGAGATGGGTGATCTGTCAATTTCAGTTTCTCTCGGTTTCTCATTTTTCCAGCATTACATCTCCACATTTATGTATCCGTTTGCGATATTTTTTTAATTCCCCTAAGATACACTTACTTCGCATGCAGTTTTGCCTGAAATAAACTTACTTTTTGTGTGCAAACAATCTCCCCTAATGTAATGTGTGTGTGTGTGTTTGTGTATTCACTAACATTTATTTGTATGCCTACTTTCCCCTAATATACCCATTTTTGTACACATTATTTGGTGGAAGAACTGCATCACATAATTGGGAGAAGTGTGCCTTTTGAAAGACAACTGTGTTTCGGTTTGCATAATGCTTTGGAAAGTGAAAATTAGGCCATTTGCATTAGAAGTTGAAATGGATAATAGTTCTCGCCAGCTCTGCTTCCACAGCAGGCACTGGAACCCACAGAGCGAGCCTCTCAAAGTAGAGTGAGAATTTGGTCTAAATGAGGGGACAGAGAGAGCGACAGAGACACACCCATGCCATATAACTTACTGCTTATCCTCAAAAGCAGAGGTACTACCCTGGTCCAGGAGGAACTCCTTTTGAGAAGTTTGGTGTTGAGGACTGAGGGGTGGAAGGTGTTTGGCAATCCTCTTTGGTGTTAACTTGAGGCCTCGCTGAGTATGTAAAAGAGTCTGGCAAAGCTTTCATCCTGCCACACAGCAATAAATTAAACTGGCCACTTTCCGCTTGCATAGCAGTGTGGTGCTGCTGGGTGACCATCTAACAGTTAAACCAAGGTGAAAGGCAGGCTGCGCACTAATTCTGGTTGCCATGGAAACTAGTCAGGTTTAGGATCACTGACTGGCTACCGGTAGTACTTTTAAAATTCTAGTACCTGCATGGAGCCGGAGTGGTTTTTGCTAGATGTGCAGGCACAGCCCAGTGCAAAAGCAGTCTGCAAACATACGGTGCACAACTGTTGAAGAATCGTTATTAGTCACCTGTGTTCACGAGCATACCATCTGCATAGCCTTGACACCACACTCCGATGAAGCTCTACAGAGACTCCTCAACTGTTTTGCACAAGCCTGCAGGGAGTTTGGCCTTACCACCAGCCTGACGAAGACCAACATCCTGGGTCAGGATGTCGTCAGCACTCCACGCACCAGCACTGGTGACCACATGATTGAAGTGGTATACGATTTGTCTACCTGGGCTCCACCCTAACCAGCAGCCCCTCCATTGACGCTGAGCTGGGCAAGCGTATAGGCAAGGCAGCTACGGCAATGGCTCGCCTCTCCAAAAGGGTATGGGAGAATGTGATGCTCACATCCAATACCAAGATGAAGGTCTGCCAGGCTTGTGTGTTAAACACTCTGCTTTGTGGTAGTGAGACGTGGGCAACTTACAACCACCTGAAGCGACTCCTCTGAGTCTTCCACATGTGCTATGTCAGGAAGATTTTCAGCACCACATGGCAGGACAGAGTCTAAAACAAAGATGTGCTCTCCGAAGCCCACATTCCCAGCATGTTCACACTCCTGTCTCAGTGTTGTCTATGCTGGCTTGGTCATGTCCACAGAATGGAAGATGGCAGGATCCCCAAGGACGTGCTCTACGGGGAGCTGGCTTCAGGCACCAGGCCTGTTGCCAGACCAACTCCATGTTACAAAGATGTCTGCAAAAGTGGCATGGAGCCTGGCAACATCAACACAACTAGATGCCTTCATCTGCCCCAGCTGCAACAAAATATGTCTCTCCTGTATCTGCTTCTACAGCCACAGCAGGCACTATAACAGTGATGGCTAACCTTGACACTCCAGATGTTTTGGAACTACAACTCCCATCATCCCTAGCTAACAGGATCAGTGGTCAGGGATGATGGGAGTTGTAGTTCCAAAACATCTGGAGTGTCAAGGTTAGCCATCACTGCACTATAACCTTCCAACAGTTTGACTTCACTCCCAAAGGTGCTCTCCTCCATTGTCTCCCAACCAACCTTGCACATACCATCTGCACATGACATCAGGCAGGCCCTCAAGTATCACAGTCCCAGAGTACAACTGTGCCACATTTGGACATGAGGAAATAATACATTGTGAGCAGAGCAGATAGCTCAAAGAAGGGAGCCAAACAACATACTCAGGTCAAGTCGCACATATATATGTTTATGGAATTATGTATATAGAAGACATTCTAGGAAATATTTACCCATTTTATAGAAGGGTAAAAGTGAGGCTGAAAGGGTCCCAAGGACGATGAATGGTTCTGTGGCAGAGCAGATATCACACAGAGCAGGCTTCTTTCCTTGGGAAGCCTTCCCTCCTCCACTTGCCACGGCTGCTCATCCTCTTTCAGTCCAGCCCCTAACTGCACGGAGGGAGTCCTCTGCATGTACAGCAATGTATGTGGATTGGCTCCAAGTCCACAATCAACTGTGGTGTGGAGGTGCCCATTTATATGAGGTACCTCTTTCTGGAAGAAGCTGAGAAGGTCCTACCTGACAGGCAAGGAGATGGTGCTGCCCAAGTGGAGGAACAAAGCCTTCTGAGCTGGAAGACCAGAAAGAACCAGCAGCTCCACAGAGACTCCACCAGTGTCTGCTGGCTATAAAGGAACAGTTGTTTGAGGGAAAGGCTGCCAATTGAGCCCAGCACCTGAAACAGCAGCACTCAAGCCTTTAAAAGGAACTGGAAACAGATCAGAGCAGGTGTAGCCAATGCAATGCTCTCCAGGTGTTGGCCTGCAAATCCCATCAGTCCCAGCCAGCATGGTGAATAGGATCATGGGGGTTGTAGTCTAACAATATCTAGAAGGCATCACCATGGCTACCTGACTTAGACTGTCTGCAATAAAATGTTGCAGTGTTAAGGGCTACTCTTTAGTATTCCAGCCAATCAACCATGCCTCCTTACAGGATACTCCATTCCATTCCCTCCTCCTTTTGGTTTTCTGTTTTCTTTCTTCCCCACCCCAGTAGTCCGGAGTCTGTTGAAGTGAGCATGTTCAACCATCGCTGGCCTGATTTGGTTTCCCCCACCCCTCCAGGCGCCCCCCCCATAAGTTTCTTTGTCCTTCTGCAAACCTTGAAATTACCCCAAACCCACTGAAGCCTTCCTTTCTTGTGGATGCTGCCATCTTGGCTCAGCAACTGCCTTTGAACATTGCAGTTGAACAGAGGGAATTAGGATGATGATAACCTGATTTATATGCTTCATGCTGAACTGGTTTAGCTGCTAGCAGTAATTTTTGTTTCGTACTCTCCATGACATGTAAGTTATTTGTTCTTTAACCACTGAAATACTGTATCCGTGCTTGTTCATTGACTTCCTGATTCCTTAACTCCAAAATAAAACATCCGGAAGCGTGTTAACTTCTGGCTGAAACCCACACTGTCAAGCTTTCAACACCCATCCAGGGAAGTATTGTAAATGTGGTACTACATTATAATAGGTCAGTATTTACATGATGTAGACTCCTCTAGAGTCTATGGGGCATGTCTCTCCTGGCAGGTGCTCGTGATCTACAGCCATTACAGTTCATGCTTACTTAACATCAGCTTGGTATCTGGCAAATAATATCCACAAAGGAGGCAGCCTGAGCAATAACATTGATGTGGTTGTTGCATAAAACTAGGCCTTGCCTGACAGAAATAACTGCCTTTGTTTCAATAATAGCCTGCCACTTCCTGTACCTGTTTTGGGTTTCTGACAATTTTTTAATTTTTTTTGCTCCTTCTATATTTACTCTCTTGTTATCGCTGTCTGTGGTCTCTGAGGTGAGAAAGTTTTCTGCTCCGAGCGACAGGAAATTTGCAGGCAACACTCAGTTGGGGGCAGGTTACCTTCCCGCCCAACTGTGCAAAGCTGACTCGAGGCTCATACGCCCAGCAGCCTCTCTCTGTCTCTCCTCAGGAAGGTGAAGCTGCAAATGCATGCATGAAAATCAAAACTGTTATCAGCACAAAGCTGCGTACAGAGTCTAGGCCATTGCTGAAACGATGTGCACCAGCTGGGTTAGCTTAATCTTGATAATAACACGCTAAGCCCTGCCATTCAGCTCTTGAAAGGTCACTGGGGCGTTGCTGCTGACATCCCTTTCAAGTTATTGTTGCCTTAGATGAAATCAAAGTTCCTATCCTGTTCAAAGCCTCACTCAAAGAAGGTGAGCCTCAGAAAGTGGAGGATCATGGGACTATCTTGATAGTTGGTGTTTCTGGAAAAGCTTAAAGATTTTATTAAACACAACAGGCCCACAGAACATGTAGAACGGGCATCCCCAACCTCCGGCCCTCCAGATGTTTTGGCCTACAACTCCCATGATCCCTAGCTAACAGGACCAGTGGTCAGGGATGATGGGAATTGTAGTCCAAAACATCTGGAGGGCTGAAGGTTGGGGATGCCTGATGTAGAAGCATACCCATGGCGCCATCTTAGAAGCTGGTGAGATTAGAGCCCAATAATGGCATATTTTGGGAAACAGTTGTGTAACATTTATCTTGCCTGTATTGTCCTTAGAATTCACCACCTGTGGTGGAACAGCCTGAAATTTACAGTCTGAAGAGGGACATGTCAGAAGCAGCATCACCATTTCATTTATTGTTTGTTTATTGCATTTATACCCTGCCTTTTCTCCAAGGAGCTCAAGATGGTGTGCCTGGTTCTTACCCTCCTCATTTAATCCCCACAACAACCCTGTGAGGTAGGGTGGATTAGACTAAGAGGAATATACTGGTCCCCAAGGACACTCAGTGAGCTTCATGGATTTGAACGCAGGTCACCCCAAGCATCAGATTCTTGTCCATAACAATGGCACCCCTCTCCCAAAGGATCCTGGGAAATGTAGTTTATCCCTCACAGAACTAAAATTCGCAGCACTTTTAGCAAACTAGGATTCTTTGGAGGAAGCCAAGTGCTTTACAAGTGTGGTGTGGATGTGACCTCATTGTTTCCTGAAGCAGTTCATGTCAGTACAAAAGGAAAGGCAGGCAGACCAATGCAGCTTACCAGCTAAAAAGACACAGAAGGGAAGGAGAAGGGAAGGAAAAGGTAGAGTGGAGGGTCCTTAAAGGTCAGAACAAAGGTCAGAACAGCATGATCTCCAGTTGGGGCCAGGCTGATCTTCCCTTGCTGGTGATATTCCTTGAATAGCAACTGGTGGCTTGTTTTCCTTTGGCCAATAGATATATTTCTGTGAGCTCTATTTGGCTTAGGAAGGATATGCTAGTCGTCAGAAAACAACTTAAGTTCTTTTGGCATCTTAAAGCTTAACGATTATCATTACGGCATAAACATTCATGGACTCTAGTCGACTTCATCAGATGCCTGAAGTGTAACTTACACCGGAAATCATATACACATGGTTGTGGGGCATGTGCGTGTTTGGGATGGGTGAAGAGACGTGAGATCAGAACAAAGTACAATTCAAAAAGAAGAGGCGATTACCTAAAAGCAAAATAATTACCGTGACCAATTAACAAGGCAGTGCTGGTGATAACACAAACATCCTGGCCTTGGTCAGCTAATTAACACATATAGTGTGATAAAAAAAAATCCATAATCATTATTGATTCAAGCTGCAGGGGAGCTTGAATCAGTTGCCTGGTAAATTCTAATTCAGCACTTTCATATTGGAGTTTCCCTTTCCCTCACAGAGCTACAATTCCCATAGTTCCCTAGGAAGAGGGACTGTTAAACCACTCAGAATTGCAGCTCTGTGAGGGGGAATACAGATCTCCTGACAACTCTCAGCACCCTTAACAAACTACAGTTCCCAGGATTATTATTTGGGGGACTGACTGACTGACTGACTGGTCAATGTGGTATAATACTACTTTAAATGTATAGTGCAGATGGAGCCAAACTGCTAAATTGAATACAGTACCTTACCTACTTTAAAAATGGTAGTTACTGCCAGTGGCTCTTTGACGCAGCAAAAGCCTTTCCATATATTTTTACTGCCTTTTCTCTTCTACTTTTACCAAGTTGGTGGGTTCTTTTGTTTGTTTGTTTCTGTTGTTGTTGTTGTTGTTGTTGTTGTTGTTGTTGTTGTTGGTATTTGTACCTAAACATTGATATTTACAAAATACACCTATTCACAGATCATAAAAATATACAGTACTATGCATATAAGTCTAACTACGTTCAGAGGGGTTTACCCCTAGTAAGTGTGTGCATAGGATTGCAGTGTTCGTGCCGCCCACATAAGAGGCACAGTGCTTCCCACCCCCTCTATTTCCAACTGTCTCAATCTCAGGAATGGCCATGAGGCTGTTTCCTCAAAGCAAGGCATTCTGGGTGAGATGGCCAGGAAACTGCCTGTGCTGTGGTTTGCCATGGTAGTTAGCAATGCAGTTTAAACGTAGAATAAATTGTAACGGGAGGAGGAGGAGGGGATGGCAACAAGAGAAAGGAGGACTGGAGCAGAAGGAGGAGGAGTGGCGGGTAGAAACAGCACAGCTGCCAGCCTTAGGCGGCAGAATCTCTTGCACCAGCCCTGAGCTTGAGCTGTTGATAGTTTAATTATTTCCTGTGACACAAAAGGAGATTTGTTTGTCTGAGGCTTGCATGTTTTACATGCAGAACAGAAGAAGAGGTCACGAGCTGCCGACTGATTCCCCAGATGGAGAAACAAAGTGAGAGTTTGCTGTTGATCTGTCAGCAAGGGTGCTTTGTCATATGCAGATGCTCAGAGCCGCCTCTGGCTCCCAGTGCCTGAGCAGATGGGAAATGGCATCTCCGAGGGATTCCAGTGAGGCAAATTACATTTGGATGTTGCAGGCTGGCGATCTGAACCTCTCTGTTTCCCTTCCTTAGCTTCAGATTCCTCCATCAAGGCAAATTGGGCTGCAACCCTGACAGCAGCTTCCCCCATGGCTGATTTAGCACAGTTGAGGGAAACTGTGTGTGTGTGTTGTGGAGAGCTCTCTCAAGGGAGAGTTCACCAAGAAACACAGAACTCTCCCCTCTCCACAAAGCTGGGATGAGGAACCTGTGGCCTGTGGCTTTGGCCTAATTTCACGAGGCTCTAATTCCATGTGGTGCGCAGAGATGGGCTAGCAGAGAGAGAAGGAGGCCTTGTTTGCATGCCACATCAAGCTAAGATATGGCGTACTAGAACTGCATGGACTTGTGGGCTTCCAGAGAGGCGCTCACTACACCCCCCCCCACCCCCGGACCATCTTATTCCTGTGTCACGCCAAGCTAATGTTGTAGTCAGTCAAGAGTACTGGGAATTGTAGCTCTGCAGGTGTGAAACTACAGTTCCCTGGATTCGTAAAAGGGGAAGTCATGTGCTTCAAATGTGCGTTGAATGTCCTTTAAATATAGGATGTGACTGTGCCCTAAGTTTTGCATCAGGGCAGCAGCAGAAAACACCCTTTTATTCCTGTAGCCGTGATGGTGCCAAAATCTCAGTAGTTTAAAATGTGAAGCTCCACTTGCCCGGCAATCTCTCCTCTCCTCTCCTTTCTCATATCAGGGTTGGCAGACTGTTTTTTTTTGTTATTGCTGTAATATATCAGGAATGTAGAAGCTTTAAGCGTGGAATGGCAGTGGAAGAAGAGAAATATTGTGTGCTTTACAGCAGAAGTAAGCAGCTGGCCACTGAAAGCCCCACCAAACACTGTTATTAAGTCAAACTTCTAAAATGACCTACCAGCTTGGCGGTGGGTGTGGTTCTGATAAATTCTACTGTTTCCATGTAACCTGAAAGCTCTGTGCAATATCAGGAAGGAAGTGGATCACATCCACAGTTTGTAGAAATCGAAGAAGCTGTGTTTAAATACAGCTTCGTTATTTACAGTCAACATTACACCTCTCAACCCATGGGCTTCCCTATGGAGGAAGACTTGAGATAAAATGCCTTTTTCTTGGCAGCCCTATGCTGTGGCAGCTATCGTGTTGACCTGTGCCTCCATCCTTCTCAATTGCTCCTATTGTTGGTTTCTTTACAAATACAGTCGTACCTCCGCTTATGTATCCCTCCGGTTACATAAACTTCAGGATACGTAAGCGGCAAACCCGGAAGTATATTTCCGGGTTTTTGCCACCCACGCATGCGCAGAAGCGCTCTACCGCCCCACGCGTGCGTGCGCAGAAGCGGTCCCTCCGGTTGCGGAAACCTCGGGATCCGACCGGAGCTCTGGAACAGATCCCGTCCGCAACTGGAGGTACCACTGTATATACAACCTGAGCCTATGATGGAGGGGCTCGTGGCATTAACACCCCAATAAGTCCTTCCTTCTCCCACAGCCGCAGCCTTGGAGTCAGGCAGAAATCAAGCATGTCTCTCATTCACAGGCTTCAGCCTGCCTCCTGCTTCTAGCCCAGCTCTCTCACACAACTCTGGTTTTTGTCCTTCTAACTACCAGCTGGTGTGTGTGGAGGGGAGTACCCATTTGTCCTCTGGCACAGAGCCACTTCTTTTGTTACCTGAATGACCCATACTTAGGGGGCCACTACCAAGCTGGCCTGGCTATTCCACCAGTTGAATCCTTGCTGGATCCAGGAATGAGGAGGGACTCAAGCATACAGCCTAATGCCCCCACAAACTCACAACACTATCAATGTATAACATTATTGGGGAAATTAATGTAATTCTCCTAAGCCCACCATGACACCCCCCCACACACACTTCACTGCTCATGCTACCTGGTTTATTTGAGAGTCCTGCATTGCAGGGGCTTGCACTAGATGACCCCCGGGGTCCCTTCCATTTCTGTGATTCTGTTTCAAGGTTGTGCTCCACTTGCTTCCACCTTGGTCAGTCAAGTAGCCATTAAATACAGTTCAAGATAAATCCAAAGAATAACTAGGGGGAAATGAAAGAATTAAGTTTAATTCCAGACAAGCAGGAGTCCTGAACGTCAAATAAATACACCGCTACCTGTCATGTATCTTATCATGATCAGCTCAGCTGATCCTTACTTTTGGACATTGTATTTAGGGTTGCATTGTTATTGCCTAAGAGTTAAGGTAAATGTCTGTTTTTATATTTGATTGTGTTTTATTGATCTCCTGCTCATAGAGATCTGAATCCATTTTTCAAAACCTTGCAATGCAACCTCCTTCTGCTACATCCTGTGGATGGGGAACCTTTCTCAGCTGCTTCTGCTGTATTATTTGTGTGGCATTAAGTGAAATAATTTTTAACAGCCCCTTTATTCCTTCCCTCCTGCAGTCTCAAATAAGATTTTCCTTTTCATTCCTTTGGCTGAAACTAAATTTAGAACCAGCTGCAGTGTTTCTAATGAAATCCAGTGGGGTCGCCAGGGCGACGGTTGATCATAAATCATTTCAATGACAGAGCAACCCAGGAAAAATCTAAATAGGCAGAAATATGTCCTATTTGTAGCCCAAACCTTCCTGTATTCAGTGGGGGGGGGGGGGAGACTGTGCATTAAGGTCCCAATCCCTCAGTGCCTCCCTGAAGTTTCTTTCAAATCTTTGCCTCATATTGACCTGCAGACTTAAAGTAACATTTGTTACTAGTGGGGGCTATCTAATGAGCATTTGCTCTGCTTTGTTTGTAGGGATGTTAGACGATGTTACATCAAATCAAGAGTTATCCCACACTTTCCTGTGCATTTCCCTTATCACAGGAAGTCTGAGCCTTTGAGGAAGCAGGTTTGTTGTACAAGGCCTGCCAATCAACTCTAATTGCCCAACCTGCATTTGCAGGCATGAGCGGAATCACATTTGATTTTTTTACTCTGAATTGTGAGCTGAATTGTAAGTCAACCAAACAATCATCTGGTGCTGGTTTAATCCAAAGCCTCTTGGAGATTGCTCCACATGAAGAGCCATACATCCCAAATCGCAGAGGTCACATAAATGGTTCCCAAGGCATCGAAAGAGCATAGGAATCTCCCATGCTGACATGTACTTTGTTGCCAGATGGAGGCAGACAGAGCTCTGCTGATTTACTGCTCTGTTTCCCAGTTAGTAATCAGCTCAGAGAGACAGACACATAATGACTGATGAGTGTTTGTGACACCGTTGACCTCATTGAATTTTCTGCATTGTTAAATTGCAGGCACGTTGCTAGCTTTGGGCCCTTGGGTGCACTTTATTGATCCTCTCAGCTCTTGGGGTGGGGAAAGTGGTTCATGCCATACAAACTGAACAAAGGCTTCTGGGGCTCTCAGGCAACCAAGTCGGCAGAATTTGAGCTGGGAGCAGATCAAATGACATGCATGCTTTTGGTCACAGAAGCGCATTTTCTAGAAAAGAAGACATGTTCTTCATCACAGCTTCTGCCAGGATGTGGATTCCTGCTGCTTCTGTAACTCTTGCAGCAATCTGCATTTATTCCTATAGACTTATTCCGTACCCTTTCTAGGGCTCAAGGCGGTCTATAATATTTCCTTGGCATATTTATCACTAAAGACCTTGTGTTGGGGTGGTGGTGGTGAAGTCACTATTATCTTGTTACGGAGAGGAAATGGAGGCCAAACAATACTGGATTGTCCACTCATAAGCCCTTTCTTGTCATGACAAACTGGTTATTTAATTGCTGGCCAGTGCTGAGATTTTTAGCTTGCTGTAGCTGCATGTACAGTGGAACCTTGGTTTTCGAATATAATCCATTCCAGAAGTCCGTTTGACTTCTGAAACGTTCGAAAACCAAGGATCAGTGGGCTGGCTGCAAAGTCAATGGGGGGGGGGGAATGAAAAATGCGCCTCAGAAGCCATTCAACTTCTGAGGCACGTTCAAAAACAGAAGCATTCACTTCCGGGTTTTCAGCTTCCGGCTTCCGAAACGTTCGGCAGCTGAGATGTTTGAAAACTGAAGTTTGACTGTCGTTACATATGACTAGTTGGGACAGAATGTGGATGGGAGTGTGCTTTCAAACCTGAGGTGGCCACATATCTTTCTTAACAGAGAACAATTCTCCATATGAAGGAGTCCTTAGTTTGAAGTAAAGCTGTTGGGCTCTTGAAGTCTTCCACCTCACCCCAACCATTTGCAAGGAGAGAAATTGGGGGACCATTTCATCATATTTCTCCAACAATTTCTCAGGGGTGGGGATCCCCATCTGCAGTGGCAGTTGCACAGCTTCTTTCCTTTTTCCTGTTTTGTTTGCTTTGCTTTGCTGCCATTGCAAGCGACAGATAGAACAACTGGGTTGGCACCCTGGCCATTGTTTTGCATCCCCCACAATCCCTCGGGCATTGTTCCAGGGCACCGGGGGGTGGGGGAGAAAATGGTATCCACCCAAAATTAATGATTGCATACTCTCCAACATTTCTCCGATGAAAATAGTGACATGCTAAGGAAAAGCGGGACATTCTAGGATCAAATCAGAAACTGGGACAGCTTTTGTAAATCCGGGGCTGTCCCTGGACAATAGGGAGAATTGGAGTGTCTGCGACTGAGAAGAATTTAAGAAAATGCTGCAAAGTGTTCTTCTTTTTCAAGGGGGTGGAGAAAAAAAAATATCAGAACTTTTCTTAGAAAACTACACCTCCAGGCAGGACTGGGATAGACTCCTGCATGAAACCTTGAAGAGCCACTGCCAGTTAACACTGTGCAAGATGTTCCAATGCGACTCAGTATAAGGTGTCTTCCTATGTTCCTGGATCTAATGAGAAATGTCAGCTCAGCTGTCAGATTCTCTTATCGGTTGTTCAATAGTAAGACCAAGCCATCTTGTCTTTAAGTCTCTTTATTTTGTGCAAAGGTATTTACAGTGCAGAGTTCAGTTTATCATGTCTGCTCAGTCACTAGCAGAATCCGGAAGTGCCCCCCTTCTGTTTTGGCGCCAACACCAAAGCCTCGGAATCCTGAATTGCCGCCTTCTCCTCCTACGTGAGATATGCGCCGGAACTGACGCCTCCCCCTCCGAGCGAGTCTGCTGGGTGGTGCCAGGTCTCTCAGCAACTCCATGGACACCTGGCACTCCCTGGCTCCCAGCCACTAACTGCTCCTCCCCCGAAGAAGGGCTGCCAGATTCACTCGAAGATGAATCTGTCTTTAACACAGGCTGCGGGTCCCTGTATGCACTCAGAGCTGGACTGGCAGGGGTGGGCAGATCCCTGACATCAGCTATCATTTGAAGGGCTGTACAACCCAAGTCCGCTTTAAAGATATAGAACAATAAGAAGTGAGCAGGAACATCAGCAGTAATCCCCTGGACAGCAAACTGAGCAGGCACACAGGTCACCTGGTCAGTCTTCTCCGCTATGTTGAGTTGTACGTATTTATAAATTATTAAATAATTAGTCATTCCTACATTTTCATCCATAAGTATAAATTAACGAATGCAAATCTATGTTATCTTTGCCCTTCTTTTCTTTAGTGATGCATTTCTTCTTTTTTTGATGATGTCTAGCTGGCCATCTTATGCATACCCCATTAAAAGTGATCAAGTGTGGATGGACAATATCTCTGTTTGAATGCGCATCTGAATCTTGACCATCTGCATGGCAATATCCTCAGTAGGATGTGATTTTGGATGCATATTGCATTCCACAACCGCCCCAGCTATGCAACTTGATTGGATCAAGGCAAGAGAAGAAGCACCAGCTTGTTGCATCTATTTTGTACCTTTTCACAAAGGGGTGTAATATATATGTATGTTCCATTTCTGAAATCTATTTCCATTTACTATATGGTCTGGGTGTTTTGTTTTGTTTTAAAATTACTAGCTAAGAGCTAAGGCAAGATGCGAACTGGGGATTTTGCAGCTGACACTCTTAAGCCGCTATGTTACACTAGTGCTGGTATTTACTGTGTGGGAACTTCATCACCTTCTTCTGAATCTGAAACCATTTCTACTTATTGTTGTAGCAGAACTCCCCCTGAAATTTACAAGGAGCTTTTTCTTTCAGCTACGGGTCCCTTGAATGCAACATGCTCATTAACATGCGCTGGTTGGAGTCAGAGTCAGGGTAACCATTTGCAGGAGTTGTTTCTGATTGATTCCAGTGATTTATCCTAACTGAAGCTCTGGCCTGCTGCTACATGGACTTGCTTGTTAATCTCGTCAGCCTGAATTGCTCACTTACAGCCAGTGCACACAAAACAAACATCTGTCACCACCAAGAGACCACTTTCAAGTGGCTCTTTGCGGCACCTGCTTCCTTCTGGGCGACTGCTTGTGTACAGAGGTTGGTTCGCCACAGGGAATGAGATATCTGAAGGGTTGCAAAAGCAGGTGTGAAAACCCCAAATCCCTGTGTCAGGGCACTGCAAAAGTAGGGAGGGAGGCATTCCTCATAAGGCCCAACAGGGAAATATGTTCCATTCAGATAAGGTCAGGAATACTGATGCTCCAGAATAAAGGTAAAGGGACCCCTGACCATTAGGTCCAGTCGTGTCCGACTCTGGGGCTGCGGCGCTCATCTCGCATTATTGGCTGAGGGAGCCAGCGTACAGCTTCTGGGTCATGTGGCCAGCATGACTAAGTCGCTTCTGGCGAACCAGAGCAGCGCACGGAAACGCCGTTTACCTTCCCGTCAGAGCGGTACCCATTTATCTACTTGCACTTTGACGTGCTTTCAAACTGCTAGGTTGGCAGGAGCAGGGACCAAGCAACAGGAGCTCACCCCATCGCAGGGATTTGAACCGCCGACCTTCTGATCAGCAAGCCCTAGGCTCTGTGGTTTAACCCACAGTGCCACCCGCGTCCCTCTATGCTCCAGAATACCTGCGCCTTAAAAAATTAAACTGCAGCACTTACAATTTCTCATGGTGGTAATGGTGGACCGAAACAAAATGGCTGACGTATGATCAGGGAAGGAGCAACTGAATGAGAGTGGGAAACCGCCCACCAGATTGTCATTACCACACCCATCAAAACCTGAGCTATAAAACTTCTCTGGAACACCCACACCTAAGTTTTTGGCGCTGCTGTTCCAGATCTTTCCCAAAAGCCACATTATTTGCAATTGGGGAAAAATGGATGGCAGCAGGAGGGCAGAGGTAAAGGATGAAGATGGGGATGCAGATGCCTTGTAAAAAAACAAAAAACCCTGTCAGAACTATTGGGAGAAATGCTGTGAAACAGTCTTCGCCAACCTGGTGCCCTTCAGGTGTTTTGAACTACACCTTCCATCAGCCTCTGCCACTATATTGGCCGGGGCTGGTAGGAACCATAGTCCAAAATACTTGGAGGGCACCAGGCTGACAGAGTCTGCTATGGATGCACTCTAGTTGTCTATTTAGCCCTCCTCTGACCAACATGTAATCTTCCAAGGGTAGAGATGTCTTTCCCACACTTTTTAAATGGAGCTGTGGAGGATTGAACCAGGGACTGCCTGAATGCAAAGAAGATAATTCAAATGTGCAATAGTTTGCTGCAAGTGTAGCAGACCTAATTTTCCTGTTCTGATGGAAGGTTATTAACTCCGCCATCAAAACTGCCGAGGAGGTGAAACCTGCTATTTTCAGTCTTTCTGGGAAGTGGTGAGAGAACTGAGTAGCTGATTAATCAAGCTCAGTAGCAAGGCTTTCGGGTGTGCATTAGATGTGCAGCATGCCAGATACATTTGCCTTAGTTAATGTACTGTATAATGCATATATTTTAAACAGTGGCAGTGCAGACATAACCCATCTCACAGTCCAATCGTACTTTGTTCTGCTACAGAGCGTAGGGGGTTAATAAAGTCTAATTGTCATAATCACGTCGCACACAGAAGCACCATGAGTTACAGGGAGCAAGGTGTGCATCAGGCACACTTTATATTAAGGCTGTGAGCCCCAACGATTGAGCCGTTTGATCAAATATTTGCATGAAAAGGCTGCTTTGAAAATTCAAATAAATATTCATAACCCATTTTCAGCTGCCTTCGCATGGATCTTAACCAGATCAACGGAATCTCCCGGAGTTGCTCTTAGCTCATTTCCCCAGCTATGCTGGAGTCCACTAAATGTATTGGTTTGCCCCACATTATAATCTGAAAACGTCAGAAGCGTGAGCTTTCTATATTCATGGCCCACAGCTAAGGCACAGGCTCTTTATCGATTTTCTGGAAGCTTCCGCCGGCTGAAGCGTGTGTGTGTGTGAGAGAGAGAGTGATACACACACACACACACACACACCCCCCTGTAGGCTTGACACTGTCATTGCTAAAGCAGGGAGGAAAATGAATGCTCTGAGGGGGAAAAAATATTTTCCACACAAAAAAATCCTTACTAATCACAACAGTCCCTACTATAAGCCCATTTAAGCTCAATGAGACTACCACTCATTCCCATTGTAAATATTGTGCGCTTGAGTGCTGGGAGCACAGAGCTGCCACATAAGAAATTATGCGAAAATAAAAGGGAGTGGGAAAGTAGAAATAAATTACAAACGGCAGATCATTCAAAATGGCACAGGTAGTCATGGGAGGGAATTGCGAGACATCAGAAAGTGGTGTGATGTTTCAGTGGTGTTCTTTATTTTCTTTATTTATTATTTGTACTTATCACTCCCCCCCTTCCCTAGATGGTCACAGGATAGGTTACCCCCCCCAAAAAGGTTACAATTAAAACTAGTACAATTTAAATTGAAATCGTAAAATCAAACCACATTATCCCAATCACCCATCACACACGCCCCATTTTTAAATTGCACTTCTTGTAAGAATTTCTGTTTCCTAGCAACTAGAGTTAGTAGTCTGAAAACTGGGAAATGGAGATTTCTGCAATGGAACCGCTTGCTGGTTTGATGTCTGGGGTAGTTTTGTGATGGTTACACACAGAGCTGACCCTGCTATTAGTCAAATTGAGGCAACTGCCTCAGACAGTGTTTACTGGGAGATGAAGGGGAATGGCAACCCCCTGCCATTTCTTCTGAGCGTCCTAGCCATTCCGCTTCATAGGAAGACAGAACTGTGTGTGCCCTGCGGCCTGCTCTGTGCCCCCACAACCAGCCTGATTTCAGGTATGGTGGAAGACGGTGTCCCATCACCACAGTTAAAGTAAGAGTTGACTTCCAGTCCAGTCAGCTTCCATTTGTGGAATTGGGGTGTGGGGGCATAATTTTGTCCTCCACCTCAGGCAGCATAATGTCTTAGTGAAAACTGATACCCTCCAACATTTATCCGATGAAAATAGGGACATCCTATTCCACACCCTCCAACATTTCTCTGATGAAAATAAATGTCCCCTCCAATATTTCTCCAGTGAAAGTAGGGACATCCTACTACTCCACGCCCTCCAACATTTCTCCAAGGAAAATAGGGATGTCTTAAGGAAAAGGAGGATATTCCAGGATCAAATCAAAAACCAGGATGGCTTCTGTAAATCCAGGACTGTCCCTGGAAAATAGGGACACATAGAGGGTCTGGAATGAGAGTTCTTTGTTCTAATTAAAAAGTCTATTTTTGCATATATCCTGTATAGATAATATGAAAACATATTTGAAGATCTTACATTACATAAACTAGGGTTGCCATATTTCAAAAAGTGAAAATCCAGACACAAAAGTTGTTCAGCTTTTTTTGGCAAAGTTGTTGAGGATTTTACTTTGATAAAGTGGTAGAGGTCTTTTTTTAGTTTTGCCCAAAGTTGTTGAGCTTTTTTTGAGCTATATTTAAGGAAATTCACCAAAATCTAGACTTCCGACATGGGACATTGCAGTGATTTCCGCCTGGACACTGTTTCCGACTGCTGTATTCCGGCTATGTCTGGGAAGTTCTGGACGTATGGCATCCATACATAAACTTTAAGGATTTATTAAATGAAAAAACCACCAGAAGCGGTTTAGTCATGCTGACCACATGACCCGGAAAGCTGTCTGTGGACAAACGCCGGCTCCCTTGGCCAGAAAGTGAGTTGAGTGCTGCACCCCATAGTCACCTTTCACTGGACTTAACCGTCCAGGGGTCCTTTACCTTTTTTACCTTTTCCTTTTTTAGCTTGTAATTATATTTGAGGTGTGCGTCTGAGAGAGAGAGAGAGCAATGTAAAAATGGCATTTACATCATTGGAGAGAAGAACAGTATTATAGCCTATTTCTTGGTGGTTGTGGGTGATGCTGAGTTTTTGAATGGGCACTTCCTATCTTTTACTTTTCTGGGCTGCAGGTGTTCTTTGTTTCTATTTCAACTCTTCCTCAGACTTGTGGTTTGGGGGCAAAGCTTCTTTTGCTCTCAGTCTATATGAAAACCCATCTGAGCTGATAAACAGCTGAAGGATGTGGGGCACAAGGTGGTGAATTTTCCACTGAAGCTGGTTTGCACACATGCGGCCTTTTCTCAGCACCCTGCCCTTGGCTCCCTCCCTCTTCTGGTACATGCGTGCGTGCGCACATGCACACACCCTTACAGAACGATCTGGTAGATGCCAGTGATTCAGATGGGTGCATAGGCTTAATTGAAATGAAATAACCTATTTACCCAGCACACAGAACAGGAGATGAAGGAGCCGAAGGAGGGAAACTGTAACCTGCAGATAGAGATGATAAAAAGGGGCAGAAGGTTTGAGGAAGGAGATACAGATCAGGAGTTGAGTTTCAAGTGGAAAGAGGCAACCTTCATTTATTTATTTCCTTCATCATTAAGATGTCATTTGATGTGGCAAAGGGAGCAGCAGCAGCAGGAGCACGCTAGGCTAAAAAAATGTCCACACTGTCCTTGACCGAGAAATCTGGAAAGCAAGCTAATTGGAAGTGGCCATATGAAATGGTAATGTGGCACCCAGGTTCACTGAAGTACCCTGTCAGGCTGCCAACTGTTCTGTAGAGCAACGTGAGCCCTGAATGAGTCCTGTACTTGTTATAAGCTGAAATACGCTCTGATCAGGCATGTGTCAGTGTTTTCACACAGCCTGACGTTTAAGTCAGCTGGGCGTCATTTTAAAAAGTCAAATCTCAGTGCCAGGCGATGGGCCATTTCAGATTTGCTGCATCTAAATGAGCTCAGATTCACAAATGACCAATTATAGCAGAAGTTGTCCTCCCCATCACCACCCTGGTAAGCCACTGCAGCACTTTGCATTGTAAATTCCTGCAGTGTCAACGTGTCGCAATCGATTTGAACGTGACACCAGGAGGGTTAGGAAAACTGACCCATACAGTGTATTGTGTAGCTAACGTCTCATATAAACTGAGCTCTCCTGCTATGTGTGCAGAGTTAGCATGCTAACGCAATGCCTGCCTGGGCCACACATCCTTGGCATTATATGAACTCATCTGCAAACAAAGCAACCTGGTTTAAATGAGACATCAGTTGCTTGGAGTGCGTGCAGTAGCTTAGGACCAGCCCAGTGCCAATAGAAAATGTAGGGATCTGCAATGCTTGCACAATCACATCTCATAAAAGTTCTTGCAATGGCAATGGACGTACTAGCTGGGGGAAGTGCTGCATGTTCTCAGGAGCAAAATATTGTGGTTTGACTGCTGGGTAAACGCCATTTCATGCACAATGCTTGTGATTGCAATGGATATACTTGCTGGGATATTGAGGGCCGGCAACCATATTTCCCCAATGTCATCATCAGTTGAGGGCAGCCTATGTAGAGAACAGCTCAGCTGCACTGAAGTTAACTCCATTTGTATGTAATGGCTTCAGCACTTGTTGGATATGGGTTTGGGTGCTATTCTCAAAAGTAGCAACACAGCAAAATGAGTGATCTCTCCTACTTGGTGCAGCCCCACCCAATTTAGCATGATTATCTTCTACCAAATGTCTAGTTCCTTGTCATCGCAGAGGTGGGCAATTAGCCTTAATGCTGTTCTGCAACGAAAGTTGCTTGGCTTAACCTGGACCACTAGGTGGCAATACGGGATGCAGGACATCACAGGACAAGAGACTCTGCTACATTGGGAGAAAGGAACCATACCCAAAATCTCAGAATTCAGAGTGGCATTCTGCTACATTTGACTCAGAAGAGACCCACTAAAATTAATGACCATGACTAAGTTAGGCCCATTAATATCAGTAGGTTTACTCTGAGTAAAACTTAATTGAATCCTAATTTTTAATGCATTATAAAGCACTTAATTGCTTTAGGTGGAGGATTATCTTAATCACCACCACACACTTTCAGTAAATCTTCCATGTTTAGAAGCAGTGTGCCTCTGATTACCAGATACTCGGGGACACATAACAAGAGAAGGGACTCTTGCTTATGAGCTCCCCAGGGGAGATTTGCTGATTATTGTTGGAGACAGTGTCCTGGATTGCATGGGAATCCAATCTGATCTCCAAGGCAATGGAGGAATCAGTGCAGGCAGTACATAGCACCTTTTGATGCTCCAGTGCACTGAATCAGTATCTCAGAAGTGGGCACAAAATCCTATGCTATCAATATGCACGAATTGTTAAACTCCAAACAGGAGGGGGTTGTTCTGTGCCTCTGAATACTTTTCTTTGTCTTCTTCTTCTTCTTCTTCTTCTTCTTCTTCTTCTTCTTCTTCTTCTTCGCAGTGCCTTCTGAATTGTGCAGCTCCCTCCCGTGCATCATCTCAAGAGACTTAACTAGTGGAGAGACTCTCTCCCTTGGGGGAAAAGGTGATGCTCAGCATAAATAGATGTGAGGCAGTATGTATATTATTATGCTGGACAGCACCACGAGTCTGCAGAGCTTCTGCTGTGGGGGATATGTAGCACAGCTCTGTTCTGGAATGCAACTTTAAAAAGGTATATATATTTGTACTGACTTGACATCTGCTCCCTGTCCATAGGGAATCTTATCCGCTGGCATTACTGAGCATTCTCTTCATTTGGAGTAACTCTCTTTGCCAGGCATTTACAGCCCCCTTGTCACATCTGTTATATCAGGGCTGGGGCTTCGTTTCAGAGAGACATGTAGAGGAAGTTGGGAGAAATGGGTGCATGCTAGAAATCATGTCATGCATTTTGCAAATACTTATATTTCTTTAGATCCCTTTGGAATATGTAAAACTAATCCCAATTGAGTTCTCATTTATTTCAGTGGGAACGAATTCATGGTTAGTTTTGCATAGATTCTAAAGGGACCCAAGTGCAACTTACTTATCCTGGATCTAATCTTGAGCATTTTAAAGATTGGAGTTATATTTCTTGCAAATATCAGACACAGCATGTGCTGGCCTGAGGAGCATTAAATGTAAGAGAAATGCCACTCAATCCTAATCAGACTCTGCCCCTGAGTCAGCCAATCATGTCTCCCTGCTGGGTGCATATGGGGTAACAGTTGACCACCAGTGAGAGCAGGGCTTCTTTGGCAGAAACTCCAATTTCCTGGAATTCCCATGAGAGACTCACGCAACCTCTTCCCTGTTCTCTTTCCCTGGAAGCTTAAAACCTTTTCGAATTTCAGATTGCATTAGCTAACGGTTAAGTTTTGTCGATTGGTGACTGCTATTTCTAACACTCTTTAAGTTTGTTGCTGTTTGATTGCCTCTCTCTTTTTAAATTTTGTGCGTATTTTTTATTGTTGGTTCTGTTGTCGGTTGTTATCATTTGGTCCTGTTGTAAAATGCTGTGAAATCCTTTTTGATGAAATGCAGCATAAAAATATTTTTAATATAAAATAAATAGCATGCACGGTACACGTTTGTTGCATTCACTCTTTTCATTCTTATGCGTAGACATCAAAAAAAAATTTTTTAAATGACTTTGTTGAAAAATGAAATGTGCTAAGGGAAGAAGCCTAACCCCACCATAGAGCTGGCTGAGGAGCTGAGCTGAGGAGTGGCAGAGACAGAAGTTTGCTGGCAGAATGGCAATACATTGCTAGAAAGGCCCTGGCACACCAGTGAAGAGCACAGGTGTTCCACTGGTGGGAGTGGAAACAGGGCAAGTTGGACATAGGCACAGATATGCCACGTTTTCCCCAACCCATCCACAGAAATGGAGAAACTCCACAGCAGCTCCTGGGGCTGGTGCAATTAACCCCCTCTATTGTAGTTAATAGCAAAAAGCTTTTGACTGTGTCGACCACAGCAAACTATGGCAAGTTCTTAAAGAAATGGGAGTGCCTGATCACCTCATCCGTCTCCTGAGAAATCTCTATGTGGGACAAGAAGCTACAGTTAGAACTGGATATGGAGTAACTGATTGGTTCAAAATTGGGAAAGGAGTACGACAAGGCTGTATATTGTCTCCCTGCTTATTTAACTTATATGCAGAATTCATCATGCGAAAGGCTGGACTGGATGAAGCCCAAACCGGAATTAAGATTGCCGGAAGAAATATCAACAACCTCAGATATGCTGATGATACAACCTTGATGGCAGAAAGTGAGGAGGAATTAAAGAACCTTTTAATGAGGGTGAAAGAGGAGAGCGCAAAATATGGTCTGAAGCTCAACATCAAAAAAACTAAGATCATGGCCACTGGTCCCATCACCTCCTGGCAAATAGAAGGGGAAGAAATGGAGGCAGTGAGAGATTTCACTTTCTTGGGTTCCATGATCACTGCAGACGGTGACAGCACTCACGAAATTAGAAGACGCCTGCTTCTTGGGAGAAAAGCAATGACAAACCTAGACAGCATCTTAAAAAGCAAAGACATCACCTTGCCAACAAAGGTCCGTATAGTTAAAGCTATGGTTTTCCCAGTAGTAATGTACGGAAGTGAGAGCTGGACCATAAAGAAGGCTGATCGCCGAAGAATTGATGCTTTTGAATTATGGTGCTGGAGGAGACTCTTGAGAGTCCCATGGACTGCAAGAAGATCAAACCTATCCATTCTTAAAGAAATCAGCCCTGAGTGCTCACTAGAAGGACAGATCCTGAAGTTGAGGCTCCAGTACTTTGGCCACCTCATGAGAAGAGAAGACTCCCTAGAAAAGACCCTGATGTTGGGAAAGATTGAGGGCACAAGGAGAAGGGGACGACAGAAGATGAGATGGTTGGACAGTGTTCTCGAAGCTACTAACATGAGTTTGGCCAAACTGCGAGAGGCAGTGAAGGATAGGCGTGCCTGGCGTGCTCTGGTCCATGGGGTCACGAAGAGTCGGACACGACTGAACGACTGAACAACAACATTGTAGTTAATGGGAGGGAAGACGAACAGGCTGCCCCCATCTCCCGCACTGCCCGCAGCAATAATGGCATAGCAATGGATGTGGTTGATGACTCTACAAGCCAATCTCTGGAATGCCCCCCTGCTCTAGCACAGATGTAAATTAGGGTTGCTCTACTTAAGACCCTCTTATGAAGATCTAGAAGAGACAGGGACCAGCCAGGGCCCTTGAGAACCTCACAGACAACGAGCGCCAGAGACTGGTAGAGCCCAAACAGCAGTCGCTCCCTGGCTCTTGATTCTGGCTTCTGGGTGCCCAGCAGCCCCCTACCCCTCCCTCGCAGGCTACACCTCCAATTCCAAAATCTGTAAGGAGAATAAAAAGCAGATATTCAAATCGCCATTACAAATGTGCCACGGTCTACCTTACCATGCTGGGATGAGTCATAAGAATTTGATCCCCACTTCAGTAGAATGCAACTCTCTTACTAAATAGAAGATGCTTGTGCTTGGGTTTCATCAGATACATTCATTTCTGCCATTAGATGCTTCCGGTCCTGGCTACAGTGCAGCACAAAGTGCTTTGGGGGGCCTTACGGTTAACCCAGACAGAATACTTCCAGACACATAGAGCAGCTGCCATTGCTGTGTGTGGCTCTCTGGAAGTTGCAGAATTCCCATCAGCCCCAGCCAGCATGGCTGACAGTCAGAGTTCTTCGGTGGCCCACAGGTTTCTCAGCCCTGGCCTTAGACCATACATGAAGCTGCCTTATTTCTTGTCAGAACATTGGTCCATCTAGCCTAGCATCAGCAACTCTCCAGGGTGTCTGGCCAAGGTCCTTCCCAGCCTTGTTACCTGAGGTGCTTTGAACTGGAGACACCAAGGACTGCATCTGGGCCTGACTGCATGCAAAGCTCTTTGCTGCCAGCTGAACTCTGGTTCTTCCCCAAATTTGCTTCCATAGCAGAAGGAACTGCTGTCCTCCTTTCATCTCAGGAGCTCACAGGCCTTCACAAGCCCCAGAGCAGAAAGCTAAAACTGCTGTGAGGTGGGGCTAGTCCTGGCAATCAGTGCTCATTCCCCACAGTGAGGAGAAAGCAGAGCCCCTGAAACAGCAGTTCTGGCTTTCTTCAGGTGGAATAGCATTGACTAATCCCATCATGAAAGCATCCCACCCTTATCCAAGAAACCCTGGCATTTAACTAAGAGCTCTCCCCAAGGAAGAAACTGTCAGAGAGGCTCTGGTTCCTAGAGCGAGGACTTTGTTTTAGCTCCATCCTTGGTAGCAGCTCGGGGGAAGTCTGTGTTGGTGATGGAATACCATTCAAGGGGACTGGCCACTGCTTATTGCTGGAAGCTTCTGCCTCAACTGCTTGGATTTTGAAGCTAGAAGTCAGCCTGCTGAGGCTGTAGGAATGTCAGTGTATCAACTGCTTTGTGACAGTACGACAGTACATTGCTGGCTGGCTATACAAACTGGGGAAAGGAAATCTATCTGAGACCTCACTTTTTTTCTTCACCCCCATAGTTATTCTCACAATAGCACAAGTTGGAAATCTCAGGCAGAATAAACACATGGCTCTGTGACTGCAACAAATTTCTAGTTGGTCCTGGGAATGGAGTTGGACACACACGTATCTTTGTGGGAATTGGTCATCTGAATCCTTGAGGCCCAGACTGTGGGAACAGGTAGGTCCCTTTCAGTTCTCAGCCTTGCCATCACCCTTGGCTGTTTCTGATGGAGGCGTTGCTGACGACAGATGGAGCGGCATCATCCCAGCTGCATCCCTGCCCTTTAGGCCCACATGTCATCATAATCGCTGCTGCTGTCAAATGAACTGTTCCCAGGCCCAGCCTTGCAGTTCACCAAAGGTCTGGGGGAAGTTGTCGAACCTGAAGCAAAGAAATGAGGGCATTTCAGGTCAGCTGCCAAGAAGCAGAAGGAAAGAAGAAGCTCAGAAGGAAAAGATGCTGAGGGGAAAGCCGAGGTGCTTGGTGACCTAACTATCCAGCTGCGAGGCCTCTCTGGAGGTATTGCCGGGTAATGAGGGAGAAAACTATCGGCTTCTCAGGGTGAAGAGCTCTGGCCCCCATCCTTCTCTCTTTAGGCGATCTTGCTGTGCTTGACCATTGCTAGAGCCCTGCATTGTGGGCTGCAGTAATTGGCAGCCCTATATTTAGATGAGGATGTGTAGCACCCACAGCCCTTAACTGTCCCACAATAGGAATCCATTTTGTCTAAGCCACAGATGGCCACCTGGCAGCCTAGAGGTCAGACACCGCCCCCCAAAGCAATGCTATATGGCCCCTGTCAGCTCTACTGAATTTTAATCAAATGTCTGGCCATGGTTTCATGTGGAATATTTTTCTTTAACGTTGCATCTCTCTTTTGTATCTAACATGTAGGTACATTAGCAAACGTGTGTGTGTAACACAATGCCTGGCCACACATGCTCCATAACTGCAAAGCCTTAATTACCAGATGGTGTCAAATTCATTACAGAGAATGACCTCACTTTTGAAGGGATCAGTTTGTGCTCGTCTCTGATGTTCAGAGTAGATACAACCTTGTTTTATTTTGCGATGACCTTTGAATGTGCTAGCTGACTACCGGTAATTAAAGTTCCATTGATAACAATCCTACGCTTCACCTCCAAAGGAAGGCTCGTTTCCTGGATGGCTTTCCTGTTGCTCTGGTTTCTGGATGTTCTCATACCAGTCTGCGTCTCCAGAAGAGGTGCTGTCACTGTCTTCAGCTGCAGGTCCTGATGGAGAAAACCATGGACTTCATATAGCAGTGAGGAACTGGATCCAGCACAAGAAATCAGCAACAGCATCACAATTAGTATGTCCCCCCCCCGAAAGGTACAGAAAGGCTCTCACCTGCTTGTGGATAAGCCTCTGAGGTGGGGTGCTTGTTGTCCCCCTCCTCGTGCATAGCTGGCATTGCAAAATTGTAACGGGGAGGGTCTTCATCAGTCACTCGGTTTCGAAGAGAATCTGAAAGCAGGGGCCAAACAGACTTCACCATCAAGCTCCCAGATGCAGAGGAAGGGGAGAAGGAGGCTTCTTTCAAAACACGGGTAGGAGGGTCCACAAAATATTACTGACACACACACACACACACACACACACCACCACCACCACCACCACCACCACCACCACCACCAAATGACTTAGAAGCACAAGTTGATTTGTCAGGAAAGTAGGCTATTATATATGCTGTATTCAAACTGCACACCTCTGAACCCTCAAACTTGCAGATCCTTTAACCCTAAGTTCCCACAACTCTTAAAGTTTACAAGGTTTGCCCCTTGTGGCTTTTTGTGTCCCCCCCCCTTTCCAGGCACACCAAAAGGGGAAAATTCCTCCTCAGGTCTGCCTGGGTGCCTTCCTGCTCCCTCCTTCCCCAGCCCTCTCCTGCAGCCTCTCTGCCCTCTCTCCCAACCTTGCCCCAAATAGCTGGGAGGGGCTAGTTTAACCCATGGGCTGCCCCTGCAGAGCATTTTCTGCTCCCTACTCAGTCCCTACACAAACCCACTGATGGGAGTTTATTGGAGTGGGGGTGAAGAAACACACTGGACACATACTCAGCTTCCCAAATGCAACCCCAGTTATACCTAACAAACATTCAATTGCCTCTGAATGTGGATTGCGTGATAACCCAGGCGCATAGATGTGGGGCACAGAAGTCAAACTTGCATCTCTCAGTAGAAAACCTGCACTTAATCTGCTTTTAAAGTTTGCAATGGGAAAATCTTCGGGGACTAGGGAGGAAGGGAGTTAGGGAAATAGCAGGTGGGTGAAAAGGCACCATGGAACAGTAGTGATGGGGAAGGAAGTGTTTAAAGAGCCTAACTAAATATTAAAATAAAATGTGTGGCATGCAGTTTTGTCTGCATTTTCCCTTTAATACTGATCTAAGTCAGACTTCCGACACTGCTGCTAGTCATGCAGAGAGGTGTGTGTGAATACAGGTATATACTGGGATATATTGGGGGGGGGAGTGGATGGAATTTTGATTAGGAAAACAGCACAAAGGAAAGGGTTAAACATCCCCCAGTCCTGATCAAATCCTTTTGGCTCCCTTAAAGCAGAACCACAAAGGATCACTTGGGATTATCATGGATGTATAGCTTGACCCAAAGAACCTAGGAAGTTTCTGACAAGAGAGCAGTGTGTTCCTGGCAGTGGTGAGATGCTCACTGTAGAAGGTAGACAGTTGCACAGGTGGTTTGCTGCTGAAATCATAGTGTTCATAGTCGGAATCAGAGTCTTCACTAAGGGGTGTAGGCAGCACTGCCGTTGCTGAAAGGGAGAAAGAAACATGAGTCCACTCAGGGAGAACCAGCTAGTGGACTTCAGGGCAAAAGTCCAAGGTCAACTCAGAAGAGAAATGCAGCAGAACTGGCTTACCCTGGGCTGCACCCAACCTCCTCTATCTGCTACTGCCAGGGCTCTTGTGCCAGGGGATAGGTGGAGTTTTATTGTTGCACAACATAGGAATCCAACACAACAGTTGCACTAGTTGAAACTCACATCACGGCAGATTGCATGATCCATCGTGCAACAAAGCTGCCAGCAACCTGCTTATGAATTCTCCAGCATAATAGCATTTCACTGGCACAAAATATTTCAACCATTTTATCAGATGCATGAAATGCTATCTTTGCTTGGCAGAGTAGATAGATAGCTTGTAGATAGACGCAAACACAGAGAGGCACGAAGGAGAAATGTAACCAGTGAAATCAGAGGGAAACAAAATACAAAAAAATGACACTCTCAGACACTTACATTAAGTAACCATTCACAGAGCATCATTGATAATAAACACAAACGTCTTGGAATGGGTACTGGCATTTATACAATATTTAAAGTACTGAAAGCTAGATTTTCTAGCTGTAGGCTTTTTTTGGAGTTATATTATCTATTTAAATGTGTGTGGTTTTTTTTTTTTTAAAAAAAAACCAACAACAGCAACTATTTTTATGAAAATAAAATGGTTAAACTGAGAGGAATCCTGATCATAGCTGTCAACCTTTCCCTTTTTCCCAGTTATCAAAACAAACAGCATCACTGGTGGTGTGAGGCTGGTAATAACTGGGATTCACTAGCAAATACCAGCTCTGAGGTAGGGACTTTCCTCAGGAAAGCTGCCTGTTGTGATCCTGATAATTATAAAACACATCCAACCAGCAGCATTATTGGATAACTGCAGCAAAGAAGAGATTGGAATTGTTACTGCGTCTCAGTAGCCATTATGAGGCGGGATAATGCAGTGCTACCATTTCGCTCCTAGCAGCCCACCAAGGACAGCCTTATGGGCTGCAATGGGGAAATCTTCGGGGACTGTGGAGGGAGGGAGTTAGGGAAATATGGGTCTGGTAGATTCTGGCCCAAACCATCAAACATGGAAACTAGTAACTGCCAGGAAGACAGGAGAAAGAGCGAGAGAGAGCTAAAGAGACAGAGAAGGATAGGTGGTGGGTGGAATAAGGGAGATGCAAGTGATGCCAGCAAGCTATAACTTCCAATACCTTCTTCTTTGGGGAGGCTTGTGGGAACTTGCTGATAGTTGTTGCGTGTTCCAGTGGCTGAGACCTGCATGCTGTGATTTAGAAGGATGGGGGCAGCTGTTGAGGCACAGGGATTGGCACTATCTGCAACTGAAAACAGATATTTCATTCTGTAAGGCTCCCCTGCAAAGGGGCTTTGCACGAAGATAGGAGTTTGACTCCCGCTCTGACAACAGTGGAACTGGGGAGCCTGTGGCTTTCTAGAAGTTGTCGGACTACAACTCCCATCATCCGTGACCATTGGCTGGGCTGGGCTGATGGGAGGAGTCCAGCAACATCTTGAGGGCCACAGGTCCCTCATTCTTGGCCTATACAGGCTTCCCTTCCACTCCTCAGAGGGTGCTGAGGTGACATTCTCACAATCAACTTCCACACGGTAATCGTATGAGTAACTATTGCGTTATCCAGGGCAGGGGGAAACCAACACCCATGCTGCCAACTGAGCAGTGGAAAAGTGAAATATTCCTCCAACAGATGTGCTCTGTAAGAAAAGAATAGCATCTGCAAATATTTACTATGGAAAGAGATGATAGTTTGGAAAGGTCCAAAGGAAATATAGGCCCTCCATAGTAACTAAAGACAGGTCAGATATGACATATGGCAACCCATAACGGAGCAATGGTTTCAAACTACAAGAAAGAAGATTCCACCTAAACATTAGGAAGAACTTCCTGACAGTAAGAGCTGTTCGACAGTGGAATTTGCTGCCAAGGAGTGTGGTGGAGTCTCCTTCTTTGGAGGTCTTTAAGCAGAGGCTTGACAGCCACCTGTCAGGAATGCTTTGATGGTGTTTCCTGCTTGGCAGGGGGTTGGACTGGATGGCCCTTGTGGTCTCTTCCAACTCTATGATTCTATGATTCTATAAAAGGATTTTGCCGAATTTCCTTGCTTGCTCAACAACTTGGGGCAAAACATTTCACCCTGCTCTTTCTAGGCACAGTGAATTTTTAAGAGTGGGATTTCGCAGGAAAAGCTCTGAAGCAAACAGAAAAAAGGGTGTGGGTGTAGGTGCTCAGACACTGAGCCTTAAATTGCGGGCTGTGCCTGGAAAAAGCAGGGGAAAGTTAAGTGTCGATAAGCCCAAAGTTTCATGCCTGGGAAACATCATTCATTCATGTAAAAGAAGTAAACATGAAAGCATTTTCTGGTCACCATACATAGCAAAATGACAACAATAAAATCCAACTGCAAAAAACCCCCAGAAAACAAAGAAATAGTAATTAGACACAATTTCCATCTCATATTAAAAGCTTGGGGAAACAAAAGGGGTTTTGCCTGGCACTAAAAGGACAACAGAACAGGCACTAAGCGAGCTTCCTCAGAGACAGCGCCCCAGAAGTGGGGCACCACAACCAAGCAGGCCCCTCTCCCCTGTTTCAACCTGCCTCACCTCTGACAACAGGGGCACCTAGACAGGGCTGGCCCAATACCTTTTGGACCCTCGAACAGACCCCAAAATGGCACCCCCATCCCTGCCAAGGAAGAAGGAGTGAGGGAAGATTGGAAACAATTTGGGGTGGGGGTGGGGAGACAGATCAACGTTGGGATCTGCTGCTCCTGTGGATCCTGCCACCTGAGGCAGTTGCCTCACTTTACCTCATGGGCCAGACCTGCACCCAGAGGATGGCCTCTGAAGGACATTATAAGTGTGCACCAGCACTCTGAACTGTGTCTGGAAACAGACCTGGCATCAATGTGGCTTTTTAAAGCAATGTGGAGATATGTTCTGTTCACCTGGTTGCAGTTAGCAGCTTTGCGATTGTGTGTAGCACATAATTATTATTTTTTTTGCATGTCAATGTTTCAAAAGGGGGCCAAGAAGTAGGGATATGCTACTAAACTATAGGGACAAACGTCTGCCAAAATGACAGCCCGCAGGCTGGCTGAATGTGGCATCTTTAAAGCAAAAGAAATGAGTTTCCGACATGAATCCATATAACTAAATGCCCATAACAGGGGAGAAAATGAACACCTGGAGCCCCAAGAGATAGTGGCTCAATTGCACACTTTTCTCTGAGAGGCTTCTAAGTCTCATTTGCAATCAACCCTTATTCTTGAAATCTATCTGCACTCTCCTTCAGATTTCAGGAAGCATTATAGACTTGTTATAAAGGAGGCTTCTGGAAGTGGCAGGGATACACTGAGACTGAAAAACATTTGACAGCTCGTGACAGCTTCTTGGTGGCAATATGAATCCATGGCAGGGACATTTTGCAGCATTTCTGATTCCTGCCAGGAAGGGATCTGGCATCTGTTTCGAAGCCTTCCTATAGTAGCTGTCCAAAACACAGTGCTGTATATTCCGGCGTATAAGACGACTGGGCGTATAAGACGACCCCCAACTTTTCCAGTTAAAATATAGAGTTTGGGATATACTCGCCATATAAGAAATACGACCTGGCGTATAAGACAACCCCCAACATTTGAGAAGATTTTCCTGGGTTAAAAAGTAGTCTTATACGCAGGAATATACAGTATATTATATCCACTCCACCAAATTTCCCATAGCATTATTTATACGTAGGTTTCCTCCCTCTGTAGTGCTGGTGATGCCCAGCATACCAATGGTACCGTTTTCCCTTCGCCTGTGTCGCAAAACGGTGATAATTAGAGTCAGAATGGCCAAAAAAAGGAGAAGACCCAGGACGATGCAGAGAATTTGCAGTATCTGGTATGATGGTCTAACATCTAAGTTCTCAGGTGCAGTCCAACCTGCAAATGGAAACATTAGCAGTTGTGGGTGGGTGGTAAAGATGGACAATTTTAAAAGATGAAGAAGAAGAGGAGGAGGAGGAGGAGGAGGAGGAGGAGGAGGAGGAGGAGGAGGAAGAAGAAGTCAATTTCAGTTTCTCTCCATTTTCCCAGTTCAGTTCATCCCATGATTTTTTTTCCAAGTGGGCATTAAAATATATATACATTTTGTGCAAAAACATTCTCCTAATATAGCTATTTTTTGTACACATAGTGTCCTAATATGCATAGTGGATTTATGTTGCATTTGTGATGTCCTATTATGTCTTATTATGTTATTGTTATTTATTGTTTGTAAGGTGCTTTAGGATTCAATTGAATGAAAAGTGGAATAGAAATACAACCAGTCAATCAGTTTCCCTCAACAGAATGCATTTTGCATGCTATTTTCAATGAATAAGCACATTTTTGTATGTGTTCTTTGGTTTGCGAACCACATGGCAAAATTGAAAGCAGTGCAGATTTCAAAGGAGAGCTGTATTCTGATTTGCTAATTGGTTCAGGAAGTGTGAATTTGGAAAATCTGCATTAAATGCAAAATAAGCAAATCCTCACCCACCCACCCTATCCCGCCTATAATGTGTGGAAGGGAGAAGGGCGAGGAAGAGGGAAACAGCCTTCTAAGCTTGTGTTTGATTTTGTGCCATTTCTGTGCTTTCTTTGTTCTTATACCATAAATGTGTTGCTGGTGCTGTTGTCATGAGTTTGGGAAGGGGGGAGTAGGCTGTATGCCAAGACCCTTCTAATGTCTGGGCCCCCTTCTAATTCCTGGAATAGCCAGGCTTGCTTCCTGGTGAGGTAATGGGCCACTAAGGAAACAACAGGAGTGGATCTGGGTGCCCCCCTTCAACTCACAAGTAGTTAGAAAGACAAAGGCCAGAGCTGAGAGTGGAGTTATGTGTGCTGGAAGCTGGAAGCAAGGCAGCCGGCTGGGAAGGCAGAGCATCAGAGCCATGCCTGATTTCTCCAGGAATCCAAGGCTGCAGCTATGAGAGAAGCAAGGCTTTATGGGGGTGTCAATGCTGTGAACCCCTCCATTGCAGGCTCTGGTTGTAAATAAGTGCAAATAAACCATAAACCTTATTAACTCTCCAGTCTCCGCTGTACCTCATTCCAAAGGAAACACGAATCCTGAGTAAGTGCCTGGAACCCCTGGAATCTTGCACCACTCAAGAAATTGGGGTGGCATGTAACATTATCACAATGATTATGATTATGACTATTAAATTTATTAACCCTAAGGTCCCAGGGCAGGTTACAACGTTAAAGCACAACACAATATTAAAGCCAGTCTAAAACAACTTAGTAGCATGGCATCACTGTGGGTGAAGACTAGTCTTACTATGGTTTCAGTTACCCAGCTGTGCATACAGTCCCTATGTCACCTAGAGGACATAGACAAGGGCTATATAAAGATAACAGCAGGTGTGGTGTGGAGTGTTTAGAGGATGGGTGTTTGTTCATATGCGTACTGATCACACAGGCAAACAAGACCAAAGAAGCTGAGATCATGGTTTTATGCTACCTCCTTTTGAAACGCATGAGCACAGACTGGAGATGTGATACTGTCTGCAGGAGAAAGTGCCTTGAGGCTTGAACTTACGTGGACTGGTCAGGTGGGAGAGTGGAGTTACCACTTCTGTCGCTTGTGTGTTTGCAGGGCCCGCCAAACCCCGTGAGCCTGAAATCCAGAAAAGAGCACAGAAGAGTAAAGAACCAGCAACACCTAAGGACCGTATTAGTTTTTGGGTTAGAGAGCAGGAGACAGAGAAAGAGGGTCTAGACTGCATCTTCTCAGGATCCTGGGTGGGTGAGAAGGGACCCACAGCTCCTGCTTTTTCCTCTTAGTCCCCCCCCCCCGCATAGTTTTTATGATTCTGTTTTATTGTATTTTAATCATAGATTTCAAGCAAATCAGCAGCAGCACAGGGAGAGCCAAAGACCCTCCCTCATTTGCAGATACCTTTGTATTGAGCTCAGGCAGACTAAGCAGCCTGTGCTGGTTTCATGTCAGCACCCGGGAGCCATGCAGATCAGCAGGAAACAGTGTTGGGTAAAGCACATCGCAGGCTTGGGGTAAAACAGAGACAACTGGAAGCTCCTTTAGACTGTGATACATGTTGTGACAGCGGCTTCTGCACCATCAAACGAGTTACCTAGCTACTCTGCAACGCAACCAGGGCATTTTCAGGTGGTGGTGGGGTCTGTTGCCCAGTGACATCTCAATCACCCCGCTTCAAGGAAGTCAAACAGCATCATGGCATGAAGTCCCTGCTGAAGCAGGGAAACCAGAAGGGACCCCTTGCTTGGACCCTGTGGCTACTATCTGTATTGGGCTGGCATGGCATAGATTTCAACCACTCCTCTTTCTATGCAAATCACTGCAAATTGTGGTGAAATGAATTCAATAATGGAAAAATGAGAAACCAAGAAAACTGAAATTGACAGATCCTGCTACAGTAGAACCTTGGTTGTCGAACCTAATCCATTTTGGAAGATGGTTCGACTTCTGAAATGTTCAACAACCAAGGAGCTAAAGGCTGTTGGAAATTTCCACTGAGAAAATTGAAAAACACGTAGCGGAAGCCATTCGGCTTCCGAGGCGTGTTCAAAAACAGAAGCATTTACTTCCAGGTCTTCAGCGTACAGATTCCAAAGCATTCGGCTTCCGAGACACTCGAAAACCGAGGTTCCACTCTATTGCTATGTGTTGTTCACTCATCTCAGCAATTGTCACCAGCCTGCTGCTGTAAAGGGTTTAATGGTGTGCCTAGTTAAGCTCTAATTATCACTCGGTGAGATTTCTGCACCTGATTGCTATTCAGCTCCCACCTTACCATTTTTATTCTTTATATGCCTACCAATTAGGTTTTTATTTTATGCATCCAATGAAGAGGGCCCGAGTTTATGAAAGGTTACGCCATAATAAATTTGCTAGTCATTAAGGTGCCTCATGGAAGCACTTGGGTCATTTTTTAGACTGGCAGCAAACGGGGAACAAATAGCTCAGTTCACCAACATGATCGGCTATGCCTGCAGGGGGAAGAATCCCAGGCTCCAGGTGGGATTTCTGTCTCCGTTTCAGCTAGTGATCTTTACTCTGGAATGCTTTTAGGCATGTGATCTATTCTTGGCTTCACCTTCTGCAGACAGTCCACATGTGAGAATGTGTTAAATGGATATTAATGTCTGGCAAGGCAAAAATGCAGGCAATCTTGAAGGGAAGTGGTGGTAGGAAAGCTCCAGGCAGATGGTGGTGAGGAATATTAATGGACAATCACTTGTCCCTAGGGATCTTGTAACACCAGAACAGGACATCCAGGGAAACTGAATGTTGAAAGATTCAGGGCAGACTGCACCCCAAAAGCGGTCCTTCTTCACGCAGCACATAGTTAAAACTATGGAACTTGCTCCCACGGGAGGCAGTGATGGCCACCAACTTGGAGGCTTTGAAAGAGGATTAGACAAATTCACAGAGTTTATCAATGATGCCTATGTTCTGCCATTGGCCTGATCCAGCAGGATCTTCTGATGTTCATATCTGCCTATTTCAGTTGCTCTTGGTTTCTCTTTCCCCCCAGACTTAAGTTCAGGACTTGGTCGGAGAATGGCATCGCAAAATTGAATTCCCAAAGAGGGTGGCATTTTGGTTCACATGGCAGATGACATAGCTTTGCCTTTAAACGCCAACTGAATCAGAGTTCTCCCCTGTCCTTACCTGTTCCTACCATTAACTACCTCTGCACCAGAGAGAGGGAGAGAAAAAGAGAAGGCATACTGGAGATGCCAGTTAAGGGCAATTACCATTGCAGATCACACCAGCAGCTGCAAACTGGGCAGCACACACATTGCTGTTGTTGTAGAGCCAGGTGCAGCTGGCGAGCGACTTTTCTGTTCCAAAGCAGTCATAGTACATCTTGCCCGTCAGCGTATGGTTGAAAGGCACTCTCGGGTCTGAGGCCTTCTCGTTGCAGTTCAGTGAGTGACAGAGCACATCAGCCTCATTCTGGTACCAGTTACCATCACACACAGTGTTCCAGGTGCCCCGGTAATAAACCTCCACTCGGCCGGCACAAGCATCTAGTCCTTCTGACAGCCGCCACTCCTGGTGCTCTGCGGAGGTGATGGGAGTGAGGGAGAGAAACAGAATCAGCAAAGATAAAACAGCCAGGGAAATGCCGCTCTTATGCTGTAATACGCTGCTACATTATCAGCACCAGTGATTTCCTTTTCTTGTAGGCCAGAGCTATATCTGTTCCATGGAAGGCATTTTCATGTGTGATGCTAAGAACTGTAGTAGAGCAGTTTCCTGTACTTGAGGATTGAGATTGCCACGCTGATCAGAACATGTCTCTCTTCTGTTTGCCAGATCATAACATTCAAGCTACTAACATGAGTTTGGCCAAACTGCGAGAGGCAGTGAAGGATAGGCGTGCCTGGTGTGCTCTGGTCCATGGGGTCACGAAGAGTCGGACACGACTGAACGACTGAACAACAACAACAACATTCAGAAACAATGGACCAAACAGAGGCTAAGTGTGGGATGTATAACACTGGTGCAGTCAATCACAACATTCCTAGAGTGTACACAAGGGGCCTTGGTCCTCCAGCTAGTTTCCTGTGCCTGGAGGAGGATCACTTCCTTTGTGTGACCAGAGGTGGGAGTGGCCTTACCTGAAAGTGCACAGGTCTGTGCCATTCTCCTCTCTCTTCCCACCAGGACTCCGAGGATGCAACATCTCAGGAGATGCTCTCTTGGCTTCCAGCCAAGAGAGGCCCACATGGAGCCTTTTTCCCTTAAGGAGAATCTCCACATGTAAATACATTTAATCTAAGCTAGCCTGCCTTTCTGAGACTGTAGAAGCTTGAAATGACTGTGAGTAAAACCTTTATACTTTTATAAGCTTATGTGTCGTGTATTTTCTTTTAAGAGGGAACCAGGGGAAATATGTGCCAGGATCTGCCTTATTCTAGAAGTTCATAGGAACTTAAACGCCACGCTTTGCTGCGCTTTATTGGGGATGAGAAACTCTGCTAGTTTGGAGCTTGTTAGCACAAGCTGGGATAGGAAATATTAATCAATATTCCCTCATCCACATTCCCTCTCATCTCCCACAAAGGGTTTTGAGGCCCAGAACTGCGTATTTTGTGTATTTTTAAAGGATTGCTTTGGATTGTGATTTTTGGCAGAGTAGAATTTTTCTGTTTGTACTTCCTGGTAAGCACATGGTCTTTTGTTCTCCATTGTGCTGTGAAAGGGGGATTAGCGACCCCTCCCCTCCCTCAGAGCTCACAGACCTCAGAGGCAGTGAAGATTAGTTTGCATTTTGAGATTTTTAAGTTTTGATTTTTGAATTTTAACCATTTTTGGGAATTTTTGAAATTTTTGAAAATTTTTCAATTTTTGAGGATTAAGATGGCAAGCTCAGGATTTGATAGTGAAGCAAGATCAAGCTTTATGCTGCTGAATGATCGTAACTTTGTGCAATGGAAGCAGCGCCTTTTAGTGCATCTTGGTGCAAAACAAGTGCTTAAAGCGGTGAAAGATCCCAAACCTGATTTTGCTGATTTAACCAAGAAAGCAGATTGGGAAAGGCAAGATGCAGAAGCTAAACACATAATTTTGAGCAGTTTGAAAGATGAGCGTTTATCTCTGATTGACTATGAAAGTGATGCATCTCAGATTCTAAAGGATATTGAGAGGGTTTATGCACAATCATCAGAGAACTCTTATAGACATTTATTGGATAAACTGCTGAAGTTAAAGATGAATTCCAGAGAACAATTTACAGGGCATTTTAAGGACTTTAATGAAATTGTTCAAAGGATTGCCCTAACTCCCAGAGCTTTTGATGATGCAACCAAAGTGACTTTTATGCTAGCATCATTGGGACCAGAATTTGCTTCATTTAAGAGTATAATGGATCACACAAGAGATTTGACTTTTAATGAACTAGCAAATCACTTAAGAGAGGAATGCAGAGATTACCTTGATTCTCCACAAAGGAATCCAAGGAAAATGGACACAAGTTATGTTTCTAAACAATTTCCCAAGTCTAAGGAAGTGTCCAAAGATATAATATGCCATAACTGCAATTTAAAAGGGCACATTGCAAGGAGTTGCCAGAAGCCCAAGAATAAGTCCCGCCCCTTTCAACCAAAAGGTGAAAAGAAGGGGGGTCACGAGCGTACATTTCTACTGCAAGAAAAGAGTTTAAATGTGCAAAGAAATGAAAGGAAAAGTGACCAATTTATTTTAGATTCGGGAGCCACAAGCCATTTTGCGCATAAACGAGAATATTTCAGAGAAATTAATGATAGTGAATGGACTGAAATCCAGATTGCTGATGGAAATGTTCTAAAATCACAAGGTGCAGGTTCAATGCGTTTGAAATTCAAGGTGAACAATGAATCTCTTGAAACAACTGTGCCTAACGTTCAATATGTCCCAGAATTGAATTGTAACTTGCTTAGTGTGTCTGCTTTAGACAAGAAAGGTTTCAAGGTTACATTTGCCAATGGAAAATGCAATGTAACGAAAAATGGTGAGGTTTATGCTCAAGGGAAACTAATCAATGGTGTTTATGAGATTAACGTTTCAGAAAACCAATCAGCACAAGTGGCCCAATCCAAGCAGAAGCATGAAGCAGATCTGGAGCTCTGGCATCGAAGACTGGGTCACCGGGATATCAGAGTCATCCAGGGACTGCAGAATGGAGATCTTGTGAGAGGTCTACAGGTAAACAAAAGTAGCACACCCACACCAAAATGTGTAACTTGTGTAAGTGAAAAAGGAGTCAAACCTTCTTTCCCACGTTGTGCAGAAAAGAGAAGCACAAAAGTTCTGGACATTGTGTACACTGATTTAGCTGGACCTATGAATATACCTTCTTTAGGAGGAAATAGGTATATTCTTATCTTTTTGGATGATTATTCAAAGTTTTGTGTGGGATACCTTCTCAAAGAGAAGAGTGAAACAGTGGAATTGTTCAAGCAATACGTAAGCATGGTCAAGAACAAATTCCGGCGAGCACCCACCACCCTAATGTCTGATAATGGTGGGGAGTTTTGCTCACGTGAAATGGAAGCCTTCATGGCTCAGGAAGGCATAGCACATGTGACCACAGTTAGCTACACACCTCAACAGAACTCTATTGCTGAGAGGAAATTTAGGTCCATCCTAGAGATGACAAGGTGTATGCTAAAAGGATCCAACTTGTCAAAGAAACTTTGGGGCGAGGCAGCAAATACTGCGATTTATATACAGAATAGGCTGCCAACAAAAGGCACAGAGCGCACGCCATTTGAACTTTGGCATGGAAGAGCCCCAAATTTGTCACACATACGTGTATTTGGAAGTATGTGCTATTACCACGTGCCCAAGGAGCACAGACACAAACTTGACTCCAGAGCAAAGCCTGGTATCCTAGTTGGATATGCCTCTGGAGGAAAAGGCTACAGAGTTTTGGACTTGCAAACAGGGAAAACAAGTTCACATCACGTGATTCATTTTGATGAGAATGAAAAGGCTGACACAAGGAACACAGCAATTGACTGTTCCAATGAGCCAGCAACAGAGGAGTTTGTAAGTTTTCCTTTTGAAGCCATACCAGAAACTAATCCACCTCCTAGTATTGTACCTCCTAGTGTTGTAGCACCCCCTACAGATGACACCCCAGAAGACGCGGAGGACCAGATGTCAGAAGGCTCCAGAGACGAAGAGGACCCGTATGCAGGGATGCCGCCATTGGAAGGAGATGAGGAAGCTGATGCGGTTCAACAAGAGCCAGAGGTCAGACGTTCCTCCAGGTCCAACAGAGGCGTTCCACCACTACGACTGTCCTACTTTGCAGGGTCGGCGCCACCACAGGAACCTTCCACGTGGGAACAGGTTCAACGGTTGCCAGCTGCTGAGGCCAGTCTCTGGAAGCAAGCCGCGCAGGAAGAGATGGATGCACTGCATCGCAACAAGACCTGGACCCTGACAGAGCTACCTCCTGGTAAGAAGGCAATTGGGTCCAAGTGGGTGTTCAAGCTTAAGAAGGGGTCAGAAGGGGAGGTGCAACGCTACAAAGCTAGGCTTGTAGCACAAGGATTTTCACAACAGTATGGCGAAGATTATGATCAAGTATTTGCGCCTACAGTGCGATACAGCAGTGTTAGATTACTTCTAAGTATTGCAGCATCTAAAGGCCTATCAGTCCGTCATGTCGACATAGCAACAGCTTTTCTTCATGGGACGATTTCTGAACAGATTTATATGAAGCAGCCCAAAGGCTTTATCAAGCAAAATGAGGCACATCTTGTATGTAAACTTCAGAAAGGAATTTACGGTTTGAAACAAGCTGCAAGAGCATGGAACCAGAAATTACATGAAATGCTGGTTCAGCTTGGGTACAAGCAGTCGACAGCTGACAAGTGCCTGTACACTAAGAACAGAAATGGACAATTCTCTTACATTCTGGCTTTTGTCGATGATTTATTAATATCAACGTCCAATGACAGAGACTATAAAGACATAGTCAGACATCTCAACAAAGAGGTGGAAGTAAAGGAATTGGGACTTGTCCAGTATTACTTGGGAATTCAAATTGAGAGAGAAGAAGACGGCTCATTTCTTCTCAGCCAGAAGCAGAAGATAATAGAACTGATAGAAAGTATGCAGATGCAAGGTGCACACCCTGTCGCGACACCCATGGCCACAGATTTTCTAAAGAATCAACAAGATTCGAAGCTGCTGCCAGACAACAGCGAATACAGGTCAGCGATTGGTAAACTTTTGTATTTGGTTACTACCAGCAGACCTGACATAGCAAGTGCAGTGGGGATCCTAAGCAGAAAAGTGAGTTCTCCCACTGAACATGACTTGGGTGGGGTCAAGAGGGTGGTGCGTTACCTCAAGGGTACAATGAATTGTAAATTAAAATTGCCAGCTGTAAGGGACCCTAAGTTGGTTGGGTACAGTGATGCAGATTGGGCTGGGGATAAGGCGGATTACAAATCCACAAGTGGTTATGTTTTTATGTTTGGAAATGCACCTATCATTTGGGGCAGTTATAAACAGAAATGTGTAGCCTTATCGTCCACAGAAAGTGAATATATTTCAGCTTCGGAAGCATGCAGAGAGATCATCTGGCTGGATCAACTCCTGACAGATTTTGGTTTGCCGAGAAAAGGACCTGTCAGCTTGATGGAGGACAATCAAGGCTGCCTGCAACTAGCGCAAACCGAAAAGTTCCTTGCACGTTCAAAACACATTGGGGTCAGGTATCACTTCATTCGCCAGATGATCCAAGATGGACTAGTAGAAATGTCCTACTGTAATACTCAGGAGATGACTGCGGACATTCTCACGAAACCCTTGCCACGAGAGAGTTTCCAGAACCTGCGTGTCAAGCTGGGACTCTGGGTGGTTGAATAAAGTTGTTTTATGTTTGTTAAATGTTGTTCAGACTGAGAAGGGGTTTGTGGGATGTATAACACTGGTGCAGTCAATCACAACATTCCTAGAGTGTACACAAGGGGCCTTGGTCCTCCAGCTAGTTTCCTGTGCCTGGAGGAGGATCACTTCCTTTGTGTGACCAGAGGTGGGAGTGGCCTTACCTGAAAGTGCACAGGTCTGTGCCATTCTCCTCTCTCTTCCCACCAGGACTCCGAGGATGCAACATCTCAGGAGATGCTCTCTTGGCTTCCAGCCAAGAGAGGCCCACATGGAGCCTTTTTCCCTTAAGGAGAATCTCCACATGTAAATACATTTAATCTAAGCTAGCCTGCCTTTCTGAGACTGTAGAAGCTTGAAATGACTGTGAGTAAAACCTTTATACTTTTATAAGCTTATGTGTCGTGTATTTTCTTTTAAGAGGGAACCAGGGGAAATATGTGCCAGGATCTGCCTTATTCTAGAAGTTCATAGGAACTTAAACGCCACGCTTTGCTGCGCTTTATTGGGGATGAGAAACTCTGCTAGTTTGGAGCTTGTTAGCACAAGCTGGGATAGGAAATATTAATCAATATTCCCTCATCCACATTCCCTCTCATCTCCCACACTAAGGACATGGTAGGATGCCCATTTGGTTTCAAGGTTGTCGTCTTCCATTTTCTGTCCCACAGTAATAAATGCCGTTTCCCCTCCTTCGTTTTCTTATGATATTTTAAAAAATGAGCTCCCATCCAAAGCGGGGGGTGGGGAGCTTTTTGACGTTTCGATTCAGCAATGAAGACGTCAAATGCTACCATGTGTCTCAAAGTCACTTTAGGTGTCATGTGTGAAAACTGCGGGGATGTGCTTACCATAACTTATGCTAATGTGCTTTCTGGGAAACATTCCAAGAGAAGATTCCATGGGAGGTGTGGAGGTCAGCGCAGGAGATCTCCCCATTCTTGCTAAGTGCCCCCCACCCTGGTTTGCAGCCCAGGCATTGGGAGGAACAGGGCTACATGTTTTTCAAGGGAGCTACATTCAGTACACATGGATGTCAAAACACTTGCACTACTTGCTTAGGCTTGGGACTTTTTCAGAGACATAAAGTTTGTTTCACAGTTAATTATGGAAAAAGATAAAGACAGTCCTCCTGATGTCTCCAGCTGCCCCACAGAAAAGTGAAGGGCTGGAGGGACCTTTGGCCTGATCCAGCAGGGCTCTGTCTTGTATATTTCTATTGATCTCTATTAAAAACAAAAAACAAAACTGAACCTTACAGGGAGCTGACATTTCTCTTAAGATGGTACTGAGCTACAACCGATAAATATGTGTCTATCTTTGAGGAATAGATTTCTGCTTGATCTTTCCTTTTAGCTCTGCACAAGAGATGCACTTCTGTCACACGGCTGTCAGAAAATATATGCACGGGACATGAAATTTAAAGCAGGGGTGTCCCAGTGTCCACATGCAGTTACCACTAGGCCAGAAACATCATTTTATCTGGTACTGGGAATTCCTTTCTGTATTAGTTCTTGGCTGTTCCACCAGGCTCGGAATACAGACAAAAAGGATAAAGGATTGGAAATGCCCTGGCTGCTTCTTCTGACATGTTTTAATGAGGTGGGTGGAAAGACTTCTGCTTCCCCTTGTCCTCCGTTACATGTCTTGAAATGGAGGGAAGGAAAGCAAGGATGTGAAGCAACTTCTACGCTGTCTCCTCCCACCTCCACCAATACTTCCACATTTGGTGGAGTCTCCAAGTATTAGCATGGCAATGTGAGTCTGGTCATTAAGGCCTGATCATGGGATAATGAGAGTTTGTCTCCTCCAGGATTTGTCCCAGGATAAAGGGACCCAGGTGGCGCTGTGAGTTAAACCACAGAGCCTAGGGCTTGCTGATCAGAAGGTCGGCGGTTCAAATCCCTGCGACGGGGTGAGCTCCCGTTGCTCGGTCCCAGCTCCTGCCCACCTAGCAGTTCGAAAGCACGTCAAAGTGCAAGTAGATAAATAGGAACCGCTCTGGCGGGAAGGTAAACGGTGTTTCCGTGTGCTGCTCTGGTTCGCCAGAAGCAGCTTTGTCATGCTGGCCACATGACCTGAAAGCTGTACGCCGGCTCCCTCGGCCAATAAAGCAAGATGACCGCCGCAACCCCAGAGTCGGACACGACTGGACCTAATGGTCAGGGGTCCCTTTACCTTTACCTCCTCCAGGATTAGGAAATGGGGCAGTTCTTTGGGTTGTCTGTATGAGTAGACACATGTATGAGTGCACATGTGCACACACAGAGAGAGAGGAAAATATCTGTGCTGACCTGAACATATTACACCGGCATCTTCCTTGTGTCCGCAGTCATGGTTCCTCTCGAATGGACAGTCCCACAAAAAAGACTCATTCCCCAAGCACTTCACTTCATCCAAATAGATGGGGCCTGTCCCCTTCTGGAAATGAGAGGCAATAGGAGCCTGAAGAGCCCAGCCGCAATGCAGTTGCCGGCACACAACTCCAGCATCAGCCAGGTCCCAGTTGTCATCACATATGGTGCCCCAGGTACCGTTGTATTCAACCTCCACCCTGCCAGAACAGTTGCTTCTTCCATCCACCAAACGTAGCTTCCGTGTTTCTGCAGGAAAGATGCACAGAAGTGTTGGATCAGAAGTCACACAGTGGGAGAACAAAGAAATAGAAGGATGGATGGGTGGATAGATAGGTATCTACATTTACAGATCTAAATTTAATATAGTACGACTTGCTAAAACAGCAAGGCAAAGAAAGCCCATACATTCCAAAGCTCCCAACATCCTGATGTTACTTGGGAAATTCAGATATGGCATGTATAAACACATGTATGAAGCTGATGTGTTGAGTTGGTTCATGCATGCATGTCCATCACTTGATGACTCACATGTAGGAATGGTCCTCCCAGATATATCCATGGTTTTATCTTACTAAACATTTACACGAGTTCAACAACTTTTGGCTGCAAAATGTAAGTTCCCCACCCTCTCCTCTCCCCATGCAGCCCCACCCAAATCTGCTCTGGGTTTCCCCCCAACTTGGGGGTGCATGGGGAAAGGAGAGGGTGGGGGAAGTTACACTGCACAGCTAAAAGCTGTTGCATTAGCATTACTGTTTAGTTGGACACCTCCCACAGATACAACTTTCATATCCCCTCATTTCCCCTCGCTTTGCAATGAGAGCTTCCCTCCGACCAAACTGAATCAGTTTGTCATATTCAACTGCCAATTATTCAGGCCCAATTTACACATGCAGCAGAATGAGATTGGGGTGTGTGTGTGTGTGTGTGTGTCAGGTGGTTGCATGGACTGTAGTTCAGTCTGCATGTATTAAAAGAAGAAGAAGAAAAAGCAACAATACCAAAGCAAGTACTTACTGATAGAAAATCAGTGCAAAGGGTGAAATTCTGGACTTAGAACAATTCTCCTCAGTTTGCTTTGTGCAGGAAGTTAAAAGCAGAAGTGTGGGAAAGCCGTCAAGAGTGGTATCCCCACCTGCAATTTGAGGATTCTACCAACTCATTCTGTTGCATAGGTAGACGCAGCCACATTGCTAAGTAATCAAGGTCTGGTGCGCAGATGCAGCAGAATAAGGTAGCAGAATTCTGGAGGGGCAAGGGGGATTGTACCACCTCAGACAGTAGGTAGAAGGATGGCGTTTTTGTTTGCTCTTCCATGTACCAAATTTCCTGCAAGTAAAACAACAGCAACAACTAGCTCATCAGGGAGAAATGTCTCAGCCCCACCCTCTGCTGTGCCACTTCCCTGACTGCAGAGTGTTCGGGTTTGGGATTTCTTTTATATACATATTGAAAAATATGGTTCTCCCACCTGCGGTATGAAATGATACAGCTTACTCTACCACCTCAGGACGCTGCCAGCTCATTGCCACATCATTGTGCTCTACACGTACAGCAGGCCCAAGTTATGAGAAATCAAGTGATAGAATTGCATGTAGGAATGTTACCCACCCTTTGATGTTTCCGATTCTGTAGCTAATGAGATAACCAGAATCCAACAGTTGGGGAAGTACAGACTGGTCCACCCACTTTTTTTTTCCTATCTGAGAGGCATTCTCAGTATAGCATGGCGAAAAGGAAAGCTGTAGCTCAGCGGAAAAGCATCTGCTTTGCACTCAGAACTTCCCTAGGTTCAATCTCTGGCATCTCCAGGTAGGACTGGGAATTATCCCCCTGCCTGAAATTCTGGAGAGATGCTGCCGGTCAGTGTAGACAGTACTGAACTAGATGGAACAGCAGCCTTACTGTGTATAAGACTGCCTCCTCTGCTCCTATGTTCCTAAGGCATCTCAGCCTGAGGCTGTCTGGAGGAGAGGCTATTTGTTTCCTTCAGAGCTGTGCACACAGATACATCTTTCCTCCTTCAGTCATGATTCATGAAACCAGCATGGGAGAAAAGTATGTGTGGGTTGAACACTCATAAAAAGTACTATTGGCTGCCCTGGACTCTGTACTGTATTCAGAGATTTACAGTATTTCCAGGATTAAAACACACACACACACACACACACACACACACACACACAGAGAGAGAGAGAGAGAGAGAGAGAGAGAGAGAGAGAGAGAGAGAGAGAGATAACCCCAAAGCTCACAACTGTCAGTGGGGCCTCAGTATGGTATAGGCTCACTGAAGACAGTGACAATATTGATCCTGCCAAAAGAGCCAATCCTGGCTTATGTTGCTACAGAAATTGCCTGAGATTCAGCCAATGAGTTCAGGATAGGGGGTTCATATGCCTTTTTTTTTACAGTCCTCCATCTGAAGGGCTGTCAGATGAGAGTCCCCAACTTGGTGGCCTTCAGATATTTTGGACTACAGGGATGGTCCATGGTCAAGAGTGATGGGAGCTGCAGTCATGCAACATCTGAAGGGCACCAGGTTGGAGAAAGACAGTCCTCTGTTTGGCTGAGTCCTCTACATGAAGTGCTGTCTGATTTAAAAGAATCATAAGAAGGGAAAGTGGGGGGGGGGGCTTGAGGTGGCCCCTCAGCAGTTAAAGCCCCTGGATACCAGAAACGCACCTCGCCTGGTCACAATCTTCCCCACAACGCTGAGATGTTTTATTTCTCTTTAGATTACACCAGCTGTGTCTAATTTTGCGCCCCTACAGATGAATTAACATATGCAAATATTAGGCAGATTTGCATCCTCTCTCTTTTTTAATGATGAATAAGTGACTCCCCCAGTCCAGGAAGTGGGTGCTAAAGAAAAAACAACAACGCCAACCTCAACTCCGCTCTATCCGTGGGATGGGTGCAACACAATTTGCCACCCACACAACTTCCTGCCCCTTTGATGAAAATGTCACTGAGGTGAGTGCACACGGAGCTCAGGTAACCTCAAAAACCAGCGATGAGGTAAGCTCTGCTCCCTGGGAGGAATCCCAGCAGGTGGGGGCTGGCTTGGGCCATTTTTGCACAACTTGGAGACTATTGTAAGTTGACCGCCCCATCCCGCCTCTGCCCTGTATGCAAGCAGGCTAATGGGAACTGAATGAAAGATCACCCAGACTCCAAAACAAAAGATGCACAATTGTGTCTTAGGATGGTGTCTACTCTGAACCGTATGCGTTCCATCATCTCCCAAGAAGTGGGGTGAAAGATGTGCTTATCAAAATCTGTACATTCTCATGTCCTTATCTTAGTGAAGAAGCCAATCCACTCTGAATATCATTCCTGCAGTTCTTGATAGATTAGCCCTTCAGGATATCATGCTTGCTCTTCATATGTAAGTTAAGGTGTCTGTCATTTGCAGCAGAGTTAACATGCCGCCATGAGATGTATTGTGTCTGGTTAATAAGTCTGTGCTTTTTGTGAACCTGACACCACGGGCAGATGCAAGGATGTATGTACAGAAACCCTATTCCTAATACTATGCCCATCAAAATATAAATCAAATTGTTTACTTCCCAATTACCTGGCCCTTCTCTAAGCAATCCATTGCTTATTATTTTTCCTTGATGTACCTGTTCTTGCCGACTTGGCAATTAGACTATCCATTGCTTTGCCCATCAATATCTGATTCAGTCCCTTCAAATACTAGTTAAGATTCAAAAGCACTTGCTTTGGATCAGGGCAGTGTTTCGTAACCAGCAAGGAATAGAACTGGCACACTTATAGCCTGGGGAATAGAGAGGCTGGAAAGTGGAGAGGCATAGCTCTCTCAAGAGGGGTCTCTCAGTGCAAACTGTCAAAAGGTGAAAACAAAATAAAATAAAAAAATTCCTTCCAGTAGCACCTTAGAGACCAACTAAGTTTGTTCTTGGTATGAGCTTTCGTGTGCATGCACACTTCTTCAGATACCAAAAGGTGTCAAAAGGTGAGTTACCTTTCTGGTTATCCCCCATCAAAGCAATCACAATTAAGAGAGTTAATATGGATAGACAATGAGCGACCTACAGGGAATTGCTGGACTTTGCAGGGGGCAAACCCAGACTGAAACCTATGGAGGTTTGCCTATGGCAAAGCCATGTTACGGATTGGTTACAATACCACCAGATATATGATAGGTTTAAAGTGGACCCCCAAAAAATGGGGTTTTGGACCAAAGCTCACAATTTGAAAAAGAACTGTTACAAAATAAGGATAAACATCTGTCTAAAATATATAACTTCTTATTAGAATGGGAAACAAAAGACGAGCTAGTTAAAGCATCAATGACACACTGGGCAATAGATATAGGACACACTATAGACCTAAACCTCTAGGAGAAACTTTGGAAAAGTGATCTGAAATGTACTGCGTGTTATTTGCTGAAAGAGAATTATTTGAAAATGATTCATAAATGGTATTTAACACCAAGTAGGTTGGCTAAGATGTATAAAGCAGAATTAGATACGTACTGGAAATGTAAAGAAATGGGAGGAACATTTTTTCTTTTGTGGTGGACATGCAGAAAGGTGAAAGAATATTGGGAAATTATATATAATGAGCTGGAAAATGTTTAAATTTACCTTCTCCCAAAAACCAGAGTCCTTTTCGTTGGGAATAACCCATACAGAAATTCCCAGGTGCCAGAAAAGTTTGTATATGTATGCAACAACAGCGGCCCGTGTTTTGTTGGCCCCAAAATGGAAAGTGACCGAGGTCCCTTGTAAAGAGGATTGGCAACTTAAGATGTTAGAATAGGCAGAACTTGCAGGTTTAACCAACAGAATGAGAGAGCAAGAAGAGCATATATTTAAAGAAATGTGGAAAATAATTGTACACAGCTGAAAACGGTGGCAGCATTAAAATAATTTCAACAGAGTAAATAATATTTGATTGATGTAAAAGCAGAAAATGGATTTGAATGGTTATAGCAAAATATGTAGGAAACTATGATATGTAATATGAACCATGGAAGGAGAAGAAGAGAAGTAATTGGATATTTCAAAATTTGTAAAATTTTCAGGAGTCAGCAAACTTTTTCTGCAGGTGGCTGGTCTACTGTCCCTCAGACCTTGTGGGGGGCCAGACTATATATATTTTTTGGGGGGTGAACGAATTCCTATGCCCCACAAATAACCCAGAGATGCATTTTAAATAAAAGGACGCATTATACTCATGTAAAAACATGCTGATTCCCGGACCATCCGCAGGCCGGATTGAGAAGGTGATTAGTTTGCCTACCCATGGTTTAATTTGTTACATAGAAAAATGAAAATTCAATACAAATTATATCTTTTAAAAAAACACTGTCAAAAGGTGAGTTGAAGGAGGTGATTGACAGTTGATCCTGTGTTCACCATGTCATCAACCACACCAAATTGGATCTGCCCAGCACCTGACACTCAGCTGGTACTGAATGAATATACAGTAATAGTAGTAAAAATTGCCTTACGAACCAGCCACGTGGAAACACACCACAGATATAAAAGGGCTTAGCATTCGTATTCTTACCTGGCTCTGGAGTTGGGCTGCCTTCAGTGCTGTTTCCAATGGCAGGAGACCCGGTTGGCTTTGCCTGGACTGAAACAGAAACGGACAAGATTTGGAAGTGAATAATCACAGGTGTCTGATTCCAAGACTCCAGCACAAAAAGCGCACATCATCCTGGGGTGGGGTGGGGTGGGGGGGAGAGCCATGGAGCAACCCCCTAGGTGATTTGAAGTGCCTCTGTTGAATATGATTAAGTGCTAGTTAGAATTCGTATGATTGGTAAATACTTCTTGAGAGATCAAACTGTGCAGCTGGAATATTTTTGGAGGCTCTTTTCTAGCTGGAGAGCTAGCTTTAGGGATGGACAAAGGCAAGCTATCCATTTCAATGTCATTCAATTCCTACTTTTTTTCAAATCTTAAGTTCAGTTTACCGCACTTCCACATCAGTATGTGAATTATCCCACCCCCACCCCCTCCAGGCCTCATGAGAATTTGTCAGCACTTTTGTGTTCATTTCACCTGATATAGACACTTCTGTGTGTAATTTTGCCTAATATACATGTTGTTGCAAGCACTTACCCCCTAATATAATGCATTTTTGTATATTATTTTCACTGATATATGCATTTCGCCTTATATAGACATTTTTGTACACCCTTTTCAGTTGAAGAACCGCATTGCAAATTTTGAGAAATGTGAATTTCAAAGGATGGCTGTGTTTCAGTTTGAAGCAACTTTCTGCCCTATTTCTATTCCCTCAATTGATACTGATTAAATGTATAGTAGTTGTAAAAATGGCCTTATGAAACAGCCCTGGAGAAACTACCAAAGATATAAAAGGGTTTAGGTGTTCAGTACGTAATACAGTGGTACCTCAGTTTACAAACTTAATCCGTTCCAGAAGTCCGTTCTTAAACCAAAACCGTTCTTAAACAGAGGTGCACTTTCCCTAATGAGGCCTCCCGCCGCCGGTGCCTTTCCACCGTTCAGATTCCGTTCTTAGACCGAGGTAAAGTTCGCAAACTGGGAAACTACTTCTGGTTTTGTGGAGTTTGTAAACCGAATTGTTCATAAACAGGACTGTTCTTAAACCGAGGTACCACTGTATCTCTTTCTATAAATATCAAAAGTTCAGTATCTTCTTGCATTCAACAAGCATATAAAACCCATAGGGATAAAAGACAATGCTACCAAAATGCAGTTCCTTATGGAAACTGCACATAAACTGTTGGTTCCAAAAATCAATCTTAAAAGTAGAGATTGCAGAGTTAAAATACAGTCTCAGTGGAATCTAATTTTTGATATATTTTTCTTTTCATTTTTTTCTGGAAATTTAGTTTTTTTAAGTACCTTAAGTGATCATATTTGCATTAATAAATGAAGTTTTCCATTTAAATGAAACTGCATTATAAATGCAAATTTATTCTTCACTATTCAAATCCTTGATATTTATTCCGGCGGATTTGAAGCCAGCATCATGTTATTTTATTTTGTCTGTTGCTGAAAATAAGAAAATATTTTGTAAAACAATATTTGCAGTTTACACCAGCCCTGAATTACATGAAACGTGAAATAACAACATTAAGCAAATCGGCATTGCGAAACTCAAGCGCAAACAGCATATCAAGTCCATCGGTGAAATTATGAGATCTGTATCAAATGCAGCTTTTAGAGCCAGTCTTCAATTTCATGCACCACCACCACAAAATTGAGTCTCACAATTTGAGGAATATTTAAAATGTTATAGAACATCTATTAATATTTACAACTCAGTTACCCAAGATGCCTTTTCCTTTTGTGACATTTTGGCCATTGGCAATGAGAATGCCACAAAAATGGCACCACATCTGTTTAAACCTCTGATTTGATGAATGATTTCTATATTCTTCACAAAATGTAGATGGATGGTATCATAAGCTGCTTCTCGACAGGCAATTCTCAACACTATATGTTCATTGCTCTTTGTCTACATGCAGAATTGCAGCAGTGTTTCCACACTTGCAGAAGTTTTGTGTTTTGTGCGTGTTGAACTTCACGCGATGTCCTTCCACATGTTTACAAGGTTCCTTCCCACAATTGCTGAGGAAACAAGGACTGATCATAAAAAGATTACTATGTTGTCTGGACACCCTGTAAAAACTGTGAATTAATGACACATGACAATTCCAAAACAAATACCTTGTCTCGAAGCAGCTATAGTCAGCTTTTGGTTGTCCAAGCAGATGCCCTTGGAATGCAGGGTGAGATGTATTGGCTCTGTGTGTGTGTGTGTGCGTGCGTGCGTGCGTGCACATGCACATGTGCGCAGAGATGGATGAAAGATTTATCCATTTACAGTATTTAAAAATTAAATGTGTGTGTACACACACACACACATGTATGCTCAGCTGAATTGTACCCTTTTCTTCCCCAGCCACAGGACTATGTCACATCCACTTATGTGGATGGAACATTAGGTGATGTTCACATGCAAAACTGTGACACTCCTAGCAGATAGGCAAGTCCGTTGCAATTCTGCACAGAGCTTTCAGTGGAAGAGTAATGAATGAATAGTATTAGGAACTGTCCATCTGGAAGGAACCTACATCGTGTGGACCACCCCACCACTGCTGTAAAATATGAGTGAACAAGGTATAGCAAATCCACAACGAACACCTCATCTGGAAGCAGTAATAGACAGCATCGCTTTTCTGTATAAACCAGCGACGAGGGTGATTTGGGGGTTGGGTTATGTATTAAGTTAAGCTAAGTCAGGAGTTTAACACTCCTGTTTTCAAGACGTTCTGGGGCAAATGCCCTTCTCCTCCCAGTCAAAGTGCAGAGAACCCAAAAGGTGCAGCAGATCGATAAGAATCAGCTTATTTTCTTTGGTGTTTGGGTCCAGCAGAATTAGAATGGTTAAGTTGTGCCCAAGGGAGGAGCAAACAGAAGTCGGGGTGTGACAATATAGACTACCCACCCAAACAGCATCACATACTTGGCAAACCAACCACTCTCAAAATGTAGAAATCAGCTCTAATACACAAGCAGTACCTGCAGATATATAACAGGTAATTTTTTACTTATCAGATTTTCTGCAGGGAGACGAAATCCAGATCAATTTTTTTTTAATAAAAAAAAAAGTTTGGCTAGCACTTTGATAATGACATTGCATGGATGCTGAAAAAACTTGTGGGCATGAGTACCACCAATTTCGCAATAAACTCCCATCTGAAAAAATCCCAATTTTCAAATACAAACCCACAGATGAAACTGCAAGGAGAAATGCAAGCTAAACAACAAGATTCTCCTCGTGTTGATATCTTTTACTTTAAACTTTTGCTAATGAAGCCAGCCGTAGACCAAATTTCACAAGGACAGGTCATTTGATTCTAAGCTTATGGCAAGTTTTACCCCCTATTTGTGTGAATAACAAATCCAACTATTCAGGTGCCACCACGCCTGCATAGTAATCAATCACTCTAGGTCACAATGGAAATTAATTTTCTATGTGGTTAACTGTTGAACTCATAGCCCGCCCCCGCCCCCCAATGACCTGAAGAGTGTTTAAAATGACTGACATGAACTGAGTGACATTCTTATAGAATATTAATATATGTATGGATCGGCTGATGGTGGATTTCGCTTCACTGCTGCATAGACAGAATAAGAAATAAGAACAATACCTTTTCAGAACACAGGTCAGTTTTATGAATTTACTAGTGAATTGAAGCCCATTGAAATAACGGGCCCTAGCCTGGCAGCACACGCGCGCGCCTTGCGGGGCGGGGGGCACAGCCGCGGCTCCTCACTCTCCCCCCCCCCGCTCGGACCGCGCAGGGCGCCGACGCCGGGCCGGCCATCTTGGAGCCGGGCAGGAAGAGGCGGCTGCGCTCCTGCCGCCGCAGAGGGAGGAGGCTGAGCGCGGGGAAACCGGGGAGCCCCCCAACCCCGGACGCCCCCTCGGAGGCCGGCACCGCCGCGCGCGCCCAGCTCCCTTGTCGGCTCCCTGCGCGGTCCGAGTGGGGGGACCCGAGGCGCGGAGGCGCCCGGCGGCAGCGGCCGGGGCGAGGAGGTTGCGGGGCAGCGTCGGCGGCGTTGGGCCCCCGGGGCAGCCGCGGCCTGCTTGGTCCCGGCTGTTGGCGCTGGGCTCGCTCGGCCTGTGCCTACCACCGCCGTCGCTGCTCCTCTTTCCCCGGCCGCTGGCAGGCGAGCGAGAGTCCCGCGTCGGGCGGAGCTCCTTGCCGGGCAGGCTCCTCGCGGCGGCCAGGGGAGCTCCAGAACCGCCGCCGCCACCAGCCGAGGCCAAGAGTGTCCGGGCCGGGCGGGGGCCTCGGCAGTCTCGGAGGCGGTGGCAGCGGGTGAGCGCAGGCGGACAGGGGCACCCCGGCAGCGCGCTCAGCTCCATGCGAGGCAGCGGCAGTGAGGCAACTGACGACGCGCATGCGCCGCCGCCTCTCGGACACGCCCCCCCTCTCCAATCCCTGCTCCAATCCCTGTGTCAGTGGGGCGCATGCCCAGTTGCAAATTCCACTGACACACGGATGGTGGATGCAGGGACATAGGCAAATTATTATATAGGATAATGTACCATAACCTGTTTGAATCAGTAGCTCCTGTTGCAATTGACCAACCACTGCTACTGATTACACAGAAGATCTTTGTGTGAATCATCCCACACGTCTTTTTGTCCATGCAAACTCCACTAAGATGAACTGAAACTGTACAGTAGCAATGGCAATCACCTAGATTCAAGGAGGCCAATCCACGTAATGGAATATGCGCCTACACACAAGTATCAACTTCATCCTGGTGGTCCAAAATACCACTGTAGGAAGGACCTGCATCCCGTATCCCAGACTGCAGGACAAGTGCTTCTGCTCCATATGCATCGTAAGCACTTCCGTCTCAAATGTCTCTGATCACGTAAGGACCACTGATGTGACTGCAACTTGCATGGTCGCTCCACATGCTGCTCTAGTAGTGTCTGGGCAGTTCATCACTGATGCCATGCTATGCCCAACAGGAAGCCATCAGAGGCACAAGTTGCAAGAAGGCAATGTCTATTTAAAATTGCAGCGGGCTTTGATGACCAAGAATTGCTTCTGAGTAGGGAGATGGGCAAATATGTCAATTTCAGTTTCTCACTTTTCCAGTCTTAAGCTCACTTCCCAACATTTCTACAGGAGTTTATGATTTTTTTAAAAAAAGTCTTCATTAAAATCCATCAGCATTTGAGTATAGTTTATAGTGAAATGTGACCTCGACAGTCTTTTCTGATATGCTGTTATTATTAGTACATGAAATCTGGGATACAGCTCATAGAATTGTAAGCTTGGAAAGCATCCCAAAGAACATCTTCTTGCAGAGATCACCTGGCCCCTACAATGCAGCTGTCCCATACGGGGATTGAACTTGAAACCTTGGCATTATCAGCACCATGCCCTCACCGATGGAGCTACTGGTAGGTAGATCAATATTTTTACAATGCTTTCTGGGGTAGAAAATGAGGTGCCGATACCCAAATATTCATGGTGCCATGGATGCCGGAACAAAATAGCTGTCATGGCCAGCAAAAAAGGAGATGGTGATACTGCCATAGAAATCCCTGTTTTAAAATATATCTGCTGTAAGAAGCAGTGAATTGGACTTGTTTTTCTTGTGATGTTGATTCTTTTTCTTGCTTCTTTATTATTTTTTCAGTGATGTTTTTCTAGAGAAAGAGGTGCCGGAACTCACCCTGAACGCCTCCCCTGTTCTCTTAGAATGGCAATGGCGCCCACCTGAGAGGTGCTGCGACTGAGTTCCGGCAAGTTCTGGCTGAGAAAAAGCCCTGATTTTTTTCACTGCAAAATAAAATCCAATAATAATTTAAAAAAAAAAAAATGAAAGAAAGTCAGATACAAAGTCAATGGAGAAATAAAGCTTACCCTACTGTTTGTTCTGACTCTCTGCTCAGCAGGTGTATTAGCAGAGGATGTTGGTTTCCTGGGAGATCACATAATTGGGCAAGTTCAGTATCAACGTTTTACAAAATCATCATTAAAAATGAGTCAAAAATGCACAAATGATGAAAAGATCAGTGGGACTGATCTGCTGCAAACATATATCACTGAAGAGATGCTGTACCCCTTTTGTCACATCACCGACTATTGCTATTCCCCTGTCAATTGATTCAAAGCAAGTAGATTGGATAATTGAGCTTCAGATAATGAGAGATGTGCTGTATGTGCACCTTTGCTACCATCTTTCCCCCTTTTTAAGACACCGTCTTATAATTTGTTTTCCTCAAAAAAACACAGGGTGGCTTATTTTCGGGGGGATGTCTTATTTTTATTACGTCAGTATGGTATGGTACAGCCTCCCCCTGTGGCGGCACCACGGCTTACTTTTGGGGTACGTCTTACTTCTCACAAAGGTAAAAAAAACCCTGCCATGGCTTACTTTATGACTACGTATTAAAAAGGGGGAAACAGGGTAGATATGTGCTGTCAAACACCGAAGGAAACAACAGGATAGGAAGGAAGGAAACCTTTTATTATTCTCTCCTTATTTTACTTCCTCTTTTAAAAATAATAATAATCCCGCTCTTCTAAAATGATTCATAGCAGCTTGCAACTAACTCACTACAAACAATGAAACAATCAAAATCACACAGCAAAACCAAAACTGCACATCTGCAGAAACAGAAAGATGCAAATCAGTACACTGTAATCAAAGCAGCAAAAAACACAAGAAAGCAGGAACAAATCGGTAAGTGTACACACCATACAGCCAAAGCACACTGCTACATTGTACCACTCACAGTGCGACAATTCCCAGCACCCTTATCAAATTATAGTTCCCAGGAAGGAAGCTACGTGCTTTAAATGTTTGGTGTGTATGGAGGCAAAGGCAGGATTCACTGACCACAAAGCCTCCTTCAAGCACTAAGTTTTAACCTGGAGTCTGAAGACTTTGTTGCCTGTGCCAGGTAGTGTCATGGGGAGGGAGTGTCATAAGGCTGGCACCACTACTCAAAAGTCCCTGCTCCTGGTGGAGACCCACTGAACTTGATGGGAGCGCATGGTGCGGCACCTCAGAGGTTGAACCAATTGCACAAATGTGTTACTCTCTAATTTATGTAGTAAGGAAACATAAATGAAATGTAGCACACACACAAAATGCAATCCGTGGAATTAATAAAAAAATTGTCAGCTTTGTGCAAATGTTGTATGATCGTTGTATTAACGATTGGTTCCCAGTTGAATTCACGTACTGTTTGTAGGCAGGCATTTGGATAGCCTTATTGAAAACAGGTGAAATCTAACAAGTCTCTTATGCAGTTTTGGTCCCAGATTATTATAGACCAAGCTCTCAGTGAAATACTGACTCAAAAATACTTTCAGAATTAACTTGGTATCTCTTGACTGATCACTTCCTTGCACCACTGTGGGGTAATGGTTTGAATGTCTGCCTAGGGGACTGGAGTTCAAATTCCCACTCAGCCGTGGAGTTCGCTGGGTGGCTTTGAGCCTGTCACTATCCCTCAGCCTTCCCACCACAGGGCTGTTGTGAGGACAAAATGAGGAGAGGGAGAGCCATGTATGCCCCCTTGAGCTCCTTGCAGCAAAGGTGCAATGGAAATGCAACAAACAAATAAATAATAAACAATATCAATGTGGACAAGAACGGTCTTCTGAGGGAGGAAAGGGGAGGGATTTCCTTATGACAACAAATTTTGTGAGGGGGCGACCTGCGGCCTTCAGGATTTTTCCACTTCCCTTTCTTGTGTTAGAATCATAGAGTTGGAAGGGACCATGAGGGTCATCTAGCCCAACATGGGGCTCAAACTCATGACCCTGAGATTAAGAGTCTCTTGCTCTACCGACTGAGCTATCCCAGGTTATTGCTGGGCACCTATTCCCATTTACCAATAACTTCTGGGGAGCACCACACTGACGACCTGGGCGGCAGCAGAAGAATTAAATATTGGCGCAAAATCAACTATAGCTAAAAAGATCAACCTCTATTTTATTTGAGATGCATATAAAGCATTTGAATAGATTATAACATGGTAATTCTGTCCGTATTTATTTGGACATTGAGTCTTAATGTTTGGGTCTAATGTGGCTTTCTCTTGAGCAAGTGTGCTTAGGATTGCAGCCTAAGGTAAATTATCTGGTGTGTAGCCCAATCCTGTAAATTCTTACTGAGAACCTTCCCTCCCACTTTTTCCAAAGTATGTTTGGAAACATAAGACTGCCGCTTTGCAAATAGAGCAGATAGTGTTCTGCATTACAGAGGACACCAATCTATTTCAAGGTAACCACTATTTAAAGGGCTGTCGAGTCCAAGTCTGTTTTAACGATAATTAGTCATAATAAAGGAGAGGGGGGGACGGGACTTGCTCATCCCCAGTCAGCACCTGGGCAACAGACTGAGCAGGCACTCACAGGTCACTTGAACATAGCCTTCCCCACTATGGTGAGATGTATTGTCCTTCTATTTAAATTACTATAATTCTTTCTAAATTTGCATTGATGCACATAAATTAGCATGTGCAAATTCTGCACACATCTATGCCCTCTTACTTGGCAATGCATGTGCTTATTTGATTTGCAATTTTCACTGATGCTCACTGAGCTAGAATTATTCAAATTGTTTTCGGTGACAAAGCAGTAAGCAAAATGGCCGAGGATGTTCCATTAACCTTCATGCTCCCATTAAAGTCAATGTCTATCACAATTAGACAGGAGCAGGGGATATAATAAAATGTAATCTCTTTATACGCTGATAATGCGGCTATTCCATCTCTGATCCAGTTGTATCTCTTCATAAAACCCTACAGATTATCCCAAGTTACAGCCTTCATCACCCAGGGCATAAAATCAATGAGCAGAAATAGAGATTATTGGGCATTAAATATATCTGCTCGCCATACATATCCATGTAAGCAAAATTGCAATTTTTATTCATTCCTTGGAAATTTATTCTCATAAAATACTTAGGATTAAAAATATAAGCAGACTTGTCAGTGAACGATATGAACCGAGTAAATAAAACAATAAAAAGCCCACAAACGAAAAGAAAAACCACAGGTGGTTAGGAAGGATCACTGTAATTAAAATAAATGTTGTCTCAAAATTAAGTTCTCAATGAATACTATACCAATATTAATCTTGATAGAAAATTTTGGAATTATTTGTCTAAAATAATTTATACTGGTAGGGGAGAAAAATCTCAGTGAAGGAAAGAAAATGATTGACTAGGAGATGAAGTGTGTGTGTGTGTGTGTGTGTGTGTAATTACAACTCTGATTCTTTTCATTAATATATTTTCAAAATGAGAGCAGAAGACTGGACAGCTATTCCATTGCAAGCTCCGTCATGAATGCTGAATAAGAGCAGATTAGCCTCCATTACAGATAAACCAATTCTTTGGCTAGCAGTGTGAACTCAAGACAAACAGAATCATTTTAAGCTCCATAATCCCCTCATTTGCATCCATGCTTTATAGTACAAACTTTAATTGGCATGAATAGTATAAGAATAGAATGTTACTGGGAGCATCAAAGCCTTTTTACAGTGTAATCCAATACATTTCTGCCCAGAAGTAAGAACCTACTGACTTCAATGGACCATACTCCCGGGTAAGTGTGAAGAGGATTGCCGCCTTAAAATCATTATTTTCCTTCCTCTGCTTCTAATTATGTTTTACAACAAGAACTCCAACCAATGAATCAAAGCCCTCCTCTCTTCTATTTTTCCCACAACACTTTTTGCATGAAATAGATAAAAGAAAAGCTTTATTAGGCAGCACACACATTGGGGTGTTATTTAATTCAGAATATTAAAATAATTTTATGTTATAAAAATGCTTTTCCTAACACAATTTGGAGTTGGAGGTTGCAAGGGAAATCTACTCTTATCGTTATAAGAATAGCCACTCGTTTTATGTTTGTTCCAGTTTGAAAGACACGATCTTTCAAGCTTTCATATACAGGAACAACTAGCTTCTGTAATCTTGGGTGCCATTCAACTCTCCAGATAGTGATCCAAAAATCAGAACAATATTTGGATGCGCAACCTAACCCCCTCATTGGTAGTTAAGAACAAACTAGATGTAGTCCCACTGTGTGTGTGTGTGTGTGTGTGTGTGTGTGTGTGTGTGTGTGTGTGTGTGTCTGGGGATGCAATGCTGGGGCGTGTGGTTAAACACTATCCATGGCATTTTCCTGATTTAATTCCCCCCCCCCACACACACACATTGACTATTAACTGCAGGGGGGAAATATAAGTACCTGTAGGTCTAAGAGCAGCTACCGTATGTGTGTGGTTTAGATCAGGAAAATAGCCCTGGAAGGGCATTTAAGGTAACTAACAAAATAAATGAATCAGGAGATCGGACATGGATTTAATCTGTTTTGGCCCTCAGAAACTTCAAAACTGGCACATTTGGTCAGACATCATAATGGACAGCAAAGAATTAGCTACTCCCAGGTGAGATGAACTTCTTTTCGTTTTCGTAATAATTATCTAGGACAGCATAATAATGTGGTTACTCTTTCTCAATGAGATATCAGCATCCATTAACTGAATATTTTAAATAATACATACATTGATCTTAAAAATGAAATGAATTAAATAAAAGATAGCCATCGCTCAAGAAAAAAGTCCTAGCAAATGGAGAAAGTGCTTCAAGAAACCATGAAAACACAAGATCAACCCCAGTCGGTCAGACACTGGACCATCAAGTCTAAAAGAGCCAATCTTCTACAATGTTTGGGCTTTTTGTTCTGATCTGAGCAACAGCTGACACTGAAAGGAAAAGGCTTTCATCATCCTTGGTCACTTATCCACCTGTTTCTCTTCTTATTAGCCATCTATTTTAGTAATGGGTGCCATCTAAACCTCCTCTGCTGCAAAAATAACCTGCAGGCGGACAAGGCAGGGAGGAAGAAATAACACTTTCTGTTTTGGTGTGTCTTGTTCTTGAACATCCTAGGCCAGAATGGAGGCCTCTTTCTTCTGTTTTCCGAAGAACCATCCTTGGGTGATACAGGAGCGGGATGCTGCTGGAGGGTAACAAAATGTTAAGATGGATCAAATCCCATCAGCAAAATTTCAGTTTGGGAGGGTGTTTCCCCTTTGGGGTTAATAGATTAGATCTCTAGCTGTTGTAAATAAAACAAGTAGTCAGTTCTGAAACAGTCAAATCAAGGACAGTCAGGATGTCTACAGTCAGGATGTGGAATTTGCTGCCAAGGAGTGTGGTGGAGTCTCCTCCTTTGGAGGTCTTTAAGCAGAGGCTTGACAGCCATCTGTCAAGAATGTTTTGACGGTGTTCCTGCTTGGCAGGGGGTTGGACTGGATGGCCCTTGTGGTCTCTTCTAACTCTATGATTCTATGATTCTATACTCAAGGAACTTTTGGTCTGATTAAGAATGACGACACCTGAAGCCTTCTCTCGTTGCCAAGATCAATGGAAAGGTCAGGCACCAAAGGCCTGATGGATCCAAAGTCTAAGGTCAGGAATCCAAACACTTGAAAAATGACAGTTAACCATATTAAACTGAAGAACTCAAAGCACCTGGCAATAAAAACAGACTCTGATATATTGTGACCATGCACATTGGCCGACAGACAACCTTCCAGGCTGCTGATTCAGTTTCTCCAGCAGTGAGTAGGCTACTGCCTGCAATTGTTTGCACCAAAAGGAGGGCTTGGCTTCAGAAATCAGGTCACTGTGTCTGCCTGCCCGCTGCACACTTGGGTATTATTCTGTATAAGCCACTTAAGTCCAAGCAACAGGGCACCACCGCTGCTTTCCTACAGCCTAAGAGAACTCATTGTTACAACTGGGTTATTTTAGGCTAAACGGTTTTTGTCTCTCTCCCCACCCCCTCTCCTGGAAGGCTGTACCCTGGGGGGCTTATGCCATTTTAGTCTCACTCTCTTTCATTCTAACCTGACTGTCTCTCTGCTATAGCCTATCAGCTTTCTTTCAACATAAAGCAGCATCTTTTCAGAACGGGAAGTAAATGGCCTCGGCACAGTATGGATTCTCCCCAACCCTGAAGCGCTTCGATGTTTATCATCATCTAGCATCACATGGTCTGAATTAATTACCCCAGTTCCCATTTCTGAAGATTTATCCCACTGAATAAAGCCAGACTGCTTCCACTATGATAGGAACATAATCATGTTCTTTTAGGTTAAATCGTACCGATTTACCTGCCTCGTATTTTCAAAAGCGAAATCGCAACCACAAAGTAAGATCTGATCCCATATGGCCTTACACGCACGGAAGCTGCCAGGCACGCCGCTCCTATCAAGATAAACTCACAGCGTTTGGAACCTATTACAGCTCATCTGCAAATCCCTTTTCACTGATGTGCTACAGATCAGCCAGAGGGCAAGATTCCCTGGCACACCAGAAGGAGGGAAATACTATTATCTTGTTCACCCTGACTGAAACTTGTTCCTAGTAAAGGTTTACTGCCGTCCCAAAAGCATTGGCTGCACGTCCTTAGAAAAGCCCGATTTCCATAATCCACCAAAGAATGAATCATGTGGCCAGAGGTCAGGCCCCTGGCAGATCTAAATTGGCAGAGCTTGACTGCTGCTTACTTTGCTGTACAAAAACAAACCGGTAAAATGTGAGACAGGAGGAACCTTGAAACAAACAAAGCATCAGGGATGGCAATTGTTTGCCGTTTCAAAATGCTCCAGATCTCTTTGAATCTCTCGGCTCCTGGACTAAACAGGCAAGCAGGATAAAATGTACGGTGCCAGTTCAGACGGCGGAGAAGGGATGCCTTTTCTCTATTGCTCTGCCATGTAAAAAAACTATTGAAGGTTGAAAAGAAACTCATCGGAGAGAATATTTCAAGCCTAGTCTTGGCCCTGCTTTGCTAGCTTTCTACTTGTGGTGAGTTTCTGGACATATTACATATCCTCCAACATTCTCCAATGAAAATAGGGACGTTCTATTCTTCTATCATCATCACCATCATTATCAATAATAATAATAATAATAATAATCCCTTGTCCATCTGACTGGGTTGCCTCAGCCACTCTGGGCAGCTTCCAACATATATAAAAATGTAATAAAACATTAAACATTTTTTTAAATGTTCAGATATCTTCTAAAGGTTGTATAATTACTTATCTCCTTGGCTCCATTCCCTCTAACATTTCTCTGATGAGAATAGGGATGTTCTAAGGAAAAGCAGGACATTCCAGGATCATATCAGAAACCGGTATGGCTTCTCTAAATCCGGGACTGCCCCTGGAACATAGGGACACTTGGAGGGCCTGACATTAACATGTATGATTCTCCACTTGTAGTGGAGTATCCCATTCTGCCATCTCAGGTTTCTGACACCTCATTTGGCCGTATCAGGACTGGCCTTACCATTAAGCAAAGTGAAGTGACCACATCAGGCGATAGGTGCCAGAAGGCAGGGAGTATGTTTTGGAGGTGTGCCACATAGCACACCCCATAAGGCAGCCTACCACCTTCAAGTACAGTGGAGGACATTGCCTCATCACCATTGTTGAAACTACATCCAATGGCCTGTTCAGCTCACTTCTGTACATGGAATGTGGGAGGAGGGAGCCATCTTATTATTCGGCTCAGGCAGCAAAATGCCTTAGGCCAGATGCAGGCCACACATAAAGTCCCTACCTGTGTAAGCTTTCCAGAGGCACCAGGTACATTTACATGTACGTAGCATGAGCACTGACCTGTTCGTGTCTAATGTCATCACTCATCGATGGTGAGACCATAGGTAGAAGGCTGTGCGCAGTTCTGGTCTTCGCCTCACCTCAAAAATGATATTTTTAGAGACAGAAAATGTTTTTTTAAAGGGCAACCAGAATAATCAATGAGTAGCAGAAGCTCCCCTTTGAAGAGAGATTACAACATTCGGAACTTTTTTAGCTTAGGGCAAATGATAGAGGTCTATAAGATTGGCTATGGGGGTGTTTTTCTTTCACCCTCGTAATACTAAAACCCTGTGATGCTGAATTTTGAAAGACTCAGGACAGAGAAAACAAAGTACTTTTTCAAAGAGTGCACTCCAGCTACTGAATTCACTCCGGCAAGATGTAGTGATGGCCACCAACTCAGATAGCTTTAAAAGAGGACTGGACAAATTTGGAGAATAGAAGGCTCCCAGTGGCTAATAGCCGTGATGAATATATCTTACCCCCACTGTCAGAGGCAGAATGCCTCTGAATATCAGCTGCTGGGAATCACAAGTGGAGAGTCTGCTGGTAAACTCAGATCTTGCTTGTGGGCTTCCCATAGGCATCTAGCTGGCTGCGTTGAGAACAGGATGGTGGACTCAATGGGCCTTTGGCCTGATCCAGCAGAGCTTTTCATATGGTCTTTCAGAGTACTCTAGTGGCACACTCACCTAGGCCACTGATCACTCTTAGATATAATTACTATGTGATAATGCACATATATGGCAAGTACGGTACATTTAAAAGTGACCAGGCCCATGTGGGAAGCTTATATAGGTAAGGGTTTCCCCTGCGGCTTGCGTCAGGCCATGGCCTCACCTAGCAGAAACGGACAAAACGACAAATGATTTGATGGCCTTCATCAAAGAAGAAACGACTAACCTTCTTGCCAGGAATAACTGCACAAGAATTTTAACAGAGATAGTAGAAAGCAGGTATTCAGCTACTGGCACGGGACACCAGGGCCCAGCCCTACCATGAGGCAGAGAGAGGCAGCTGCCTCAGATAGCAATTGTAGAGGAGGGGCGTATGGCTCCAGCCCTCACCATTCCCCTGAGTCTGCTAACCTGCTACCTCCAGGTGCTGTGTAGAAAACACTGTACTATCATCAGTGCTGAAGTAAGCTAAAACTGCCAGTACAATTGGATTTTATATATGGGATGGGAGGGTGCCATCTTGTCCTTTGCCTCAGGCAGTAAAATATCTTGGGCAGGACCTTCTGTGCATTCTGCATATGTTGACCATCTTATTCAGGGCCAAACTAGTCAGTATGGGAAACATATGAGCACATTCTCTCCTCTGTTTTTTTTTAAATAAATAAATAAACAGCAACCATAAAAAGTCAGGGAGCAGAATCAGACACAGGCAATAAAAATGTCCCCATGCACACAGCAGCTTTGGGTTAGCGATTTCCACCAGGACCATAGCATAAGACGAAGGTGTTACACCTTCTTCACCACGTTGAGAGGTCCCGATCCAGATCGCTGTCTCCCCCTGCAATTGATGCTTATTTCTAAAACAGAAACATGAAGTATATTTGCACATTTTACTCATCGTCTAGTTTGTGTGGGCATAAAGCAGGGGCATAGCAGAGTGAACTCAAAACACAAAAAGTAAATAAGCCTCAGCTAATTAGCCGGAGCTTCAGGAAACAAAAGACAATGGTCAGATGATTGGTTTGGTGGGAGTTTAAACAAATTTCAATGGATTTGGGATTATTTGCCCCTGTTGCAATTGAATCTGGCCCACCATTTCCCAAGGAACTTATTTTAGAACAATTCAGTATTCATCATAGGACCCCCCCCCCCCCGCTACACACAAGCCTGCAACTAGGTTCAGTTACGGATTTTATTATAGTGTTAATTTTAATGCTCATTTAAAAGGAGATGGAGATGGAGGGTCAAGCAAGGAATGTTGTCAAAAGACAGTGAATAATAAAAATAAGCAAGTATATTAAATTAAAACATGAGTTTTGTATTGGTAGAAATAATTGTATTTACAATCTTGGAGGTTAAAAAACCCGATTACATACTGGAAAATTGATCTACTTTCTTACTCCATTGATCAACATGCCCTTGTAGTTTGCATTGCAGGGGGGGCTTTTCATTCCCTTGCCCCTTCTCTTATGTGGCCCCAGTCCAGACAAATATTCCCAAAGACTTGTGTTGCACTTACCATTTCAAAGATGGATCTAGTCTGGACTGCAGAAGTTTCTGTATGGGTCAAACTAGACAGGACACTGTCTAGACCCAGAAGTGGGTCTCTTGAAAATGCTTCACTTTTTGTAAACCGCTTTAAGGTATTTTTTAACAATCAAATGGTATATAAATTTTACAAGATAAATAAATAAAATTTGTAATAATAGACATGGGGGGGCAAATTTCATCTGGATTGCAATGTACAGGGAGGAGAATTTAATCCTCCCCTTCCCACTAGTGTTCCTGACAAAAACTGCCTTACATGCTGCTATTTGCCTTAGAAAACACACTTTAATTGGTGCCAATTAGATTTCTGTTGGGATCATGGCTGCAGTAGGAAGCGCTATATCTCCTCTTCCTGCACTCTGAGATTCCAATGAGAACCCACCCAGCCATTATTACAATTTAGAAATTCCCGAACCTGCTTCCAAGTTTGGCCGTCAGCCTTTATCAGCTCTCAGGTGAGACAGGTATTAGGAGGAAGGTGTACCTTGGACATGAAACAAGGTCAAATGCTGCTCTTCAGTCATGTATGGAAGCCCACTAGGGACAGTATAGGCGTTTTTGGTTCTGCTGCTTGCCTGAACAGCAGACACCGTCAAGTGTCTGGCAGGACAAAATGCATGACTGTTGCACTGCAGTTGACTTGATGGGTCATAAGTTGTTCAGGCCTGCATTTAAAAAATCAGTCAAGACCAGAATTTCAGTCACTGTAAAATGGGAGACCTGCATTAGTTGGTGGCTGGGGAGCACTTAAAAAAATTAAAAGTCTTAATCGTAAGCACAATGAATAGAATTCCAACTAAATCTCCATAATTTTGGGTGCTCCCAGATTGCTGTTATTTTCAGGTGGGATTCACTCACATACCAACAACTTCAGGTTGTGCAATCAAAGTTGGTTTGGTAATTTTGCTCAACAAAATCAGTTCCTCACCCCCCCTAAACTGGATTTTTCTGCAATGAGGAAAGTGGTGGGGAAATGCCACAGAAAGTGGAGGATAACAATTGCTTGAGGCAATGTTGTATAAGCTCCCCACAAATAAACCAGAATGAATGCTTCATAAACAGCCAACATGGTTTAACTTCCGCACAAGCTTTGTGCAAACAAATCAAGACGTATGCTCAATAAACAGGTTGTCTAGAAAAGACCTATATAAGGACATCCATACAGGCATCATATAAAGTAGTACAGTGGTACCTCGGGTTAAGAACTTAATTCGTTCTGGAGGTCTGTTCTTAACCTGAAACTGCTCTTAACCTGAGGTACCACTTTAACTAATGGGGCCTCCCGCTGCCGCCGCACCGCAATTTCTGTTCTCATCCTGAAGCAAAGTTCTTAACCCAAAGTACTATTTCTGGGTTAGCGGAGTCTGTAACCTGAAGCGTCTGTAACCCAAGGTACCACTGTACATATTGAACGAGACAGAAACGGTGTTGGTCCCTTTCTTGAAAAAGAGCTCTAAAAGCCAAGCAGAGGTATGATAAAAATTTTCCTTCTATTCTGGATTAATGAATCTGTAATCATGAACTTACCCTGGTTGGGTGTTCACAATGGCTAGTGCTGTTTCAAATTATTACTGTCTCCCCCCCCCTGCCCCCCATGCAGGCATCCATCAATAGAGTCTAAGGAGGCTAACAGTAAGCTAAAAACAGACAATCAATACAACACAACATCAACACCAAAAATCCAATAAAACAGTTAAAAGAACAGTGATAGCAATAATTACACAACAGTCCAGCAACAGTCCAAGACATTTTGCTCTCTGAGGCAGAATAACTAATGGCGCAATATCGCTCTCCCCACTTTTAAGGTGCAGAGTGCCCAAAATTGGCTGAGTAATTTGGGCACTTTATTTCAAACAACGCAGGCAGAAAATCTCACAGGTTTTTCCTCTGACGGTCAAAAAGTAACAATAATAACCTTTTCATGACACTCAAAATCAGCTGCCTGAGACAACTACTTCACCCTACCTAATGTTAGGGCTGGTTCTGCATCAGCCACCAAAGGCTCGGGAGAATAAGAACTAAAGGACTACAAGATTCGTTTGCATGAGTGTCACTCAGGAATTTATTCTATAAACAGGGTACAATCAAAGAGAAGGCCCTGTCCACTGTTGCCTCCTGTGTTTATATAAATGGTATTAAAGTGATGCAGTACTTAATTCTGTTAATATGATGGTCTAAGTCAGGAGTTGGGGATGGTGTGGCCTTCCAGATGTTACTGGACTACTACAACATCTCTAACCATTGGCCACGTTGGCTGGAGCTCATGGAAGCTGAAGTCCAAGAATGTCTGGAGAACCACAGCTTCGTCACATCTGGTTTAACCAGACTAGTAATATCCATATGTGATTTTTTTTCTTTTTGAACAGCACAATGTTCTCCTGGGACTACTTTTATGTCCATTCCTGCCCCGCTTTTTCCAATAGTCTTCTGCCTTTTAATCTTCATCTTGGGTTCACTTTACATGCAAAGCTGGATAGTATTTATTAAGCAACGTAGACTAGGAAATTTAGCAATTATGGGGCAAGAATTTAGATCCCCTTATGTATTGGTAACAGGCTGAGAAAAGGCAGCAAAGAGTAGGACTGAAATAACAGGCCTTACAATGGAGGGAAGTAAGCAGTGGTGTTCCTCAAGGGTCTGCATTGGCTTGGGAATCCACAACTACTTGTTTATACATGATATAATGTTTGGGGTGAGAAGAGAAGTGGCCAAGTTGTGGCCAGCCCCCCTTGGTACAAGGTGCTAGACTAGGTGGATGCTTTACCCAGCAGAGCTCTTATATTTGTAAGAAATCTCTAGTCAATTCCCTCCTTCGTGATTCAGGCAGTGATAATTGGAGACATGAAGCCCTCTTCGTGAGCTAAATTTCCAGGAAAAAAACGCAAGCAGCTCCTATGCTAAGAGAAGGAGGAATTCAAGACAGATTCTTGTATCCATCTGTTTCTAATGAGCTGAAAGTTGGCTTCTGAGTTCAGATGCACATCTTGGGAATAAATGGAAAGGTGTCGCCTTTTCAAATTACAGCAGGCATATCGAGGTTTGGATCTGGATACTGGCTTTAATGATTACATGTTAAAACTGAGGAGTTTAGTAGTGGGATATTTAGCTAAAAATTTCGAGATCGGAGGGAGGTAAGGGTGTAAGAAGTAAAAAATTAGGAGTTCTAAATTAGGTTGGTGTTAGGGAATTTGATAAGGAATGAGGAAAGGATCAGAAGTACTAAGATGCTGAGGTCTAAAAAAGGAGTGGTTTAAGTAAAAGGATTTTTGTATTATAGGTTATTATGAAGTTTAGGAGTTTGGAAAACTGTTACAGAGGATAGATAATGAATTCAACAGAGGGCGACTTGAGGAAGTCAACCGAAATATGAAATTGAGGAATGAAGGAATGCCTGGCCCACAGAATTGGGCCAGGCCCAAGCAATGATACTTAATAATGTTAGTGATGTTAAATGTACAATGTTTATGCCTACCCTTGTGAGAGAAGGGGATGATTGTTGCTTCCCTCAGTGAGAGGGGGGAAGAATGGAAAGTTTAACTGTAATGGTATGTGCTTAAAATTGTTAAAATCAATAAAAAAAATTGGGGGGGAAAACAAATTACAGCAGGCATATCACTCCCCCCCCCCAATGTTTTCCCCTATTTGGAAAAATAGTGAGAACAAGTGGGCATAAAATGCCAGATTGGTTTCTGAATAATGAGGACACTGTTGGTCCAGGACCAAGACAGGAGACCTGTCATCTGTAGGCCACTTGGTCTGATATGTCAACTTCACATCTCAAAGAGGCTGACATTCATTGTCATTTGATGTCCGTTTTAGAGATGTGAGTAATGAGGGTGAAAATTAGTTTCTTTCCCCATCCTTTTGGGTATGGGTATTAACCAAAATCCCCCCCCCCCTGCTTTTCGCCAGCAGGAAGTGGAATCACAAATGAATGGTCTCTTCTTGACTTGAGAGCAGAACAAAGAGAAAAGTGGGCACCTGAAAGCCTCAGGTGCTGCAAACTGGCATTGGCCTCAAAGAAGGCAGCACCAGATGAGTATTCATCTACTGCAGAAAGCCGGGCCAAATGAAAGGACCGTTGTGGATGGCAGATGGAGAGATGCACTGAGCTGTCATCACATCTAAAGGACTTTCAGAGAAAGCTGAACAGAGCCAGAGAGAGCCAGCATGGACAGAAATGAAAATACAGAACTAAGTGAGGAATCGAGAGAGGTACCTTTTCTGATCGCCATTAAGGAAAGGGTCATTAGCAGCACATCCACCAGGTCCATCGCGCATGAGGGTGCACTGAACAGCAATGATCTTCAGAGCTGGGGAGAGGAAAAGGCCCAGCATGCTCTTCATTTCATTCTCCTCCTGACGTCGTGATTAGTTTCCATACAGTAGTTCATTTCGTTTGCTTGTGGTTTCAATCGTCAGGAAACTGTCAGTACACTCTTAGTCCTGGTGGCAACTCAAGCAGACTGAAAAGTGAAGCAATGTGAGAAAATGGAATTGGGGGTGGGGAGGGGGCAGGAAAGCAAAATGAAACCCATGTGAAATAATACTGGAGTGGAAGATACCACAGGCCACCAGCATTGGGATGTCCATTATCATGGCCAGAGGACACACACAAAGAACCAAGGTCCTGGTAGTTATACACATCATTCTTTGTCTCAGAAATAGATGCTTCTGGAGTTGTCTTGTTATTTTGGCTCCATGTTCCTCCTTCCTCTAGAGGCCTGACATGTGAAAGAATAGTGTTTTGTTTTGTTTTTCCTTTCAAAATTAAGATATTGATTTTTTTAAATACAGAGCAAGAAACAAATCCCCAATCACCACCTTACTGCTCCCTGGTCAAACCAGCTAGCGATATACAAATAATCCCAAAGTGCTCTCGCACATATGTCCCTGTGTGCCAAGCAGGCAGAAACCATGTTCTTTAGTTGTAGCATATATAATAAAACTGGACCAAATGATATAGAATTTGTCAGGTGTGTGTCAGATTTATTTGCATACGCAGCTTGTGGGTCAACTTTTCCATTAATGCCAAGATCCAAGTTTGGATAGTCCAATCCCAAAATAAGTCTCCAGCCAGGGTTCTCCAGTGCTTGGCAACCGTCCGTTTAGCTGCTACGATAGGATACATAACTAAGTCTTTACGAAGCAATGTTTCAACATCAGACTCAAAAACAGAAAGGAGAGCAAGCCTGGTGTCAGGTGAAAGTTTCTGTTTAGCTATATGTTCGATTTCCTGAAACACTTCACCCAAACAAAGCAACTTTGGAGCAAGACCACTGGATGTGATTTTAAAAAGCTGGTGGAACTGCATTCTCTCCAGCAGCTGTTATATCCGCTACTCAATATCCTGCTAAGCCTCTGTGGAGAGACGTGGCAAGGATGGGTAGGTTTAATAGTGCTTTCCTTGACCCTAGCTGAATCTGACCAAAGAAGCAGAGCAACCCAGATTGCCTGCCATTCCTCATCAGATATGGGCATCCCTGTATCACCTTCCCAAAACTATTTCAATCCATAATTAAAACCTGTAGGAGTCTGAGCAAGCATTTTGTAAAGCTTCTTTTGAATTCAAAAGAAGATCTAGTAGCACGGCTTTTGATCTCAGGGTGAGTTATTAAGTAGAAAGTATGATAGATATGTATGAATATTGGTCACTGACCATAATGAAGAGATTGATTGATAGACTGATGGATATGTATTTGATGAAATGGAACATCTTTTAAAATGGGTCATGGAAGAGATGGAAGGTCCAAAAATCTAACCATGAGATCTGCAGATCACCCTGGATCATTAACAAAATATTTTTAAAATGAGAGGCATTGTGCTATCACTGAAGGTTTGGTGAGGCCAGATATTTTTGACTGGTTGGAGCAAACCAAACTGCCTTTTGAAGTCACAGCCGCTTTTTGTCATTTATTGAGGGGAGACTTGTGTATTCACAGGAGAATAGTTTGAAAAAGAAAAAGTAATTTTGGAAGCCGCATCATTTTTATGGCTGCTGTCCAACCCAGGGAGGACCAAGTGGCAATTTTCCAATTTTGTAATTGGAGTTTGAATTCTGGAATCAGCCTTTTGTAATTTAGGGTAGTGTCCACAAAAATGTATGTATTAGTGAAAATAACATTAAAATATATTATATTAGAGCAAATTACTTGCAAAAATGTGTACGTTAGGCAAAAACGGATACAAAAACATCTTTAATTAGGAAAAATTCACACTAAAATGCTGGCAAATTTTCATGAGATTTTTTTAAAATCACAAATTCTTGTGGAAATGTGGAGAAGTGATTTTTTAAGATTGGAAAAATAGAAACTTAGGGGACTGAAATTGACAGATTCGTCTATCCCTAACCACAACCCTCTCCCATCAAACCAGTGTTTTTTTTCGGGGGGGGGGTGCAAGGTTACGCATACCCCTAAACATTTTGTGAATCTTTGTACTTTTGTCCATTTACTGTATTTATTTTTCACAATTTGAACTATAAAATGGTGGTTTTCTTGAGTCAAAATGAGAGTACCCCTAGACATTTATTTTAGAAAAAAAGCACTGCATCAAACCATTTGTTACCTGTAGTAACATTTCCAATTGAATGGACAGCACATCCTGTGGCCTTTAATCTGGTGCTCTTGCCCAGATAAATTAGAAGGAACCACAGACAGGCAAAAGGCATGTCACCTCACCCCCACACTTTTAAAGTTACTTCTGCCCTAAGCCCTCTGCACAAAGAAAACAATCTCATGCAAGGTCCATGAAGTTTAACTGCTGCCCTCTAATGGAGAGCAGCCGGCACTACAGAAATGCATTGGGGCTGCAGGATTGACATGATATGGAAGACATATTGACCCACACAGCACGTCACTATCTTGACCTTGCTTTGGACATGATCTAGGAGGCTGCCACACTGTCGTTTATTGTGAACTTGGTGCTGCTCCTGCGTGCAAGTTCTGTGCAGTGTCCACACAACCTTGTACTCATCAGAATGCTCTGTCTCTCTCACACAGTCCGTATTTCCCTTAACCAACGGAACTTAATTTGAGAAGACCATCTGAGAATCACTTGTCACTGTAAGGAAGCAGACAGTGGGGCTTCCAAATCTTGCGAGAAGTGCTGGCAAGTGAATGTGCTTCTGCTTCTTGCAGTTCCATTGTACTATCCAAAGGGAAATACATGGGGAGGTGGGGGCGGGATGTGCAATCCATATGCTTGAGCCAGTGCAAGAGAGTGGATTTTGTGCCAGGAGACACATGGCCCCAGTCATATACAAACACAATCTGTTGCGGGTATCAAGCTGCTTGGTTGTAACTCAGCCACAGAGGAGAAGAACCACTGCCATTTTTTAAATTTGGAATGAGATTTCCATATCAGATGTCCCCCTCTTCCTCTTTATTTGCTTGTTAAATTAGTGCAGGATATGACTGCCAGGCAGAAAAGGGCAACCCAAATAATCCATAGGCTGGAGAAACAGATGGCAGATTTCTACAGGCACTTTCAAGCCTGTCTTCACAGACAGAAACAAAAAAATGAGAATTCTGCGCTCAGAAAGGCATTGTTCTGCCGTCCTGTGGTACTGTGGCTTTCATTCTGCCCTTCCCTCTATAGATGTATAATCTAGATTAGACAGGCAAATCTGGAATAAAGACAGGAGGTGGAGGATAAATCTTTCCATCTAGGAGCTCCATGATTGTTTCTGCAGTCTGTTCAAGGCAGACATGGGGGATCTGTAGCCCTACAGATGTTGTTTGACTACAACTGCTATCAGCTCCAAATAGCACAGCCAATGGTCAGGGATTGATGGGAGCTGTCATCCAGAAAGATTGGCTTGCCCACCCTTGGTGTAATGTTTTAATAGCAAGGCTGCCATTTGGGTAGAGAGAAACCTGTCCACAAACGAGGTGAAGTAGCTTTGCTAACTGCAGGAGGAGTCTGTCAAGACGTGTAACAGCAAGAGCCATGACTGACTCCCACTGCAAGCTACATGATGACCCAAAGAGAAGCTCTGCCTATTGCACCTGGAGACTAGTCCCTCCAAAAAAACGTCCACCACAGCTATAACCTCGCAGCTGCCTTCTACCCCTCCAGCTTCATTCACATCAGCATTCCTCCCTCCCCATGACGCCCAAAAGGAAATGTCACTCTTGATTATTTGTTAATTACTCACCACCCAGAGCCGATTATTGTGGAGGCACAGTAGTTAATGGCTGAGTTGATTTATACATCTTTCAATTTGCCACTTAACAGCCCCTAGCAATGACTGTCTTTACAAATGCCTCATTAAATTTCATTTAGTTAAATGTCTTTTGCCTTGTTACAGAAAGGATTTTTTTTTAGAAAATAGTTATCTCACCTGGTCGGTACCTATTTTTCTCGCTATGTCTAGAGGTTACAAGTGTATATTGGATTTGTAGTGGAACCTGCCAACTTTGCCTCTCACAGTGCCTTGTTACTTGGCAAGCCGATCTTGTTGGTACATCTAAAATGCTGAAATTGTGGGCATTTTAGTATTTTTGGAGTGGGACACCTTGAGTGACCCTAAAAGATTAAGACACCCCGAAATGGAAAAAGGCAGCCTCGGAAATGTGTCTTTTGAAGGTCACGTGTATTTCAAAATGTGTTTTCTTAATGTTTTCATGGGGGCGGGAACCCTGATTCTCTGCCCTATTAGCACAACTTCCAGGGTGGATAACAACCATAAAAGCAATCAAAGCAATGAAACGAAAACATCGGCACAATGTAATTGGCAGCGCAGCCCTATGGATGTCTACTCAGAAGTGCACCCTGCTGAGGTCAATGGAACTAACTTCCAAGGAAGATGATTATAGAATTGCAGCCTAAAAGAGCAAAATGGAAACAGCAGGGGAAGATAAAAATAGGTGAGCGTGACCAACAGAAGACCCACTCAGCTGGCATTTAAGAATGCTGGGGGGAATGGAAGAAAGCTCTTTGACTGGCAAAATAAAGGTGCGAGAGTGAGGCACCAGCCAGGCTAAGGGAAGCAGTCCAGATTACTGTGTATCTGAAGAAGTGTGCATGCACATGAAAGCTCATACCAAGAACAAACTTAGTTGGTCTCTAAGGTGCTACTGGAAGGATTTTTTTTTTTTTTTTTTTTTTACTATGGCAGACCAACACGGCTACCTACCTGTAACTAACATATATGAGATAGCTACTGTACTAGTTTCTATTTTCATTGATTCAAAGTGTTAATAAGCTACCTTTTGAGGTCAAGTAGTGTACAAAAGAATGTATGAGCCATGTCATAGTGGTATACATTATTATAAGAAGGCTTATCTGAATTACATAAGCCCAGGGTAGGGAACACTTTTTCTTTCAAGGGCTGCATTCTCATGGGGTAATCTGTTGGGGGCCACATACAAGCAGTATGTAGGGCCAGAGGCAAACTGCGGGTGGAGTCAGAGGTGAGTGGCCTTTGTAGCATTACAGGATTGCATAGCTCTCTCTCTGCCACCACATATTTTTATGGGCTTGCTGAGTAGCGCTCTCTCTCTCTCTCTCTCTCTCTCACACACACACACACACACACGCACACGCACACGCACACGCACACACACCCCAGAAGAGGGAGCCAGCAAGGGAAGATGGCCTTAATTATGGGCTGAGTGAGAACCAACTGACTCAGAAGGTATCAGTGGAATATGTTGCCTGGCAACTACCAACATGGAAAAACTTGCCTTCACTGAGTGAGAACCAGCTGCTCAGTCCCACTCTCCTGAGCACAGGGGTCAACAGTGAGCTCTGATGCCTAGTAGGCAGAGGCCAAATGGAAACAACAAGGAAGACCATGGATATGAACAAGAAATGTCACCAATATAATCCTTACACCCTACAGAAACCATGTTAATTTTGTTATTGACAATTTGTTGTTGTTGTTTAGTCGTTTAGTCGTGTCCGACTTTGTGACCCCATGGACCATGACAACTAGGGGTGGACAAATCTATCAATTTCGGTTTCTCATTTTTCAATAGACAATAAAGTTTCATTCATTTGTTCATTTTTCTGACCTTAAGTTCAGTTCTCCAGATTTCTAGATCTGTTTGCATTTTTTTTTAAGTCCCAATGAAAATTCACCAACAAGTGAATTTTTCCATATGTGTGTGTGTGTGTGTGTGTGTGTGTGTTTTGAATTTTGCCTAGCATAGACATTTTTTCAAAGCAATTTTTAATACAATGCATTTTTGTGCATTGTTTCATACGCATTTTATTCACACTTCATCCCAATATAAACATTTTTGTACACATTTGTCGGCTGGACAACTGTATTGCAAAATTCGGAGAAGTGACTATTTCAAAGGATGGCTCTAATTTGGTCGGCATATTGCTTCAGAAAGTGTGAATGAGATAGAATCACCTGTGAACTGAATCAAATTTCTCCCTAACCCTACTGACAACAGACCTGAATGTGATTTTCATTGTGATAACATTTGTGAGCTGCCTTGAGAGCCTCTGTGTGTGACGAATCTGTATATTCTTATCAGTATAAATAGGTAAGAAGTAGTGATTCCCAGTCTGCAGAGCAAGAGTGGACCCACAGGGTCTTGAAGGCCTCATGCAACCTCCAAGCCATGCCTCAGGTCCATTGCCAGTGACACAGAGAAGGCCTTCTGTGGTATAGAAAGAATAATTTTACCAGGCGCAACGTCTCCCGCCACTGATGTATTAGGACAGGCAAAGAGGTAACCACTAAAATCTGCTAGACAACCATTAAAGGCACCATAAAAGGTAAAGGGACCCCTGACCATTAGGTCCAGTCGTGACCGACTCTGGGGTTGCGGCGCTCATCTCGCATTATTGGCCGAGAGAGCCGGCATACAGCTTCCAGGTCATGTGGCCAGCATGACTAAGCCACTTCTGGCGAACCGGAGCAGCGCACGGAAACGCCGTTTACCTTCCCGCTGCAGCGGTACCTATTGATCTACTTAACTTTGACGTGCTTTCGAACTGCTAGGTTGGCAGGAGCAGGGACCGAGCAACGGGAGCTCATCCCGTCGCAGGGATTCGAACCACCGACCTTCTGATTGGCAAGCCCTAGGCTCTGTGGTTTAACCCACAGCACCACCCGCGTCCCAAAGGCACAATAGTCCTGCTCTGTTTGACATCTGACCTTCACAAAGAAGGACACATGGGGAATCTCTGTGTGTCTGGTTTCTTCACTATATAGCTTTTGGCAAAAGCTGAAAACAGACCCCTTTACCCTGGCCTTTGACCCCTCAGATGTGCGCTTCCAGGGCTCACCCTATTCCTGTAACTGTAATCTGTTTTAACTACTTTTAATTTGCAATTGTTGTAATAAATGGCAGCAGCAGCAGCAGCACCTGTGATGTGGATTTCCCTTTGCTTCCTTCAGCATTGGATTTTCCACTGCTCTGAAGGAGGAGAGGAGCAACCTCCTGCATTCAGCATCATGAACAGTAGGAGAGACTCTCCCAGGGCCCTTGTGCAAGTATTTTGCCCTGACACACTAAGGAATGAGAGAAGATTGTTTTGATGCGCAGCAGACTACATACTAAGCGGATAACATGACCAGACAATTGAAACAATACACAGAGGACTCTTAATTGACACATGGGGATTAGTCAGTTAAAACCTGCAGTGCTTCCAATTGTCCAGCCACATTATCCACTTTAAAGACCGTTTACTTTGTAGGGCTACTTTAGTATTGCTTTTCAGAAAGGAATTTCCAGCTGCAAATGTTCATTGCGTTTAGCATTTAATCCATACACCTCTTTCAACTACTTTAATTGGAACATATAGTGTTTTGTCCATCAGCTACTGAAGAAAATTTGTGTTTGAACATGCACTTTACTAAATTAACCAAAATAATTTCCATAGGAATTATGCTTAGCTTGGTAGATCTGTCATTTTGTCAGCAGGAGTTGAGGAATTTAATTCCAGGGTTAAATGATGCCTGCTTCCAGATGGACAGCTCCTAAAACTATTCATTTATTCTCCTTCTCTGTGTGCTACACATGAAATTGCAATTGACTCTCCGCACTGCTGGGGGTATTGCACTTTTTGCATGTGAACATCCTCTTATGTTCCATATATCCTAGAGATGTGAAATCACCATGTGAATGGGGAAGGGGAAGGTACAATTCACCTCCTAAGCAACATATATTCTTTTTTCCCCCTTCTTTATTTTTAAAGACAAGCATCTGTCTGGGTTTCTCCAATATGGCTCTGCCTGGGATGTGTGCTTACGGCTGCAGCTTTTTCTCAGTGACTAGCATAGCAATATGAATCAACTGCTTCTTCAAAATGCTATTTTGGCTTAACAATGGTATAAGGTGCTCCGAGTCTACTGGGAGGAGATGGGTTTAGGGAAAGTATAGAAATTTGAATGAAGTTCAGCTCAAATTTCAGAGGGGCTTAAATTGCCCAGGAAAGGTCCCTGGGATCTGAACAACTTTGCCCAGGCCAGCTGGTCACTCCCAACCACTCTGCATACAACTCCTTTCTTGAACTGGACTTTGCTCATTCACTTAAAAAAAATACTGTAGTTATGCTGTTGTGCAAGAGGAGAGAGCTCTTTAAGAGCTCTATAAGAACTGTGCACTTAACTGTACAAACAAAATGTCTGTGAGGGCCCTAAATCTTGTTTCGTTTTTGGCGTCAGTTTACGAATATGACTTGAAGGAATGCAAATATTAAAACAGTTGCATTTGATTTTTTATCATGATTGGGACAGTCCAATGGGCAGAGATAGAAGCAGATTTCAGAATGAGAGGAAGAATTTTTTTAACTTAAAAAAAAAATGGGAAGGAACACAATTCTTTACACCGCAGGCTCTTGAAGTAAAATGCCAGCAGAGAAGTGTGTCTTGGCTACCTCCCTAATCCAATGCTTGTGTGGTGCTGGACTAGGAGTCAGAACAGTAATCTACCCTCTTACAATTGGTACAAACCACACCTGCCTCACTTGTTAATTCTGTGCCTCTTCTGCAGGCCCATGGTGAATAACCCTTTCCCCCACATACAAGTTTTTAGATTCCCTAAAGGTCCATCTTTCAAGAACACTAATACACATTGCTGGTGTATATGGGACCAATAATCCCTCTCTTTCTTTCCTTTGGGGCAACTTGCGTTCACAGGTTAAGGGTAAAAGAAAGCATTGTCCTACTCTGTTGATTTTCATCATAAGGAAGTTTAATGGATTGATGTCCCAATGAGGGATGTCCCACTGAGAGAGCTCTCGTCCAGAGTGCCGCAATAAGGGTGTTTTTGCTGACTCATCAACAGAGCGGAAGGAATGAAGAACATAAACATTTCTAGGCCTTGTTATTGAGGCAGACCACCTCTCTTTGGCCTGCCATGAGCTAAAGCAGATGTGCATCACTATAGGTAGCACAGAGCCCTCGGGACACTTCCAAACCCCTCTCTCCAGCTACACACCCCTTGAGGTTTTCTGCCTGGTTGCAAATGTGTCCTTGAGGTATGATAATGAATCTTGCTTGTCTGGAAGGAGGGCAGAGAGATGCAGGTGAGTGTGTACAGTAGCATCCGTCAGGGCTGCATGGACGCCTTGCTCTCCTGACTTCCCTATGCCATGCATTGCTGCAGGTTACCAAGAGGTGGAGGGGGAAGTCAGTGGGGATCTCCGCACGGTGCAGCACGGCATCGGATTGGCTCTGCCGCTGCACCACACCGTGCCAGGCTCCCTTTACCTTCTTGGTAACCGGCTGCAACATGTGGCGTTGGGAAGTCAAGAAAGGCACGCAGCTCCACCTGTGCGGCCCTACCAGCCACTACTGAGTGTGTGTAGAAACTAGCCTGCTGTACAAAGGCACACATTTGCATTAATTGCTCTGCTCACTTTTGTCTGTCTATGGCTCTTCCCATCACTGGCAAGTGGCTCCCAAAGGTTTGCTCAAAAAGGAATTCTGCCTGTAGACTGAAAAAGGTCCTGCATTCCTGGGCATAGCTGTCAACCCTCCCTTTTTTTGCGGGAAACTCCCTTATTCCAATACCGTTTCCCGCTACTATCCCGGATTGTTGATATCCCTTAAATTTCCCGGATTTCAAAGGAAGCAGCTCCTCTCCCTCCCTGCCGGCCAGGGAGGCTCCTCAGCTGCGATGCTCGGCTGCCAATAAGGAGTCTGAGACCGACTGGGGGGCGGAACTTGCATGCCTTGTGCAGCCAGACCCTCACGCCCAACCAGACAGACAGCCTGTCTGCCGTCTATGCGCGCGCTCTTTCGCTCACCCATTCGCGCGCAGCCTCTGGAGCGCAGGGTGGCGAGGCTACTTGGTGCCATTGCACCGCCCTCGCGGCATCCCTTATTTTCAAATCCGAAAGTTTGAAAAAATCCCTTATTTTCAAATCCGAAAGTTGACAGCTATGTTCCTGGGATAGAAGGAGAGACAAATATGGAGATCTGGAGGGAGCTGCTTATTGCTGGTTCCCCCTGGGAATTCCCTGGGTTTGGGAAAGCCTTGAGCAAAATGCCCTCATGTGTGTGTTGGCCGAGGCGGGGAGGGAGGTACTGTTGTGGTTGCGTCCTGCATCTCATCTAGTTGTGAGAGCCTCATAGAAAAAGGCTAAACTTTTGGTGACCTAGGGAGCCAAAGAGCAGTTTTGCTTTGTTTTTAAAGTCAAATAAATAGATGATTTATTAAAGAGCTGTTGTTGTTTCAAAAAACCACTGTGAGAAGGGATGGAAGACTGTAAAGCGGGAGGGAAGAAAATATGATTGTGACTCATGGGAAAAGGGAACTAGCTCTGCCTCACAGAAAATGAAAGTTTCCTTTCAGAGAAAAGAGCGGTCATATGACAGCTGTATTTGAGCAGAGAAATGAGGAAGTGCAAGGAGCGCTGTGAGAGGCTCTGGAGTAGAAAGAGGATCCCTGGGAAGAAAGACTCGGGGGAAGAGACACAGGCAAGAAAGGGAGAGGCCAAGAGAATAGGCAGGTAGCCAGGCTGATAAAGAACTCAGACCCCAAGGCAGGGCTTGCATGGCCTCGCTGGGGGCCCGAGAGGAGCGGAAGCCCCTCATAAGGCAGGAGGAGGCCCCTGACAGGCCTGCCACATCTGCCTTCGAGGGCAGGAAGACTGCCTGTGCTGCTGTGCTGCTGGTGGAGATTCTGGAGCGAACCGCTTTTTTTGGCATCGTCTCCAACCTCGTCCTGTACCTCAACAGCAGCAACTTCAACTGGGGGGGCGCCCAGTCTTCGCGTGCGGCGTTGCTGTTCTTGGGGGCCTCCTACCTGTTTTCGCCCATCGGGGGCTGGCTTGCGGATGCCTACCTGGGCCGCTACTGGACCATCGCATTTAGCTTCCTGCTCTACTTGCTGTCGGCCTGCCTCCTGCCAGCCGTGGCCTCGCAAGAAAGCCGCCTCTGGCTGTGCGGGGAGATGCCAGCTTACCCAGTACAACCCGCCTGCAAAAATGGTAGTACGGACTGCAACCAGCAATTGCCAAGTCAATATTGTGCCCCTGTTATGTACAGTGGTCTACTGCTCCTGGCCCTGAGCATCAGCTCTGTCAAAGCCAACCTCACACCATTTGGCGCTGACCAGGTAAGAGATCTGAGCTCACATCTACCCTTCCTATTTTTACAGGGAGGATACCGGTGCACTTTGCTCCTTGTTTCATGGGCTCCTTCTGTCTTCAATATACGTTGATTGAGTAAACACAATACCTCTGAAGTACATTAGAAATGGGTTTTTCTCTCTCTTAAAGAATTCTGGACACTGTGATTTATCAAAAGTTGCTGGGAACTGTAAATCTGTTAGGGGGAAACCAGAGGGCCCAGAATTCTTTGAGGGAAATAATGTGTTTTGGATGTGCTTTAAAGGCAACGTGTATGCAGCCTTTGGCTCATTGTCTCCTGACTCTTGTTAAAAGCAGAATGCATTATTTTAGTATATTTTTACATACTTCCTTATATCCTGCTTTTCAGTATAGATTTCAGCAATAGCAATATAGGAAAACGCAACATAAACCTAAATGAATTAAAACAAAAATAGAAAAGGCCTCCAATCTTTTAACCTGCGGCTGAAAAGATAACAGACTTTGCAAACCTCTCTGGGGAGGGACTGACTAAAGCATATTTTTCAGTATGCTGGCTTTTCTTCATCTCAGTAGTTTTTCAATTGAATGTAGCTTTTATCTTTCTATGTGTTCTTTTTCTGAAAAAGACAATAAAAGCGTTTTCGTTTTTTAAAAAAGTAGAATTATTGTTATCATCATCATCATCAATAATACTAATAACAACAACCCACCCTTCACCCTAAGATCCCAGAGTGGGTTACAATAATTACCGGTACAACACAATGTTAAAAACAACTTGAAACAACTTACAATCACAGAAATAAAGCAGGTCTTAAAAATATACATCTAAGCTGTGAAAAGGCAGGGTAAACAGTCCATCTTCAGGATTCAGCAAAGCTGTGTAATGAAGAGGCCTCCATGATAAGGGAATTCCTTCTCCCGGGTCTCCAACCCCCCCAAAAAAACCTCTGAGGGAAAGAGGTGTTCTTTCAGGTATTGGGGGGCCCAGATCTTTTGGGCTTTAGCATGAGAATGGTTTCTGATGTCTGTACCAATAGGGTCAATACTTCTGCCATGCTCAGTTTCCACCCAGAACACCATTAAAACCAAACAAACGTGTAAAAGCATCTGCAGCCAGGGGTCTTTCAAATTTGGAGGAGATTAGGCAACTTCCTGACAGAGCTCCACACAAAGAGCAGTTTCTCCTTTCCCCGAGAGCAAATTGAATTTCCCTTATCCTGGTCCTAGAATGGAGCTACAGTACTTGTCTGCTTGTGGCAGAACTAGAGCTAAACCAGATTATTCTCCCTAAGTTCTCTATGCTATTTGTGGGTTGCAAAAATTGGGGGATGGGGGCAATTTTACCAAATATTCTTGGTGGGCAAGTCGCTGAGCTTATTTATTTGATTTATAAATAACCTGCTTCCCAGAGTTGGATATTGGTGGGTGAAGGAAGCAGTGGGCTAAGAGAGGACTGGAAGGCTATCCCATATAGGGAAGCTTTTTTAAATGTTAAAGTTTTATTATGTTTTTATATATGTTGGGAGCTGCCCAGAGCGGCTGGGGCAACCCAGTAAGATGTGTGGGGTATAAATAATAAAATTATCATTATGGAATGGGACGTCCCTATTTTCATCGGAGAAATGTTGGAGCGTATGCCATCATGGCTGATAGCCTTTGATAGCTCTTTCCTCTATGAAAACAAAACTGCCAAGCTTCAAAGGGAGTTTGAAAAATAGAAACCATGTAAGAAATTTATTTTCTGAATAAATCTGGCTTGGTAGACAGACCAGTAGAATGGCTTTGTCCCCCACCCCACCCCCCACCCCATGCAAGAGAGGTTCAGTGTAGCTCCTGCAGTACTGGTTGCCCCACCTTGTCCAGAACATTCCAGGTTAACCCTTCGTCACCTCTCCTTTTTAGATTGCGTATTCACAGTTACTTGGTAGCTCCAGAGCCAATACCCTCAAAATGTGGTATAGGGACATGCTAAAGAGAAGATAAAGTGCCACCCACCGTCCAGTTTTTGTACATCTTCATCAAAACCATCCTACCCCACCCACTTCCCCATAATTGTTCACAAGCCAAGAAGAAGCCATTGCCTCACTTTCAGTGGATAAGTCTTCTCCTCACCAGGGTTTGGTGTGTCAGGATACAGCTGCCTTTGTCAAACTTGACCTCAGGGTCCCCTTGGTTTGCACCTCATTCCCACAAAAGGGACGTGTGTGGCGCTGTGGGTTAAACCACAGAGCCTAGGGCTTGCTGATCAGAAGGTTGGCGGTTCGAATCCCCGCGACGAGGTGAGCTCCCGTTGCTTGGTCCCAGCTCCTGCCCACCTAGCAGTTCAAAAGCACGTCAAAGTGCAAGTAGATAAATAGGTACCACTCCGGCGGGAAGGTAAACGGCGTTTCCGTGCGCTGCTCTGGTTCGTCAGAAGCGGCTTTGTCATGCTGGCCACATGACCCGGAAGCTGTACGCCGGCTCCCTTGGCCAGTAACGCGAGATGAGCGCCACAACCCCAGAGTCGGACACGACTGGACCTAATGGTCAGTGGTCCCTTTACCTTTACTCACAAAAGAGCTTTCCATGTGTGCACATCAGCCTTGCAAATAAGACCACAACGGTTATCAACCCCTATACAGTAAATATTTACTAGTCCTAGTCCACTTATACTTGGACGGAAAGGACCCATTGTCTTTAAGGTTTCAAATATATCCCTTTGCTGGTCACATGGAGACAATTCTTACAGGGATAAGTCACACAAGCAACTTGTCTGTCAGAACATGGTCTCACTCCCCTGTACTTTTAAAATTTTGAAGGTGACGGACCGTGGCCGGGATGCCACCCGACGTTTCTTCAACTGGTTCTACTGGAGCATTAATATTGGGGCTGTGATCTCTCTGCTGGTGATTGCCTTCATCCAGCAGAATGTGGACTTCCTTATTGGATATGCCATCCCTGCTGTCTGTCTGGCCCTGGCCCTCATCGTCTTCCTCCTGGCTGCCCCCACCTTTGTGACAAAGCCTGCAGCTGGCAGTCAAGTCTACCCCATGTTCCAGTTGGCCCTCCAGAAATGCTGCTGTGGCCAAGCAATCCAGAAGATGACCACCAAAACCAGGTAAAGCAGAGGATATCTCTTTTGGCTGGCCAAGGCCATTTACCCTATGGGACTTTCCTCTGAGCAGTGCTGGATATGTGCTTAGGAATGGCATGAGCACCACTCAAAAAGCATGTGTGTAGCAGTTGGTTTAAAAAACAAAACAAAACAAAACTTCTTTAGATCAGTCAGAAAGGGTTAAGCATTACCTTCCAGCAAGGAGTTATCCTCCACCTAGATAGACGGCATTAACACAGTGCAGGTGTACAGATGCAGCAAATGAGATGGCAGAATCTTGAGGGAATTATGGACTTTAGGATGCAAGTAGGGGGTGATATTAAAAAAAATCAGGGTCCACCAGATAAAATGGTTCTTGTTTGGTCTGTTCTCTATGATGTTAGCTTTCTACTTTCAGAGAGTTTCTTAAAAACACACACACACACTAATTTTTTAAAATGGCATCCCCTGCTACAGTCTGAACTAATACAGCCTATTCAACCTCTTCATTCTTCTGCGTTTTCAGACAAGGCCACGTAAACTTATCCTAAGGGAATAGCTTCTTAATTAATTTAATATTCTACGTTTTCCATAATCTAGTGGAAAAAAGCACAGTGAAAATGTGACTAGCGAAGCTGAGTCCCGGAATCATTGGGAGCTCTCATATTATTTGGTTGGTTCACTTGTGTTGTGTGGAAAGGGACCGTATAAAAAGACCCCTCAAGAAGGGCGGAAAGTATCTTCCAGTTGCAGTAGGTGAAGCAATGCATGCTTCTCACTCACCAAGTGCACTGGAATCTGCCAGATAAGATACTGAGTCAGGCCATTAGTCCTTCGAGAGCAAGGGTGGGGCATCTTTGGTTCTCCAGATGGTGTTGGAATTCCCATTATTCCTTACTACAGACCATTTCTGAAGGGTCTGATAGGAGCTGTAGTCCAACAACACCTGGAGGGCCACAGGGTTCCCCATTCATGGACTAGCCCAATATTGTTTTCACTGTCTGGCAGCAGGTTTGCCAAGGTTTCAGATGGGTTTTTCTTTGCCCTGCCTAAACATATCAGGAATTGAACCTGGAAACTTCTTCATCCAAAGCATATGCTTCACCACCCACAGAACTCTCCTTACAGCAAAGATGGAAAACCTGTGGTCCTCCAGATGTTGTTGAACTACAGCTTTTGTTGTCCTTGACCGTAGGCCGTGCTGGCTGTGGCTGATGGGAGTTGTGGCCCTCTATGTTATCTGATGCCAAGTTTCCTAACCCTTACAGCAGGGCAGGAGGAGAAACAATTCTCACTCTACTTCCAACCCATAGGAATGCACTCCGATGGTCAAGGCTCAAAGGGGCTGTGGTCTTTGTGGGAAATAGATGGGTACTTTGTCCACCTTTGAACAGGTTGTTGAGTTCCGGGGAATGTTACTTCAGGCTCTGTAACAGGGTGGATAAAAATCAATGATTTTTTTAAAAAAATATGTAAAAAATGGATTTTTTAAAATTTAAATCGGATTTTTTTTATTTAAATCAGATTTTTTTGATTTAAATTGGATTTTTAAAATAAAATGCTTTTGCAGGAAAAATCTTTCTAAATATAGTCTTCTATTTAAGTTACATTGTAGTCCAAAGGCTATTCATCAGGAAATAAGGATTTGTTTTAAGTTTATCAAGTGTGCTAAAACTCAGTCTAAGTTTTTTTAAAAAAATGTTTAACCACATCAGTTAACAAACATGGATACATATGCTATCATGTTATTGTTTTAGTTAAATAAATTGTTTAAACAGTTATTAAGGAAATGATTATTTTTCTCCTTCCAATAAAGTACAGCAGAAAAGTTGTCCAAATATAAACAGTTAACTTATTATTAAACCTCACCATAATTTCATAATTATCTGTCTATGTATTTCTAGTAGTATAACCAAATCAGAAATTTAAAATGTAAAAACTACTCTGAAAATTTATTATTCCAAAAATGAAACCTTCATATGGTTGTAAATATTAAGATTATACCAGCAAGAATGAGTCTTTCTGTAAAAAAAATATTTAAATCAAGCCTTACTGACTAGTGATTTAAATTGTGATTTAAATCCATTTGATTTAAATCAAATCCACCCTGCTCTGTAATAACAGTCTTGATTCCTATAAATGAAGTGAAACTGCTATTTGGGGATAAGAAGCCCACATGAATGCATTTGAAGCCTGGAGTGTGACCCTGGTCATGTTATAAAAGCCGTGATACACTTTTGCTGTTCCTTTTATCTACAGAACACATAGTAACCAGTCAGAAGCCGAGGCTAATGGCTCACTTTCAGGTCCAAGGACTCAGCCTGTGGGGATGTCACATGAGAATATTGCCAACTTCCACGTGATAATGAAGATCCTACCTGTGTTGCTCACTCTCATCCCGTACTGGATGGTCTATTTCCAGGTAGGGCATGGCACCGTTTCCCTATTCTGGTCTGAAGCCCTGATCCATTTAGTGCAGGTATGGGGAAGCTGTGGCCCTCTGGATGTTGCTGAACTGCAGCTCGCAGCATCCCTGACCGTTGGCCATGCTGGCTTGGGCTGATGGGAGTTGGAGTCCAAAAACATTTGGAGGGTTACAGCTTCCCCATACCTGGTTTAGTGGCTGAAGTTAGAAGGAGCGGATGGTTAAAGGATGTCCTTTCATTGCCAAAATGTTCTTAAACCATGTGTGACTTCATACTTTCATAATAATAGTACATAATAGTAATAGTGTTGGACAGGAACCCTCTCCATTTGGTCACTTTACACTAAGCATGAAGCTTGGTCTTTGGCCTACATAAGCTCTGCCCCGTCCTTAGCAGGGAAGCAAATTCAACTAGGATTGCAACCCACTATGCATTCACGCAGGTGGCGCTGTGGTCTAAACCACTGAGCCTTGGGCTTGCCGATCGGAAGGTCAGCGGTTCGATTCCCCGCGACGGGGTGAGCTCCCATTCCTCGGTCCCAGCTCCTGCCAACCTAGCAGTTCGAAAGCACGTCAAGTGCAAGTAGATAAATAGGTACCACTCTGGTGGGAAGGTAAACGGCGTTTCCATGCGCTGCTCTGGTTTCGCCAGAAGCGGCTTAGTCATGCTGGCCACATTACCCGGACAAACGTCGGCTCCCTCGGCCAGTAAAGCAAGATGAGCACCACAACCCCAGTCGTTCGTGACTGGAGTTACCAGTAACTGTCAGGGGTCCTTTACCTTTACTTTTTATGCATTCATGTGGGCTCAAGCCCAAACTTAGTTCCAAGCAAACTTGCATAGGGTGATCAGACTGCAAGGTTCCTAGCTAAGCACTTAAAGGATTTTGGTTCCCTCTTCTATGTCTAATTCAAAATATAAACAATAAAAAACCATAAAATAAAATTTATTTTTTGAAATGAAATGAAACCTACAGTAAGATGGGAAATAACGTTTCGTTTTATATATTTGTATAAATAATGTTTGTGTTTGTTCAGCTGCACCATAATGTCCATGGTAAATCTTGCAAGGGGACATTTCTGTGGTGCCCCCCTTCTCTTGGTGCCCTAAGCACGTGCTTATTTTGCTTAGTCTCTTGAGTTATTAGGGAGGAGGGGCTATAGAAAAAACAGGATTCTGCCCATTTCGTTTCCCCCTTGGTTCCTGTTGGCTTTTACAGCACAGCTGTAAAGTTGACAAGCAGTTACTATAAACTGAAATGAAATGCACATTATAAAGCAAAGCTATGGAAGCAGAGGTGTTTCTATTCCCGTACATTTTTTTCAACAAGGTCATAAATCCTTGTTTGAAGGTGCGTGGGTTGCCAGGAAAATGTGAAACCATTTATCCCAAAGAGATATTTGCGAGGGGAAAGGAGCAAGCATGGAGACAACAATAAAACAGATTATTCTAAATGTTAAAAATTGCTTAGGAGGATGTCTGTTTTGATACAAGCTCATGGTGTTTCCATACAACACGGTTTCACTTATCCACTCTGAGGTGCTATGGCACTAAGTCAGCTGTTGAGAGAGGTCTTCCTTCTCCAAGGCACCAGGCATCTCAGCAGGGATAGGGAACTTCCAGGTGTTGCTGGACTCCATTTGCTATCACCCCTGACTGTTGGCTATGCTGGGTGGGCCTGATGGGAGTTCAAATCCAACAATAGAGGGCTACAGGTTACCTAGCCCTAGCATTTTTTTAATGAATCAGTTTAATAATATGCCTTTTAACTGATTAACCAATTCATGATTAAAATCAGAGTTGCGCCAAAATGGGACGAGGATACACATTGCACAGAATACATGGCTCTTATGTAATCAAACACACCCGAACTCACTTTCACTGATTGCTGGGGATAGGTCTGCAAAACAGTGGGGAAATGGTACCTCATTCTGAGTAAAAGTAGGTGCCCTTGCTGTGGTTGGCTTTGTGATGTCATCATGTAGCTAAATCTGATTGGCCAACTACCGATCCCTGAGGTGCTCAGATAATGAATTTCACTGTTCTTGCAGCATCTGCCATGCAGATGGCTGGGATACCAATGTGTGTATGGGTATGGGCACATCAAAGAAAGCCCTGTGCATATGCTTATTTATAAGGACTTTCAAAGTTTCTTAGTTTCTTAGTTTGTGTGGGCATGTGCTACATTTACACCCCTGACTTTCCTCACGGTCGCATACAAAGGTTCTCCCCAGATGTTCTCCCCATCCAGGCATTGAACAAACCCAGGCATGCAAACATAGCCACCAAATCTTGATGCCCAGTGTAGTTTTTCTAGGTGACTCTTGGAGTTTTTTGGGGGGCTCCCCAGTAGTTTTTTTGAGGGGCCTGGGACCGTCAATGTTCAGAGGGCCATGCACGTGACATCAGGACATTACATTGGGGCCCCTCAAATGTCTGGAGCACCTGGCACGTCTGCCTACAAAGCTTCAACCAAGTGGCTGTATAATGGGTCTCAGACCAGAACATGGGCCCTACATTTTCCATACTTTATTAGTGTTTCAGGACTGCAACATATTCTTTGCTTGCAATGGATGAAGAAGAGTTTGTTGCAGATTCAACTATGTTGTTTTGGGGTTTGTTTGGTTTTTTTGCAATTGTGACCCCATATATTACACAGGCTGACCCCACTCCTGTGTTTTTGTTTCCCTTACTTAAACCCTCTTCTGTTCTCAAGAGACATTTCTTCATGGTTCTGGCTGCTTTATAGGACAGAAAGTTGGGGCTTTATACCATGCACAGGATTTGGGTGGCAATTTCCACTTTTGTAGCAGAGGCAGCCGAATATGCAAATGCAATCAGATCTGCATATCTAGCCACCAGGGAGAGAACACATTAAATGTTTCTTATTGGCATTTAATATGATCAGGGATTTAAACAGCTCTGGCTGGCTTTATTAGATGCATTATTTGTGAGTTTCAGGGAGACTTGATATAACTGACAATGATTTAAGAGTTCCTGAATTTTACAACAGATTCATCTGTTTGTAAAGTCGGTGCAAAATTGTTTCCTTATTTCTTCACATCAAGGAATAACACAAGAATAGTTGTCTGTACGTGGTGGGTATTTCCAATGACGTACAGACATTTGATCACCACAGAGCTTATACCAGTGGTTCCCAAACTTTTTTGGTTCCATAAACTCACCCCTAGTGCTGCTTACTCTACCTTAGGAGAAGCTTTATTAGTACTTTGCATGCCCCACTAAGGAAGATAATAACACAATAAATTGTTTGCACATTTATTAAACATCCAGTTGAAACTATTTAGTTTAGTCAATTCAACGAAATTGATTAGCTTGATCTAGATATATCAGCTGCTCAAAATCTGATTGTCATTTACACTTCCAGTGCTTCCCTGCTGCCCCCTTGCCTCTTAACCCCCCCCCCAAGTAATACCCCCCTTTGGGAACCACTGGCTTAGACCTTGACAGTCAGCTGGGTTGGGATCAATCAAAGACTCGTGATCTTTCTAGCTGAGCATATATATATTTAATGGCATTACTCTTGTCTTGCGTTTTAGATGCAGTCAACCTACTACCTGCAGGGTCTGCACCTCTACATCCCCAACATCTTTCAGAAGAGTCAGCAGAACAACAGTGCTTTCTCAGTGGCCGCAGATGGTCACTACACGGTAGGCCATGAGAAACAATGCTGTGTGGCTTCGTTAGACCTTGGGAAGACAGTGTAAGACTGTCCAGCCCAGACGATGGAGCTTCTGCCAAGCTCTGTGCTTTAAGAAGGGACCGAGCTGTGGTGACTTGGGTCACATTGTGACAAATGTGGCACCCATCACAACAAATGTCTCTTTTAAGTGGAGGAGATATGGGTGCTCAACAGCTCCAATGAAGAGGCTGAGCCTGTGGTGAATGTGTTAAGGAACAACAGGGCTTCTTCAGGGAAGGGACATAAAGCAACAGCCTGGTTCTGCCCAGAGCAGCATTCCTCCTCCAGGCACAATCCCTATTTTTATAGGCAGAATAGCTGCTGACAAGCTGCATGTGACTCTGGCAATGATAACAGGCCTCAGACACCACAAACAGAAGAGAAATTGTTCCACTTCCCCTCAGGCCCCAAACTGTGTTGTGCTAAGGGGAGAGTTGAGATGGGAGTAAGGATGGGATGCATATGCAGGAGAGAATGAGGGATTCTGGGAAAAGAACTCAGGCATTCATGTTGGCTTTGGACTTCTTTCTTAAGGGAATGCCCTTCTATTTCACGAAGAGGAAGCCGTCTCTTTTATTTGAAGGACTTAAACGGCATTGATTTATTCCCCCCTCCCATTCTTTCTGATATTGCTTGGCCATCTCCTCAGTTTGGTAGCTGTGGTGCTTTTATTACTATTTCTCAATTTAATTCTGGGGAAAACATCCTCAGAATATGCAACCATGACCCATATCGTGGTCTCTGGAAATCTGTTGAAAAAATGTATGTGTAGGTTCATTTCGTTCTTGCAGGGAGCCAACCATATGCAGAGATTGCCATAAACAGGGCTTTGCTTTTTGCACACTCTGTAAAACACTCTATTGTGGGGAATATGATAAAAGCACGATCATGTAATTGGATTGCTTGTATACAACCAACCCATGATAATCAGGGGTGAGAAAGCACACTGTGATATTGGGCAGCCGGCCGCTACATGTTTAGAAGGTTGAATCAATTGACCACGGCACTCAGGGACAGTTGACACAGTCAGACTAGTGCATTGAAAAATGTTGGTTGAGCAGAAGCAGTCCTCTGGTTCCTTCATCAGTTTGCAACTCAACCCACTTACCACAGCAGGGCAGCCATTCCTGGCACAGTAAATAAATAAGGGTGGGATTGTGAGGGGTGAGCATTTGGGAGAAGCAATGACTCCAAGTGTTGAAAGTGGTTGCTGAACTCTGCATGGACCCACTCATCATGACAGTATGGTGGTGTGTATTGTCCCTTTGCAGCTCCATAGAATCCAGGCCTATTTCAAGACATCCCATCAAACAGGTGCTCCAACATCCACTAGCTCCATACTCAACTCAACTCAACTCATTTTATTTCGGCTTTAAGCCCATAGACATAACAAGCAAAAACAGAAACAGCACAGTCTAGTTTACAATTGCTAACAGTAAAATAGATTAAAAGGGATACTCAATTGAATAAAATATGATAAAAATTAAATTAAAATTTCAAGCTGTATATAACAATCCATTGCGTTTCTTGAGTGTCAGAACTGATGTCAGAAATTTTGCCATATGTAGGGTTATAATCGAGTCTGAATCTTGCAACAGAAGAGCAAGGTAAGACTCTTCCAAATACTCCGGTAATTTTTGAGTTAATGGAAGTAATAGAGTCTTTCGGGCGGCAGAATACAAGGGGCAGACAAACACTATGTGATGAAGAGATTCAATCGAACGGTTATCACAGGCACATAAGACCGAAACTTGGCCCCTAGAAAATCTATGAAAGAGGACGTTTGAGGGGAATACATTAAACCGTGCTTTAATAAAAGTGAAACGATGACTAGCAATAGAAAGAGTTGATAGATAGGCTGGTACTTGAAGTGGGGGTACAATGCCTAGGGATCTCGGTGAGCATGTCCCCCCGCCCAGCATAACATTGCGTTGCAACTCAATATCATCCAATCTTTGAGAGATGGTCTTTTTTGCTGTATTTAGATCTTGATTCAGCATTTCTAAGGGCAAAATTCCAATAAGCAAAAGTTGGGCGTGAATCTTACCAGCCCAGGGGCTTATGAACCCACTAGCTCCATGGGAGTGTCAATGGTATCTGTAAAAGGGTTTCCCCCCCAGCTGGAACTCACTGGTACTTAGTCCCGGCACCTCTCAAGTGGGCACCATAGCCATTATAACAGAATAAGAGAGGTACTCGTGGTGAGTTCCTGCACCTCTTTTTCTATAAAAAAAAAATACTGTCTGTAAATATATCTGAAGAGCGCTCTCTCTCTGTCTCTCCCTCCCTCCCTCTCCAGTTCCCAGATGCCTGGCTGCTTCTAGCTAATGTGGTGGTTCTGCTGGTCCTGGTCCCACTAAAGGACCGGGTCATGGACCCGTTCCTGGCAAAGAGGAAGCTATTGCCTTCAGCACTAAAGAGGATAGCTCTAGGCATGTTCTTTGGGCTTGCCTCAGTTGTTGTTGCAGGTGAGTCATTCATTTATATGTATCAATCCCAACCGCTTCCAGACAGGCAGGGCCGTAGCTAGGGGGCAGTGAGGAAGGCCCTCGCCAGGGGCGCAGGCGGGGGGGGGGCAAAATTGACTAAAAAACATGTCCATAAATAAAAATATTGATTATTGCCTCATAAGAAAAGGATTTAAATAGAGGGTCTTTATATGATATGCGGGGCCCTGTTTTCCCCTATTTTTTCCTGTCCCACATTCCATTTTCTTAAATTTCTGTGGCTAGGGGGCACAATCTGGACAGTTCTGCCAGGGGTGCAGGGTCACCTAGCTACGGCTCTGCAGGCAGGTAGCTCCAAGTGCCACCCAATCATTGCTCTTTCATTGTATGTACCACTGCAGTTGCAATGGACTTTATGTACTGTATCTCACTCCTCATCAATGGGCATGAGTTTTGTGAGTCCCACATCAAACCCCCACTCTTTAAGAAAGAAGGAAGAGTAGCACTAAATACATCTGCACAAGTGGAGATTGTGCTGCTTTTCCATTCTTCGGGGGGGGGGGGAAGCTGGGTATTCTGTGTTCTGAGGGAAGATGGAAGAATCACAGGGAAAATAGAGGAAGATAATGCCTGGGTGACGATACAGGCAGTCATGAGGCTGCCTGTAGAAAGTGATTGACTAACGCACAGCAATTCTAAAGTAAATGCCTCATAAGGGAAGCACTCCCCAGTTCCTATTTTTAGAGTAAAACCAGTTGAGACCAAAGCATAAAAGATAATAGGTTTATCAGCCATCTTGCTCCAATAGAATCAGAAACAAGGCTTCAGGAATAAGGAATGCTATTTTATCAGTTCCAGGAATCGATTTGTATTTCATTAAATAGCATGCATTACAGTTGTCCTGCGATTATACTACTTCACAATGCAGATGGGGGATTGTAAGTTTCTGAATTCCTCTACCATGTAAACAACAAACAAACAAACAATAAAAACTCAGTTACCTGTATTTTAAAAATAGCACCCTGGGAAGAAAGCTAGGTTGTAACCCTGCATTGTGACATGTTATCCTCCCTTGGGAAGGGAACCTTTGTTACAAAGTGCATCCAGTCATGCATTACACACACAAATACATACTACTCACTTACTGCTAGAAGGACTATACTATCTGCTATTTTCTAAAGACCTGCCCTGAGCGTTGCAATCCAGATGTCCAGGTTGCAATGCAAATATCAGGGTGCATTAGCCAGTGCTGATTGCCCCCCAGGCCTGGCAATCACCAGCACAGGCTGTGCAGTCCATATAGCTGCTTCCCTGCAGTGTGCGCAGGGGTCTCCCAGGTCAAAGATGCCAACGTTTCCCTAGCACATTTCCTGCCTAATGAGCATTACTGTGACCAGTTGGCATCATCAGGGCATGCTCACAAAATATATATATAGATTCATTCCAAACCCTGGCAAGGCTTTGTAGAGCAGCAGGGCCATCTTCAATGGCTGGAAGATGGAGAAGGGCGGCGCCATTGCTGCATCAGCCCAGCACAAGGGGAGGGAGAATTAAATCGCTCTCCCCCTTGTTAGAAAGGCCCTACCCGGAGGCCTGCTGGAAATTCCTGCAGAAGCGTCTAATGGCGCAGTTCTGGACATTTGCAGCATCTGGAAAACTCCTCTAGAACTTCACGCTGTTGTTGACATTTAATGCAGTGTCTTGACTGGGAGCAAGAGTGTACTGCTTTCCTGGTTGTCTTATGTAAGTCCAGTTTAGTCATGAGTTTAGCCCAGTTTAGTCATGAGATGCCTAGCATGGTCTGAGGAGTCAGGAGCCAGGTTTGCCTTCACAATGAAAGGACAACTAGGAACGCCTCCTTATAACTGAAACACAATGTTTGTTCCATTCTTCCCTCATGTTAACGAGATTGTGGGTGCCAGGCACCTATAATCCCTGGATTCAGGGGTCCAGGGAACTTGATTAAAATATAAGCCAAGCTAGCTTCTTCATGAGGTAATCACCATCAAGAAAGGACAAAGGAAAGGCGATGAGCCATTAAGAAAGCAGCGGAGAGGGGGCTCTGTGCCGGATTGCAAATGATAGTGAGAAGAACAAAGCCTGTTTCTTAGAGAGCAGAGCTTTTTGTGGAGTGACCTAGAATAGGGAAAAGTTGCAGACTGGAAATCCAAGGATCCAAATTCAAGCTGGAAATCTGCTTGAATCCAAGGATGTGGCTATGGGAGAAACAAGAACCTTTTCAGCTGTTAATGTTGTGAACCCCTCCATTGTAGGCTCAGGTTGCATATACGTGTAAATAACCATATTTCATAAAGACACCACAGTCTCCGCTGTGCCTCATTTACAAAAGGAAACAGGCACCAGGTAAGCATCTGGAACCCCTGGAATCTCACACTACACTGCTCAGAGATTGGGGTGGCATGCAACTTTATGTTCCATTCTTTCCTGACTCCCTCTTGTGCTACACTTCCTATCTCTCAGTCATTATGACCCTTAAAGAACCATTTACACCTCTTGTAATTGTGGCATGATAAGGACTCATTGAAACAGCAATCTGAGGAGGGGAGATTCATTTGAAGCATTAATTGGCAAATGGGAAAGTGCACAGAAGTGTACCACATGGCTCTCTTTTAAGCTGTTAGCTGGTGGAATATTCTCATTAAAGGAACAGCGAATGGTCTTGTACACACACACACAGAGGCATGGCCTATGATTAAATATATCCCATCTGTGAAATGCATCCTTACTATGGGTCTAAGGGCTGCTTCTGCTCAATAGGTGTTCTGGAGTCTGAGCGTCTGAAATACGTGAACAACAATGGGACCATCTCACAGAGAATTGGGAAGGATGTTTACAATGCAGCTCCGCTCTACATCTGGTGGCAAATCCCTCAATACCTGCTCATTGGAATCAGCGAAATCTTTGCCAGCATTCCTGGTAAGCAGCACAGAAGAGTTTTCTATGGCACTAGCAAGCAAACGCCTGGAATGGAAGCCTAAATACAGCTGTGGTTTATGGAGCCTAGAATAATGGTTTAAAAATAGCTGGTACCTTGCTCTTCTGGTTAACCAACACTCCTTTCTCCCAGGGCTGGAGTTTGCCTACTCAGAAGCTCCCAAATCCATGCAAGGAGCCATCATGGGTCTCTTCTTCTTCATTTCCGGCGTGGGATCACTTTTAGGATCTGGCCTCCTGACATTGCTCTCTGTGCCAGCCAATGGCTGGATGCACTGCCCAGAGGATTTTGGTAAGTGATACAACATCTGCTGCCCTTTAGCTACAAGTAGCGGGTAAAATCGGACTGTAGGGAGAGTTAAAGGGCCTCTTGACATGCCCCTCCTAGGGTCTGGGCTTTGGCCTATGTCCGAGTTATAAGGGCAGGACAGCGTAGGCAAGAAAGGAACCTGGTGTGTCTGAGAGGCTGCAAAGAAGGTATGTTGTCAGGAGGCTGCTGTAGACAGAGAATACGAGGAAAGAATTGCCTGGAGTGGTGAATGCTGCAGTCCGTGGCAATGGGACTCCCTGCTGCTGGCCTGCTTTGTGTACACTAATGGCTCTCCCTTTTTCTCCCCTAGGGAACATTAACAAATGTCGGATGGATTATTATTTCTTCCTGCTGGCCGGGATTCAGACAGTAACCTGTGTCCTCTTTGTCTGGATCTCCATCCGCTACGAGCGCCAGCAGCAGCGGTCCCCCTGCCTCCGCTCTGCTGGCCGCGAGGGCAACTAACATCCTCTGCCTTCTTCCCCTGGGACTGCAGAGAGGCGCCAGAGTCCCCTGGATCTCAGCATGCTGCGGAATCCCCACCACTGTAGCTTATATGGTTAACTGCTGGGACGTTGCGGAGGCCAATGGTATATAAAAGGATTAGAGAAATTAATTGGGGATAGAGCTGTCAGTGGCAGCCAGCCAAAGACGACAACCGCACGTTCAAAGTGTCATTAACGTCTTAGTTCTCGAAGCTGAGCCCGGGGAGCCCAAATTAATTATCCCGGGATATAAGCCACTGTGACTAAGTCACACGGACCCGTTCTCTGACCTGGCAAAGCTGCTCTTGCTCTTGTGAGTACTTAACATTCCTTTTGCAGTTCAGCTGTCCTTTTTGGTGGTGGGATTAAACCCAAAAATAAGAGGGGAGTTCTCCCTGTATCTCTCCTCCCTCTACCCCCCCTCCTCCCCCATGCCCAAGCCAATGACAAGACTATTCTATCTTTAAGCCACTGTGCAGCCTTCTTGAAAGTCACCTCCTTGGGGAAATTATTCTCTCTGGCCAAGGGTAAGTGTAGCAAATGGAGATGTGGCTGGTGATGGGTTAAGACATCAGATATATACAGCAAAGCTTTTCACGCAACGAGATCTGGTGTGGAGGGATCCACAGTCCTCTTCTGAGAATGGACATGGCCTTTAAGGTGTGCGCCATCAGTTACTGAGAGCCAGTTTTGTCACAGAGAAAATGATACCTGTTGCCTTGCCTCTGGGGGGCATGGCTTCCGTTGCATGAAAAAAAAAAGTGGTGGGCCTGGGATTTGAAGAGCACAACAGTGTTAATGGGTTGGGCCCAGAGAAGATGGAAAGGAATGGCACTTGTGGAATGGGGACTTCCTGACGGCTCCCTCCCACCTCATGGCAGCCCTTAGACACAAACATCCAGCAATGGCAGGAGATGGGGTACGGCAGGGACTGCAATGGGAAATCAGAGGAATCTGACAGGGGTGTCTTGGGGGAGCTTTAAGACCTCTGTGGATCCAAGCACTTGTATTTTGAACATATGCAATGTGAACCTATGTCACTTCATTTTCCATGTAGGGAATACAGGGATAGATTTATATTGTGGAAAGGAAACATCGGTCACTTTCAATTAAAGAAACAATCACCCAATGTGTTTCTGAACCTCTGACTGAACAAACTTCACTGAGCCGGCACAAAATCTAAAATAGTGTTTCGATAATTGCTTTAGTAAGCTTTCTTGTGGCCTTTTAAGTCCATCTCAGCATTCCTTTTGGAATGCAGAGTAGAATTATCTTTGCAATACCAAAACCCCAAAAGTGAAAAGCTGATTTCTGTGTCGAAGAAGCCTGTCATAGATGCGGGTCAAAAGCGACAGGATGTTCCTATTGTGGCATCTTTAACTTAGCAGGGGCTTTGATCTGGACCACAGCATCAAATGCACCCAGCTGGGCTGGATTCCGCTGCAGCTCCTGTCAGCTCAGTGTGTTGGATTTGCTCTTCAGCTGTCGTTATGAATTTTTAAAATTAAAATCAATGCCAAACTCCCTATAGAAACATTCCATGCTTGACAAGACTCCCGTAGAATCCCAGAGAGAAGTTCCACGGGGCCTCGTCTTACTTTTCCTGGTAATATGAAATCTAATCCTAAATGATTTATGACCAGTGGGCCTGTAGTTTATCAGCATATTTGAGGAGTGACAGGAGGACGGAAGGTGGCAGTTAGAAGGGCTGTCCACAGAAACAAGTTTCAGCAGCGCAGAGGAGGAGGGGGCTCCTGTCAACTCAAAATCGCTGCATAGAAGAGGGGTATTTTGGCAGGTGTCTCCTGCAAGGATGGGAAAAGCGGTACTTGCTGAATTTCCTTCCATACAGGGAAAAATTGGTGGTAGGATAGCATCAGCTCTAGGTTGGGCAAGACGCCCCTCCTGCATTGAGTCTAGCACCTCATCACAGTTCTCACCAGCTGCTGCCCCTCTTCCGCCTCCTTTAAAAATAATTTATAATAATAATTTATTATTTGTACCCCACCCATCTGGCTGAGTTTCCCCAGCCACTCTGGGCACTCCTCCTGCTACCACCTGCTTGTTAGCAGCAGAAAGCCAATGAGCACCCAGGTAGGTGTATAAGCAAGTAGGTTGCAATGGTGGAGAGGAGGAGGTCCTCTTGCCACGGAGGTGTGGCCCCCTGGCAGACGACTGACTGCGCCGATCCCTCGATGCCAGCCCTGCCTCCCGAGTGCCTGACCTGAATCTGGCTAGCAGGGAGTGTTGCCCATGACTAGCCAAGCAAGGAAAGCACAAGCAAGCCACCAAGTCCAAAACACAGAAACCTTCGTTTATTTTCAATTATCATTTATTTTTATTAACAATGTAAGAATTAAAAATCTTCCATAAATAAAAGGACTTGCCTGGCAGCCTCCCAATACTACAGGTATAAAATATGAGCGATTGTACAAAACTGTTAAAAGACACCAGGCACACAGCTGGGGTGAAAAATGACCGGCCGGTGCTTGCTGGAGTTCTGCCCTTGCCCGGCTTGTTTTTCTTTTTTTGGAGGTGGGGTGCGGGAGTTGCGGGGAGGGGAAGAGCCCCAGGCTCAAGACCACAGGAAGGAAGGGACACTCGCTGTTCAAACCACCACAATGGACACAAACTGGCAATGAGGGTCAAAGCAATAAGGGAGGTCCGGGGGGAGGAAGGCACCCCCACTGGCCCCCAGGATTCCCCTCCAGAACACATTGCAGTTGGCTTGCTGCTGCTGCTGCTGCTGCACAGCTGATTTCCAGCCTGCAAAGCCCTCACCCCCCCCCCACCACTCTAGTTAGAAACCTCTTGGGGTGGGAGTAGGGGGGAAGCAACGAGGGCAACCCAGGTTCTGTCCCCGCGAGGGAGAGGTAGCTCCACTGAGGTCATAGCAGGAAGGGGAGGACTCCAACCCAGCACATCCCTCTCCAGCATGAAAAGAGAGCGGGCTTAGTGGTGCAGCCAAGGAAGGAGATCTCTAACATAGAGAGAGCAGCACAAGTATCCCTGGCTGAGTAACCCAAGGCTGGTTTCCTGTTGTGTAGAGCCCTCTTCAGAAAGGGGGGGGAGGGGAGAACGCCCAGCTGGATGACCCTAGGAGAGCACCCAGGGGAGGGGAGCTTGCAGGTGCCAATCCCTTATTGGTTTGCCCCTATGGGTACAGGTGGGGCACGGGAGAGCCAGAGGTCAGGAGCTGCCCCGGATCCTCTCCATGTAGCTGCGCAGCTCGTCTGGGTCATGCAGCCCCATGTCCTCGCACACCCAGCGGATGTCGTCTTCGCTGGCCACCAGGATGGACTGAACGGCAGGCGCGGAAGGCGGGGGGCTGGGAGCGGAGCCAGGGGGGGACGCGAAGGTCACAAACTCCACGCGCTTCCGCCGGCCACCCACCTCCCTGCCCTCCTTCTTTCTAGACAAAGTGGTGGTGAGGGCTGGGCTCCCAGGGGCAGGCAGGCCCAGAGTGCTGGCAGAAATGCCCGTCTCTGGCCCCGGCGGTGGCAGTGGCGGCGGACCTGGGCTCTCCTGAGCCACAGCCTCCAGCTTCCCTTCTGGCCCCGCACAGCAGCAGCACCCATCACTGGTGCCGGAAGGGCCCAGGGGTTGGTCCTGGCAGTGCTGGTGGCGCAGATCCAGCTGCCGGCTAAGCTCCTCTTGGTCGGTGCCCAGCCAGACCCAGTTGTGGGGCTGCGGGCCGGAAGAGGCCAGCCCCGAACCGGCGTCGGGGGGCTCCTTGCGCTGGTAGCGGAGGACAAAGACCACGCAGTTGATGAGGAAGATGAAGATGGCGAGACAGAAAACCCCCAGCAGAACGTACATGCCTATCTCCAGATCCGTCACCTTGGCAGGGGCCTTCACGATCTCCTCCTCCACCTCCACCTCCTCATGGTTGTTGTAGGAGCTGCCGCCAGGCTCCTCAAATTTGGTCATGGGCGGCCCCACTCCCACCGGGCTGCGCCTTCGCGACCCCCTTCCGCTTTCGGTGACGGTTGCAACCGTCACCGCTTCGCCTGACATGGCGCCTTCCGCTCGCTGGAAAGGGGGCTCGCCGTGGAGACCGGGGTCCTGCTGCTGTGGGCTGCCTGTGGTCGGGAGGTGTTGGCCAAAGTTGACTTCCAGCCACACGGTGCCCTGGGAGAGGGGGGCTCTATGCTTGCCCTTGCGGCAGGAGTCTGGGGAGTGCAGGCCCAGCTGCAGCAGGGATCCTCGGCCTGGCCCCTCCGCCACGGCCACGGGGCGAGCCTGCTCCTCATCCAGCCGCACGGAGACCACGCGAGGGTTCAGCGAAGAAAGCGAGAGCACCGCATCGCGCCAGCCATAAAGCTCTAGGGGGGCCAAGGTGTGGTCGGTGAATACCAGCCAGATGGTCAGCACTGCTTCCTGCAAGGAAAGAGAATGTGGGATCAGGAGGTGGAGGAGACCACACAGGTAAGACACACGCCTGAGTTTAATATGAGGTAGGCTTGCCATATCTGGAGCAGGGCATGCTGGGACTGACCCCCTGTAACCTGGGTTATTGCCCCCTCAGGGCTGGAGGTCAAAAGTCCTTAAGAGGCTGGCTTTTATATGAATTTCATGCTTGCCTGATTTGTGCCTCTTTTTTGGTGTTGCTTTGGTGTCGATTCTGATGTTTTTTTTATGTCATTTGTACTGAAGCTTTTTTATTTATTGAATTGCATTTTGCAAATCTGCCTGGAGGACTTTGGTTGGTCCCCCTTTCTCAGGTCTTCATTTGTGGAGGCAAGGAAACTCACAGCACAGCTGTGCCAAGCCACACGTTTGTACGGGTAGATTTTGCCAGACTGGAGGAAGAGACACAAGGCTGCGGGTTTCAGTGGCAGACATGAAATCTAGGGTGGACCACAGCAGGATGGAGGCTTCATCTTCCATGTGTGCACCCTCCATCACTTCCTTGGACCAAAAGGCTGATGAGTCTTAAACTTGCCACATCACCAACTGCCCAAAAGGGCCCTTCCTCTGCTACCTACTGCAGCATCTTCTCACCTGCTTCAGGGAACGCAGAGCAGAGAGTCCCTGACACGTTGCAGTGAAGACATTCAGGTGTCCTGGCTCCACGGAGAGTGTCAGCGAGAGGCCTGAGACTAGCTGGGCCTGCAGCTCTGAGATGGAGACCTTCTCCTCCGTCACCACCAGGGTCTGCTCCCCCAGGATAGAGTCAGAAACAGGAGAACGCACCTGAACCAGGGGATAGAGAGGACATGATGACCCTCAAGAGGAGACTCTTCGCAGAACCAGTACCTTTATTCTTTGATATTCTTCTGAATTGCTTCAGCTTGTAAATAGATAACTAGTACCAAGCGTCCTCTGGTGTGTAAGGGAAGCTGGTTTCCTACTAGTGATTGACAAATATATGTAAAAGGAAAATGCTTGTGGGCTATTAATATTTGTAAGACTGCCATATTCCCCTTTCTTTGTAGCTTCCCTGCATTCACCACTGGGGCATTCACACATTACATTCAACAAGTGTAGAGTATGTGAACCTCAAACAGTTGGGCTGCACACTTGCATAATTATTCACATGTAATGTTCAGCGAACGTACCATTTGTGTGCCTGTGTTCCCAACAGTTGAGCTGTACAAATAAACAAGTGTACACACAGGCAACGTTTCACACAAACGCTTGTACATGTGTCGATACAACTTATGCTTGTACCTGTCATCCTACCCTGGGATCTTTCCCCCTTTGTTCCCCACTTAAGTGTCCTGTCTTCTGACTCCCTCCTCCCACAGCAAACCATATCACCTATCCTAACTGTGTTCAGATCACAACCACCTGTTCATGGGCGTTCACTCTTCCCATTGCTCCACCTTTCCCCCAAACACCTCTGCTATCCCGTAACATCCAAACCACATGCCCAGACTTCTAGGCAACCCATTTGCAGTAGGTTATCATCACACATCAAGCAAGCTTCTCGCCCCGCTTCATCTCAGCAGCCAACAAACAGCACCCCCTGCCTCTCTTCCCCACCCCTGGCCAACTCCTTACCTCCACAGATGTCATTCCTGGTTCCTGGCCAACCACTACACTTCCACCTTCCAGTGTTGCCACTCGGGGGTCCTGGATTCTAGCGTGCTTTTGCACCAGATGAGAGACATCCAGCAGCCAATCAGAGCTTGGCATATAGGTCAGGTGACGGCCACCATCTAGTGGGTGAGCCACAAAATGGGCAAGGAAACGGACCCCGGCACGCTGGTACTGGAGGCGGCAGCCACGAGCTCTTCTCTCGGCTTCCTCTCCACCGTCTTCAGGCTCTGTTGGGCTGCTGCTCGGAAGAGGAGGGATGACTTGTACTGAGCATTTATAATGGCACATTTCAAGTAATGCACTCGAGGGGCATTATCTCAGTAATCCCGACAAAAAGCTTTATAAAAGAGGTTGGAATTATCCCCAAGTAAACCCTTACATGAAATTAACATCTACTCCACCTTCCTACAAGCGTACCGAGTGTTCCAAGTGTGCACAATGTAATTCCTACCATTTTTAGATTTTATTTTAGCAGTCTGTATCAACGCAAGACCTCTAAGTAGTTTCCAATGAAAAATCCCAAAATATTCATTTGAATTTTTTTTTGATAAAAGCAAAGATTAAAACCAAGTAAACGTCAGAAGTTAAAATTAAATCTGAATTTTTAAAAGATACATAGTAGGATTGCATGCTAAAATTATATGCCTGGGTAGGGTTTCTGAAACAAATAAAGGTTTTCAGCAGGTGCTAAAATGCTACAGCAAAGGCACCTGCCCACATCAATGGGTGGGGAGTTCCAAAGAATGAGATGACATTTCCATTACGGTATAACTCGAGTCAGGTGCCCATCCTGCTGTGTAGCTTAGGTACTTTGCACCTAGGCAAAAAAATTGTCTCCTTGCACACTCTCATGTTTCTGTTCCCTTCTCCTACCTTACCCTTTCCCCTCTGTGTGTTATTTTAGATTGTGAGCTCTTAGGGAGAATGATGTGTGAAGCACCTAGTAGTTTGTAGGCACTATATTATACCATAATTAACATCATCATCTCTTGCTTGCTGTGCACTGGGTATTAATCAAGGCACCAGCAGCAGCCATGCTTTGTTTGTTCGTTGATCATTAAAGGTGTTCAAGGAACTTCCAGACAATACAATATGTCTGGAGCACTGTAGCCATTAATCTCTCTGCCAAAATGCAAATAGAAATAATCAATTTCCCAAGTTATTTTCCAGCGATTTAGGTATCTCCCCAGCAGCCACCTGACAGGATAACAGGAACCATTTATTAAAGAACCGTAGAGGCCAGTGCCAGAAAAGGTACCGACACAGGGGAAGCCACTATGAAGACAGGAATCAAAGGGGAGGGGAGCAGAGCAGTGCTCTGTCTCGCCTTAGAGGAGCCATGTATTCCCAGCATCAACCAACAGGTTGATGTCAACAAAGACTATGGTGCATTTTGAAACCATGCTCCTAGACCATCCATGAGCAGAAACAGATATATAAGCTAGGTGCCAAATGGCACCTTAAACCTAGGTTACGGTTGCCACAACGGAATGTCTATTCGCCAGGGGGTTGGACTAGATGACTCTCAGGGTCCCCTCGAACACTACATGATTCTACTATCTCAACTACATTGCTTGACTGTAGCTTGCTCTTACAACAATTCACTTGTCTCGGTATGCAAGAAGGAGAAAAACACACAGTGAAAATAGAAAAGGTATTAACGATGCAGGTGGCGCTGCGGGTTAAACCACAGGGCCTAGGGCTTGCCGATCAGAAGGTCGGCGGTTCGAATACCAGCGATGGGGTGAGCTCCCGTTGCTCGGTCCCTGCTCCTGCCAACCTAGCAGTTCAAAAGCACGTCAAAGTGCAAGTAGATAAATAGGTACCGCTGAAGCGGGAAGGTAAACGCCGTTTCCGTGTGCTGCTCTGGTTCGCCAGAAGCGGCTTTGTCATGCTGGCCACATGACCCGGAAGCTGTACGCCAGCTCCCTCGGCCAATAATGCGAGATGAGCGCCGCAACCCCAGAGTCGGTCATGACTGGACCTAATGGTCAGGGGCCCCTTTACCCCTTTACCTTTACCTTAAGGCAGAGGTTTTTAAGCTGTGATCTGTGAGTCCATTTGGGGGGTCTGTGGAAAGGCTGGAGCACAGTCAAATATATCTGCACTCAGCCCTGCACTTACTTTCCTTGATGTGATGATGGAGGACTAAGATGCCCAACAAGGGGGACATGATTTGCACAGAAGCACAAAAGTCATGGCTGGATGGAGATGTCAGTTGCCAACCGGGCGCCCAGAAATCTCCAGGTAGTTGCAATTTGATCCGCGCCAGTAGCAAAACGTGCCTGGGGAATTTTGAACACTGCCCATGAATACATCATTCTGTTTTGCATTCTTTGTTCTCTTTGGCCCACATGACAACAGCTGTCTATATGGAACCACTGGGCTTGCATGGAGGAATGAGAAGCCGCCCACCCTACAAGTATCAAAGCTCTGGCCATTGACTAAATCAGGGATGGGGATCCTTCGACACCCGCCTGCCAAGATGTTGCTGGATTGCAACTTCCACCACCCCTTCACCACTGGGCATGGTGGCTGGGGCTGATGGGAGTTGGGAGTCCAACAACAGCTGGAAGGCCATAGGTTCCTCATCCCTGCTCTAAACACTCCCTTGAGATTATCCCTCATATCTTCCCTCTCCTCTTGCTTAAGCACAGAGAGCACACAGACCTCACTCTGTGGCGTAAACACTGGGCTAAGTCAACCCAGTGCTGGTGACCCACTTGGCTCCATAACACTTACCCATCTGGGGTCGGACCAGGTACCCTCCAGCCTCGCACCTGCTCTAGAGAGGTGTCTGTCAGCTCAATGCGCAGGGGCAGCAGTGGGGCCCAGACAGTAAAGAGCAGTGAAGCGTGCAGCCGACGGTACCAGAAATCCACCCGTACGCCACGTGCCCCTCGGCTCTCTTTCCCACCTACGTAGACAGCGTCACACACGTCGGATACCTGAGGGGAAATTGAGGAACACATCAAGAAGGTCTACAAATGCAGAGACAAGCGCCCAGGTATATGCCGGAAGACCGCATAAGGGTGCAGAGCAGGTGAGAAGAAAGATGTTCAGGTCCCCTTTCTGATTATGGACCTGGCCATAGGCCTGTTATATGCTTCCTCATCCCTCCCCCTGATGTGCAGTTCATTCAGCGACTGTAGGCAGGAACTCTTATGGGGCTCCATCTTCTTGTAGCCTACTGAAGAAGGCAGATCTGGCAGGGGCCCAAGATTTGTGGTAGGGGAAAGAGGAGAGGTTTGAGGGGGGCAGGGAGGGGTACGTTTGTCTTTCCTGTGGCCCAACACTTTTCACAATCACTTTAGCCTAACCCATGAAAAGATAGAGGAAGAGGACAGAGTAAGCTCAAGACAGAAGACTGATGAGGACAAGGCCTGTCATGGAGACAACTAGAAGGCTGAGGCCTACATTAAAGAATGGGGTAATTCCATGGTTTGCCAAGTCTGAAGCTGGGAAGCAGGAGGAAGGATACTATGTAAGAACAGACGAAACAAAGAGGAGGCTTGCAAGGAGCATAATAATAATAATAATAATAATAATAATAATAATAATAATAATAAGGAAGACAGGTGCATAACAGCACTGCATGTATAAGGTAGACAAATAAAAACACCAGATTTACACAAAATGGGCACCTGGTCATTTTGGGGGCTACAGAGACTTGTCCCAGAGATATGGACAAAGAATGAAGTCTGGAGTTAAGACCCCTAGGAAGCGGATTTTAATCCTGTGGCCACAGAAAGGGAAACACCCTTTGTGAGGCATATTAGCTTCTCACCTGCAGGACCTGCTTGTTGGAAGACTCACAGCCCATCTGGTCCGTGACCTCGGATACTGCTCCTCCAGTCTCTACCACAACCAGTTTCACAGGCACTGAGTGGGGGATTCCTGTGAGGAGGGCAGTGTTCACAATCTCCTGCTCCTGAAGAGGGTCAAAGGGGAAAAACGTGAGGAACCAATATTAGATGCCCCACAGGGGTACCTTATGAGGAGGGGAAGCACAGCTCTTCTAGGCCTCACCTTCACCAGTGGAACCAAGGCCCGCACATCTCGCTCCGACACTTGGATCTCCCACACCATCTTGTCCTTCTCAGCCTCGGGGTCCTGGCCAGGATACTCCACTTGCCAGGTGACAGGACGGTTAGAAGCTAGGCCCCCTGTGCCATTCTCCACGACAAAATCCAGATACAGGAACTCTGGGGAATCTGCTGCCCTAGATGGAGATAAGGATAGGCAACAACACACTAATCGTAAAGCAGAAGTAAACACAGAGCCCAGGAGAAGCTGAGCAGATCATGGAACTTCATTGTGCCTGTTCAACTTAGATCAGTGACGGAGGCCTTTCGAGATTGTCCTGCTACTATCAGAAGCACAGCTGGAAGAAGCAGGGGTAATGGGCACTCTCTTCTGTGGAGCCCAGGAGGTGGAGCACTTTGCCCTGTGGCCCCTCAGTCTTGGTTTTCTTTAATGACCTGAAAAGGTTTTTATTCCAGCAGGCTTTTGGCTGAACCTCTGGAATGATGCTGAGATTTGTACTGTCTCTTAATGGTTATGTGACTTGTTCTAAATTTTTGTTCATTACAGAGTGAAAAGGTTGGATAGGAAGAAAATCAGCCAATAATTTTTCAAATAAATTCCTGAATTTCTATTTAACTGGTTGACCAAGCTTACAGGGGTGTCAAACAGTTAAGCTTCACACATCACCAGACCCAGTCTTTTATTCAGGCTACAGCAGAGAATAAGGAGGAGACACTATTACCAAGTATTGCTTAGAGACAGTCTGGACCAATTAAAGTTGCCTCAGTCACCTAGAGTTGACATTCCTTTGTAGAGGATAAGGACAGGGTTTGGTGTGTTTTTCTGTCTCAGTGTTCTCTTATCTCCTTACTTTCTTCACAGAGAGAGGTGAAGGGTGAGCCTGTCAAAACAAGACTGACTATCTACATTACTGTAGCTGAACAGTATAGCTCTCCCTCAAGAGTCCCTTGTATAGTCTTTGTGTTCAGCAGACAAAACAATTCCACTGAAAGAGATACAGTAAGGGCTGCGAGTATATTGCAATTCCACAAGAACTTCAAAAAACAAACACCACAGAAGTGATACTGGGTACAGAATCCCATTTCCTGAAAATCTCAGCTTTCATTTGAAATAAACAAAAAGTTTCTAGCCCTCAGGACAGCGGAGGTACACCAAGAGAAGTCCAATGAGCACCTACCTCCAGTCCAAGCCACTAGTAAGGGAACGCCGACAAGTGACCAGAGCGGTGTGGTGTTTGGCACCCTTGAACTTGTCCAGCTTTGCAGTCCAAGCCTCTGGCCTGGTAGGGCGAGCTGCCAAAACCTGTAACCCTTTCTTCACTTTGATCCTGAAAGGAAAAGCAGCAAAGTAAGGTGTGTGGACAGGAAAAAATCAGCAAAACAGTTTCACGGCAGCTCTGGCGATAGGCTAAGGAATTATTAGGGCCAGGCCCTGGAGGAATGAGCACTGCCTGTAATCGAGGTAAGATGGCACCAGCGAGCTAGTGTAGCATAGTGGCTAACAGAATGAGCTGCGGATCAGGAAGTCCCCAGTTTGATTCTTGCCTCTGTCATGAAGTGACCTTACGTAAATCGTATTGAGGGATAAGAATACTGACGCACAAGTTTTTTGTAAGGATCACAACTAAATAACACATGCAAAGCGCTTGAACACTTGAAAGTGCTATCTGTTAAGAATTAGCATAACCGCCGTTGACTAGAAAGTGCCCCCCAAGAATTCAGATTCCTTTGTCACTCACTGGAATGAGAACGTTATGGCTGGAATCCCAAAGCCTGGGTCCCCTAACTCACCGGAGGATCAGTAGGTCGGCTGTGAAGTTCTGCTGCAGGATGAGAGTGGCTGTGAAGAGCTGCCCTGGGCGAAGGGCCATGTCGGGGACGCGGACCATCACGTTGTCGTCCAGCCGCACCTCCTGGCGCCGTGGCAGGCTCATTACCCTGATATCGACCGGGCCCACGTAGTGCAGTCGGTCCTTGCCGCCCTCAGTGCCCGGACGTGGCCTTTCCCGGGGTCGGACATGGGGGCACTCTCTTGGCATCCCCCCAGGCAGCGGGGGCTCCAGGGTGTAGTACAGCTCAGCCCGCAGAGGAGTGATGGTGGAATCCTCTCCCTTCCTTTGGCTGCTGGCGGGTGCAGGAGAGAACCAGCGAGGGGGGAGCTCTAGTTCCACCACACACACCCCCAGCGGTGCCTGGTCAGGAGAAGCAGAGAGAGACAAGCCATGTGCTCCTTTTAAGTCCCTCCTCATGGTATGTGAACCCATGCAGCAGCCTTACACAGAGTCAGGCCATTGGTCTGTCGAGTCCAGTATGGCCTGCTCTGATTGAGTCTCAAGGATCTCAGGAAAGGTCTCTCTCAGACTAGCTCTCTGGGATGCTTATAATTGGAGATGCCAGAAACGGGCCTTCTGGACATGCAGCAATTGCTCCACCATTGGGCTATAGTCCCTTACTTTGGGAGTCCAAGAAAGCTACTCTCGCCTCACCTTACCCTACAACTAGGGTCAGCCCAATACACTTTGATGACTGAAGCAGAGCAAGAAATGTCGCCCGGCAGCTGCTCTTTCTCCCCCCCCCCAACCCGCCTTAAGTGGCAACTGCCACTCTCTTCCTCTCAACCAGCCTCGGTAGGGCAGCTATCCCACCTCACTTTGAAAGACACATTGAGTGACTGACCAAGAGGGCCTCGGAGGTCCCACTTTTTGCCGCTGTGGTGCAAGGGCCGTGGTGCAAGCTCTTTCTGGGCCTATCTCATGCCATAATACCTCACTCTGATGAAAGGGGCATTGGGGGCAGGGGAGCTGCAGGAATAGCTGCTGTCCACTTTGGTCCAGTGACCAGAAAATAGCTTTTGTTTTGTTCTTGTGCCACTTAGTTAGGTAGTGGTCAGTGGTGGTGGCTCTATGGCCTTGGCTGACACACGCAGGGCCCAAATTTGCCAAAGGGTGGGTAGGTGACAGCGGGGTGGTGGGTGGGACTGTGGGAGGCCAGCTGTGGGGGGCTGGGTGGTGAGAAGCACCATCTGCTGCCCTGCGCATTCTGCCACCTGAGTTAAGAGGCTCACCTTGGTTCATGGAAGGGCCCATCCTGCTTGTCACCATACTCCATTTCCACTAGTTCTTGCTCATCGTCTTTCTCTCTCCTTCTGTCCCTGTCCTTTTTTGTCTCACCCAGCCCACAAATCTTCTGGTGGGGATTTGAAGCCGTAGTAGTCAGTAAAGCAGGACCAGCATGCAGCAGGAAGCCCACGTCAAGGGGGAACTTCACAGACTCACTCTGACATTACCAGGCCACCAGCTCAAAAAAAGGCAGATCTGACAGTTACCACATGCTTGGCCTCAGGGTGCAGAGGGAGCTCTCTGCTGAGCTTGGCCACCACTCAACCAGTTGCCACCGGTAACTGACAGGGGGCTCGGGGAATAAAGCTAATGGGCTACTACAGGGAAGGCCAAGTTGAACTGCTGACATTTTGCAGCCCTTTACAAGTTGGATATTAAACCTCCCAGGCTTCAGCAACGTAATGGCTTTAAGAATCACTGACTTGCTCACAAATGCCTCTTCCATGTTAACAGATTGAACTATCCCCCAACACCAAGAGACTGCATGGAAGAACAGAATATGCACCCTCCCTTCTCCATATATGCACCCTGAGGGCAGCTTCACACATTACAGAAAGCCCTGGTAAGCAGAGCTGTGAGTCACATTTGATTTCTGCACTTCCAGGAAACCTGCAAGAGTAGAGTCCCTGCATTTCTCAGTGTGTGAAGCTGCAGTGAAGCGTCCTCAATACAGAAGCCAACACCTGCCTAGGGTAATTCCAGTGCTTTATCATTTCGGTTTTCTTCCCAGCAAAGTACTAAACATTTTCACATGTGTTCTGAATGAACATCGGAGAGCTTGTTCAATGTTGCTTTCTTTTGATGAGTGGTATGAGTGTGTAATTAAAAACAACAACAACCAGTTATTTTAAAAGCAGAAATGTTCCCCACGCACAGCTATTTAGAAAAGAGCCCATTCATCTTTTTAGGGGGGGGCAAAGAGGTTTTTCCAATTTTGCAAACAGTTTCATATTATCCAACATGCAACAGAAATAACAATGCTATAGAAAACAAGGCACCTGTTGTATAAATTTAACATTCTGTGTAAGAGGGGATTTTTCTCACCTCTGGAGAACTATAATGGCAAGCTTCCTCTCCTGAAATTCACTCTCCTTTGCAATCATTACAAGTACATGGACCCTAATGTCATAGAATCACAGAATTGTAGAGTTGGGAGGGACTACATGGGGCTTGAACCCACAACAATGAGATTAAGAGTCTCATGCTATCCATCTCTGCTCTAGAATCACAGTGCTGGAAGGAGCCTCATGAGTCCTGCTACCTGGAACACCAGGGATTTGTAGACTTAAACCATAGCAGATGGATGTTTGTCCATTCTCTTCTTAATTTTTTTTTTTTTAATCAAAGGAAGGGGATTCATATGACATCCCTGGGCAGCTTCGAAATTCCACTTTCTAGTTTGATGATAGATGCTTACAAGAGAATCCTTACAGTGAATCATACCAGAACTTATTCTGTGGGCCTTTGTCAGCCTGGTGCCCTCCAGATGTTTGGGACTACAACTCCCACCAGCCCCTGTGAGGAGAGAGTGCTGGTAAGAATTGCAGTCCCAAACATGGGGAGAGCATCAGGCTGGTGAAGACTATCCTGTGATGGCCTGGGATTCAGACTCAGACGCTGAACCTGAGGGATCCCAGCCTGCACATGATTCCCTGCCTCCAGAACCAGCAGAGCCGGGGCTGGGGCCTGAGTCTGAAGGGGCCTCACCTGTGCTGGATCCTCAGGTGCAGGCATCGGCTGAGTCTGCTCTGGCTCCTGATGGGGTGGAGGACCCATTGCCTGCAGGTGCTCCACTCCCAGTCCTGTCAGGGGAAGCTGAGGTTGCCTCTGGGTCCGGTAACCCTCCAGCGTCTCCTGAGCTGCAGAGGCTCAGGGCAGAGAAGTGAAGGGAACTGAGTTCCCGCAGGAGGAGTGCTCGCCTCCAAGCCAGGAGAGGCGAGTCACCTGAGGATCGGAGCCACCCTATGCCTCGGGGCAGATAAAAGCCAGCCAGCCCCAGCCCCAAGTTGCAGGAGCAACATCGTTGCTGACCAGTTCCTGCCGGTGTTCCTGCTTGATCCCTGTCCTGCTTTCCTGCCTGAGCTCCTGACCCGCCTTGGTTCCCTGCTTGCCCACCCGTTCCTGACTTCGCCTGACTCCCTGCCCTGTACCCTGCTTCAGTTATTTCGGACTGCCTTTACGTGTACCTCTCTGACCTTGGACCGGACTTAGGCCTCGCCTTTTGGATACCCCACGGGACCAGCACGTATCCTATGACATTTTAGGGTCATGTACCAAATCTCTCCCAAGCAAGGCAGTTGGCGGGGACGACGGCTACCCCAAAGAGTGGCATCTCCTTGACCAACCTGGAGGTGGCAGGCATGGTGAACCACCTGGGCCTGGTGGAAGACATGTAAGGTGATGCATGGCAGGGCCTGCTGTCTTGACATCCAGTCCTGCCCTTGGAGGTGGAAGAGCACCCTGGTGTATGGCTCGTAAGGGGACACTGTGCCCTCAATGGACACAGCCCGGATGTCCCAGGCAGTGGAGATGTCCGTGAATTGGGAGTCATCAGCTGGTATCGCCTGGGGAAGAGAGGGAAGTCTTGAGCTCTGCTGAAGCGCCTCACAGCAGGAATCAAGAAAGGAAAGGGACTTGGAGTCCCCTTGCACAGCTGCACGTAACTATTTACCTGCTGAGCTGTGAAAGGGGGGTAGCCAGCTTGGATGGTGGGCTTCCCTGACAGTCGGCGGTGGAGGAAGAGGAAGGTCTCTGAGCGGGAGCTGAGGGAGGCATTTCCTGGCATGTAGCGGTCCGTACGCTGAAGGCGGAAGTACTCTGGGCCATTTAGCACTTTTAGTTCAGCCGGAAGGTACACCACATCAGGAGACTCAGATTCACAGTCCGCTGCAAAGAGAACCACGTCCATCAACATCAGCCTTTCAACCTCTCCCCATACCCCAGTCCAGATATACACATGCTCTTCCACAAAACCCTTCACTGACTAGCGATAGGAAAGGCTGAAATAAAGGCAGTGAATACTTGTCAGAGTTCAGGTGACCCACCTTCTGGGTGTTCAGATGGGTGCAGGGAGCATGGGGTCATACAGACTAGTCATAATCCCCAGAGGCAAGTGCAGCAGTCATGGCCCCTGGTGTCTGCATGTCTGGCCAGTGTGCGAAGGGGCTCCATGCGCAGACTGAGCTCCTTGATGCAATGGAGGACTCTGGCGCCCAATCAGGATGCTCCCCTCACATGGGTGAGTCCTAGACATGTTCACTAGTCAGTAAACCCCCTTCACACACTGGCTGCATGCATGGACAGATGTGTGGCTGCTGCATGCATCAGCAACACCAGCCCTCACATGCTATTTCAATGCATGGGTGTGGCGTTTGAAACCTTTAATCTTGTCTGAACCAGGAATCAAAGTCAAACCTCATGTGTTCCAGCCTCAGACCTAGGATTCAAGAGCCAGAACCACTCTGACTTCCTCTGCCCCCCCCCCACCCTACTAAACTGAAATCAAGGTGTGGAAAAAGGAAAAGCAGTGACAATTCCCCACATAATTTTCACGCACATGCTGTTGCAGTACTCATACACATTCTGGAAAGCAAAAACACCACTTCCAATTTGTCTCTTGGGAAGATATTTCAGGAAGTTTCTCATCTCTCTCCAATCGATGTTCTAATAACTGCGAAGCCCTGATACCCACTCCTATTACAGAGTCAGACTATAGGTTTGGCCCCCAGCACAGCGTCTCCGATTCATGGTTGATCTTGCATTGTCTTATTTTTTATTATGGTTATTTCTTTCCCTCCTTAGAAGCTCGATGTTCAGTTGTCTATGCAGCTGCCAAATGAGCACAGAGCAATGTGTGTAAAAAAACACAAAAACCAAGAAAACCCAAATAGTTATTTACATATCCCTGTATATTTTAGGATTCAGAGTTTAGCATTTAGCTATCCCATCTGTTTAGTAGAAGTGTGGTAGATATGCCACAAAAGGGAATAAAGGGCACAGTTGTCCATATACAAAACTAGAGAAAAATAACAAGGAGAGCCACCCAAACCTTGCATTCATTTCTAGCTAAATAGTTACAGGAATTGGGGCCTATCGGAATAACTCAATTTAACTACACTATATTGAGTCTGATCAATAACAGGTGGTCTGTCTGTAGAAGCTTAAAGAATGGGCTGCATGTGGTACACCACAAAAATGGGCTGCTTGAAAAGGCACACCACAAAAATGGCCAAGCAGTTCTTGCTTTTGAATTGGGGTTATGGGCACAAAACCTTGGTTAAAGATTCTGAGCAGTGGTCATCATTTATTTGGTGGGGGTGAACCTAAATCCACTATCATTTGGCCTGTCTTGAACAGCTGCTTGGCCTTAACTGTGCTGTGGGTGTGATTCGGAAGCAAAGTTAGTAAGAGGGAGCTGCAACAAACATGTCAGTGTACAGTGCTCCTGTTCAGAGTTCCAACCAAACAATCATTCACTCTACCAGGATACTCCATTCCATTTCCTCTCTCCTGACCCCATTTTCAGCCTTTTCACTCTCAATAGTCAGTCCACATTCCATGCCCATTGAACACACTCAGTCCTCTATGGGCTGTTTTGAGATTCCCCTCCCCCTGCAAATAAGATTTGTACTTCCGGAAATCTTAGGGTCCACCCAAGCCTGCTGATGTCTCCCTCATGTACGGATTGTACTATTTTGGCTACATAACAATCCATACTCACTATTAATATACAGGCTACATCACCTTTTAGCTTCAAATCAGTTATTTGGAAAATGGGACCTATAATTGGTAATCTAATAAATTCTAACACAAGGGCACTGCCACCAAAAGATTTTTTTAACTGCTCAATAAGCATAATATTTCAACCTTCTAAAATATTAAATATGCAGGATTTGTTTTAATGGTCTGGAAAAGGAGATTAAATTATGCCACATTCATGGAGAATTTTCTACCACTCTTTGAAAATCCCACAAAGGTAGCACGGAAATGCATGCAACCAGAAAATGCATGAATGGCAATGTGAGATGCATGACATTTGGCAGTTAGATATGAGCCAACCTAGTTCTGTTCATGGGATCAGACAGATTCCTAGCCCAAGGCAGTGCTACTCCACCTCCTGCCAAGGTCCATCTCAGGATGTCTTTATGCTTGAATGGCAGCTAAGACACAGAAATCCTACCGTGTGTGTGTGTGGTTTAAAACAAAAACAAAAACAAACCATATTTCTGAATGAATCCAAGAGCCTTTCATTCCAATTTACCACTGCAAACTCAAGCTGAGCTGATTTGGGCATCTCACTGATTTGGAAAAATCAAGCTCTATGATTTTGCAAACTGCACTTCATGGTACATTATGCCTAAGAGGCCTGAGGAGGTAGAGCAGAGTATATGAGATGATAGGAAAAGTAAAGATTAGGTCATTATTCAAGATTACGGACACCTTAACTGTCTGCATTTTCAATTCACGCAGAGACTTTGTACCATTGCTTTGGAGAGACCTAAGAAACAGATCCTAATTTCGCTTCCCTTTGGCTTCTTACTACTGGTTCTCGTCAATCCATTAGCTTCCCACACACCCTGTGGATTCGATTTCAAGCTCATTCTGGGGCAGAATTACATGTTACGTGTTGACCCATGATTCTTTTTATTGGCGTTTCCTTCCTCTTCTGTACACTGCAGCCGACAAAGCTGAGATTTGAAGGAGAGCATTGGCACAGAGGGTGAGGGGGGCTCCATAAACCCTTTCCCTTGCGCTGCTTCCCTGTCAAAAATACCCTACACACTTTAAAAAAAAACTTACGAAGGAAAAAATGTGTATACACCTCTCCTTTCTTCAGCTGAGGTAAGAGCAGTTGGGGAGGTCAATTTTCAGAAGAAAAGTAGCACGATTTATTTATTTATTCATTTATTATTATTGTTTTCAATCTTATGCATTTCAATAATTTTACAATCATTTTAACATTTCAAAACTCGACTTCCTTCCCCCTCTTTCTGCGGTTTCTTAATTTTTTAAAAAAAAAATCTGCATATTCCAAACTCGCTTAATTTACTCATTTATACATCTGCTTTAAATAAGTGTGTATGGAGTTCCCGGGCTGCCTGGACAACAGGAATAGATATTTACTAAAATGGAATAGTGCCAGGGCTCTTTCAACTAAAGACTTTCTCTCCCAATGCAGCAGTACATCAGTTTGCAGACTATTGCCCCCAGTCTTACCTGGGGCGTGGTAGACATAAGTGTACTGCAAAACGAGAGCACTGAGTTTACATCTTTTTAATTTCTTCAGTGTGTTAGTAATCCTAGGGCAGCACTCACCTGGGAGAGCTCCTGCACAAGCGCCGCTGAGATGAATGGAAGCTGTGCAGGAGCCCTGCCGCACTCTTGTGTAGCTAGCCCCTGCGGTTTTCAATGGAGCCTGAACAAGAGATCTCCCGTGGTGGATTGTGCCATGAGCAAATTTAAAATCCTTAGTTGTCTTAATGTCAGGCTGTTATCTGAAACCGTAGCTGCCTTTTGGGGAAGAGAAAATGCTCTCGTTATGAAGGATTTTAAACCAAGGCATTTAAAAGAATCCAAAAGCACAAGACAAATATAAAATAAATGGAATTGTAGAAGGAAAATGACATCCTTTTTAAAGACACATCCAATTATTAGGAGTACCTAGAGCTAGCAATTCTGCTTTTGTGGTGTTCATGAAAAGCCTGGGGATATTGTGTGTGTGTGTGTGTGTGTGTGTGTTATAAAGTCTAAGGTGTTTGCATTGTTTCCCATTAGAAATGCAAACCTCATCTTTCTCTGAATTCTCTGGACACCCAGAGAGCGGTACAAACACATCATCAGATGAGAAAACGGAATGAAAAAGCACAAGTAGCTGAGAGAGAAAGGGATTTCAAGTCAGATCATTTAACTCTTTGGACCACACATCATAGCTGTCCATCGCCAAAGAACTGAGTGACAGTCAGCAAAAAAAAATAATTTTTTTTTAACAAGTCTCATCTTTTAATCTTCTCTCCCTGGAATTAATAAACCATGATCAGGTCAAACATCAGTGTGGGTGAATATATCAACTACACCAGTGTCAGAAAGAATCCCCCCCCCCTTTTCTTTATGAAGAGTAGTACTCAGAAGGTGGCAAAAGACCAGCATTAATTAAGCAGGGGAAAGCAGGGATTAGGGGGAGCAGATACACATCTTTTTAAGGGATGTTCTTTATTTCCACACAAAAGCTCTGTCAAACACAATGGATGCCCCTTATTTCAAAAGCTCCAGAGAATGGACACCACAATTTTGCTCTGCCCTTTATTTTTAATTTTTGCGATTTGATAGAAGAACGGAACAAAGCCTTGGCATTCTTATAATCAAGTTTGGGCACTCTTACATCGCATCTGTTTGGTGGGTTTCAATAAAAAGAGGGGGGGGGATAATATGCTGGTCAAAATTGGTTAACCAGGGGTCATTTTAAGGCAGGTGTGGAACCCACCAAAATAAACCAGTAAAGAGCTCCTTTGGCACCCACTGTACCTAATGAAACTTCTGATCTGTCCGCTAATATGCTTTGTTCAGTTTTGTTAACATTTCTGTCTACACCCCAGTTCCACCTGGGATTTGAGGTTTTCCAAAGCAGCCATTTTAATGCTGTAGGATGAGCAAGGGAGGGATTATTGTTCTGTTTTGGTGAATGTTGTTTTTCCTCCCCTAGCAATTATTTTGTGTATGGGGGAAAATATTCAAATAGATTTTGGGGTTTAGCTTTAATTTGGGATTTCTCCAGCTCCCAAACAATGTCAAAAATGATAATGATGCTGCTCTTAATTAACTGAAACCTAATTAGAGGCTCCGCTGAATTATCTATCTGGGGGGGGGGGGGAGGCATCATGATCCTAGCATTAAAGGGGCCTGAGGGGGAGGGGGCACGGGTGGTGCGTAGTAGCAGGCTGCCCCATTGGGAGGACAGTTCTAGCGGTCCATCGGGGGGGGGGGAGGCGGTCATGGAAATGGCATTCAGCACATCACTCGGGATGACTCTTTTGAAGGCTGCTGCCTAGAGGTTTCGCTGTTTTTCAGCTGCCCTTCAAAAACAAGAATGACATCTCCAGCTGTAAAGAAAGCCTTCCAGCTGCAACCTCAGCAAGATAGAGATGCCCACTTGTGTCCGAGGGGTCAGGTCAAGCACTGTTGCTGCTGTAGCCACTGGGGCAGGGGATGGTTGCCAAGGCTATTAAGGATAAAGGGACCCCTGACCGTTAGGTCCAGTCGCGGACGACTCTGGGGTTGCGGCGCTCATCTTGCTCTATAGGCCGAGAGCCAGCGTACAGCTTCCGGGTCATGTGGCCAGCATGACTAAGCCGCTTCTGACGAACCAGAGCGCATGGAAACGCTGTTTACCTTCCCGCTGGAGTGGTACCTATTTATCTACTTGCACTGAGTGCTTTCGAACTGCTAGGTTGGCAGGAGCTGGGACCGAGCAACGGGAGCTCACCTCGTCGCGGGAATTTGAACCGCTGACCTTCCAATTGGCAAGCCCTAGGGCTCAGTGGTTTAACCCACAGCGCCACCCACGTGGTAATAGCCAAGGCTATTAGGATCCCTTTAAAACTGGGCCAATGAAGGGTCCTTATTTATTTATTTTAGCTGCAGCAAGTCCATCATCCCTTCCCCTCCAATTGTGAAGTGCCAATCATCCAAACGCCATATTCTAGCATGTGTGTGTGTGTGGGGGGGTGCTCTCTCAAAATGATGCTTTTCATTTCCCCAACACTAGAAGATTCCTATCCCACCATTACTCCAGTGTAGTGGAGGTTATCTGGTTTTATTCTGGCCATAGGCAGATAGAATCATAGAACTGTAGAGCTGGAAGGGACCACAAGGGTCATCTAGTCCAACCCCTTGCAATGCAGGAATCTTTTGCCCATCATGGGGCTTGAACCCACAACCCTGAGATTAAGGGTCTCATGATCTGCTGGCTGAGCTATCCCAGTATGATAGATAGATAGACAGACAGACAGACAGACAGACAGACAGACAGATATAGATAGGATCTTTATGTATGCATTTTCAATAGATTCTGGTCACAGTTCTGTAAAATGGGTTCACTGATTGCCCTGTCCAAATGAAGCACAGTAGGTGAGCTCCTTCTGGCTGGGTGGAAGTTTGAACCCAGGTTTCCCTGATTCAAATCCAACCCATTAACACTGTTCTGGCTTGGTCCCCCAATGCCAGAAGCTAATGTACAGCCAATTCTTCAAAGGGCACCACACGCAAAGAAACTGCACACAAAGGGCGTATAAGAACAAGGCAGTTTTGGGCGCCTGAATGCATCTTCCCAGTGTCCCTGATCTCGCAAGTGCCATAGAGTCCAACCTTGCTCCGCTACCCATCTGCACTGCAGACAAGAGCAGAGAGATCAGAACCATCTATTTCACCCATATTTCTCTGATATTATCTGCACATTTCCTTTTGTGCTTGTGGTTATCACACATTTTGTAGGGTTGGGTGGCATATAATATCAATATGAGTTGTCACATCCCTGGTTTTTTTTACAAGGATTCCACCCAATTCTTCTGGGTTTATGTGAAAGAACCAAAGCAGGATGTGGCCCAGGCCCAGCTGTGTTCATGGACACATTAACACTGCACCTTTTTTTTTGCTCCCACATGCATCTAGAAATAAGGGTACAGCACAAAACCAAACACCTTTGTTCGTGACAAAGGAGATTCCGACTAAACATCAGGAAGAAGAGCTGTTTGGCAGTGGAACGGGTGGACTCAGAGGCGTAGCAAGCCCAGGTGGTACCCGGGGCGGAATTTTTTTTGTCACCCCCCCCACTTTAATTTTTAAAAAATTAAAAAAAAATTAAAAAGTGTCACCCCCCTCTGATGGTGCCACTTTGCGAGGTGTGGGGGTTTTGTGTGTGTGTGTCTATTATCTCTTTTTTCCCAATAAAGTTAAAATAAATAAATAAATAAATAAATAATAATAATAATAATAATAATAATAATAATAAAAAGTGTCACCCCCCTCTGGGGTGGAACCCAGGGCGGCCCGCCCCCCGCCCCCGTTGCTACGCCCCTGGGTGGACTCTCCTTCCTTGAAGGTTTCTAAGCAGAGGTTGGATGGCCACCTGTCATGGATGCTTTAGCTGAGATTCCTGCATTGCAGGGGGTTGGACTAGATGACCCTCAGGGTCCCTTCCAACTCTCCCACGCTATGAGCTCAGTGTGTCACACGGGTGCTGCCCTGGAGGACAAGGACATGGATGGGCTTGCATGCATTGAATGAAGAACAAGCCCTCCCATTCCCCTGCGCTATACACATTCATGCACTGCTAGAGTTGGCCAAGCGATGTTGGGTGAGAATCGCAGAATGACAGAGCTGGAAGGGACCTCAGACGTCATGTTAGTCCAACCCCTGCTCAAGGCACCACCAACAACGCAGGGTGCAATGACATCATCCCTGACAGATTGCTATCAAGTCTGCTTAAATGGGGAAGAGACCACCAACTCCCAACGCAGCCTGTCCCACTTTTGAACATCTTGTACATTTCTCCTAATGTTTAACCCAAATCTTCTTCCCTACCATTTGGTTTCAGAGCTGCCCGCAGCAGCAAAAAAGTCTGCTCCACCTTCCACATGGCAGATATTCAGAGTGCACTATCCTGTATCCCTTTAATCTTGATGCTGTCCTGGGCTCCTTTTGGGAGAAAGGGCAGGATATCAATTTAATACATAAATGAACCTTCTCTTCTTCGGGCTAAATAGGAGAGTCAGCATCAGTCAGATTCTAGGCATCAGCGAAGCAACCAAACCCAAAATACTGGCCGTGATTCAGGGAAAGCAGTAAGATTTCAAAAAGACTAAGAAGCCAAATCCCTAGATGGGAGCTGGCAAGTAATTCCCCACCCAAATCCTCTTGCTCTGCATATGCCATCCCAGCTCAGGGAATTAGGAACGCCCCAACCAAGATATTACAGTCTGCCATCCAGCACTACAAAGAAAATGGAAATGCAGGCACAAAAAGGGCACACAGAAAAAGAAATCTTCAGAGGAGATCAGATTCCCTTAAGCAAGCAAATAAAAGACATGAAGGGACCAAGAAAGTAATAGTGAAAGTCAGAGACTGCAAAAAAAAAAAAAAATCTGGAGATAAGGGTGAATTACAAAAGAAAGTTTATTTTTTTTAAAAGAAAGTTTATTTTAGGCTTTCTTGGACATTTGCCACAAAAGTGGGGGGGGTGTGTGTGTGTGTGTACACACACACACACACACACACACACGCTTTAAAGAAAAACTTACACTCCCTTCTTTTTCCACAAAGATGGTTTAACAAAAAAATCTCATTTTTTGAAAAACAGAAAATTTAAATCTACTCCTGAGAGCATGTACAACTTTTTACAATTGTTGAGAAAGGACTTCACTCTGACTTGGAACAGCACATTTTAATTGTGTGACAGCCATGTAGAAGTTACAAAAATTACTTTTTGACCAAAGAAAATCATATATGTCATTTTAAAAACGGCTAAGACTTCAAGGTGCCACAAGACTCTTTTTGTTGTTTCTGCTGTGACCTACTACCGGTAACAATACAGCTGCCCCTCTGGAAACTGCCTAACAATGAAGCTAACACACATACGAAGCTGTGCATCCGTGGCCATAATGAAACCTCCATAAACTTGAACAGCTCTGCTCTCCCCACTCAATCCTCTGTATGCGAAGCATTATTGATGTCGAGCCCTGCGGGGATCCCCTTATCGCACCTCCCACAGGCCCTGGGTTCGGGTCACAGACTTTCCCCTGAGGAAGCAGCAGATGGCTGAGAGATACCGTGACATCACACCCTGCCCCTCTAGGTTACAGAAGGAGAAAGGAAACAAGTGGGCTCTTTGCAAATTTAGCTTCTTCCTCCCTTAGGGTGAGACCTCTTGTCACCTCTGCTCCCCCTCTCTGCTAATCACTATTTCTTCCATCAATTTCCCCCTCGTCAGCTTGACAACATGATCCACATATATAACCTGTCCTCTTAATTCTTGGATTGATTTGAGTTTTCCCCCTTTCCTTCCAAACAAACCTCAGTGGGTGGGTGGGTGCTACACCCTTCAAGGTCTATCTATCTATCTATCTATCTATCTATCTATCTATCTATCTATCTATCTATCTAATCTCCCTCTCTCTTTTGACCATCAGGACCCTCTTCCTTTGATATGCCATCTTGTACACCAGTTTTTCTCCAGGGATGCTCCCATTTAAAGCACCCACCAGTTCTGCAATCACTTCAAAAGCAGCGGCTGTGAACAATAAATGTATCCACCACTGCTTTGAGATATTGCAGGCAATAACAATTCCCTGGTAGCTTCACAGGCTCCCCTTGAATGAACAGGACCAAGGGGGGGATTTATTCGTCACTTTTAAAATGGTTCCGATGATGGACTGGTGCTCAGAAGCATCCTTTGCTCCAAGGAGACTAAAGGAGCTTTCTGTCAATGGAACAAGAATTCAACACAGGAACAATCTGATCAAAACAACATTGGGCGCCTCTTCTTTGGCCAAAACCACCAGAGATAGGAGGATATCATGCATGCAGCCAAAAGCCATCTGCATTAAGGGATCGACTCAGGTCGTATTCCTTCATCCATGGCTGTGCATATGGCTCTGGAGGCAGTTTTTAAATCAGCCAGGCGCACAGTTGTGCAGTTAACATTAGTGAAGGGGCAGAAGCACTGCTCGGCACCCTTTGCTTAATAGGAATTATACTAGAGCTGGGGGAATTGGTGCTATAATCTCAACAATTGTGCTTAAAAGAGGAAATGATGGAGGAAATGCTCGCTCTTCAGCACAGCTGAAAAGTGCTGCTACTCACTACAGCAGTATGTGGTCATCTATAAGCCTTGATAAGAGATTCTAAACCAACGCAAGACTAGTGGCACATTCTGACTACAACAAATTGCCTGTGGAAAAATGATTGGAGAACATCAAAGTCAGAGAGCAGTAACAGTGTCAGAGCAGGTGCAAATAAATCAGCATAAGGACCCATATTGGGAGAAAAGCTTATTCAGAAGGCTGAAGTGAGGACTGGGGAATAGGGTGGAGCATTTGAGGGGAGAGGTTCAGCCAGCACAGGTAGAATTCTGCTCTCTCTTTCTCCACACAATATACAATTTCATCAGCTTCAGCTCCCCAAGGGAAGAAGTATCAGCTCTAAGGCTTGAATCATTTGCAAGTAGCCTACCCATCTTGCAGTTTTAGAGGGTGGGGGGGAGATACACTGCGGGGAATAATCATGTCTTGCTGGAAAAAAAGGGGTGGGGGTTACCAAAAGCTAATTGAATTACAGCAGCAACTGAAGAGTCATTTGCATTTCAAGATAAGTCCTGGGGAAATCTGCTTCTTCCCTCGCCCCCCACCCCTTTCAGCAGCAGGTAGAGGAAAGGCGCATAAAAGATGCGATAGCAACCGCAAAGCACATGGGGGGTCCTATGGGGTGCAGAGTGGGGGCCCAGAGTTGGCTCGGTTCCGAAGCTACCTTGGGGGGAAACTTCTCTTTTGAAAGCCGGCATGTAAATCGGTAAACAAATAAATGAAGGCGCGAGGTGGAGGGGGTGGAAAGGATGCTCCACTTCAACCTGATTGTCAGTACGGGGAGATCGAGTGGGGTGGGGGCATTGCTGGCCCGGGAAACAACTGGAGGGGCACCTCCTTGGAAATCAGGGAGCAGCGCTCAAGGGTCCGGAGAGGGGGAGCAGGGGGAGAAGAGCCCATTGGCTCCCCACGCACACAAACCCCGCAGACGCCGCGCAGAGGTGTTCAGCTGTTTCCATGGAGATCCGAAGTGAAGGCAGTATAGTTTTTCAAAACCCGCTTTTTTAAAAGAGGGTCCCTACCAGGGGGAAGGGACGGCATCGGTTTCTGACGGGGGAGGGCGGTCCATCGCTTTAGGAACATGCGAGACCCCCACATCCAAGTCGCGATCGCACCCCCATTTCCCAGCCGGGGGTGGGGGAGCAGCGGGGGTGGGGTGGGGGCTGGATCGGCGAGGGAGCCGAAGCCCCAGACAGGACTCACCTCCGGGGGCGCGCAGGTTGAGCAGCGCGACGGCCAGCAGGAGCCAGCGGGCAGCAGCACCAGGGGACTCCATTCTCTAGGAGCCGATCCGTTCCCAACTCCGGCTCAGATCCCCGCTCCCGGCGCTGTGGAGCGCATGTTCTCTCTCTCTCTCTCACACACACACACACACACACACGCGCACACGTAGAGCAGCCCGGCTCCGCTGCGGCGCCAAACTCCAGGTGCCAGCGGGCAGTCAGCGCCGCCAGCCGTGCGCGCTCGCCGGTGCGCTGCGCAAGCCGCGCATCCCTGCCCGGGCCGCCGCCGCCGCCGCCGCCGGGCTGCTCAGCCTCAGACAATAGAGGCAGGCAAGCAGGGGGAGGGGACCAGAGCACATGGGATCAGCGCCTTCCCGCTGCGCCGCTGGGTCCTAAAGCGCCTCTTGAGATCCTCCTCGATGACGGGCGACCCAGTGCCCCACTAGCCGCGCCGCTCCGGGAGAGGCGCGAAGCCAGCTCCGAGCAAGGCGGGGCCGGGGCGCGGCGGGGGAAAGGGGCGGCGGCGGGGGCGGGAGAGGGCGAGTAGCTGAGCGGATCTGGGAGGCCGAGGGCAGCGAGAGCTGCTTGGTCAAAACGCGAAGGGGAGGAGGGAATCCAAGAAAGTGGATTCCCGCGAAAGAGCAGGGAGAAGGAAAGGGCGATCGCGGAGGGGACTCTTCCAGGCAGCTGGTTTACTCGAACTGTTTTACAGAACTGTTCTCAGCACACTTCACTTCGGCTGCTGTTTCCAGTGGTTTCCAACTTTCACCCTTTAAAATAATCGGACAGGAAAGCAGCAACGCGGATGATGTCTTGAGATGATGAGAAATTCACCGTAGTTTTCCTTAAGGTATCCTTTGAAAATAAAATAAAATAAATAATAAATAATTTTTATTATTTATACCCCGCCCATCTGACTGGGTTGCAAAAGAAAAATAAGGTGCTATTTCAATATTTTTTTTTTACAAACCACAAAAAGTGACTGGATGCTAATAAATACTTCACATTGGTTAAGTTTCCTTAATGCCGTCTGCCCCTCCAATGTGGTTAATTTTGAGGCCTGAAGTAGATTTAACAGTTGATATTGGGTGGATTTACAAGCTTTGTTCTTTTGAACAAAGCCTTATAGAGGCATGCAAATGGTGTCCCCCCCCCACCTTTTTAATTTTAATTTGGCAGGTGACATTATTTCCTATTCACATTAGTTTACAACATTTGGATTTGCTTTACAGGGAAATGGCCTTGGGAAGTAGGATTCAAGCAGCACACGAGGGACCGTTTAAATTCAAGACTTCATGCAATCCTAAGAAACAGAAAGAAACTCTTGTCAGGTTTGATCAAGCCATCATTTACAGATTTTGACAGTCGGTCAGACAACAGCGGAGAATCTACCTAAAATAATTCCCCAGTTCACATTAGTCTGACTATATGGAACCACCACTGTTGAACGCATGAGTAAAAAACCAATAGTCTGAACCCACTGAAGTTAGGTGACGTTTCAGCCAGCTAATCAAATGCCAATTCAAAGGGACTATCTTGCAGAGGATGAGATGGTTGGACAGTGTTCTCGAAGCTACTAACATGAGTTTGGCCAAACTGCGAGAGGCAGTGAAGGATAGGCATGCCTGGCGTGCTCTGGTCCATGGGGTCACGAAGAGTCGGACACGACTGAACAACTGAACAACAACATCTTGCTTCAACTAAAAGATCAGCAGATCCTTCCTCCTTTCTACTGGCTGAATCTTTCACAGGATCTCACTTCTGCCCATGGACAGAAGGAGTTCTTGCATTCAAGGGAGCCTAGTTAGCCTAGTTAACACTTGATCCACTCCCCCAGTATGCTGAAATCCACACACACACCCCCGCATGAAATCAGTGGAACTTAACATTTGAGCAAATGTGCATAGGATTGCTCTGCACAATTTCATTTTTGCAGAAGGGAAAGTGAGGCTGACACTCAGCTGCAGAGTGTATGATTTGTGGCAGAATAAGGGCTCAGGATTTTGTTTTCAAAACCACTGCTGAGTCCTGGAGCAGGCAAAGCAACAATGGAGAAAATACCTCTGAGCGTTTGCAGAATGCATCAGTCTCACCACTAAGCAACCTCTGCCATTTAGGATTAAGGAGTTTAGAATTAAGGAACAGAATTTCCAGAGTTGCTGAGATGGCTCCCAGGCAGACTTGATCACCATTCCATTTAGTCTGAAAATCAAATAAAAAGCCTTGGAGATCATATTTTCTCCAAGGCCATCAAGTGAGTTCTGTGACACGTAAGTTGAAACTTGAATGTCTTTCAGAAGTCAGGCATGCACCAAAATGTGGGAGTCCTGTTCAGATTGCCAGCCAGCCATGCTCTCTGCCAGGAAACTATTCCATTCTATTTCAATAGGTTTCTGTAAAGTGGTTTTTGTTTTTTGTACTTATGCAAACCTCAGAGTCTCCCTGAACTTGCTAATGCCTCCCTTTTATGAGTAGGTTGTGCCATTTTGGCTAACTAAAGATAGGCAATCGGAGAAGACATTTGCTCTTAGTATTTAAAGGTAAAGGGACCCCTAACCATTAGGTCCAGTCACGGACGACTCTGGGGTTGCGGCGCTCATCTTGCTTTATTGGCCGAGGGAGCCGGCGTTTGTCTGCAGACAGCTTCCGGGTCATGTGACCAGCATGACTAAGCCGCTTCTGGCGAACCAGAGCAGAGCACAGAAACGCCGTTTACCTTCCCGCCTATTTATCTACTTGCACTTTGACGTGCTTTCAAACTGCTAGGTTGGCAGGAGCAGGGACCGAGCAACGGGAGCTCACCCCGTCGCAGGGATGTGAACCGCCGACCTTCTGATCAGCAAGCCCTAGGCTATGTGGTTTAACCCACAGCGCCACCCATGTCCCTGCTCTTAGTATTTAGGATGCCTTAATTTGCTCTGGTAATGCTGGCTCACATACCTCTACTAGTCCTTATAAACAAAAATGGAATCTCCTTACTCAGAGGCAGTAGACCTCACATCCCCACCTGCAGGGAAGAAACAAAGAGGTATGGCTGTCCCCAAAATGGCCTACTTCTGAGTTTCCTTGGGGCAAGAGATTGGCCACTGCTGGAACCAGAGTACTACTAGTCACAATTGCTGTGCTTCACCTCCACTGCCAGAGGCAGTATGCTTCTGAATACCCATTGCTGGAAACTGCAGGAGGGAAGAATGCTATTGCACTCAGGATGCTGCTTGTGGGTTTTTCCTCGGTATCTGGTTGGCCACAGTGAGAACAGAATGCTGGACTAGGCAGGCCATGAGGGCTAATGTCCTTATATAGTATGCAGCCCCAAATGTAGTTCGCTTTGTAGAATTGTGTTGGTTACCTCAGGGGCTGCTCTAGCACAAATGCACATTGAATCACAGGGCAGAAGAACTTGGCTAGCCAATTTAAACCCAATGGTTAAGAAGGCAACCTGTTCTGTTGTTTAAAATCTATATATATAATTGCAAAGAAATGCAGTAAGAATATGACAGACTTAAGTAGGACTCATAGTAAGCAAATAGAATTTAAAATAGAGACGTCTGTACAGCAAGACAGATAGGGAAAGAAATCAGTCTCTGATATTAGATGTGAATCAATCAAATGTTTATTCACTTGGGTATCTGCCAGACCAAGAAGATGAAAAGCCAGGAATGGGGTTTGCACTAAAAGGAGAGTTTCCACCAGTTGCAGCTTCACCTAGTGTCCACACTGCCACAGTTACAAAAGCAGTGCCGCATTATCCTGTTAGTGTTGCACGAAAACATGTAAGAGAACAGAATGTTGGTACTGTTCAGATTTCTGTTGGGGAGAACACCGAATTGAGCCTTTTATATTTTCCAACTTGCTATAACCTCTTTTATAGGATGGGGTTGAGCAGAAGTGGGTTTCATTCTCAAAAGAAAGGCATCAGTACATTCAATACATGCTCAGGGACACTCTGCCCTCAAATCCTGTTTTGGAAAATATAAACCTTTGTTGTCAAGACAACGGCACTCAAAAGCTGATTCTCTGTGACACACGCACCATGCAAGATGCCAGATTTAAAAAATCACATCAAAAGTTAGAAACCTGGAGTGAGATCGAAGACTGTATGAACCAAAAGCCACAGAGGAGCTTTTAATGGATTTCAGCATTTAGAGAGTTGAAGAGGGTATTTCCTTTGTTGAGGAGCAGCAGAGGGGTCGTGTTGCAGCTTGCCATGAACACTGAGGTTCCCTAACACCTCCCTGTGGTATTATCATCACCTCTGGGGTTTCATACCCAAGTGACAAGTTCCAGCTTGTCTGCCCCCAAGAAAATGAGTGAAAATGTACGTATTTCTGGGCCCAGCAAGAAGAATTATGAGCACAATTATATTTCTCTTAGATAAGTGCCCCGTCCTTTCAGGCTGGAGAAAGGCACTGACTGATATATTTTGGTGGTGGTGGGGCCCTCCCCACCCTTTTTCACGTCCTGCATTCAAAACAGAAATCCCGATTGCAGAAATGACATCATGGCTGCCATTTTGTGGCTGTTGTTGCTGCTCTGGTGTACACCACCACCAGCACTGCGTGTTGAGGACTGAGGGAGGTGAGAAGTTCACAATGCAAGATAACTTTAAATCCCAGTTCACACAATGCGGGCCGAGTGCGAATGGCACCTGCGTCCCGGCGACATGTGTCAAACACACTATGTTAAAATGTGGGGTTCCATTTAACGTGCCTGCGTTTTGAAAGGAAGGAAGAATAAAGTTGCTGAAGGGGGGGGGGGGGAGATCAGGATCCGATTGCAGGAGCTTCATTCCTGAAGCAAATACGCCAAATCCTTGAAAAAGTGCAATTATTTTTGAGCCCACAATTTCTAGGCAGGCTTCTGTTCAAATTTCTAGACTGGTAAATGAATTCCATACCTCTTATGTGGCAAATAAATGTTTTCTATTTTGCAATAAGCTGTCATTTGCATATCAAGTCGCACAGAGCGGTGGCGGCGTGCAGCTGTTGCTTGTTGGAACTCGCCTGTCTGATCCCCGGCTACCGCACTGCAAGTTATTCACTCATTTAATGAACACGGTGGCTGTATCGCGGCCTCACAAATCCAGGCAGCCTCATTTACATAGGATGTGATTTATTCATGATGAATAGCAACCTTATGGATGTGCACAGTGCACATGCTAAATTAGCATACTTCACTCGTGCTATTTCCAGCAGATGGTTTCTCTCTGTACCAGCTGCAAACAAGGAGGAGTGAAGGCACATTCAGTGGAAGGACTTATCTGACCATTTCTCAATGTCAGGGGAGATAAAAAGCCCTGAGTTGAAGCGCAGAAATGCCTGCCCGCAACAGGATTGCCTCTTTTACCCGCTCTGTCATTACGTCTCCGTCTGTTAAAACACTGGCAACCTTATTCTCGCAGTTAAAATGCAGAAGATGCCCATTATAGATAGAGGTTCAGTGCTGATTTAGCATGCTTCAGCTCATTGACTTCACAAGGTTGAATTTGTCACCATTACATATTGTACAAACCGGAATATATACAAGTAGAGCCTACAACAAAATGTTGCAGCACGGATGCTTCTCTTCCAGATATTTTATTCCATTGCCCATCTGTTTTCTGCCCCACCACCCAACAGTTAGCATTCTGTGCCCACTGAGGATCCTACGTAGCCCTCAAGATTTTGTGTGTGTACATCTTCTATAAATTTTATATCCTATTTGAGGTTTTTGAATAACCGTACAAATCAGCAACAGATTGATTAGTACACTTATTCAAAGGCAGGAGGCAACATATCTGTATACTGTATATGCAGTTGTTCTTGTTTTGTTTCTTGGTGAGCTTCTCCATCAATGCAATTTGCCATGATTTGATGTATCAACAGTCCAAATCTGCCCCTTTCAAGTCTTTCTAGTAATGTGCCATTGTCACTCTTGCTGCTAATAGCTTATGACTGATTAAAGTTTTAAAATGTAACATTTTCATGTTCTTGAGCAAGGAGGGTTGTTGTTTTTACAATATGAGTACCAATTATTTTGTCCATTTCCAGAAAAAAAATATATCCCAAAATTTTACTACCTCACCACAGGTTCTCCAGCACCATGCTGGGAGTGTGGGATTGATGTATGCCATTTTCACAAGGGTTTCCCCGAGTCAGCGACATACAGACCAGCCCTGGGATATTTGCGATTGCTATTAGCTTATAAGATGATACTGTGTGGCCCTCCAGGTATCGCTGGCCTACACCTCCCATCATCCCTGACTATTGGTCATGCTGGCTGCAGCTGATGGGCTGCAGGTTCCCCATCTCTTCTGTACTGTATGTGTCAAAAGCATAGCTGTCAACCCTCCCTTTTTTGGCGGGAAACTCCCTTATTCAAATGCCGCTTCCCGCTGCTATCCCGGATTGTTTATATCCCTTAAATTTCCCGGATGTCAAAGGAAGCAGCTCCTCTCCCTCCCTGCCGGCCAGGGAGGCTCCTCAGCTGCGTTGCTCGGCTGCCAATAAGGAGTCTGAGACGACTGGGGGCGGAGCTTGCATGCCTTGTGCAGCCAGACCCTCACGCCCAACCAGACAGCCTGCCGTCTATGCGCTCGCTCTCGCTCACCCATTCGTGCACAGCCTCTGGAGCGCAGGGTGGCGAGGCTACTTAGTGCCATTGCACCGCCCTCGCGGCATCCCTTATTTTCAAATAAGAAAGTTCGGAAAAAAACACCTTATTTTCAAATCTGAAAGTTGACAGCTAAGTGGAAACAAAGAAAGGGAAACAAAGAGGGGGGAATGCAAGCAAATGGAGACTGAGAGCACAATCTGTTTTCTGTTCTGTGGCCTCAAATACAGGGAATTGTGGGGAAGTTAAATCCTTGGACACTGTGCATAGCTCAAACAGTTGCAGCATCATAGCCAGAGAAACATTCCCCCTTAACGGCTCAGAAGGATTCTCAGTTTGCAGTCCAGAGGTCATTCTTCTCATCTTTAGCTGACCCTGCACTGCAAAAAGAGACATCTTTGCTTGCTCAAGTACTTTCAAGTTGTCCAAAGCAGGTTCAGAGGCAGCCCAAGACATTTTGCTGCCTGAGGCAAGCGCAGCAATTTCCTCCTCCGGAGGTCATAGTGCATAAGTAGCAAAGACAGGTCAAGTTATTTGGACACCTGAGGCAAAGAAAACAAAACAAAATCTCCTAAGCATCTCTCCCGCCTCTTCTTGTAGGCGAAAAGACAACAAGAATGGTATTTTGCAGCCCTTTCCACTGTTTGGGCACTGTGAGGAAGCTGGTTCACTAGTTAATGATCTTTCCATTGCTAAATGGGGTACGTTGCCTTTGGGACACAGAAAGTGACCTGCAGTTTTTGACATTTTATTATTGTCCGGTTTTGCAACTTTTTATTGAGCATTAAAACTCTGCCAAATCCGTTTGACCTGAGACTGGGCCAAAAGCAGAGCACTGACCCCTATGGGCTCTGAGACACTCATAAGAACATAACAGATATGCAGGATCAGGCTACGTCCAGCACCCTGTTCTCAAAGTGACCAACCAGATGCCTGTGGAAAGTCTGCAATCGGGACCTGAGTGCAACAGTAATCGCTACAGGTCTGATTCCCCAGCAACTGGAATATTCAGAGGCACACTGGTAGAACATACAGAGAGAATATAGCTGTCATGGTTAGTAGCCCCTCTTCCCTATGATACGTCACCTGTTTCACAGCTGAGCCCTGACATTCGAAACAGGTCAGCTTGATAGATGCTTTGAGGGGTGACTGTAAAGTGGGCTGTACTGTACAGTCTTCCTGTCTAATAAGGCAGCAGACACAGCTATGTGTTTTTGAAATGGTACAATCAGCTTTGCACCCGATATGTAACAGTCTCAGTGCAGCAAGATGAGATAAGGAGGCAAGGAGACACTCTAGAACTTGCAAGCAAACTGAACACAAGAGGACAGTGGCTGCGCAGGGAAGCAATTAGAGAGGGATCCGGAAAAGAGAGCAAGACTGAACACAGAGAGGATTAGAACATAAGCATCTTTTAAGATCAGAACATCCCAACCGCTGTCTTCCCAGAGCCTGTCCCTAGGGGATGGGCCATATGAGTGGCAGCAGGATATAGAGGATAGAAAGCTTTTTATCTGTGGGATGCTAGTTTAAACCCAACAAAGGCTAAATCAATATTTGAAGCCATTTGGATATTCAGCACATTTTGCTTGTTTGTTTGTTCTTGCCTCCTTTGCATTTAGAATCCATTTGAAAATGAAATTCACAAGGAGACTGTGACATTTGGCCTCAGCCAGATGTTTCCCAATAGTTGTTATTTTGAGTCTTATTAATTTGCTATTTTCGTATTATGGGATTGTCTCCTCGCCATCACAATTCACAAGGCAACCTTTTATTTGATGGATGAGTGAATAAATAAATAAGAAGTGTGGGGTGACACAAGACTCTAATGAGCTGAGCTTAAATATTTGACTAATCAAAGGATTGGTTTTGATTTATTCATTTATACATTAATTCATTTATTAAAAACAGACAAACAAACATCTGATTTGTTAAAGGTTTGCAGAGCATGCAAGATCAGTTAACATATTGTTAGCTGATTAACAAGTGGAAGCTTAAAAATCCAATCTACGAATGAGAAGACGCTGTAAACCCAAGGTTGCTAAGTGAACAAAATCAGTTTCTATCTCGCAAACGACCTCCTGCGGCCTCATTATTAAAAGCTGAATTGTTGATACAGCAGCGCCTTCATAGGATTAGATATGGGAGTTCCAGCACTGGCATGAGGGCAAAACTGGTGCTGGGAGCTAAGATCTGAGCTCAGTTCTACCCCTCCACCACAAGCACCAGCAATACGTTGTCAGGAAACAGTAACCAACATGATTGTGGTGCAACATCATAGGTACAATTTATACAGTATGGCAGGGGTCCCCTGTGTGCAGGACCGGTGCTAGGGGTTTTGGCGCCCTAGGCGAGGGGGCGGGGCACGTGACGTCATTGCGCATGATGTACGGTGCCCCGCCCCCTGCCCGCCCCGCCGCGATTTTCTCCGCTGGTTGGGGCGGCATCGGGCGGCGAGGGGCAGGCTGGCCAGCGGCACCGGGCGGTGAGGGGCAGGCTGGCCAGCGCCCCCTCCATTTTGGCGCCCCCGCCGCCGCGGTTTTCGCCCCAACCTGCTCGCTCTGCCACTGGTTGGGGCGGGGGCGGGGGCGGGGGGCAGGCTGGCCAGCGCCCCCTCCATTTTGGCACTCTAGGCAACTGCCTAGTTCGCCTAAATAGACGCACCGGCCCTGCCTGTGTGATGACCTTCCAATGTTGTTGGACACCAACTCCCATCATCCCTGCCCATTGGTCATGCTAGCTGGGGCTGATGGGAGTTGGAGCCCAACAACATCTGGAGGGCCTCACATTGACTGCTCCTGCAGCAGGCGATCTGGTCTGCCAGTTGGGGATGGGAAGTCTGGGTCTTCTGGCACCTCATTTTAAAAAAATCTAAATTAAAAAAAACTACTAGTGTTGTTGTTATTATTTTAATCAATCAATCAATAAAATTTATTCGACCATCAGTCAGAAAGCACATATTATCCATACCAAAGTTAAAACGTCTAAACATCTGGAAAAGCGTGACACTTAGAAACAGCGAAAAGTATATTATACATTTAGACCCGTGTCAATACAGTCAATTTTAGCCTTACGACGCTTAAAGTCCAAAAAAAGAAATTTGGCCACCGAGAAGGTTGTTGTTCCAGTGAACTTGTTCAGCAAATACAAAACCAGTCTTTCTCTGTCTACTGGGCTATGTTGGCATAGGAGTGGAGCTATAAGTTTTTGTCTAAGATCTGCATAGAATGGGCAGATCAAAAGAATATGTTCAGTTGACTCAACCACTCCCAGAGCACAGGGGCAAAGTCTCTGGGCGTATGGGACTCCCCTGAACCTTCCCCACAAAACCGCTGATTCCAGAATGTTTAACCTGGCGGCTGTAAGGAGCCTATGGTATTCCACATAGTGGATTTCCGCCAGATAAGGGGCTGGTGAAATCTGAGATATCTGTTCCCCCAAATACATCCCAGGTTTCACAAGAGCAATGTCCTCTTGCCTAGCAATATCCCTCAGTCTTTGAGAGATCACAACTTTAGCTTGGCTAAATGTCATAGACTCCAGGAAGAGATGCGACAATCCGCAGGTCTGCACTTCATTTATAATCTCCTTTTCATTATTATTTTTTAAAAAATAACTGTAAACTTGCCAAACTTTAATTTTAAATCTCCACTCCCCTATGACATGAAGTGTCCTCCTTATGCTGGATAAAAAGAAAATGGCTACTGGATGTGGAGGCAGATACAGTCCTATGAGGGTTAGCAGAACAGGGCAAAGCTAAGATCAGGAAATGGGTGGAGGCTGAAGAGTTTCCTGAACTTCTAAGAAGCTAGTCGCAGATAAAAGTAGTTCATGGGCCGAAGGTCTCACTTGGTAGGCAGCCATTCCCTATGCTCCTAGTGTCTGCTTTCTCTTGCTGAGGTTATTCCTGTTCGAACTTGTGGGACTGATTAGGCTTTAAAGGAGCAGCTCACCCCAAGAGCTATTTGCTGGTGCAGATGGGTAAGCAGTCGAGTTGCTGTATGGTTTTAATATGAATGGTGGGGAGGGGAGGGGGAGAGGAAAGCTCTGGACTGCTTTTTAATAAGCCCAGGGATGCTGCCCGGAGGTGCCGCTGTGCAAATTGCTGTTTGTGGCGTGACAGCTAAAGAGAGAGGCTTCTGCAGCAGGCTTCGAGCCAAATTTGTATTTATAAAAGGCAAAAAGTCAGGGATGAGAAAATCATTACATAACAATGAGAGGAGCAGGCACGAGAAACGAAACCGTTGAAAATTCTTTGCGTCTTCAGCTTACCCAGGAAGAGCAGAGAATTGCCCAAACTAATCTCTCATTAGGTCCTTAGAATACACAGCATCACCCAGAGGAAAGAGCTCAGTTTCTGGGCCAGGAGATTTACTGGCTGGCTGGTGTTACTGACAATATTCACTTTTGCAATTTGTGGATGTGAAGCAGGTTGGGCTCAGCTGAATATTTCCTCTTAGCTCCCAGAGAATGGCAAAAATGCTTCCCTTCTGCGAAACTCCGTCCCCTGCCCACCTGCACGTACAGCCCCCTCTAATCCAGGCAAGCAAACAAAAGGCTCCTGTGGAGGATTAAAAGACACAGCATCTCTGCCTTTGACTCTGTTTGGATCCCACATGCAGGGACTCTATTATAGATTTGGATGGCAGGAAATTGGGCATCCATATATTTACAGTACATTTCTACCTCACAGAGGAGGCATCTGGAGAAGGCTTAAGTTGGCAGAGTGGGATATGCATTTCAATGGTCTAACGCATGCCCTGCACAGCTCCACATTCAGATCCTGGGAATACCGGGCACACAATCCGCCCAAGTGTTATCTGCTTTTTAAGTCCCATTTAGCCAACTGCATTCTGTCTGTCCAGATTCATATTCTGGCTTCATACCTGTATGCAGTACTTTCAGGTATTTGAGGATTCTTGAGCAAAGGAATGCAGCCCCTCCCCTCCACCACCGCTGTCCATTCAGATGTCCTCTTTCTCTGCATCTAAGCTGTACAGCCACCTGGGAAAAAAACCCATAAAGTGAGCAGCATCAGCAGCCCCTCCTCATTTATGTTGCTGATTGCTCGTTTATAAAGGACAAGCGAGCAGGCAGTGATAGCAGAGCAGCAACAGGAGGAGGAACTGGAGGTTGGCAGTAGGCTCCAACAAATGCCCACTCCTGATACTAGCCCTGTCTCTATGGTTCATGTACCACAACCTTTTTACTGCAGTGTAGTGGGACGCAGGTGGCGCTGTGGTCTAAACCACAGAGCCTAGGGCTTGCCGATCAGAAGGTTGGCGGTTCGAATCCCTGCGACGGGGTGAGCGCCCATTGTTCGGTCCCAGCTCCTGCCGACCTAGCAGTTCGAAAGCACGTCAAGTGCAAGTAGATAAATAGGTACCGCCCCGACGGGAAGGTACTGGTAAACAGCGTTTCCGTGTGCTGCTCTGGTTCACCAGAAGCGGCTTAGTCATGCTGGCCACATGACCCAGAAGCTGTCTGCAGACAAACACCGGCTCCCTCAGCCTATAGAGCGAGATGAGCACGCAACCCGAGTCGTCCGCAACTGGACCTAACGGTCAGGGGTACCTTTACCTTTAGTGGGAGTATAGAAAGCACAGCTATCCTGCTGCAGAGGCAATGTAGGGTTCCCACAGGAATTTATCTACGGCCGGCCACTGCCACTCCACCTGTAAGTGCAGATTTTCAATAAGCAGATACCCTGCTCCTAAGCCAATTACTCATAAATAAGAGAGCAGGGTTCAGATCCCCACTTAGTCATAAAGCACGGAGCAGACTGTGTTTCCTTGAATAGTTAACTTCACTTGTGCCATGTGATTTATTGCTGACCTGCTCCTGATACCCACTCCCAACAAAGTCTCAAGGTATCAGTGTCTGCCAACAATTTAGTGTATCAAAGACTGGAGAGAGAATCCTGGTAAAAATTGACTCAGGGACATGCTGAAATGGTTATTAGACACATTCACTAGAGCAGCCCCTATATTTTCAGCTACATTGCAGTTTGGTATGAACTGTGAAAATGCACACCTCTGTGATAGAAGCAAGGGCTGTTGAACATTCATCAGAACATGGGGTTTGATCACTGAACATTTTCAGATCACGATAGCCCAGCAAACATACACATAGGTGCACCTATTTTAAAAATATTGCCTAGTGACTGGGTCAAACCAAGAACAGTTCCAGCTCATACTTTAGACATTGCTGCTAAGAGAGGCTTATAGTGGTCTACCTCAGGGATTGACAGATTGGCAACTTTTAGGTCTTCCCCAGCAAACATGAAGTCTCTGAGCCCCGCTTCCCTACTCACTGCCCCTCTTAGTCATGCGGGGTGGTTAATGTTTTATTTCTTGAAGAGTAAGCCAAATGAAGGAGGCAGCTGAACCAGTAATGCTCCTTCCCATGTCCCCTTTCAGCTCTATATGCATTTCAAGGCTAAGTTTAATTCTACTGGATCCAACTTTTACTCAGACCCCTTGGCAAAGTGGTGGGGGTGTGCCTCACTTCTCTTACAATTTCCCTGGGAGGGGGGGCAATCTGGGGGAGAGAAGCAGCCAGAAGGGGCTATTCAGAGAACATGCTAAAAAAAAATTTCAAAACCCCTGGCCTAACAAGTCAAAAACACCTCATAGCAGATTCTGCATCACCTCTGCTTAAAAAATGAAAGGATGACTGGAAACACACACAATAAAAGCAAAGAGAAAATGATTAAATACACTTTTATTTGGAAGAGTGTAAAAATACCCCATTTGTTTAAAAACTGGCAGTTTAAAAATATATATTGTCAACAGATATGTGGCTTATACCATTGAGTGAGTTATGCCTCCAAGCCAAAACAAGCAGAAAAAGTACTTGAATCTGGGCTTGTGATTCCATTTGCTAGAGGTACAAATTCTGTCTGGAGGGAAGAGCTACACACATTCACTTTTGTCTATGGCTTATTTCTGCCCAGAACAAAGCAGCTGAACGCTACTTGCCATTGGTTCTACATGAGTATCTTTGGCTTATAAGGAGCTGGAAATGAAACAAGCTTTCCCAGCACATGCATGCGCACGCACACACACACAAACATTGTGGTTTGTTCTGTTGCCATCACAATCATGACAATCAGCTGTAGCTTTCAAGAAGGCACTTGCCTCTACTGTCCGATATACATACTGGCATGCTGGTTAAACATACGAGACTGAGATTCTCAGAGCAATCTCTTCAACACCCCATTCTTCTATCCCGATATACAGCAAGATATAGAAACTGACATTAAAAGTAATAATTGAGTGAACAGCACCCTCACTTCACCAGCAAGCTCATCATCCAAGAGGAAGATGAAAGGTAGAGGTCTAGAAGGAGGAGGTATGAAAGAACCCAAAACAAAACACGGAAGTCAAGAGATGGAGAGAGCTTTTAACAGGTCACTGGAGTGACAATTGGTAAGATAGTATCCCAGAATCATTCATCTCCTGTACAGAAGTTCCATTAAGTATCTGCATGTCCTTGCTTAGCTATGAGTGAAAGACTCAAAAGAGAGCATATACAGTCTAGGAGGGAATCGTGGAGTAAGTGAAGAAAGGAAGAAAACAGTTGCCTCTTATTGAAGGTACATGGAGATTATAAGCTTCCCAGAACTTCATTCTTCATCCAGGTGCTTGGCAGAGCGCCTCTGCCTGCGCTGCAGCTCTGCCACTTGACACTTCAAGCTGCGCACTTCAGCTTCTAGTCGGGCCCCTGAGTGGTTTGACCCACTCAGCCAACCAAGCAGGACATACAGCGTAAGTAAACCTGACAGAAGCATAGTTTGCACAGAACGATCAGGCACTGAGGTGACAATAAACATAAAGCAGGCCCCAAAGAGGACAAACTTGAGGCCCCACATGATGCGGCTCAAGATGGCGACCAACACACTCAACAGCAGCGACAACACCCAATAACCAAGCAGAGCAGCCAGGCCCCAGAGCAGCGCTATCTGCACCTGTTCAGGGTTTAGCTTCAGGAACTGAGTTGCACGCTCCCCTGGAACACAAAGGAGAAAGGGAAAAGTTTTTATAAAATTATTCAACCCAGTGTGGCACTAGACCATTTCATGACTATGGCATCACTACATTCCAGAAGGAAGCATCCCTCCCACAATGCATCAGTACAGGCTCTGCTACTAGTCCTAAGATGCTGCTGCTAATAATAACAATAACAATAATAAAATAATAATAATAATAATTTGTTTTTGTTTGCTTGTCGCCCATCTAACTGGGTTACCTCAGCTCCTCTGGGCGTTTCCAACAAATTAAAACACAGAAAGACATCAAACATTAAAATTTTAAAATCTGGGAGTCCACATTTTTGCCTCAATGAAAACAGCTGAAGTGTCAGCATCAAAAGGAGAAATTTTTGCCCAAGCAAATCAGTTCTTTCTGGGCATGGCACTGCTCAACTCAACTGTGCAGACAGAGACACAGGGCTGGCAGTGGCTCATACAACCAATTTGTATTTACCACTGCACATATGCTTGACAGCATGTAATACACCTATTTGTCACAATAGGATACTGACAGACTACTCCTAAAATATATGATGTGGGAAGTCTGAGGCTGCAATTTGAGCACACTTGTAAATATCCTCCTTTGAACTCAGTGAAGCCTACCTCAAGAGTTCTGAAGCACAAAGTGGGGTGGGTCAAAACACACTTTTGTTGGAAGGATTAAAGATATAAATTTATAAGCACATTAGTTCTCAGAAAAAATTGAACTGGGAAACTAGCTAATACCAGATCAAACTATTTAAAAGAAACTATGTGGCCCAAAATATGTTAAAATTAGACAATAAACGGCTTTTGGGCAATATTTTCTTAACACTTTTTACAAAATCCATTTCACTTTTGGTGTTGCTGTTGTCACCTTTGTCATTTTAAAAAGATCAGATTCAATTTGAAAGCTTTAACCCACTGACCCTGAAAATCAATTTTATACACACAGATGAAACACGGGGTTGGAATCTAATTACCGGTAACCACTTCTGGATGCTTAAAGACTTGGATATGCCTAGAGGGATTTAAATCTGTACAACATTATCTGCCACAATCAAAAACACCATTTGGAAAGTCCCACCCAGTTCACAAGCAGGAAGTGTATGTCTGAGAAATGCAAACACCTCTTGGGCAAACATGACTCATGCTGCATCTCTGAGCCAAGATAACAATAACAACAACAATAATAATAATAAAATAGGAACCAGTATGGGTTCAATCGTATTCCTATATGCCAATCCCAGCCCTGCTCCATCCCACCACCACCACTGACATAAGTTTAACATCACAAACCTATGCTTTATTCGCAATCCCACTGAGTTGACTGGGGCTGCAGCCTAGGTTGCTCATGCTTTAAAGGCAAATAAGCAAGAAGGCGGGACTGAATATGAGACATCCTTTGGATTCCTGGGGTGGCATTCAGCTAAGTTTGTCACAGAGTAAACCCACTGAAATGAACGAACATGGCTAAGTTATGTTAATTAATTTCAATGGGTCTACTCTAAGTAAAATTTAGTTGAACACCACTACCCCATCTTTCCGTCCAACCTATCTCCCGGTCACTTACCAGCTATTCCAAAGGAAGTAAGGAGCTGCCCTGTAATTTGAGCCACAACAAATAATGCTGAAGAGATCCCAGAGGACACCATCCAGACCAGGGAAGAGATATTCTGCAAGAAAAGAAGATGCACACATGGGTGTTTCCTATTCACACCATTACCAACGTCAGAATTCAAAAGGGCTGTCCACACAGTTAGAACCCATCAGCTTGGGTAACGAAATGTAGCGATGGATAGCTCCCTCAGCTGATAAAATGAGTGGGAATTAAATAAAGAGCAACAAGATGACATAAAACTGGTCAAAATCAGTTTTGTCATAGATTTAATTTAATCATCTAGAAAAAGGAGATGGTACAACTCTCCTTGGACTCTTACCAACACAGAACAAAGCTAAAGGAATTTATGCTGGAAATGTTCCCTCCTGTTCTAAATCCCAACACAAAGTAAACTAGCATGTCAAGGCAAAACTCTGACTGGTTTCCCCACCACCACATAGCAAAGTGTTCAATCATGTAATCTCCGACTGCATTCTAAAGTGATTCAATCCAGAAAGAACTGTTCACTCTGCTTTCCCCCCTAAACATTTAGCTTATTTGTCCACTGGTTAGCTACCGGTACTTGCCACAGATACATGAAAACCACTAAATATCACCATCACTATCATCATTTTAATTTATTTACCACCCTATACCTCCAGGTATAGGAGCAGTTCACAGGCAGTTCACATGAACTTCTTTCTTACCTCATTCAATATTCTAAAGTTCTCTCGTCCAATCAAATCCTCCATTGTCTCGCTCACAGCATGACCCACTTGGGATAGAAAGTCCGGTTCAGCATACTTTGCTCGCTTTGGCTCATTCCGGTAAGCATTGGTTATTCCCACGTGAGTGAGCACAAGCAGTGCTACAACGGCCAAGATTGGTTTTGGCAGGGGCTGGAAGCGGCTCCGTAAGGTGAGGCGCCATCGAGCCATCGCTCCAGCTGTTGTCTTTGCAACCAACTTCTCTGCAAAATAGGAGAGATCCCTAAAGTCATGTTTATCTGGTACTGCAAGCAATCTAAGGAGTGACAAGGATGACATTTTAGCCATGCAAATGTATGCCACCTCTTCTCACTACATAGAGAAATTAAGTAGAAAGGTGAGCAGAGCAGACTACTAAACTAGTTAGATGAAACCATTAGTTCCATTGCCCCATGCCAGAGTCAAATGCAAGCAAAATGGATTCTGCATACAAACAAAAAGTCGAACTTCATGTAAGAGGATGATTTGTACTAAGTACATTTTGCATGCAACAAGACAAACTGTGTTGAACAATAGCTGTAACTGGATGAAGCACACACACACACCCGTACAAATACTAAACCAGGGGTTGGGAACCTATGGCTCTCTGGATTAAGTTGAGCTCCAACTCCCATCCGCACCAGGCTAATAGGCAGATCAAGCAGCTCTCTAATGAACGCTAGAGACCATCGAATTCCTGTCTGCTCTGCAATATTTTTCTAGCAACCTATGCACAGAGGGAAGCAAGGGGTCTACAAAAAAGAATCTCTCTTGCAGGACTGACTTGGCTCAAGTCACTGGGTGAAAAGTCTAAATAAAGGGCCACGACCCCACATCCCTCTCTCGTTTCTCTTACAGAGATACAACCTCACTCCGCCCCCCCCAAACACAATTCCCCCTCCCCTGTTTTTCTCCCCTATTTTTGAAGTCCCTCCTTAGCCTGACTTCTTCTCTCCCCCAGCACCTGTTTACAGAAGCGCAGGGAATCGCCTGCTCCCGCCTTGAAGTCGTTAATGGCACGAGGGAGCTCTCGCTCCTGGCTGCTCCCGAGGGATCCGCGCCAAGATTCCCACCAGCAGCGCCGACCAGCACGCGCCGAACGGGGGCTGATGATTGGCCGCCGCCGCCGAGGAGAAAAAGCAGAGCGGGTGCTGCTTACCTTAGTACTTGGCCTACAGGGGAATTCCGGAGCGAACAGCTTTATCGCACCCCCACTCTCTCTCCATTCAAATATAGCTCCAAGCGCCGTTGCACTCTGGGAAATGCAGTCCAAAAGGAACGAGGAAGGCGCGCTACGCTCTATCCAAGAGCATGCCGGGAATTGCAGTTCTTCTTTACGGCGACGTTCACACGAGTTAAAGCAACCACTCGCTTCCAAGTACTGTACTGTATAGCGACAGATACACTTTACTGTCTGCTTCCCACGAGAGTCCTTCCCGCCGCAAATAGTGTGTCGGATCCAATCACAATTAGGCTCGAGGGTCGTTACTGGGATTTTACATTGTCATTTGGTGGGTGGTGCCTCCTTCAGGCTCGTAATTATGGAAGATATCTAGGTTCTTATCTCGATATGAAACTCCAGGGCTCCTTAAGGCATTTCTGCTGCCGGTTCTCTTCCCTGGGATGGAACGGGAGATCTTTTTACGAGGTCAGCAGGGAACCTATATCGCAGCGCATGTAGCCGTAATTAACAAGAAGAAATAGCAAAGAGAGCGGCTCCCCTCTTAACTTGGGGAGTTTATATCACGTGAAACCTGTGATCTGGCTTTTGAGCGTTTTCTGCACGCTTAAAAAAAATGGGATTTACGACGCTTCTGCGGTGTATTAACACCACAAGGCAGAGATGCGAGTTGAGATTGGGCTGGATTTTCAGCAAAACATTCTCCTTACCAAACGCGTATCGATAGCACTAGTAACCTCGTTAAACTGCAGAGGACGGCAAGACCCACTTCTGCTCTCCTGTACAGCGTTCAGGCAGATGTCTTTGTGCCCCGTTGCCTTGGCGTGCGAACACGCTGCACTTCCCAATACTGTACTTTAAAAACAAACACCCACGAAATAAGAGTTAGAAGGAGCAGCAGCTGCTGTTCCATCTGCTACTGCAACCGGATGGATGCATTACAATTCTTTAGCACATTGTTTTCTTGAATTTTGCCGCGAGAAAGAGGGGCACGGATCAGGAGCAGAAAGGCTTCCAAATACGGATTAGCACGCGCACAGCCTAACGCGGCTAATCCTCGGTCCAAATGCATGCCGGGAGTTGTAGTTGATCGGCACCGCTGGAGCCCTCCGGATCCGGAAGGCGGTTGCCTTTCCTGGTACATTTGGCCTCGCAGCGATGCCTTGCTTTCCTTCCTCCCGGAAGTGCGGGGGCGGGAGGAAGAAGATTCCGCTTCCGGCCGATTGCTGGAGTCTCCCGCGCGCTGGCGTCTGGCGCGCGGTACAGTTTAAAGAAGCTGGCCCCGGCCACCGGAAGTAGAATCCTCCTCCTCGATCTCGTGGCCCGGAAGCGGCCGTGAGGCAGAGACCGAAGAGGCGCTCGCCATGTCCCTCATCTGCTCCAGTGAGTGACTCGCTTTCGCCTTTTCTCGTGCTCCTTTCGGCCTTCCGGCTCCTCATAGCATTCAGGGGAGGGGGGAAGGGGAGGGAGCAGCCAGTGGTCTACAGTTGGTGGGGAAAGGGAAAGCGGGGGGTGGGGGGAGTTGAGGGTTCCAGGCACAGTAATGCTGGTCATGAGGATGTGTTAAATACATTGCTATGGGCGGTTGCATGGCTCTCTCTTGTGTCCACAGAGCCCCACATGCCCAATCTACTTGCCCCAGACCTTTATAATAACCCAGCAGTACAATTCAGCAACAGTGCTGTTCTGGCCCTCGGTGGAGATGCTGAGGCTGAGAGTGTGTGGTTTCCCCAAGACTGCCTGGCGAATTCATGGCAGAGATGAGGTTCAAACAGAGGGGCTTCCTGATTTGCAGCTCTGTCTCTTAACCACCACTCAAATCTCCTCCGCTTGCACCACTAGGGATGGTGTTTGTGACATTTCCCAGTTTGGTTTTATGCATGTTCACTCAGGAGTAAGTCTCAGCATACCTGAAGTAGCTAAATCTTTAGTAAGTATGTTTAGTTTTGCAGCCTCAACAATTGAGCCTCAGTCTTGAAGCACAAAAGTCTTGGTTGGATCTTTTAAGATTAATCTTAATTGTCTTTCTGAGGGTCCAAAGATGTTGGTAAAGATGTTGGCAGGTAAATAACATTCCTAGGACCTTGCCTTTCATTTTTGGTAATGTAATAATTATGAAGGTCTTATATATATAATACCGGTAAATGTTCCTAAGTGTACCAAGCAAACAGGGCCACATGTCTGGAGCGGTGCGGGAGGACAGGCCTGGCATCATTTTTGACTCCCAAGCTGACCAGGTGTTTCTCTGCAAGGGGATGGGGGAGCCTTCCCATTGTCTCAGAAATTGAGGTGATAATGCCTGGCATCCTGATGCCTGAGCGCCAGATGGGTGGCCATTCCAGAGATGGTAGGGCCAGATGGAGACAAAAGGGTGTAATTGGCTTGGCTGGGAAACATGAAAATGTAAATAAGTATCTCTTTGATGTATGGGGGGGCGGTCTTGGGCTACACCCCTTCTGTGATGTATGTATGATGTATTGGGGGTGGTCTTGAGCTGGGGGGGCAATTTCAAAAGTCTGTATAGGAGCTTGCACACCATTGTTCTGGGTTCCTCCTCCTGCATGTGGTGAGTGAGGACCCTGTTGCAACAGTGTTAATAAAGATCAGGTTTTCTAGCTGCTTTGCTTCTCAATATTCTCTGGTTGGCCTCTGTTATTTTCTCCTACCGATGGAGAACCTACAAAGGACTCTATAAGGGCTCTTGTGTACCCCATAAGGGAATAAAGGCAGATTTTTGTTTATAACAGTAACAAAAACAATGGGTTACCCTGATCTGTCAGCTGAGAGATGAGAATGGACCCATTGGGTCATATACTGTAGACTGATCTCTGCCCGAAGACAAGATAGCATAATACTGCTTTGCAACATTTTATACAAAAATGCAGTCTGTAATCATGTAAATAAATAAAAATACAGTGATCCCTCGACTTACGAATGACCCGACTTCCGTATTTTTCAAGTTACGAGGGATCAAAGTGGCCGCACTTCCAAATTTTTTCGACTTCCGGAAGGAAGTCGCGGCCGTTTTAGATAGGGTTTCCTTGACCTACGAAGTTTAGATAGGGTTTTTTTTCGACCTACGAATTTTTTCTCCCCAATGCATTCCTATGGGGACTCGACTTACAATTTTTTCGACATCTGACGGTCCCGTCGGAACGGATTACCTTCGTAAGTCGAGGGTCCACTGTATAGCAAAATTTGGGCCACTGTTGTTATCATGGACAAGTACTTAAAAGATTCGCTTGGCAATGGGCACTGTTGTTAAATTGTATTTATTAACCATTTAGTTTTCTTATAATTGTAATTCTTTGTAATACAAAGGTATTAATTTATGTCATATTAAGGTGATGGAGTTCTTTACAGAATTTGGTAATGATATCAGAGCAGCTCTGCAGCTGTTCCTATTTTTCAGATGAGCAACTAGGAGTAAGTGGGGTGCCCAAAGCTGCTGAGTTATAGTGTGAAACTTGGTTATTATACATTCAGTAAGCAAAATATTCTATGATCATATAGGCATTTCTTTGAGCAGGCACCAGCATCTGATTAACCTTCTTAATCAAACCAGAATGTAAATTCTAGTTTACCATTACTTCATAGTCTGTAATGCGAGAACCTTATTTGAGTTATTTTTAGTGCAGGAAATACATTATTATAAAGAAGTGTTTGCACACTTCTGGTTAGCACTTTAAAAATACTCTTGGTGGTGCACTATTTGCACACACACCCAGGTTATGCTACAGATGGAATATATCTTTAACAAACTTGTATAGTTCTGCAGAATTAGCAGGTACAGCTGAGTAGCACAGACGTCTTGTATATATGTTTATCACTTCCTGCTCAATGTATCTAGCAAACAGACTTGTTGAGTGGATTTAAGATTTTTCTTTTAATTACTCTTTAGGCTGTTTTGATGCACTTGTAATTGTGCATTCAGTTATATGGGTATAATTGGAATTCTGCATCTCGAGGCATTGAAAAAAGCCTGTGGGTGTGATTTGAATGCACGACCTCTCTCTTTCTAAGACTTCAGGCTTTCTCAATCATATTCTATCAGATTCAGAAGCTCTTACTAATTCTCTTTAGAGACTGACAATCCTAACTGAATGTTAACTAATTTTAACTTTGTGCTTCACAGGTACCACATGCCAAATATTAAAGAGCATTCTTTTTATGATCGTTAAGATTATGGAATGGCCTCTACCCTCAGCTCTTTAGGTTTAGTTATTTCTATATATCTGGATTGTTTATACTTTAGGCCAAAATTATTTAGGCTTGATTTGGCTAAGATGAACAGGTTTTCTGACTGTCAATGGGAAAATCTAAATTATAACCTAAACAGTACTAGGTGGGAAGCAGCAGACAGTAAACTTTTTGGTAAAGGAGTAATACTCTCTCAAGGTCTGCATTAATGGGTGGTCCACACTTACAATTCTTACATACTTGCAATTTATTGCACATGTAGGTGATTTCAGCCTTTTCTTTTTTATCAATACAACTATCAGCTGCTGGTTCCTTCCCCAGTCACTAATCTAGTTTAGAATTTACACATTGCTCATCAGGGTGCGTGGGCAGGAGAGCCCCATTATGCTAGTGCGTTTGCTTCTGCTAGAACACCAGTTAGTTGAATTCAGGGCATTATTTTTTAATCAATCATTTATTTGTATGCCACTATTCCAAAGTTAAAACCATGCTCAAGGCAACTTACAACAAAAATACATAGCTACAAACATAACAAAAGTAGTCATAAACATAGTGTTCAGATATTTAAGGTAGGTGCCAAATAAATAGCTCCTTAAACCAAGGTTGCAGTCGCCAAAATGGAATGTCTAGTTGCCATTTTTGGGCAAGACGGTTCTAAAGTCTTAATTTTCAAATGATGGACTGATTGATTCTCAGTCAAACATCTGGCTTGTTCAGATGACAACCTTGAGCTAGGTTAAGAGCTTTGAGAACTTAAAAGATGAAAAGTCACTTGATCCAGGGACAGCACACATATATTTGCCTATTCCGACCTCTCTTTTTTAATGATGACTGCTCCTGCTCAGGCTGCACAGAAAAAGCAATTTGGCTCCAGAAATTCATTCTGATTGTGCAGATAAAATATAACTGATAGAATTCTACAGGCTGGGGTATTCGGGTACGGAAACGGTTCAGATCCAGTGATCCCCAGATGATGGAGATGTCAGGCGCCACCCTAGCCCCCAAGCATCTTCACTTGGTCACTAGTGGTCGAAATCCAGCTGCAAGATGCGCCTGGCTAATTTCGAACACCGCATAAACAATAAACACAACATCGAAAAGAACACGACCGAATCAATTTCCACATAAATCATAAGATACAAAATAAAGCTACAAAAAAAAATCAACAGCAGTAACCCCCTCTAAACAATACCCCAGCCCAAGATTCTGTTCAGCAGCCTCAGCTTTTGTAACTGGAGTCGTTCAGGGCCCCGCCCTCCCAGGTCAGGTGGAGAAAGGCTTCCAAGGCAGGGAGCAGGTCTCTAAGGATGGGTTCACATTATGGTCAATTTATGAAAAACCTTCCTATATTGAGTTCTCACCGGTAATGTGCAGGAATTGCTATCCATGTTGTAACATTTTCCTGCTCCTGCTCCACATAATTGGCTGCTGCTTGTGGGGTGGGGAAAATGTGCAGTGATGTCATGAGGTAGGAACAAATAGATCTATGACATCCAGTGTAACCCTTCAGCATCAGGCTGCTAGTTGGCAGTATTTTCTAATGTATGTGCTTCCATGACTGAAATTTAACATGTGGAAGGGCTAAAATTCAGCTTTGCCCATTGTGCATTGATGTCTAACAATTGTGTATTAGACCTCGGGCTGGATCCATACCAAGTTAGCTCAGCTTGGGTCTCGCTGAAATCAGTGGGACTTGGGTTCAGCTAACTTGATCCTGACGCAACCCATAGTATGTGACATACTGTGCATCTTTGGTTGGTAGGCTTTGTGAAGTCTTAGAATCATTTAATTGTAGAGTTGGAAAGGGACCCTGAGGTCTTTTGATTCTGTGGTTTTGCTTTTGGTGTCAATTTACAAATACGACATGAAGGAATGCAAATATTAAAACAGTTGCATTTGATTTTTTTTTATCGCTATTGGGACAGAAGAAGAATCAGAAGAAGAAACTTAAATGTCTTCCTTTTTAAACTTAAGTAATTAGTAGGAACACAATCTTCTTCAAATTCATGCTGCAATTCAAAGAGCACATGAATGTGTTTTTCTCAGTGGCAGGATCTGGGCACAGCCCAAATTGATTGAAAGATTGTGTAGTTTAGTGCATTGTGTTATGGCTCAGGTCAGCTTAGGCAAGGAAGAATAGGTTGCACATGAATACATATTGGAAGTTATGCCTGTCAGGAGTTCAGTGGTGGCTGATGCCCATTGAGTTTGGTAGGGCAGAGCAAGAAGTCAGAGGCCAAGGGTAGGTGGAGCCAGAGGCAATGACTAGCAGACTCAAACGATTAGAGTTTTGTCCCCATTCTCCTTGCCGAGTTCGACAAGGGCAACACAAGAGACTACAGTGGAGGATGCAGGCAACAAGGGCCACTGTCTTGGACCGGATGTAAGAAAGAAGGCATATGTGGTGGGGGAAGCACTGGTTGAGGGCAAACGTAGGCTGCTGGTGTAGTGCTCCATTCGCCCTACAAACCAGCCTCCACTGTCACGGTTTGTCCAGTTCTTCACGCAATGCCTAAACTAGTAATTCTTGAGCTAGATTATTTTGTAGTTAAGGTGTCATGCTCTTGTTTTTACAAAAGTATAGATAATAAAAAGGAAACACGATGTGCTACAACATTTTTACTGTAGATTCCACTGGGCTGGGATACTTCATTTCCCCTATTACTTTTGTATCTCTACTTCCTAAAGTGCTGTGAAACATATGGATGGTTGAATGACTTGTGCCAATTCTTTCTACTGTCCCTTTTCTTTCAGTTTCAAATGAGGTGCCCGAGCATCCCTGTGTGTCTCCTGTCTCAAACCATGTCTATGAGCGAAGGCTGATTGAAAAGTATATTGCAGAGAATGGGACTGATCCGGTGAACAACCAGCCACTGTCTGAAGAGCAACTCATAGATATCAAAGGTGAGGAAGGACAGAAGAGTCAGAGGCACTTGAGTCTCCCTTGTGTTTGATAACAGTTGAGTGTGGAGTTGCTAATCTTAGTCTTCTCCTTTTAAGAACTTGGGTGGCAGAGAATTCTTGAAACCTGACTGCTGACTGATAAAGGGTGTTGTGCTTGAACAAATGGTCAGAGATGATAGAGTCTGACAATACCTGAAGAGCATGACATTAGTTACCCCTGTACCAGGCTATGCTGAAACCAGGATGTTATGAGGTACTGGTCTAGCATATTGCACAACAGGAAAAGCTAAATCAAATATTGATAAGGATGGTCTCTCTACCTTGCTATTTTGTTGTCTAATGTGACTGTTCCAAATGCATCAGGCCAGGTGAGGTTATAAATGGGTCTAGATAAAGGAAGGGTTGCTAACAAAAGTATTCGGTGGTTTAAACCAGGGGTAGGGAGCTTGTGACCCTCCAAATGCTTTTGGACTACTTCTCTTACCATCACCGGCCATGCTGGTTGGGGCTGATAGAGTTGGAGTGTAGGACCATCTAGAGCAGGGGTCCCCAAACTAAGGCCCGGGGACCGGATGCGGCCCGAGGGGCTCGTTTATCCGGCCCCTGGAGACCGCTGCCACCGCCCGCTCTTACGGGCACGGCACGGCTGCCCATCTCCGGGTCGATGCGTCACCGGAAATAGCGTTTGCGCATGTGCAAAACATCATTTTCAGGTCCGTGGAGGGCCGTGCGCACGCGCACAAACTATTTCCGGTGCCGTGCCGTGCTGGAAAAAGCGAGTGCGCACGCTCCCCCGTCCTCCAGCCCCTCCGCGCGATCGTCACCGGAGGAACCGGCCCTCTGCGCGGTGAGTCTGGGGACCCCTGATCTAGAGGGCCACAACTTACCCACTTTTGCTTTTAACCCAAGAGCCGTCTGCATACTCGCCTCAGTAACGTCAGCATCTATGTCCTCCCACTTGCCTTGCCGCTTCAGCAAAACTCCCTCTACCCCCAGTTCTTTCTTCTCCTTAGCTTGCTTGTGGTTCCTGCCATCTGACCCACAATCCCTGTGGCCTTCTGCTCCCCCCACAGTTCACTTTTTTGGCTTCTCAGTGCATTGATGTCATGAGCAATGAATAAAGGCAAATAGGTGGTTGTTGAATTGCAGCAGTCAAAAAAGCTTGCAAAAGGCATGTGCCTTTTGAACCATTCTTCCAAGCAACCTTGATTTTAAAGGTATGTAAGGCAGGTTTGTAAGGATAATAATGGACGGCTCTTTCTTGTTCCTTTGTAATTCCCAGTTGCCCACCCAATTCGGCCAAAGCCACCATCTGCTACTAGCATTCCAGCCATTCTAAAGGCACTTCAAGATGAATGGGTAAGTATAAAACATATATATTGGGGTGCTCCTCCTCTGCTTGCTGAGATGATGGAACTGGAAATGTTCTCTTCTGTGTCTTAAGGCATTCCTCCCTGCTTTCAGCCATGCTTCAGAGTGGCAGGAAGCAAGAACGTTCAGGATTGGAAAGTTTTGGGAGGAAGGAGACTTCTAAGCCAGGAAAAATCAATACAGCACAATGTTTTGGCCAGATATTCAAGAAACTATTCCAGTGTTTAATGCAATATGGTCTAGCTGTTGCTGTGCCATAAATCAGTTACTATGCTGATGTGCTTCCTTAGGATGCTGTCATGCTGCACAGTTTCACGCTGCGCCAGCAGCTGCAGACTACACGTCAGGAATTGTCCCATGCGCTATACCAGCATGATGCTGCCTGCCGTGTCATTGCCCGTCTCACCAAAGAGGTCACTGCTGCGAGAGAAGGTAAAGACTCAGAAGATGATATGTTCTTTGGGTGGTGTCCAGGGAAGCAGTTCACAGTGCCAGCTTTAACCTGCCAAACCACATTTTCTCTCTCTCTTCCCAGCTTTGGCAACTCTGAAACCCCAGGCTGGCCTCATCATCCCCCAGGCTGTACCTTCTTCACAACCCAACGCTGTGGTAAGTCACAAACATGTATCGGTCAATAATTCTTTGTGCTCTGTCTTTCTTCTCTGGGCTAATCATGCTCTTTGTTGTCTTCCTGCAGGGTGCTGGTGAACCAATGGACTTGGGAGAACTGGCTGGAATGACCCCAGAGATTATCCAGAAGGTAAGAAATATCCCTGGCTTGCTATTTGCCATCCAGATCATGCTGTAGCTATACAGTTACAATCTCCCAATCTGAGCTCTATAGCTGGCTTTGTCTGTAGGAACATGCCACTTCCACACTGTTGTGCCTTCCCTTTCTACATTACGGCTGCAGTGTCTGACAGGTCAATCAGTTGCAGCTTCTTCCGCTCTCCTGCTTTTCGGGAATCACTGATAGCACCCTGGCTGGCAGAGCAAGCAGAAAAGGGTGGGCAGACAGATGCAATAGCCTATTCTCTGTCCTGGGGCCATTTCCCAGCAGCAACAGGCAAAAAGTAGAGTGGGTCAGCAGCATTCTCCCCTGCTTATTGATGTGCTAGCATACCATGCTTGAAGCTGGCTTCTCCTAATGCTGTTCTGTTTTGCAGCTTCAAGACAAAGCCACGGTGCTGACCACGGAGCGTAAAAAGGTGAGTGCCCCTATCTCAATATTTGCTCTGCAGGCGGGGAAGCACTGAGTGATCCAGGGGTGCTTGCAGTATGTTTGTTCTCAGGATTGCTGCAAAGGTGCAGCTCCCTGTGCTGGGATGCTCCTGTTACAAGGAGATTAGTTCTATGTTGTCTTCTTGGCAGAGAGGGAAGACCGTGCCGGAGGAGCTGGTGAAGCCGGAAGAACTCAGCAGGTACCGGCAGGTGGCTTCACATGTGGTGAGTATGGTGATCATAATTGATTGGGAAGGCTACCATGAAGGAATCATCTCATCTAAGCCAAACACTTCCTAGGTTTTACCAAGAATACTGTTGAGCATCCTCTCTCCATCTGAACAACTCTGCACTAGCTATCCATTGATCTAAGCCAGGGGTAGAGAACCATGACAGGCTGCTTTGACAGATGCGCAGGATTCCACTCACCTGTCAATCACCTGATGTCTGGTGACAAGCAAGACTTGAAATCACCACTGACCGGTGCTGACTTGAAATCTGCTTTCTGTAGGGGGTCACCCAATGCTGGAGGGCATGCTGTCACCACCTACCATCTGATTCATGATGACAGCAACCCTTCTTTGCCAGTGCACAATTAGGGGTACACTTTAAGGCTCTCTATTGTGAATTGGAAGCTGCATCTCTGCCTGCCTCACACCTGATCTCTTATATGCCAGGCATGGACTGGAGGTTTTCCTTGTCTGCTGGAAGTTTAACCATATTTTGCAACATGCTGGCCTGGAGTGTGAAGGCTCTGAGCTCTTGGACCTCTGTTGCCTCCTCCGGCCTTTCAAAATTAACAATACTGTGCTGCTTTTGCGGCCGAGACCAAACTAGTGTTGCTCTTTGCTACCAGCTTCTCCCTTGATTCTGGAACAGCTTCAAGATCTCTTACCATTTGATTGCACAAGGAAAATAATTGATCTTGCTATTGATACCAGGATCACCACCGTTCTTTCATTACTGTTGCTGTGGGCTTGGAGCCGAGTCTGCAGATTCTTGTCAAATCATGAGGAAAGATTGTTTGTTCTATGAGGGATACAAACTGGGAAAAGTTTGGGATCAAGCCAAGTGTTTTCAGACACTCCTCTTGTATAAGATGAGTCATTGACTCTCGTTGAGATGAAGCAGTAGGCCCTCTCTCATCCTTTGCACTGAAACGTTAATGTCAACAATGTTGCTTTTGCACAGGGACTACACAGTGCCAGTATTCCTGGCATCCTTGCTCTCGACTTGTGTCCTTCTGACACCAACAAGATCCTCACAGGTATGTTAAGACTTCTGTTTCAGTTCCTTTTCTGAGTAAAGTGTTAGGACAGTTTGAGCCGTGGGGTCCTTTGCTCTCTTCAAAAGCCAGCTCTTCTCCTTTGGTTCCATGCTTGGGTTTGCATGTAGGTATGGACAGATCAACCTGTTTTCATTCTGGGTTACTTTTGCTTGGGTCTATCCTGTCTGGGGTTTTGTAGATTAAAATGAAACTACAAAAACATTTCAGATATTATATACATTTGTCCTGTAAAATACTCATTTATGTATGCTTTCCAATGCATTTCTCGCTAAAAACACTCATTTTTCTATGAATTTTGTTTTTGCAATGCATGAGTCCCAAGACAATATGTGCTGAAGGAGTGTAGGGCGCTTTCCTTCACTGGGCCTTTGTGGTCTCTTTGTTTTCCAGGTGGAGCTGATAAGAATGTTGTTGTCTTTGACAAGACCTCAGAGCAGATCCTGGCGACACTGAAAGGTCACACCAAGAAGGTCACCAGTGTAGTCTTCCATCCTTCCCAGGTAAAGACTGTCGTTTGTTGCCTGCCTCACATTCCCTCCACCCCCACGCCCCTTATTTATATTTATTAAAATATTTAATATAACTTTAGTGTGTTGTTGAATTTCCTCTGCAGTTGCCTGGAAACAATTGTATGATCTCCCTTCAGGTCCCCTTATAGAGAATGCACTCCATAGGTCGCCTCTTGAGCTGATGATTAAGGACACAACTGTTTATTTTCTGCTTCTGAATTCAATAAACAAAGCTCTTGTTTCAGCCTGACTCTTTGGGCTTTATTCGCTCTCCCCTGCAGGAACTGGTGTTCTCGGCTTCGCCAGATGCTACTATCCGGATCTGGTCAGTCCCCAGTGTTTCATGTGTGCAGGTTGTGCGTGCCCATGAGAGTGCTGTGACAGGGCTGAGTCTCCATGCCACAGGCGATTACCTACTGAGCTCCTCTGATGACCAGGTGAGATCGAAACGAGAGATGGTCAGGCCCAGATTGTGTTAACTGTAAAGTTCTCCATGCTAAAATGACATCTGCAAAATGTGAAGCTGCACTTGTATATTTGCTTATTAGCTTTATTTTAAACATTTCTATCTCATTTTTTAACATAACAATTCTTCCAAAGTGGTTCACACTTTAGAGATAACAATTAATAAAACGATCTAGTTCACAATGAAAAGGTACAAACATTGACATTTTTTTTAAAAATCCAAAACATAAAACAGTAAGGATTAGTCAAAGAAAGCTTTCCAGAAGAGACATTTTGCCATATACAAACCCTCCACCTTTCCTCTCTTTCAGTATTGGGCTTTCTCCGACATCCAGACCGGCCGTGTTCTCACCAAGGTCACAGATGAAACTTCTGGCTGTGGTAGGGGCTCTGCATTTGGTATTTTGGTGAAACTTGCTTGGGAGAGGGGAGAGTCTGCATGTTTAGTGTGGTCTGGTTTGGCCATAATGTTAAACCATAGTTTAGTGTTCTGGGAACAAGCATAGCTTTCCTCCAGCCTTGTGCACTCCCCCTCCAGTACACCCTCGAGGAATCCAAAAACTGCTGCTTCTGGTTTTTGTGTAACCACAGCTTGTACTGTTGGCTGAACCTGGACAAACTGAGTTGTCACGACTGTGGTTCATGGAAACAAGTTAATATCAAGTAATAGTTCATTTGCTTATTTCAACTAAGCTTATTTAAGATTAATCACAGTTTAGCATGTTGCACAAACTCTTTAAACTGTGGTTAATCTAAACCAGAACTGGCAGCTTCTAGTCTCCTTATGATTGCACTGGGGAAGAAGGAAGACTTTAGATGAGCCTTGTGCGGAGGGCTAGGCTCATTCTCATAAAGCTGAACCATAGATCAGCATCATTCCCAAGCACAGCTCATGTTTTGATACATGGGTGGGAGAAGGCTGGGTAGGGACTTCATTTTCCCATAGGAATGGTTTTCTCTCAGCTTTGTGATGATTCACTATCTATCTCCTTTCTCTGCAGCTCTGACCTGTGCCCAGTTTCATCCTGATGGGCTTATTTTTGGGACAGGAACAATGGACTCTCAGATTAAGATCTGGGACTTGAAGGTGAGAAAAGGCTTGGAATATTGAGCTTCATGATATCTACCTTAAGGATAGCTGATGATGTTATGTGACGCATATAGATTATTCCAAAGTGCTTTATAAATGCTGACTCCTTGTCCATATTATTGAATGAGAAATTGCATAAAAGCTAGGCTTGCACAGTCATTTGAGATCTCAAACGCCTGCTCTGCAATAACTCAGAACAGGGCTTTTGGCGTGACTGTCCCAGTTCTGCGGAAGAGCATTCCTGTTGAGATATGACAGCCACACACTATCTGCACTTTTTGGGGGAAATGGAAGACATTTGTGTTCCAACAGGCTTTCCCAGGTGGATAAATGGGTATTTGCCAGGAGTGTCTACTTGTTAGGGTTTTAGTCTTGTTTTAAATGTATTTGTTGTTTTAACTGCTTTTGATTATATTATGTATAAATGGCCTTGAGGCGGTGGTTTAGAAAGTAATTGATAGACATTGATTATAACAGTACTAATATGAGCAAGGAATACTCAAGAGGTGCTACTACTGCCCATTCTAGAGCTGGAACTAGATTTAGAATAGCCAAAGATTCTACTAGTATCTTCTAGATATCGCCTGTTGTTTTTGTTAAGTGAACGGTGCCACAGACCGCCTGAGTGGGTTACGCAAACCTTCTGGGGTTCACAAACCACCAGTTGGGAACCACTGACTTAGAGACATCTCACACTGATGTCATGAGAAAGTGGTGCTTATTAACATGCTTAAATTTTCTATACAATTTCAGCAAGAGTCTTCTAGGACCCCTACTGTAGGTTCTCCCACATCAAAAGATTCATTTTAGTTTTGCCACTGAAAACTCTTTGGAAGCACTTCATCTTTTCTTTCAGTGACTCTTAACCTGTTTTGGGGACCAGTTTTAATTACCTGTCTACCTGAAAGTTGCTATCACTTCTTAAGAGGAGCCAGACTCAAAATGCCATGCAGAAAGTATGTCACTGGGAGGATAAACTCACTCTTTTATTCACTGTGCAGGCAGGGAAGGTGTAGAAGCTTTGCATCCTTCGGGAAGATAGGATCAGGCCTAACGTGTCTCTAACATGTAGTGACTTGCTTTTCTCAGGAACGGACCAATGTTGCAAACTTCCCAGGACACTCTGGCCCTATTACTAGCATTGCCTTCTCTGAGAATGGGTACTACCTGGCCACTGCTGCCGACGACTCCTCTGTCAAACTCTGGGATTTGCGCAAACTGAAGAACTTTAAGACCCTGCAACTGGACAATAACTTTGAGGTTTGTGTGACCCTCTCTTGCTCTATCTAGTAGGCCTGTATTCCTTCCCCTTCTTTTCTTGACAGCACTTGGAATTTTCTCAGGCCAGTGTGACCATTTTCTCTACCCTTTTGGCAGCTCTCTGAACCTTGCACAGCTGCTTCCTCTAGTTTGGTGCGCCTCCTTTAAATGGACAGAGGTTGCTACTGCCCCAGCCTGAGAGGACTGGGCCCAGCTACTTCTGAAGTGGATGTGTTCATCTCAAATACCATTTTTCTCTTTAGGTGAAGTCCCTCATATTTGACCAGAGTGGCACCTATTTGGCCCTAGGTGGCACTGATGTCCAAGTCTACATCTGTAAGCAATGGACGGAGGTTCTCCACTTCACAGGTAAGGGGGGGTCCTGTGTCCTGTGTGGGGCTTTATATTCAGACATTTGTACTGTTGACCAGTATCACTGTTTGAGGTGTGTGAGGTGACAAAACAATGAAATAATTTCTCTCAACTGTCTTTGTTTCCTTTCCTACAGAGCATAGCGGCCTGACCACAGGAGTGGCCTTTGGGCATCATGCTAAGTTCCTTGCTTCGACAGGCATGGACAGAAGCCTGAAATTCTACAGTTTGTAGTTTCTCCTACCAGGATGCGATGAGAGCAGAGCCTATTCTTCACTGTAGTGTTAAGATAATCGGGGCAACCGTGGGGGGTGGGAGGGATATGGGGGAAATAGGGTGCATCATAGCTTTTTATCTTGGTTCAGGCTACCTGTAGAATGGAAAGTTGAGCCCAGTGCTAAATGGATTTGTTTTCCTCTGTTCCTTCAGCTTTGTCTGTGCTGTGATTGTAACAATATTGAGCCAAACCCATCCAGTGTTGACCATCAAATGCGGGTTGGTGGCAGGAATTAAGGCTGAGGAAAGGGATGGGGAGATGTGCAGGTTTTTTGTATGCAACTCTCTAGTTTCATTAAAAAAGAATATTAAACTAACTATTTAAGTGTCTAAATAAATAAGCAAATGTGCAGGGAAGCTGTACCTCTCTCACAGACACTCAAACATAAAAACATGTCAGCCTCACTCACTGGGTGAGGGTTGGTTTTTGTTTTTTTAAAGTACTTTCATATTACTAGAAACATACGTTAACATATTTATCTACCTGTATCAGAAAATGTGGAGGGCAAGACACTTTAGAGTGTGTGGTGTACAGCTGGGAAACTCCCCACCCCCAGCTGGAAAGCTAAGATTTGCTCCACATGTAATCAGGTGTACAGGTTCAAAAAGTTGAAAATAAATTCCTTGATAGTTGAGACAAAGTATGTTATAGCCACACTAGCTCTATGAAGTAAAGACACAATGGAATGAAATATCAGGCTCTCGCGTTCCCCTTTATGCACAAGAAAGTAAACTTAAAAGGGATGAGAATGTGTAGGGACAGACGTTCCCCTTGCCATGCTAATGAGCTCCCGGTTTGGATGGGCACTTCTAGCTTGTTGTAGCCCCTGATGTTTAACTAACTGGTGGGTAATGGTAAGAATCATAAGACACTGGAGAGTTGACCCTGCTTTTATTGCAAGCAGTACTGTGGACCAGTTGTGTTATATCTTTGGTTGTCACCAATAAGCTTTTCTCTATGTAAGTAATCCACACAGTGGGGAATAACTTTTAGGGCTGCAATACAATTCAACTTCTTGGGAGTAAGCCCTTTGAAACAAGTGGGACTTCTATGTATTTTCAGTATACACTGATCAACATGCATGGAATGCACCATTACCCTCATTTGTTGATATTAGTCTACATAAGAAGAGGCCTGCTAGATTAGACCAATGTCCCATCTAGTCCAGCATCCTGTTCTCACAGTGGCCAACCAGGTACTTGTATGAAACCCTCAAGCAGGATCTGTGTGGAAATGGTTTTTTTATTTCATGTTCTGGATTTGTTCTAGATATTTACTCAGGCTTTTATTCAAATCCGTTCTGTGGAGAGGCATTTTTGTTTCCTCTTGCAGCAGAATGGAGGAACTGGGAATAAGAGTTCTACAGATCAAGTATCTACCATGATAGGCACCATTAAGAACACAAAATATTGCATTTCCAGGCTTATAAGCACAAGAAGGGGTCCTATGAAGCACTGATTGTGTCACCAGGGATGGTTCCACTAAAATTATGTAGGTGATGGAGAGGAAAGTGGAGATGCCTTTGACTTGTCAGCAAAGAGATGGCATACCTAGTCATTTAAGCAACTGGTATGTCAGAAGAATTACTGGAAGCAATGAAAGTTTACAACTTTTTAATTCTATACATTTTCCCATCAGTACTAGAGTTTTGTCACTCTGCTTCTCTTTTTCCAGAGTACGATCACAACAACAAACAAGATTATACCCACTAACGGCAGCGCCACCAAGCATATCAGGGCCAGATCTCCACTGGAGCTCATGTCTGTGGAAAAGAAAAGAGGCTTGCACTTATTTTGCAAGATTTATGTACAACTTAATAAAAAAAGAATTCTTAAGTGGTTTCCATAAAGTGGTATAGATAATTTTAAAAAATAGCAATTAAAACTCTAAAAACAGTAAACATAATAAAACCAGTAGATTTTTAAAACAAACATGATAAAATTACAAGTTCTGAGTAGGCTTGCTCAAACAAAAACATTTTTAGCAGACATCATAAGCAATACAATGAAGGGTCTGCCCAATATCAACAGGCAATAAGCAGTAGAGAACAGAACATAGGAAGCTGCCATACACAAAGTCAGACCATTGGTCCATCCAGCTCCGTATTGTCTACATTGGCTGGCTGCAGCTCTCCAGGGTTTCAGGCAGGGATGCTCTCCCAACCCTACCTGGAGATGCTAGGGTTTGAACCCAGAACCTTCTGCATGCAAACAAGCTCTGCTACTGAGCTAGGTCCTTCCCCAGCAAGTACTGCTACATGAAAAAATGTCATGCCAAGTGCAGAATGAACACTTTGTGACACTTGTAAGGGTGATAGTTACAGATCAAAGCTGGCACATTTGGGGTATGGCAGTCCTTTGCACCTCCGGAATGGACTGTGCCATCCATGACTTCCATCCATTTGTGCCATCCATGACTTCCCTAGCCAAGGACCCTTGGTATGTTCTATTGGGACAAAGCTAGTAGAGTATACTCTGGATAAAACCAGGTCTGTGAGACATAGTTTATTATGCATATGTTCTCAAGAACTGCTGTGGTCAGAGCAGGGTGCTCATCTGAGCTCCTGTTGCAGCTTGTCAGGAGAAAGCAGCATGGTGACAGCAAGTGGTGTGAGTGCACTTTGCTATTGCCCCCTGCCCCACTGATAAGCCATGGTGACACTAGTGATGGGAGGGCAGATAAATGCCACGTGCCCTGCCGAGCAGTACTCCCAAGCTAAGAAGTTGTGATATTGTTAGGAGGAGTTTGACTTGTGACCGACACCCCCCCCCCAAAGTTTTAGTTGTTTGCTTCAGGTATAAATCCATACTGAGTTTGTATCTTACAAATGACTATATATAAGATGACTGAAATTTAGTGTTGATGGTGAAACTATGTTAATACCTGTTCAAAAATATACAGCATTTTCATCATTTCAACTCAACTCACTCATTGCAGTGCCAACCACCAATTACCTTTCTTCCATTTGACTTGTTTATCATGAGTCTGGCTGCTTTCTTGAAAGATCACACCTCCATAAGTGCTTACTAGGTCCAAGGTTTCTGTCCCATTGCCCGTCTCCAAAAACCGACGACTTCCTAAAAAGGGAGTTGGAGAGAGAAAGCAGGTGTAAACTCTACTGGGCCACCTTGTGCCATATACAGTTTTGAAGGTAAGAAGGAAAAGGAGCACAGCATTGATCCTATTGTTAGAGCTGGAAGCCTGCAGGAGGGCTAGAAACCCATTTATACATGCAATGACTAGAGACAGATACAACCCTTTACAAAAAAAAAGTATTTGCATTCTGAATGCTTTACCCCAGTAAAGAACCATAGCCAGACCCCTACACATCAGGACTGAAGCTTTTTTTTTGGAGGGGGGGGGTTGCTGAGCCCCAGCATCACATCAGCAGGCCAGCACTGCTAAGTGGGAAGATTCTGCTGAGATGGATCATCATTTGAGGCTAGGAGTCAGAGCACCTGGTTGTTGAGAGTGTCCTTGTGGCTGTTAGAATTGGTATATGCCAGCAGCCTAGTTTCAATGTTTGTGAAGAGAGGCAATATGCTGTTAAATGCTCTGCATTTATGCCCCCAGTTCCAAGTTCAGTGCCAATATCATAGAATCATAGAGTTGGAAGAGACCACAAGGGCCATCCAGTCCAACCCCCTGCCAAGCAGGAAACACCATCAGAGCATTCCTGACAGGTGGCTGTCAAGCCTCTGCTGTTGATCGATTTTTTTTTGCTAGTCATGGGCAGTAAGTGCCATTTGTGCATGCTGGAAATACTGGTGGCAGCCTATCTGGATTCAAATAAGCCTTTTACGGTACGACAGCAAAGCCATTTGGACTTACTTGCAGCCACTGGCATTTGACACGTGTTCCTGCAGGGCTGCAGGTGAGAGGAGTGGCAAACAGACACACTGCAGAAGAGGTACACCTAGGAAAGACATTGCATTAGATAAGCTTGCTAGCAGAGGAGTCAACCCAAGTCTTCCAAGATATTTTAGTAAAATCCTCATGGTCATTGATGTAAACATTTACAAAGTACATTATCTCCTTACAGTTAAGGCATAATTCTAAATGTGCATTAATGAGAGTGGGAGGGGAACCTCTGGCCCATGGACCTAATCTTTAAGATTGCCAAGCCGCCTAGTTTTGCCCCACTGCCGTGCCCACCTGCCGCTCCCCTGACAAGTGAGGGACTTGTAAAACATGCTGCAAAGGAACATTAAGTGTCTTCTCCTGATGATTCCTTTGCCAGAATGGCTTGCATCCAAGTAGAATTAAATTCAGCACCATTTGAATTTGGCACCTAATGCAAGCCATGCTGCCTAGGGTCAGAGCCACTCGGGGACTCTTGACTGAAGCTTACAGGGGGATCTGATTTCTGCCCAGAGCAAGATGGCTTGTTTCAGGTAGGTAGCCGTGTTGGTCTGCCGTAGTCGAAACAAAATAAAAAAAAATCCTTCCAGTAGCACCTTAGAGACCAACTAAGTTTGTTATTGGTATGAGCTTTCGTGTGCATGCACACGAAAGCTCATACCAATAACAAACTTGGTTGGTCTCTAAGGTGCTACTGGAAGGAATTTTTTTCTTTTTTATTTTGTTTCGAAGATGGCTTGCATTTTGAGATAAATTTAAACAGCTGAATTCAGCATTCATCCTACTTCTGCCCATGTGCCAAAGCACCTGACTGAAGCTCATGGACCACTGCAGGTCCGCCGACCACAATTTCGGAGCCCTTACTCAAGCTCAGCTGCAGTAGGAATTCTGTCTCTTACCAATCCATCCAGCACCATATAATGGGCAGAATCCACAAATGTAAATGTAGCAATGGTGAAACGCTGGTAATGGTCTGGAAAGGGCAGCTGAGACGTGGCAGGCCCCATAGGAACCATCTGGGTTCTGTAGTTATCGCCTTCAAATGGGCACCTGGGGAAAAGAGGCATTGCCATTTGAGCAGAGAACAGTAGGTGGCAATCCATAGAGAGAAACCAGCAGAATTCCTCCTTCCTACTTAACTCACCCAGCAATCAGAATTGGCCACTGCAGCTGCTCAAGGGGGTTAGGGGTCGGAGTAGCCCAGCATTCATGCAGAACCAGAACCAAGGACGGGTCCATTCTCTGCAGGACGCGAACCTCCACATACACAAGGTCCCTCAGTATCTTCACCACAGGATAGTCTGCATCCGAGTAGTAGGAGCTGTAACTGTAGTCTGGGTACAAGAGGCAAAGCGAAAGTTAGCACCTATATGGGACTTCAGAGGGAGCACCATTGGAATCAGAAGCTTTGGAAGCACACCTACCTGTAGCAATACGCAGCTCAAACCGGAGAGGCCCCATCTGGATAACCGGAGCAGGTGTGGGAGGAAAGAAGACTTCAACCTGAACTGGCAAGAAGCCGGTGGCATTGTAGATGCAGCGAGTATTGAGGCTGCATATGGAAGACAGGACAGCGGGATGATGCATAGTCTTGCCATGTTCAGTAGCCTTGTCACATATCTGAAGTTCTCAAAAAGATTCTTACGTTTTCCTGGCCAGTTAGGCAGCACATCTTTTTTGATGCATATATCCCTGTTAATACCCCTTTCAAACAATACTGGATGTGACTTAAATTAGGTAAAGGTAAAGGGACCCCTGACCATTAGGTCCAGTCGTGTCCGACTCTGGGGTTGCGGCGCTCATCTCGCATTATTGGCCGAGAGCCGGCGTACAGCTTCCGGGTCATGTGGCCAGCATGACAAAGCTGCTTCTGGCGAACCAGAGCAGCGCACGGAAACGCCATTTACCTTCCCGCCAGAGCGGTTCCTATTTATCTACTTGCACTTTGACATGCTTTCGAACTGCTAGGTTGGCAGGCAGGAGCTGGGACCGAGCAACGGGAGCTCACCCCGTTGCAGGGATTCGAACCGCCAACCTTCTGATCAGCAAGCCCTAGGCTCAGTGGTTTAACCCACAGCGCCACCTGGGTCCCTTGTGACTTAAATTACTGTCTTCCAAAAGCACTGTTGATTGAAACCACACTTAAGAAACCACACTTTTCCTCCACATGTCTCATTTTTAAAGCAAGATTCCTCCTCACTTGAGCACCTGAATGATTGTGCTTATGCACCTGAAAAGTAGTTTGCAACCAACAGCTGTTACCCTACTGGAAAATCCAAATTACAGTCGTACCTTGGATCCTGAACGCCTTGCGAGTCGGACGTTTTGGCTCCCAAACACCGCAAACCCAGAAGTGAGTGTTCCGGTTTGCAAACGTTCTTTGGAACCCGAACATCCGACGCAACTTGCGATTGGCTGCAGGAGCCTCCTGCAGCCAATTGGAAGCTGCGCCTTGGTTTCTGAACATTTTGGAAGAAGAAGAGTTTGGATTTGATATCCTGCTTTATCACTACCCTAAGGAGTCTCAAAGCGGCTAACATTCTCCTTTCCCTTCCTCCCCCACCACAAACACTCTGTGAGGTGAGTGAGGCTGAGAGACTTCCAAGAAGTGTGACTAGCCCAAGGTCACCCAGCAGCTGCATGTGGAGGAGCGGAGACGCGAACCCGGTTCACCAGATTACGAGACTCTTAAACACTACACCACACTAGCTCTCCATTTGACTTCAACAGGTACCACTGTAGTTCAGAAGACTGCTATTCAAGCTAGGAACAGTAGGCCTGCCCGATTAGGACCAGCATGACACCTCTTAGACATAGTACAGAGAGCAACCACCACCTCAGTAATGCGTGGGAGAGATCAACTTACATGAAGGTGCTGTCCCGGGTAATAGAACCATCTGGCCCTCTTAAGATTTCAACGCCTGAAACCAACTGGTTTTCATATATCAGTCTGCCACCAGTCATCTAGGAAGGAACAGCAGCACATGTATAATTCTTTTTATCAAGCTTCAAGGTCCAGATGAAGGGACACTTGCCTAAGGTGCGTCCTCACCTGAATCGTCGTACCACAGTGTGTGAGAGGGAAGTGGAAGACCAAGAAAGAACCCGTTTTCCTGACAGGGTCGCATCCTCCTTGAGCATAGGACAGCTTGACACTGTCAAGGTCGATGGGGTAGTCCAACATATCCCTGGAGACAACCAGAATGAAGTGGCCATCTCGAAGGCATTGGACAGTGACTGCAAAGCACAAACACAACACAAGAGTCACAAGCTGGAATTTGCCATCTTTTGCAGAACCTGAAACTCTTATGTTTCAAAAGAAATATGAGCTTTCTGTCTTCTCCTTGCACAAATCTGGGGCAGGCTCTATTCGGATTGAGGGGAGGATTTCATTTTTCAGCTGCCCTAAAATGTCAGGAGATAAGTTCTCTGTTTGCTGCTAAGTCACACAATTCCTATTAGGAAATGCTCACAGGACTTGGTTTCTCCATATGAATCAATATACAATTGACAGTGCCAGTAGAGGAAGAATTGGTTTCCTGGGACAGAGAGAGCGCTAACTGTGACAGCTCTAGATACTGTGAACCTGCAGCCTGAGCCCAGGTTCACAGGTTGCACTGTAGCCATGTTAAGCTGTCCACTGTGAATTGCAACATCACGTTTCTCCAGACGATGGACATGCAATGGTACCCAATTTGTTTTCAGAATTTTATACCTTCAGACATTGCTTTATACACCAGCTTGTTAAAGTTATACACACAGCAGTGTTACAATTGCACCATTGCCCACTGAAAAATAATAAAATTGGTCCTTCAAGGGGAAAAAAACAGCAAGTACAGGAGACAAGAAAGGGGAAAGAACAAGAAAAATATTCTTCAAATCCCTTCCCTCAGGATATGGTCTCCATATCCTGCCATGGCTATGTGTGGAAGGTACTGTTTTATGTTTTTCTGAGACTGATCATGGCTTTCTGTGTTTGGGAGGCAAGAGGAGGGGTAGAATCTGGAATTTGAAGGCAACTCTCCCTCTATCTGGCTGTTTTTGGTCCTGGTGAGATGCTCCTCAGAGGGTTGGTGGTTCTCTGATGGGGTATAACATAACACACACACACACAATTTTTGAAAATGTGGTTTTGGCAAAATGGGTAAAAAAAACACACATGCTGTTCAATTAAAAAAAACAACCCACACATTTTGGTATCTGAAGAAGTGTGCATGCACACGAAAGCTCATACCAATAACAAACTTAGTTGGTCTCTAAGGTGCTACTGGAAGGAATTTTTTTTATTTTTTATTTTGTTTCGACTACGGCAGACCAACACGGCTACCTACCTGTAACTAGAACTATGGAAGGCACCACATTGAGCTTCATGAAATGGAAGCCCATCAACCTCACCAAGAAACTTTTGGGTATCTGAAGAAGTGTGCATGCACACGAAAGTTCATACCAATAACAAACTTAGTTGGTCTCTAGGGTGCTATTGGAAGGAATTTTTTTATTTTTTATTTTGCTTCGATTTTGGCCACTGTGAAACATGCTTAAATGTTTGTTTGGTAGAGGTCTGTTGTTGCACAATTTCACAGACAAAATATTTCTTTAAAAAATATCTGCAAAATGACCTGAGATTTCTAGAGCTTCCAGAGAATGAATGAATCTTCATTTGCATCAGCCACCAGCCATAGCAATAAAACACACAATACGATGTACAAAGAGAGCAGGAAGTAGAAACCGAGGGAACCTCACCCCACAGCACAAATTAATCCCTTCAAGCAGAGTTTAGAACCCTGAAGAGCCTGGAACGGGAAGGTAACTCACATAAAACCTGTTTCTACCCCACTTCAGATGTTCTTATTGTGCATTCATGATGATTTACACTCATGATGCTACTGGAGCAGTCACATGCAGCCCAGCTGTCAATACTATTTGTGCCTAGCAAAAGTGTGGTGGTGGGGGTGGGGCAGTCAAACTGCTTCATTTGCAATCATTGCATGTCCTGTAAATTCCTGTTGAAATCCCGGGTCTCTCTTCATACCATAAATGTTGAGTTTTGTTGCTGCTTTATAGGCCCCTCCAGACAGCAATAATGTGGTAGCATCAGGGAAGCACCACAAAGCAACATTAAACCATCACTAGTGCACTATTATTGTGTCAAGAACATGTTACAAAATACACCCGTAATAAAACACTAGCCTGGAGGGGCCTTTAAGCAGTACTATATAGTATCCTGGTCCGTGCTGCTTTGAACTGTGCTGGATGCATACTCATCATGCTAGCCTCTGGATTCTCAGCAGTAGCCAGACAGGACAGAATCCCAGTATGGCTTTTAGTGTCAGGTGTATTGAACTCAGCATGGCTGGGAGTTCATCTGTAGGAGTTTTTAAACCATGATACTGGGGGGAGTAGTTAGGGTGCTTTGCTCCTCCCCCAGCCAACCTGCTGTGCTACCTGGAGCTACGCCATGATTTCGCTTAGCATGACGTCTAAATGCAGAGAAGACCCAAGCTGTAGCCAAGGTTTGTTCCTGGCTTGCTGCCTGTGGGTTGGGGGCAAACCATGAGCTCTGCTTCAGATGCAATGCTAAGCCAAAAGCCATTATTCAGTAGCAGCAGAACAACAACTGGGGAAGGAGTGAATTGGTTGCATTTCTTTACTGTGAACAACTGCTTGTACATCCATGCTTAGCCATTGTTTGGTTTAGCATTATGTGCAAACCGGGCTATTATTTCCTTAGTACAAGCAGTAAGTCCCCTTGGTAAATGAATCATTACGATGGTTGCCAGTCTAATTTACCACCAGCACTCCAGACAATTAGCAGAAAACTAAAAGAAACTGGAAGTATTTTGCCCTTTACCTGTGTTGCCATAGTAACATGGAGTAGTTTGGTCCCTCTCATCATAACAGCATCCAGTCTGGTAACATTCAGCTTGTCCTAGTGAACCTGCACAGGGAATCTTTCCAGATGAAACCTGGCACTGCTCCTGGGTTAGAGGAGAACCTAGGAGGGCAAGAAAAGAGCTACGGCGTTATCTGGAGCATGGTAAAGTATGCCCTATTAGGACTGGCTTGCATGCCACGTTAAGCCAGATTTTAAAATAAGCAATAGCTTGATGTGAATGAGTAGTGGGTCAGTCCCCACAATGAACAAGTGGGAAGCCAAGAACAAATTTTTTTTGTGTCCAATGAATCATTAAAGGAAGTAGAATGTTCTTTTTAAAGGAACTAAAGGTCTCTCCTAGAATCTTATCAGATATCAGAGGCAGAAATAGATCACATTCTCCATATACTTGAATCCATGCTTCATCCTGGCCATGTGGTATAAATATAATACAGTTTCCCTGACACTCCATATGCGGAATTAGTATGCAACACTAAAACAAAGTTGATGATCAATCAATAGTATGAACTTTATGCAGAACAACTATTACTGTATTCACACAATACCCATCAGTATTATTTACTTAGTTCAGAATGCTTCTGTTTTACTTAAAAGCACTGAACACAGAGTTGTGCTTAATGATAACATAGCAAAATGATCACATACCGATACTGTAGAGGCCAGAAGGGTGCATGAGGCCAGGATGGAGAGGCGGCACCGGCTGCACAAGGCCGGGTTGTGGTTGTGGCTGAGGCTGAGGCTGAGGCAGCGGACGCACTTGGCCGGGCTGCGACCATGGGCGCACTAGGCCAGGCTGCGGCTGCGGTCGTACTTCGCCAGGCTGAGGCCATGGGTGTGCTTGGCCAGGCTGAGGCTGTGGGCGCACTAAGCTGGGCTGAGGCTGAGGCAGCGGGCGCACTTGACCGGGCTGAGGCTGAGGCTGAGGTAGCGGGCGCACTTGACCGGGCTGAGGCTGAGGCATCGGGTGTACTAGGCCGGGTTGTGGTTGTGGCTGAGGCTGAGGCAGCGGACGCACTTGGCCGGGCTGCGACCATGGGCGCACTAGCCCAGGCTGCGGCTGCGGTCGTACTTCGCCAGGCTGAGGCCATGGGTGTGCTTGGCCAGGCTGAGGCTGTGGGCGCACTAAGCTGGGCTGAGGCTGAGGCAGCGGGTGCACTTGACCGGGCTGAGGCTGAGGCTGAGGCAGAGGGCGCACTTGACCGGGCTGAGGCAGAGGGTGCACTTGACCGGGCTGAGGCTGTGGCTGTGGCCATGGGCGCACTAGGCCAGGCTGCGGCTGTACTTCGCCAGGCTGAGGCTGAGGCCTTGGGTGCGCTTGGCCGGGCAGCGGCTGTGGCTGAGGCTGAGGGTGCACTTGGCCGGGCTGAGGCTGCGGCCATGGGTGCGCTTGGCCAGGCTGAGGCTGAGGCAGCGGGCGCACTTGGCCGGGCTGAGGCTGCGGCCATGGGTGCGCTTGGCCAGGCTGAGGCTGAGGCAGCGGGCGCACTTGGCCGGGCTGAGGCTGAGGCCATGGGTGCGCTTGGCCAGGCTGAGGCTGAGGCAGTGGGCGCACTAGGCCGGGCTGAGGCTGTACTTCGCCGGGCTGAGGCTTAGGCCATGGGTGCGCTTGGCTGGGCTGTGGCTGAGGCAGCGGGCGTACTTGGCCGGGCTGAGGCTGGGGCTGGGGCAGCGGGACCACCAGGCCAGGCTGAGGCTGAGGCAGTGGGCGCACTAGGCCAGGCTGAGGCTGTACTTCGCGAGGCTGAGGCTGAGGCCATGGGTGCGCTTGGCCAGGCTGAGGCCGTGGGTGCACTTGGCCAGGCTGAGGCAGTGGGCGCACTAGGCCAGGCTGAGGCTGTACTTCACCGGGCTGAGGCTTAGGCCATGGGTGCACTTGGCTGGGCTGTGGCTGAGACAGCGGGCGTACTTGGCCGGGCTGAGGCTGGGGCTGGGGCAGCGGGACCTCCAGGCCAGGCTGAGGCAGCGGGTGCACTAGGCTGGGCTGAGGCCACGGGTACACTAGGCCAGGCTGGGACTCTGGGTGTACTAGGCCAGGCACTGGACGCTCTAGGCCAGGCTGGGGCTGCGGGTGCAACTGGCCAGGCTGAGGTTGAGGATGTGGGCGCACTATGCCAGGCTGGGGCTCTGGGCGTATTAGGCCAGGCACTGGACGCTCTAGGCCGGGCTGGGGCTGGGGCTGTGGGCGCACTATGCCAGGTTGGGGTTCTGGGCGTATTAGGCCAGGCACTGGACGCTCTAGGCTGGGCTGCGGGCGCACTATGCCAGGCTGGGGCTCTGGGCGTATTAGGCCAGGCACTGGACGCTCTAGGCCAGGCTGGGGCTTTGGCTGGGGCTGCGGCCGCAATTGGCCAGGCTGAGGTTGAGGCTGCGGGCGCACTATGCCAGGCTGGGGCTCTGGGCGTATTAGGCCAGGCACTGGATGCTCTAGGCCAGGCTGGGGCTTAGGCTGGGGCTGCGGGCGCAATTGGCCAGGCTGAGGTTGAGGCTGCGGGCGCACTATGCCAGGCTGGAGCTCTGGGCGTATTAGGCCAGGCACTGGACGCTCTAGGCCAGGCTGGGGCTCTGGGCGTATTAGGCCAGGCACTGGACGCTCTAGGCTGGGCTGCGGGGGCACTATGCCAGGCTGGGGCTCTGGGCGTATTAGGCCAGGCACTGGGCGCACTATGCCAGGCTGGGGCTCTGGGCGTATTAGGCCAGGCACTGGACGCTCTAGGCCAGGCTGCGGGGGCACTATGCCAGGCTGGGGCTCTGGGCGTATTAGGCCAGGCACTGGACGCACTATGCCAGGCTGGGGCTCTGGGCGTATTAGGCCAGGCACTGGACGCTCTAGGCCGGGCTGCGGGCGCAATATGCCAGGCTGGGGCTCTGGGCGTATTAGGCCAGGCACTGGACGCTCTAGGCCAGGCTGGGGCTTAGGCTGGGGCTGCGGGTGCAACTGGCCAGGCTGAGGTTGAGGCTGTGGGCGCACTATGCCAGGCTGGGGCTCTGGGCGTATTAGGCCAGGCACTGGGCGCACTATGCCAGGCTGGGGCTCTGGGCGTATTAGGCCAGGCACTGGGCGCTCTAGGCCGGGCTGCGGGGGCACTATGCCAGGCTGGGGCTCTGGGCGTATTAGGCCAGGCACTGGGCGCACTATGCCAGGCTGGGGCTCTGGGCGTATTAGGCCAGGCACTGGACGCTCTAGGCCGGGCTGCGGGCGCAATATGCCAGGCTGGGGCTCTGGGCGTATTAGGCCAGGCACTGGACGCTCTAGGCCAGGCTGGGGCTTAGGCTGGGGCTGCGGGTGCAACTGGCCAGGCTGAGGTTGAGGCTGTGGGCGCACTATGCCAGGCTGGGGCTCTGGGCGTATTAGGCCAGGCACTGGGTGCACTATGCCAGGCACTGGACGCTCTAGGCTGGGCTGCGGGGGCACTATGCCAGGCTGGGGCTCTGGGCGTATTAGGCCAGGCACTGGGCGCACTATGCCAGGCTGGGGCTCTGGGCGTATTAGGCCAGGCACTGGACGCTCTAGGCCATGCTGCGGGGGCACTATGCCAGGCTGGGGCTCTGGGCGTATTAGGCCAGGCACTGGGCGCACTATGCCAGGCTGGGGCTCTGGGCGTATTAGGCCAGGCACTGGGCGCACTATGCCAGGCTGGGGCTCTGGGCGTATTAGGCCAGGCACTGGGCGCACTATGCCAGGCTGGGGCTCTGGGTGTATTAGGCCAGGCACTGGACGCTCTAGGCCAGGCTGGGGCTTTGGCTGGGGCTGCGGCCGCAATTGGCCAGGCTGAGGTTGAGGCTGGGGGCGCACTATGCCAGGCTGGGGCTCTGGGCGTATTAGCCCAGGCACTGGATGCTCTAGGCCAGGCTGGGGCTGAGGTTGTGGGCGCCCCTGACTGGGCCAAGGCTGAGGCAGCGGGAACTCTAGGCCAGGCTGGGGATGAGGCAGAGGGCGCAGCACGCCAGGCTGGGGCTGGGGCACATGACGCATGTTGTCCTCTGGTGCTGGGATATATTCATGTGGCTTGGGGCATATTATGTTGATATCTTGGGAGACAACAACTCTTCCGTTGCTTGTTAGTTCTTCTACCCGGACTTTCAAGTTATTGCTGTTATCCTGCAGGATACATTGAACCAGAATGTTATAGAGTAGTTGCAAGTTTCTGTCACATTGATGAGTCAGGACAGATATAGAATACTGAGGTTTTAGAGTCAAATACCAATGTGCCTGTTACAAGGCATTATCATAGTCTTGCTATGATCTATGAATCTTGTTTTGATTGTAAACTTAAATTTATTTGACAGAATACTGACTAAGCCAGTGGACTGGATTGCTATGTACCAGGTAAGAAGTATCCCCCTAAAACATCTAAAAGTTCATCTTAAATGTCTACACAACAGAGCTAATTTTCCTGACAGAGGATTTCTGCTGCATTAGTTGGCCAAGATCTTGGGCAGGATTCAACTAAGCTGTGTGCATGGCATGAGGTCCAATTACTCAACAGGACTTTCCCTGCTCTCCTCCCCCTTGTGGACCTTGTTCCCCTTGGGCTTCACTGAGTTCTACACCCTCTTTTTAGGCTGTTTAGTTCTCTACTGCACATGTTGCTATACTTCGGAGGACAATTCTACCCTTTCTTATACTTGGACGTTCTGCATATCCAGCTATGAACCTGTGCCTCCCAATGTTGCTAGATTCCAAAGGTAGCTATAAATGTAAAAACTAAACCCAGCCAGCATGTCTGATGGAAATTGGCAGTCGGGTAACAGGCTCCCTACCCCCAAGTTGGGCCTATTACCTGCCTTATAGCAAGGTTTCCTGAAATTATGTGCTTAGAAGAGTGGGAGACTCAAATCGTTGCTCAGTCAAGAAGTCCATGGGCTGACCCTGGGCCAATCACTCCCTCTCAACCTAAAGTACCTCACAGGACTGTTGGAAGAACAGATGGAGCTGGGAAGATCCCCAGCAGCCCCTTTCATATGTGCATCACATGTGAAGGGGACTCATACAGAACAGGACTACTTCTCTGCCTTTGGAGTCCATCTGCCCAAGCCAAACATCTGCAAGCAAAAGCTTACACTGCTCTTTTCCCGAGTCCCAGAACCCTAAACATGCTCTCAGAAGGGCTGCTTATACAATTCCCTTGAGGTCTTAAGGGCACAATCCAGATGTCCCTATAAAATTATATTGCGTTATTCAGAATGACAATGTTGGCCATGCAGTATGGGGTTTCTAGGGAAGCCTGAAACACAAAATCCAGAAGAACTTCACCTTCTTTAGTATGTGACAGCCATCGTAGCCAGCAGAGAAAGCAATAGCCCCATCATGAGATGTGATCCAGTGGAGGCAGATTGAGCAATTCGAAACTTCAAAGGCTGTCCCAAACTCATCTGTTGATGAGAGGTTAATGCATTAGCCACCAAGAGATGCAACAGCTCAAGAAAACTTACTTGCAGGAGAAAGCAAACATTGGTTGAGACTCCTAAAGTTCTTCAGATGTGTGTCCCTTATTATCAGTCAGTGCCTGAACCACATAGAAAGAGTGTGAACTTTTCACTTGCTTTGAAATCCAATAATAAGGCCAATTCAAAAGCTATGCCTCCAACGACAGGTGCTAGACCAACATGATTATTATTGCTGCAATTATTTCAGTGAGTAATCTCCATAGGACCAAGGAAAAACATCTGACAACAGTCAGTTAATATGCCTGTTAACTGGAGAGGGGGCTCTGCTGGAATCCATATGTGCCAACAATTGTAGGTTTAATCAGATGCCAGGCCACAGTCCCACCATACATTTAAAGCAGTATCATACCACTTTAAATAGTTATAACGTCTCACCCTAAATACTAGGAACTGTAAATAAGTGTGCTGAGAGTTGCTTGGAAACCCTTCCAGAGCTACACAGAGTGGTTGATCTCTTCACAGAGAACTCTGGGAATTTTAACTCGGGGGGGGGGGGACTAGGGGTATCTTAACAACTCTACATGCCCTTAACCTTCAGCTCCCAGGATTCTTTGGGGGAAGCCATGGCTGTTTGAAGTGGAATGCTGCTGCTTTAAATGGGAAGTGCAAATAGAGCCGAAACTATACTGTTAAGTCTCCTATTTTTTTTTTTTAACAAGTAGAACAATTGTCTTAAAACAAGCTTTTTAATAAAGCCTAGTTTGGGGAGAATGTGCCTTTTTTGAGTTTCTATTCTCAACACCACGCCCACCAAGCCTTAGCTCTAGTCACACGTACAGGAACTGCAACTCTCCTTGTGGCCTCTTCAGTTTCACAGCTTTGAGCAGTTTCTTCAACTAAACCTTCTCATTCTAGATATAGATATCCAAAACCATGCAAGAGAAAAGCTGCCATTGCCACAAAGCTGTCGCAGCCTACCACAAAGGAGGTGGCTGGCAAGAAGCATCACTCCCATTGCAAGGAGAGTGGGGTATTCTGAAGTGCTCTGCTGAAGCAACATAGCTTTAAATACAGCTGAGCAAGGCAGTATTTTAAGAAAAATAGCAGTGTGGGATTTAATGGGAGCTAAAAGCCTGCAGCTTCTATAGCTTGCCAGAAATCTCTTTCCTTGGTCATTTAGACAACCAGAATAAGAGGGCAACTACATACCTCTGCTTTCCTGTGACTTCTCCTTTGAGAGGTTACTGAATCCCCTCTCCCTGGCCAGTACTAACAAAGAACATACAGAAGCAAGACCTGCTGTTTGGCATCCACCTTCCAAAGAACAATTCTGCCACAGGTTAGCATAAAGCAGGGGTCCTACCACACCAACCTTTTAAGACCCAGGGACACATTTGAGGAACTTTTGTGGGCACCACAAAAAAATGCCCATTTCACAGAGGAAAGACTGGCAACGCTGGAGAAACTCTCCCCAAAGTGGAAGACACCTACACACATCTCAAATCAGACAAAAATGCAGGCAACCATTCCCGCCAAATAACCCTTCCATACCCCCTCACAGTTAAAACATAATAAAAATAAATTGAGAGGGCCAGGAGGCTCGGAAGACACCAAGGGAGGCATCAGGGGGCACGGTGGGACCCCAGTGAGGAGCCCAGATAAAGTTTCAAGGAGTTCCCCTATATTTCATGCCCCAACAAACACACAGCTGACTCGCCCCCTTCTTTCTAACGGACCAGTCTTATTATTTCTTCAAGAGGAAAAGAGAGCCTTCCTTACCTACAACTTTAAAGCGGACATCTCGGCCTGGGCTAGGAAACACAAGCAGCTGCATGCTGTGCTCCCCACAGTTGTAATGATATGGGGAGGGTAAGGAGCCCACCCTCCAAAAGTCACCTTGCCCTTGGCACAGCCCCAGAATGACCAAGATTGCCAGCCCCCCCAAATCTCTGTAGCCCCAGTCCATGGCTGCTGCAGCCAAAGCAAAACAGAAGAAGAGCCCTGGCAGCCCCTCCCCATGGAAGGAAAGCTGGTAAGGACGCTGGCATTATATAGGGTCAGTGGAGGTGGGCTGGCTAAAGTAAGAACTCATCATCGAGCAGAGCCTGCACCTGGGGATCCATCCGGAGGGAATTGATAGGGGACCGGGTCAAAAGTGCAAATCCCGGCCAAAAGAGAAAACGCCTCTGCTCTCCCAATAGAAATCTCTCTTCCACTTGCTATGAATGGACACGAGGCATCATAAATCGAGAAAGACTTGTTCTTCCACTTTTTTTTTTTTTTTGGTCACATTTGTACCCCGCTCTTCATCCAAAAAAGCTCCCAGACCAGCCTTCATACAACCAAAACAAGACAGTCCCTATACGCCGGCTTGCAAGCCCCACCCCCCTCCAAAAAACCACACACCCAAAAACAAAACAAAACACGACATGCAAAGAAAAGGAGACAAGGAGGGTTCAAGTCCTATGAACACTTATGTACTTGGGACTCAATCGATCTCACTGAATTTAATGGGTTCTATCTCAAGAGTTCCCAGGTGATAGCTGCCCTTTCTCTCCTAATTTTCCATCCACCTGATTGCCCTTCTGTTTTTTATCTTTTGCCCCTTGTTCTTCCTTCACCTCTTTCCTTATGCTTCAACTCTTCTTTTTGAGATTTCATCCTTGCCCTTCCTGGCAGGACTCTTGTGTCTTTAAAGGATGTGGGAATGGGGAAGCAGGTGTGTGGGTGCGAATTGTGAAGCCCCCTGAACTGCTCCCTAACAATACACTGCCATTGTGCTAGGGGACATTTTGAAGAACTTTGCCGCTTCGTTTGCAAACTCTTTTAATTATTCACATTTTCATACAATTGTAGACTTGGAAGGGACCCTGAGAGTCACCTAGTCCAACCCCCTGCAATGCAGGAATCTCTACTAAAGCATCCATGACAGGTGGTCATCCAACCTCTGCTTTAAAACCTCTCTACCCATCTTGTCCTTTAAAGGCAATGCCAATGCATACTTGGACAGAATACTGATCACCATTAAAATGTGTTTGTGTTTATCATTGTGCTTGGGAAAGGGCTGCATATCTACTAACGACCCCAAGACAAAACATACTGGGGTCAGGCTGTGAGACTTTGAGGTGAGGAGTAACAGTTAGAAATTCTCTTGGAAGAAGGTGCTGCAGAAATAAAACCCTTTCTAATATGTATCATCTTATTAGGAGCACGTTTTCAGTTCACCTTTCTCCTTATGGCTCCCTTTTCATTTCAGTAACATGAGTAGCAGCGGACATTCTGTGAAGATCTGCAATCACTCGTCACACAATATCACATTAAAAAGAGCAACCTCTCCATATTTCTACAAAGCTATCAAAGGATCCGGGTGGGATATATACTGTTCTGGTCCTCCAGGGTTATGCTAGTTTTGCACAAAGACACTCCCCAAAGTCAATTAAAGGGTCAACGCATGAAAGTGTGTGCTTAACCCCATTCACAGGGAATTCAGGGCAGTTTGGTGGAACATTTATGGAAGCTCGCATTGTCCAGAGTCAAGGGATACTTCCCAACTGTGGCTTTTAGGGCTCCCTCACCCATTGTTACTCTTCCTCTGTAAGCTACATGAGAATCTACAATTGACACTTTATGGGGGAGATTATAGTGCTTTCTGTGTGCATGTACATCAGGCTGTGCTCTAGCTGTGATATAGGATGCAATCAGGGCTTTTTTTCCAGCTGGAACTCGCCAGAACTCAGTTCCAGCACCTCTCAGGCATGCCCCATTGCCATTATGCGGCCTAGGACCCTCGAACCTAAGGGACCGCCTCTCCTGGTATGCCCCGTGTAGGACCTTAAGCTCCTCAAACAATAACACGTTGGAGGTCCCGAGCCATAAGGATGCTAGGCTGGTCGCAACTAGGGCCAGGGCCTTCTCAGTACTGGCCCCGACCTGGTGGAACGGTCTGTCAGAATAGACGAGGGCCCTGCGGGATATGGCATCTTTCCGCAGGGCCTGCAAGACAGAGCTGTTCCGCCTGGCCTTTGGGTTGGTTTTAGTTTAACCCTGTTTGATTGGTGGGCTACTTAAAGATGAGGCGGCATTTTAAATTTTAAATCGTATTTTAACTTGCATTTTAATTGTTTTGTATGTTTTGTTGTGATTTTATGGGTGTTAGCCGCTCTGAGCCCGGTCTTGGCTGGGAAGGGCGGTGTATAAATAAAAATTTATTATTTATTATTATTATTCTAAGAGAACAAGGGAGGTGTTCATGGTGAGTTCCAGCACCTCTTTTTCTAGAAAAATAGCACTGAATGCAATCATTATTTTAGTGATTATTTCTTTGGATAAAGACCAGTGTTTCACAAAACAAAACTGTCATAATGATTGTCTTTTACCAGTATTTGAAAAACAAATTTGGAAGGGAGGAGGTGGCGCTGTGCTCTAAACCACTGAGCCTCTTGGGCTCGCAGATCGGAAGGTCGGTGGTTCGAATTCCCGCAATGCGATGAGCTCCTGTTGCTGTCCCAGCTCCAGGCAACTTAGCAGCTTGAAAGCACATCAGTGCAATTAGATAAATAGATGCTGCTGTGGTGGGAAGGTAAACGGTGTTTCCATGCGCTGTGTTGCACCAGAAGTGGTTTAGTCATGCTGGCCACATGACCCAGGCAGCTGTCTGCGGACAAATGCCGGTTCCCTCGGCCTGAAAGCGAGATGAGCGCCGCACCCCATAGTCGCCTTTGACTGGACTTAACCGTCCAGGGGTCCTTTACCTTTTTACCTTTTATATGAATGCTTCAAATACGTCAGCACCAAGACCTTTTGTCCTTTTGGTCATAAGAAAAGCTAGCAAACAGCATGGCTGCTGCAAAAATCAGCTCCCTGGGGGCATCTAGTGGACAAAAAAGGGAAATGCTAACACTCAGTTAAATGCCTGATATTTCTGATATGACTGGGGATGAAAACTCTTTAAAGTACAAATTAAAGCAGTAGTTGCTAGGCAACAACTATTAATTAGTACAATCCTATGCGTGTAAGTCCCACTAAATTCAATGGGACTGAGGTTCTGGTAAACAGGATTAGGACTGCAACCTGGGTGTCATAGAATCAAAGAACTGAAGATTTGGAAGGGACCCTGAGGGTCATCTAGTCCAACCCGCTGCAATGCAGGAATCACAGCTCTTATTTCTTTGAAACAATAAATGAAAACTAGCATAAATGCAAAACAGCATCCATATAATGGTACCAAAATGACAGCCCTGCTGCCCCATTTAATCTGCAGAAAAGACAAGGTGGAGGCTGGGGACAAAACCTGTTGCCAATGACTTGCTTGCACTTTAAACAGAAGACATAATCATTATGGGTGCTTTTAGTGTGGGACTTAATCTTGCATATTCTCACTCTTTGATTTGTTTTCTTTATCCACCATACAGTATCGTCTTTCCTATATCCCATAATTCACCGACACACTTCAGCAGCACTGCTCTGCATTCCATATTTGCTTTTTCCAGTTGCTAATGCTTGCCTAATATTCTAGTCATCCCTGGGGGAAGCCATTTGTTTGTACGTCTTTGAAAAGACTGTGCAATCTCTGCAAACTGAATTAAAATTTAAAATGGTATGCCTTCGGAGGAAAAGGAACCCTGCATCTTATTAAGACTGAAGCATAATTCATCACTGTTCCATCAAAATCAAATTCCCTTGCAAGCATGTTCATCAGTGGCATGCTAATCACCCTCATTGGGAATATTTTGTAGATGCACATAGCAAAATTGGCACATGAAGTAAACACATTTGACTGTGCACACAAAATGTATATGCTTGTGACTTCGGACTTAGAGAGGCTGCATGTTGTTATGAATATGAACAGGATCACAAAAGGTGGAATGTTAAAAAATGGGATGTCGCTCTAGAGGAGGAGGGTTTCATGGGGTTTGTTTATCCTTGTACTTCCTTTATCTACTTTAGTTCACTTTAAGGTTCCATGTAATTAACAGTCTAGTCTTGGTATCCTGCAGCAGATATTTGCATATAGATGGCGGCAGTTCATTGTACAATGCCAACACATGTGGACAGTAGCTACCCTTTGCCAAGTCTTTTTCGCTACTGCCTTGGCCGCTGGTCCCTCCTCCTTGCATGCAACAGGTGGCCATGGATTTGTTCTGGCTTCTGAAAATTATCAGGCTTTTCTGGTCCTAAAAATGGTCAGAAATGGTTTTACTGAGCAAGGCTGAGCTGGAAATCGCTTTTGGGTGGGTTGACTGAAGCAAGTAGCGCTTAATTGGGAAGAGAATTTGCCAGAGCCTTGGTAGATACTTTTTTATTATTATTATTATTCAGCAGAGGTGACCTGCCTTTCTGAACCAGTGGGCACAATTGGAATTTAGAGAAAGTGCTATGGGCACCAGTTACAAAAATGCAAGCAAACCTCCACTTCCCATCAATGGCGAGGAGGGTGGAAAGGTACCTACATCATCCACTGCCATGCTTGCCGAGAGAGAGAGAGAGAGAGAGAGAGAGAGAGAGAGAGACGCTCTTTGAACCTGACCTCTGTTCTGAACAGCCCGGCATCCAATGAAATGTGCACGTTTAAGGGTGTGTGTTTAAGGTAGGGGAAGATGTGTCAATGCAAACAATCTCTTGTGCCCTGTTGATTTTTGAGGAGATATTTACTGAGGCATTATGTAATTGCAACTAGTGGGCACTAGTGGACACGCTGGCACCTACAGGAGCCCGTGTGGCAACCTTATATCCCCTTCGGACACAGCCGAGTGGGAGCTGCTTTTCCATGGGGCCACCCCACATGGTAGAAGGGTGTACATACTTAAGATATCAATGACTTCCCTTCTTCTCTTTACATAGTTCATTTTACACATCTTATATCCCTGCATATTTTACAAAAACTATACCAATCGGTTTTCCATTATTACATCCATCAAAACTTATTTACACAGTTGACTTCACCTTAATGCTGCCAGTGTTTTCAGCTGTACACAATTATTTTCCACATATTCAATAAACGTTTTCCAATCTTCTTTAAACATATGTTCTTCTTGTTCTCTTACTCTATATGTTAAGTCTGCAAGTGTGCATATTCTGTCAACTTCAGTTGCCATTCTTCTTTGGTTGGGACCTCGCTTGTTTTCCATTTGGGGGCTAGCAAAACACGGGCCACAGTTGTTGCACACATCAATAACCTTTTCTGACATCTGGGAATTTCAGTCTGAATTATCCCCAACAGAAAGGACTCTGTTTTGGGGGGGGGAAAGCAATTTTAAACATTTTTTCCCCAATTCATTCTAAATGATTTCCCACTATCTGTACAGAAATTACTATTTACATAATTTCAGCGGTTTAAGAAAAACACTGTAATTCTTTTAATTTTAAGAGGTGTCATCAGGTGGTCATATAACTCAGTGCATGATCTGTGATCCAAATCCAGATGTTCACATTCTACAGAAATAGAAGTATGTATGCAAATGTAGAGAAAGACACACTTCAGACAGAAAGAGAAACCTCAGCTTTGCTGGTTTCATTGTATACAAAACAATTTTGAGGAGGCTGCCACAATGGGAAGCATGGCAAATGGTTTTTCTGTCACTAACACCTTAGTTGTAGCTAAAGGAACCTGTCAGTTATGCTAGTGTGCCCACATACAGGCCTAGGGACCAATCCAAACCCATTATCTACTTAGCTGTCCAATCCAGCCAGCTTCTTATAGTTAGGATTGCTTTGCATGGCTCCATATATTCCCCATGGACCATCTTGGGTGTTACGAGCAGCAGAGGGGGCCCTCTTGGTAGTTCCACTGCCCTCAGAAGTTTGGGGAGTGGCAGCCCACTCCCGTGAGCTACTTGGACAGATTGCCCACCTGCCAATCACCTGACAGAACTTCAGACGAAATAGTCTGGAGTGCGCTCCCAGTTCTTCCTTCCTTTCTTCGCAGAGGTAGCTTAATTTGAAACTACGCTTGCAAAAGAAAAATGATTCCCCCCCCCACCCACCCTTTGCAGCCCAGCTTGAATTCAAGACAGGGATGCGAAGGAAGATTTGGGAGCGCAGTGTTAAGTGTTGTGACCATTGTTCCTTTGCAGTCAAAAGTGAGTGCATTTTTGAACCTGGTGCCTTTTCCTGTCACCTTGATCTTGTCAATCACCTTTTGTGTTGTGTAATTGTGGTTTATTTTATTTCTAATGTGCTAGCTTTGCAGAGCTTGAAATGTCCCTTTCACCCAAGTTCTTAAGATCACACAGAACTGGGGGGGGGGGGATTATTTGACAGATGAGCAAGTGTAGCAAAGTGGCCCCAATCACCCCCCCCAAAGAAGCATGAGGCAGGCAGAAGGACTGAATGCAGTTTGCAGAGGCCTAACATAGTCACAGGCTTCTGACCATGCATTTGTCTTTCTGATGAGTGCTCTCGAAATACACAGGGATATTCTCACTCCGACGGTCTTCCATGTGTGGGCTGATTCATTGGATCAAGTCTGGAGAACTAGAATACGTCACCTGAGCTGGCTTTCCTTCCTATTAGAAATTGCTCTTTGCAACCGGGCCAAGATGAAGCTTGAGGAATTTCTGGATCTCCTTCCAGGAGTGCTCCTGGGCTTTGGCGTGCAGTTCCGCTTCACCTCCCCATTGGTTAGGCAAGAGAGTACTCCGCAAAGCAGAGCAGTAGCAAAGCGGGGATCCGGGGGGCTCTAGGAGGTGCCCAGCCCCTGGATACGATAGCAAAGCACAGTTCCTTTTCCCATGCTGCTTTGCTCTGGCTATGGCCGCCTCAGCAAATAACTTGCTGTTTAGGCTTTGGTCGCTTTCTGCCACCACAAAGAGCACAGGCCCTTGGGCCTTCTCTAGAGGGATGGCAGAGGCGTGATGTCTTTCATCCAAAGGACCTTCCATGACGTGGTAAGAGGACGTTGTCCCTATTTCAGTGATGAGAAGCTTCTCAACAGCATAAGGGATGGCAGGGATACAGACGTCACGGAAGCGAAGTGATGCGTCTCTCATACCTGTGGCACCGTTGATGCACACAGCAGCCACGATCTGGTCTAAGAAGGTAATCATGGCCAGTGCGATTTCCGATCCTTTGGACAGCCCAACGACTCCAAGTCCCGGGCCTCTGACCTGGCGGGGGGAGGAGGGAGGGAACCACACATACACATAGCTATTTCATCAACGGCATGAGAGGCAGGTGCAAGTACAGTTTTGTAAGAAGGAAGGCTATAAACAGGTTTGTTCAGAAGGAAGAGTGATTCTACACATGGTGCAGGGTGAGTTAGTAGACTGAGATGGCCGAATGCTGGATCGTACATCAGACTGCATGTAACCCTTTCTAAGGGCCCTTTCACACAGCACTGAATATAGTGGCATATTATCTAGTGGTGCCCTTCCTTACAGCCAAGCTCTTTCTAAATGGTTTATACACAACTGAGTCCTGCTCAGCAGAGATCTCCTGCCAGGCTAATGAGCAGCTTCCTCTCTGCAGCCCCTTCCCCTTGTATGTATTGTTTCCTCTTCAGCAGGGCTGGGGAATTAGCGATGAATTACCCCTTCAATCTCACCTGAGCTCCAGCTCACGTCCTACCTGATCATTGGCTGCGCTGGCTGGGGCTGATGGGAGACCGAGTCTGGTAACAAGCTGGAGGACCACAGGTGCCCCACCTCTGCCATATACTGTCAGCTTCTGCTCCTCACAAAATGTGTGTGTGTGTGCAATGTCTTAGGCATGTCCGTTTTCAGCCGGATCAATTCCATACAAAGACAAAATGATGCTTGGGAGATCCTACTGCACTGTACAAAACCTGGGGACTACCTAGCGATGCCTGTGTTAGTCTAGCTTTGTCTGATCAAGTGCATGTCACTACCGGTATATATTCCAGAATCCTGTTTGGTGCCATTTCGGCAGCGCATTCCTTGTGGGGACCCAGGCTTCTCCTGCACCCTTGTGGGTCAGTTTTGACAGGTGGGTGGGAGCACACACCTACAAGTCACTTAACATCATTATGATGTCAGATGATTGAGAGGTTGGCCTGCCAGGCCAAAAACATTCCTCACTCCTGATCTATTTTAATCTCTATTGTCCCACTACAGAGTGCCCTTGTAATGAGATATATATACCCTCTCAGACACACCTTGGGATGTTTTAAGAGTAGTATGGATGCTTCTTCAAAATATTCCAGGTCCACTTCCTCCAGGCTCTGTGGGAGGTCATCATATCCAAAGAAAGCCAGAGCTAGAACAGCAAAGCCTTTATTGGCCAGCAGGACAGCTCGAAACTCAATGAGACCTCCAGACCCACCAAATAGGTCAATCACTCCCGGAAATGGCCCAGGCCCTGCAGAGAGTCCAAGAAAGCGAGAGCAACTATGAGTGAAGGTACTTGCAATTATCTCCCTCCCTCCCTGCCTTTGGAGGTCTCTGAGACCATGCAGGGTGGGGTGGAGGAAGGGGGTGACCTTGGAGAGGACAATAAAAGCAACCTGGGCTTGTGAGCAATGTGGGAAGAGAAGGACTGCATGATTGTAGGGAAGGTTCAGAAACAAACGGGGAAGTTGCATACAGACGTGTGGGAAGAAGGAAAATGCAGTGAAGAGGTAAAGGACAGGGGGCACTTCTCTTTATTCTTATAACCCAGAATGTATTATAGGACTCTCTCATCCAGGTACTGATGAAGCCCCAGTCCACATAGGCTCATCTATGCATTAAGTGCTCGCAGACCATCTATTGAGCCCACTAGGCCAGAGCAGGCCCACTGATGGGGTGGTGTGAAACATCTGCCTCACCCTGCCTGCTCCACTGCTGGTGGAATGCCCCCCTGTCGCTAGTGATGATGTGGTGTTGCTGTTCATCTTCTCTGCCCCCGAGGCAGGAAAGATTAGGGGCAATGCCTTGAGGAATGTGCCGGCTCTCGCTGGGTTTGGCAGGTGGTGGTGGTGGTGGTGGGGATGTTCTGACAACAGCAGAAGTGGGGTGGGATGCAGCAGTGAGGGTAGCCCATTCCCGTTTCACCACAAGTTGCGAAACAGGGGTGGGCTGCCCCTGCACTAGGCCGTTCCTCATTGTAGTTAATCACCCGGGTGGGGAGAGAAAGCACAAATCAGTTTTCTTACCTGGTGGCAAGAAAAGGGCGCCCCGAACTTTGCCTTCTTTGACCTGGACACGTTCCACTCCATGGGCCGCGTACCACCTCTCCACAGTGCAAGTGGCCAGTGGTACCTCATTGGGTGAAGGAATTAATACCAAAAAGCCAAAGAGGCTGACCTGGACGCGGAAAGGGCTGCCTGTCACGTTGCGTTTCATCAGCCTGCGGAACTTTTTGTCTGGCTTCAGGCAGGAGAAGAGGCCCATGGGCCAAACACCTACATAGTCCCCGCCTAGAGCAGCTGCCTGCTTCACGTCCACCTCCCCAGACAGATTTGCACGGAAGTAGGCTCTGGATTGAAACTTCTCTCCCATGTCATCTGTAAGCAATGCATGCAGAGTTACCAGCTGGGAAGGGTCCAGGCCAGAGGCGCGAATCCACACGGGTGAGTCGGCTAGTGAGCTTTTCGGGGTGACAGTGAGGCAGGCCATGGCAGCAACCTGAGGAAAGTGAATCAGTGACATTTCCAGTAAGTTTGGGAACTGTAAGAACGAATGGAGGAGGTGCTCAGCTTCCCTACTTCCCCAAGAGCAATTCTTGACCTTAACCTCTCATTGAAGCTCTCTCCTTTATATAACAACAACAACAACAACAACAACAACAACTCTGGTGGCTTCCAACAGAATATTAAATACAATAGTCTATTAAACACACTTTTACACACACACGTTTATCCTCTGAACTTTATGAGGTAGATTGGGATGAGCTGTAGCAACTGGCTGAAGATCATTCAGTGAGCTTTATGGCGGAGGAGAAAATTAAAACTCCACTCTGTCCTAGTTCAAGGTTGCTAGTCAACCAAGTTTTACACCTGAGCTTTCCAAACTGTGTGTTGCAACACAGGAGTGCGTTGTCGGCTACAGTGTGCGGGTTCGAATACTTCCCACACTCCTCCTGGGGCTGGCAAAGGGTGCAGGCAGCCCACTTGATTGCTAGTAAAACTGAATTAACCGTGCTGCAAAATGATGCATGTCTAAAAAGTGTGTCACCAACATGAAAAGTTGGGAAAACTCTGTTTTACACAGAGCAGGCCCACTGAAATTAATTGACATGACTAAGTTAGCTTGATTCATTTCAGTGCATCTACTTTGAGTAAAACTCAGCTGACAAAGGCTTTTAACCAAGTCCTTTTCCTCCTTGGAGGTGAAAATCCTCCATGCACTGAACGGTTTGCTCACTTGCGAGCTGCAAGAAGCCCGCCTGCGCGCGCTTGCAATCGAAGCTGCACTTGAAAGCGGGGCCTTCGCTTCCCGCTACCGCTGTGGCAGTGCTGGCTGGGGCTGATGGGCGCTGCAGAACAACCCGGCTGGAAGGTCGCTGCTTCCCGCTCCGCCCGCCAAAGGTCCGAGGCGTCTGCAAATCCTCCGCGCCTTTCCCCGCGCGCCCGGGCGACGATGGGCTCTGCACTCACCGCGACTTGAATGGCTCAGCAGGACCCGGAGGAGTTGCAGCCGCCAGCTCCTCTGTCTCGGTGCTCCGCAGGTGCCCAGTACCTTGTCGGATCCTCGCCAGGGTAGTGCCTCCCCGGGCAGGGCACAATCCCGTGGACGGGCGCCAAGCGGAGAGTTGCACTTGCGTCACGTGACTTGGCGCGGCTGGCTCTGGAGCAAAGGGAGGTCAGATAAGGCGAGGCAAGTCGGTGCGAGAAGAAGTGAAACATTATCCCACAGCCGCGCTGGTGTTACTCAAGGAGAGGATTCAGGGCGGCGTAGGGCAGGGTATTGGGAGTGGGTGGGGAGGTAGCTGCCCCTCCTCACGGCCAGATGAGCCCTCCTCGCCACTCATAGCTGTCAACTTTGGGATTTGAAAATAAGGGATTTTTTCAAACTTTCGGATTTGAAAATAAGGGATGCCGCAAGGGCGGTGCAATGGCACCAAGTAGCCTCGCCACCCTGCGCTCCAGAGGCTGCGCGCGAACAGGTGAGCGAAAGAGCGAGCGCATAGACGGCAGGCAGGCTGTCTGTCTGGTTGGGCGTGAGGGTCTGGCTGCACAAGGCATGAAAGCTCCGCCCCCAGTCGGTCTCAGACTCCTTATTGGCAACCGAGCAACTGCAGCTGAGGAGCCTCCCTGGCTGGCAGGGAGGGAGAGGAGCTGCTTCCTTTGAAATCCGGGAAATTTAAGGGATATCAACAATCCGGCATAGCAGCGGGAAACGGCATTGGAATAAGGGAGTTTCCTGCAAAAAAAGGGAGGGTTGACAGCTATGTCCCCACTGTTCCAGCTTTCATAGAATCATAGAGTTGGAAGAGACCACAAGGGCCATCCAGTCCAACCCCCTGCCAAGCAGGAAACACCATCAAAGCATTCCTGACAGGTGGTTGTCAAGCCTCTGCTTAAAGACCTCCAAAGAAGGAGACTCCACCACACTCCTTGGCAGCAAATTCCACTGTCGAACAGCTCTTACTGTCAGGAAGTTCTTCCTAATGTTTAGGTGGAATCTTCTTTCTTGTAGTTTGAATCCATTGCTTTCATGGCCTTTGGCTCAAAAATGTGTAAAGTTATTTCCTTTAGTTTTCCAGATTGTTGCTTCTGTCATGGTATGCTTTAGTTGACTTTCCTGCATTGCAGGGGGTTGGACTAGATGACCCCGGAGGTCCCTTCCTACTCTGCAGTGATTCTGCATCTCATCTGGTTGTTTCAGTCCCTCCCCTGGCCTTTGAGAGAACTCTAAACAAATGTACAGGGCGAGTCCTTTAAAAGAGGCCCTGTGGATACAGAGTACACATGTTCCACGGGGCCTCTTTTAAAAAACTCACCCTGTATATGCCAGTGTGAGAAATGATTCTGTGCTTGGAATAAAGTGTGAACTGCCGGTGCTTTTTAAATGGGTGGCTTCGCTTTGTCATATTTATCAGTTAGCAAGATGGCATTTTAAAGTATTTAACCCCCATTCTATAAGCTGCCTTGAAAGGTCAACTAGCTAAGGGAGACAGCATAGAAATTGATTAAATAAATAAAATACAGCTAACACCAGTAGAGAGGTGGTGTGTGATTGTTCTAAACATTATTGACCCCGATTTAGAAAGCTTACCTTGCTGGCTAAGAAATTGTGTATGCAGTTTAGATACAAATGTGCAATTTGATTTGCAACCCCCAGTGTCACATGTGCTAAACACACTCACCCAAGTCATATAGAAAGAGGCGGAGGTCCAATTCTAGATGCAAAAGGTGGGTACTTCTACTCTGTGCATCCCATTTGCTGTTAAAGTCAGACCTCTAATTTTGCAAATGATACAGAGCTACAAGGGAGCTGTGAGGTGACTGAATTCCATTTGCCATTTTATGGCCCAGTGTGAGCTTAGTTCAAAGTGATGCCTTATACAGGGTCATTTTGGTGATCTATAAATAGCTTTTGATGAAATTGTTTTTCCAGAGCTTTTTAACAGGTTGTGTCAGAGAGTGAAGACCTTCACCCCCTGTAACTGTAGATAAATCTTTATGTGTGAAAAATATATAGCTCACATGTAACATTAACTCTGCCCCTCTCCAATATTGTTCTGCAGTAAGATGGTTCATTCTGAATAGAAATAATATTCTAGCCAACTATAAGATGTATTGGATGAGGAAATCATTCCCTCTAATAGCAAACTCAAGGAGGGATGTTTGACACTGTCTTTATCTGTTTTAAGGCATCAGACAAATACTTTTCTCTTTTCCTGGGTTTTTGGACCTTAGTTTGAAGTGCGACATTGTGGCCTTTTTGAGTGGGGATGAGATCTGTACATCCTCATTTTTATCTGTATAGCTGTGTTTTTATATTTTGATCAGATGTTCTTAATTGGTTTTAATAATGTAAGTTGCTTTGGGTCGTCACTCTGTGAGAAAATTGACATATTTTTTATTACTATTATTCTCAGCAGAGGGCTTTGTAGGGCTTCTGGGAAACAAAGAGAATCCCAAGGTTCACAGAAGTTAAACATTTTATTTTTTTGGGGGGGGTATCTATGGAAAGAGGAACACCCCCCTCCAAAAAATGAAAACCAGGGAGGGGGGAGGGAATGAAGAATCTTGGGAAGGGGCATGGCTGGCTGGAGCCTTCAAACAAAAGCACTCCATGCTATGTTTAGGTGTGCTTCTGTTGTGATATTTCACACTTGATGAAGTTGTTTTGCCCTACAATGATTTTTGCTCTAGTTTCTGCTCAGGAGCTGCTGCTTTGGACAACTCTGGGTCTGTTGCAAAAAGGTCTCTTCAGGAAGTAGGGGAAATTGGGCATTGTGGAACCTCTGCTCTTTGTCCCTCAGAACCCAATATTTTCAGTAGTGGAGGGGGCTGCCCATTTCTGCCCTGCCCCACACGAATTCTCCATGAGACCTAACTCGTGTCAATATTCAAAGCCCCAGATCAGTGAAAAATGAGACTTTGCTCTCTGCAAGTAATTTGCAACTTTTCACGTTGGGCAGCCAAGTATGGGATAATCATTGACAGAGACACTGATCCAGGTGAATGCAGGTTAGTTTTTCATCAGGCAAGATCAGGATCACGTTATACAATGTACAAAAACTGAACCACTCCCCTCCCTTATTTTCTGAAAACAGCAGAATCATACAAGCTCTTTCTGAAACTGGAGGCTTGTACAACAGCTCTTGTTCACAACCCTTTCTGTGCTCATAAGGAGATTTGCTAGATTGGAGTCTTAGCCTGGTTGAATGTATGCCAAAAAATATGCCGAAGCTTAAAAATGTTCCCAGCTAATCAGAACCCCCCCCCCAACAAAAGGACCACTACCTACTTCAGCAGCTTACAGAAAAAGCTTTTGGATTTGAGCCAGTGTGGTGCAATGGCTAGACAAGACCAGGAGACTGAGGTTACCCCTCGCTCTGCTGAAACCCATTTAGCCATGAAACTCATTTGATGACAACGGGCCATCTTTCAGCCATTCTGCCCAATGAAATGCCTTGTTGTGAGGAGAAAAGTTCCATGTAAGCTGTCTTGATCTCCTTCAAGGAAAGTTTAAGAAGGCAATGTAATAAAATAAAAACAAAGTGTGTTTTTAGGGTGACTTGTGTCATTAATAAAAAATGCTGAAGCCTAAGGGCTTCTATGGAAGACAAGCCCCCCCCCCCATAAATACAGAGGGGAGACTTTCATCACTAACCTTGACAGTCAAGCCCCAGTCATTAGCAGTCGCTTGACACCACAAAGCTAAAAGATCACACAGGTGCATAAATCCAGAAAGCAATGATTTTAATAACTGCAGAACCAGTCAAATGCCCCATTCCATCCCTAACCCAGAATACCTTTACAACAGCAACCAGGTTATTTATGATCTTTCATATATAACCCTGGAAGTTTGCCCCATTTCATAAAGTCTGGGGTCTTTTGCTATCCTGGAGAATAGTTAGTTTTAAAAAAGACGTCTAAGCACTTCACTCTGGAGGATTCTGCTTTGCCATCTTCACAGAAAAGCAAAAGGGAGGCTTCAGCTAAGGGGCATCTGGATGCAATGTAGCCTTCTCTGGAAGAGTCTGATCTCCGGGGCCAAGAGAAGCCAGGGAGCAAACTGGCAGTGCATCTGGCCAGCGCATCTCAAGAAGTCATTTTCAATGCATGGATAGAGGGGAGGGAGACCCGTCTCGGTCTCATTCCTTGGCTGCTTTGCGCTGCGTTTGGCGTTTCTGCAGCAATGCCAGTGTGTCCCGCTTCTCAATGCGACGCAATTGCTTCTTCTTTGCACGCTTCAGTTTTGCTGGATTCCGAATCTGAAGGAAGGAGCAGAAAAGAAATGACAATGGTGCTGCCAGCACTCTTGTATATGAGACTTAAGAACTCTCAGGAAGAACAAGTCTCCTACTCCTCACCAGAGGCTTCATTCAGAACAGGGATAGACAAGACTTTGGACTTGGGGCTACATCCTTTGATTTTTACAACTACGGGTTGCGGCGCTCATCTTGCTTTCAGGCCGAGGGAGCCAGTGTTTATCCACAGACAGCTTTTCGGGTCACGTGGCCAGCCTGACTAAACCACTTCTGGCGCAACGGAACACCGTTGACAGAACATTACCAATTTTAAGAAAGATTAATTATAACTGGTATGCATGAGACAATGACAAGTGAATCTTTGGAAAGCAGCTCTGCAATGGTGCCAGTCAGGAAAAGCGAAATATAGTGGCCGACGGCTGTAAACGGAACTCTGTTTTAAGCAAAACATCAGATCAAGGAAAAATGACATCTCTTGAGAGATGAAACTGCATGTCCAGAAAAGCTGTGCCCATTTGCCTAGACATGAAAGGCACCATGATAAGGGAACAGATTATGACGTTTGAGCCACACAGCCAGAAAAGGCCTTGCAATCCTGAGACCTAGATCTAGGTCATTCGAAAGATGATGCAAGTGCCTTGCAAGCCCAGAAACTTTCCATGTCAGTCTTGCAACCCACAGATTATAAGAACTGTGGAGATGATCCATTTTTGAAACAAAGTCCTTTCAGCACCCCAAGGATAGGAGCTGTAGTCATCTGGAGGGCACCACGTTGGCTACTCCTGGATTAGACACTATTCTTGCAAGATTTTGGCTCCACCCCATTCTTGCATTGATCAGCAACTAGGATTATAGATTTTCAGCCACGTTCACATGGTATTAGTCTGACTAGAGTCTCACCCATTTTGCTATACAACATCGTATCTCTATGACTACATTGGGCAAAAAAATCCTGCATTGCAGAGGGGTTTGACTAGATGACCCTCATGCTCTCTTCCAACTCTACAGTTCTATGATTTTCTGACTTGGAAAACTCTCGGGGCTAGACACTCATGGCTCGACAGCATGTTGCCATTAAACAATTACACGCAAGGGCTGGTCTGAAAGAGCTTGTTGGGCAGTTTCTGTTTCACACAGCCTCACCCCTACTCCAGGCCACTGCTTCCTATGCTGCAAGGTTGTGCTGTGCTGCCATAACTCAATGGAACCCACAAAACATTAGCAGCTCAGGCGGTGCTGCTTTCTGTAATACTTGGCTTGGTGCCATGGCAACTGAAAGTAAGGTCTGGGCCAGTGCCAATAGCTTCCAGCACACTTGGCTCAATAAGTAGTGGACATATAGTAATTGTAAGGTGAAATAAGCAGCCTCTCCATCACCCATCCTACCGCCACAAAGACAATCTTGAAGCTTCTGTACTAATAACTCAAAACAATTCCTGGCCTACACCTCTCTTGGCTCACTCTCACGGGAAACAAAAATGGCGCCCTACCGGTAGTTTAAGCAGATTTATACGTAAAACGAGTGTGTTAGGCTAAACTCAACCTAGGGTAAGTGAGGGTTTGGATAAACTTTGCATATTTGTTAGATTAAAACAGGCCCACACCTCCCCTAAACACTCCTCCTCAATTAGCGGCAACTAGGAAGCATGGTCTAACATGTCATTTCTATCAAGCTAAGCGCAACACAGAGCGAACAGATGATCTGTGTTATTGCAACAGTGCTTCTCTTCTCACAGAAGGCAAGTTTCTTCTTCAATAGAAAACTAAGGACTTAAAGGGGAGACTCACCACTTGCACAACCTCTGCCTTCCGCTCATTCTCCAGTCTTCTTTTTAAGTTTTCTTCCCTTCGTAGTTTTTTCTCCTGAAGGAGAAGACAGTAAAAGCTGTTATACATATTATTTTAGAGCCACAGCAGTGGAAATTTGAACCCTGATCTCTCAGGTCCTAGTTCAACACTCTAATCACTACAGCACACTGGCTTCCTAGAGTACTTCTGCTATGGGGCAGCTATATATATTAAGTAGGCAAATAAATATGGGGAAAACAAAATGTCACTTAGAGGAGGATCTGAAATATTTTCCTTGAAGTTTGAATTTGTTTTATTCTGGATTCTTTTATTTGATGTTTTGATGTGTTGGGGAAAAATCCCAAAGCAGTTTATTTTAAAATAAAAGGCAGTACAGAAAAGAAATGAATAATAATAATAATAATAATAATAATAATAATAATAATAATAAAGTTCATTGGTGCCTAGACATTCTGTTGTGGCGACTGTAACCCAGGTTTAAGGTGGCATTTGGAAATTAGCTTATATATCTGAGTTTCTAACACTGCCCAGAAGAGAGGACATGTGCCACAGCAAAGAAGACCCTCTAACCTAGTACTGTACTGCATAATGGATAGTCCTTGAACCACTATTCAACAGACCAAATATCTTAACCTGTCGGCAGGACAATACTGGGGTGGGGAGGTGCTCTTTTAAGTATTTAGGTCCCAAGTTTTATAAGATATCAATAAAACTTTTGAGTTCAGATTAATAATATTTTGAAAGACAGTGCAAGTCTTTCAGTACATGCATGGCTTCAGCTAGCTGCTGCACTTAATAACCAGGGAGTTGCCTTGTATGCTAACGGTAGCTTCCATGTTGTCTTCAAGGGCAGCACCACATGCAACACCCTGCAGTAATCCAAGAGATGTTATCAGAACATGTATTACTGTGAAAAGTCTATCCCAGGTCCAGGAATGGTAGTACCTGTTGATCTAGTCAGAGCTGGCACTCCTAGCTACTTAAGACACTTGGTCTCCAGCGACAAAGATGAATCTAGGCACATCCTTTGGTTACACACCTGTTCCTTCAAAGGGGACCCAACTCTATTCAGAACAGGCCATCTGCCTGCTTCCAGACCTAGGAACCACTATTCAACAGACCACTTTATATCACATTTCTCTCTCACCTCACGCTCCTTTCGCTTTCCCTCCACCAACTGCCGTGCAAAATCTTTGACTAGTTTCTTTTCCTGACGTTCCTTCATCTTGCGTTCCCAGGAGGTACGCAAAGGCTTATCCAGAGTCATGTGAGAAAACCTAGCAAGGAGAAAACGGAGCCATTACCAACCACTGCCACGAGCGTAATACCATACAAAAGCTTTAAACTTTTGCTTTAAACGTATATGCTACTTTTTTGCTCTTAACTCTTTTAGTTATTTTTAGTGTACATCGCCTTGATATGGTTGTTTAGAAGGTGCTTAATAAATCAATGACAACTCAAGTGAAGCTTGTTTCTAAGTTCCTATTCATCAGACCGGGCTGTACACTTCACAGGCCATGCTCTCCACAGACTGGCAAGGACACTGGAGAACAATTGAACTATTCAGTGGAAACGACTGGAGAGGGCTTATTTAAGCATTGCAAACCACCTGTGAGTCAAATTTGTTTCAAAATCAGAGCAAAAATTAACCGCACGCGACTTGCTTGTTAACCTTCAGTTTGCGCCATACGCAAACGCAGTAAGTCCCGCAAAACAAGGTCCCGCCACCTAAAAGCGAAGATCAAACTCTCACCGCTTCTTGCCGGTGTCTTTCCATACCCGCCCCGATTTAGGCTTTCCTCTGGGGATGGCGGGAGCCTCCTTCCGCTTCGTGCCCGAGGAAGCTGCCTGCGGTTTCCCTGGTCCAGCTTCTACCGAGGCGGCCGCTTCTTCGCCGTTTCCGGGCTGCTGGACCCGCTCACCTCGGTCAGTGTCGGGAGGGTGCTGCTCACTCAGTGGCTCCGCTTCAGAAACAAGCGCCGCCATAGCCCGCTCGCCGGTTCCCCCGGAAACTGCTGCTCGGCCTCCCTCCACGTGGGAGAGATACAGGGACGTCCCCCTCGGATGACGTTTCGTCCTCGAGTATACGCGTAGAGCAGGCATAGGCAACATTGGGTCGCTAGATGTTTTGGAACTACAACTCCCATGATCCCTAGCTAACAGAGCCAGTGGTCAGGGATGATGGGAATTGTAGTCCCAAAACATCAGGAGAGCCAAAGTTCCCTATGCCTGGCGTAGAGCAACGCGAGTGTTGCGCCCAGGCGCGTGAGAGAAACGTGGGCGGAGACAGCCGACAAGCAATTGGCCAATTGCCCTTCGGCTGCGAAGAGTTGCGGTCTGACCCGTTCCGTAACAAAACTTCCGGTTTCCGGTTGTATTTGGTGCGATTCTTCAAATGCGGGGCAACAGCAGCGGAAATACATGAAACTCAAAAGGGTTGGAAGTTCACCTTCTTGCAGCGCATTGAAATGATAGATAGATAGATAGATAGATAGATAGATAGATAGATAGATAGATTATAAAATAAAATAAAATAAAATAGCCCTTGATGACTGGCACACACTCACACACCCGCCAGTGCATTGCAGGGGTTGGACTAGATAACCCTTATATGCATACTTTCTTAAAGGGACTGTTGTGATTTATGTATTAAAAGGAAATTTGGCTGCAATCTACCAGTTGTTTTACTTTAGGATAAAAAGGAGTGGAGACTGTAAAAAGTTTTCACTGTAGCTCTCAGCAGCATTAATTTTAATTATAAACATTTCATTTATAGGTCTGAACACCACAGAAGGAAGTAGCAGAACCTGCACACCAGCATCCATAAAAGAACAAATCACGGGGAAGCCTCGAAATTTATTAGCAAACCACTTCACACACCAAATGACAAATATATTTTAGTCTGAATGCAGAATGCACGCGGCAGGTGATGTATAACAACATTCAATTCAATAATCAGACCTGAGATACTATATAAAAACTAGAAAGTTGATTTGGACTAGGCACAAAAAGATTCTGCTAAACACACAATGCCAGCAATATATTTATCCAAAAAATATATGTGCAGTAGTTTAGAATAGGAGCTTATTTCCATACATATTTTAAAGGAATGCAACAGTTCATCTTTATATAAGGTAAAGGTAAAGGGACCCCTGACCATTTGGTCCAGTCGTGTCCGACTCTGGGGTTGCGGCCCTCATCTCGCTTTACTGGCCGAGGGAGCCGGCGTACAGCTTCCGGGTCATGTGGCCAGCATGACAAAGCCACTTCTGGCGAACCAGAGCAGCGCACGGAAACGCCGTTTACCTTCCCGCCGGAGCGGTACCTATTTATCTACTTGCACTTTGACATGCTTTCGAACTGCTAGGTTGGCAGGAGCTGGGACCGAGCAACGGGAGCTCACCCCGTCGCGGGGATTCGAACCACCGACCTTCTGATCTGCAAGCCCTAGACTCTGTGGTTTAACCCACAGTGCCACCTGCGTCATCTTTATATACTTGGTTACAAATTGAAAGGTTCTCTCATATATTTTGTGGTTTTATATTTTGATTTTGTTCTTGAACTGCCCTGAGATATCCGTGTATAGGGCGGTATATAAATTCAATAAATAATAATAATAATAATGTCTCCTAAAGTGTGCACAGTCATTATATGGACTCTGGGCTCTTTTTTTCTAGAACAATAATATGTCTGAGAGGATGGCCTGCCTACACCCAGCACAGTGAATTCACTGAGAAATCAAGTAATAAAGCCTACTCTGGTAGGTAAAAAAAGGTAAAGGACCCCTGGATGGCTAAGTCCAGTCAAAGGTGACTATAGGGTGTGGCGCTCATTTCGCTTTCAGGCTGAGGGAGCCGGCGTTTGTCTATAGACAGCTTTCCAGGTCATGTGTCCAGCACGACTATACTGCTACCATGACGGAAGCCAGAGCTCACAGAAACGCCATAAACCTTCCCGTTGGTTGCAGAGGTACCTATTTATCTACTTGCACTGGTGTGCTTTTGAACTGCTAGGTTGGCAGGAGCTGGGACAGAGCAACAAGAGCTCACCCTGTCGCAGGGATTTGAACCACCAACCTTCTGATCAGCAACCTGAAGAGGCTCAGTGGTTTAGACCACAGCGCTACACGTTCCCTACCTGGTAGGTATGCTTTTAGGATGTCGAGTGGTGATAGCACTGGCATTCTCGAATGCTCCCCAAGCTGAACAATTCCTTGCAACTACAAAACTAGCACCTTAGGAAGAACTATTCAACCTTGTCCCCCAGAAACAGCCCTTTTGACTTCATTCTGCTGATTGCCCAAACTGGCCCACAAAGATTTAAACATTTTTTTTCCTGCCTCTGGAAATAATACTGTATGATACCACAATGTGGACAAGCTTTGACAAACTTGTTTGCTTGCTATGAATACGGAATCTGTCACACTGTCCTACCTATTGCCCTTTGGTCAACATCTCAGTTGTTACAAATGCAACACATCATCAAGTGCATCTTACTACTCTTTGATCCCATCCCTTTTTATAGTATAACAAAAGTAAACAAATTTAAGCAGATCTCTTTCAAATATCAACCTTTAAGCCTCCAGGTGAGGTTTCTGCATAACATTTTTTAACAGCATCTCCATAATCTATCAAGTACTTTCATGAAGTAACTGTATCCAAGTTACAGTAGAGGTGAGCTACCGTAATCTTACCTTGGTGAATTTTCTCAGGCAGATTTTCAGCTGTCTAACAAACATCGCTATGGGAACCACGGGGAACCAACATGTAGGAAGACTGGAAGCTTTTTCATACCAGTCAGAATGTTGACCTTTCTAGTTCAGTATTGTCTAAAGCGACTGAGAGCAGATTTTCAAGGTTTCAGACAGTAGTCTCTGTCTGGAGATGCCAGGGACTGAGCCATTTGCATGCAGTGGCTCAGAAGCCCATCAGAAAGTCTGATTGTGCTCTGGAGAGGTAAAAGAGAACATTGTGTTCTTCTTCCCTTAACTGCCCCTGATTCTATACACTCAGAAAGAAGTCACATTCTTCACTGGTATTTATTCCGAGATTAAGCGTTCATAAAATTGCAGCATTACAGTGCCATTGTATGCATGTCTACTTAGAGGTAAGATCAATTGGGTTCAATGTGATGTACTCCCAGGTGTGTACAAGATTGATGCATTAGGGTACCAGGGCAACCTGAAGAATGGAAGGGATAGAGCGTTTCGTATGTGGGTGAACACTTAATCTACCTTTCTTCCCTGGTTGCAGACAGGCCGAGATGCTGATCAAATGTTTTCCAGTGTGATAATGCTTGATTTAATGTGAACTGTTCCTGTGGAAGAATATGTGTTGTGCATTCATTAAAAACCCACATCAGTTTTCCCTGCAGAAAGATCCACAAGCAGTTTTCTAAGTGGCTCAAAGAGCTAGATATTTTCTCGAAAAATTCACAGCACTTTCCCTTCCAATATAGTGTGTGTTTATATGAGTCTCATCATCACCACAGTGTCCATTTCATTACCACAAACCTAAATTTCATGTTGGAATAAGCACAAACAATCTGTCTGGGCTCTCTCTCCTCACCAAACCCAGGAGAATTTAGAGATCAGACTGTTGTCTTCCAGGAACAGACAGGAAAGGCCCCAAATGTAAACTTTTAAAAATGGTACAGAGATTTCCGTCTCTTGATAATGCACAAAAGTGAAGAGATGTCTTGGATTTGGAAAAGCTTCTTTTCAGCTTATGTGGCAGGACCCATAGAGGAGAGTCACAGACAAGTTTATAGTTTGTTTTCTCTTTCTAAAGAAAGCCAGGCAAAAGATTAGCAGGATTCCTGCAGTCCATCTTGGAAAAGGTGAAGTATCTGCAAGAAGTTCACAGCTGTGTAGCGCTAAGCAAGAGAGACCTCTATAATTGCTGCAAATGGTGTGACGAGAAGTGCCAAGAGAAGCCTTATCACGATGCCTGGAAAAAACAAGCAGAAGAGCAAAGCTGGTAATTGTTCTCTGCAAGCTTTACCCATCCTCTACCCAGACACAACTTTTGCCTCATTCCATTATTCTAAGAGAAATGTAGGAGCCAGCCCTTTCAGGGGAGAGCCAGGTACCATTGAAATCCCTGCGAAGAGGGAAAGTGAGGATCACAAAAAAAATAAAATTATTTCATTGAGATCAGATTCTGTTCAATTTTTGATGGGAAAAGGGCATAATTCAAAGCCACGTCAGGGAGGGGGGAGGGAACACATTTGAAATTTGCAGGTGGCGCTGTGGGTTAAACCACAGAGCCTAGGGCTTGCCGATCAGAAGGTCGGCGGTTCAAATCCCCGCGACGGGGTGAGCTCCTGTTGCTTGGTCCCAGCTCCTGCCCACCTAGCAGTTTGAAAGCACGTCAAAGTGCAAGTAGATAAATAGGTACCGCTTCGGCGGGAAGGTAAACGGCGTTTCCATGTGCTGCTCTGGTTCGGCAGAAGCGGCTTAGTCATGCTGGCCACATGACCCGGAAGCTGTACGCCGGCTCCCTCGGCCAATAAACGAGATGAGCGCCGCAACCCCAGAGTCGGTCACAACTGGACCTAATGGTCAGGGGTCCCTTTACCTTTTTACCAAGCTTATGGTTTTCTTTCCACATAGCTGAGTGAGGAACGATGTTGATTTAGGGCTGGGTTTGTCCTAGCCCCAGCAAACCTGTGACGGAAAAAGGCAGGGATTCACCCTCACCATCTGCCGATAGAGTTGTTGTTGTGCAGATCTGGATCCAACTACCAGGGCAGCGACAGCTATGAACAGTTCCAGAACCGAAAAGATGATAAACACCGCGTTCAGACCATATAGCAGCGTCTGTGGGAAAAGGCATGAAACAGTTGCGTGGGTTGCTATTTATACAGCACACTGTTTTCCATTACTTTCCATTAAGTGTTTGTTCTAGACCTTGTTGGAAGGGATAATTTAGGAATATCCCTAAATAACCTTAACTTCATTCCTGAGAATTAGGAAGATTGCAAAGGAGCTCCCCCCCCCGTCTTCTACCCTTTCTCCAGAAAAAACAGATACTTGGGGTCCAATCACATAAGCAGGATTTAATAACATCTTTGGATGTGGCCAATATGGCCAACTATCGCCCAGTCTCAAATCTTCCATTCTTGGGCAAGGTGATTGAGCGGGTGGTTGCTGAACAACTCCAGGCACGCCTGGAAGAAGCGGACCATTTGGATCCCTTCCAATCGGGGTTCAGACCTCATCATGGGACTGAATCTGCCTTGGTCGCACTGGTTGATGATCTCCGGCGGGCTAGGGACAAAGGTGAGAGCTGTTTCCTAGTTCTGCTGGATCTCTCAGCGGCTTTTGACACCATCGACCATAACATCCTTCTGGACCGCCTAGAGGGGTTGGGAGCTGGGGGCACTGTTATACAGTGGTTCCGCTCCTTCCTCCTGGGCCGTGTTCAGAAAGTGGTGGTGGGGGATGAGTGTTCAGACCCCTGGACTCTCACTTGTGGGGTACCTCAGGGCTCTGTCCTCTCCCCCATGCTTTTTAACATCTATATGCAGCCGCTGGGAGAGATCATCAGGGGGTTTGGGCTGGGTGTTCATCAGTATGCGGATGATACCCAGCTCTACCTCTCTTTCAAATCAGAACCAGTGAAGGCGGTGAAGGTCCTGTGTGAGTGTCTGGAGGCGGTTGGAGGATGGATGGCGGCTAACAGATTGAGACTGAATCCTGACAAGACAGAAGTACTGTTTTTGGGGGACAGGGGGCGGGCAGGTGTGGAGGACTCCCTGGTCCTGAATGGGGTAACTGTGCCCCTGAAGGACCAGGTGCGCAGCCTGGGAGTCATTCTGGACTCACAGCTGTCCATGGAGGCACAGGTTAATTCTGTATCCAGGGCAGCAGTCTACCAGCTCCATCTGGTACGCAGGCTGAGACCCTACCTGCCCGCGGACTGTCTCGCCAGAGTGGTGCATGCTCTAGTTATCTCTCGCTTGGATTACTGCAATGCGCTCTACGTGGGGCTACCTTTGAAGGTGACCCGGAAACTACAACTAATCCAGAATGCGGCAGCTAGACTGGTGACTGGGAGCGGCCGCCGAGACCACATAACACCGGTCTTAAAAGACCTACATTGGCTCCCAGTACGTTTCCGAGCACAATTCAAAGTGTTGGTGCTGACCTTTAAAGCCCTAAATGGCTTCGGTCCAGTATACCTAAAGGAGCGTCTCCACCCCCATCGGTCAGCCCGGACATTGAGGTCCAGCGCCGAGGGCCTTCTGGCGGTTCCCTCGCTGCGTGAAGCCAAGTTACAGGGAACCAGGCAGAGGGCCTTCTCGGTAGTGGCGCCCGCCCTGTGGAACGCCCTCCCTTCAGATGTCAAAGAGAACAACAACTACCAGACCTTTAGAAGACATCTGAAGGCAGCCCTGTTTAGGGAGGCTTTTAATGTTTAATAGATTACTGTATTTTAATGTTCTTTTGGAAGCCGCCCAGAGTGGCTGGGGAGACCCAGCCAGATGGGCGGGGTATAAATAATAAATTATTATTATTATTATTATATAACTGGACCCTTGGCAGGAAAACATGGGAGGAATAAACCTTCAAATCCAAAGAACCATGTATATTATGTCTTTTTTATAGCAAGAGACCTGTACACACATTATATAATTAAGGAACTATAACCGCCAGGCATCAATCAATTATTTCCCTCAACTACATTTTATGTAGGCTAGTGCGTTTTCCCTTTGAGAATGTTTCCTATTTCTGCGCCTACTGGAATGGTAACAAGCTCGCTTTTATTTATTTTCAGTACTGATACTCCATGCTTTTGATCCACCAGGACCCACAGACAATGCAAAGTAATTTTTAATCTATATATTTGCATCAGGAAAACGGCACAACTACATCAAAACCAAATCATATCCAGTTAGCATCATTCTAGCCTGATAGCTCATTCGAAACATCAGATTTTGATCTCCAGTTGAAAGGCAGGCACATTTTAGGCCAGGCAGCCCCCTTTTGAAAGGTCATCCCAAAGCAGCAATGCTATAACTGAAAAGGCTCTGAAAAGCAGGAAGGACATGGACCTCAGGGGCAGACTTGAGTGTACATGGGCAGGCAGCTGTGGGATGAAGTGATCCTTCAGGCATCCTAGACCCAGGTTAGCACCACCACATTGACTTGGTAACAATGCAGCTGGAATGATACACTTGGTGCAGCAAGTCCCAATTAGAGGTCTGGTTGCATCATTTTGCACCAAGTGACATTTCTGCACTAGCTTCAAGGCCAACCCCATACTAAGTAGCTCAATAAAACACCACCACTATTCTTTCCAAGCTTGCCTCTAACCTCGACCCAGTATACCTGAAGTAGCGTTTCCACCCCTATAGTTCTGCCCGGACACTGAGGTCCAGCTCCGAGGGTCTTCTGGCGGTCCCTCACCGCGAGAAGTGAAGCTACAGGGAATCAGGCAGAGGGCCTTCTTGGTAGTGGCGCCCACCCTGTGGAACACCCTCCCATCAGATGTCAAGGAAATAAACAACTATCTGACTTTTAGAAGACATCTGAAGGCAGCCCTGTTTAGGAAAGTTTTTAATGTTTGATGTTTCATTCTGTTTTTAATCTGTTGGGAGCCGCCCAGAGTGGCTGGGGAAACCCAGTCAGATGGGCAGGGTATAGATAATAAATTATTATTATTACTATTATTACTATTATTATTATTATTTCATTGCCTCATTTGGACACTTCTTTAATTTTGTTTGTTTGAAGTTGAAAAGGTGATTGAGCCAGCTGTTCTTTGCAGCTAATCCACAGACAGGTGCAATATGTCTCCATATTGTGCTAAAATATCACACCAAAAAATAAATTTTATACAAAATGAATTTTGATCCACTGGGAGTTTTTAGCACGATTCAATCCCTCCCTTTATTTTGTCTTAAATGCACTGCAGATTCCCAATCTAGGGTCTCTCTCTCTCTCCCTTCTCATTTTTTTCTTTCACAAAAGTACCTCACATACATTTGTAAACATCAGAGCGAAAGGGGTATCACATTATCCCCAATCTTGAATGACAAAGACAGGATGTCTTTATGCTCCTTGTTGGTCACTGACAATGTCTTGTGAGGGTTAGTAGAGCCTCTCACTTGTGAATTAGCTATTTTCGGCTTCCTATAAGCCAATGGTAAGGCAGAATTATTTCATTTAGGCACAAAACAGTTCTGAAGAGTCTCTAGATGCCTGAAGCCTTTGCTGAATCAGATCACTTTAAGCAAATTATGGAGTGCTACTACATGCACATGAAGAGATAGGGAAAAAACTTACCTGAATAGAATTGGAGCAATGACCATAAGGATTATCAGAATCGTGACACAAGTCTCCTTGTTGACTGGTTTGTGCAATCTCAGTACTATGGAGGATTACAGCAACCAATGCAGAAACACAAACTAGCAAGTTGGCAGCGGAGCAAGCTTTCACCTATATCAGTGCATTGAAATAAAATAAATAAAGAGTTGCTCTATTACATCACTTCCATGTCTCTGACAAGTAATCACCTATAGTTGGTCTCAGAATTTACAGCCTTTATTTCTTTGGAGCCCTACATATGCATTCCTGAGCGATCCCTATGCTCTAGAAGTTTGCTTTCCTGGTTGCCAATATCCACAAGGTTTTTTTTTAGGCCACAAATGGAGAAGCTGTAGCCCTCCAGATGTTGTTATTCCCATCAGCCCCAGCTCAAATGGCCAATGGCCACGGATGTTGGGAGTTGTATTCCAAGAACATTTGGAGGACTACAGTTTCTTCACCCCAGTCCCAAATTTGGACTTTCTCACAACAATGTAGACATTATGATTGTATTAGAGAATTATTAAACTGACTCACATTTCCTACGAAAATAACCTGACCACCTCTCAGCAACTTCACCTTGCTTCCATTACAACAATTGTCTTTATTTGAGCTTTGTCTTCTCAAGGCCTTGGCCAGAACAAACCAGGGATCTGTATGGTTGTACAGCCCAGCAAACAACCCTGAAGACGTATTGGCAACAGCTTTAGACATACCTTTATTATGTCAATTTTTTAGAAAAAAATACTCGGGAGAATATTTACCAGCCATTGAAGATCTCTTTTCTCCATTTCCACCAACAATGACCCAGAGAACAAGAGCTACACAGGGAAGGAAAAACCAAGAACAATCACCAGGCTGAGTCTCATTCCATACAGAAACTAGAGCACATAGTCTCACATGTCAGGTTGTGTTGGTCAGAAAGGCCAAAACCTTCTCTAACCCCACCACCTCCTAAGCTCACTCCAACCAGAGGCTTTCTTACATTACCAACTGAGATTAGTAACATGTGAACCAACTCAAAAGCCACCTCTGTAAAGAGTCCTAAGCTTGAGTACTTAACAAACATTGTCGTTTGTGAAGAAAATGCAAGTACCTATTAGACAGAATGGCATCTCCCCAAATAGAATTGTAGCACAACAAACACTTGGGCAAACCACAGGCAGGGGTGTTGAGTTTTCTTCTTTGGCTATCACTCGTGGTCGAGTAAGATTGTCTTCCATGAAAACGGTCTTAACAGTGAGTCTGTCTGGATCCACATGTCCTTCCACAGTGGGGACATAGGTTTCCAGGCGGGATTTGATCACAGTGAGGGTTTGTCAAACATGCCTTCCTCATAGCCCGTTTCTCCTTTTCGCCCTGAGTTCCTGCTTCTTCAAAGTCCACAACACCTTTGGTAAAGGCTGTTCTCCAATTGGAGTGCTCGCAGGCCAGTGTTTCCTAGGCCACTATTTCCCAGTTATCAGTGCTTATACTACATTTTTAAAGATTTGCCTTGAGAGCGTCTTTAAACCCCTTTTGTTGTCCACCAGTATTTCACTTTCCATTCTTTAGTTGGGAATAGAGTACAGTAGTTGCTTTGGAAGACGATAATCAGGCAGGCCACAGGCAGGGGTGTGGAGTACCTCATGTCTTGTTGCACCTCAAGGACCAACAATTTATTATGGCAGAGGCTTTTGTGGATTGTAACCCACAAAAGCTTCTGCCATAATATTTCTGTTAGCCTTTTAAGGTGCTGCACGATTCATTGTTGCTTTTGCTACAACACACCAACATGGATACCCCAGTGGGAAATGGTTACCTTTGTTGGGGATTCAGCCTCTCTGTGGCTCTAGGCCTCTGTGTCTAAAATTAGAGAAGCCTCCCAGAAGCTTTGGTAGGTGAATGAGCCTCCAAGCCTCTCAGCCAAAGTCTGCTTACCAAGATCCCGAACCAGAAGTAGACCCCACTCTTCACAGTCAGGGTCTTTGAATCTTCTTGTGCTACTGTCAGGGCAACTCCAAAACATATCTCTATAGCCCCAACGACGATCTGCACAGTCTGCAGGGGAAGAACAATGGTATTGTGGATCAGTCATCACGGACAAGTGCTATAACCCTTGCCAGCTTCACCACCACCCTCCTTCTCCACATGTTAGCGTTGCCTACAAATTGTTCTGTTTCCAATCACCTCCCTCATCACTATCAGGAACATAGAAAGCTACCTTATAGAGACAGAACATTGGGTCCCTCCAGGATTTGGGCCTAGTTTGACAAGCCTACAGACCCTTACCCCAAGGGCCTTGGGAAGCATATTCTTGGTGTTTTTCCTATAGGTTGATGCACCGTGCGAGACAGTGACAGTAGTTCCTGACGTATTTGCTGTGCCTGCTTCCTGCTGGCCTGGCTGAACGACTTTCGAGATGATCCTCACGTTTCCGCATTCTGTCACAGTGGTGGACATTTCTGGACAAAAGAGAGGATAATGGACTTAGTAAGCAGGGTATGAGCAGAACAAGGCAGAACCAGAGTCTGGTCATGACATGCACATGTATGCTCTCTACAGAATGGCGCCACGCCCCTTCTCTGCTGGCACCACCAGTCTGCAGTGGGAGCTACGTTCCATACATACTGTATTAGGCAACTCATCCTCCAAGTTCCTATGCTTATGTGGCCTAGATGGTACCATTCACAAAAAAGCAGGAGGCTTAAGGGAACCTCGAGGTTTGCAGAAGCACAAAAAACTCTAATAAGGACCCCTTGCTCCCCCATGCCCCCAAAATGACCAGCCAAAGGAGGACTAAGCAGACACAGTGGACACAGAATGTTACCTGGCTGTCGGCGGGTGAGACAGAATGCAGCATCCTGAAAAAGGGTGTGGCTGGCACCTTGACTAGGAGCACTCTGCACTGCAACATTTTGTCGCAGGACGCACTGGTAGCACTCACGAGTGGATGGCGTCTCTTTACCTAAAAGGAGGCGGTATCTTCCCGGCTCTGTTCAGTAATACCTGCAAACTCTCAAACTGATTAAGGCTGCTGGTTTACGACCCTGAGCTATATGGCTCCACTGCTGTCCCTCTGGAGAGCATCATTTAATATACAAGAATTGTGATGAGTTTCCTATGTTGTCTCCTCTCCAAGATACACTACAAACCTAAGAAGTCTCTCTTCTCACCTGTAGTAGCAAGAGCAGTTCCTTCTTTGGGGCCTCCTCAGCATTTTAACAGAGGCTGAATAGGCTCCAGTTTTACTCTCACTTGCCAGCTTTGGACACTGTTTCCAGGATCTCTTCCACCCAAAGGGTCCATGAAAGGACATCCTTCAAAGGAAGCCCTCCTGCCAGTATACTTGGAAGCCCCTTCTCTGGCCAAATATGGGCCGCAAGGGATGACTGGTGGTTTCTCTCCCTGCTAACCCCAAGAACATTCTCTGGTTTCTCCGAAAACCACGATGGGCTCATTGCTGTGGTAAAAAAACTATCATAACTAATTCCTCCCTATTGCCTCATATTCAACATGGGATTGCTCAATTTGTTATAATGTTTCAGTACTAGCAGAAACACCCTTGGTTCCGTAGGGGATGGTAACTTATTGTAAAAGAGCAACAAGTTAGGAAAGAAAAAAAGAGCAGCGTCACCACACCAAGGGCCTAGCCCTAGCCGACAGAGGAGCAATTTGCGCACGTTAGCAATTTCATGAGTGGCATTAAAGAAATAATGCTGATGTAGCAAGCAGGCCCCTGTGACATCTTAAGGTGACCAATTTATATATTTCTTCCTGACATTGTTGCTGCCACAAAAGCCTTCTTCGTAAGGGCGATTTCCACAGTAATGCGCATGCATGAAACATTTGTGCATCAGCTACCGTATCTTCAGTGATATGTATGCAACACCAATATTGCAGCTATGGTATCAAGGGGCAGTTGAGAGATGTGGTGGGAACAACAAGGTCACACTCCCTGACTCTCTCCCCAAGGTCATCCGTCAGGGCGACCAAGCAAGAGTGGCTGGGGTGGGGGTGGGGTGGGGGTCAGAAGTGCACACCTGGCTTCTTGTTGGATATTCCGATCTTTAGCCTGAATATTCAGCTTTCATTTGTTTTAAAAAGTCTGTTACCCTTTCACTTATGGTGATGAAAGCAAAATGTGCAGGTCTATAGAGAACTTTAAGACTGTGCACACACTGCATCCAAGATATACCACCCCTGCTGATTTGGGAAGTGACAGGCACACAACATTAACCAAAGTCCACACCTATCCTGCCCTTTTTAAAATGAAATATTTACATTTTGATGCATTTCCCCTCAAACCTGCTTAGATCAGAATTGGGGGGGGGGTGTTTTAAGCTGGTAATGTGTACACAGAACTCTGGCCAGAAGTTTCAACAAAAGAAATAATATCTACTCATGAGTCAAAATCAAATAGGGTATATATTCTGTTAAGAATTACAGTCTTAAATGCAGTTGCAGATTAAAACAAAAATTATAATTTCAAACCAAGATGCAGATTCAAACTCACAATAATATGTGTAGTAGCTAAAATTCTGGTACAAAATGCTGACACTCTTGAGTCGCTCTTCTACTCTCTCCTTCTTTCTCCTTGTTTTAAACATTTTAAAAAGGCATTGATCTCTTTGGTGCAGACCTCCTCAGACTGGGGTGCAACCCAGAAATGGGTTATGACAACAACCCACCTGTCAAAGACCCGTGCTCCAAATTATATGAGGTCACTAAGACATGGCATAAAAGGAGGGTGATTTGACAACAAGGGGACTGTTAGGAAACTGGACGAAAGCAAGCAGAGAATCAGCACAGGAGCAAATACCCTTCTGCATTCTACATAAGACAAACAGGCCAGTCTCCAAGCAAAAGAACACACAATTCAGTAACGGCAATATCTAAAAACTGGGGGTGGGGGTGGGCATTTCAACCACTTTGTAACTGATTTTAAAGTGTCCATCCTTGAACAAAGGAATTGCAGAGGGAGGCAACAGGTCATTAAGAGGTTTAATGCTGTTTAATATTGTGTTTTTCATTAAAGCAACGGCCTGTGATTAATTACTTTGTCCAAGTGGAGATAATGCATTACCATCAACAACTGTTTTGTGAATGGCCACGGTTAACAACGTAATTATCCCTGTTTGGACTGCCAGCCTTGCATTTCTCTGTGACCTCACTGTTATAACCTTCCCCCATGTACTACGGAGAACACTTCACGAATCCGATGAATGGACTCTAGCCCACGAAAGCGTCTGCCAGAATACATTTGTTACTAGTCTTTAAGCTGCCGCAACCCCCTTGGCTGCTTTTTTTTTTTTAAAAAGGCAACGTTGATCAAAGACGGAAACTGATTCTCTCACGAGCTGTCAAATTCTCCTGTGGGTTGTCTTCTTTTTAGGGCGGGGGACGTTTCCTCAACTGTATCTGATGCACGCGCTTCCCTCCTGCCTTGGGGTTTCCACTAAGCTGCAGATTTACCTCCCACCTGCCACTCTTTCCTCCCCCAACCCCCAAAAAGCACGCTCATGTTGGAGCAGGGGATGCAAACAGGAGGACAAAGCTCACCTGCGATGAAGTCGTGCTCGCCTGCAAAACGCGGGGTTTGCAAAGGTTGGTCTCGCCCTTTTGGAAGGCGCGTCAGTGGAAGCCCGGATCCGTGTCTGGATAATGTTTACCGCCTCTGCTTCTCTCCTGGTGTCTCTCGTGCAAATGGTCGCGAGGGATCCTCCTAGACAAGAGCTTAGCTTGCGCCTGGCTTTCTCTTCCTGGAAACGAATGGACAGGATCCAGCAGGGGGCATAATGGAGCTGATAGATGGCGTTCGTGAACTGCCGGAGTTCTTCTTGTGCAGTAAACACATTCTTGCCTGCCTGCCAGAACCGTTACAATTATAGCTTTGTCAAAATCGGGGGCTTGGAGAGGGATAGAGTGAGGAAAAAGAGAGGGACGCAACTTTCATAGAATCATAGAATCATAGAGTTGGAAGAGACCGCAAGGGTCATCCAGTCCAACCCCCTGCCAAGCAGGAAACACCATCAAAGCATTCCTGACAGGTGGCTGTCAAGCCTCTGCTTAAAGACCTCCAAAGTAGGAGACTCCACCACACTCCTTGGCAGCAAATTCCACTGTCGAACAGCTCTTACTGTCAGGAAGTTCTTCCTAATGTTTAGGTGGAATCTTCTTTCTTGTAGTTTGAATCCATTGCTCCGTGTCCGCTTCTCTGGAGCAGCAGAAAACAACCTTTCTCCTCCTCTATATGACATCCTTTTATATATTTGAACATGGCTATCATATCACCCCTTAACCTTCTCTTCTCCAGGCTAAACATACCCAGCTCCCTAAGCCGTTCCTCATAAGGCATCGTTTCCAAGCCTTTGACCATTTTGGTTGCCCTCTTCTGGACACATTCCAGCTTGTCAGTATCCTTCTTGAACTGTGGTGCCCAGAATTGGACACAGTATTCCAGGTGGGGTCTGACCAGAACTTTACCGGTAGGCAACATTATTAGCATCGATAAAGGTGCGCAAATGGTGTTTTTAGGGTGTTCAAAATGCTTTTTGTACATTATTAAAGTCATTGTTGCAGCAGCAGCCCTGCAAGGTAGGGTAAGTATTATCCTCAAGTTGCAGATGAGCTGCGTGATTGCTGAGGCTGAGAGGGGCTTCCCTAAGGAGTTCATAAATAGGCTGGAGAGTTGAACTAGAGGCATTTGGTTCACTCACTCTGAGCTGTTATTCAAGAACAAAATTGTTTACAAAAATTGATATAATTTGTAAGGCTGCAGCCCTGGGAATTGTGAGGATGCGGCCTAGAGTCTTTGGAACAGGGTTCTGGATTTCTTGTCTAATCCCTCCCTTTAAATTTCTTTCTTTCTTTCTTTCTTTCTTTCTTTCTTTCTTTCTTTCTTTCTTTCTTTCTTTCTTTCTCTTTGCTTAAAGGGTGGCTGGGCTGGGCACACTGTGTAAAGGTAAAAGTCCATGCTCTGGTAAAGGTACAAGTCCATGCTCTGGTCCATGGGGTCACGAAGAGTCGGACACGACTAAACAACAACAAAGGGACCCCTGACTGTTAGGTCCAGTCGCGGATGACTCTGGGGTTGCGACGCTCATCTCGCTTTATTGGCCGAGGGAGCCGGCGTACAGCTTCCGGGTCATGTGGACAGCATGACTAAGCCGCTTCTGGCGAACCAGAGCAGCACATGAAAACGCCGTTTACCTTCCCGCTGGAGTGGTACCTATTTATCTACTTGCACTTTGACGTGCTTTCGAACTGCTAGGTTGGCAGGAGGGCAGACTGTGTACACAACGTATATTTAAAGCACCTGATCCCCATGCAAAGTATCCTGGGAACAGTGGTTTACCTCTCACAGTTACAACTCCTAGTTAAACTACAGTTCTCCAAATTATTTTGGGGAAAGTCATGTGCTTTCAATGTATCATGTGCATGCAGCCACAGAGCCCATGAGACCCCAGGCACCTGTCATCTTAATATACTCAGAGGCAGCTTTATGTCATAGGCATGTGCCCCAATTTTCCAGAGTGGTTTTACAGTCAATCCCTGTTCACCAGGAACTCTTGGAATTGTGGTTCATGTTTCTGGTACACAAGAATATGGTATGTAAATTTATTGTTTAATGTTTATGTTATGTTACTTAGTTTTGTATAAAATTACATTACATTATGTTCGTTTATATAATCCAGAGTATGCACGGCTGACGAAGCCCGGTTGGGCGAAACAAGGAATTATCCTGGAATCCTTGTCTTATTTTCTGCATGTGCCATACTTTCAAGTTTTTCATCTGATACCTACTTACGTACAAGGAACGCTAGAATTCTCAAAAGCATCAACACGTGGAACACTACAAGATTGATATAAGCATTCCACATTGTGGTTATTGCAGTGGCGTAGCGTGGGTTGTCAGCACCCGGGGCAAGGCAAGTAATTTGCGCCCCCTAACCCGTGGATTTTAGCACTCGAGTCTCTTCCACTAGATTAGTTAAAGAAACCCTTACCCCCTAAGCACATGTATTGTTTGTTATGAAAATACTGATGTAATTAAAGTAAAATGCATCTAAATACAAGTTTATTTTAAAACACTTTGAGTGCGAACATGCATTACACATTCTCCACATTTTCAGCAGGTCTATGAATACAAATCTACAAATGTAGTAACCTAGCATGGGCCATGCTATTATATGTCGTCTCACAACCACCGTAAACGACAACAAATATAGGTGTAGTATTCTGCTAAAATTCTAAAAAAAGAAAAAAAAGAAAATCACTTTCTTGCCTTGCTGCACTTTTAGCACCCCTTCATTGTATAACCATTTCTTTACTCTTAACATAATGTTTATTCACCTTCATGCCTATTGCCTTACTCTTTCAGCAAAAAAAATAAATAAATTAAAGGTTGCTAGTCCCACTGGCTTACATCAACTTATGTTGAGCTGGAGCAGCTACATATGGATCGAAATCTGTCTCGTCACTGTTGAACCAACCAAACTTCAATCCATCTGGTCAGCTCAACATGCCAGTCTTGACCTGCAGACCGGGAACATCCCAAAGGAACTGCAGTTTTGGAGATGCTCTGACCCAATCATCTAGCCATTACATAATGTGTCCCTGTCCCTTGTCAAACTCACTTAGATCTTTTTGCTTTTTCATTTTTCTGCTCTCAACAGCTACAGACACAAGATGCCATTGTAAGGAGGAATTGTATAGGAATCCAACATATAATGGGAAAAGTTTATCCCTCTCCCCAATGTAATAGCTAGAGATAGATCTCCCAATTTCAGCTTTCTCGGTTATTTCATTTTTCCAATCTTAAATTCAGTTCTACACATTTCTGCAGCAATCTGCAGATTTAAAAATATCCTCATGAAAATTTATCAGCATTTTAGTGTAACATTCTCCTAAACTCATTGTTATGAAGTGTACAGATTTTGGCAAATCATTCCACCTCCCAATATAATGCCACTTTGTATGTTATTTTCACCATTATATGCCTTTTTATACACACTTTATCCAAGTAGGTGCACTTTTGCACAACTGCTTAGCTGGAGAATTAACAGCATTGTAAAATTTGGAGAAGTATGCATTTCAAAGGATGATTGTGTTTTGGTTCATATATTGTTTTGGAAAGAGCAATTTGGTAGTTCCGCCTTTAAATGCAAACTGAATCTAATTTCTCCCTAATCCTTGGTGCAAGCATTCTATATTCAAGGACCTTGTTATATGGCGCATACTCAAAATAGCATGCGCACACACACCCCTGTAGTCTGAAGTGGTACATTCTCGAATTCTACCTCCATAGTCCGTGCCTATAGAATGGACGCGTGGACGCGTGTGGGGTGGGTTTGGGGGGGGGCGGTGGGAGAAGTGCTGTCCCGCCTCCGGGCTGCCATGAGGGGGGGGCAAAGGGGAAGGCCGGTGCAGAAAGGACCCTCGGGAGGAGAAATTGGGAGGGGGGTGACTGACTGACAGACAAGAACCCCCCCTTCTTTCTCTGCGAAAAGGGCTCCAAGGGGTGGGAATGGAGAGAACATGCAGCAGCGGCTCCAGCTTCTACCTGCCCAGCCAGCCCAGCCAGTGCAACCGCCTCTCTCTCTCTCTGTCTCTCAGCCCAGCCGCTCCTTCGCCCTTTCCTCGCTCTCTGCTGCTGCTGCCGCCGTCGCGGCGCACGAACCAACTTGAGCCGACCGCGGCTCCGGCTCACTGGCTCGCTTTTTCTCCCTCGCTCGCTCGCTCGCTCTCCCTCCGCGCCGGAGCTCCGCCTCCCCGCTTTCATCCATTGGCCGCACGGGAAGGCTTCCCCGGCAGCGCCACCTGCCGCCCGGCCGGCGCAACTGCGAGGCCGGCGCGCGCCTGCGCTGTGAGAACGCTTCCCTCGCCAACCTCGAACGCTCTCCCGTCCGGCTCTCTCGTGCAGTGAGAGAGAGTGAGTGAGCCAGGCAGGGGCAGAGAGCTGCGAGTGCGAGTGCGCCCCCCCCAGATGTTGCGCCCGGTGCGGCCGGCACCCCTTGCACCCCCCACGCTACGCCTCTGGGTTATTGCTAATATAAGAACCGAATAGACTGTATCGCCTGATCAATCTGCTGGACTTTAATCTCTCAGAATATGCTCCGCTCATATGATAATTTGGTCTATGGAATTACATATTGTGACATGATACGTTGAATTGTTTTTTGAAATAGAAGTTATACTGTTACATACAGCCTGTTACGTCGTGTGTGTCGTTACCAGAGGCCAAAATCTAGCAATAATTATTAAAGTTTAAAAAGAAATATAATCCATCTGTTTAATGGAAGCACATCCTAACTACACTTACTAGGGTGTAAGCCCTACAGGAGAAAGTAAGGACTTACTTGGGAGTAAAACATGCCTAGGTTTATGCTCTCACATGCCTGCATATGTGTACAGGCACCCACACACAGCCACATCAATATGGCAGATAGTGCAACAAAAGAGGAGAGTTGGAAAGGAATAGTCATTAAGAGGGAAGTCAGGGTTAAATTCAGCGATTTTGTAAGAAATGTACAAAAAGAAGGAGTGAGAAGGGAGAGAGAGGGGAAGTGAAACAATAAGCAAGTTTCTGATCCCCATTCTGAAAAAGACTCAAGCCGTTCAACTTGCTAAATGTGTTTCCCAGAATCCTTTGCAACGTTCTTTAAATCCACTGTTACTGTGGTCCTTTTGTGGCTGCTAATTCCGATGGGTTGTCCTTCTGCTGCAACCTTTTCCCCAATATCCATTATGCACAGGGATACAGGTGTCAGGACATGGACGTAGCCAGGGGAAGCTCCCCTAAATCAAGTAAATAAGCAGCAGTTCTCCCTGCTGGATTACTGAGTACACATTGCAGAGTTGATTCTTGCAAAACTGTCCCATGCGGAAGTGAAGGGTTTGAAATCACTTGCTTTCCTTTGCACTTCTTTTCTTAGAAATCATTAGCTGTTATTCAGATGGGGGCAGGATGGTGAAACTTATGGAAGAAACCACAAGAAAGGAGAAGATAGTTACTTCTTCCCAGTATTTAGTGACAGGGGAGAAAGTTTGCTACTGAACAAACACTGAATTTTTTTTCAGATTCATGTTGAGTGTTTCTTCAGAAACACTGTTTGTTGAGCATTTGTATTGATTTATTTTCCTTTATTTTATTTAACAAGATTGTGGATCGTTAAAATAAACAAGAAAATCTATACTGTAGAAAAACACCCCTCTAAGCAGTTTGCTTGCATAAAGATAAGGCAGAGGCTATAGTCCAGGCATCCCCAAATTGCGGCCCTCCAGATGTTTTGGCCTACAACTCCCATGATCCCTAGCTAACAGGACCAGTGGTCAGGGATGATGGGAATTGTAGTCCAAAACATCTGGAGGGCCAAAGTTTGGGGATGCCTGCTATAGTGGATACATAAATATACCGGTATTAGACACCTGGTGAAAACATTTCTCTTTACCCAGGCCTTCAGCCATTAAATAATCTATGGCCTATTAAATGGTGTGTGTGTGTGTGTGTTGTTATTATGCTGTGTATTATTATGCTGAGCAAGTTATATTCTTTTTTAAAAATATTTTTTATTGAGTTTTACATTGCAAATTTAAATTCAAACAATAAACACCACCACCACCACCATTTAGGATTCCCTGAATCCTTTGACTCCCCTCCACCCTTCCATGGTTGCCGTTTTCAATCTTTTTCCACTGCTTCACTAATTTTCTCTATTTTTCTTATTTAATTCACTTTTACCTTAGTTTTTAGTACATTACAAACGTTACTCGAACCCTACCAAAGTTTTTAGTTGTTTACAATGTTCTCTTAAGTTCAATATAAATTTTCCCCATTCCTTCTTAAAGTTCTTCTCTTCCTGGTTTCTGATTTTCCCGGTCAATTTCACTATTTCGGCATAGTCCAACATGTTCATCAGCCATTCATCTCTGGTCGGGACTTTATCTTCTTTCCATTTCTGGGCCAGTAGTATCCGCGCTGCTGTTGTCGCATATATAAATAATCATCTCTGCTCCTTTGGTATCTCCGCACCTAAAATTCCTAGTAAAAAAGCCTCTGGTTTTTTCACAAACGTTGTTTTAAACATTTCCCCCCAACTCATTATATATAATTTCCCAGAATGCTTTTGTTATATTGCATGTCCACCACATGTGGTAGAATGTACCTTCCTTCTCCTTACATTTCCACAGCACAGCATGCTGTAAATTTTAAGTCATCCCTCCATAACTTTTCCCAAGATGAAACTTGGATATTGTGCCCAAAATCTGGTGCCCATTGTATCATTACTGATTTAACTTCTTCATCCTTAGTATGCCACCCTAGTAACAATTTATATATTTTAGAAAGTAACTTGTTTTTAGATGCCGAGAAAGCAGTTGATAACGTCTCCTGGTATTTTATGTTTAAAGTTTTAGAATATATGAGTTGTGGAGACACTTTTATAAAAGGAGTTAAAGCAATATATACTGACCAGTCAGCTAAATTGATAGTAAATAATGTCCTGACTGAGAACTGTAAAACAACTAAAGGAACAAGACAAGGTTGCCCGTGGTTACCTTTGTTGTTTATAATAGTTTTAGAAGTATTGGCACAAAGAATAAGATGTAATCAAGATATTAAAAGCATAAGAGTGGGACAGAGACAATATAAATTAAAAGCATTTGCAGACGACGTGGCAATATCTGTAGAAGAACCAATAGAGTCAACCCCGAAAGTATTACAAAAGAGATTTTTTTAATTTTTATTTTTAGAGGTAGCAGGTCTTAAGATTAATAAAGATAAAACCAAACTTGTTTAAAAATATGAATGATGAGAGTAACAACAAATTGCAAGAAGTTCCTAAACTGCTCCCCCTGCACTCCTTGGGAAGTGACGAGTGATCCCAATTTGTCTGCACCATGGAACAGCTCTTCATTCAAACGGGGACAAAAGGCTCTGCTTAACTAGCTGTGAACTGCAGATAATATATCAGACTGAAGCATGTCAATTTAGCAGTTATAGACTGGGATTAATTCACTAGTTCTGCTATAAGCTGCACAGCAGCATTGGGTTAGGCTTGGAAATTCTGCTATGCTCACTTCCCATCTGTAATTACACTAAATGTTTTAATGAACAAGATGAAATTGGAGAATGTGTGTGGCATCTCTCTACAAGTCGGTGTGGACAATACTGAGCTAGATGGACCAGTGGCCTGTTTTGTAGAAGGCAGCTTCCTAGGCTTCTTATATTTCTCCTCTCCAAGTAGGAGACACATTCTGTGGCAAGAGGATTTGGGTCCCCCAGATGATAATGGTAGTAGCTAAGGAAGGCCTAGCTATGTGGAAAGTATCACCATCTATTTTTAGCCACTAAGGTGGAATCTACACACATATAAAAAATGCTGTGAAAATGTTTTTTTTAGAAAACGTAGAAAATATGTCATTTGCCACAGCTCACTGTCACCATCTAGTGTCACATTCGTATATTGCACTTTACAACACACTTAAAACATTTTATATGCAGCTGTATAGCTGAGTCCTAGGTGACAGATTGATAGCTCTTTTTCAATCCAGGTGGAGGCAGGAGCTTCCTGCTCTGGTTTAAGAGAGACAAATAACGTTCTTGTCTAGTTCCCTGACTGGTGTGCCCTCTACTCATTCCAAGACACCAGTTGCTATTTTCTTTACAGTAGTAGAAAAAGCAGCACCAAGTGCCAGCTTTAGACAACATGTGCGGCTCTTTTCCATGACGGAAAGAAGCTACGGCAGACACTGTCTCCCTGGGCTTTGAAGAGAGAACTTCTGCACCACTCTCCCCACGGGTTCTTTGAAGGCTAAACTTGGGTTGTCGCAGGAGACCTGTGGATATTAATGAATATTACAGGAGAGTCATGAATATTTTCCTGACATTTTATATGATTTAGGATAGATGTTATAGGTTGGAAGAAGGAGAGCTTGGAATCTTGGCTTGAGTTGGATAGGAGTTTTGAAAGGTGATTTCAACACTGGGGAGAGACGGAGTGAAAACACCACCACCACCACGGGGGAGAGACAGTGTGGAGGGAGGAGTTGGAGGTAGATTATGGAGAGACAAGGTGGCAGGGTTATAGTTTGATAGAGCAGGGTCAACATTGCTATTAGTCTTTGTTCTATATAATTAAAGTAACCAATAAGAAAGTACATACTGGTAACTGAAACCATACTGAATTATCATAAAACCTTTTATTCATTTGGCTTCAACAAATGGATGTCTCATTCACACATTCACTTGACTGCCTACGCTAGAGGTGGGAAACATTCAAATACTTGGTATCTATGGTGACAGCGGAAATTTTAAAAGAGTCTGGAAATACCTATCAGAGACCCAGCGCAAGGCAGTACAACTTACGGGGAGGGAGGGAGGGAGAGAGAGAAAGAAGGTGATGCCTAAGAACCATATAGCTGTAGGATGGGTGGCATGACAAGCGAGTTGGAAAATGGCCCATGAGTGCCCACCTTTCCCAATGCCTAATAGATCTCTTCTGTCCCATGATGGCTTTGTCTCCTTCTTTCTCAGGTGCTACAAATCTGTGGATGTGGCTATGAGGAAATAGGGCAGGGGGAGACAAATCGTCCATGGAGGGTGGGCAGGGAAGTATTGAGAAGTAGAGCACTAGATGGTGCCTAACACACAGCATCACCCCAAAGTTATCAGTTTGGTCTCCTGCTAGTTTCTGCTGTCTCTTAAATTAATAAGGATACCAGAGAGTGGTTCTTCATTCTCTAATTCAAAGTTGTGGCCTGTGGCCCACTAGGATGTTGCTGGACTACAGCCCCCATCATCCCTGAGCATTAGCCATGCTGGGTGGGGCGGATGAGAACTGGGGTCCAACAACATCTTGAGGGCCACAGATTCCACATCCCTGGTCTTCTGCGTACTTTGTGGGAAGCAGAGCAACGTCACTGACATTCATTTGGGTGCTATGAATGTTCCAAGGACTTTCTTGAAGGCGGCCTTCACATCTTTGTTGCGCAAGCTGTAAATGAAGGGGTTGACCAGGGGGTTGACCACAGTGTAGAAAAGAGCATTTGCCTTGTCCCCGTTTGGAGTGTGCTGCGAGCTTGGTCGGGAATACATGAAGAGGATGGAGCCATAGTAGAGGGAGACAGAGAGTAGGTGGGCAGAGCAAGTGGAGAAGGCTTTGCGTCGCCCTGCAGCTGAGCGGATGCGTATGATGGCTGTCACAATGCCTGTGTAGCAGCCCAGGATGAGGGCAGTGGTTGCCAGCACATTGCAACCAATGACTGCAGCCAAGATGAGTTCATAGACCCGGGTATCATCACAGGCCATCTTCACGAGTGGTGGCGCATCACAAAAGTAGTGGTTGATAATGTTGCTCCCACAAAACCTTAGCCGGAAAGTGTTACCTGTATGTACAATAGCATTAGCAAAGCCAGCAACAAAAGACCCAATGACCAACTGGGTGCAGAGCTTCTTAGGCATAGCAGTGTTATAGAGAAGTGGTTTGCAGATGGCCACATAGCGGTCGTAGGCCATGGCAGCTAGAAGGAAACATTCACTGTAGGCCAAGCCAGCTGAGAAGAAGAACTGAGCTGCACAGCCTGCCAGGCTCATGACCTTGTTCTCAGACACACAGTCGTACAGGATCCGGGGAGTGTAGACGGAGGAGTACCAGATATCCAGGAAGGAAAGGCTGCCCACAAAAAAATACATGGGGGTGTGCAAACGGGAATCTAGGTAGATCAGTGTGATGAGACCCAGGTTTCCAGTCAATGTGAGAGTGTACGAGACCAGGAACAGCACAAAGAAGATGATCCTCAAGAGTGGATCTGTCGTGAAACCCATCAAGATGAAGTTAGTAAGATGTGTGTGGTTTCCTTCGGTTTCCTTCATCACCATAGATCTCACCAGTTGATACAGAGAAAAGGAAGAGGAATGCTGTCATTCCCCTCAATGTTACACCTGTGATTTGGAGGGATGGATTTATTAAATCTGCATACAAAATGTAATATGTTATTTTCCCCCTTGTTTTACAATAGCAAAATACCAACATGAGTCTGACCAAACTGCGGGAGGCAGTGGAAGACAGGAGTACCTGGTGTGCTCTGGTCCATGGGGTCACAAAGAGTCGGACACGACTAAACAACAACAACAATAGTTATATCAGTATCCCACAGTCTATGATTGGGTTTGGAAGACCCTGGTGGCCTTCAGATGTTGTTAGACCCAACTCCCATCAGTCTAGGGCTGCCATACGTCCTAATTTTCCAGGACATGTCCTGGAATTCACCTCTGAAAATGGCCTCCTGGATTATTTTTCAGAAATAGGGCAAATGTCCTGGAAAACCGGCAGTGGGGGTTACATCGTGCCAAAATTACCTTAAAAAGCTACGAAACACAGTCAAAAAGTCCCAGCTAGTACTGGCCAGTGAGGATGGGAATTGTGGTCCAGCAACATCTGGAAGGCCACAGGTTGTTGACCTCTGGTCTATTACATCCCTCATCTTTTTACCTTTTTAAATATATACTGCAGGAAACACTGGAGTATTGGCCAAAGTCAGATTAGTAGAATGGAATTCACCTCCAACTCTGATTAAGTAGTATATTGCAGCCTTCCAATCCCTTCTTAATACTGGCTATCTCTAAATAACTGAGTGTAGAATATTCCCACCCTCCCTCCAGTTGAAAGGTTATATTAGAATATGTGAAACTCTTGAAAAGTGTTTTTCCTGGGAGCTAAATCGAAAAAAGTTTACTGCAGTGTAACTGTCCAGAGTATGGCTCATAAAAGAAATGCCACAAGAGAAATTGCTGCAACTCAGCACCAGAGAGCATACTCAGGCAAGGATTGACATAACTATGTGTAAACAGATAATTCTACACGTCTTATCAAGAAACAGTTTAACCGGCAGTATATGGCTGTGTACACACAATATCTGAAACACATTATCCTTCTCCAAGAATTCTAGGCACTACAGTCTGTTAAGGGTTGCTGGCAAGTGTAACTCTGTGAGGAGTAAAATAAAATGCACATAATTCTTTGAGGGAAAGAATGTGCTTTGGATATGCTTTAAAGGTTGAGTGTGTTCACAGTCAGGGACTGCTTGGTCACAGAGGAATGATAGGAGGCACCAGCTGGTGAACCTCCAAGGGAAGAAGGCCCAGGGATCGGTGGTAGGATGACAATGAGTGGTCAGAGGGAGAAGAGGAAGAAGACTAGGAAGAGTCAGAAGCTCAAGAGGTAACAGGGTTTAGTGAGAAGGGAGAGTCTGTGGCACAGAGAAGTCCAGAGTCAAAAGCTGAGACAGAAGCAGAAGAGGAGAAAGGCCAAGAGGTCCTTCTATGGCCTATTCATGATGATTTGCTCTCAGGGCAGTTATACACAATCCTGTTTTCAACGCGGTTTGCATCTGCATGGGATGGCCACACTACTCTACTCCGAACTTAAAAATGGAAAGTGTAATGCTGGTGGTCAACAAAAGAGGTTTAAAGACTGTCTCAAGGCAAATCTTTAAAAATGTAGCATAAACACCAACAATTGGGAAACATTTACCTGCGAGCGCTCCAATTGGAGAACAGCCTTTACTAAAGGTGTCATGGATTTTGAAGGCACTCAAACTCAGGACGCAAGGGAGAAATGTGCTAAGAGGATGGCACCCTTGGCAAATCTACACCGTGATCAACTCCCGCCCGGAAACCTATGTCCCCACTGTGGTTAGACGTGTGGATCCAGAATTGGCCTCCACAGTCACCTACGGACTCACTGTTAAAACTGTGTTTATGGAAGACAATCTTACTCGGCTACGAGTGATCGCCAAAGAAGAAGATGACTTCACTTCCTGTCAGTGCATATCCCATAATAATTTCCTGCTGAAATTCTTTTTATGCCACATATGTTCTGTTTTATTTCTTCCCTACCTTTGTTGTGCTATTTGCTTCTCTGGGCAGCAATAGTGCTGGGGAAGCATTGCAAAACAGCTGATAGAATAAACCCATTTGCAGTTCTGAGCCATTTAAGGGTTTTAGAGGTTTTTTTAAAAAAGCATTTTGACTTAGTTCCAGAAACAAATTATCAACCACTGCAGGATTGGTTTTCTATGCTCATACCCCCTTGCCCTGGTGAGCAACCTGACTGCTGAATTCCGTACGGGCTGAAGTTTTCAATCCTTCTTCAGAGGCAGCCTTACATATAATGCATTGCAGCAATCTAACCTAGGGGATACCAGAGCATAGATAACAGAATTTAGGCTATCCCTGCCCAGAATTAGTAATTCACCTGGCTATATAGAGCCATTAAATAGCTCTTGTACAAAAAGAAACATGTCATTTGAACCCATGAGAACACTTAGTGATTTTACAGCTGCTTCAAGAGCTAACTGCTCTTGGATTAAGTTGGAAATTAGGTTGTTTGAATGACAAACCTTGCTTTGTTTTTGCAGGGACAAAAATGTGAATCAAAATATTTTGGTCTTCCATGGGGCAGACTGGATTCCTTTTTTGGTTTTCAGTTACTTCTGGAAACTTATTTACTTTATTATAACCTATAGCTAGAACTCATGAAGGATTATGGTTATGATGAAAGTCATATAGTTTTAGTTCTTGGAAAAAAGTACTCTCGAGAAGAGACACTGTTTTGCTGCTGGTCAGTTGGGCTTCACATGAGGAGAGAACAGGAAATGAGTGTGCAGGCACTGGGGATGGGGATGAGGGGGACAGACCTCTCAGTTTCTCATCTTTCTAATTTTAAGCTCAGTCCTCCACATTCTTATGTTACTTTCACCAGTATATGCATTCATACACACTTTGGCATATACTTTTGTGAATACATTTCCTGAATGCACATGTGAATATGGTGCAAGAAAAGTGGTCTCCTCCCCAGATGGGAAGTTTAAGCTGAGCAAATAGTAGCATGGAAACCGACTATGGGGACATCACTATGGTCTACACCAGGAATAAGCAGACTTACCTGTAAGAAGCTCGGTGAGTTTTCCTGTTGCCTGCAAAAGGTGGTTTATATTGAAATGTCCCCCTTGCTGCAGCCAAGCTAAAGTGACCACACTTCTTCCCCAAGAGTCTCCCCAAGTCAGGATAACTCAATAAGCTCCCTATAGAAACAATTAGAATGGTTGCTTCTTCTTGATGATTTGATATGGGAATAAGGACGCAAAACTATTTTCTCTCTCTCCTGCTCACTAGAGAATTTATACCAAAAGGGATGAAAACACCACAAACATAACAAACAACTTGGTTTGTGAGTTCTACATGTTGGGTTGCCATATTTCAAAAAGTGAAAATCTGGGCACTTTTACAGATGGCCGAATCCCGGCTATGTCTGGAAAATTCTGGACATATAGCAGCCCTATATTTCCTCCTCTTCCCTCTTTCTTCTCTTTGTCTAGTACAGAGGTCACCAACCCTGGTGGAGGATAGTCTGACTTCCTTAGGGCCTGGGACCTCTTAAACTATGGTTATTCATGGACCTTAAGGTCCTCCGTGGGGCATACCAGGAGAGGCAGTCCCGTAGGTACGAGGGTCCTAGGCCACAAAGGGCTTTAAAGGTCAAAACCAGCACCTTGAACCTGACCCTATACTCCACCGGGAGCCAGTGCAACTGGTAAAGCACTGGGTGAATATGCTCCCATGGCAGATACCCTGTGAGGAGCCTCGCTGCAGCATTCTGCACCCGCTGGAGTTTCTGGGACAGTTTCAAGGGCAGCCCCACATAGAACGAATTACAGTAGTCAAGCCTGGAGGTGACCGTCGCATGGATTTATAAAAGTAAAGATGGGGGAGCTTGCCAAATCTGATCTAGAATAAATTTGGGGTGTGATGGGGGTTAAGAAGCCTTGGGAATTATCTGAACCAATTCTTTTATTTTTAATTTTTTTAAATTAATTTTTCAAAAGCATACCTTAAATGCAAATACCACGTGAATAGTAGTGTAGTGTCAGGTTTGGGAAATTCTCTCCTCCCCCAGTAGCATTAAGAATCAAGGAAGAAACAAGAAAGTTCGTATGTATGGTTTTATTCCGTCATTGTTTGCAGGACAAAGAATCCAGTTCTTAACTTCTTAGTGATGTTGCTCACTCCTCCCCTTCCTGGCCAAGCAACAGTACTTGGCCCTTTGCTCTTGAATTCTAATTGAAAGTCGAGTCCGTGGGGATGGTGCCACTTCTATGCTCTCCAAGGACGTCTCTGTTGGCCGTTCTCCCCATCCCCCTCCTTCTCTTAACACCTCATAACTTGGCAACTCTGAGTTGTGCTGTAATTCATTTCTGTCTCTCTCTTCTCTTGAAACTACTGGAGGGGGGGCAAGCAGAGGAGAAGGAGGGGGAGATCCCTAGCCCTCCTCTTCAGTCCAGCCCCTGACATGTAGGTGGGATGCTTAAGCATTTATCCACTGGCCATCTTTTCTAGTGCTTCCCCTTGTCCACTACTTTCTTACTCACGAGAGACTAGTCTCTAATCCAGAGGTGGAGAACCTGTGATTTGCCAAGATTTTGCTGGACTACAACCCCCTTCATCCCTGAGCATTGGCCATGCTGGTGGGACTGATGAGAGTTGGAGGCCATAAACATCTGAAGTGCCACCAATTCACCATCCTTGATAAAATCTGTATTATGTGGGAAGCTGAGCATCGTCACTGACATTCATTTGGGTGCTATGAATCTTCCAAGGAGTTTCTTGAAGGCGGCCTTCACATCTTTGTTGCGCAAGCTGTAAATGAAGGGGTTGACCAGGGGGTTGAGCACAGTGTAGAAAAGAGCATTTGCCTTGTCCCCATCTGGAGTGTGCTGCGAGCTTGGTCGGGAATACATGAAGAGGATGGAGCCATAGTAGAGGGAGACAGAGAGTAGGTGGGCGGAGCAAGTGGAGAAGGCCTTGCGTCGCCCTGCAGCTGAGCGGATGCGTATGATGGCTGTCACAATGCCTGTGTAGCAGCCCAGGATGAGGGCAGTGCTTGGCAGCACAGTGCAAACAATGACTGTGGCCAAGATGAGTTCATAGATCCGGGTATCCTTACAGGCCATTTTCACGAGTGGCTGCACATCACAAAAGTAGTGGTTGATAATGTTGCTCCCACAAAAGCCTAGCTGGAAAGTGTTACCTGCATGCACAATGCCAACAGCGAAGCCAGCTGCATAAGACCCAACAATCAGCTGGGTGCAGAGTTTCTTGGTCATGGCACTGGAATAGTGGAGTGGCTTGCAGATGGCCACATAGCGGTCATAGGCCATGGTAGCTAGCAGGAAACATTCACTGTGTCCAAAGCTAGCTGAGAAGAAGAACTGAGCTGCACAGCTTGCGTTGGATATGATATTGTTCTCAGACACACAGTCGTACAGGATCCGGGGAGTGTAGACAGAGGAGTACCAGACATCCAGGAAAGAAAGGCTGCCCACAAAGAAATACATGGGTGTGTGCAAGCGGGAATCTAGGTAGATCAGTGTGATGAGACCCAGGTTTCCAGTCAATGTGAGAGTGTAAGAGACCAGGAACAGCACAAAGAAGAGGATCCTCAGGAGTGGATCTGTCGTGAAACCCATCAAGATGAAGTTGGTAAGATGTGTGCGGTTGCCTTCTGTTTCCATCATCAGCATAGATCTCACCAGTTGATGTAGGGAAGAGGAAGAGGAATGCTGTCATTCCCCTCAGTGGTAGTATATAGAGCACACCTGTGATTTTAAGGGATGGATTTATTAAAACGACATACAAAATGTAATATGTTATTTCCTCCCTTGTTTTACAATAGCAAAAGAAGATAGAATTTTCTTTTTCCATCTGGCCATGTGAAACTCAGCGCAAATCAAGCACTGCTAAAGTTATCCTGTAAAAGATTGGTAGGCACTTTCTGCCTCAAATATTGTGGGACCAGAAGCTTTGGTGGTGGGATACAGAGAATAGCTGGGGGAAATGAGGTGAATTGAGAGGACATTTTGCTGAGGCAATGAATCTGAGGAGTGATTTTGGTTTCTGGCTATGTCACAATTTAATGGCGGTAGCTCTCCACTGTCCTCTGGGGTGGTGAGGAGCTTCAGGGAGGGGAAAGCCAGGATTTATGAGGTAAAATTCCTGGCAATGTTCCCCAGTGGGGTCTGGGGAGCTCACTGTATCCTGCTGTGCCACTTAAGCCCGTGTCTGCCAACCTGAAAGGCAGAATGGATGAGACCTGGGAGTGTGTCCCTGCCATGGACGAGCCTCCATCTCTGGCCTGATTTGTGATCGGTTTCTCATTAATTTGGAACATTGGTGTTAATCATGAGGCACTCCTGAAACAAAATATGCTAATGGGTTGCAATCAATCAGCTGCCAAGATGATTGGGTTTGACTTTTTGAAGGTATTTGAATGTTTTTTTCTGAAGCTTGAAAATCCTCACAACAGCCGGGAAGGAAGGGGGAGGACAAGGTGCTTTGTGCTTTTATATAGTTTTCAAATGGTTTCCCCCCCCCCCTTGTCCTCTCCTGCAAAAAGAAAGAGATGTTGGCTATGTTACTTTGTTTCTACCGAGGAAAAGAGGGGGGATGCTTTTGATTTATGCTCAATAAGGAATTTAACAAGGTTTTATTAAGCCCTCCCCACTTGACTGAGGTTGAATGGACTTTATTTAAAATTATCTTTGGACTGGACCAGGATTGTGAGGGAACAATGCTGATTTAGAAGAATGAACGGCTGCTACATAGATCTGGCAAGAGGCTATATTTGAGATTTTTTTTAAATCTTTAGCTGTGTGCCAAGGAAGAACTCCAGGGTGGAATTTTAATGGCAGAGATTGGACATGTACTCTGTGAGTTATTTATAGTCACAGCCTGTATGCAAGATGGAATGTGACATTGAAAACACTGCAAAGGACTGAAGAAAGGAAGATAGTAATTAACCCTCCCAGCACACCAGGTCTGAGACAATAAAGTTTATGAAGGAGTACACACCTTAAATGGATTTTATATTCATAAGAAGTAACAGAGACTACCAAGGCCTATTAAACGGAATGGGACAGGTCTTTAAGAAGAAGTGGTACAAAAGAAGGAAAGCTATCCAAGGCCTCTTTTTCAGATGACAGAAAAGTTTAGTTGATATATGAAGAGAAAAACACCCACTGGATAGACAATTCATTTTTTTTGGTCCATGAATAATTTAGCAAGCTGAATTGACTCTGTGTGGACCTCTAGAGATTTGTACACTAAGGTAAAGTAGGTAGAAATTCTACCCAGGACACTTTCAGAGCCCAACTTAATTATGGAATTAAGAACTGGACAAAATTTCCAATTGAGATGGAGAACTTATTAAATGATCAAGAAATGTTAGAAAGGGGTGGGGGAATATTAAAAGATTATTTTGAAATCAATTTGAACCAAGAGACAAATTTGAAAGTGGTATGGAATGCGAACAAAGCAGTGGTGTGGGTTTTTTTAAAATCTTGCAAAGTGCATACCCAAAAAAAGAAAAGAGTTGACAAAGCAAGAAATTCTACAAGAAAGAAAACGGAAAGAAAAAGAATTAATCTAGTCCCCTAGAAATGAGATTGTTAAACAGGGTATTAAATTATTGCAAACACAGTTTTCAATGATAATAAATCAAGAAATAGAGTGGAAAATTAAATATTTAAAACAGAAACAATTTGAGCAGGCTAATAAACCAGGGAAATTATTAGCATGGCAAATAAAAAAGGGGCAAGAGAAAACCTGTATAAATAAAATTAACATAGGAGGTAGAGTTGTGGAAAGTCCTAAAGAAATAAGAGATCAATTTCTGAGTTTCAGCTGGTGACAGCAGTCACGAAATTAAAAGATGCCTGCTTCTTGGGAGAAAAGCAATGACAAACCTAGACAGCATCTTAAAAAGCAGAGACATCACCTTGCCAACAAAGGTCCATATAGTTAAAGCTATGGTTTTCCCAGTAGTGATGTATGGAAGTGAGAGCTGGACCATAAAGAAGGCTGACCACCGAAAAATTGATGCTTTTGAATTATGGTGCTGGAGGAGACTCTTGAGAGTCCCATGGACTGCAAGAAGATTAAACCTATCCATTCTTAAGGAAATCAGCCCTGAGTGCTCACTGGAAGGACAGATCCTGAAGCTGAGGCTCCAATACTTTGGCCACCTCATGAGAAGAGAAGACTCCCTGGAAAAGACCCTGATGTTGGGAAAGATGGAGGTCACAAGGAGAAGGGGACGACAGAGGACAAGATAGTTGGACAGTGTTCTCGAAGCTACCAACATGAGTCTGACCAAACTGTGGGAGGCAGTGGAAGACAGGAATGCCTGGCGTGCTCTGGTCCATAGGGTCACGAAGAGTCGGACATGACTAAATGACTAAACAACAACAAATATTGAGGGAAATGGGGCAATTTAGATAAAATGCAAAAATACCTAGAGGAAAGTGGAATACTCAAAATACCAATAGCTAAAATGACAATTTTAAATGCACCGGTGAAAACAAAGGAATTACAGCAAGCAATTTTACAGGAAAAACTTTCAAAAGCACCAGGACCTGATGGTCTTTCAGAAATATATTATAAAAAGTTGCAGGATCACTTAATACAACCATTAAAGAATATTATGAATATGATTTTAAATACAGGCGAGCTGCCTGACTCCTGGAAGAATGCTTATATATCTTTGATTTATAAACAAGATAGGGATCCTGAGCAGCTAAAAGATTATCAACCGATAACTTTGTTGAATAATGATTATAAAGTTTTTGCAAATATATTAGCAAATAGGTTGAGATTGGTATTGAAAGAGGTAATTCATTATGATCAGGCTGGATTTTTGCCAAAAAGACAAATGAAAGATAATATTAAAAATGTAATTGACATAATAGAATATTTACAAGTGAGAAATGAAAAACTAGCGGTTTTAATGTTTTTAGATGCCGAGAAAGCATTTGATAATGTCTCCTGGTATTTTATGTTTAAAGTTTTAGAATATATGAGTTGTGGAGACACTTTTATAAAAGGAGTAAAAGCAATATATATTGACCAGTAAGCTAAGTTGATAATAAATAATGTCCTGACTGAGAACTGTAAAATAACTAAAGGAACAAGACAAGGTTGCCCGTTGTCACCTTTGTTGTTTATAATAGTTTTAGAAGTATTGGCACAAAGAATAAGATGTAATCAAGATATTAAAAGCATAAGAGTGGGACAGAGACAGTATAAAATAAAAGCATTTGTAGACGTGGCAATACTTGTAGAAGAACCAATAGAATCAATCCCGAAAGTATTACAAAAGAGTGTTGTTGTTTTTAGAGGTAATATTAATTAAGATAAAACCAAACTCTTGGTTAAAAATATGAATGATGAGAGTAAAAACAAATTACAAGACATATCTGGCTTAAAGATTGAAAGAAAGGTTAAGTATTTAGGTGTATGGGTAACCGTAATTAATATAAAATTGTATAAAGATAATTATTTTAAAACTTGGGAAGATATTAAAAGAAATTTGCAAATTTGGAATAGAACGAATCTTTCACTATTAGGTAGAGTGTCGACTATAAAGATAAATGTATTACCAAGCATGTTATTTCTGTTTCAATCAATTCCTGTGATTGGCAAGACAGATTGTTTCAATGTGTGGCAAAAATATATTTCTAAATATATTTGGCAAGGGAAAAAAACAAGAATAAAATATAAAATATGATAGATGCAAAAGAAAGAAGAGGTTTTACCCTGCCGGATATGAGACTATACTATGAAGCATCTTGTCTTTGTTGGTTGAAGGAATGGATGACATTCGAGAATTCACATATTCTAAATTTAGAAGGTCATGGCAATATTTTGGTTGGCATGCTTATTTGTGGTATGAAAAGGGGAAAGTACATAAAGGATTTACAAATCGTATAATTGGGGAAAAAATTGTATAGTGTGTGGGATAAATATAAGAATTTATTAGAGGCAAAAACACCACTGACTCTCACCGTTGGAAGCTATAGCGGTAAAGAAAAAGAATATGATAGAAGGATGGACAACTTATAGAAATTTATTAAAACAAGAGGGAGGAGAGTGCAAATTAAAAGAATTTAAGGAATTATCAGGAGAATTAACAACATGGATACAATATCACCATTTGAATGAAGTATTTAAGAAAGATAGGATATGAGGGCTTGGGGAACAAATATCACAACTGGAGAGAGACCTGTTGGAATGTAATGTAAAAGTGCTGTCTAAAATGTATAAAATATTGGAATGGGAGACAAAGGTAAAATCCTAAGTTGGGCAATGAATATTGGCCATAATATAGAGATGGAAGCATGGGAACGATTGGGGAATATGGATATAAAATTTACAGCATGTTATGGTCTAAGAGAAAATTATATGAAAATGATATATCAATGGTATCTAACACCGAGAAAAATTGGCAAAAATGTATAAATCTAAATCAAATAAGTGTTGGAAATGTAAAGAGAAAGAAGGTTATTTTTATCATATGTGGTGGTCTTTTAGTAAGGTTAAAGCTTACTGGGAAATGATATATAATGAAATGAAAAGGATATTTAAAACAACCTTTGTAAAACAACAACAACAACGACAACCCAGAAGCTTTTCTTTTGGGAATTATAGGGCCAGAACTACCTAAACTGCATAGAAACTTATTCATATATGCTACTACAGTGGCAAGAATATTACTTGCCCCAAAATAGCAAGAAGCAGAAGTCCCAGCAAAGAAAAATGGTTCCAAATCTTATGGAATATGCAGAAATGGCGAAACTTATTGGAAGAATAAGAAATCAAGATGTAACAATTTTTAAAAAATAAAAGAATGGAAATGGTTTATTGAATATTTTCAGATAAATTATAAACAGATAAAAACATTGGCAGGATTTTTGTAATAACCTGCAGCTTTATAAGAGTATATATTTGAAGATGATGAATAAATGAGCAGATTAAGTTAATTCGGATATGCGGAAGATATTAAAAAACAAATATAAGAAAATGCAGAAAGAGGGGGAAAGAAGTCAAGTTTTGAAATGTCAAAATGACTGTAAAATCAATGAAAAGTAGAAAATTAGTGAAATGTATAAACTTGAAAAGTATAAATAAATAAACAAAATACAAACACACACACACTACTGTATATAGACCCATTAAACAGCTCTTGTACAAAAAGAAACATGTCATTTGAACCCGTGAGAGCACTTAGTGATTTTACAGCGGCTTCAAGAGCTAAGTGCATTGGATTAAGTTGGAAATAAGGTTGTTTGAATGACAAAACTTGCTTTTAAAATATGAAAATATGACAAGATAATTAAATTCTATCCGATGGCCTTTTCTAAACCTCAACCTGCGTAGCTCTTGATAGTTTCTACAGGGGAACTATCCTAGACTTTGTATGTGGCAAAGATATTTCTGTTCTTCATGTTATCACTAATTGTGGTATTCTCTTTATTTAAGGATTTGCAGCTCTGTATATAAGAATCAAATACTTAAGATCATTTGCTGTTTAGAAAGGAGATCTAGTCTGACCAACAGCAACAAAAAACCCCAGCAAATTCTTGCAGCTTTGTTTTTGCAGGGACAAATATATGAATCAAAATATTTTGGTCTTCCATGGGGCAGATTGGATTCCTTTTTTGGGTTTCAGTTACTTCTGTAAACTTATTTACTTTATTATAACCTATAGCCAGAACTCATGAAGGATTATGGTTATGATGAAAGTCATATAGTTTTAGTTCTTGGAAAAAAGTACTCTTGAGAAGAGACAATGTTTTGCTGCTGATCAGTTGGGCTGATAAGGAGAAAAGGAAATGAGTGTGCAGGCACTGGGGATGGGGGGAGGTGGACAGACCTCTCTGTTTCTCATCTTTCTAATTTTAAGCTCAGTCCTCCACTTTCTTATGTTACTTTCACCAGTATATGGATTCATGCACACTTTGGCATATGTTTTATGTATACATTTCCTGAATGCACATGGGAATGTGGTGCAAGAAAAGTGGTCTCCTCCCCAGATGGGAAGTTTAAGCTGAGCAAAGAGTAGCATGGAAACCAACTATGGGTACATCACTATGGTCTACACCAGGAATAAGCAGACTTACCTGTATGAAGCTCGGTGTGTTTTCCTGTTGCCTGCTAAAGGTGGTTTATATTGAAATGCCCCCCTTGCTCCAGCCAAGCTAAAGTGACCACTATTCTTCCCCAAGAGTCTTCCCAAGTCAGGATAACTCAATAAGCTCCCTATAGAAACAATTAGAATGGTTGCTTCTTCTTGATGATTTGATATGGGAATAAGGACGCAAAACTATTTTCTCACTCTCTTGCTCACTAGAGAATTTATACCAAATGGGAAGGAAACACCACAAACATAACAAACAACTTGGTTTGTGCGTTCTCCATGTAGGGTTGCAATTTTTCAAAAAGTGAAAATACGGGCACTTTTACAGACGGCCGAATCCCGGCTATATCTGAGAAATTCCAGATGTATAGCATCCCTATATTTCCTCCTCTTCCCTCTTCCTTCTCTTTGTCTAGTACAGAGGTCACCAACGTGGCACCCAGAGATGCACATGCACCCACAGAGGCCATCCCAGGTGCCCACAGGGGCCTCTCCCCTCTTAGAAAGCAGACTTGAAAGGATTCTATTGCAGCCAATATAACTGGTTGTGTTGTGTGCTTGTTACGCGTGTGGGACAGTTCCCCCAATTTGCAAATGTGTCCACAGGCCCCAAAAGTCTGGACTGCTCTGGCCTGGTAGACAGTCTTTTGCAGGGAAGGGTTTGCTTTTATGCCCTGCTTTGATCTTTTTAGGTAATATTTTTCTTTTAAAGGTATTATATTGTCCACAGCTTAGATATTTTTAAAATATTAAATGTTTTGTGACTGCTATGAAATAAATAAAATATACAGGGAGGGAAGAACTGTTTCTCTGTTTAATCACAACCGATCCAATAGCTTTGCTTCTGTGAATTTTGAAAAACTAGTTTTAGAACAGGAAGCTTAAAGGTGAGAGTAAGTGAATGGAACTTAGGGTTGCCATATGTCTTCTTTTTTCCAGACACGTCCTCAATTCAGGATTAAAATTTCTGTCCGGGCAGATTTTTTTAATTTGGCAAAATGACTGGGGGGTTTTGTTTACAGTAACCCAAGAAAAGTTTTCTAGTGCATGATTAGACTCAGATCTAAGGCACCTGGCTAAGTTAGTCTGCAGCAGAGAATTGCAACAGAGCAGCATCTTAAACTAGCTACATACTGTATAAATTCCTTCTCTTGTCACTGAACTAAAAGGATGCTGGCTCAGCTGCAACATCTTGGAGAAGGCGTCTGGGAGGGCAAGAGTTAAGGAGAGTCCATATGTACATGTTAAACAGTATAATACATTGTTCTTTGCACTCTCATGTTCACAAAGATGTGAACATGAGCCCAAATACTTTCATTTGGCAAATGAGGGAGAAATATGTATTATTATTATTATTTTGTTGTTTAAAGTTAAGAACATTGTAGGGGTATTTAAAATGAGAGTTGTCATAGTGATCTGTAGTTATAAGTAGAAATCAACTAACATGTCCTCCTTTTTGCTCTTCAAAATATGGCAACCCTATGAAATATATATTGTTCTTAAGGGGGCAGCATACACTTAATTCACCACCCACTACCGGTAAATATACCACAGGATCTGATTTAAGGACTTCTGTATCATGCACCTTAAAAAAGGTAAAAGTAAAGGATGCCTGACAGTTAAGTCCAGTCGCAGGCGACTCTGGGGTTGCGCTGCTCAACTCGCTTTGCAGGCCAAGGGAGCCGGCGTTTGTCCGCAGACAGTTTTTCTGGGTCATGTGGCTAGCATGACAAAGCCGCTTCTGGTGCAATGGAACACCAAAACCAGAGCAGTGCACGGAAACGCTGTTTACCTTCCCGCTGGAGCTGTACCTATTTATCTACCTGCACTTTTTGCCGTGCTTTCGAACTGCTAGGTTGGCAGGAGCTGGGAACGAGCAACAGGAGCTCACCCTGTTGGACCTTAACTTTGGGCAAATCTGTTCTACCAGCTTAAAGTGATGTAATGATTATTCCCTCTTCCTAGGAGACCATGGGAATTGTAGCTCTAGCGCACGGGCAATCAGCATCCCTAACAGAAAATTTTCAGTACCTCACCAAACCACACTTGCCAATTTCACAAAATCTGTGCTAGAATAAATCTGGGGTGTGATGGGGGTTAAGAAACCTTGTGGGAAATAACCTGAACAAATTATTATTATTATTATTTTTGAAAAAAACATTTTATTAATTTTTCAAAAATATACATTAAATGCAAATACCAAGTGAATAGTAGCGTAGGTGGGGTGCTTAACCTTTTATCCACTGGCCATCTTTTCTAGTGCTTCCCCTTGTCCACTACTTTCTTACTCACGAGAGACTGGTCTCTAATCCAGAGGTGGAGAACCTGTGATTTGCCAAGATTTTGCTGGACTACAACCCCCTTCATCCCTGAGCATTGGCCATGCTGGTGGGACTGATGAGAGTTGGAGGCCATCAACATATGAAGTGCCACCAATTCACCATCCTTGATAAAATCTGTATTATGTGGGGAGCTGAGCAACGTCACTGACATTCATTTGGGTGCTATGAATCTTCCAAGGAGTTTCTTGAAGGCGGCCTTCACATCTTTGTTGCGCAAGCTGTAAATGAAGGGGTTGACCAGGGGGTTGAGCACAGTGTAGAAAAGAGCATTTGCCTTGTCCCCATTTGGAGTGTGCTGCGAGCTTGGTCGGGAATACATAAAGAGGATGGAGCCATAGTAGAGGGAGACAGAGAGTAGGTGGGCGGAGCAAGTGGAGAAGGCCTTGCGTCGCCCTGCAGCTGAGCGGATGCGTATGATGGCTGTCACAATGCCTGTGTAGCAGCCCAGGATGAGGGCAGTGCTTGGCAGCACATTGAAACCAATGACTGCAGCCAAGATGAGTTCATAGACCCGGATATCTTCACAGGCCATCTTCACGAGTGGCTCCGCATCACAAAAGTAGTGGTTGATAATGTTGCTCCCACAAAAGCCTAGCCGGAAAGTGTTACCTGTATGTACAATAGCATTAGCAAAGCCAGCTACATAAGACCCAATGACCAACTGGGTGCAGAGCTTCTTAGGCATAGCAGTGTTATAGAGAAGTGGTTTGCAAATGGCCACATAGCGGTCGTAGGCCATGGCAGCTAGCAGGAAACATTCACTGGAGGCCAAGCCAGCTGAGAAGAAGAACTGAGCTGCACAGCCTGCCAGACTCATGACCTTGTTCTCAGACACACAGTCGTACAGGATCCGGGGAGTGTAGACAGAGGAGTACCAGATATCTAGGAAGGAAAGGTTGCCCACAAAGAAATACATGGGGGTGTGCAAGCGGGAATCTCGGTAGATCAGTGTGATGAGACCCAGGTTTCCAGTCAATGTGAGAGTGTAAGAGACCAGGAACAGCACGAAGAAGAGAATGCTCAGGAGTGGATCTGTTGTGAAACCCATCAAGATGACGTTGGTAAGATGCGTGTGGTTTCCTGCGGTTTCCTTCATCACCATAGATCTCACCTGTTGATTCAGAGAAGAGGAAGAGGAATGTTGCTGTTCCCTTCAATGGTATTATACAGACTACACCTGTCATTTGGAGGGATGTTTTGAAAACATCGATTTGGCATTATTTTGTCCATCAACCCAACTGTTTTTGCATTTGTTTTTGAAGTGTGTTATAATATTCATGCTGCACTGCTTTTCACAGAGGTGTCATGTGTTCGGTGTACAGTACAGACTCCTGCTCCCCGCCCCTGAATGACTTCACCCTTTCTTCAGTAGAGGGAAGGAGCAAAGATCCCTTTCGGTCTTGTCCCCTTTGTTTTGTTTTAAAAGGTGGGAGTGAGTGAGCGGGGGCCCCTCATGCAGCAGCTTGCCTTTTTGTTATGAAGCACAAGGGAGAGAAGTTAAAGCTGTAATTCTGTACACTAGGTGTGAGGAAACCTTCATCCTCCAGATGTTGCTGACCCACTACTCTCACCTTCCTTGGCCCTAGGCCATGGTGGCTGGTACTGAACCTTACCTATGAGTAAGTGACATTGAACTGAATGGGGCTGACTTCAGACCAGACTCAACCAGGCATGCATTGGCTTTTACTTGAAAGGACATGGCATAGCACCCAAACAGTGCTTTTTCAGAAGCAAGACTGGCCAGAATTGAATGGGAGTGTGGGACCAACACCCTACTAAGTGTGCTTAGAAAGGATTATATCTTAAATGTTCCAGTCCTAATTAAAATATTTATGAATGGCCAGTAAGAGTTAGGATTTATTAAATCTACATGCAAATGGTAATATGTTATTCCCCCCCTTGTGTGTGGGAAAAAAGAATCTGGCAATGTGAAAATCAATTCACATTATTTGGGAAAAGGTTATTTGCAGCAATTTGGTCTCCTGTACACTTATATCAGCATCTCACAGTCTATGGTTGGGGTGGGAATATGTGAGTTATCCCATAGATTCTGATTGTCAATTAATGCCATTGCTTAAATGAACTGAGAAAAGGAAAATAATGGCTAGTTCGATAAAGGAGCTAGACCAAGAATTCATTTACAATTTTGACATTGTTCTCATGGATCCAGTAAGGATTAGAGATAGACCTCTCACTGCAAAAGTACCCATTTAGTTTGGTAGCAGCTGAGTATGCTTTTATGAGCTGCAGAGCCACAAGCCAATCAGACTTAGAGGCTATTCTTTCTTGCCCAAAGGATAGTGCCCAGTTAGATCCTGCTTGTGCAACCAACAGGACACAGCAATATACACGCTGACTAATGAATTTATTTCATTTATATATGTATTTGATTTTTACGTCCACACATAAAACATTGACACTGGTATGTCTCAAATATGCATTGTTAGAAGCAGTGCTGTGAAACGTCATTTTAATTAGGAAGAAGCAAAGAGTCACGTCAGTTGTGCAAATGCACTAGTGCTGGAACAGCCAATGGGATACCCTCCAGTTCCCATTTGCCCAGCCAGCATTGCCAGTGATGGGACATGTAGTGCAGCAACAGCTGGCGGGCACCACATAGACTGCACTGCACTCCAGGAAGGACACAAAGCCCTGTATTGTACTGAAGATCAGTCTCTGAAAAAGCAATTTGAATCAATAATTGACCTGACTGTATAGAGCGATTAAACAGCTCTTGTGCATGAACAAACACACCATTTCTTAAAACAAAAGCACTGTGTGATTTTACAGCTGCTTCTAAGAACTAACTGCACTGGATTAAGTTGAAGATAAGCTTGTTTGAATGAAAAACCTTGCTTCTTAAATATGATAATATCATAAAATTCAATCTGATGCTTTCCCTAAAGCTCAACTTACATAGTTCTTGATGGTATCTACAGGGGAACTATCCTAGACTTCGTATGTGGCAAATATATTTCTGGTCTTTGTGTTATCACTAATTGTGGTATTCTCTTCATCTAAGGATTTGTAGCTCTGTATATAAGAATCAAATACTTAAGATCATTTGCTGCTTGGAAAGGAGATCTAGTCCGACCAAGAGCAATAAAACCCCAGCAAGTTGTTGCAGAAAGGCAGCTTTGTTTTTTGCAGGGACAGAAATGTGAATCAAAATGTTTTGGTCTTCAACAGGGCAGACAGGAATCCTTTATGGTTTTCAGTTGTTTCTGTAAACTTATTTACTAAATTATAACCTATGGCCAGAACTCATAAAAAAAAATATGGTGAAAGTCATTGGTGCTGAGATATATATTATCATGGGCACAACACCACAGTCTACACTCAGAGTGAGCAGACTTACCTGTATGAAGCACCATTTGTTCTCCTGCTAGGTCCATTTGGATAGGCTTAGAAAGGTGGCTTATATGAATAGTTCCCCACCCCTATTCCAGGAACAATTAGAACTATTCTTTCTTCTTGCTAATTTGCTATGGGAATAAGGAGGCAAAACCATTTTCTCTCTCTTGCTCACTAGACTATTTCACATTAAAGAGAACGAGAACACTACCCCTACAGTACTCGGATTGTGAGTTCTCCATGTAAACAATCACTAACAGCTGCAGTCGTTCTGTCATGGGGCATCACAATGCTCAGTTGGGTATAATGTTTGTTTTGAACCCTTTTTCTGATGATATCTGCCCTGGCGGGCACCTTTTTAATTTTTTTCCTCCAGGAGTCCAATTGCAGGACCAAGAAGCCAGAGAGCTATGTGCTTGAGAACTCTGGGGGGTGGCATGCAACCAACTCCTCTCCATTTTGTGCATTTGAAACTCTGCTTGCCATGCTCTGTGCTTTGTGCTAAAGCACAGTGGCTTGGTTTACTGATTGTGGTTTTCACTTTCTGCTGTGGTGTTCCATTCCTCTTGCACTGTTCCAACCGCCCTGACAAATGCGATTTATGTAGTTGTTGAGTTCACTTGCTTCCAGCTTTCAGCTTCCTGTTCCAAAAATAGTGTTTCGAAATTCACAGAAGCAAAACTATTAAACAGCGAAACAGGTTTTTCTCTCTTTGTAAAGTTTTTATTGTAAAGTTTGATGACACAACCTTGATGGCAGAAAGTGAGGAGGAATTAAAGAACCTTTTAATGAGGGTGAAAGAGGAGAGCGCAAAATATGGTCTGAAGCTCAACATCAAAAAAACTAAGATCATGGCCACTGGTCCCATCACCTCCTGGCAAATAGAAGGGGAAGAAATGGAGGCAGTGAGAGATTTCACTTTCTTGGGTTCCATGATCACTGCAGATGGTGACAGCAGTCATGAAATTAGAAGACGCCTGCTTCTTGGGAGAAAAGCAATGACAAACCTAGACAGCATCTTAAAAAGCAAAGACATCACTTTGCCAACAAAGGTCCGTATAGTTAAAGCTATGGTTTTCCCAGTAGTAATGTACGGAAGTGAGAGCTGGACCATAAAGAAGGCTGATCGCCGAAGAATTGATGCTTTTGAATTATGGTGCTGGAGGAGACTCTTGAGAGTCCCATGGACTGCAAGAAGATCAAACCTATCCATTCTTAAAGAAATCAGCCCTGAGTGCTCATTAGAAGGACAGATCCTGAAGTTGAGGCTCCAGTACTTTGGCCACCTCATGAGAAGAGAAGACTCCCTAGAAAAGACCCTGATGTTGGGAAAGATTGAGGGCACAAGGAGAAGGGGACGACAGAGAATGAGATGGTTGGACAGTGTTCTCGAAGCTACTAACATGAGTTTGGCCAAACTGCGAGAGGTAGTGAAGGATAGGCGTGCCTGGCGTGCTCTGGTCCATGGGGTCACAAAGAGTCAGACACGACTGAACGACTGAACAACAACAAAGTTTTTATTTCAAAGCACCACCTGTTTGAAAGCAGCAGGACCATCCCTGCATGCAGTGAAGCACTAACCATGTTCTGGACCCTACTAGATCCCCACTGCTAGATTTCAGAAGTCAGGAAAGACAGGATTTAAGAGGACATCTGACTGTTTCAGCTAAAACTGATCCCACATCACAGCATTGCTTCTTGCACTGGGTACTTCTACCAGAGCTGCAACAACTGCATCAAGATCACTCCAAAGTCAAGCAACTTTATCCTCAAAATGTAACTAATCCTCCCACTATATCTAAAGGCTTGGTATCTGTAATATACAAGGTGTTAAACTGAGTTTAGTAATCTCACAGCTGCAAAAATCCCATGGGAAGCAGATGTCCCTGTGGAACATCCTAATGCCAAATGGAATGCACTCTGGTGTTTGCCCAGCTAAGACTGTCATCATTAAAATTATTACATAGATGCCCAATCCTATCCCCCATGTTATTTAACATCTACATGAAACTGCTGGATGGGGTTATCCGGAGGTTTGGAGTATGTTGTCAGCAGTATGCTGATAACACTCAGCTCTATTTCTCCTTTACATCTTCAGGTGAGGCAGCGGAAGTGCTGGACCAGTGTCTTGCCTTGATAATGGACTGGATGAGAGCCAACAAACTGAAACTCCATCCAGATAAGACTAAGGGATTGTTAGTGGGTGGTTCCCTAGATAGGATGGGTGGCAGATTGCCTGCTCTTGATGGGGTTACATTGATGGGGTTACATGACCTATAAACCCTTAAACAGCTCAGGACTGCAAAACCTCAAGGACCGCCTCTTTCCATATGAGCCTACTTGGACCCAGAGATCATCTTCTGAGGTCCTCCTTCATGTGCCTCCTGCTTGAGAGGTCCAGAGGGTGGCAACACGAAAACGGGGCCTTCTCTGCAGTGGCTCCCTGTCTGTAGAATGCTCTCCCCAGGGAAGTTTGCCTGCTGCCTTCATCACACACCTTTTGGTGCCAGGCAAAAACATTCATTTTTAACCAAGCCTTTGGTTGATTTGATTGACATCCTATGCCCTTTTAAAATGTGGGGTTTTTTGAGGGGTGGGGGGTTATTGGGTGGTTGTTGTTGTTTTAATTTTGATTATGGATTTTGTGGTTTTATATTTTGATTTTATTTTGTAAACCGCCCTGAGACCTGCGGGTATAAAGCGGTATATAAATTCAATAAATTTATTATTATTATTAATTATTATTATTATTATTATTATTATTATTATTATTAGATCAGGTGTGCAACCCCCACTCCAACATCTGTGGTAATTCCATACCCTAACATTTTAGACTATTAATCAAACTGGGTAATCTACTAAAAATTGCAGCGACAGCACATAGCATGAGTGGATATATTTGCAAAAAAAAAAAGTTAATACATCAATAATATTTCACTTCCTGGATTCTTGGAAGTGATATCTTTGATCCCTTTTCTCTTGGGTTCTTTAGTAAGCCTCTTCCTTGGAAGAAAGTGCAGCACTGGAGGCTGGAGGAGCAGCGTTGCCTTCAGCAGGATTCACACCACCTCGGTAGATGGTGTACTGCATGAAAGTTACGGCCTGAAACACATACAAACATACATTATTGTTATGATGGTGTCCTTTTTTCCATGCCACCATTATCTAAGCAATTGCTCTAAATTCTTAAATCCCTCTGTAGCTGAACTCTACCAGTAGAGCTGATACCACGCTGATAAGGAATAGGGCCACTTAAGCCTTTTACAGACATACCAAATGCTATTGCTGTACATGGGGGATGCATGAATAAGGGACAGAAGACTTCCTAGGCTGCATCAGACTCGTGGTCCAGAACCACCTGTAGATAACAGCTGGCGATTCCAAGAGAGCTGCAAAGGATCCCATGGGAGCCTGAAGGCATTTCTAAAATCCACGAATCAATATCTCCTCCATACCATATTTTCAATACGATCTGCTACATTTCTGAGCAAGGCTTTCCAGTGCTTACCCTCTCATTGTTACAGCAGACGGCCAGGCACCCAAAATGTGCTGTGGAAACGGCAATGCAGAACTCCAGGCAGGTGAACAGGAAGAGGAGGACTCCGAGACCGGTACCTATTTGGTGGCTTAACTGCAAAGCAGAGAAGCAGGTGACATGACAACTCGGACACAGCTCTGTGTACCAGAAAAATCATCTCAGTGGTTTCAGTGCAGCTCATAAGAAAAATTCTGACCTGACAACATCAGTGAAAAATTCATGTGGAGAAGAGCTAGAGGCAGTGGTGATGACTATTTAGAATCGTTTGGGGAAGAGGTCATACTGACATACATCTGCCTCTTTGAATATAACACAGTAAGACCCATGGCTGTGCAGCTGGGACCTTCTTAGTATGTTTGCATTTTGCAGCATCACAAAGCAAATCTCCAGGCATACAGTGAATAGGATTTAGAAGGCCCTGATATGTGTAGTGCACACATAAGGCTAAAAACCTCATTTGTGCCTTGCCACCTGCACGAAGGCTGCTAATATAGGATACTATATTAGGAACACAGAATATAGGAACACAGAAGAACTATCCAATGTACATTCTGATAGATCTATTATCAGGTTGTATGGCAGGTGAATGAGGAAAAAAGCCCACTTAAAACCAAACATATTAGTTTTGCTATTGACCCTTCTGTGTCGTTGACATTTGCCTCACACTTTCTTTTCAAAAGAAGCAGCTAAAGAGAATATCTGGGAGCTACTGTGTCAAAAAACAAAGACGCTATCAGCACTATACATTTAAAGCAGTATCATCCTACTTTAAACCATCACAACTTACCCAAAGAATCCCGGGAAGTTTTTTTTAAGGGTGCCAAGAATTGTTTGTCTTCCCAAAGAGCTACAATTCCTAGAATTCCCAGAGGCTGGTCTCTTGAAGTGGGAACTGCTTGCAGTGCAAGCAAAGCTCAAGGTGGGTCTGGGTTTCTCTCCCTTTCTTCAGATTTTGCCCACAATGTCAACATTTTTTGGAACTTGTTCACTTACCTCATGAGAATGAGAATTGTCCTGATTAAGATGATAACGATTTTTCCAACCAGAATTTAGACACAGCTCCGCCAAATAGAGCATGATGCCAACTAATGCCATTATAGAACTTGTGATGTTCATTCCCACACAGCATTTCACCTGAAAGATACAATGAATCAGACTACCAAAAAACAGAGGTCCATCTTCAAAGGCAAATAGTCTAATGAAGAGAGTCATACCCAAACAATGTGAAGCGAAATACCTGTTTTGCAAGAGGCCTGAGTTCAAGCTATACTGAGGTTTTCATCAGAGGAAATAGAAATCCAAAGACCAATCTGAAGCAGTGTGAAGGATCTGTCAACCACAGAAAACTGTGCAGGCTTCCTATTATTTGTATTTCTGTACTGATGTTTGGAATGAACTGGTTCAGTCGAATGAAGTTCACTGAATTAGTTCAAAAATCTCTAAACTTCACCTGAAAGTAGTTCCCATAATTGCTAGGTGAACAGAACATGAACTAAGTTCAAACTGGAGGTGGAAGAGAAGGAAGGAAGCCTCTGGGCACACATGGAGTGTAATATAACTGAGGACTCAGCTACACTGGCAAAGAAAAAATGCTTTATATGCATTGTTTATGCATTCCAACACTAGATGGGGCTGTGGAGTCCCGCTTTTGCTAACCCGATTTCTCATACAAAATTTGCAACGCGTTTAACTGAAACGCTTCTTTGATGTGTCTAGATCCAGTCTGAGTCTATGAAACTGGATTTGATGTGCCTGGATAGCTCAGTTAGTTTGAGATCATGGTGCTGATAACACCAAGGTTACAGGTTCAATCCCTGTATGGGACAGCTGCATATTCCTACATTGTAGGAGGTTGAACTAGATGGTTCAACTGCTTGTGCTGTCTGCATAGTTTGCAAGTATGAGAACTTGCAAAGCGATGTCTGCAAAGGTGTTTGAGAAAACCCTCAAACAGCAGTACTTCAAGGACTGAGGTCTGTGTGTGTAGCTGGGCAAGCAAGGAGGGCATGTGTTCTACATAACAAATTGCCACTTCCTGCTCCCCACTACCGTGTAGCCAGCAAGCAACGGTTGACATTCTTAGCCTCTGTAAACTCTACCAGGCTTTTATGCTCCCCAGCAACATAATGACACCCCCCCGGTGATTACCACCTGATTTACTTTACTTCTGTTGGATGCATTTAGGATTTAGAACCTCACTTATCTGGGAGCAAGTCCAGTTGAATTCAATGGGGCTTACTTCTAAGTAGATGTGGTTAGGTTTGCACTGCAATTCGAATTGACGGATGGAAAGAGTATGCTGATGCTGCCTAAGGGCACTTTTAAAAAGTTGGGTAACCAAAAGCAGGAGAGAAGTGACAGAGAAGCTATCCCTCAATGGGCTGCCACCTTTTCTGTGATTTCCTAGGGAGCCGCAGTACCAAACGGCAGTACGCTAAAGATCAGGCCACAGACTCTTCTTTCTAAGAGCTGCTGTGGTGCGCAGGCAGCAAGGGGCCTGGCACTGGAACAAGATCCCCACTTTGAATCTCACCTTCCAGCCAGGGTTGGGATCAAGAGGTGTTACTTGAAGGAGCCTCGGCTACCCTCTGTTCTAGGCTGGCTGCGGATCTTGAGCACCAGTCTTACAGGCTGCTTTGATTTACGATAAATGCATATCAGAATACTGTAGACAGAGCCGTCTTTCCCATAGGGCTTAGTGGTGCATTGCACCAGGGCGCTGGCCTCTCGGGGCGCCCCAGTGAGTGGGGGAGCTGCGCGGCTTTGCCGGCGGCCTCCCCTTTCCCTGCATGCCCACCAGCTGTGCCCCACCAACCATAAGGCTGGCAGGCATGCAGCTTGCCTCCCAAGCCTCTGCGGGGATCGCTCTCCTCCCGAGGAGGCTTGGGAGGGAAGCTGCGCTCTCCTCCCATGGAGGTTAGGAGGGGCGCAACTTCACTCCCAAGCCTCTGCGAGGATCGCTCTCCCACAGCGGCATGGGGGAGAGTTGCGTCCCCCCCGGATGGCTGGCAGTGCGCAGCTATGGCCACCCCAACACTATCAGTGGTAATTTGGGGGGCTGGGTGGATGTTTGCACCCTGGCGCCACATCTGCTAAAGACGGCCCTAACTGTAGACAGTTACTATAGTGCCCCTCCAGAGATCCTTTCAATTGCACATTGGTTATTATTTGTTCTCATGACAGCTGTTGGGACAGTCACACGTGATCCTGCTTTCACATGTTTGCACGTGCAAACGTTTTGAGGAAGTTAGAGTGTATCGTTTCCGATCAGTGCATATCTTGTAACCTCCTGCTGACATCCTACAACTTTTTATACTGCAAGTGTTCTGGTTTACTTTTGTCCTGCTTTTGCTATGCTATAGCCATTCAGACAGCAATAGTGTAATAGCATTAGGGAAGCACCACAGAACAAACTTATGCAGAATAAACCCACCACTAATGCACTATTATTGTGGCAAGACCATGCTGCAGAACCACCTGCAATAAAACATCAGTCTGGAGGGGCCCATATACCCAGGCATGTAACAAGAAAGCCAAGTTATTTGTTTGTTTATCCAGCAATACAAACGAGGAGGAAATGGTGTGTATCTCACCATGCTTGTATTAAGATATTTCTCAACTGACACAGCCAGCGATCCAGAAATAATGAACTATTCAGGAGAAGAAAAAGAAAAGATCATTTAGGCTGTTCACTAAAAAACAACATAACATTTTCCTTAGTCCCAACATCTCAGTACTTTGGGACTGATGTCAGATAATAGCATATTTTCTTCTTTTACCAAAGAACAGTCAACTATTGGCTTGAAAACTGACAAATGCATTGAAAACTGACAAGGAGATTTGTTTGTTTGTTTCAATTAAAATGTTTTTAAACATTTGAATATGGCTTTGACATAAGATTCCCCTCTTCCTGTTGAACCATGTGTGCCAGTCCTTTGCAGTCCTATGCAAAGGACTAGGCACCATTGCTGCAAAGGCTTTGCCCAAGTTTTCCTGGATGGGGCAGGATGACTTAACTGTCTCAACCAAAAGCATTGCTTTTGGTAAACAAATGGAACTAAAAAAAACTTTCTACATTTCTTGCGAAAGCCCTCCCGGGATAGTACAACTTGGTTTCAATCTGCACTATATATTTAAAGCGGTGTTATAGTCACTTTAAATAGTCATGCCCCTCCCTCAAAGAATCCTGGGAACTGCAGCTTGTCAAGGGAGCTGAGAGTTAAGGGTGCGGTGCACAGAGCTACAATTCTCCGAGTGGTTTAACAATCGGTTCCTCTTCCCATGGAACAGTGGGAACTGTAGGTCTGTGAAGGGAATAGGTGTCTCAGAGGCCTTAGCAAAGCATTTCTGCTTGCCAGACAGAACAACACCTTCTCTTGCTCCCCTGCACTGTTCAGGGGGTTATTGTCATCTTTTTGAGCAAATTTGGGGGGGGGGGCATGGGAAGGTGGAGAGCAGAGGAAGTCTCATTGTGCCAGTATGAATCCTGACACTGGCTTCCACTAGTGCAACAATTTAGTTGACTCCAGCCTACAGACTTCACTTCTACATGAAAGAGTAAATGCTTTTGTGGAGGTAAGCAGGTTTCCTTCATCTATGTCTATTCCATTTCGCAGAACTGTAAGGGTGTGTGTGTGTGTGTGTGTGTGACAGAGAGAGAGAGAGAGAGAGAGAGAGAGAGAGAGAGAGATTATGACTTGTTTACTAGCTATTAGTTCTCAATACAAAGGAAGTCAGCAATTGAATAGGAACGTAATGGAGACTTCTTCTCCAAGATCAAAGCTGTGTACACAGATCATACACTTAAAGCATGCCCCCCCCGAAAAATGGGAACTGTAGTTTACCCTGCATGGAGCTACAATTCCTAGCACCCTTAAACTACAGTTTAGGATAGTTGGGCGTGTGTGGAGGATGTGCTTTAAATGTGCATTAAATGTATGCTATGTATGCAGCCCTAAAGTTCATGACCATGGACACTGAAACAGACTGGTCCTCAAAGACAAATAACCAACTACCGGTACTTACAAATAGTCCAGCCCAGAATGGATAACCTCCAACAGCAGCAAAAAGCATATACTGGTGGTAGTGTAAAGGAACAAGGGAGACAGCCCCAAAGCCAATGTGTACCAATCCAATCATGATCTGGACAACCTGGGAGAGAAAATTACACAAACTAGATCAGTTTCCTGAGCCCTGATAAGAGGTAAAAACAAACAAACCCCTGAATAATGACTTCAAGCTGCCCACACAGAAAAATAGTAAAGAGCATCTCAGGTCCCTAGATTGTGTGAGGAATATCCTCTTCTAAGTCCTTGTAATGGTGTCTGATAATTTGAACCTTTGTTATGGTTTATTCCTGTAGCTCGTGGCATCAATGAATGTGGCATAATTTGATATAAAGAGACCCCCATCATGGAACTACCTTTGACCCTGGTACTTGTCTTTATCTTAAACATGCCCTGGAAGGTATGAGTAGATATCCTGACCTTGTAACACTTAATGTAAATATCAGCACACAAATTCTGTGTTACAGGGGTGCCAACCTGAATAACATTTTTTTGGGGGGGGAGGTAAGCTCCAACCCACATAATGTTGCACACACAACATTTGAATGGCAATGCCCATCAACTGGGGGGCATCCCCATCAAATATTTTAGGGGGGGTGAAAAGAATTCGGCCCCTGTGAGTTGGCTCCTATGCTGTGTTACTAGTAATGTTCAACTATTACCTCCTGTAAGAAAGAATGGGGTTTTGCACAGAATCTTCCTCCAAAGGTAAACAAAATAGCAAACAGGCAGAAACTTGGAAATAAACAATGGCATTAGGCAGAAGTTTTCAACCTTTTTGAGTCCACGGCTCTCTTGACCAACTACCTTCTTTCCGCAGCACCCCTGTGGGGCTCAGGAGCCCAGTTATGTCACCCCTTGCCTGCAGAGCTGGCAGCCTCTCACCCTTTTACGAACACCCTCCGTTGTTGAGTGTTCCCTCAGCCTCCTCTCCACTCCCCTTGCTGCCACCCTTGGTCTCTGAGCTGAAAACAGAAGTGCCTCCCCAGGGCACAATTCGCTTGCGGAGCTCATAGCCAGGGCAGTTGCAACAAACAGCTGCACAAGCCTTTGGGAGGCAGAGACGTGAGAGGGCATCAGAGGAGGCAGGTAAGGAAAGAAGGAAAGAGGCCAGTGTTGCCCGTGGCACCCATGACCATCATTCAAGGCACCCCAGGGTGCCACGGCACACTGGTTGAAAACCACTGTCATAAAGGAATAAAGGACACTCATCCAGAAAGACCCCTCTTTTTTGAACATTGGTTCACCCCCCCAAAAAAACCCTTAAACCCCAGGTTTTCAGTGGTTGAGTAGCTGAAAGCTACACCAGGACCCCCCTCTTTGCTCCTCAAGAATCTCAAGGATCAGTTGTAGGCTTCGCTGAACACAGACCAAAAGAATGAGTGAGATATTTTTTATGGATGGCTTGTGCAGAATTTTAAGGGAAGAGCTTAACTCTTGCAGGAGGCACAGATTTCGGATCTCTGACTTTGTGTTTGATTAGGCCTCAGGATAAGGTATGCATTGCCTTTTCTTTTCTTCATAGTATGGATACCATGGCAAATTGTCATGTCCACTCTTGAGGTTTTGGGGATAGTTAGAGATCCTATTTGCTCTCAAGATCAAGATGCATATGCTGTGTGATTTGCTGCCCACTTATTGTGTAACTTTGCTGTCTGAAAGCAGCACCCATATACTCTGCCACATTAATTTAAATTAATAAACCAATCTTTGTTTATTTCCTGGTGTATGAACTTTTTTATGGTACATAAGGTTAAGGGTAAACACATATTTATAGCAGAAAAACATTTCATTCCAGCAAAAGTTCCTAAACCTCTTGGGGAATACACATGAGTGCTGGACACAAATGTGGGTTCAAACACACCCCACATAAAACCCTGTTTTTCCACTGGCTGACAACATTATTTATATTCTTCTCCTTTAAAGCCAAGGAGTAGTGTCATCACTTTGTGAATTAAGGCTTGTGGTTGCTAGAGCAGGCTATTGAAACTGCCTCTTGCCATGTCCCTAACAGCGCCATGATTCTGAAACAAATGGGTTCACTAACTGTGGCACCAGAAATGTGATTTATTTAATTGAATGCTCTTGTTAGTCGATATACATTGATGCCACACCACCTGCCCTGTTAAGACTCGTATTTTAGAACACTGATCCCGCATTAGAGGCAAAATCAGAGAGGCTCCGCTGGTTGAACACTTTATTGAACAAAACCACGCTTGTGATGTCTTTCACTTTTTTGTTGTAAAGCACATATCCCCAACTCACTCCACTGGCGTTAATATGTCCAGTTTACTTTCCCATATGGAGTCCAAGTATATAAACTCAATACACCAGATCCACATGGATTAAATTCAACATTAGAATTTTGCAGGATTCATGTAATTACATGCAGCTGTGTTTGTGGGCTTCTGCCGCTATGTCTTTAAATTTGTGAGCCCTACCTATGTTTCCTAAGGAGGTTTAACCAACTGAAGGATATTGTGCTCTTTCTATGCTCCTCCCAATGGAAACATGCAGATGGAGACAGGTAAGTTTCTATAGATTTTTTTATTTTTTTTAGTGGGACTGGGGGTATTAACTATGTATGTGCGAATAGACTACTTATTGTGTCTCACCTTTATTCTTGTAGATATACCCCTGCTTTAAGTCATTTACATACTGTCATCTCCTCTGATTTGAGATGAATATTGTCTTCTTGTAAACTGAACATTTTGCATTGCCATTTGCCAGGGACTGGTTCATCAGTAATACTCTTAACTACTTAAACGTTCCATTGAATAAGTCACCAACCTAGCCAGCCAGACAGCCAAAGCATTTTTAAATACATCTAACAAATCCACGTTGGGTGAGAGAATAATTGAGACCATCCTTTGCATTACCCTCTTGAACTTGTTGATAAGATTAGTCTTTACTGCACTGACATCACTCTTGCAGGGAAACCACTGAACATAAGCCTGAACATGAGCAAATCTCAATTTCACTTACCCCCAGAGTTTTGGTCTCTACATAGCGGAGTTTCTCCATGGCTCCCACCTGCCCGTTCTGCTGAGGCTGGTTACCAGGGCCTCCAAGCTGCTGACCTCCATAGAGAACTGTCTCTGGTAGTTGGAGAACAGTATTTGAGGCCCCCTGGCCTGCCTGGTTTATGTTGTCACAATTTGGGGGAAGGTACACTATGGTTCTGTTAGCCATCGCTGCTGGATCTGTTGCCTTCTCTGAGATGTCTGTAAAAACAACCCTTATCAACAAATAAATGAACTGAGGCTGTAAAATAGAGGGGTGGAAATGGAAGCAAAAGGAGGATGTGAACAACCAAGTGTGAAGGAGGACAGAAGAAAGAAGGAAGGAAAGAAGGAAGACAAAGAGGAAGCATGAAGGGCTGAATGGTCTGAGGAAGAGGAAATAGTAATGGGCCTGCAGCTGCTGCTCTACCATCTTACCTCTCTGTTACACACACACACACACACACAGAGCCAGAGGGGTCAAGTTGTGCCCAACATTGGAGGGGGGCACAGTGGTGCATGCATGATGTCATGCAACTGTTGCAGATGCACGGCCCGGGGCAACCTCCCGTCAGGCTGCACTAGGCCCTGCAGCATCTCCCAAGGTGGCAGAGGACAGTAGACAAAGGTAAGAGAGGAGGATGGAGGGGACGGGCAGGGGAAGAAGGGCTCGGCCTCTTCCGCCCCCTCAAGATTGGGGTTACCCAATACCCAGCCCCATCCCAAAGACTTTGGGGGGGAGGCTGAAGATGCCCCGGCCCCATAGAGCTTGTGCCTATGCATTCAACACTCCCACCTCCAGTTCTCCTTTCCCACCAGGTCTGCTGTTGAGCCAGGAAGACTCATTGAGAGAGAATCGCTATAACTGCTTAGAAACTTGAACACCTACTCAAGTAAGCACAACTGTTGTGGATGCATTCACTTGAAGGTAGCCCTTTGTCCTGGTGCCAGAGGAACTAGTAGGGATGCCATCTGAGACAGAATCGTAAGGTGCATCACAATATCTTTCTCTGCCTATGCAGGCCATTCCCATTTTGATTGGCCAATGCCTCCCCAAACTGAGATTCTGGAGAGTGATCACACTTGCCCAGTGGATGAATTCTCAGATAAAAGACTAAACCTTTCTACATGCTCTGCTTTGGTTGAACTAGTAACTTCTGTTCCCTAGAGGGGTCCTGGCTGTTCAGTAGTGAGGAGAAAGACCTCTGCATGTTATCACAAGCACCCTGTTATTCCTTCAAGCTTTTCAGAGCTGAGCCCTGGATCAAATAAAGCCCATGCCCCCAAATTCATTTAACTCAGTCAAACTGTACTTACACAACACTTCTTGATGAGCTTCTTCTCAGCCTGCCAGGGTGAATGTGATGCTGAGAGTAAAAGGGAAATGGGGTGATATTTATTCAGTTTCAGGCAGAACCTATTCAAGATGTGGTCACATAATCTACCAGCACAAACCACCTGTGCTTCCTTACACAGGCACTGGAAACATTGCGGCCATCCATTGTTAACCAAGTTATTGTAAGTGAAGTCAAAACTGTAATATCTTCAAAATAAGTTTCCAGGTGTTCTTCCTCCCTGCAGAAGAATTGTTAGCACAATAAGATCTTTTCTCCAACTTTCAATTTACATGCTCTTTTCACTTAAAAGCTTGTAGTGAGGGTCAGCTGACGGATGTCTATTGAGTTTCTTATCAGAAAGTTCACAATGCCCCCATACTTTCTGCCATTGTTGTGATCAAGGTATTAGACAATTTGATTTGATTGAAAATTCTTTGATTAATTGTCATAGCTAGTATTCAGCACCCTGTACTGATTATTCCACTACAGCTGAGCTAAAATTTCCCAAAAAATAATTTTCTGACATTTTTTAAAAAAAAATTCCTTTTTTTAAACTCATCCTGAGCTATTACAAAAAAAATCTTGTCCTCCCTTAGAAATTATTTGGCAAAATGGCCTTCCTTAGTTTGCCATCCTTGAATTTTGAGCACAACTGTGGATTCATTTTTTTAAAAAATATTGTTTAAGATTATTTTAGTAAGATTTTTTCACTAATAAAACACTCTTTTCAAATATTTTCCAATATTCACTTAAGAAATAAATTGGGGGGGGGGGGAGGGAATGAACAAATTCCTATGCCCCACAAATAACCCAGATATGCATTTTAAATAAAAGCACACATTCTACTCATGTAAAAACACCAGGCAGGCCCCACAAATAACCCAGAGATGCATTTTAAATAGAAGGACACATTCTACTCATGTAAAAACATGCTGATTCCCGGACCGTCCGTGGACCAGATTGAGAAGGCGATTGGGCTGCATCCGGCCCACGGGCCTTAGGTTGCCTACCCCTGCTCTACATTCAGTGAAGGGTCAGATATTGAGCAGACTCATATATTGATGAATTTAGCAAGGGCTGGGCATAACACCAGGTTAACTTCTTCATGAGCCTGCAGATGACTTGCTGGGGGTGGATTGTTGATGCAACACTGGTGCTGATGGAATGCATGCCATCAGCCAGGCTCTGCCAAGCACACAGGGATAAGTTGCCAGGGTAGCAGGGAATATGAGTTGCCACAGGGAGAGGTGCCCTTTGCGAGAGGCTTTTGAAATGGAGGTTACAGAGAGACTGGAAGCAGAAGGGGAGGAGTTGTTTTCTACAAAGGCTGCTGAGAACAAGACAGAGGAAGTAGTCAGAACTTCATGAGCGCTGGCTGTGAGAGGCTGCCCCACGAGGCTGGGGGCCATGACTGGCTGCTGCTCTGCTTTGGACGCAAGCTTGCTTAAGCAAGAGAGGAGCAAGAAAGGACACACTTGGAATGGAATCTTCTGCCACTCTTCCATTGAAGGCTTCAGGTGTAAATATGTGTAAAATAAACCATATTTCTTAAAGACACTCATTTCCGCTGTGCCTTATTCCAGAGGAACACAAGCTCTAAAGTGCCAAGACTTCTGGAATCTCTTGTAACAATATAGTTTACTAGTTGAATTAAGCCCATTAATAATGGGCGCTAGCGGCGGCAATGGGGACCCGAGGCGCTTCCTTCTCCCCTTCTCAGGCGGCCAAGCCACCACCATGGCGGAGCCGCCTGTTGCCGCTACCCCGCCGGCAGCCCCGGCGACGGCCGCCCTCCCCGCTGCCGCCACGGGCGGCTGAGGCGGGGAGAAAGAAGGGAGGGGGAGAAGCAGCAGCGCGCGGGGAGCGGCCGCCATTGCGGCTGAAGCGGAGAGGTTCGGAGGCTCGCGAAACGCAAGCGCTTCGCTCGCGCTGCGCTCCAACCTCAGGCTCCTCCTCCTCTCTGCGCTCCAATCCGTGTGTCAGTGGAGCGCATGCGTAGTTGTGATTTCCACTGACACACGGACGGCGGACGCAGGGACACAGGGAGATTATTATAGAGGATGCAACATCTTGCAAAGGTAGATAATCAGGAACCTTGTTATCTGCTCTACTTCTTTCTTTTCCCATTATTGGAATTGTATAATTTCAAACGTTATTTATTGTCTATGTTATGACAGTATGCCATTGTGCATTTTTATTGGTTATTTTCTTATCTTGTAATAATTGAGAGTAGGGCGGGTGGAAGTGAGATAATCCTCACCCATTAGTTGATATGTTGAATTGAATTTTCTGCACACTCAGACAGGAGCAGGAAGCTTCTGTTCTATAGAAGACAGAGGCTTCTAAATGTGGTCAAAACACCCTGTTATTCAAACCTTGCAGAGCTGTGCCCTAGATGAAAATTAATTTGACTTCTTCTGAAAGCACTGATGTTACATTTCTTGGTGTGTTTGTTCTCAGCCTCCAAGCATATGTACAATCTCACCAAGAAATAATAAGAAGTGAAAGCAGCGCTTCAGGTGGTACTAAAGTGGAAGCAGGATGGCTTTTAAAAATATATGCAGGAACCACAATTACCACACCTGACATTTTCTAGAAAATGCCCTACAGGAAAAACACTAGAAACTTAGAGTAGGCTCAGCCAGGTGAAGGCTTAAGATCGCAAGCAGGTTATTTATATATCATAAATGTGTTGTTGGCAACAGGGTTCCCCTCCCCAAAGGGTAAATCTGGATTAGATGGGTTAAAAATACAGACTAACTGATGATGTCATGTGAGTGCTGTGAAAAGCTTGCATGAGGGGCACCGATCTTACCATAAACACCCATCTAAAAGTACCCTTAGACTGAAGGGTGGGGGTGGAGAAGCATGTACACCTTAACAAAAATTGCCATATACTAGTTCCCCAAATCTGGGTGGACTAATTTGCATGACATGCAAATTATTTGCTAATTATACAAATCATGTGTTGGGCTAGGGAGCCACTCTTAGCTCCCAAATTCCAACGCCAAACTATTTCTTGAAACAGATGGTTCAGTTTTCTTTGACACTTTTGGACGCAACATGTATTTGAACTGTGGTTCGGGGGGCTTGGCCCCTGATGTGTGCCTGCCAGGTGCTCTGATTCACCAGCCTCCCAGGGCAGTGAGTCTTTAAACTAAGAGCCCCAGTGTGTCTCTTGGAATGTCAAGTACCCTTTCGTCCCCAATCTGTGCTCAAGCCCACACCTGAGTGCTGCTGTGGTGTCCAATTCAACCACGCTTAAAAGAAAACTACTCGCCCTTCAAGTTTACACATGTATAGCAACAGATGCATAAAGCCCTAGTCCCATTTTTGCTCCAGTATGTGTGGTGGTCAGGGGTGGAGCCAGGCGGTGGAATCACACTCCTCTTCATCTCAGCCGTATACTCATGTTTGCTTCATGCTAATCAGCTGAGATCCAGCTTCTTTGACATCTTTTAGAAGTTGTGGTTCTCTTGACTGGTTTTGTTGTCCTTGTTTTTGCTTCTGCAAGCCCTATTTTCATGTCTATCCTACCTAGTGGAGATCGGATAGGCAGACACTTGGAAACACAACATCGTAGTCTTTCAGCTGAAGTGCCATGCGCAGGGGAGCCTATTAAACAGGGGAGCTGGATTTGTGGTCCTTGGAAGAAGATGAAGCTGTCTTCCCACATGCCTGCCTCACAGCTCTGGAACAGTCTGGGCAAGAGCCTGCAGTATTTACATCTAGCCTTGCCTATAGCCTGTTGTAAAGCTGGGAGAGAGGCAAGCATTGGAGAAACTGCTTCATTTCCCACCAGAGATTAAAGCCCCAAATACAGGAGAGTCTGTGTACATCAGAACTTGCCCAGGGAGGTGCAGGCGTCTAAGCATCTTTAGCGGCTTTTCATGATACTGGTGGCATTATGCTCTGTGTAACTAAGTAAGGTGGTTTTATGTTTACTGTAAATAGATGGGATAGTTTTAGATCCTCCTTAATGAAGTAGGAGGACATCTTGCTCTATTTGAGCACTGATTCTTTGCTTAATCAGAGATTTTTTTTCTCATCTCACCATATTTATTTTCCAATTAAGTGCTCACTTTCCCCCTTTCTACTTGTAGACTAAGATGAGATAAATAAACTAACGGTGGGGGATAGAAGGATATGGCAATTTCTGTTCCCTCAGTTTCTGTTTATCCCAATCTGAAATTCATTTCTCCACATTTCTGCAGCAATTCACATTAAGAAAATCCTCAGGAACATTCTTCAGTATTCTAGTGTGAATTTCTCCTAATAAACATGTTTATTGTATGCAGTTTTGACTAGTGTTTACATTTTTGCAAGCAATTGCTCTGAATATAATGCATTTTTATTTTATTTTCACAAATATATCCATTATGATCAATGTTTTTCCCCCAGGGGGTACTCAAGGGTACACAGTACTGACACCTCTTTTTGTTGTTGTTAAAAAGTGTGGCACTTACTGTAACAACTTTGTGGTGAGTACCGGAACCTATTTTTCTTGAAAAAAAGCACTGATTATAATGCACTTTCCCCTAAAATATGCAGTTTTGAAAGCATTCATTAGTTGGAGAACTGCATCACAAATTTTGTATAAGTGAGAATTTCAAAGGATGTATGTGGTCAGGTGCACTGAGTTCTGCCCAACATTGTGGGCACCTGATGGAGTGCCCCATTGCAGCGCATGACACGTTGGTTCACCCAGCCAGGCACCCACAGCGAAAAGTTTGTGGGTGCCTCAGCCCCCCCCCAGCCCCCCAGAGATGGCGCCTATGGTTCTGGTCATTTTTTATCTGATTCTCACAAGCAGAAGACAGGGGCAGTAAATCTGTACCATAAAATGGCATATAGGATTTCACATTGTTGAACATTTGCCCATACACAAAATTCCACGTCACTGGCTGCAGTCATGTGCATGAACAGCAGCATATAGGGAAACTAGGGAACTACACTTTCAAGCTTTCATTGTATCCCTTGATGCTGCTACATGGTGGGGAGAGTTACGTAGGTAGCAGAGCATTCCTTAGATTCTTTCTGAGCAAGTGCAGCAGAGTCTAGGGGTGGTAGATGTGGAACTACATTTTCCATGATGCCTGGTGGCCTTGAATATACTATAGAATCAGCAGCAAATTAGGGACTACGAAAGGCAACAGCATCCATAGAACATGAGAAGTCAGGGAATGAGAAAGAAGCTACAGTAGAGGAACCCAAAATGGAGCCATTAGAGATTGTTCTGGTGTCTGGAGGAATCTGGGTTTGAGTTTAAATGGATACTCCCCCCCCCCCAATTTTCAAGCCTTGACCCATCCCTGTTAGATTTGGAAGACAGATATAGACATAATTGCAGGTATTGAGCAGAATCAATATTATTTTATTTCTGGAATTTTATTTCAGCTAGATTTCTGGTGAAGCACCTCCCCATAACCTGTTTCTTTACTAACCCTCAACACTTGGAGAAAGCACTGTATCAGAATAGGCTGGTAAAGCTGGGTTGTTTTCAGCAGGGGCCACATCATCTCCAACGATAACAATGGGCACAAGGTCCATGTCCTGAAACACAGGGGAGGTAGATCATTCCAAGAATTTATTTTCATCAGTGGCATCATCATGGTGACTGTCTTCAGTGCCAAGACCTTTATCTTCATTAAAGTAATTATCCCAAATTCTTACAAAGCAGAATTCTAACTGCATGGCTGATGCCACACGTCTTCAGTTGTAGGTAACTCCCTCCAGACCGGACATTCTCGAAAATGCACATAATTCTTATTATGTATTTAAATGATTGCCGGAGTTTCTAAGCAGCGTACATAAAAATGTAAAAAGCATACAGCAGATAAAAACAATCCATGCAGAGGTTTTCTGGCTACATCACCAGATAATGGTGGTCGCTCCTCACTGCCCTCTGCAGGCAGCGAGGAGGTTCAGGCAGAGGAAAGCCAGGATTTATGAGGCAAAATCCTGGCAATGTTCTCCAGTGGGGTCTGGGGAGCTCACTGCATCCCTCTGTGCCTCTCAAGCCCATATCTACCAACTTGAAAGGCAGAGTGGGTGCGACCTGGGAGTGTGTCGCTGCCATGGATGAGCCTCTGTCTCCGGCATGATTTGTGGTCGGTTTCTCCATAATTCAGACAATTGGCATTAATCAAGAGGCGCTCCTTGACCAACATATGCTAATGGGCTGCAATCAGTCAGCTGCTGAAAGGACTGGGCTTGGCTCTTTGAAGGTATCTGAATGTTTTCTTTGAAGCTTGAGAATCTTTACAACAAACAGAAAAGAAAGGGGGAAGTCAAGGTGCTTTGTGCTTTCTTATGCTTTCTATGATTTTCAAATGGTCTCCTTTTTCCCTGTCCTCCGCTACATGATGAAAAGGATGTGTGTAGCCGCTGCTATGTTATTCTGTTTGTTACTTCGGAAAAGAGGAGGGAGACTTTTGATTTATGCTCAACAGAGAATTTAACAAGGTTTTACTATGCCTTGTCCCTCAACAAAGACTGAATGGACTTTATTTAAAATTATTCCTGGACTGGATTAGGAGTGCTGTTGGGTGGGGGGGGGGAGAGAATGAACTGCTGCCAAACTGATGTGGTAAAAAGGCTGAATTTGAGAAGAGATCTTGTTTTTAACTGTGTGCCGAGGAAGAACTGCAGAGTGGAATTTTAATGGCAAAGTTTGGATATGCACTCTGTGAGCTATTTATGGCTGCAGCTCATACGCTAGTTGGTAAACAGCAGAAGGAATGGAATGTGACCCTGTACCATCCAGATAAACACTGTAAAGAACTGAACAATGGAACTGAACAATGGAAGATAGCAATTAACTCTCCCAGCACACCAGGTCTGGAACAACAATGTATATGAAGGACACGTGAAATGGATTATTTATTCATAAGATGCAACAGAGGTGCTGTTTGTAAGGTGAAAAAAGTGACCAGCTGGAAGAATGGTTTAACAGCAAGTGAAGGATGTCAACTGGACTCTAAATAAGAAATGATGCGGCTATGTGAGGAAATGATGATGATCATATGTTTGGAACAGGAGTGGGAAACCTGATTTTAAGAAATTACATTAAATTAGATTAATTTGGTTTGATTTGTAATAATTTGGAAAATGAATAAAAAATATATTTTTTTGGGGGGGGACCAATCCGTGCAGAAAGCAGGCTTGATGAGCCCGCAGCTGATGGTGTGTGTATGACTTCAATCAGATACAGTAACTGACCCCCAAGGAAAGCAAGTTTAAAGTCACTGCCCACCAGCTGATAGGTGATGACTTCAAGTCTGCTTATCAGCAGCACTTCAAAGCATGGTGAAGGGCCCTTTGCAAGCTCTGCGTCTTGCTTTGAAGTCCAGACGATCATCACCTGACATCAATGTGACACCAGGTGATTGATAGGTTGGCACTCCCATCTACCTGTCAAATTTGGCCCACAAGAAGTATGAGAGATAAGGATCTGGTGTACTGGCCAGATCAGGTTCCCCATGCCTGATTCAGTAAGTATGAAACACCAGGAGCCACAGACGTAGAAATGGAAGTGCATCTCTTAGTGGATATATACCCTCTTTCCCATTCTCCCTTTAAGCTAGTATCACAACACAGATACCAGGTGAAGTTTCTGAGGAAGCTACAAATGCCTGATGCTAGCATAGCATTTTTCATTCAGGTTCATTTGTTTGCATATCTCAGGTGTGGTTTCCTCTAGACACTGTTGGGTTGCAGTCTTCCAAAGCAACTACTCTATTCTGAACTTAAAAATGGAAAGCGTAATGCTGGTGGTCAACAAAAGAGGTTTAAAGAGTGTCTCAAGGCAAATCTAAAAAAAATGTAGTATAAACACTGACAACTGGGAAACACTGGCCTGCGAGCGCTCCAACTGGAGAACAGCCTTTACCAAAGGTGTCATGGGCTTTGAAGACACTCGAACAGGACACAAGGGCTAAGAGGAAGGCATGCTTGGCAAATCCACACCTTGATCAACTCCCACCCAGAAACCAATGTTCCCACTGTGGAAGGACGTGTGGGTCCAGAATTGACCTCCACAATCACTTACGGACTCATTGTTACAACCGTGTTTATGGAAGACAATCTTACTCGACTACGAGTGATCGCCGAAGAAGCAGTTCCTACCAACCCCAGCCAGCATGGCCAATGGTCAGGAATCATGAGATTTGTAGATCAACAGCATCATATTGTTTCACCCAGGCATTTTCATCTTACCAGCTTTCTAGAACAAATACTTACCATCGCCTTGTTACAGCAGGTTGCCTGACACCCGAAATGTGCTGTCGGAACGGTGATGCAGAACTCCAGCAAGCAGAACAGGAGATGCACAGCACAAAGCCCGTTACCTACTTTGTTGAAACGCTGCAGAACAGAGAAGCAGGTGAAATGACAACTCTTATATTGGTAAATCAGTCGTGAGGATAAAATGGGTCTGAGGAGAGCTCCTTGGAGGAAAGGTGGGATATAAATGTAAAAATTAACGAATTTTAAAAACGCCTCTGTGAAAGGGTAGGATAGAAACGTTCTAAAATGAATGCACTAGCCTGAATATTAAGACATCAGGAAGTAAGTCCATTAGTACTGAGGCTGTGCAGTATCTGGCGTTATGAACTAAGTCCTGATCCCCAAATGGCTTTCTCCTTTCAATAGAGACCATGGATTGAGAGACAGGGGCACTGACCACTCTTTCCAGGGCCATGAAGATAATATCCAGCAGTCCTGCTTGTTCTATTAATCCTCTCCTGGCCAAATCTCAGTCTTAGAATCAAGAGGCACAGGGCTTTAAGAGACACTCAAATGACATCCAAACTAAGCCTCCCAAACTTACAACATTAAATTCTGATCATGATATTATATGATTAAAGTTATTGTGGGACTTGCTCACTTACCAATGTTCTCTCTGGATAAGGACCGGGATAGCCGAGGAAAAAATAGGGTTGATTTAAACACAACTGTGCTGTGTATAGAATTATGCCAATTGTTGCCGTTGTAGCACTTGTGACGTGCGCTCCCACATTGCATTTCACCTGAAAGAGTGATATGAAGAATCAGGATACCAAAAAGCACACAGGTCTCTGTACACACTCTGTACACACAGGGTATATATATATATATATATATATATATATATATATATATATACACACACACACACACACACACACACACACACACACACTGGTACCTCAGGTTACATATGCTTCAGGTTAAGAACTCCGCTAACCCAGAAATAATGCTTCAGGTTAAGAACTTTGCTTCAGGATAAGAACAGAAATTGTGCTCTGGCGGCGCAGCGGCAGCGGGAGGCCCCATTAGCTAAAGTGGTGCTTCAGGTTAAGAACAGCTTCAGGTTAAGAACAGACCTCCGGAACGAATTAAGTACTTAACCATAGGCCAGCCAATGCTCATGTCAGATGTGGCTACTGGGCCTGACAAGAAGCTGCCTTAGTCACTAACCATAATCAGACCATTTAAAAAACTTACAAAACATGAAAGATGTCTTAGATACAATTAGCCCTTAATCTGTACTAATTGTGTTCTATTTTTGTTTGAATTATGGTTTGTTATTGTTTCAGTGTCTCTAAGAAAGGTTGCCAATGAAACGTGTTGGGCAATTTACCTTTCCCTACATTTTTCAGTGCCCCCCTCCTGTTTGCTGAAGACTGGCGCTACAAAGAAGTTCAGTTTATGGCCAAATACTCTTCTATGAATATGGCCCTGGAGCAGTTTGACCATACTTGGGACTCATCTACACTCATGGTTTCTTAATGCTAAAAATGGGTTTTAAAAGGGTTATGATAATCATATAGCCATATGACATCCTTTTAAAACATCAACAATGTGTTATTAAAATGTGACACCAGGTGACACTGCTGAGTTTGCCCTGTCAAGTAAGTGGGTAGACCAGGTGTAGTGCTTGGAGAAATTGTTGTAAATATCAAACTTTGGTTTACCTCCGCATAGCCTTATGGGGAAATAGTGTGGAGCATTCTGGGGGAATGTGTGCCTGGCTCCTTTAGAAAATGCCTTTCTCCTCTCACGCCTTTCTGTCTGTAAGTGTGTCTTTGAAGATGTAAGTAATTGCCCTGGTCTGGAAGGAGAAAGATCTTATCTGCATAACAAGGTGGATTTACAATGCAAAGTGTGAAGCTTGAGGCAGCTGGCGTTAGGATGTATATTCCGGGTGTAAAAGATCAGCTAATTTACAACCCAGGATGTCTGTTGTCCATCACAAGGGACTTGAGAATTTAAGGGAGTTACCTTGATCCCACGGGTGTGGAGTATCAACAATCTACACCCTTATGGGTCCCTACCATAGGTGCCTTTTAATTGAAGATTAATTCTCATTGGCTAAATTACGAAACCCCACGCGGGATCCTAAAGGATAAGAACTCAGCGTTTTGAGACGCAAATTGTCAGCTAGTCAGCTAATTAGCTAGCTAGCTTTCCAGTCAGCATGTGAGATCGCAATCCGCATTTCTGCCAAAGAGAAACCTGCCATGCTGTTTGCCAAAGTGCCTCGCCGGAGGGCAGAGACAGGAGAAACGGACTTATGATTTCTTTTGGTTGACTCCTTGAGTTGTGAGTATGTTAGTAAGTTATATTGAACAACGTTTTTATTTTCTGTTTGTAATCCTTTTTAAGAACTGTGCACTGCTTTTTTAAGCTGTCTTTTTTAAAATAAACTTTTGGAACATAATTTTGTGTTGCGCTTTACTTGCCTTTGCTCAAGGGAAGCTGAATCCAGAGCCTAACCCTTTGGTTCCTACCAGGTATTTTGTGTACTCGTGGTTTCACGGTAAAGTGAACCTCAAAGGGTAACTTGGATAAAAAGTAGAAGTTTTCCTCCCGGGGCTTCTATTAAGTTACCCAGCACGGGAGGTGGTGGCAGCTACCTTTGTGTTTCTTGTTTTGCCAAAAGCTGAGAAAGTCTCCTTGCCTTATCTAAGTTCTGCCGGTGTTGGAAGAATTAGATAATTGCGAGAAGGCTACCATTACTACACCAGGTTGGCAACAGAGGCCGTTTAACCAGACCCAGAGCCGCCCCCAAACTGAGCCGCCCACTCGGCGAGCCCCCGTGTGCTGCACTAAACCAGGGGACTCTCTTCCACAGCTCTGGAAATCGCTTCTGCGCATGGCCAGACACCAGAAATTGCATCTGCGCAGGCGTGATTTTCAGCATCTGGGCATGCGCAGAAGCGATTTTCGGCACCATGGACATGTGCAGATGCGATTTCCAGCGCCGTGCTGTGCCGGCCCAGCCCAGGGAGGATCTCCCCGGGAGTGATCCGGCCCATGCCTGGTAAGCCTGGGGTAGACTGTGCAGGAACAGAAGCAGAGGAACCAAACACTTCTTTGTTTTAGAATATCAAAAACATCATTCTAGGAACATTTAAAGAGTGAGTATAGATCCAGCCCTGATGCTCTCCAGATGATGTTGGAATTAATTTTTTTATCAGCCCCAGCTAGCATGGCCAAAGGTCAAGGGGGCAGTACTGGTGCAGAATAGTCTACTAACATATGGAGGGCACCAAGTTGGGGAAGGCTGATCTAGAGGTATAAGAAAAACAAAATTTATGACCAATTCTGGCCACATCCAATATTACAGAAGAAGAGAAAAAGGTATATAGCTCACCAAACAGCGGTTCCTATATTTTGTAGTTGACACAGAGATGGATCCAGAAACAATGAACTGTTCAAAAAAAGGGGGGGGGGAGATGCATTTCAATTCACTTCAAATTTACAGTAAAATAATCTCTATTTAGAAAAAGCTGGTGCTGTGGGAGTCTTGTCAGCAAAACATTTTGGCACCTGAGGCAAACCACAAAATGATGCCTCCCCTCCCTGCCAAGGAAAAAGGGGCAAGTGAAGATCTAGATCAGGAGCAAAGATCTAGATCAGGATCTGCTGCCCACATGGATTCTGCTGCCTGAGGCGTTTGCCTCACACGCCTCATTAGTGGGCCGGCCCTTCTTGTCCACACAAGGACAGCTAGGGCTGCCTTTGAAAGGGTATAAACGTTGGCCTTCCATCTTACGTTTCTTTCTGCATTTAGTTTTTAGGTCATCCAGTTTTTTAGGTCATTTAGAGCTTTGAAGGTGAATCCCAGTATTTAAACCGAGCTCTGGTTTCTGAGTTCAGTTGGTAACCAGTACAATCAAAGTATTATGTACTGGCAATCATGCTCCTACCAGCATCCTGGCAACCCAATATTGAATTTATAGTTTCTTAATTCCAACCAAATGTTACAGTGTGGATTGCTCCTGTTCACTGTTCTAGGCTGCATATACACCATAAAGTTAATGTACACATGGAACTACAGATCCAGATTTTCTGTGTGTGCTTTTGTGCACATGAGAAGAAGAAGAAGAGGATGAGTTTGGATTTGATATCCCGCTTTATCACTACCTGAAGGAGTCTCAAAGCGGCTAACATTCTCCTTTCCCTTCCTCCCCCACAACAAACACTCTGTGAGGTGAGTGGGTCTGAGAGACTTCAAAGAAGTGTGACTAGCCCAAGGTCACCCAGCAGCTGCATCTGGAGGAGCGGAGACACGAACCCGGTTCACCAGATTACGAGTCCACCGCTCTCAACCACCGCTCTCAACCACTACTCATATCTCAGTGTTTCCCCATTCACACTAGGGGGCAGTGATTAATGGGGTGTATTCACTCCAATCAGTATTTCCATACCATCTCTGTGTTACAGAAACTTGAGGTCCATTGTGATCATGCACACAGTTATTTGTTTACCTTTTTATTTTTGAGATTCAAGTTTTCCATTATACCAGACTTGCACAAAATAGTAAGTTAAAAAACCAAAATTTAATTTTTAGAAAAACAGAAATGATGATGATGATGATGAAACTTGTATGCCATGTCTGGCCCCATCAACTGCCCAACAAGGAGTGCCTTGTCAAAGGAAGTAGGGTGTGTGGTGACAGATGTCACCCAGCAAACTGTCAATACACACATAAAAAACAAAAAACCTACCCACACAATGTTCTTCAGTACATCCACAGCAGGAGAGCATGTGGTTTTATGCTGGATTCCCCACCCCCACCCCGTTTCCCTTTTTATCCATGGACTGGAAAAAATTGAAACAAATGGGGGGGAGTGCGGATGACACCCAAAAACATGCACGCATGGGATGCATGATCCTCCATGACATTCCTACACAGTAGGAACATAAAGGTAAAGGTAAAGGGACCCCTGACCATTAGGTCCAGTCGCGGACGAATCTGGGGTTGCGGCGCTCATCTCGCATTATTGGCCGAGGGAGCCGGCGTACAGCTTCTGGGTCATGTGGCCAGCATGACTAAGCCGCTTCTGGCGAACCAGAGCAGCACACGGAAATGCCGTTTACCTTCCCGCCGGAGCGGTACCTATTTATCTACCTGCACTTCGATGTGCTTTCAAACTGCTAGGTTGGCAGGAGCAGGGACTGAGCAATGGGAGCTCACCTCGTCGCGGGGATTCAAACCGCCGACCTTCTGATCGGTAAGCCCTAGGCTCTGTGTTTTAACCCACAGCACCACCTGCGTCCCAGTAGGAACATAGGAATCTGCTATATATAATAAGTAAGACCCTTGGTTCATTTAGTTCAGAATTGTCTACAATGACTGGCAGGAGTTCTCCAGGATTTCAGGCAGGGGACATCTCCAGTCATACTTGGAGATGCTGAGACTGGGATCTGGGATCTTCTGCAAGCAAAGCAGATGCCCTGACACTGAGCTGTGGTCCTTCCTTATACATGCAAGAGAACACAGTGTTCAGTTTTGTTTATTAATCAACTGTAAAATAAGCATGCTAGATTAGATCTCAAGCATCTGTTCGGAACTGAAAATTTTCCAATGCAGATTACCCCAGTTTGCCTTGGAACATTTTCCAGAACCAATTCAAAAATTTCTAGAACTGCATCACTGACTTGTAGAATTGAGGTTGCTGTTAGTATATACGAACATGACAAAAACCTTCACTTAAAAAAACATAATAAAATCCACTAGAAACATAGGAAAGAGATTACCCCTAATAATGTTCTGGCATTTCAAAATAATCCAAAGGGCTCCTATTCTTCTTTTATGTTAACTTTCATCACCTGCCTCCTTACTTGAACACATGAGGAAATGTTTTTGAAAATTCCCAGAGTTTAGCATGCCGGATTCTTAAATGCAAGGCACAGAACACGCTACTTACAAATATTCCACTCCAGTATGGAAAAGCTGCACCATTAGCCAAAGGGACATAGAATGTGTCCAAAGTAAAAAATGCGACTATCCCAAAGCCAATTTCTATCAACCCAATTATGATCTGGATGGCCTGTAGGAAGAAAATACACAAACAATATTATTTTTAAACTGTTCCTAGAGACCTGGAAATATAGAATGACAGTTTTTGCTACTATTTTAATTTCACTGTTTTATTTTTATTTTTGCATTTCTTATCATTGCTAGCTGCCTTGGGCACGAATCCTGACAATACTGTGCATTAATATTTAAAGGAAGCCAATAAAACTGATCTGAGCTTACTCTTTAGCACAGTCTGGAAATATCACCTGGACAAAAGCTAGATGAGGTATTTTGATCACTGCAAAAGTAAAAGAAGATCTCTCCTTAACCGGATTTGAGCCAAGAAATGTGAACACCCAGTTTTCAAGATATCCTAATCCTGAATCTGAGGGACGGGGGCATAGGAATTTGATTAAGTTCATATTTAAAGGCGAAACTGCTTTAAATGCACTTTCTGAAACAACATGGGCATCGAAACACTTCTCTGAATTTTGCAATGCAGTCCTCCAATCAAATAATGTTTACAAAAATGCATATATTGGGGGAAGGGGTGTGTATAAAATGAACATATCAGTGAAAATAACACACAAAAATGTATTATACATAAGGAGACTTGCAAAAATGTGTTCATCAGTCAAAATATGTGTATTAGTCAAAACAGCATACAATTCACAATTTTCATGGATTTTTTAAGATAAAAAAAAATCACAAATTGCTTCAGAAATAGTGAGCACTGAATTTAAGACTGGAAAATAAGAAACTGAGAAAACAAAAATTGAGAGATAGATCATTCCTAATCCTGATACAGATGAAATACAAAAAGTGACAAATGAGTTCAACCCAGTCACCAAAGAGAAACAACACATAACTTTTTATAACCTGGCTTTGCAAAAGACAGTGCTTAGATTGGTAGGCCAGCAGTGAGCCTGTATAGGTCTGTAGATCTTCCCTCAGTTCCTCATGCCCTGATTACACCCAGAATGGGCTGCTCTGATTAGCTTTGTGTAGGTCTGGCTTTGAAGATGATTTGAAGCTTCTTTTAGCAACTAAAAAATAAACTAAGCACTGTTAAGTTCATACACACACTTTCCACACCCCCATGAGTCATAACCTTTCACTCTGTTCCGCTCATTAAAATGCACATGAACATAATGCCCATGGCAGCAATTCCCTTCTGAAGATTCCTTGGGCTGGAGGTGGGGCAGCACAACTACAGAGGACCTGCTTAAAAGCCCACCAGCTGCAGTAGTTAGGAAGGTGGGCATGAGAGATCTTAACCATTCCTGACTCTGCTATTGGCTCAAGCCAGCCATTTCCTCCATTTTTTTCAGTTGATAATCTCAACATTCTCTGGCTCCACTTCCCTCAGTGCTCCATGGGTCCTAGAAGTTCACAGGACCTTGCCATACTTTCTTAGAGCTTAAAAAAACCACCTGTTTTTTCTTTTAATTTACAAACTTAATGTCCTTCCTCGTTCCTGGAGACAAAATTGAGAATGCAGAAAGCACTTCCTTAATTGGGGGTTGTCTTGTTTTGCCTCCAAACTGGTAGGTATGCAGGTACATTGTATACCTGGGGCTCTCAGGAGGAAAATCCTTGGAGTTTCCCTAAAAACATATAGTTAAGGGTAGGCTACCCCTCATTCATTCCCTGTACATGGGCATTCAGCATCAGAAACTGCTTCTCTCTAGGCTCTCCCTGCCCCTCCATCTTCTCCCCACAACAACCCTGTCAAGTAGTTCAGGCTGAGAAATGGTGACTGAACTCTATGGCCAAGTGAGGGGGTTCAATCTGGGGCTCCCTAGCTTTAGTCCAATGCTCTAACCACTACACCACACTGGCTCATGATATGAAAGCTCTGCCTGTTGCATATTTGAAGTGTTGAAGTGACAATTGCTCCTGTAGGTAAACCACTGAAATCACCAGGGACAGAAACACGAGCAGATGACATTTGCACTTACCCCTAAAGTCTTAGCCTCTACTTTTAAATTCTTCTCCAGTTCCCTCACCCAACGCTTCCGCTCAGGTTGGTTGTTTCCAAGCTCCTCGTCTATATATTGTGCCACTTCTGGTGGTTGCCCAACGGTAGCATGGATCCCCTGGCCTGCCTGAATCATGTCGGCTCCATTTGGAAGAATGAACGCTATTATTCCATTTTGTCTTCTCACTGGATCTGTTGTCATAGCTGAATTGTCTGCAAAAACCAACCAACCAACAAAAACAAATCAAAATAGCAAACAACCTTCTCTCAAATTTGGACAAATATAACAAACTTTCCCCTACACACAGAAAGAGGAAGTTCCACTGAGCTATGGCCCTTCCATCTGTTCATACGAATCCCTCACATGTTTGATAAAACCACGTGGGAATAGCACAAATGGCCTGCTTGGCTTCTGAGAAGACAGTCCCTGCCCTCAGGCCCACAATCTGAGAGACACAACCCAAAAAAGAAAAGGGCTGAGAAACCACAAATTCTTTGTTATAGAGGTCTTACCGATAACAGCAGGAATGGAAAAAATTGTAGAGGAGCCGGTCGTTGCTGGTCTTTTAGCAGAGCCAATGGAGAGTGTAATAGTTTTAATAGAGTCCCTTGTACATTGACTCAAGCAGTGTCACACCTCCCTGTTTCCCCTGCACCAAGAGAACCACCAAATAGTTGCTTCATTAAGCAGATGATAAACAGGACAAGATCTGAGGCCAGATGAAACTCATACACCATAAATCCAACGCACTGGGTCATAGAAGGAGCAACAGTTGCAACCAATCTTCTTTTACATGCTGTGTACAAGATTCCCTTTCTCAACCCAAACATTTCCCAGAAATAAACCAACAAGTCACTAGACCCAAGCTCTGAAGATCAATCTCCTTTTACACGCTATGTACCACATCCCCTTTCTCAACCCAAACATTTCCCAGAATGACACTGTTAACAAAGCAACAACTAAAAAAAGCTAAACATCACAAGTCCCATTATGGGATTAACAAATCAAGGCAGCATTTATAATCTAATATTGTAAGCAATATTAACAACATTAACAAAATAGCAACTAAAAAAAATAAACTAAGCACTCTTAAGTTCATACACACACTCCCCATGATTCATAGTTCTTCGCTTTCTTCAGTTCCATAAAGTACACATAATGCCTGTTGCAAAGCCAGCTCACCCAGATGCCATGACGGAAGGGGTCCTCTGGTAGTGGGCCCTGGTGGAGATGGGGCTCTTGGGCCTACCACCAGTGGTAAGGTGGTTGTTGATTCTGGGTGGCCTGTCCAGGCGCCACTCATGAGAAACTCACCCACATAGCTCCCAATAATCAGGGTGTCCTGATTATCAGGATAATACCGATAATCAGGAGGTTGATTCCCAGTCAAGGAAGTCCTAGGTAAGCTTGTCCCTCCAGGGTGGCAAGAAAGGGAATCCTAAGCCAGATGGCACTTCCTTATGTAAAAGACTCAGGATTCCCATGCCACCTGCCCTTAAAATGGGTTCTGGTTATTCAAAAGTAAGGGGAAAACCCTCTGTGACTCTTTGAGAGGACACCAGTACCCTTTTCAAAGATGTGTCTTGGATCAATTAAGCACCAGCCCCAAATAAAGTTAATTACCTCTAAATGTACTTATGTTGCCCTGCTTCATTCACTCTTTCTCAGTCTCTCAGTGTGTCAAAAATCTCACCAGGAAGTAATTAGCATCAGACTTAACCAGCAGACACCCCAGTTTATTGAGCTACTTTAGCTAGAACGAATGGAGGGTGATATCTTTGTAGGTGGGAGGAGAGATCACACTTTGCCAAAGGAACAGCGTAGTTTATTTCTGAGACTATATTATAGCATAGCCAAAAGACAGGTTAACCCATTGCTGCCCTAAACAAAGTCTGGAAAAAAGGTGAAGCTGCCTCGGCTATAGTATTGTCGCTGCAAAATGGATTTGCAGGGAGGAATGAGACAAACTTTCAATCAGTGCTCCCCCCGGGGGTACTCAAGGGTACACAGTACCAGCACCGTTTCCCCCAAATGTTAAAAGTGTGGCACTTACTGTAACAACTTCATGGTGAGTACCAGCACCTTTTTTCCCTAAAAGGTTTTCAATATTGCTTTCAATATAAATATTATTGGAAGTGATGAGGTAGAAATGTGGTTCACTTTGCGTATATAGGCAAATCTAACTAATCTGCCTTTTCCGAAACAGCATGCAATATGAAACATGCGAGCCTTTGAAATGTGTGCATCTCTGAATTTTGTAATGCAGTCCTCCAGTCATGTAATGTGTACAAAATACATGTCCTGGGGTAAGGCGTGCAAAAAAACAACAACCACAAATCCATAAATTTGTGAAAGCATACACAATTTCTTTGTATTTGGGGAAGTTGTGCTTTGCAAAAATGTGTAAATTGGGCAAAATTGAATACCCAGAAATTCATGCTAAATGCTGCTGAATTTTCTTAAGGACTTGTTTTTTTTGGGGGGGGGGACAGCCCCTGTCTTCGCTTGGAGTATTTCTGTGCTTGGATAAAAACTTGAACATGCCTATTACTCACTGTTCTGTGTTCAGAGTTGCTCTTTGATGGAAAATGCCTCAGTTGACTGCTTCGTATAACTTGTACAGTAAAATGGCAACTTATGTGTATTTAACACCTGTAATTTCAACTTTATGCAATTGAAGGCTGTCCAGTTGAAATCACACAAATTAAAGGCATAATCACAAAATTAAATTAAATTAACCACACAGGTTGAATTAAATCATACAAATTAAATTAAATCAATCACACAAATTAAAGCTATTTTGCACAGGTTTTTCCTGGCACGGTAAGAGCTTTTAAACTCTCCGCCTTGCTTACCAGGCTCTGGGGTGCTCTCGCAAGATCTCGCAGGAACTTGGACGGCCCCACAAATTCTCAAAGAGCATCCCAGAGCCTGATAAGCTTGGGGGTGGGGTGGGGTGGGGTGGGGTGGGGTGGGGTGGGGGGGACAAGACCTGTTTGGTGCATGGCTCCAAAAAGGTAAGGATGCTTGTGCTGGGTTGATTTGTATATACACGTTTCTGCCTATACAAGCCATCCCCAGAACATAACCCATATGATTGTACTGTATCGGTTAATTGTTCTTTCAGTCGTAGAAACAGAAACAGTTCCTAGGATACCTTTGGAAAAAAAGCAGATTGTGTAATGTGCTTGCCTGCTAATTTGAACATTTGTGTTTGTTTCTCAGTTTCATAGATAACCCACAAATCACAGAACATCCTGCTGTTTATATGTGTTTTCAGCCCCGTACAGGAAGACAGTACACAGACACTTTATTATTCCCTGGCTGGAGAAAGCTGAAGAGTAAAAACAAACAATTCAGGAAACACACCAATTTCCTGTGGAAAACCCCCAGTCTAGGGGTAGGAGTTGGCGTTTAGATTTTGATCCCAGGTGACCATCATTTTTATCAAGGGATGGGGATGAGGGAGAGACAAGCTATGCAGTAGATATACTTTGTACAATATTGCGACATAAGGAAGTTCTTTTACTGCTTCTAGACATCTGCTGCTTTTCATATCCTATCTAGTAATGTTTGCTTCTGGCATTAAATGTGCCTTCTGTAGTTGACCTTTGTAATGTTTTATCTTGAAGTCTTTATGATAACATTTTAGGTTCCTGTTAATTATGTTACTTCAAATGTATACTCATATTTGCCTTTTTCTGTAATGTTTTGTTCTGGATTGTTTTATTTGATGTTTTAATACAGGCTGTAAACCACTTTGAGACACCCCCCCTTAAAAATATAAAGCAGATTAGAAATGGAATGACTAAAAATAATCATCGTAGCTTTAAGTAAACAGCTCTAAACAGTAATAGCTGCTGTCTTCAATAACATATCCTCTTTTACTCTTTTGTGCATGTTCTGGAAGCGATTGTTCCCTAAACACAGAAAAGAAGGTTTTACAAAGGTTGGCAGTTCAAATCCCGTTGCTCGGTCCCAGCTCCTGCCCACCTAGCAGTTCGAAAGCACATCAAAGTGCAAGTAGATAAATAGGTACCACTCCGGCGGGAAGGTAAACGGCGTTTCCATGCACTGCTCTGGTTCGCCAGAAGCGGCTTAGTCATGCTGGCCATATGACCTGGAAGCTGTCTGTGGACAAACGCTGGCTCCCTTGGCCTATAGAGCGAGATGAGCGCCGCAACCCCAGAGTCGTCCGTGACTGGACCTAACGTTCAGGGGTACCTTTACCTTTACCTTTATGAGGTATACATCTGAACCCACATGTGTGTCCACCACATTTCGAAGCGGCTTAGAATCTTTTGCTGGAGTTAAAACGTGTGTGCATTATGAATATGTATTTCTGCCCTTGATCTTATGCCCAATATGGCGTTCACACATCAGAGGAATAAAGGAAGATTGGTTTATTACATGAAATGAAAGTGACATTAGTATATGGGTGCTACTTCAGATACCCTGTTTCTCCTAAAATAAGCCGTAGCCATAAAATAAGCCATAGTAGGATTTCTACGCATTTGTGAAATATAAGCCATACCCCAAAAATAAGACATACCCCAAAAATAAGACATAGTGACGCGGCGCCTCTCCCTTAAGACGTCCTGGATAGGCGTGGCTATGCAGCGTGGCGACGCGGAGCGGTTAAAATAAGACGTCCCCTGAAAATAAGCCATACTGTGTTTTTTTGAGGGGGAAAAATATAAGACGGTGTCTTATTTTAGGAGAAACACGGGTAGCAAGGTTACAAATTTAAGCAAGCAGCAAATCATACAGCACACAGACCTTAATTAGGAGAATAAAAGGACCCCAAATAATCCGAAAGCCTGAAGGGTAGGTGCAGCCATTTGCCACAGCCGTGCACTAAAAGTAAAGTGAAAGAGAGAAGGGAAGGATATGCCTGTCCTGAAGTAAGCAGAACCCAAATCAGGGGTCAGGGGTCTGTGTCTTCCATTCGGGAGTTCTACTCTCCCTGTCAATATCCTATACCAAAGTTGCAGTCACAGCACATAGCCTAGAAGGGCAGATAACAAAGAATGTTAAGAAATTGGTAATGTTGTATTTTTGAGATTGCTGGATTGTTAGTGAGATAGGAATGAAAACCTCTATCTTAGTCTCTTCACAAGGATTTGAGGGAAGACTCTGCATTGTTGTTATTTGCTGGAGGCTCAGGATTGCCTTCAGTGGGACTTCCATCTTGTCTGAAGACAGGGTATGGCGATACAGTTGTGGCCTGGGAGACACACAAAATTAATTTACGATATGAAATTTATTCATTGTCGCCCTCTTTGTTTTCATCATAGCATCATTTCCCGGGCTGCCACTGCAATCTTCATTAAAACAATTTCCCTTCATTCTTCCAGTGTATTAGAACTCTTACTGGTCTCCCTTCTTTTATGACTGAATGACCAAACATGTTGGAATAATCCAAAGGATTCTTACTGCTAAGGGCCTGAGCCTCTTGATTATGCGCAACAATTTTTAAACCTATGTTACGGCATGATTGGAAGGCAATTGTGATGATATGTGTCTTAATAATTAAGCTATGCTTCATTTTTACAGCATCTAGGGTCTGACTGAGGTTACCACATAGTTCCTATGAGCTAAAAAGAGGGGGTCAGTGGTACCACACATATTTTGAATCTAGAGAAGGTCTTAGATTCAATCCAGTTAGAAATATTACAGGTAGCAGTGCTGGAAAAGACTGGAGAACCAACTCTAGTCACACTGGACCAGGGGCTCCAACTCCCATCAGTCCCAGCAAACATGACCAATAGTCAGGTTGATGCGGAGTCCAAAAATATCTGAGGCACCATGTTGGCTGTCCCTGCTCATTTCCACATGAGGTACCAATTTGTTTTAAAAAGGCCCTCAGCATTTTAGTGTGCATTTACCCTTATAGGAACATTTCTGCAAGCAATTAGCCCACATATAATGCATGTTTATATGCCATTTTCATATGCCTTTTCATAAGCACATCCCATTAATATTCACATTATTTTGGTAGGAGAACTACATAACATTTAGAGATCTCCAAATTTTGAAGAATAGCGCCTCTCAGGTGGGCGCTGTTGTCATTATAAAAGGACAAGGTTGCCGTTCATGGTGAGTTCCGGCACCTCTTTTCCTAGAAAAATAGCACTGCAGCCCAGGGCTTTCATGAAGTGTGGGTTAGGAAGGTTCACATTAAAATATGAACCAAACCAAACTTCTCTTCCACACCTAATGGGGACTGATCCAGAAATCAAAACTGAAATGAACACATCTTCTCATGGAGAATCACACCTCCCCGTGGACAAAATTGTTGATTTTGGTTGAGGAGAAACTATAATCTTATGAACAAGAAGGGTAACCTTGAGAGAAGACTTGCCGTCTACTCGTGGGACATGAGAAATAAGTGCAGAATAAAGGAGTTGTTTGAACAAGACAGAAAATGTCCTCAAAATAGCCTGCAGCTATGGATGATGAGAGTCAAAGTTCAACAACATCTGGGGATGTGGAAGAAAGCTGTTCTAGGCTGCATCAGACTCAGGATCCAGACCCAGCATCCATAGTGAAATACACCTAAATACTCAAGGAGGCATTTTACATTCACAAATAAATATATTCCCCATACCATCTTCTCTGTGGGCTTTTAAATATGGTCCTCTTAAAAATTGAACAAGATACTCAAATGCTTACAAAATAAAATAAAAAAATTCCTTCCAGTAGCACCTTAGAGACCAACTAAGTTTGTTCTTGGTATGAGCTTTCGTGTGCATGCACACTTCTTCAGATACACTGAAACAGAAGTCACCAGACCCTTGTATATAGTGAGAGGGTGGGGAGGGGTATTACTCAGAGGGGTGGTGGAAATGGGTGAAAGGTTGATAGCTGTGGTAAACCTGTTGACGACTGTTAACGGCTGCAATTAGTCTTACAGGAAAAAGCAAGGGGTGAGAAGGTTAAAAAAGCTTTGTCATGTATAATGAGATAATAATCCAATGTCTTTGTTCAGACCAGGTCTCTTCATGGTTTTAAGCTTGGTAATGAGTTGCAATTCAGCAACTTCTCTTTCCAGTCTTTTTCTGAAATTCCTTTGCAATAAGACAGCTACTTTGAGATCTTGTATAGAGTGTCCTGGGAGATTGAAGTGCTCTCCTACTCAAATGCTTACCTCATTCTTGCCACAGCAGGTTGCCTCATACCCAAAAAGTGCTAAGGAAACCGTAATGGCAAATTCCAAAATGCTGAACAAGAGGAGAAAGACAGCAAGACCAGTACCTATGGGCTACAGAGCAGAGAAACATGCATTATATACTTTCCCCTCCTACCAGTTAGTTCCGTTGCAACTTTAGAGAGCACACTGCTAAACACATTCATAATAGTTTGGGTATTGAACCCCAATATTTCCCCAACAATTTGATGTAAGGAGTAGGAGGCAGCTTACTGAACAACTTGCTGGCACAAGCCCCTTTTGGGCTCAGTTCTTGCCTGTCGTGGGTGTAATCTGCATTGTTATTGCTTATTCTGTATGTGATTTTTAGAGCTACAGAAAGCATCCGCAAGATGTAACTGAAATTGTAATTGTATATCAATGCGGTATCAGACTAGTGATAATCCGGCTTTCCTTTGCACATGTTTGTAGGTGAATATAGGACTGCAGAGAAGGTGTAAAATAAGAGTTAAACTCAGGCTGTATTGCGAATGTGTCATGGATGCTGTGTGCGCATAAGCTGAAAGGAAAATAAGCAGATAGTACCGTGTTTCTCCTAAAATAAGACACCGTCTTATAATCTTTTTATCCTCCAAAAAACACAGTATGGCTTATTTTTGGGGGATGTCTTATTTTTATTAAGTGTGGTACAGCAATCTACATTTATTCCATTATAATAAAGTCGTCTTCTTCTGGAACATCATCATAACTCTCCAAACCCGAAGGAGAAGGAGACTCCACCACACTCATTGGCAGCAAATTCCACTGTCGAACAGCTCTTACTGTCAGGAAGTTCTTCCTAATGTTTAGGTGGAATCTTCTTTCTTGTAGTTTGAATCCATTGCTCCGTGTCCGCTTCTCTGGAGCAGCAGAAAACTTTTCTCCCTCTTCTATGACATCCTTTTACATATTTGAACATGGCTATCATATCACCCCTTAACCTTCTCTTCTCCAGGCTAAACATACTCAGCTCCCTAAGCCATTCCTCATAAGGCATCATTTCCAGGCCTTTGACCATTTTGGTTGCCCTCCTCTGGACACGTTCCAGCTTGTCAGTATCCTTCTTGAACAGTGGTGCCCAGAATTGGACACAGTATTCCAGGTGGGGTCTGACCAGAGCAGAATACAGTGGTACTATTACTTCCCTTGATCTAGATGCTATACTCCTATTGATGCAGCCCAGAATTGCATTGGCTTTTTTAGCTGCTGTTGACTCATGTCAAGTTTGTGGTCTACCAAGACTCCTAGATCCTTTTCACATGTACTGCTCTCAAGCCAGGTGTCACCCATCCTGTATTTGTGCCTTTCATATATTTTTTTTGCCCAAGTGTAGTACTTTATATTTCTCCCTGTTAAACTTCATCTTGTTTGGTTTGGTCCAGTTCTCTAATCTGCTAAGGTCATTTTGAAGTGTGATCCTGTCCTCTGGGGTATTAGCCACCCCCTCCCAATTTGGTGTCATCTGCAAACTTGATCAGGAGAGAGATGGTAATTACTTAATTCTGGAGGAAATGGGAAGGTTTTTTCACCTCCTCCCTTCTTGCAGAGAAACACCTTAAAATTCTTATAACAACACAAAGGAGAAATCCCAAAATGCAAGGTTTATTGGGAACAAGGAAAGTATGATGAAATTATAAAATAATATACTAAAGCTGCAAAGCTGGCTGCTCTTATATGCAGGGCTGCAGCAGTAAGAAATCTGGAGTTTAACTTGTTGGAACAGAAACAGAGTGTATTTGCCTTGTTGTTCCTTTGATATGCTAATTACTTAATCCAAGGTAAACAAAGAGGGTTGAGCACACGGAGCAAAAAGACGGGCTCTGCTCCCTTCCCCCACAACCAAGCTACCTTAACCTCAGCGCAGGGGAGATCTGTGCTATCTCTATCTCCGATCTCTGTTATCTACGATCGCTGGCTGAGGGGAACTTCAGCGGCAATGGATATCGCTTCCAGGGCTTTTCTCTGCAAAGAGCCGAAGGGGGAGAGGGAGAGGAGCTGTTTTCTTTAACCCGAGAATTTCAAGGGATATAAATTTTCAGGGAGAGCAGCGGGAAAAGGCTTAGAATACGAGGGTTTCCCGCCAAAAACGGGAGGGCTGACAGCTCTGCACCAGGTACCCGATCTCACTACCAGTACCCGGTACGTCTTATTTTCGGGGTATGCCTTATATTTTGCGACCCCTTGAAAATCCTGCTATGCCTTATATTTTAGGTATGTCTTATATTATGAGAAACACGGTAGAAAAGAAAGTAAAGCAAATGTACACAATTCCCCGCCCCCTTATATTCAACGAACATTTCCCAATCTTCTTTAAACATATGTTCTTCTTGTTCTCTTATTCTATATGTTAGGTCTGCAAGCTGTGCATATTCCATCAGTTTAAGTTGCCATTCTTCTTTAGTTGGGACTTCACTCCCATTGTGTACATTTGAAAACATGGGCAGCATTAAGATAAATTCAACAGTGTAAATAAGTTTTGATGGATGTAATAATGGAATGCTGAATGGTTTAGTTTATGTAAAATATGCAGGGATTTATGTTATGCAAAATGAACCATGGAAAGAGAAGAAGGGAAGTCATTGATTTTTTTATGGTTGCTTAAATGAATACTCTAAACTGTAAAACAGAATATTTAATAAAAATTATACAAAAAGAAAGAAAAAAAGAAAGTAAAACAAATGGTTAGAAGTTTAAAATGGCAAGGTATGATAGATATTGCTGTGTAAAGTTTAGGAATATGAGTTCCAAAGAAAGGCAGGGAAGGTATTGTCACAGAAATTATACGGGAAAAATAACATAAAATTAGAAGTTTAAATGTGCATGAGAAAGGCAGAGCAAATAAAGGTTGGAATGTGAAGGTTGTGGTTGCAAGAGAATCATGAGAGAAGGATGGAGCGGCACATGCTCAGGAACTACTGCTATAACTATTCAAGACAAAGGAAAGATAAGAAAGTTGCTATGATTAAACCAACAGAAGCCAGTAGAAGGAAGTACTGCCATTTATGGATGTAACTGCTCCTTTGCTTGTATAAATGCTTGTGCTTTTATCATATCTGGGGTGTTGGTTGAGGCTGCGTCACACCAGCTTTGCACTGCCTAAATAAATGTCCTGTTTGACTGACAATTGGAGTCTGGATCTTATTGGCCATGCAGGCTGAACCCACAGGGTACTGGGCATGGGACCCCCATATTTTCCCAGCACAAGCAGTGCTCAAGATATGTTCATGATTCCTTCCCATTTGCAGATGTTCTCTATCTTGGGCCTCGCCTATAAAGTCAATATTTTTCTTACTTACACCAGTTCGCTTGCTCACTTACCGTGGCAGAATCCAGTTCATTTCTCTTAAAGTTACTATTTTTAGCTAGCTGTACCATGTATAGAGCGGTGCCAATGAAAGCCATTACAGCACTTGTGATGTTCATTCCCACACTCACTTTCACCTGAAAGAGAGATACAAAGAATCAGGAGACCAACAACAAATGTAGCTTTGCTAAGTTTTCTTTCTTGGAGGGGAGGGGATTCATGGTTCCTAACCTGATGAGCTGTAGTACTCCTCTGTGAACATTAACCAGGTGTCGCTGCAGAGCAGCAAAGAAGAACAAGCCTCTGTCAGATAATGGGCCTTGGTATGTGGAGAGCAAAGTGTCTGAGTCCTGTGGCCAGATTCCCATTGTCGAACCCCTTGGTGCTTTATTGCAGATGTGGCCCTCCAGATGTTGCTGAGCTACAACCCCAACAGCCCCAGCAAGCATGATGAATGTTGTGGTTCAGCAACATCTAGAGCAGTGTTTCCCAACCAGTGTGCCTCCAGATGTTTTGGGACTACAACTCCCATCATCCCTCACTAGCAATACCAGTGGTCAGGGATGATGGGAATTGTAGTCCCAAAACATCTGGAGGCACACTGGTTGGGAAACACTGATCTAGAGAATCTAAGTTTTTCCACACCTGCTTTATAGGACTGGACATTTATGAGATTAAGCATTCGGATGGAGAAGAAGAGAAGAATACAGAGAAATGTTCTATATCTCACCAAGGTGCTGTTTGGGTAGTTTTCAGCTGACACAGCCAGGGATCCAGAAACAATGAACTGGCCAAAAGAAAAAGAAGAAAATGCATTTTATTGCCGTTCATTTAAAATGTACAGGAAAACCAAACTACTCACAACTATACAATGTTATGGCAGAAGAGGAGGGTTTTTTTTGAACTCGTGAGTATGGCTCTGATGTAAGAAATATCCCCTTTGATTAAACCAGTTGTACAGGGACAATTAATTCAGGCAAGTTAGCACCATTGCTGTAAAGCGGTTGCCTGTGTTCTCCTCACTGGCTTCCTGCCTCCTTCTAAAAAGCACTGGATTTTGGAAGCAAATTAAGTTTTGAAAATTCTACTTTCCTTTGGAGAACCCTCTAGAGAACATTTAGCTCAGTCTAGCCAGATCATGGTCTTGAAGATGCTTCTTTCTAGTCTGCATGCTTAGTCAGACTAGGAAAGTGCCTCTCAAGGGAAAAGGAATGTACAGAGAAAGGGACTGGATATTTAATAAGTTTGCATTTGTATGTGTGCAAATAAATTTATTGACAGTTACAGTTTAAAACGAATGCATGCCAATGGGGGATAGGCTACCAAAGGTGAAAGACACACTTTATATCCACCTCCTCCACCATCACCCTAGTTTCTCCACAAAATTCAAAGGCACATATTTCACTTTTACATTACAGTATTATGCAAGTGCTTTTGTGATGCCTGTACTGCAGGACCAACCCTTTTCCTGCTCTTGGTGACCCCAGCCATTGGGAACAAAGCCACTACATACCGGTATATGCATAGCTCTCCCCAGGGTTGTGATGATGGGAGAGTGGAACTTGCATATGTATTCAGAACTTCCATTCATTCCTATATCTATATCTTAGGGCAACTGACATTCTTTTCAGTTCACAATAATTCTATTCCTATTCCATTTCACAGAAATAAAGTAGAGAGTGACATTGGCATGTTTACCTGCTGCTAGGTATTTGCACACCAAAAAACCAACCACTGAATAGACGTTCTAAGGTAAATCTCCTCCAAGGAGCATCTCCACTGTCCAGCCAGGACACTGAGGTCCAGCTCCAAGGGCTTTCTGCAAGAAGTGAGGTTATAGGGAACTAGGCAGAGAGCCTTCTCAGTAGTCATGCCCTCCTGTCAGATGTCAAGGAAATAAACAACTATCTGACTTTTAGAAGACATCTGAAGGCAGCCCTATACAGGGAAGTTTTTAATGTTTGATAATTGTACTGTGGTTTTATAACTTGTTGGAAGCCACTTGGAGCGGCTAGAGTGGTGACCCAGTCAGATGGAAGGCATATAAATAATAAATTTGTTGTTGTTGTTGGTATTAAAGTCACAGCCATGAGCATTGTTCTGATGGGCAAATAATACTTACAAATATTCCACCCCAGAATGGATAGCCCACAAGAAGAGGCAAAATATTGTAACGTGGAGCAGTAGTAAAAAATGAGATAACCCCCAAGCCAATCAAGATCACTCCAATTAAGATCTGGATTGCCTGTGAGAAAAAAAGTGCAGACAAAAATCAAATGGCGCCCTCAGTCCTGATACAGGTGAAAAAACAAAAGACATGCAAAAAAGAAATATCCAAGGACACCTCAGGTCTTTAGGTTGTGTGCCTATCTCTTACCCTGGCTGTCACCTCATTGCACAAACAGTTGATGCACAACTTACACACATTTAACAGGTGTGATTTTAACTTTACATGCTTGAAGGCTGGCTGGTTGAAATTGCACAAATTTAACACACACAAGGTGGAGAGCTTAAAAGCTTAAAAGCTCTCAGACTGGCTTACCAAGTCTAGGAAGCTCTTGTGAGATCTCTCCATAAGATTTCTCTCACTGTCTCTCCCCCTCCATTGTCTATCTCCATTTATATCTTTTACATAGTAATCCTATGCACATCTACTAGGGATGAATGAATAGGACAATGTCGGTTTCTATCAGTTTCTCTTTATTAAGACTAGAACAATGAGAAACTGAGAGAGTCACTCACATTTGTCCATCCCTAGATCAATTTGCCAAATTTCCATGAAATTTTGTCAGGATTTTGGCATGACTTTCTCCTATTATGTGTTACGTTATTTGTATATTCTCTTCACTGATAGATGTATTTTATGAGCACTTTCCCCTAATATGCATATTCTCTACACTTTTTTCATTTGAAAACTGTATCACAAAATTCAGAGAAGCGTGACTTTATAAGGATAGAGGTGTTTTGGTTCTTATATTGTTTCAGAAAATGCAAATTAGGTAGGTTTGCAGTAAGGTGCAAACAAAATGTACCTTCTCCCCCATTTGTTTAATTTCCTCCAAGGTTGCTTATATAGGAGTATATCAATTGTAGGAGAACAAAACAACACCCCTGAGACTCCAGAGTATTCTATTTTAAAAAATCTATGAAACAGAGGGGGCTAACCTGTGACCCTTCAGATATTGATGGACCTACCCCACCTCCCATCAGCCCCAGCCACCATGGGCCACGGGCCGATTTGATGGGAGTTGGAGTCTAGCAGCATCCAGAGAGCCACAAGTTAGCCACTCCTACTATAAAACACAGTTCATTTTTCAAAAAGCAGTTAAAAAAAATTCCCCACAGCTGAATAACATTGCCTATCTTAAAACCACCCAAAGCAACTTTCCAAAAAAAGAGAGAGAAAAGATGGGATTCTGGTGGAGTCAACAGTTAAGGGGATGCCAACAGTTAAGGAGTTCCAGAAACCTGGGGCCTCCACTGGAAATCTCTACTGCCTAGTCAGAAGTAAGTCTCATTGTATTAATTGAAACGTATTTCAAAGTAAGGGACGTGGGTGGCGCTGTGCGTTAAACCACAGAGCCTAGGGCTTGCCGATCAGAAGGTCGGCGGTTCGAATCCCCGCGACGGGGTGAGCTCCCATTGCTCGGTCCCTGCTCCTGCCAACCTAGCAGTTCAAAAGCACGTCAAAGTGCAAGTAGATAAAGAGGTACTGCTCTGACGGGAAGGTAAACGGCGTTTCCGTGCACTGCTCTGGTTCGCCAGAAGCGGCTTATTCATGCTGGCCACATGCCCCGGAAGCTGTACACTGGCTCCCTCAGCCAATAAAGCGAGATGAGTGCCGCAACCCTAGAGTCATCCGTGACTGGACCTAATGGTCAGGGGTCCCTTTACCCTTTTACCTTTATTTCAAAGTAAGTGTCCATTGGATTGAAGCTTTAGTGACCCTCTGCTCCTCCCCACTCCTGAATCAGTTAAGCAATGTGAACATTCCTAAATTAGCTGTTAAGAAGAGGCATAAAGAAAGATAACAAGGGAGTCAGGAGAAGCCAGCTGCTCTTAATTTCTGTCTACTCCATCTCTTTCTGTCTCTTCATGGGGAACCTTTTAGAAAACTAAACATTCACAGCTTTGACGTGGTGAGTGCAATGGGTGCCTTGCACTATCAGAGACCGATATCATCAGGAAGAACCCTGAAAATTTCAGTGTTCCTGTGCATTAGGGTGTCAGTTGGCCAGTCAGATATGTCAAAAGCCTTGAAATATCACTAATAAATCTGGCTGATCCTTTGCTGGGTAGTAAGCTGTTAAGAAAACCCTGTGGATCAGTTTAGTCCTTCCTACACTGACATTTCTCTCTTGGCAGGGAATGCACCACCACACAATGGACCTGAACATATTAAAGACACTTACCCCCAGAGGCTTGGTCTCAGCTTTACGGAGTTTATTCAACAGCCCGTCTTGATTTTCTTGGTTGTTGGGACTTCCATACTGTTGTCCTGCATATTGTACATAGTGCACTGTTCCTGCCAGTTGGGGACCAGGGAAATACTGGTCTGTTTGGGGTACACCAGCAAGGTTTGAGGGAATTAACACAACTGCTCCATTAGACATTCTTACAGGCTCTGTTGCCGTAACTAAGATGTCTGCAAGAAACAACCCATATAAACAAGTGAGAATCCCTCCCTTGTATTAGGAAAAAAACATTAAAGGGGTATGGGAGTATCCCTTTAGTTAAGGTGAGTAGCAAAAAGTGAACAAACAAACAAAAAACCCTGCCATGATCATCCTCAAGATGATACCTGATGAGGCAATGATGCTAACCATGGCAGATATGATCTACCTGATGAATGTGTCAGATTTCAAACTTATCCAATAAAACCTTACCAGAGGTACAGCAAGTGGTGAAAACTGACCCTTTCATTTCAGCACTCAAGCCATAACCAACACAGGTCTCAAACTTCTAATACCTAGCTTAGCAAGCACTGATACCACCAATTCTAGTAAAACATACAGAAGCAGCATATGACTCAAACCTGCCACAAACTCCAATAAGGACAGAAGTGCCTTCTTTGAATAGGTTCTGATTATTTAGGAGTGAGGGCTTTGGGCTCTCAAATTTCAGTAGAGCCCTGTGTGGTGCTGAAATTCAGCATCCCCTACCTCTTGTGTTTGGTTCTATTTCGGTGTCCCTATGGTACCAGCACCCAGGACAGCTGAACCAATCGCACTACCCTAAATCTGCCTCTATTGAGGGGAAACCTCTTTGCATGTGGTCAGAAGCATGTGGTTATTCCTTCAAGTCTTTCAGAGATGAACCCTGGATCAAATTAACTACTTTCCCCAAATACACATAACTCATATCCAATATACTTACACTCCCTGATGTGTTTGTTCTCAGTGCGATAACCTCTCCTCGAAGTGATAAGGAATGAAAAGTATGCTCATAGTTAGAAGACAGGAAGTGGGATGGCTTTGTTTCAATTTAGGCCATACTCTTTTTACAAATTGGTTTATCCAACCAACCTTGCTGAGTATCTGCAAACTTACATTAGGTACATAAAACTATTGAGCTCACTGCCGTCCTTAATCAAATTTGTAACTACAAATAGAGTTACGATCAATGAAGTCAGATATTACTCAGATGCAATATTACACATGACATACCTTCAAAAATGCTTTTTATGATATTCTCCGTGTGCTGTTGATGTTGTGGTTATTAGATGCATTACCTACCCTTCTGCAGCAGGTCCAGGGTGGGTTCTAACAATTTAAAAATCAGTATTAAAAACAGTGAAAAGAAATGTACTGTCACAGGAAAAGGGAGGGTCCTATTGCGTGTAATTCCTCAGTGGATATGTGTAACTCCTCAGTACAGGAAGAGACAGGAAGTGTTGTCACCATGGCAATGTCCCTTTCTCAACCGCCATTTTACAAAATCTTCTTGCTCAACCTGTAGTGGAGGGCCAACAAAGGTGCTGAAACTCACATTAGATGATTCTAGAAATACTGAGTTCCTCTTATGAGACATGAATGCATGTTCACATTCTACCACTGATATGCTCAAAATATTAGCATGTGTATTAAGCACCTGAAGGTTCTTTGTTTAATCATCAGTCAACGCTTATCGCATACTCTCAAAAGCCCAATATTGATGTACCCACCATTGTTTAATGCTTTAGATGACCCTCAGGCCTGTACTGAAATGTGTTATATCAAAAACTTTCATGCATCACTTCAATGTTTGACTGTGCGTTATGTGCTTTTGTTGAAAAATATGGGAAATGCATATCAGAAACCTATCAACAAAAGCTATGACAATTCCCCAGTATTCATACCCTCAAAGTGTCCAGGGGCAGTGCTGGAATTATGAAAGCTATCCCAGCTTCTGATTTGATCCCAGAATGTCCCTATTTTTCCCGCCAGCATCGCCAACATTGAGCTCAGGGACGGAGGATGAGCGGACACTTGTACTGAGTGATGACAATGGCGGCGATGGCAGCTGTGAGGGAGCTTCCTGTTGCCTCTCCATGGGGTCTCCATGGCTGCTGCTGTGAGCCTCCTCCCTTGGGCATCTTGAAGCAGCTGCTGGAGAGTGGGGGGGGGGAGGCTGCTGCCGCCACCAAGTCCCAGCCCCATGTGACACCCCAGCTCTGAGGGGCAAGCAGAGGGCAGGGTCGCCCTCAGTGGGAAGAAAGGCGGAGTGGAGAGGAGCATAAGGAGTCTTGATTTTTTATTTATTTGTTTTTTAAAAAAGAGATGCTTTGTCTAATCTTGCCCCTTTCTAAAATTTATTTATAAGTGTGTGCTTTTCTATTTGTCCATCTACTGAAGAATAAAATAAAATAAAGGGGTTTTCTCAGGACGGAGGGTGTGTGTGCACGCTGTGTCTCATTGGTGTGGTGGTGGCGGCACTTAGCCTTCCTCTGATAGGAAATGCTCTGTGGAGGGGGGGATGGGGGTTGAGGAGGGTCAGTTGGCGGGGAGTGAGAAATGTCCCCATTTTCATCTATGTTCCAATGTGCTTCACGGTGTCCAATTGGGCTAGCTTCATTCCCAGTAAAGCTTTAAGTCACAACTCTGGAGTCCCCCTGTTTTAACATTTCAGTGCCAGGCATTTCTTATTGAACCATATCTGAAGAATGATATCCCATCATCTGGATAAAAGGATGTTTATGAAAATACTTATTCATATTCCTCAATAAAAGGAACTGACACAAGTAGACAGTAACCCCCCCCCCCAGTTTTTCATAGCAGTTCTCCCAAAGAGTTGAAGAGCCTTTTAACTCTTCTTTCTTAACTTAGTATTTTGCCCTAGAGACAAAGAGGCAACTTCATACAGTATAAGGATTCCAGTCTCTGTCACTGCACAAATAGTGGTTGAGGCTGGAGTGGTAACTTTATTTATTTGTGTGATCCTTGACATTAGCTTATTTAACTTCCATGTTTAGTACAAATCTCATTGTGGTATGTGGGAGAAAATAACTACACATAGCCACGAGGTGATGTTTAAAATTGCCAAATATTAATGATTACAGCTTACAGAGATCGGCATGGTACGGAACAGAGTTCCATTCATTAAGCAGTTTCCTCACTGGCGGATATCCCCTTCCAAACCTATATCCTGGAATAACTTTAAAGGGAGTTGTATGATCGTTCCCCCCCCCCCCCCGCCCCATGATGCTAAGGACTCACCTTATTTTTGTGACTGTAAATTGTTTTAAAACGTTGTGTCCTTTACATTAAGTATTAGGACATCGTGATATTTACTCATGTCTCTCAGGTCACATTTAAGATAAAGACTCCTACCTGAGTCAAGATAGTTCATAATGGGGGCCTTTTTTTATATCAGATTTTGCCAACTTCATTGATGCCATGAGCCACAGAAATAAACCACAAAAAGTTCAGATTGGCACCCATCGTTACAATGTATATTGAGACTCATGCCCTGAGCAAGCATGGTAAGATGCTACTATATGATAAGGAAGGCTCTAGAGCAGGGATCCCCAAACTCGGAGTTGTTTTGGGACTACAACTCCCATCATCCCTAGCTAACAGGACCAGTGGTCAGGGATAATGGGAATTGTAGCCCCAAAACATCTGGAGGGCCGAGTTTGGGGATGCCTGCTCTAGAGCCTAATGGAAGAGAGTTTTTTCTTCAAGCCCCTAGAATATCAGAAGCCCATTCCACAGAAACTCAGAGCAAGGCTTTCAATGTGGTTGCCACTTCATATTCGTTTATTTCATTTTATTGTTTTGTTTCTGCATTTTTATACCGCCCAATTAACTATGTTCTCCAAGCAGCTGACAAAAGTTGTAGCCACAGATTGCAAAAATGTTGGGAAACTGGTCATGTTTTAATTTTGAGGCTGCTGGATTCTTCGTGAGAAAACCTCCATCTTAGGCTCTTTACTAAGCTTTTAAATTGTGGGAAGAATATGTACCATCATAGACCAGAGGCTCAGGGTTGCCTTCAGCAGGACTTCCATCGTGTGGCAATACAGTTGTGGCCTGAAAGACAAACAAAATTAATCCACTATATAAAATATGGCAATTGTCAATGGACTAGGAATTTATACAAAGCAAGGAGGCCTTGGGGAAGAAAGAAGAGAAACTTCATCTTCAGCACATTGAGCTTGAGACAACAATGAAAGCAGAAACGTCTGAGAGGCAGTTGGAGATGTGAAGGGCCAGAGGTCTTCTGGACTTTTTGCTGCCTTTTATAAAATTATATAAGGAATGGGGGACTTTCTAGAACAGTGCTCATCAAACTTAGATTCTCAGTTGTTGTTGGTCTACAAAACACCATCCCTAGCCAGCTTAGCCAGTAGTCCTTGCTGATGGGACAGAGCCGTAGCTACGGGGGACAAGATGGGACTTGTTGGGTTCTTTGCCCCAGGTGTAGCCTTCAGAGGGGCACCATTGAGGCTCCCGGCCTGTGTGTGTGTGTGTGTGTGTGTGTGTGTGTGTACACAAATGCACACGGTGTGTGTGTGTGCCAAACTGGGTCTTTGACCTGGGTAAAATAAAGCCTAGTTTCACCCTGGGATGGGAGATGGAGTTCAACAACATCTGGGGACCCAGTGTTGAAGAAAGCTGTTCTAGGCTGCATCAGACTCAGGATCCAGACCCAGCATCTATGATGGAATACCCCTAAAGATTGAAGGAGGCTATTCATATCCACAAATAAATATATTCTCTGTACCATCTTCTCCTTGGACTTTTAAGAATGTTCCTCTTAAAACTTGAAAAAAAGATATTGAAATGCTTACCATGTTGTTGCTGGCTGCCTTCATCCCAAGATGTGCTAAGGAAACAGTGATGGCAAACTCCAGCATCGTGAGCATGAGGAGAAGGACAGCGAGAGCAGTACCTGCAGACTACGCAGCAGAGAACCATGAATTGCATTATGTACTTATTATGTACTTGTCCCTCCTACAAATTTGTTCAGTTGTAGCACTGAATTACGCCCTGACCTACAACCTACAACAGCTTGGGAACAGTTGGGAACAGTGAGGTGGTGACAACTCTGATCCATTTGATTAAAGCGGCAAACGCACACCTGACAAGATTTGATAGTCTGCTATACTTGGAACACACACATGAAGCTAAAAACATGTGAAGGCTCTTAATTTGGCATATGACACATTCTTGTCAATTCATTTTACACTGCATCACATTGTATTACATTGTACTACATTGTTAAATCAGCTGTACAGTCAAACCTCAGATTTGACAACTGAGGTTTGACTGTATTATAGATCCGCTAAAGGCAAGAGCAATCTAAGGTGCACCTGTGAGAGTACCCTCACATAGCAACCCTCCCTTGGCATATGCCTCAAATGCTTTTAAAACCCAAGAGCCTACCGATGACTAGCATCCTGCAGAACAGTGTAGCAAACTACACACGTCACACCATTATTTCAGAACCAGATTAAATGGAAGGAGTCCATCCTAGCTTTGGAGGACAAGCACAATTGCATTCTCTGTTGAAATGGCATGTGAACACCAGGGTACATGATTCTTTCCTTCACCTTCTACTAACAATGTTGGTAGTAGTCTTCATTATGTACATCTTTGCCATCCTTCAGCTGTATCGGGTTGGCTAACCTTTGGTCCACTGGATGTTGCTGGATGACACCTCCCCTCACAGCTTTACTGTTGGGCATGCAGAGTGGGGCTGATGGGAGTTGGAGTCCAAGGACATCTGGAAGGCCACACCTTGGCCAAACCTGTCCCACATCCCTTGCACAAAGGTGACAAATGCCCGAGGAATGGCCCATTCAAGAGGTGCCCCTGAATCCCATTACAATAGTTGGCTTGGAGATCTTTGCTCCACCAAACACAGTTGGGGTTGCACTGAAAAGTATCAGGTATTATAGACTAATAAATGCAATAAAACATGGCTTTAATATACCAAGGCACCCAACACTGGCATTCAGCCATGTGATGTTAGGATGGTTCTGAGAACTGTTGTTGTACTCAATGAAGGAGGCATTGAAGTGCCAAATAAAGTGGCTACTATAGGCTAAGCCATTGACTCTTTGCTGAAATAGAACAAACAGGTGATGTGCTGAAAGTGCAGAAATTTCTCCCAGACTCACGAGTTTGCCAGAACCCCACATTTCTAGAGGCACAACCCAAAATGCAAAGAAAGGACATGCATGGTCAAAAGAACCACACGGGCAGTTTCAACTTTACTTGCTGTTTTCTCCACAGTATTCCCCACTGCCTCAGAGACAAGCTGCCTTTCAAACTAAGCAGTGGCTGGTCTCCTTTGCTGTAGGAACTTGTGCTTTGAAAACAGGAAGCGAAGCTCAAGGTAGGTGCATGAGTCTTTCCCATTGACACACGTTCTCATTCTTGGATGTTGCCTATAAATCAATGTTTTTCACACTTGCTTGTATTTGCTTGTTCACCTACCTGCAGAAAAAAGCCTTCAGTATCACTATAATCTCTTTTATTATTTACATCTATCTCCAGTGCATATAGAATGATGCCAATTACAGCCATTATAGCACTTGTGATGTTCATTCTCACACTGGACATAACCTGAGAGAGAGAGAGAGAATGTGTTTACCAACAAAAAACTTAACTGCCTTAAATTCACCACACCCTCTACCCTTGATTCCTAACTTGATTTGCTGGTGAGCTGTACTCTTCCTCTGTGGACATTATCTAGGTCGCACTGCAGAGCAGCAAAGGCCAAGCCAATAGACCTTTCTGTCTAATAAGTAACCTGGTGTCCAGGGAATAAAGTGTCTGTCCCATATTGCCAGATTCCCAATACCCTACCAACCCTTGGGATAAAGGTTCATGGAATCAAGGGTTAGGATGGAGAAGAAGGGAAGAAGGGAAGAAGAAAGAGAAAACATTCTACATCTCACCAAGGCTTTGTTTGGGTATTTCTCAGCTGCCACAGACAGTAATCCAGAAAAAATGAACTATCCAAAAGAAAAAGAAGAAAATGCATTTTGCTGCAGTTCACTTAAAATTCCAGGAAAATCAATCTACTTCCAACTGCATAGTACTATGGCATAATGGGAGTGATGTCAGTTGATAGTATATTCTTTTCCCTTATGGGCAAATCATTAACTGAATCACCTCTGAAGACAGATGAGAACTTCTGTCAAATTTTTTTAGAACTCAGGGCATGACACATTATTTCTATGGCAATTCCATTTTGCAGAAATAAAGCAAAGGGTGACATTTTCCCTGCTGTTAGGCATCTGCACCCAAAAAGCCAAATGCTGAATAGCCATTCTAATGTAGCTCCCTTCCTCAAGGTTTAAAGTCACAGAACCATGGACACTGAAACAAACTTCATTCTCAAAGGCAAGTAATACTTACAAATATTCCACTCCAGAATGGATAACCTATAATAGAAGTGAAAAGTTTGTAATGTCGACGAAAATGAACAATTACAATTGTCGCCAAGCTAATGTAGATCAGTCCCAGCATGACCTGGATGGCCTGTGAGAAAAAAGTACAGACAAGATCAAACATTCCCCCTCCAAGGTGGCTTACATATTAAAACAAGAGTACATCAACTGTGAGAGAACAAAATAACATCCTTTAAACTCCCGAGTATTCTATAAAAATTCTGCTGCCCTTCAGATATTGCTGGTCCCCAACTCCCATCAGCCCCCATGGTCAATGGTCAAGTATGATAGAAATTGGGGTCCAACAGCCTCTCAAGAACCACAATTTAACCACACTTGCTCTGAAGCACAATTTATTAATAAAAAGAAGGAGCAGTAAGAAATCCCCACTAAAAGCCGCTTAAAACAGCATTCCCCAAAAGGTGTGATTGTGGTGGACTTCTGGATGCCAACACGTAAGAGGTTTCTGAAGCCTGGGGCCACCACTGGAAATCCCTACTGCTGAGTCAGTAAGTGTCCATGGGATAGGGCTGCCATAAGTCCAGATTTGGCCCTCAAAAAGCTCAACAACTTTGCAAAAAAAAAAAAAAAAGCTTTGGATTTTCACTTTTTGAAATATGGCAACCCTACCATGGGATTGAAGATTTAGTGACCCATTTGCTCTTCTCTTCTCCCCCGACCCCACTCCTGCTAAGAAGAGGCATAAAGGCAGATAACAAGAGAGATAAGAGAAACCTCCAGATGTTCTTTCTATCAACTCCAGCTCTCTCTTGCCCTAGAAAACTCAACAGACACAACTTTCACATGGTGAATATAATGGGCTCCTTGGACTATCAGTTTTCAGAACACAATCTCATCAAGAATTACCCTGAAAATTTCACTGCTCTTCTGTATGAGTGAGTCAGTTGGCCAGTCAGTCAGTGAGGGCCAAAAGTATTGAAATATCTGGATAAATCTTTGTCTGGTAGTACCCTGATAAGATAAACCTGTGAATCAGTTTAGTCCTTCCTACACTCTTGGCAGGAAAGTACCACCATTCTATGGACCTGATCATATCAAAGAAACTTACCCCCAAAGTCTTGATCTCTATTTTATGGAGTTTCTTCAACAAATCTTCTTGAATCTGTTCATTGTTGGAACCTCCAGGCTGTTGGCCTACATTTTGTATACCTTGCACTGTCCCTGCTGGTTGAAGTCCAGGGAAATCCTGACCTGCTTGGATAGCACCATCAGAGGGAATCAACACTACTGTTCCATTAGACTTTATCACTGGATCTGTTGCCATAGCTGAGATGTCTGCAAAATGCAACCCATTTGAAAAAAAGTGAATATTTCAGCCCCAGATTTCCTAAAATATTAAAGGGGCACGGCAGTACCCTTTAGTTAAGGCAACTGGCAAACAAAAATAACACACCTGCCATGATAAGCCTCACAATCCTATAGCTTATAAAAGTGATGCCTGCAGAGCCAATGACTTTAAATTTATGGATAATCTTTCATTGGGACCATCCACATTTCATAAGTCAATGCAGGATCAGAAAAAAACAAAGGGTATCTATACCGGTCACAGACATTTCACCCTTCATCTAGATTTAGGCAGATGGACCAAGGAAATTTGTGGGTACATGGAGTCATAAGAAAGCACAATTTGTGTCATTGCACAACATCATTATTGATCATGGAGTCTGTTAAGGCATCAACCTTCACTTCCAGTCTTCTAGCTGTGTAGAGCTGGAGTCAAGATGAGAGAGGTTTTCATCATAATCTCTAGTGCATTACACAGTTCTGACTTCAATGAGAGAGTCTCCTCTTGAAATCTTAAACCCACAGCAAAACTCTTGACTGTTAACAAGGCTGGCCCAACACCTTTCCATAATATGAGAATCAGAGTCAGCCCAAAACGTTTTGCTGCTGAAAGCAGACCATTAATTACTTATGACCAACCAATTAGAAAACCTTGCTGCCTGATTTACACATCTGTCCCTGCCTTCATCTACTCCCTGAAATTCTGCCACTTGAAGCAACCGCCTTTCTACTTCATACATCCAGCACTGTTAGGACCAACTCTAGTAAACACACAAAAGTAGTGTAAAATTCAAACCTTCCACAAACTCCAATAAGGTCAGATGTACCTTCAGTTCTTGAAAAGGTTCTGGTTATTCAGCAGTGAAGGGAAATCCCTCTGCACGTGCTCAGAAGAACTTGGTTATTCCTTCAAGTCTTTCAGAGCTGAGCCTTGGTTCAAATTAACTACTCTCCCCAAATACCTTAACTCACATCTAAGCACATTACACTCCCTGATGTGCTTGTTCTCAGCCTGATAATCTCTCCACAAAGCGATAATGAAAACATTGCTTATTGTTAGAAAATAGGAAGTAGGATGGTGTTGTTTCAAGTTATTCTTTTTAGGATGTGGTTTATTCAACCAACCAAGTATTTGCAAACTTGCATTTCAGAGTCAGTAGCACATATGTTGTAAAGGTGTGGTGATCTGTCATGCAACAACCCCATTGAAGAAGATAACAGGGGTTACCCAGACCTTGTTGCTAGTTGCAAAGGGGTCCCCATAACAGTTCAAGCTTCAGGGTCCCCAAAATGTAGATCCACCACTGTATAAAGCAGCCTTCTATTGATGGATCTCTATCCTAGCAGCTCTATTTACAGAAATTAATATTAGCAGTCACTTTCCCCCTCAATGGAATATTTGTATAGTCATTTCTATATTTAAGAAAGATGATCCTAGCAAACCAGCCAATTATCACCCTACTAGTGGACATTCAGCCCGTTAAATTAACGGGCGCTAGAACATGGGGGCTCCTCCGCCCCCCCCCCCCGCTTAAAAAATAAAAATAAACCCAAAATGTCCCGGCAAGAAGCGGCGTCGGCGTCGGCTTCTCTTCCGTCTCCCCTGGGCTCCATGTGAGGGAGAAGGAGCGCCCAGCTCCGTGCGAGGCGGCGGCACTGATCCAACTGACGACGCACGTGCGCCACCGCTGCCTCTCGGACACGCCCCCCTCTCTGCCCGCTCCAATCCCTGCGTCCATGTGGGACATGCGCAGTAGCGCAATTTCACTGACACACAGACTGGACGCAGGGACACAGGGACTTTATTATATAGGATTAGTTTGTTGCACATCTCATTGAAAATATATACCAAATACTTGTTAAATAAATCACATTATTGGCTTGAGTCTAGTGAGATGATAGCAGAAGAACAGGAGGGTTTATGTTGTAATCACTCAACTACTGCTCACTGCTTTGTACTTTCCCATCTGGTACATAAATATGTAAAACTCAAGTGCAGATGTTTATTTGGAGTGTTTACTGACTTTTCAGCAGCTTTTCAAATCAGTATTAAAAACAGATAAAAGAATTTACTGTCACAGGAAAAGGGAGGATCCTATTGTGTGCAATTCCTCAGTGGATGTGTGTAAATCATCAGCACAGGAAGAAACAGGACGTGCTGCCAACATGACAATGTCCCTTCCTCAATCGCCCATCTGACAAAATCTTTTTGCTCAACCTGTAGTGAAGGGCCAATGAAAACTCACACTAGATGATTATAGGAATATCGAGTTCCTCATCTGAGACATGAATGCATGCTCATATTCTACCACTGATATGCTCAAAATATTAGAAGTGGATTAAGCACTTGAAGGTTCTTTGGTTAATTGTCGGTCAGCACTTACCACGTACTCTCCAAAGTCTTATACTGATTTATCCACCAATGCTTTAGACAACGCTCAGGCCTGCTTTGGTTATTATTATTTTTTGTACTGAAATGTGTTGTATCAAAAATCTTCAACACTAGTTCACTGTACATTCCTCTGATTGTGTGTTATGTGCTTTTGTTGAACAATACGGGAAACCCATCCTAGAAACCTACCAACTAATGCTATAATCATTACACTCCCCACCCCATATATGACTTTCTCTGACAAGAAGGGCAAAGTTTGGCAGTGGAGGTGGTGGTGTGGACTCATCATGTAGCTGGCTACCATTTCAAGGTCCCTTCAAAATGACACCTCTTCGTAACATTTTGTGGCATTCTGTGAAGAATATTTTGGTGTGGGTACAAAGCCTAATCCAGTGATGGCTAACCTTGACACTCCAGATGTTTTGGGACTACAACTCCCATCATCTCTGACCACTGGTCCTGTTAGCTAGGGATGATGTGAGTTGTAGTTCCAAAACATCTGGAGTGTCAAGGTTAGCCATCACTGGCCTAATCCTTTCTCAAGTATATTCAATTCCATTCTAGTCAAATTGTGAGAGGACAAATTAACAACTAGTGACTCTGTAGGAATCCTTTCTTCCTGTATGGTCGCCTCCCCTGGCCCCTGCGAAAACCTGGATACCGTCTCCCAGATCTAAGGTGCAGTTCCATATCTCTCTCTGTTTCACTATCACTACGGCTGGAGGCACTAATGGAATCATAATCACTGGGGACCTCACATGGTCTATTATCTTCATATCTCTTGGAACGGATATTATCCTTTTTATTGTCATTAAACCACCAATATATATTGTTGTGAGCATAATCATTTTTATCCCTATTGAATTTCTGTACTTTCAATTTCTTGATCTCTTCAGTGAAATTTTCTTAATCCTTCTCTATGGTTTGCATCAACTTATCCATTTCCTGAGATTTTAATTGGGTTTTTAGATTCTCAGTTGCCAAAGAATAGCATGCCTGACTGGCAACAGCCATTAAAAATGGGCTTGATTCCCTCACTCCCCAAATAGGGGAGCCATGCCTTGGGTAGAGTGAGGCAGCAAGATGTGTTTTTTCCTTTTAAAACATTTTTAAAAAACAGCTGCTACATGTGAGGGCAGTGGAGGGTCTTCGTTTCCGCTTCAACATTTAAAGTTAAAGCTGTGGCAGCAGGAGTCTCCACAGCTCTAATTATAAACATGCAAAGGGGAGAATGAGAAAGGAAACAGAGTAAAAGAAACCGTCTCTTTTACTGCCACTCTGGTGAGAGCCCCTCCACCTGAACCTCCAAAATGGCTGCCTCAGCTTGTCAACGATGAATGGGATTATTATGAAAAACTGGGTTTTTCTTTTACTGTCTGCCTGTGTCATTTCCTTTGATTTGAGAAATGCAAATAACTATTCTCATACACATGCTTATGAAGAATCTGAGGTCTTGATAGATCGTACACAGTTTTTAAAGGTTTTGGGGAAATGTATTTATAGAAATATATTTAATTACAAGGCAAACATTTACCATGACTCCAGGATATGTTGCAAATGAGAAATAAAGAACTCACAACACAGCTATTAACTACTGCAAGAACAACCATCGCCAGGTCATGGAAATAATTACAACTATTGACTTTGGATCAATGCAATTTGGTAAACAGCACTATTGGAAAAACTGACACAAAAATTAAAAGGAGCAAAAGGCCCAAAGAAACATGACATTTTTAATGCAATTTGGTGTGATGTTATTGATTATATGAATAATGAGACATATGAAAGAACAGTACCCATAGTTCACAGCACAGTTTGGAATGCATGAAGCATATATTTTAATTACTCCCTAGAAATTCCTATAAATCCCTGTACAGTGGTACCTCGGTTTTTGAACGTCTCGGAAGTTGAACATTTTGGTTTTTGAACGCCGAAAACCCAGAAGTAAACGCTTCCATTTTCAAAAACACCTCGGAAGTCGAACAGCTTCTGTTGTGTGTACATGTTCTTTTTCTTAATTTTCTGCGGACTGCCCTTAGCGCCTTGGTTTTCGAAAGTTTCGGAACTCGAACGGTCTTCCGGAACGGATTACGTTCAAAAACTGAGGTACCACTGTAAATTAAAATTGTTATTGATACAAAATACCTTTTACTGTTAACAATCTAAGCATGCACATTATTATACATCATTTCATATCAGTAATAATTATGCTATATATATTTAACAAAACACTGTTAATATATTCAGAAATGTTTATTTGCACATATACTGTTGTTTTATTTTCATTCTCAATCTATGTAACTGTTGCATGTTGTATGTCTAAATGTAATAAATATAATTATTATTTTTAAAATCAAAAGATATGGTTAAGCCTATACTGATACTTGATTTATCCATGTGATCACTGCCATTAACTTCTTTAATGTCTATGTTCAGCACAAAACACAGTGTGGTATGTGGGAGCAAATAACTACACACAGGCACAAGGTGGGGTTTAAAATCGCCACATATTTACTGGTTACAGTTTATAGAGATTGGCATGGTAACATAGGTGCCATCTTGCACTGAAGATTGTGGGTGCCCACAACACAGGGCTTCAACTTTGCCCATTGACTTTGTGGGGGCCCAGTGCATGGTAAGGAGTATAGAGATTCATTCATTAAGCAGTTTGCTTGCTGGCTGATGTCCCCATCCAAACCCATATCCTGGGAAAGCATTAAAGGGAGTTGCATGTTCCATGGCCCACCCCCTGACACTAAGGACCCACCTTATTTCTATGATTGTGAATTTCTTTAAAATGTTATCAATATTGTGTTTTAATTGTTGTAACCCTCTCTGTCGCCTTTACACTAAGTAACAGGAGGTCATAATATTTACTCATGTCTTCCAGGTCATATTTAAGATGAAGACTCATACGTGGGTCAAGACAGTTCAAATTCGGGGCCTCTTTTTATATTAAGTTATGCCTTTTTAAACGAGCAATGCAAAGAAATAGAGGAAAACAACAGAATGGGGAAAACCAGAGATCTGTTCAAGAAAATTGGAGATATGAAAGGAACATTTCGTACAAAGATTACCACAATTAAGGACAAAAGTGGAAAGGACCTAACAGAAGCAGAAGACATCAAGAAGAGGTGGCAGGAATACACAGAGGAATTATACCAGAAAGATATGGAGGTCTCATACACCTCAGGTAGTGTGGTTGCTGACCTTGAGCCAGACATCCTGGAGAGTGAAGTCAAATGGGCCCTAGAAAGCCTTGCTAACAACAAGGCCAGTGGAAGTGATGATATTCCAGCTGAACTATTCAAAATTCTAAAAGATGATGCTGTTAAGGTGCTGCACTCAATATGCCAGCAAGTTTGGAAAACTCAGCAGTGGCCAAAGGATTGGAGAAGATCAGTCTACATCCCAATCCCAAAGAAGGGCAGCGCCAAAGAATGCTCCAACTACCGCACAATTGCGCTCATTTCACATGCTAGCAAGCTTTTGCTAAAAATTCTACAAGGCAGGCTTAAGCAGTATGTGGACCGAGAACTCCCAGAAGTGCAAGCTGGATTTCGAAGGGGCAGAGGAACCAGAGACCAAATTGCAAACATGCGCTGGATTATGGAGAAAGCTAGAGAGTTCCAGAAAAACATTTACTTCTGCTTCATTGACTACGCAAAAGCTTTTGACTGTGTCGACCACAGCAAACTATGGCAAGTTCTTAAAGAAATGGGAGTGCCTGATCACCTCATCCGTCTCCTGAAAAATCTCTATGTGGGACAAGAAGCTACAGTTAGAACTGGATATGGAATAACTGATTGGTTCAAAATTGGGAAAGGAGTACGACAAGGCTGTATATTGTCTCCCTGCTTATTTAACTTATATGCAGAATTCATCATGCGAAAGGCAGGACTGGATGAATCCCAAACCGGAATTAAGATTGCTGGAAGAAATATCAACAACCTCAGATATGCTGATGATACAACCTTGATGGCAGAAAGTGAGGAGGAATTAAAGAACCTTTTAATGAGGGTGAAAGAGGAGAGCGCAAAATATGGTCTGAAGCTCAACATCAAAAAAACTAAGATCATGGCCACTGGTCCCATCACCTCCTGGCAAATAGAAGGGGAAGAAATGGAGGCAGTGAGAGATTTCACTTTCTTGGGTTCCATGATCACTGCAGATGGTGACAGCAGTCACGAAATTAGAAGACGCCTGCTTCTTGGGAGAAAAGCAATGACAAACCTAGACAGCATCTTAAAAAGCAAAGACATCACCTTGCCAACAAAGGTCCGTATAGTTAAAGCTATGGTTTTCCCAGTAGTAATGTACGGAAGTGAGAGCTGGACCATAAAGAAGGCTGATCGCCGAAGAATTGATGCTTTTGAATTCTGGTGCTGGAGGAGACTCTTGAGAGTCCCATGGACTGCAAGAAGATCAAACCTATCCATTCTTAAAGAAATCAGCCCTGAGTGCTCACTAGAAGGACAGATCCTGAGGTTAAGGCTCCAGTACTTTGGCCACCTCATGAGAAGAGAAGACTCCCTAGAAAAGACCCTGATGTTGGGAAAGGTTGAGGGCACAAGGAGAAGGGGACGACAGAGGACGAGATGGTTGGACAGTGTTCTCGAAGCTACCAACATGAGTTTGGCCAAACTGCGAGAGGCAGTGAAGGATAGGCGTGCCTGGCGTGCTCTGGTCCATGGGGTCACGAAGAGTCGGACACGACTGAACGACTGAACAACAACAAATGCCAACTTCACTGATCCACAGAAATAAACCACAGAAAAAGTTCAGATCGGCACCCATCATTACAATGTATATTGAGACGCATGTCCTAAGCAAGCATGGTGAGAACTTCCAGCAGGTGTCAAAAATAATTATTTATACCGGTATTCATTAATCTAACAAAAGTTGCAGCAATAGCACATAGCTTGGGTGGACATATTGCAAAAACGTGGTAATTCTATTTTTGAGATCGCTGATTGTTACCAACTTTTTAACCGTGGGAAGAATATGAACTGTGATTGACTGGAGGATCAGAATTGCCTTCGGTGGGATTCCCATCTTGTCTGAAGACAACGTATGGCAATACAGTTGTGGCCTGAAAGATGCACAAAATTGATTTGCTTTATTATTATTTGCTCCTAGACCCAATATCAGGCAATGTGCATGGGGAGGGAAGGGGGAAAGCCCTGCTGCACAAGCAAAAGTCTGTGCTCAGGGCTTCCACTAACGGGACTTATTAGCCGAAACCCATCCAGTTCTAGTACTAAATGCAGCATGGGAACTGGGGGTTGAGTACAAGACTTCACAGCAAAAGTGGGCATTGAGAAAAGAGTGGACCAGAGAGGGGTCAGAGGAAGGGCTGTATTTTTTGGCAGAGCTGTAAAGGAAGACGCAACATGACTTGGAACTAGTCTGTGCATGGCAAACAAAAGCGAGAGAGGAGTCAAGGATGAGGTAACACTATGTGCCTATTCAGCAGGGTGGGTGGAAATTGCCAATGGACCAGGAAAGCATACGAATCAGGAACAAAGATAAGAAGCATCACCTTCATCTTGAGACAACAATGAAAGGTAGACAGTTGGAGATGTGAAGGGGGCAGAGATCTTTTTGACATTTGCTGACTTTGATACAATTAAATAAGGGACAGAGGACTTTCAAGAACAGTGCTCATCAAATTTAGGTTCTCAGTTTCTACTGGGCTACACAACACATCATCCCCAGCCAGTCATAGATGATGGGAGATGGAGTTCAACAACATCTGGGGACCCAATGTTGAAGAAAGCTATTCTAGGTTGGATTAGACTCAGGATCCAGACCCAGAATCTAAAGACTGAAGGAGGCATTCTACATTGACAAATAAATATACTTCGCATGCCATCTTCTCCTTGAGCTTTTAAATACCTGAACAAGATATTCAAATGCTTACCATCTTGTTTTCGCAGCAGGTTGCCTTACACACAAAATGTACTAAGGAAACAGTGATGGCAAACTCCAGAGTGTTGAGTAGTAGGAGAAGCACAGCAAGACCAATACCTGAGGACTACAAAGCAGAGAACTGTGCATTGTGTACTTGTTCCTCCTACCAATTATTTCAGTTATAATATTAGACAGTGCCCTACTAATCATATTCTTGGTGCAACTTACTTTTTTAAAATCACCTTAGGAAGAATAGGAGGGAGTGCAGTGGTAACTTTTTTAATTCTCTTGATGAAAGGGTCTACAGTTTACATGAGATAAATAATGTTATATATACCTCTTCAAACATATAATGATCACACATAATTTTTAATGTATCAAACATGGGCAGGGCCTTCCCATATGTGTGTGTGCTTTGCCATATCACAAAACAAAGCTCAAAACGCATGTCTGACAAGGTTTGATAGGCAATTATACTTGGTTTGCAAACATAAACCTATGAATATGTTAAGGCTGTTATTTTGATAGAGAACACATTCCGGTTAATTTGCTTTAATAATGGATCCACTAAAGGCAAGAACAATCTAAGGTGCCCATGTGAGAGTACCCTCACATAGCAACCCTCCCTTAGCATATGCCTCAAATGCTTTTAAAACCCAAGGGCCTGCTGATGACCAGCATCCTGCAGAACAGTGTAGCGAAGTACACACGTCACACCATTATTTCAGAACCAGATTAAATGGAAGGAGTCCATCCTAGCTTTGGAGGACAAGCACAATTGCATTCTCTGTTGAAATGGCATGTGAACACCAGGGTACATGATTCTTTCCTTCACCCCCTACTAACAATGTTGGTAGTAGTCTTCATTGTGTACATCTTTGCCATCCTTCAGCTGTATCGGGTTGGCTAACCTTTGGTCCACTGATGTTGCTGGATGACACCACCCTTCACAGCTTTACTGTTGGGCATGCAGAGTGGGGCTGATGGGAGTTGGAGTCCAAGGACATATGGAAGGCCACACCTTGGCCAAACCTGCCCCACATCCCTTGCACAAAGGTGACAAATGCCCGAGCAATGGCCCATTCAAGAGGTGCCCCTGAATCCCATTACAATAGTTGGTTTGGAGATCTATGTTACGCTGAAAAGAATCAGGTATTATAGACTAATAACTGCAATAAAACATGGCTTTAATATACCAAGGCACCCAACACTGGCATTCAGCCATGTGATGTTAGGATGGTTCTGAGAACTGTTGTTGTACTCAATGAAGGAGGCATTGAAGTGCCAAATAAAGTGGCTACTATAGGCTAAGCCATTGACTCTTTGCTGAAATAGAACAAACAGGTGATGTGCTGAAAGTGCAGAAATTTCTCCCAGACTCACGAGTTTGCCAGAATCCCACATTTCTAAAGGCACAACCCAAAATGCAAAGAAAGGACATGCATGGTCAAAAGAACCACATGGGCAGTTTCAGCTTTACTTGCTGTTTTCTCCACAGTATTCCCCACTGCCTCAGAGACAAGCTGCCTTTCAAACTAAGCAGTGGCTGGTCTCCTATGCTGTAGGAACTTGTACTTTGAAAACAGGAAGCGAGGCTCAAGGTAGGTGCATGATTCTTTCCCATTGACACACTTTCTCATTCTTGGATGTTGCCTGTAAAGTCAATGTTTTTCTCACTTACCCCTGTTTGCTTGTTCACTTACCTGCACTGAACTCTCATCAGGATTCGTAGCAATTCTTGTAGCATTTATTACTAGCTCTGTTCCATATAGTGTGGTGCCAATTCCGGCCATTATAGCACTTGTGATGTTCATTCCCACACTGGATTGAACCTTAAAAAGAGGCACAAAAATCCAGTTACCAACAAAAAAACACTTAGCTGCCTTAAGTCCACCCCTCTCCACCATGGATTCCTAAACTGATTTGCTGGTAAGTCCTCCTCTGTGTACATTCCCTAGGTGAGGCTGCAGAGCAGCAAAGGCCAAGGCTATAGATTCTTCTGCCTGATAACTGCCTTGCTGTCCAGACAGCAATGTGTCTGAGCCCTGTTGCCAGATTCCCAGTGCCCCCCCTGCCCCCCACCTTGTGCTTTATTGGGGTGGAAGTTTATGGGATTAAGAGTTAGGATGGAAAAGGAAGAAGAGGGTGAAAAAACGTATTCTATATCTTACCAAGCAGAGATCTAGATATTTCTCAGCAGACACAGACAGGGATCCAGAAACCACGAACTGTGCAAAAGAAAAAGAAGAAAATGCATTTTGCTGCAGTTCACTTAATAATACAGGAAGAACCCATTCACTTCCAACTACACCGTACCATGCAAAAATGGGAGTGATGTCAGATGATAGTGCATTCTTTTCCTTTAAGGGCAAATATAGTGAATCACAGTCGTACCTTATACAGTCGTACCTTGGTTCTCGAACAGAATGCGTTCCTGGAGTCTGTTCGACTTACAAAACGTTCGGAAACCAAACTGTGGCTTCTGATTGGCTGCAGCCAATCGGAAGCCACGCCGGACGTTCGGCATCCAAAAATCATTCAAAAACAGAACACTCACTTCCGGGTTTTGATTGTTCAGGAGCCGATTTGTTTGGGAGCCAAGACGTTTGAGATCCAAGGTACGACTGTAATGTATACATGCATTTATGTCAATTCTTTAGGACTCAGGGCAAGTCACATTATTTTATTTCCTTTCACTTCATAAAAATTCTTAAAAATATTTTTTTTTAATTGAACAAATTTAACAAAACAAATTATCAATCACTGTAATCAATTACATTTCCCCTTTTTTTATTCCCTCCCACCTCTACTTTCCCACCCTCCAAAGACTTCCCTCAGCTCCCCTCTCTAATTTGTTTATACATATTATTCTCTGCATGTTGTAAATTTGTACATATCATTGCTTTATCTATCATATGTTCTACTAATAAATTTGTGGATGTTTATTCAAAACCTGCCAAGGAGTCCAAATCCTTTTGTTGTCTTTTTAAATAGTTTGTAAAAAGTTCCCATTCTTCCTTAAAGTCCCGGTTGTCCTTCTCACACAAATTATATGTTAACTTTGCCATCTCCACATAACTCATCAGTCTTTCTTGCCATTGTTCTTTTGTTGGGATTTCTTCCATCCTTGTGCTAACAAGACTCTTGCCGCTGTTGTAGCATACATGAATAAACTCTTTGTTGTTTTCACTTCATAAAAATTCTATGCCTATTCCATTTTACAGAAATAAAGCAAAGGGTGACAGTGGCTTGTTTCCCGTGCTGTTAGGTATCTGCACTCGGAAAGCCAAACACTGAATAGCCATTCAAATGTAGCTCCCTTCCTCAAGGTTTATAGTCACACAACCATGGGCACTGAAACAACCTTCATTCTCAAAGGCAAGTAATACTTACAAATATTCCACCCCAGAATGGATAGGCTACACGACTTGCAAAAGGAAAGTAATATCGACCATAAAGAAGAATTTCAAAAATCCCCAAACCAATGAAGATCAGCCCAATTATGATCTGGATGGCCTGTGAGAAGAAAGTACAGACAAGATCAAACAGTCCCCTTGGCCCTGATGCAGGTGAAAAACAACAGCTGTGACAAATGATATCAACCTACCTATGAAAGAGAACCAGCAAAGAACATCTCAGGGCTGGGCTTCCCTAGATGCTAGCGTATTGCATATACAGTAAGCCTGCAACCTATGCACATTTATCTCGTGAGCATTCAGCTTTATGTGTTTGGCAAAAAACTAAAAAGGGGGCAGGTGTGCAGGAAAAAAGACTTTGGAAGTTTCACCTGCCGTCGTACTCGATGTATTTTGACAAAATGCAATTTTGGAATGTAACCACTGCATAAATTACGGGCTTACTGTACCTTCCTTTTTCAGCCTTCTGTTCTTCACAAACTCTCCCCATAAGTCCCCCCTTCCTGGGAAGCAAAGGTCCTCTGTCTATTGTGTTATTTAGGGGGTGGAAGGCAGGTAAGAAAGCAGAGTTGCTGTGCTGTTTTCAAACAAAGTAAACTTTTTACGAGGATATAGGCTGTCCTTGTAAAGTTTAATATCCCATTCACTATTTGCTTCTGTCCTAATAACACATAGGGTCAGGCTTGCCAGCATTTTGGTCAGGGAGCAGGCAAGCAGCATCAGGCAAAACAAAGAAAAAGGGGAGGCTGTTCTTTCAGGTGCACTTTTTGCTTGGACTCATTTGCCTTCCCTTTCCTTCATGGCTACTGTAGGATGTGAGCAGGAGGGCAGCCTGGGAGGCTGCTCAGCTAAGATCTATGTTAAGCTAGTGCTGCCACAGGCATAATAATTAATAATAATAATACTACAATTTATTATTTATACCCTGCCCATCTGTCTGGGTTTCCCCAGCCACCATTAACTTTTGGGTGCCCGCCCCCCTCAAATATTTTATTGGGAGGCCAAAGGGAGCTTGGTCCCTAGGACTTGGCTCCTATGAGCAGCATAAAAATATAACAAATCAAAAACCATATTCTCCAATCCACCTGCTTTGTTTTCCAGGCTAGCAGGCCTTCTTTCCTATATGCTCTCAGCCGTGACTCAGGGTGGGCAGATGCACCTTTAATACTATTCCCTCTTCTTCACTATTGACAAGTATGTTTATAAATATACTTGTACACCACCATTTCATTTAAAAAATCAAAGTTGGTTGCACTGTGTGTGTACTCTCTCTCTCTCTCTCTCTCTCTCTCTCTCAGCAGTATAAAAAATTTAACACAGATCACCAATTATTACAGGAAGTGTTTGTCTCATTGTCTGCATTAGTCTGTTGGCAAAGAAAAGTTTTCCAGTCGTCAAACCAACCCTGTTGATCAGTAGTCCTTCCTACTCTGGCATTGCTTTCATGGCAGAAAACACACCACCGCACTTACCCCCAGAGTCTTGGACTCTACTTTGCGGAGTTTCTTCAACAACTCTTGTTGATTTGGTGGGTTGCTGAGACTGCTATACTGCTGGCCTACTACATACTGTACATATTGCACTGTTCCAGCTGGTTGAAGACCAGGGAAATCTTGGCCTGTTTGGAAGGCACCAGAACCATCAGGGGGAATTAACACTGTTGTTCCATTAGACATTCTTACTGGATCTGTTGCTGTAGCTGAGATGTCTGCAAAAGGCAACCTATGTAAACAAATGAAAACTTCTGCCTCAGATTTTGGGGGGGGGGAGGGGAGAGAGAGGATAGTTACCCCTTTTTTAAAAGTGAGTTGCAAAAAGATTTTAAAAACAAACAAACAAACAACAGTGCCAGTGCCAGGCTATTTTGTACCCTCGGCAAGGCTAACTACTTGCACCTCCCCCCCCCCCAATTTTATTTTTACTAACTTTAATTTTCAAAAACAGATGTCGTTTAGAAAATACGAAAAGCACAAAACTTGAAACTGCTAAATTTATTTTAAATTGCAAGAATAAATAATACAGCAACCTTTGGTTACCTTTCTGAAATGCATTCAGTACATAAACCTGTTGAAATCACTGTAGCTCTCAATTATATTTGTATGTACAGATAAGAGTCACAATAAATAAAGTCAAAGATCATTCAGATTTAATATTACACACGGCATACCTTCAAAAATGCTTTTTAAAAGCTATTCTCCTTGTTTTGTTTATGTTCTTATTAAACTTCTCACCTGCCCTTCAGCAGCAGGTCCAGGGTGGGTTCCAACAGTTTAAAAAATCAGTATTAAAAGCAGTGAAAATAAATTTACTGCCACAGGAAAAGGGAGGGTTCTGTTGTGTGCAATTCCACAGGGGATGTGTGTCAATCCTCAGTACTGGAAGAGACAGGAAGTGTTGTCAGCATGGCAATGTCCCTTTCTCAACCGCCATTTTACAAAATCTTTTTACTCAACCTGTAGTGAAGGGTCATCCAAGGCACTGAAACTCACACTGGATGAATGTAGGAATACGGAGTTCCTCATCTGAGACATGAATGCCTACTCATACTCTGCCATTGATAGACTCAAGATATTAGGCAAGTGTATCAAGCACTTGAAGGCTCTTTGGTTAATTGCCACTTACGTACTTTCAAAAGCCGTGTATTGATGGATGTATCCACAGATTTGTAATGCTTTAGCCAACAGTCAAGCCACAAGCTTATTGGTTACAGTTTACAGAGAGACTGGCACGGTATTATCATCAGATAAAATCTATTTTCACCAGCTCCCAAAGCCAATAAGGACACACGATGGGTGGAGAGGTTCAAGTCTTTATTGCTATAGGAATAGTGGCTCGGTTTGGGTTTCTTTACAAAAAGACTAAACAAAACCAACAGTCAAAAGTAGAAAGCATTTATACAGGGTTGCGGAGCATGACCCCACCCATGCCTGATTCCTTCCACCCCTCCCAAACTTTCTCACGGCACATGGACACTAGGTGGCAATTGCTGATAAGCTAAAATGCTTGCTTGAAGCCCTATCTGATTTGGTGGTTGCTCTTCTACTTGCAAAGCGATTGCTTTTAATACGAACTTCTGTGCTTGCTGCTGGGCTGAACTAGTGGTTTTAGGCTGGAACCTGAGAACACAGGAAGTTAGGCCACTATACAGAGTCAGATCATTGGGTTCATCCAGCTTAGTGATGTCCACACTGACCGGCAGCAGCTCTCCATGCTTCAGAACTGGGGTATTTAAACAGGAGCTTCTTTGAGGCTTTCCCCCTTCCAGCATTGGGGGGCGGGGGGCGTTCAGGCAGTTCTAGAGATGCTGCTGTTGCTTGCTGCCTCGACTTAAGGTGTTTCACTCTTTGACACTGCTAAGGGGAACTTCTGAAGTACAAACCAGGACACCCAATTTTTGGATTGACTTGCCTAAGATCCAGGACAAAGCGCAGCCTTTCGGAAATTCCCCCAGGACATCAATTCCGCCTTTGAAACCTGGTAAGATCCGGACGTATGGCAGCCCTAGTTTACAGGGAAGGGACAGTTATCTCCTTATCTGAAATCTGACAGCTGCTAGTTTATCAGGCTCAGGGCCGGCGCGTCCATTTAGGCGAACTAGGCAATTGCCTAGGGCGCCAAAATGGAGGGGGCGCTGGCCAGCCTGCCCCCCGCCGCCGCCCGCCGCCGCCCCAACAAGCGGCGGAGCAAGCAAACCGTGGCGGCAAGGGGTGCCCGGCACCGCTCTGCAACGTGTGTCATACGTAATGATGTCACGTGGCCCGCCCCCTCACCTAGGGCGCCAAAATTGCCAGCACCGGTCCTGATCAGGCTGCTGCATAACAAAAATATTTCTGGAAACAAACAAACAAAAGGATGTCAGGAACTGGTGTCAGTCCTGGTGAAGCCTGCCATTTGCCCAACCATGCTGGGTGCTGACACTGGGCCTGATTATTAACCAATCAGTCAATTAAATTTCTATACCACCCTTCATCTGAGGATCATAGGGCCTAGTGGTGGTTGACCTCTGTTGTGGCACTCCTTGCCTTCGATAAATTTGGGAGAAGGAAGGGTGGTGAGGAGGGTTTAAAAGAATCTGAAACTAGAGGCACCTGCTTCATCACTGCTATAATCAATTAATCAAATGGATTAATCTACTAACAGTTGCAGTCCTAGCAAATATCCAGACTAGATGAATATATGCACCAGAAAGAAAAGGCAATTGATAATATTGATTATTGTTGCTTTGCTGCTGTTGCTTTGCTGCAGTTTCACTTCCCAAAACTTCACACTTGGGTCCTTTATTCTGTCTTTGGAGAAAAATCCATAGGATCATAGCGTGGAGGAGCAAGATTGTTTTCTGTGGGAACCAAGGCATCACTGCTGACAGAGTTTGGCACAAAAACCATTGCCTGCAACATTGAAATTCAGAAATTCAGTATAAGAAATACTTTTCTTGTTGTTGCTATTACCTTTGTCGTCATGATGGATTACCTCAATACATTTTGGTTTCTGTTTTGTGTCAGTTTGCCCATAAGTTTGCTCTATTACAGTTCTCTACAAAGTAATTTAGGTGCAGTTGTTACAGTATCGCACTAGGACTGGGGAGACCTATCAGCTGTGTATGCATTGCCATTTACTCTGGCTCCAGAGTGCTCACACTGCTGGTGTTTGAAGCCATGGTCACATGACATTAACCACTATCCATATCTATCCTGTGTAATTTCTTGAGAAATAAATGCTGGTGTTTGGTATGTTTTCCCTCAAATCCATCTGACTGGAAAATGTAAGCTGCAGTTAAGTTAAGGTGTATACATTTGTAATAGCCATTGTGCATGCACAGGTGACAGTACATGTGCAGGTGACAGCTTTTAGTGAACAGGAATTGTGGGGGGATTGCAGGTATGGGGGACCTGAGCAGGTAATGTGCATTGAATGAATACATCTTCACACCATCTCTAGTGCATACTGCAATTGGGGGGGGGGGAATGACCTCACTGCATTTTCCATTAGTGTCTACACCACCATGTTAATATTTATTTACTTGATTTATTTTTATTATATATTTATTTAAAAACAAATTGAGAATACAAATGGCACAAAAACAAACCAATTACCCACAAACACATTTAAAAGGCCATAGAATGTTAATGAGCCAAATGCCTGGTCATAGAGAAATGTTTTCGCCTGGCACCTAAAGATATGTAATGAAGGCTCCAGGTGAGCTTCCCTTCCTTCCAAAGCAGCCCAGGGCGGTTATGAAGTTTGCTGGCTGATCTTGGGCCATCTGCTATCTCTGGGGTGTGTGTGTGTGTGTGTGTGTGTGTGTGTGTGTGCGCGTGTGTGTGTGTGTGTGTGTGAGAGAGAGAGAGAGAGAGAGAGAGACCCATGCCACTCCTTAAAGACTAGAATATATAAACATGGGAAATGAAAAGTCAACTTTTCCTTGGGATCCTCAATAAGATTTGCTTAAACTCCAAGAAAATTATCAAGCGCTTACCGTCTCAAGATTATAGAAGTTCTCCTGGCACCCAATATGTGACATCAAAACGGTGATGCAGAACTCCAGCAAGCTGAACAAGAGGAGCAGGAAAAAGAGACCAAAGCCTATGCTCTGCAAAATAAAAGAAGTACGTTTAATATCTCTCTCAGCCCTTCTAACTAATTCAGCCACAACATTAGAAAGTGTGCAAGTAACCATCTTCTGGACGCTACTGAGTTGAAAATGTAAGTGAAAAAATTGCCTTGGAAAGGGCTTAGGCACCGATGACAATTGTCTGGTCATGAGTTATGCCTGAAATAGATGGAAAAACCTATTGGGGTGGGGAATTATAATGCTGCACACAGTGCTATTTTTCTAGAAAAAGAGATGCCAGAACTCACCATGAACGTCTCCCTTGTTCTCTTAGAATGGCAATGGTGCCCACCTGAGAGGTGCCGGGACTGAGTTCCGGAGAGTTCCAGCTGAAAAAAAAAGCCCTGGCTGCATCTAACACTGTGCTACACTACCGTAGCACAAGCTCTTGTACAACAAAACTGCCAGTAGACCTGTTGTTGGATTCCTTAGATGTGCAACCATGAGAAAATAGGTGTCTGCTAGCAAAAGGTTTTCTGAAACAGCAGGCAGCCTATTTCCATTCTAGTTGATTATTATAATAACCTTAACATTAAGGATTTGGCGCCTCAGTTTGTGTCTCCCTCTCCCCTCCCTAGCCTTTTAAAATTTGTATTATATCTTTCGATATTCTAAGCCTGAGGGCAGAGGAGGTGTTGCCTTCACTGACCTATAAGCCACTCTGGGACCAAGATGGTTCTGCCCAGCTTGCCAGAATGCCCAGTTGCTAAAGCTGCAGCCTAAAATGCAAAAAAGGGGCATGCATGGATAGAAGACTCAAAACTGCAGCTTGAACTTTGCTTGCTATTTTCACTTAGAACTTGTTGGAAGGACAACGGCAGAAATCATTCCATGTGCAACTCAAGGATTAATTCTGTTAGTGTTGAACTCAACTAGCCAAGAGAGGGCAGTAGAGATGTTGCTTAGCAACCAGGCAGAGTGGCATGATATTTGCTGAGGTAGTATACGCCCTGATTGGCTGTGTAGTTCTGAGGGAGTTTTTCCTCTGCATGCTTGTTTGAATGTCTCTGCTATGAATGAGGCCTTAAGTAACAAAGAGAAAACCCCTGTTTATTTCTCCTCAAATTATTGTTTTTGCTGCTGAGTTTCCTCAGTAAAATGTAACCAGACTTCCTTTTCTTTCTGGATTCCATCTGCATTATTTAAGTGACTTGGTTACCACTGCTGAAGAGATTAGTTGGCTTTCAGTTTAATAGTAGCTGGTCTCTTTGGCAGTGGGAACTGCAAGCATAAGTCTGTGTATGGGTTTTCCCATCTCTTTATACATATTACCAGTGCTTTTTTTTCTAAAAAAATGTTTAGGGGTACTCTCATTTTCATACCCATATTGAAATAACTGCCCCTCAATGAGGCCAAACCTAGATTCACAAAATGTTTAGGGGTATGCATACCCCTGCGCCCCCCCCGGAAAAGCACTGCATATTACTGTTAGCGTTCTTGTTCTTATTCTATTATTTATTCGTTGCTTTACTCATAAAAGTGACTCAGAACAACTTACAAACACAATTGATATGTGAAAATCAATTACAATAAACAGAATAAACAAAAACAAACACATCTATACAAAGACCCAGTCAAAGGAAGTCACAGATATTAAAAAAGCCTTCAAACTAAGGGACAAAAAGGGTGCAAGTTTTGTCTGGCTCCTAAAACTGGACAAAGAGGGTGCCAGATGAGCCTCCCAGAATTCCACAAGTGGGGAGCTACCACTGAAAAGGCCTGCTAATGTGTTGCTACCCTCCAAACCTCCCATGGAGCAGGACCTCAGATGATGATCGCAGGGTCTGGGTGTTATGGGGAGATGTGGTCCCTGAGGAACTGGGGACCTGAGCTGCATAAAGCTTTATAGGTCAAAACAACCACTTCAAATTGAGCCCTTCTTGGATGCTACCCATAAAAGAAGTTCTGCACGGAATGCTGAATTCACTTACCTGTGTTCAATAATAAGGAATGCCAGATCACTTATATATAGAATGGTGCCGGCTGCTGACATTACAGAGCTTGTGATGTGCATTCCCACACTGCATTTCGCCTGAAACAGACAGTCAAAGGGCCAGTCTACTAAAAATTACAGAGATAGATAGAATGCAGGTCTCCTAAAAGACAAATCATTTATTACTCACTGACTGACTTTGTTGGTTGCTTTATTTTGCCTAGGGCAACGCAAAGCAACGTAAAGCAATTTATCCAACAAATAGAGTCACGCCCAGTCCATGCGAAGCAAAGCACCTGTTCTGCAAGTAGCCTGAATTTCAAGCTGTATTGGAGTTTACCTCAAGGCTCATTTAAACCCAGAGAAAAACTGAAGTGGCTGAGGGCACTGTGGTGGCAGTGAACTAAAAACACAAACACAAATTAACATAAAAGCATATCACAATTTAAAAGCAATTTAAGACAAAACCCACCCTACCCCAAGTAAAACGACACCCACCCCCATTAAGCACTAAATTAAAAGTATCAGAACAATTAAAAACAGTTTAAACGTTTCAGATAGTTGGAGCCACGGAAGCATACCCCAACCCCAACATCCATTCAGCTGCCTCAGTTGTATTTCATCAGTCAGTCTGGGTCTCAGCTGCCCTCCTAGGCCAGATGGACATGGTCTGCCTGCCAGGCAGGGGACAGGTCAGGCAAGACTCACAGCCACAGGTGTCAGGCCAGAACAAGGTGGGCTCTGAGGCATAGGGAGCAGTGGGAGATATGCTCTAGGTGGAGGCTAAGGCAGGCCAGGACCCACAGCCCATGTGGGGCTTGCTAGCTCGGGGAGGAGGTGAGGGTCACATGCCTCACCAAGCCCAAATGCTAAAATCAACATGCAAGACATAAAAGTGAAGCAAATTTGGCCAGGCCATTTGGGTTTGTGGCACAAAATCAGCACACCACTTTGGCGCTGGTTTGGACTTTGGAGTCAAATAGGGCAACGTTGGGTTTTTTAAGCTCATTACTTGTGACCCCGGTTTGAGGGACTATTACTCAGTTCAGGGGGTGGCACAAAATGTGGGCTTGCGGCACAAAATGGCACAAAAATAGCACAAAACGTTGGCATCTGTTTGGAGTCAATTGTGAGCCCAATTTGCTTTGTCAGTTACTCAGTTTGGGGGGCAGCACAAAATGTGGGATTCACAGCAGAAAACAGCACAAAGCTACAACAAAACTTTGGCATCGGTTTGGGGGGGATGCAGAATTTTAGGGTCACACATAAATGAAGCTGCATTTTTCATGACTGCTAATTAAATTAATATTTCTTCTTTACTATCAGTAGCACTATCAACAACGCTTCCCAGCCATTAAGATTGACTATTATAGAACTTTCTCTCTCACCAGACAGCGTGTTTGATGTTTCTCTGCTGAAATCGACGTGCTTCCTGAAACAATAAACTGTACAAAACAAGGGGGGGGGGAATATGTGTTGAATTGCAGCTCACTTCAAAACATTCAAAACATTCTCTCTATTGAGGGAAAAAACTGAGTTATACTGAGATAATAGTACCTCTACTCTCTTTATTTTATTGTGTAGATTAGTCACACCAATCACTCATTCTCTACATACGAAAGGTCAACAGCTTGATAAGAGTTAGAAAATAGATGCCCTTTCAAAACTCCAGATTTATAACCAGAAACACAGAAAAACAATGGCTCTCAAAGGTAAATGAAATGCTACTTACAAATGCTCCACCCCAAAATGGATAACCTCCAAGAGCAGCAAAAGATATATAGGAGTGACCAATAAAAAAAAGTAGGAGTGCTCCAAAGCCAATTTGCATTAATCCAATTAAGATCTGGACAGTCTATGGGAAGAAAATGTGCAAACAAGGTAAAATAATTCTGCTCGTTCCTCAAAAAACATGAATTTTTACTCATTAGCACAATCTGGAAAAACACCCAGAAAGATTGGTCTGTCTATTGGTTTGGGTAAATAAAAATTTAAAAACAGGATAACTTCTCAAGAGGCTAGAGAGAAAACCATGTGCATATAGATATATAGGCTGCATAAAGATGGGGTGAGAGAAATTCAGAGAAAGACATTAGAATCAGATTATAGCCAGACAGACTGATATTGGGACTAGTGTTGATAGGCCATGCTGTTATGTTTTATGTATTATATGATCATGCAATGTTTTATTGATGTATTTTATATTTATATACATTGAGTCAGTTATGGCTAAAGTATGCTATGATGGTTTCTGGAATTTTGTGCTTTTAATTGGGATGTTTTAAAGGAATATCAGCTCGTGTCTACCTCAGCGTTGATCTCTGTTTTATAATTGGTTATACATTCTTGGCAGCTCTTGGTACCAGCCTTGCACAAGTTAGCTTGGGCCCCTGAAAGGAGATTGCAAACCACAAAGATGAACTTGCGAAGGTTCCTCCTCCTGTAACTCATGTCTACCGCAAGGGAGTATCTGGCAGAGCTTCCTGGACCGAATTCCTGCTAATTGCTTTTGATTATTGATGGTGTTGTAAGGGAATGAAGTTCTTGCACCTGCTTGTGATAAACATGTGATTTCCCCTAAGTCACATGTTCTGCACAAAATAAGTTTCGATTCTTCTGGAAAAGTGTATAAAAGATCACACGCCCCTCAAGGGGGTGGGCAGATTGTGAGTTATTGCGCTGTCCCTTTGTTCTGACATATGCAGTTCAAAATAAACTTTCTGCTGTATCCTGCATGGTGTTAGCCTCTTTGTGTGTGCCTGAGTCCCTGCTTCCCGGAAAAGACAAGGTGCTATAGTTCCCGGTGCTACAGTGTCTGCCTCATCGTGAGGTAACAAACACAAGCCAGAAAGAGAAGGGAGGAAATCAGTAAAAGCATGCATAGGATTGGTATTGCTTCAGATTGGCATGTTTGAAATGAACTGATTAGATCTTTAAAACTCATACGCAGAGTGATGCTCATTTTCAAACCTGAAGTTTCCATTAGTGCAAAACCAGAACTTTTAAGAATTTATCCTGGTCCCAGAAAATGCCACCTTGGTTACCCATTGGCTTCTATGTACCTTAAACATTTTGCCTACAGTTTTTGCTCCCCATATCCAGGAATATATTTTCAACTATCTCAGTTACAGACTTCTATAGTAATCAGTGCCATAAACCTATGTATATGTGTGCTAAACTTTATGGATGACTTGACATTACCTCAACTGATAAAGGAACCCATATTTTGAAGGAGCCCCCCTTCAGAAGGGTTTCCTAGCAATCGTTTAGAAATAAGTGTCTCAAAATTTCTATTTTGAATTACCAATATAGGAGTAATTCAATCACTTTTGGGGATACACTATTTCCCCTCTGTTTGGGGGTGAGGAAGAAATCTTCTGCCTTAGACTACTAGCTGGCTTGTTAAGAACTGCTGCAATGTCCATTTCAATGTCCCCATGCCCCAGTCAATCAGTCACTGAGTCAGCCAATAGGGGCAAGCATTTAGAATACATATAAAATATGAGAATAATCTGTATGAGCCTTCCTCAAATTCTTGTCCTCTGGATATTTTGGGCTAAAACTCACATCACCCCTGATCACTGACCATGCTGGCTGGGGCTGGCTGGGAAGGCTGATCTGGATTATCTCTTTTGGCACCACCTTTCTGAACCAATTTCTGTTGTTCAGTGTAAAAATGTCTGATTATCCTTCCTATCATATTTTTGGCACCACCACCCTTTTAAATTAATCCCTGTTGATCAGTGTAATAATATCTGGTGTTTGGTCCTTCCTGCACTGACCTCACTCTTGAAGGAAAGGCACTATTGACATTTTTTTTTTTTAGCCGGAACTCACCGGAACTCAGTTCCGGCACCTCTCAGTTGAGTGCCATTGCCATTACCATCGTACCTTGGATCTCAAACGCCTTGGCTCCCGAACAAATCGGCTCCGGGACAATCGAAACCTGGATGTGAGTGTTCCTGTTTTCGAACAATTTTCGGAAGCCAAACATCTGGCACGGCATCCGATTGGCTGCAGGACTCCTGCAGCCAATCAGAAGCCACACTTTGGTTTCCGAACGTTTTGGAAGTCGAACGGATTTCCGGAACGGATTCCGTTCGACTTCTAAGGTACGACTGTATAAGAGAAAAAGGGAGGTGTTCATGGTGAGTTCCGGTACCTATTTTTCTAGAAAAACAGACTGCTCATGATGCACCTAAATGAGAGCAGATCTGACACACTTACCCCCAGAGTCTTGGTTTCCATTTTGAGGAGTTTTTCCCATGTCTTCATGTGTTGAGGTTGGTTGCTGGGGCTTCCAACCTGCTGGCCAACATATGGCATGTATTGGACTGCCCCTGCTGGTTGGGTAACAGCACCAGGGATCCCCTCGCCTGCCTGGATTATGTTCGCAGCAATTGCGGGAATGTACACCACCGTTCCACTAGCCATTCTCCCTGGATGCGTTGCCATTGTTTAGATGTCTTCAAGCAAACTAATAAACCAAAGAAATAAACAAATGAAAGGTGGTGGTGAGGAACTCTCACATTTGGGAACAATTTACTAACGTACCCCCAACATGCAGAGCCACATATTCATACATGATGTGATATATACTAAAACTGAGGCCATGAAATTGTGCTTCCTGGTGGTGGATTGACTCATGAGTCAATGGTACATTATTTGTGAGCAATTCCTATGCTGTTTTTTGTGCCTAAGGCAGCACACACAGGAAAATTCTTGGACAAGGGGAGATAAGGGACAGAAGGAAATAAACACCCGTCCCAAAAACTGTTTAATTAATGCCAGGAATGGCAATCAATTACTAGTAATTTCTTCTTTGTCTAAAACTTCAGAGTAGCCCAAACTAATACAGAACTTCCTTGTTTTTCAGCCTTCCCTAAAGTGGGAGTTTCAGTTTTCATGCCATACCATATGAGGCATTGTCTCCTCTTTATTCAGGATTGCATTTCACTACAGTAATACTGCATAATAATTTCTAGTTTCTGAACAGTGGGAGAGCGGGTGTAGCAGTAAAATGCATTTTGGGGGTACGGGAGATTCACAGCAATGAATCAAAGGCAAATTCTTGGCTATATTCAAGATTCATCTGCAAAAAAGAGATTTATTTTAAGAGGTGTTTGAGGTTATTTTGTAATGCTGTACTTCTCTCTCTTTCTGGGTGTGTAGTTGGTACTCCTGAGGAAATTATATGTATATATTTGGTACGCTGTGATATATGCAGCTACCCTCAAACACTCCCTAAACAGAGTTCCTGATTTCAGCAGAGGGTTGCTCCAACACTTTACTGTGACTGTGCTCTTGTGCCTTTCACAGCAGCTTCACCTAAAGTGATTAGGAGGTGATCCTATGTACCCCTGCTCTGTGTTGTGAAAAGCTCCTAGTGATTTCAGCAGACGCAGGCGTCATTTTAAAAATCCGTTACTCTATGGCAGGGACCCATCGGGGAGGCATCCACATTATTCTGCATCAATATTGGCTTTCTCTTCTTCAGATCCATGGAAACTTTTCGCAGGAGGGCTAAAGGCCTCCATGCCTGTGGCAGCCACAGATCATAGCTTTAGTTTAGGCCTTATCTTTATGAGGAGTTCCCATGGGGGAGAAGGAAACTTCAGTGGTTCACTTGTCACTGCATAGCTTTAAATCCTGGCTGTAAAGATTCTTATCAGAAGAGTTCCGGCCAGCTCTCTCCACCATTAACAAAGCAAAACTAACAATGCATCTTGTGTCCTGTGCAATTGCTGGGAAGAAATGACAGGAGGGGGCACTTAAACCTGTCCCAGCTCACTGCCTCTCGCCTCTAAATGCCCACTACCTGCATTTCAGGAAAGAATGGGTAGGCATTCTGGGAAGGGTGAAGCACCCCTCTCGCCCCACATTTCTGCCCACAGTTCCTCCCCAGCAAATGCTCCTCCCTTAGTAAGCCCGAGCCGCAACACACCCCTATATATATGTTACACAATACCTATTTCTGCCCTTCTCCTGCTTATTCAGGAGTGAAGGCAAAAGCTCTTAGCTCATGTTCAGGAGTTCCATCATGCCTTTCAGAGGAGGAGAGCTGCGGATCAAAAGGAAGCACTGTTCCCCAAATTAAGATAACTCTCTCCAGATGTACTCACGTTACACCGTCGGCCCCGTGTTCCTTCAGCAGGGAGTTAAAGGCACAACACGAAGAATTTGGCCAGCCTCGTCTTGCCCTCCCCATTCCCCTTTCGCAGAAATCCGCTCCTTTTGTTGTGATGCGCAGCTGGCTGCAGCCGCCTTTCCCCACCCGGGAGAGTCTTTCCATTCCATTCCTGCCAGGGAGATTCTGAATCCGGACCAGAGACAGCCTTGAGGAGCTGCGAAGCGCGGGGGCCTCTTGTTTAACTTGCCAGGCAGGCCCCACATAGCTTTGCAAATGTGCCAGCAGTTATATTGCTCAGATGTCCCACTGAAAATGGGGTGGTTGGGGGGTGAGGGCGGGGAGACACCCGACACCACAAAAGCATGCTTGTTTTTCTTTGCAATTTGCAGTCAACTGAGTTAGAGGCAGCAGTTAACTCCGCTAACCAGAGAGGGGCTGGGCCCTTGATCTATGTGGAAGTATCAGTTGGTACCTCGAATGGATTAGGCATAATTTCTATATATGCAATTAATTAATGTAACTCTCACCCAAAGTACTTGTTTTAGTTACAGGCAGGTAGCTGTGTTGGTCTGCCGTAGTCGAAACAGAATAAAATTTCCTTCCAGTAGCACCTTAGAGACCAACTAAGTTTGTTATTGGTATGAGCTTTCGTGTGCATGCACACTTCTTCAGATATACTGAAACAGAAGTCACCAGACCCTTATATATAGTGAGAGGGTGGGGAGGGGTATTACTCAGAAGGGTGGTGGGAATGGGGGATTAGCTGATAGGGGAGGTAAACCTGTTGACAACTGTTAACGACTGCAATTGGTCTTACAGGAAAAAGCAAGTGGTGAGGTGGCTAAAAATAGCTTTATCACGTATAATGAGATAAGAATCCAATGTCTCTATTCAGACCAGGTCTCTCCATGGTTTGAAGTTTGGTAATAAGTTGCAATTCAGCAACTTCTCTTTCCAGTCTATTTCTGAAATTCTTTTGTAATAAGACAGCTACTTTGACATCTTGTATAGAATTTCCTGGGAGATTGAAGTGTTCTCCTGCTGGTTTCTCTGTCTTGTGATTCCTGATGTCAGATTTATCTCCATTTATCCTTTGCCGTGGGGTTTGGCCTGTTTGTCCAATACTTGTGTTACTTGTGCTACGCTTGTTTTTATGTAGGGAATCATTTTTAACTGTGTCAGAGGAGGGAGGCTGTGATTGTTCAGTGTGGGGTGGGGAACAGCAACACTTTCTCTTATGTAACTGTTATTCCTCCTAAATAAGTCTGGCCTTCAATTTAATGGCTGCTCTTGGGTGGCTCAGGTATTGCTATGTCTCAGTGTTCCTCAGCTGTAAAATGGAACCAAGCTCTTCAAAATCATATATAAACACTATAGAGTCCAAGTGAGGTTTCTGCTTTTATAATGCCCCCGGATTCCTCCTTTACTTACTTTAGGGAATAGATATCCCGGCTTATCACAGAAACAGTTAATGCTTTTGAGTTTTATGGTTTCTTCCTGATTTTCTGTGATGCTTTTTCAACCCCTTGCTACTAGGGATGGGAGAATATCGATTTTGGGTCCTCTCAGGTGCTCATGTCTCCAATCTTAAATTCAGTTCCCCACATTACTTTGAGATTGTTTAAAAAAGTCATGAAAACTCATCAGTATTTTACTGCAAATCTCTCCTAATATACACCCCAATATGCCATTTTGCCCCATACACATTTTTGAAGAACTGTTTCCCATAATAGAATGCATCTTTGTATGTTATTTTCACTAACATCCATTTTTTATGCACACTTTATGCCAATATATGCATTTTTGTTCACATAACTTGGTTGGAATCATTGAATTGTAGAGTTGGGAGGGACCCAAAGGCTCATCTAGTTCAACTCCCTGCAAATGCAGGAATCTCAGCTAGAACATCCATGACACATGGCCATCCAGCTTCTCTCTGCTCAACAACCTCCAAGGAAGGAGAGTCCACCACCTCCCAAGTCCGTTCCACTGTCAAACAGCTCTTACCATCAGAAAGCTCTTCCTGATATTCAGTCAAAATCTTCTTTCTTGTAACTTGAAGCCATTGCTTTGAGTCCTACCCTCCAGAGCAGAAGGAAAGAAGCTTGCTCCGTCTTCCCTTTAGATGCGACAACCCAGTTTAGATATTTGAAGAGGGCTATTAGTCTCCTCTTTACCAGGTTTAACATACCCAACTCCTTCAGACTTGGTTTCTAGATCCTTTCTCACGTTGGTCGCCCTCTTTTGCACATGTTCCCACTTGCCAATATCCTTCTTATATAATGTGGTGCCCAGAACTGGACACAGTGCTCCAGTTGGGGTCTGACCAAGGCAGAATGGAGTGTTACTATTATTCCCCTTGATGTGGACACTATATTTCTGTTGATGCAGCCTAGAACTGCACTAGCCTTTTTTTTTTTTTTTTTTTTGCTGCTGTATGACACTACTGACAAAATAAAAAATAAAAAAAATTCCTTCCAGTAGCACCTTAGAGACCAACTAAGTTTGTTCTTGGTATGAGCTTTCGTGTGCATGCACACTTCTTCAGATACACTGAAACAGAAGTCACCAGACCCTTAAACATGACAAAGCATGTTTAATCAGAGAAAAGTCATTGTTATCATATACTAAGGAATGGAAACCTCTTATAGAATTTTTGTGTGAAAAAGAAAATGAATAAATGACATTTGAGTTTTAGAACTGAAGATAATGTTGGTTTATAGAAAGTAGTTTTGATGGGTGTTATATTGGAGTGGATGAGTTGAATAATGTTTTTATATACCGGTAGCTGATAGATGAAGAATTAGAAGCTCTTTATTTTCTCAACTCTATTCTTTCTCTTTTAATCCTTTTTCCATCTCTCTCTATTTTCCTCCTTCTTTCCCACCTCCTCTCTTCTTTTCCTTTGGGTTTGTGTTTTCATCAGGGTGGATTTGATTTAAATCAAATTGATTTAAATCACGATTTAAATCACGATTTAAATCACTAGTCAGTAAGGCTGGATTTAAATCACTAGTCAGTAAGACTTGATTTAAATATTTTTTTTACAGAAAGACTCATTCTTGCTGGTATAATCTTAATATTTACAACCCATGTGAAGGTTTTATTTTTGGAATAATAAATTTTCAGAGTAGTTTTTACAGTTATATCAAAAATTACTGATTTAGTTATACTACTAGAAATACATAGACAGATAATTATGAAATTATGGTGAGGTTTAATAAGTTAACTGTTTATATTTGGACAACTTTTCTGCTGTACTTTATTGGAAGGAGAAAAATAATCATTTCCTTAATAACCATTTAAACAATTTGTTTAACTAAAACAATAACATGATAGCATATGTATCCATGTTTGTTAACTGATGTGGTTAAACGTTTTAAAAAAAAACTTAGACTGAGTTTTAGCACACTTGATAAACTTAAAACAAATCCTTATTTCCTGATGAATAGCCTTTGGACTACAATGTAACTTAAATAGAAGACTATATTTAGAAAGATTTTTCCTCCAAAAGCATTTTATTTTAAAAATCCAATTTAAATCAAAAAAATCCGATTTAAATAAAAAAAATCCGATTTAAATCAAAAAAATCTGATTTTTTTGATTTTTTTAAAAAAATCATTGATTTTTATCCACCCTGGTTTTCATCAAGATTAACATTTTAGTTTAGATTTTTTTAAAAAAAGACATTTGATAATAATCTTTGCATTCCTCTTTCTAAATTCTAACAACATTTTATTAAAAACTAGCTGACCCGGGCCACGCCTTGCTGTGGCTGATTTTATGCTTATTACCATCAGTAGCAGCTGCAGCCAAAATAAACCCCCACCTACCCCCGCCTGCGTCGTGTGCACTCTGCACACGCTCAGGTGCCCTCTTGCGGCCTGTGGCAGAAAAAGCCGAGGAAGGAGGCCTCTGACGCCGCGCGGTTGGTTAGGTTAATAAGCCCACCATTTCCCAGCATGCCTTGTGGTTTGGGCGAAAGAGCTTAGTTCACCCACAGGGCGCCTTGACTCCATTTCCCAGTGTGCCTTGTGGGTCCGGCCTAGTTAACTGCGAGAAGCAGCGGCCTCCATTTCCCAGTGTGCCTTTGACAAAAGAGATACTTACATTTCCCTGTTTCCCAGCCAATCCTTGCAGAGAAACAGTTTGTCAGTTGGGAGTGAAAATCGAGGCAGGCCTGTGGCCTGTCTTCAGACATGTGGCCTTGTTTTGCTTGGCACACTTATGAACAATTATATATATAGATAAGACCTTGATATTCTTACAACACCTTGCAGGTCCGGCCTAGTTAACTGTGAGAGGCAGCTGCCCCCATTTCCCAGCGTGCCTTGCGGCTATTAAAAGCCTATTGAAAGCTGAGTCGACTATCAGGGAAAGAGGCAGGCCATCGCTTCTTTGAACTCTATTTCCCAGACATCCTTGCGGCCCTGGCCTGAAGAGTCCATTGAGATATGACGCTGCCCTGCGATGAGCCTTTCTATTGGAAGATGAGGATGACATATAATGTGTGGGACAGAATTTTTTGCGGTTTTTCTTTATTTTAGGTATGACAGGTGTGCTTTTTCTGAATTTTTATTACGCCAGATCCTTCCTTGATGGTCATGCTACGATGTGTCCTAAATTTGATGCGATTCGGTCCAGCGGTTACGGAGCACGGTGGGGTCCGCCGCGCACGCAATGGGAACATTTTTATATATATAGACTAGTAAATTAAGCCCGTTACACAAACGGGCCCTAGAAAGTATATGTGGGGAGCGGCGGCCACCCTCCTTTTGTTTTTTAACCCCGCCACCCTCCTTCCCCTGGAGCCCGGCGGCCGCCTCTCTCTTCTTCCCCCCTTTTTTATTTCCCCCCTTGTTTTTCCCTTCTCCCTTTTATCTTCCCCCCCTTTCATTCCCTTTATCCCCCTTGTTTTTCCCTTTCTTCTTTCCCTGTTTTCTTCCCCTGCTTTCCCCTTGTTTTCTCCTTTTCTTCTCCCCCTGGATTTCCCATTTATTTTCCCCTTTTTCTCTCCCCCCTTTCCCCTTTCTTTTTTCCCTTTTCCTCCCCTTGATTTTCCCTCTTTCCCCACTTTATTCCCCCCCTTGTTTTCCCCTTTCCCCTTCTCCTCCCCCTTCCCCCTTTCTTTCTTTTCCTCCCCTTGATTTTCCTTCTATTTTCCCTTCCCCCTTTCTTCTTCCCTTTTTGTTTTTTCTCCCCCCTTTCCCCTATTCTCCCCCCCCCTTGATTTTCCTTTTAATTTTTGCATAAATAAATATAGGAGGAGGCCAAGCTTCCTTGGACCGTGTGAGGGGGACTTATAGGGGGCCCTGCTGCGGACCTCCCCAATGCTGCTGCTGGGCCCTCCCCACAGCCCTCCCCACAGCCAGGGGTCGCCCAGGGGGCTCACCCACTTCAGGGCAACGGAGGGGCGTTTTCCCTTCCCCACACCTCCTCCGCCCACCGGTCCCCGAGAAGGCCTTCGAGAGGGAGGGTGTGTGTGTGTGTGCGCGCGCGTGGTCCCCTCGGCTTTGGGCTTCGCTTGCCGCGGCGGAGGCTCCCTCCGCCGTGTGTGTGTGTGCGCGCGCGCAAGGGAAGCAAGAGAGGAAGAGCCTCCTCGTGAGTAAGCGGGCGGGGGAGGGTGTATGTGTGTGTCTCTCTTGTGGGGGGGCGGGGGAGGGAGAAGCTATTGCGGCCACTGAACTCCCGACTCCGCTCGCCTAGAGGAAGAGCCTCCTCGTGAGTAAGCGGCCGGGGGAGGGTGTGTGTGTCTCTCTCTTGTAGGGGGGGGCGGGGAGGGAGAAGCTATTGCGGCCACTGAACTCCCGACTCCGCTCGCCTCTGTGCCGCTCTCTCTCCCCGCTGTTTCTTTTCCGCAAGAAGGCGACCTCCCTCGCACTCTGCCGGGCTTAACGTGCGGCGGCCGAGAGCTTCGGAGGCTCACGAAGCGCAAGCGCTTCGCTCGCACTCCTGTTTCAATAGACTGAGGTGATTGAAGCGGAGAGCTTAGCGTCGGAGGCTCTGCTGCGCTCCAACCAATCAGCCTCCTCCTCCTCTCTGCGCTCCAATCCGTGTGTCAGTGGAACGCACGCGCAGTTGCGATTTCCACTGAGGGACGGAAAGCTACGGAGGGACACAGGCTCTTTATTATATAGGATGGGTATATGTGCCCAAAAAGACAGAAAAGCAAATGAGTGTTAATTTCACTCCTTTAGGAACATCTCCCATATACAACTTCTCCCTTGGATTCTTCACTCATTCTTGGGAAAATAATCCACAGTACTGTAAGCTGGAGAAGGAGCAGAAGCTGGAGGAGGAGGAGCAGCAGCAGCACAATTGCCTTCAGTGGGAGCTGCATCAACAGTGTAGGGAATATAAACCATTGCCTGTATAACAGAAGAGTAATTCATCAGAAGAAGACCTGTGCCATGTCATCACCATTGTCACAATCACCATCCTGGCAGCATTCAGGGGCCACCACCACTCTGGTCATCATCATGAAGAAGGCAAAATTTAAAAATTCCTTCCAGTAGCATGAAAGCTCATACTAAGAACAAACTTAGTTGGTCTCTAAAGTGCTACTGGAAGGAATTTTTTTATTTTGTTTCGACTACGGCAGACCAACACGGCTACCTACCTGTATCGTGAAGGAGGGTGAGAACATCACAGAAGGGGCAGGGCCAGTGAGCAATTCTGATTGTGTGAGGATCAGTGTTAAAATATCAGAAAAGAGCTGGTGCTGGCAGATTATCAATTTGCAACTGCACTTCCTGCTCTGCAGTTCTCCAAATCCTTGTGTTTTGCTCTAAAAGTTGCATGACAGGTAAATCCTGCCTAGGCAAACTGGGACAAGGAATGAAGCCTTTGCCCCCATATTCTACTACTGCATAGTGTACCGCTACATGTTGGTGTAATGTAAACAATGGGTTTAATTGCACAGCACTTGGGCTCATGTCTTGAGGAGCACATCCCCCACATCTGGATGTTCTGAGATCAGGTTGCCAGACTTCAGCAAGATCTTAACAGGAGTCAGCGCTGACGGAAGCGTTTTGCAGGTGTCACTTGTGGTGCTTTGTGGCCACCCCCATGCCATGAAGGCAAGGGATGGATGGTGCTGGTGGGGTGGTTGGGGCAAGGGGGTAAACGAACACAAAAATGTCTGGGACTTCCTTCTCTAAAAAGATTCCTGCCCTCAGGGCAGTAGTTTGATCATTCACTCTCAGCCGAGTTTAGAGATAAACTGGGTTGTTTTGGGGGGGTTCGTAAAGGTAAAGGGACCCCTGACCATTACCCTGTTTCCCCTTTTTTAATACGTAGTCATAAAGTAAGCCATGGCTGGGTTTTTTTACCTTTGTGAGAGGTAAGACGTACCCCAAAAGTAAGCCATGGTGCCACCATTGTTCCCGTCGCCTCCTCAGCCCCTCCTGCGTGCGCAGGGAGCCAGCGAACCAGTGAGAGGCACGGGGGGGAAACGCGCATCTTGCGGAGTTCTGTCCCGCCTGCTTAGCGCGCAGGGAGAGGCGCGAGGGGGGGAAAGACGCCTCTTCCTGCCCTGCCTGTTCCCCGTGCGCAGGGAGCCAGCGAACCAGCGAGAGGCGCGGGGAGAAACGCGCCTCTTGCAGAGTTCTGCCCCGCCTGCTCAGCGCGCAGGGGGAGGCTGCACCGTACCATACTGACGTAATAAAAATAAGACATCCCCCGAAAATAAGCCACCCTGTGTTTTTTGAGGGAAAAAAATTATAAGACGGTGTCTTAAAAGGGGGGAAAGACGGTAGGTCCAGTCGTGTCCGACTCTGGGGTTGCGGCGCTCATCTCGCTTTATTGGCCGAGAGCCGGCGTACAGCTTCCAGGTCATGTGGCCAGCATGACAAAGCCGCATCTGGCGAACCAGAGCAGCACATGGAAACACCGTTTACCTTCCCGCCAGAGCGGTTCCTATTTATCTACTTGCACTTTGACATGCTTTCGAACTGCTAGGTGGGCAGGAGCTGGGACCGAGCAACAGGAGCTCACCCCGTCGCAGGGATTCGAACCGCCAACCTTCTGATCAGCAAGCCCTAGGCTCTGTGGTTTAACCCACAGCGCCACCTGGGTCCCTGGGGTGTGTGTGTTCATATTTCCTCTTAAAGGAGTGTTTATGATCAACACTGGATTTACAGCACTAGACTCCAGGTATGAACATCTATCTGTGCAAGTTTACTCATGAGAGAAGTCCTCAGTAACAGGGTGTAATTTTTCTTCGTTGTATTGTTTCATGTGTTCAAGGAAAATATTCCACACATTTTAACACTTTTTACAACAGTGATAAAGTAGTAGCAAAGACTTGTAGGTTCTCTGGGCAAAAAATGGCTGGTTAAGTTGTTGGTTATGAAGCTCCCTAGGTTATGAAGCTTGCCAGTCACTCACTTTCAGCTTGAACTACCTTCCAGGGTTGTTGTGAGGATATGTGGAAGTGGTGGGGCAGAAAACACGCCTGCCACTTTCAAGCTCTTGGGAAGTAGGGTTGGGTGGAAACATAATCTTTAAAGGAATAATCCTCTCCAAACCTCTCAACAAGATCTGCTTAAACTCTAAGCAAGGTATCAAATGCTTACCGGGTCATCGGAACAGCAGGTTAACTGGCACCCAAAATGTGCTAATGAGACAGCGATGCAGAACTCCAAAATGCTGAACAAGAGGAGAACAACGGCAAAACCAGTAATTACAGCCTGTGGAGCACAGAAGCAAGTAGAAAGTCATTTATCATATACAGTTCAAAGTACTGTCAATTAAGTTTAGTTGCAGCAGTAAAAAGTGTCCTAGTCTCCATCTTCTATGTAACTTAACCTTCTGGGAATCGGCCTGGGAAAATCTGCTGGTAATGGTGACAATTTTGAATAATTTGATTAAGGCGTCAGTTTCGCATACCTCTTGAAACGTACAATTGTAAAACCAAGGCTAGAGAGTACATTTGCAACACATCCTTGTGAAGGAAAAGCAGCAGCTGGGAAGAATCCTAAGGAGCAGAAATGCCAGTGAAATTCTCGTGTTGCATTTATGCATGAATTTAAGGTATCTTGGCACTCCAAAGTCTGCCCTGAAATGAACACCACCCCTTTGTCTTATTTGCTCTGTCAGCTTTCATGACAAATTAATCTTGCCTCCTCAAAAGGGGATTTCTTTTGTTTATAATGTAGTGACCCAAGTCATTATGCTGACGTTTCTGCTTTCAAACAACATCAGAACTCAGCACCCAGGGTGAGCATTCAAGAAACTGGAGCTGGAAATATCCCATGCCTGGTTTTGTTGTTGTTGCATCCCTTCCCTTTTTTCAACAAGACACCTTCTCTCCACTCCCCAGCTCAAGGAAGAGGCGGAGCGAGACGTTCTGCTTTTCATGTACAATGATGCCACAGGAATTATCTAATGGGTGCCCATGGCAATTGCATAGCCATATTCCAAATAGCATTTCCCAACTGCAAGCTGTTGTTGGCATCAAGAGACAATGGAGTATGCCTCTGGGGTGAAGTCAGACCAAAGTGACCTCCCCAAGGTACAAGCCTGGACGGTGTGTAGGAAGGTCCTGGGCTGCCCAGATGACATGACCCCACCCCCTCTTGGCCTTGCTGATGTGATCCAAAGGAAAGCAGAACAATACGCTTGGCACCAGTTGGGCTGCAGGAGTTGCTGGAAAGAAGCATATAAAGCACCACCCAACCATCTTAGACTCCAATCCGGATTTATGCAGGGTTTTCTCCTTAGCATTGTCTTCTCCTGAATATATCCTGCAAGGCAGCAGAGGTTTAGGATCAGAGTTTTTCTTCTCCTACATGGGCTACCTTCCCAGGCTGACGAGCTCACTTCTCTCTACACCATGTGCAGAAACCACCTTCTTGACTGTTGGATCCACTACTGGTCTCATCCGCTCAATTCACCAAAGCCTGTCTTCGCTTGCAGGGGAAGTCCTTAACAACTGAAGCCGTTTTCTGGCATGTGGCTGTGAGGTTTTGAGTTTAACAAGCTCAGTCTGTCGCCCTGCAGCCACAGGATGACATCACACATCTGGGTCTGTCTATCTTCGGGAGTCTCTGTTATGTGATGTTTGCATTTTCTTTGTAATGTGATACTTGTGTGTATCCGACTGCTGTGCTACGCAGTCCGTCTTCCGGCTACCAGCCAGGATGGGAGTAACTTCTCCTGGCTTAGAGCCCTTATACAATAAATCTTCTTAATTAAGCTGGAGTTACTGTGATTTATTGTCAGAACTAAAGACAGGCAACTTGCCCTGTGATCTTTCTTCCGCTGTGAAACTCTGCGTTTGAAGAAGAAAGGAAAAGGTTTTGAAGGCAAAGACATGCGCAGCCGAAGCGTGTGGACATTTCTGACGCAGCTGGTAAATAGTCCGTGGGTTTAAGCGTTATTTACCTTAAACCTCGACTGCTGCGTTGAATAACTGAGAGTTATTTCAAGAGTGGCTGCTGTCGCATGCTGAAAGCTTCTAGGAGCCACAGATGAGAGCTGAGTACAGGGTGGGGACCAAAGGTGGACAAACTACCCCAGAAGGAGCATGATGGAATGGATGTACTAGCTATAAGGATAAATAGCATTTTCTCAGGGACAAAATATTACAGTGCTAGTACTGGGGATATGTAATTTTTCCAGTAACAGAATGACTGCTTAGTGGAAAGACGTTTGCACAGCTAAGTAGCAATCACGGAACAGTAATAATAGCAGCACTAATAAACCTTCACTGGAGCTTTTTAAGCAGAGGTGATGGATGCTTTAGTTGAGATTCCCGCATTGCAGGGGGTTGGATTAGATGATTCTCAGGGTCCCTTCCAACTCTGCGATTCTGTGATTCTGAGGCTAAAATGAAGAACTTAATTTAAAAGCAAAATCACTGAGTGTGCTGATCTCAAGAGTCTGGTAGCCTGCCTCCCCATAGCCACAATAATTCTAAAGTGCTGTGCGAATGAGGTAAAATGAAAGAAGCTTCTGTTGTGTGGGCAGAATTTCATCGAGCAATTGGTGGGTAGTTTTCAACACAGCACTAATAATTGCTGTAAAAGGCCACACTGACTACCAGCTCCAAAAGCTGCCTTTAACAAGAATTCTAGAAAATCTGTCACCCCAAAACTTTGAAGGTAAAAAAAAAATGTTTTTAAAAGCCCAGTAAAACAGCACCAATAAAAACTTTAAATAAGGTGTATCGTTCCAAATGGCAGGCAAAATCAAAGCCAAGGGCCACATTGTCCACAGGCTGAAGCATGTAGCTCCATCTACATGATGGAGGAGGCTTTAAAGTAGCAGAACTGATGCCTAGTTCTGCTGTTTTTGAAAGAGAACAAACTGTAGTAAGCTATGGAGAAAGAACAGCTTAAGACCAAATGGTAAGGCATTTCTGTCCAGACTTCAGAGCCTGCCAGAATGCTGGGTTTCCAAAGCTACAAACCAAAATGCAAAGAAGGGACCTGGGTGGGTAGGAGAACCATGTGGACAGCTTCAGCTTTGCTTGCTATTTTCACTGCTGAAGAGGCAAGCTACCTTTTAAACTAAATAGTGGCTAGTCTTTTTAGCAGTGAGAAGTGATGTGGTGAAAACAGAAAGCAAAACTGATGGTGATTGGGATTTCTCTTTCTGGATCCTGCCCATAAAGACATCAAACTAAATCACTGCAGTCATGGGAGGACTTCTGTGAGTACAACAGAACATCTCCCTCTTCTTCTTCCTCTCACCCCTCACCTGCAGATTTGGAGGTGGGGGGGCACACGAGGAGAGGAGGGGAAGGGGAAGTTCCGTCGGGTTCACATATATTGTTTCTCACATACATCGATTAGTTGGATATAGTCCAAAGTTCTGTATGGTGTTCTTTCTGCTTACCTTTCCCCAATATTCGTCATTATATGAATGATAACGAAAAGGACCAACAGACAGCTCTACCAAATACAGAATGATGCCAACTAATGCCATTACAGCACTTGTGATATTCATTCCTACGCTGCCTCGCACCTGAAAGAAACAAAGAATTTCATTTGCAGGCTCCAAAAAATACAAAGCAAGCATAGTGTTACACGCCACCCCAGTCTCCAAGTGGTGCGAGATTCCAGTTTCAATATATTCAAACGAATTAAGTCTTTCTTTCGATCAACAATGGAGATCCCCAGGGCAAAAAGAAGAAGAAAAAAGGGCCACATTATCTACCTGGCCCGGGCCTCTGCCTGGCTCTGCAAGGGCCTGGATGGAGGCTCCTTGTTCCAGAACTTGGGCTTACGATAAATGAAGATCTACAGAGGAAGCTGCCAATATGGCCTTGGATTTGTAATAAGAAGGAGGCATGTTAACTGGCATTTCCAAGATCACAGAAGAGATTAAAACTGTCACATTTCTTTCTCTCTTACCAGACAGGGAGTTGCACGTTTCTCAGCTGACACCGACAGGGATCCAGAAATAATGAACTGCACAAAACAGGGGAAAAGACACATTTGACTGAAGTTCATTCAAGATTTTCAAAAACATGCTCTCTACTGATATAACTGAGTTATATCAGGTAACAGAACCTTTTCTCTCTTGAAGTTCACAAGTTTATCCTTCTAGGAAGAGAAGCATTATTTATATCATATTAGAAGCACATACATGCATAATTACACATATTCAAATAGTGACCTGAATTCTCTAAGTGCTGTCCCTTGTGTAGCCAGAGTAACACCATGGGGGACGGTATTAGCAAGCTTGGGAAAACCCAGTTTCAGAAACGCAAAAAATATTTGGGGCGGGGTTGTAAGAACTGAAAAGAGGAAGGAAGAAACTCAGAACTGCCTAGTGAGGACTGAGTCTGGTTGGCAACCTCAGAGTGCTAGCTGAAGTGGAATGTCCACGGAGGAGAAGGATGGAATGGAGAGTGCTGGAAGAGGGCATAGCTGGCAAGAGCCCTACAACTCCCAGTAGCCCTAGCCAGCATAGCCAAAGGGACAATGGGAGTTGTAGTCCAGGAACATCTGGAGAGCCACAGGTTAAAAATCACTGGCTTACTTAATCCAAATGCTTTCTAGAAAAGATGCATTTAAGTCTGATGACTAAAAACTGTATAATCAAGATGACTAAAAACTATAAACTCAAGAAATGAAGCCTTTTCTACAATTACAAATCCTTAAAATGAGTAGAGTGCACTTCAGGGAAAGCCTTCTTAATGACACAACTATTGTTACCAGTTGCCCATTCTCCACACAGAAGGAGTCACCATCTGAACAGGGATTTGGGAGCAGATTGGCAAAGTCTAAATTCAAAATCATAGGCACTGATACAAGCTGTCGCTCAAAAGGCAAATGATATTCTGCTTACAAATAGTCCACCCCAGAATGGGTAACCTCCAAGCATAGCAAGAGTCACCATCCTGGCACAAAGAACAGCTGAGACACCCCCAAAGCCAATGTGTATCAAACCAATTAAGATCTGGATGGCCTGTAGGAACAAAATGCACAAAACAGCACATCAGTTTCCCTTTGGTAAATTCAGAACTGAAACACATTCTCCCCTCCACATTTTACAAGCCATTTCCTTTACAATAACACATTTCTGTATAAAGGTAGATAGCCGTGTTGGTCTGTCATAGTCAAAACAAAATAAAATAAAAAAATTCCTTCCAGTAGCACCTTAGAGACCAACTAAGTTTGTTCTTGGTATGAGCTTTCGTGTGCATGCACACCTCTTCAGATACACTGAAACAGAAGTCACCTGTTTCAGTGTATCTGAAGAAGTGTGCATGCACACGAAAGCTCATACCAAGAACAAACTTAGTTGGTCTCTAAGGTGCTACTGGAAGGAATTTTTTTATTTTATTTTGTTTTGACATTTCTGTATGTCATTTTAATTAATATATGCATCTGTAGACACCTGTTCCCCTAACATGTACATTTCTTCAGTTGGAAAACTGGATCACAAAATTCAGAGAACTGCATTTTAGTCTGCGTATTGTTTTGGGAAGTGCAAGTTTGGTTGGTTTCCAGGGAAAACTGAAGCCAAACTGGTTTTATCCCTCAACCCCCCCCCCCCCGCCAGGGAGCAACAGTGCAATCATGTGCAATATTCATTTAATTCATTGGACCTCCACGTTGGCAGATCTCAAATACACTTACCCCCAGAGTCTTGGCCTCCACTTTGACAAGTTTCTCCATCCACCCTGTTTGAGGTTGGTTGTTGGGGCTTCCAACCTGCTGGCCTACATATTGTATGTATTGTACCGTCCCTGGTGGCAGGGTAACAGCACCAAGGACTCCCTGGCCTGGTTGGATAACACTGGCATTAGTTTGAGGAATCAGCACCACGGTTCTATTAGCCATAATCTGCAAAAAGACAAACCAACCAATGAAACAATTTTAAAAAATAACTACCTGTACTCAGATTTGGGCAAATGTTACAAATCCCCTGCTGCCGCCACTGCTGCCCAGACACACCCAGACACAGACTCATACATGATATATACTAAAACTGAACTCGGGCAGCTCAGCTCCTGCCAGTGGATTGGCTCATGGGGATAAAGTCAGCAGGGCAATTGTTTGTGAGTAAAGTCTGTGCTGCTCTTTGCACTTAAGAAGGAAGTTCCTAGCCAAAAGGAGATTTAAAAAACATTTTCCCTCTTTATGCCCCAGAAATACATACATATACAGTGGTACCTCTGGTTAAGTACTTAATTCGTTCTGGAGGTCCGTTCTTAACCTGAAACTGTTCTTAACCTGAGGTACCACTTTAGCTAATGGGGCCTCCCGCTGCCGCTGCGCCGCCAGAGCACCATTTCTGTTCTTATCCTGAAGCAAAGTTCTTAACCTGAAGCATTATTTCTGGGTTAGCGGAGTTCTTAACCTGAAGCGTATGTAACCTGAAGCGTATGTAACCTGAGGTACCACTGTATACCTAAAAAGTGAAGGAAGCCAAGCCTCCTAACAGTAGCAGATGGCATGGGGTGGGGTGGACAGCTGAAAGCAGAGTTGCTGCCAGGGAGAGGAGGGGCAGTCAGCTCATATCCAGCCCCCCACCCCCACCCGATGGACATTGTCCTTCAAGTTCAACAGTGTGTGTGCGCCATGTCTTGTGATTGTGTGGGGCGGGGCTTACCTGCCTCCCCCCCCCCAATATTTTATTCAATTTACACCCCTGCTCACACCCTACAAACTCATGACCTATATCATTAAGGTCAAAATCTTTTGTCTTTTTGATGTCTGAGAGGGTTATGGTATTGAACTGCAGGGACTTGGCTGTCTCCACCTCACCATGCCGTTCACCGCTGCGTCCCAAGGCAGAGACTACAATAAATTATTTTGTCTGAAACTACGGAACAGCCACAACAAACTATAAGCGCAGGCCTTCCTTGTTCTTCAGCCCTCTCTAAAATGTCCTAGTTTCATTTTGCATGCCATACCATATAAGGCATTGCCTCTCCCTTCCTGTTAACATGGGTTCAGAATGACATTCACTATAGTAACACTGCAGAATGATTTCAGAAAGTTTCATAAAGTGGCAACCAAGTTAATTTTCAGGATTGGGGGGGCAGGGAGGTACTATGCAGATGTTTACATAGGGGTAAACATCTGCTCTTGACTACACTCAAGGTTCAATTCGTCAAGAGGGGGAAACCCAACGGAACTCAGTTCCGGCACCTCTCAGGTGGGTGCCATTGCTGTTATAAGAGAACAAGAGTTCATCGTGAGTTCTGGAACCTCTTTTACTAGAAAAATAGCACTGTGCACCAACTATACCAGATTCTATTTGGGGCTTCAGAGATACAGAAGGGAAGGAGAGATCAGCATTATTCTTGACCTAATCTAGCTCTCTCTTGACTCATTTAAACTTTTATTAGGCATGCTGGTGCCCACACAGACCTCTAAGTATGAGACAGGGGCATACAATAGCTTTATGTATCTTATCAGTAAAGTGTTTCTTGCTCCTCCCCCCAGTGCCATGGCAGGGAAGGAAATATTGCTTTGAAAACATGGGTGTAATGATTCATATCAGAATTTGCATTGCCACTGCAAATTTTGATCATAGTCTTGATGACTGTGTTGAGGTTGATGGCAAAATTGACATCCTTAAAGTTACTAACAGGAAGAGACTGGATTTGTTTGTTAACTGCATTCTTTAGTTTATAATGCAGCTTTTATGAATTGTTAGGAAAGGAAGGGAAGAACCCTCATCAGGGGCTGAGGAAGTTCCAGCCGCTCAATACTACGCCTTTATCTCAGAACATTTTGGTGGGAGCTGCTGCCTGGTATGGCACCAAGGAAAAAGGCGGGTACACGATGTGATTTCTGTTCCTGTAGTAGATTTGAGTGTGGTTTTCTTCTGAGATTCATCCATAAGCTGCTCTGAAAGCCTCTGTGCTATAAACCAGGACAGAAGCATTCTAAATTGTAGAACAATAATTCTAAATATAATAATTGTAACATGTAATCCACATGGCCTAAGCCCTAAGGATACTTACTCAGTTGTACTTTGAGAGGTGGAACTAGTGGACAAAGAATGAAACACCAGGGTCTCTGCCACTTGTTTCCCTTGTAAATTCAGGAAATTTGGGGGGTGTGTGACACAATTAACATGTCCCCCTCCCCAACATCCATTCCATGCTTTACAACTGCTTCCACATGCCTGAAAAGTTAACGCAACCCCCCTCCACACAAATACATTTGACCAACCCTGTTAAAGAATTAATGCTCTGAACATGTGCAGTTGTATAATTTTGTAAAAACCACATAGTATCAGAAATGGCATTTGATTCTGCTGCCCTGGTGCTGCATATGCTTATTTGGGAATATGGGATTCTTTATTTTAAAAGTAAAAATAGTAAAATGAACTTCTGTAACCATATACATGCCTGGCTAATAAATGTTGTTTTAAAATGAAGAAAGGGTAAATGCAGTATCCGCTGGCATGCTCATGACAGTCAAGGTGCTGGGTCTCTGTGCCTCTGCCTCCATAATCTGCTACTCTCCAGGTGATCATTTGGGGGGCCCTTGGGGGAGCTGGATCTTAGCCCTGAGATTCAGCCCTACAGTTTTGTATTCCTTTCTAAAGGGAATGCTTTTAACCCCTAGCTAGCATTACTGAAACCCTGAGGAAAAAACTTTGTCTTAGTACCGTAAGTATCTCTTAGTTAGATTATGGAATGAACAAGTGACATCAGAAATGGTCTCGAACAATCTAGCTCCAGGCTTTTTCTGATGCAACATCCACTTCATATATTTAAAGCACTCTTATATCCAGTGCTTTTTTTCAGCCAGAGCACACCAGAGCACAGTTCCGGCACTTCTCCGGTGACTTACTGTAAGAACAAAATAAAAAGAATTCCTTCCAGTAGCACCTTAGAGACCAACTAAGTTTGTTCTTGGTATGAGCTTTCGTGTGCATGCACACTTCTTCAGATACCTTCTTCAGATGCACACGAAAGCTCATACCAAGAACAAACTTAGTTGGTCTCTAAGGTGCTACTGGAAAGAATTTTTTTATTTTGTTTTGACTATGACAGACTAACACGGTATCTACCTGTTACTGTAAGAACTTCATGGTGAGTTCTGGCACCTATTTTTCTTGAAAAAAGCACTGCTTATATCACTTTAATAATCATGGTTTCCTCCAAAGAGTCCTGGAAAGTATAATTTGTTAAAGGCAGTGGCGGACTTTGGTAATATGGAGCCCTGAATAAGGACAAAAATTGCCCCCCCCAACAATATATCTTATTTTCACAATTATTAATTTTGGTACAGTTGTTTTTTATGGATATTCTCAGCTGGTATCCATATAAATAAAGATCATCATCATCACATCATCTCCTTAGCTTTGCACCCTGTGCAGGGGAACCACCCGTACCACCCTAAATTTGGAGCTGTTAAGGATGCTGAGACTTGTTAGGAAACCCCTCACAAAGCTAGAATTCCCAGCACCCTGAAGAAATTACAGTTCCCAGGATTGGGGCGGTGGGGGTGGGGAGCCATAACTGTTAAAGTGGTATAAGAGCATTTTAAATGCATGATGTCGTTGTGGCTGCTATTCCTCTCTAAGCTGAGATGCTTGAGAGAGAGGAGGAGGAGGAGAAGCTTGCCCGGGGCTTAATTTTCCAAAGAAAAGACTTCCACACACTGTGGCAGGGATAAAAAAAATGTGCCTTCTGTTCCTAGTTGGGGTTCAGGAGCTGGAAGCTCTCTGCTCATGTTCAGCAGAACCATTTTATTCTTTCAGGCCTTTCCCAGTTGAGGCCTGGATCAAATCAAATACTGTCCCCAAATCAATTAATTAACTCTGTCCAAAAGTACTTACGTTACACTCCTTGATCGGCTCGTCCTCAGCCTCACAGTGTGCGTCTCAGATATCACCAGGAAGCAGTGAGAAGTGAAAGCAATAGTGTATAAAAGGGGTGTTTACACAGCACCAGACTCTGACTCTTCCCCTTTCCTTCCTTTTGTCTCATTTCACTGTTGATTACTGTACTCTGGACTTTTCCCGTTTCAGATATTCTCCTCGCTCCTGCCAACGACTTTTTGTCTTCTGTCTTGGCTTGCCTTTGTATTCTGCATTGAGACTGGCCTGCATGTGTGTTGTGTGTGTGATTTGTTTAATCTCAGATGTTCCTTTTCACCTCCCACCCGAGAGATCTTCCAAACTTGTACAGAATGCTCCTTTTGGACTACCGTGGAGCTAAGTGAATCTCTTAAATCCTGTCTTTTCCACACCATGCGTTTAAAGGATTACTGTACCACTTAACAGTCATGGCTTCTAAAGAACCCCAAGGACTGTCGTTTGCTAACAGTGCTGAGAGTTATGAGGAGACCCCTACCTCCCTTATAGTAGCTCTGTGAGGGAAATAGGGGGTCTCCTAACAACTCTCAGTACCCTCATTTCCCCCCACAGAGCTAGATTCCAGACCCTCCAAGTCTCCTTATTTTCCAGGGACAGTCCCAGATTTACAGAAGCTATCCCAGTTTCTGATTTGATCCCAGGATGTCCCTATTTTCATCGGAGAAATGTTGGAGAGTATGGAGTTATCAGACCCCCAAGTCATCTGAAGGCAGTTCTGTATACGGAAGGTTTTTTTTTAATGTTTAATGTTTTATTATGTTTTTATATACAGTATGTTTGAAGTTGCCCAGAGTGGCTGGGGCAACCCAGTCAGATGGGTAGTGTATAAATTGTAAAATTATTATGAAATAGGATGTCCCGGAATGTCCTGCTTTAGATGTCCCTATTTTCATCGGAGAAATGTTGGGGGGGTATGAGATTCCAGAGTTCCCTGCAAAAAGTGATGGACTGTTAAACCGCTCTGGAAATTGTAGCACTGTAAGGGGAATAGGGATCTCCTAACAACTCTCAGCACCTTTAACAAACTAAACTTCCTGATACAGTGGTACCTCGAACGCCGAAAACCCGGAAGTAATTGCTTCCGTTTTCGAATGCGCCTCAGAAGTCGAATGGCCTCCGCTGAGGTTTTTTTTTTCCATTTTCTCAATGGAAATTGCAGGCAGCCTCGATTTTTGAATGTTTTGGAAGCCAAACCGTCTTCCGGAACAGATTACATTCGAAAACCGAGGTACCACTGTAAGCCAAGAGTGGGGTAAGCTAAGAGTGTTACAGTGCTATAATACTGCATTAAATGTATAGTACATATGGCCCTAATATTTCACTAACAGAAATCTCAGTAACAGAAGATAGGGCAGATAGGGCAGAGAGAAGTGCTGGAACTTTTAGTTTATTCTTAAGCTCAACTGTTCAGTGCTAAAGAAAACCTGCTTTGCAGATTCTCAGAAACGCTCAATTAGTTAACTATTATTTCTGCTAAAGAATTCAATGAATGCACTGATTATTATTTTGTCTCGCTGTTCCTCAGCTGTAAAATGGAACCAATCTCTTTAAAATAGTAGAAATGCAATAGTGTGCATGTGAGAGTTTTACTTTTCTGAAACCCTCGGAGCACAACCTGTGACTCTTCTGCCATTGAGAAATGGGAATAAGGCTGCAATATATCCCATTCTATAGGGATAGGACGCAGACACCTATCTTATCATGGAGACAATGAACACCTTTTTGGCTTTCTGCTTTCTTTCTGTTTTTCCATTATGCTTGTATCACCAGACCTTTTTCTCACTGCCTGTTACACTGGAGTTCCCTCTAGTGTCCTGATGTTCCTATTGCAATCTTCCGGTGACCTGCTTATTTCCTTCTCCTGTCCAGAAACAACCCCCAAAGGGAGGGGAAGGTGGGTAACTTTCCAGCTCACCACCCAGCCCAGCACAATGAGGCTAGTTCATCCCCTTTCCTGACCCTGTTGCTGCTCCTCTCCTCCATTCTGCCCTCCTCAGGCTTGCTATTACCTCTGCAGTTTAAATATCTTTTCTGGGATTGGGGTAACACTGTGCTGCTGGCCACAACTGCACTCTGTTGCTTTTGACCTGGCCTATGGTTTACTTCTGTCAGTTGAGCTATCATGCCAAGCAGATGCGAATCTCAGCCATGATCACTTCCTGCATTGCATAATTGTGTGCTTTATGTATTTGACTTGCTGTGCGGTTTCTGGTTTGCTTCCCTCATCACCAGCAGCCATATGCCTGCATGCACTTGTGAGTTCCTGTTTCCTACTTGTGGCATATCTGAGACTTTCACTACACTTTTATCTAACAGGTTGCTGAACTCCATCTCCACACACCTAAAGGATCAGATCTGCAGTCCAGAAGTGCTAATTGATCAGCACTGAACGTGACTTGAAGCACCTTTTATCTGCTTTGGCTGATATATCAGCTAAGCCACAATTACCAATGCACTTCTAACTTAAACTATTATAACGGCACTCATAAAAATGGTCTGGAAACCGCAGCAGAACCCGAGCAGGAACACAAGATTTTTTATGAGTGCCCTTACTTTCAACCCGGAAATGTGATCAGAAGTTTACATGAACAGGACAACTAATGACAAAGTTATGAACACATCAGGTTTGTTTTCAAATGATTTTCTTGGCTAGAATCATGAAGCTGCCTTAGAGATCATGGCAGTCATATTACAAAGGAGTGGAATGTGTAACCTGAGGTATGGCAACCTCCTATACTATCATCTGACTGTTCTTTTCCTCTCCTGAGGTGGAATATTCTAGGGCTATACACAACTCCACCCAGGACAAAGTTGGCACTCTGAACACACAGTGACCTAGCTTCAGAGAGAATAGCTGAAAAAGGCAACAAAAGTGGACGTTTTAAAGAGTTTCTACTAATGAATTAAAAAGAGAGAGACAGAACAGTCATCATTTCTGCTTCTAACATTTATTTGCATCCGTTTTGTCTTTTGGAAACCCATTGTGCACTTCATAACTAATACAGTAATGTAGGGTTCACATATTCTGGTTGTAACTTTAGGTTTATCCATATATTTATCCTTATAAGTGAAATCCCATCTCTTAACTACATGCATTTACGAAATTAAAGTTATAAAACCAGTAGATTAAAACATGTGTAAAAGTTACAAGTCTCATATTAATCAGTTTATGACAATATTTACATTAAAATGTGATGTGGTGGTTTTGCAGGAAAGCAAACAAAATAGTTCGGCCATGGTTAAGAAGTTGATGTGGTCAGGATCATGGCTACGAATCAGTTCTTTGGTATAAATTTCAAAGAGAAACTGAGCTAACATCATCACAGTAGCTCATGTCTCATGGATAGACGTGGGAAGAAGGATGTTTTGCGTGACTTGCGGCTATGCTGTCATGGTGGAAAAACTGTGACTCTCCTGAGGCAGTAAAAGCTTGGATACCAAGACTTCTTTCCTCTTGCTTAATGGCAAAAAAATGCACTGATAAGTCTGTCAGGATTATTTTGTTCAGAGTATCACAGTCCACGAGAAACTTGGCATAAGGCTACCTAGATATTAGAACAGAGATTGTGAGAAAAGAGGCAAATGAGGAGTGACTGTTGGGATTTCCTATAATGCTGGAAGGTTCCGCAAGACATTTTGACAGAAGTGTTGTTCTGTTCTCATGCTAGTCTCCTTCACCATTATACATGTGAAGAGAACTCCCCGTGTAGAAGGGGAAGTGGAGCAGCACCCAGGGGTGTAGGAAGGGTGTGCGGTGGGGGCAGCTCACCCTAGGTGTCATCCCAGAGGGGGGTGACAAAATCCCCCCGGGCAGATTGTGATGCCACGCCATGATTGGCCCCCTGGGAGGATCGCCCCGCCCCGTGGGCAGATCGCCCCGCCCCATGGGCAGATTGCCCCGCCCCCGGGTGCATGGCATGTGCGCCACTCCGGGTGCTCGAGCGGCTAGCTCCGCCATTGGCAGCAATTCCAGGTGCCTCCCTTGTTCCAGCCATAGCATATGAAAAAGGGAGACCTACATGCGAATATTTTTCCATGCATAGGCTTTCCTGCAATCTGGAACCTTGGCAGAATCAGGGGTCCAGATCAGGTAGCACTATATATGTGTAGGCTTCCCTTATTCAATCAACTACACTCAATGCATGGAAGTTGGTGGTAAGCCAAAGGCACACTAAATGCAGCCCCACTCTGCTCATGGGGTCATCTTTGACATATAAGGCATTAAAGAGGCTTATTCATTCTGTTTTAGCTTTTTTTATTAATGGCATTAAACTTCATTATATTTCTCAGTCAAAGGAACACAGGATGCTAGCTTATACTGAATTAGGTTGCATTCACACGCTAGTTTATTCCATTTCCATAACTGTTCCCCTTCTGCATTATATTTGAACTTTCCTAAAAGACACTTCAAGGAATACAGTGCAAGTTTAGCGCTAATTTCCGTGATAGTTGAAAATGGATTTTTTTCCTGGGGTTTTTGTTCACTAAAAGATGAGAACTGGAAGAGATTTCCTCCCCACCCCCCCTGTCCTCATAGATGAGAATAACCAGGAAGAAATTGCAGTGCATGTATGGTAAGGACAGAGGAAGAATTTGTTTTGCAGCTGACTCAGCCAATCTGACAAGGCTAGGGTTGCCATAAGTCCATAATTTCCCAGACATATCCGGAATACTGCAGTCGCAAGCAGTGTCCAGGCGGAAATTGGCTAAATATTCTGGAAAATCCATGTCGGCAGGGTCATTTTCTGTTGATTTCCCTCAGGAATAGCTCAAAACTTTGCCAAAAAAAGTTCAACAACTTTTCTATTCGGATTTTCACTTTTTGAAACATGGCAACCCTAGACCAGGCTGGACTTGCTTGCAGATCGGAATACAACTCCCAGTCAGATCGCAACTTTATAAGGATTCTGCAGTACATTATTGGTGCATGTAAAGGACACACACTTTAAAATTTGTACAAAATTCACATTTTACAGGAAAATCCATTGAAAAGTATTGGGAAATGCATATTTGATGAAAAGAGTGTGTCAGTTTGACATAAGAGGTACATACAAAACGTGCATAGTTTAAATAGAAACTTTTTGTCCATCCTTTGAGCCACAAAAAAATCTATACAGCAACCACATGGAACAGACCTATGATTTGGTGCCAGCCAAACTGAGAGGGGACAGAATCAGGCTGATCAGTCTATCTCTGCCTGAAGAATGCGTACAGAGCAACAGTCGAGTTTCAAAGAGACATGCCTTTTTATTCCCAGGCCTTTCTCCCAAAACTATGTACATAACACAGTAAAGACACATCTGAAGTTTGTGATTGACTTGGCATTCCAGAGGACCTGAATTGGGTGTGATTGTTCTTAGGAGTCTCATCTTTGCTTTTCTATTCTCCCTGGCTTGTGGGTTCATAGCACGGGTTGGCATATGCTTCATAAGATGGAGGAGGACCTATTGGCAGAAGTTGTCCTTGGTGTGGTATGACTGCATCTGGCACATCATATATTGCCTGGAAAGTAGATTACCATGAACAATTAGAAGGTCTCAGATGCTATTATTATGCTTTATATCCTTCCAGATGCCACCACTGACTTAGTTTTCTCCCAGTAGCATCTCCTCCTCCTTTTAATTCTCTAGAGGCCATCTGGTTCCCATTTTGCCAAAGCAAACATCTTACAAGTTTCACCCCCGCACCCCAGAAGAAGTCCCATGGAGATGCTTACCTCTTCACCTCGATGGAATATTGCTTCATACCCAAAACTTAGAGAGACCATTCCAATGAAGAACTCCAGGACGGCAAAGATCAAGATGACATTTAAAAGTCCTAGGGCTACTCTCTGCCAAACATAAAGCCATGCCGTCAGATCATATTAAGATTACACAATTAAGGATAACTGAATCACCACAGAAAACTACAAAAGTAATAGATGATAAAATAAAAGACCCATTGTTTGTCTTCAGATAGCAATATTGTTCAACTGTAATAGTAAAAAAATATTTTAAATATTAAACATTTTAATTTAAGATTGATCAGTATTTTGCCTTAAACATTGTTGTAACTTGTAACTTAACTTCCCAGGTCCTATGGTTCTGAAACACACTCATCAAGAGATTCTGACAACATCAACATTTGGATCACCAATTTTTAGGTTTGGCATTTGCTAATGTATGATGTATCTGGCACCCAAAGGGAGAAAAGTAATTTCCTCATTTACTTGAATGCTTTTTAATACAGGCAATGGCTGATTTACGTTTGTCCAATTGATGTGCAACCGCAAGCACATGCATCACAGCAACCCGGAAGTGGCCAGAAAGGAGGCGGGTTGTGGTGGGCTTATGTGTGCTCTGCCAACATGCATGGGAGTCAGGAACATAACCCCCACACTAAACAATTATTGCCTGTATATATATAAATAATGGAAACAAGTTAAAATTAGTTCCGGTCAAGAAATCACGACTGTGGGCTTATACACACTTCCATTTGCCCTGCAGCTTTCCCCATGGTTCAGTGCTGAATCGGAGCACACGGCAATCAGGTTTTCTGCAGATTGCCATTTGTTCTGATTTATCACTAAAGAGTGGGTTTTCCAGGGGGAAAGGGATGGGGCAAACACAAAACCACTCGGACCCATGCCTAGAAAGCACAGGCCAAGCAGAAGCACAGATGAGCCCTCTGCTATCTATTAAACGTCAGCTGCTGATTCAGGCTCCACACAGGTATTAATAAGTCAGGTTTATTTGCAGAGCTTGTGTTTTTAACACACCAGCCTGTAGCAGGGTTTCTCTGTAGTCCAAGTGATGTCTGAGGGGCTTGGCTGTACCTGAGAGCAGGGTACACAGCTAAATTCACTGTCCCTGGTTCCAATATATTTGCCATTGAAGAGCCAAACTAGTCCCTATGTGGCTGAAATGTTAAATTCAATTGTTGCTAGACCACTAATTAGAAGAGTTTGGATTTGATATCCCGCTTTATCACTACCCGAAGGAGTCTCAAATCGGCTAACATTCTCCTTTCCCTTCCTCCCCCACAACAAACACTCTGTGAGGTGAGTGGGGCTGAGAGACTTCACAGAAGTGTGACTAGCCCAAGGTCACCCAGCAGCTGCATGTGGAGGAGCGGAGACGTGAACCTGGTTCACCAGATTACGAGTCCACTGCTCTTAACCACTACACCACACTGGCTCTCTAATTAGCATTAGCATTAGCCTTATTAGTATTATTATCATAGAATCATAGAGTTGGAAGAGACCACAAGGGCCATCCAGTCCAACCCCCTGCCAAGCAGGAAACACCATCAAAGCATTCCTGACAGGTGGCTGTCAAGCCTCTGCTTAAATACCTCCAAAGAAGGAGACTCCACCACACTCCTTGGCAGCAAATTCCACTGTTGAACAGCTCTTACTGTCAGGAAGTTTAGTGCAGTCAATGATATAACTCTACCTCTGCATGGTCTGTGCAGCAGTGTTGGTGCTGGGACCCTCTGCTCCTGCTGCTTAAGGACATGTAGTTCATCTTGTGAACTCCTTTCCTGCCACATCTACAAGATGACAGTGGAAGGAGACACAGCCTTAAAAAGTTGTAAGGGTGCCGTTATATTAAATCAAGCTCCGCCTGATTCCTTTATGGCTCAGGTGACTAAGAAAGGCCTATTTTATCTCCCTGGCATAACCTACCCTCCTGCCAGATCCTCCTATCCAGTAGCAGTTTCACTTCACACCACTTGGTAAATGGCAAGGGATACAATGAGGGCAGAGCAAATAAAGGATGAGGATTACAGTGGAAAACAAAAAAAATCTCAGGAGTTTGGCAGCCAACCCCATTTGCTACATCCAGGTTAAGGGAGCTTTCAGATGCAGCCCATTCAACTGCTGCTAAAATAAGTTCAGAACTCAACATTCCCAAAAACAGGCTTACCAGGCGTATTATGTCAGAGGTTGTATAATTAACAGGAAAAACATTTTCATCTATGAGGAGAACAATTATCCCAACAGTTGCAGCAAGAGTGCTCACAATGTTCAGGCATGTGCTGACTTTCATCTGTAAGAAACAAATACACCCTTAGGGTACAAGCTATTCTGGTCATGCTGCATAGCAACCTGACAAAAGCCTTATTCCCGGATAGCCAATAGAGTGCCTTCCAAGTGTTGCTGGTCATCCCAGCATCCCTGAGCAATGGCCCTGCTGGCTGGGGCTGATGGGAGTTGTAGTCCAACAACATCTCAAGGGCACCATGTTGGCTGCCCCAGCCCTATTCAGACATTCTTAAACATGGTGGGGGAGGTGGACTGTGCACACTGCTCCCAGCCCCTCCACCCACCCCGCATCTTCCTGAGTTGAATGGGAAGGTGCTTTTGACCGGATGCAGTGACTGTCCTCCCTATGAACAAGAACCTAGGGTTCTTTGTGGTGGAGAGAATTGCAAGCATGCAAACCAAACATGGTTATACCCCACTTCAGATCTTTCTGTACACTTCCCACTACCCTTCCACAGATACAGCTTAAAAATGCATCACTAGAACTATTGACACCATATTTATGAATGGAATTGCAAGGGTTTGGGGTTTTGCTTGTTTTTTACCTCCTTTTGACTATGTGAAAACTAGGGCTGTCTGAAAATGGCACCCCAAAATTCCCCCATGTTATTTGTGAGCATTAAAAGAAGCGGGAGTTTTGCAAATATTATCCGTGGGTGGGCTGAAATTCTCCAAGTGTTCAGGAAGAGCTTGGAAAAAGAAAACATATTGTTTTCTGATAAATTTTGGACAAACCTACTTCCTAGATCAATTATGCAGGGATGAAATACTGCTTCAGTCCAAGGTCAGACCTTAGAAACAACTGCCAATAGAAGTCAGATTATTTCCAGGAATCTCTCTAAGAAAACTCCATTTTATTTGATTAGGATATTTGCTCAGTAACTGCAGAGAAGGCTCAATGATTAAAAGAGTCTCGGCCATGCTATTCCAAGACCTCTCTGAAGGAGATACAAGGTTTGGGGCTCCAATAAGAGTTGGCTGCTCTTATCTGGGGGGAAATTCTGAACAAGGAGGATGCTACAGATTCTGTAGCCCTGAAGTCCTGAAAGGAGGATTTTTAGAAGTCTTGTGTGAGCTGTACTGAGCTCCCAAAGAAAGTGTGAGATATATGTGCAATAAATGGTGGGTTGAGAGGCAGGGCAGGATATGAGGAACCAGACTCACCTGTAGGGATGATCTGTTATGCTCAGTTATCGCCAATGCAAATCCGGAAATGATGAACTGGGTCACACAAGAAAAAATCAGCATCAAAGTAAAACTTCACTCCAAATTAAGGTGGGAAAAGACTTATGCAGATAAAAGAGGATGCTGATGAATGGGGCAGGCTGTCTACAGGAGTTATGAGGCAAAAGTAAGGGGCCAGGGGCAAGATAATTAGGACAGGAAAAATGCACTACGTGCATTTCCTGAATGTGATTTTTTTTCCTGTTGTAGTTACCATTCCTGTCTTTGATGCATAACCCACCATCTCCTGGAAAGCATAGGAAATTGGAGTTCAGCCTTGAGCTAATAAGCTGTGATTCCTCAGTGTAGTGTCTGAGCATTCAAAGAAATGGAACACACACACACACACACACACACACACACACACACACACACACACACTGTTATAATATAATAAACCTTTATTGTCACTACACCACCTGTAGTATGTACCTGCATATGCTGGTATACCTACCTGCATTAAATTGTCTGAACTCAACCTGGCAAATTATCTGAATTCAGTTTGGTATTCCTAAGAGAAACCAGCAATTTTGGGTTTCTTATACAAATGACCGCTAAATTCAGGCTCAGCTTGGGAGCTGCTTCCACGTGGGTTCCAAAATGCACAGAAAGCATTTGATCCCAGAAACCATGTGGACAAGGCCAATTTTCCGCCTGGTTGGTACCCTCCCCGCTGGTCAACTGTTGGATGTAAAAAGACTAGGCAATTAGTAATCCAAATGTCACATTCAAGTGCTGTTGAATTCATGAAACATCTAACTGCTATTTAATTCCCTATTCTTAGGGTTTCTTGAATGGTGAGGTTCTCTTTCCCTTAGAGCACTGGAAAGGTTGCCTGCAGCAATCACTTGTCAAACGGGGAGGTGGCTGGCATAGTTTGCATTTGTTTGAACTGAATTGACGCTACTTACGATGAGTCCTCCCCAGTACACATATCCAGAGGGCACAGTGTATGATCGGCTTCCGTCCAAGAGAAGGATCAAGAGGCTCCCAAAACTAATGTGAACCAAGCCAATCAGAATCTGGATAGCCTGTAATAATAGAATTGAATAGAATAGGTAGGATGAGTCCTAGCATCTTTGACAGTCCTTGTTTGGGGAGACAAATTCTGTCAATTTGAAACTGAAGGAACTGTCCAGAGCGCTGACCAACTTTTGTGTATCATCATAAAACATCCCACCCACCCCCCATTCCCAAAGAGCAGCATTTCAGAGTTTTAAAAATCCATTTTTTTAAACACGCCCTATATATCGTGCAAATGTATGGTTGTAAAAACGACATTTTAAACAAATGAAAAGGTACGCAGCCCACAGAGGAGTGAGAAAATTGTCGCGGGTTGGTTTGCTTATTTTACAGTTTCATATCCTGCCTTACCACCATTTAGGCTTTGCTATTGAAACAGCTACACGTGTTGTTTGAGGGGGGGAAGCTAAGCTCACCCGACCTGGGCCAAAGAGGTGCTACCAGCTCCTGGTTTGGGGTACATCTACCCCACCTAGTGCAGCAGCAACAACTCCCATGCAATGCCTCATATAAAGTTCCTCCCTTCCTGACAGCAGCCAGTATTAGGATTGCGGAAGTAAGGCGAAGGGGTGTGTGTGTGTTTAAATAGATATAGATCTAGATATAGATAACTTTAACACACTTTCGGAAGGAGGAGCAAAGAGGGTGAGAGAAGAAGTGGCATTTAGAAAGCATTGTTTTGTGTGTCTGTGGGGCGGGGGAATTCCATTGCAACTCAGTTTTTAAAAGCACTGCTGAGAACTGGCATGGGGGAGGGGAAGAGGGAGACCTGGATTTCCCCCAAAGCAGATGTTCCAGGTGTTCAGCTTGGATGGGACCATTTTTAATTTCTCTCAGTTTCTCACTTTTCCAATCTTAATTTCAGTTCTCCACATTTCCCTACAGATCACAATTTCCCTCTCTCCCCAAAAAGTTTTTGTCAGGGATCTACCCGCCCCTGCCAGTCCAGCTCTGAGTGTTTATAGAGAGCCGCCACCTGTGTTAACAGCAGATTCATCTTCGAGTGAAACTGGCAGTCCCTTCTCGGGGGAGAAACAGTTAGTGGCTGGGAGCCAGGGAGTGCCAGGTGTCCAGGGAGTTAGTGGGAGACCTGGCACCACCCAGCAGACTCGATCAGAGGGGGAAACGTCAGGTCCGGCGCATATATCACATAGGAGGAGAAGGCGGCAATTTAGACTGCCGAAACTTTGGTGTTGGCGCCAAAACAGGAGGGAGGCACTTCCGGATTCTGCTAGTGAATGAGCAGACGTGATAAGACTGAGCTCTGCACTGTAAATAGCTTGGCACTGAATAAAAAGACCTAAAGACAAACGGCTTTTGGCATTTCTATTGAACAACCGATAAGAGAACCTGACAGTTTTCTTTCAGGGTGAGTTTATCTTACCACACACATTTGAGCATGCAGTTTTGCCAAACATACACATTTAGCACAGCAATTGTACCCAAATAGAAAACATTTTACTGTGAAACATATTTCAGAGAAGTGTGCAATTTGAAAGATGGCTACATTTTGGTGCGCATATTGTGCCAGAGAGTGTGAATTAGGTGAGTTGAGTTCACCTTTCAATGCAGACTGAACTGAATTATTTCCCCATATCCCTTGACATAAATCAGAATATCAGAGCTGGGGTGAGTGAATTGTGACAGAGAGGCAATGCTTGGTGGATAAGCTAGTCCACAAAGAAACCATAGAGGAAGATACTTCTGTTCTTTACATAATTATTTTTGCTATATAACTCTTTATTGGTGATTTTAAAGCCCTAAACGGCCTCGGTCCAGTATACCTGAAGGAGCGTCTCCACCCCCATCGTTCTGCCCGAACACTGAGGTCCAGCGCCGAGGGCCTTCTGGTGGTCCCCTCGCTGCGAGAAGCCAAGTTACAGGGAACCAGGCAGAGGGCCTTCTCGGTAGTGGCACCCACCCTGTGGAACGCCCTCCCACCAGATGTCAAAGAGAACAACAACTACCAGACTTTTAGAAGACATCTGAAAGCAGCCCTGTTTAGGGAAGCTTTTAATGTTTAATAGATTATTGTATTTTAATATTCTGTTGGAAGCTGCCCAGAGTGGCTGGGAAACTCAGCCAGATGGACAGAGTATAAATAAATTATCATTATCATTATCATTATCATTATCACAATAATCCCCATAGTATGCAATGGGTCACTTACCCCTAGTACCCTGGGTTCTCCTCTGCGTTCTGTACGTAAGTTACCAGCTGGCTCAGTTCCTACATAGAGATGGCTCCTTGGATAGACTGCTCCGAGTGGCTGGCCACCCAAATGCATGGCACCAGTTGGGTACAAAATCTGGTTTGGGTGGCTGGCCATCACACCATGGTGAGGAATAACCACGAACGCTTGGTTGTCCATGCTGAGCAATGCAGCTACTGTAACAGAGGGGAAAGAGAAAAGAACCCATGAATTCATTCATGAAAAGTGCACATTGTTCTTCCTCGCTCTGAGTTTGATATGGGCTCCCTCGGGCATATGCAATGACAGGAGACAGTTCTATGTTGCTATGTTGCTGGTAGAAACAAGCTGGCTGGGGCTGGTAGTTGTAGTCCAAAACGTCTTGAGGGCATCAAGTTGTGGAAGACTTGGGTGGGGAAACTTTTTCAGCCACATTTGTAGGCAACCTTCTGGGAACTGTATGCTACTGGCGGGCAGGGCCAGAACCACAGAGCAATGGATGTGGCTCTTACCAGAGGTTGTACACACACACACACAGTCTCCACTCAGGCAAATAAGAGGCATTATCACCTTTCATGGCCACTTTCTAGCCAGACAAAAGTACAAACTGATGCAGAAATGGGACAGAACAGATTTATGAACAAATGAATGAACGAATGATCAAACGGATGAACGAATGTACAACTGACACAGACTGGTTATAGGTTATAGACTGTTCCCTAAATACATCAGAATTCCATGCTCTCCAGTGCAGTAGTAGCAGCTCCACTGATTTTTACAGATACACTTCATGCCGGAATCATATATATAGATTAGGGGTGGACGGTTCTCTCAACTTCATTCTCTCGGTTTCTCATTTACAAATTTCAAATTCAGTAATCCACATTAGTTTGCAATTTTTAAAAAAGTCCTCATGAAAATTCGTCAGCATCGTACTACAAAATTGCTCCTAGTAAGCACATTTTGGGTGCAGTTGTGCCTAACGCACACAATTATGGGAAGCACTTTCGCCTTATATTATGCATTTTTGTACGTTATTTTCACAAATATATGTTACCTGGCTGGAAAACTACACTGCAAAATTTGGAGAAGTGTGAATTTGGAAGGCTGATTACGTAATGCTTTGTGTATTGTTTTCAAAAGTGCAGATTAGGTAGATTCGCCTTTAAATACAAACAATTGAAATTCTCCCCCATCCCTAAAAGAGAGTAAGAAATAGGGGTGGGATTTAACTATGTTGTTGTATGTGTGAGATGAGGTATACTTGTGCAGTTCCCTATAATAATAATAATAATTTATAATAATTTATTATTTGTACCCCGCCCATCTGGCCGGGTCTCCCCAGCCACTCTGGGCGGCTTCCAACAAATATCAAAATACATTAAAATATTACAGATTAAAAACTTCTCTAAACAGGGCTGCCTTCAGGTATTTTCTAAATGTCAGGTAGTTGTTTATCGCTTTGACCTCTGATGGGAGGGCGTTCCACAGGGCGGGCGCCACCACCGAGAAGGCCCTCTGCCTGGTTCCCTGTAGCTTTGCTTCTCGCAGTGAGGGAACCGCCAGAAGGCCCTCGGCGCTGGATCTCTGTGTCCGGGCTGAACGGTGGGGGTGGAGACGCTCCTTCAGGTATACAGGACCGAGGCCGTTTAGGAGCTTTAAAGGTCAGCACCTTTCCCCTGGCCCATGCACCCTTCTGCCCCTTAAATCATCGTTGGAGGGTTAAAAGAACCTCCAGAACTGGTTCAGGGTGTGCACAGGAGGGAAAGGGGGGGGAGAAGTCCCATTGTGTGAGTTGAGCTTGCTCCCTATACCCCACTTAGTGCTACATTGAGTCTCACTCTAGGTATTCTATTGCCTGTTTCAAAGGCAAATGGGTTCACATCCACTGCCGCCACCACCCCACCCCTGTCTTCCCCATTTGCCCTATTTCTAGCAGCATGGAAAAGATCTAATTCTTTACCCTGGAGACTCTCCCTCCCTGTCTTTCTCCGTACCCCTCTCTCCTTCCTGTGAGAGGCCTCGGCCACCAACAATGATCCTCCTAATAATGACCCAAGGTACCGAGAGGTGATAGGACTCACTGTATTTCCGGACCTTGCAGATTCTGCTTTCCCTCTGGGGTGTTCGAGTTCCACTCAGTCAACCAGGAAGCTTGCTCAGAATTTTAAAGAAGTGCCATTCGTTGCTGTTGGACTTTTGACTTTATTTGCTTGGTCATATCCATCCGCCCCGCCCTTCTCCTGCAGGTACGCCCCAGTTCTACCTTCATCAGGGTTATGGTTGCCATGCTCCCTTCTATTAAAGAGCTTCTCTATACCCTAGAGCAGAGTTTTCCAAACTTTTCATGTTTGCGACACACTTTTTAGACATGCATCATTTCGCAACACAGTGATCCAGTTTTACTAGCAAACCCCTTTCCAGCCCCGGCAGCAGTGCGAAGAGCGTTCAGGTGACACACCTACACACTGCACCCGACACACTAATGTGTGTCACAACACACAGTTTGGAAAGTTCTGCCCTAGAGCATTATTTTTATATTTTTGTTTCATTTAAAAATATTTCTATACTGCTTTTTTATTCGCTGGATGTTTTCCAGCACCTCCTTAAAACACTGTTGTTCAGGCAAGCTTATCTAGACTAAGGTTACCAGACGTCCCCGTTTGCCAGGGATAGTCCCCGGATTTACAAATCAGTCCCCTGACAAAATCCATCTATTTAGTAGGAAGTTGTAAAGTGTCCCTGGATTCATTGAAAAAAAATCTGGTAACCTTAATCTAGACTTCTCCTGTCGATGTGTCTTTTTGTCTACTGTTGATGTTTATCATGTCAATGTTTTAAAATGGCCACTCACCCACTCCAGCGGTGGGCATCGGTTGCTTCCTCAGCCATGCCATGTCCCTCTGAGCATTGCTCCTGTCCCCTGGCCATTGCGGTGCCTGATGGGTTCCCGCCAAACCCAGATTCAAATTTTGGCCTATCTGCGGCAGCCTGGGGGTGGAGCAACAGGAGCAGGCTGCATTTGGTGAGGCTTCTTTCCGGTTCACTCCCAGAGCTTAAAAGGGAGGGTCTGAAGCAACCACATTTATTAAGAATTTAAATATTTGAGGTGGGGTTTTGTTGCAATCAGAGCTCTCTCTCACTCCCTTACACACACGCGCGTTAACCGTGCCTTAAGTAGTTTACAGCAATTCAGAATAGCTGGAGTGGGGACAAGGGTGCCAACTTGAATAAAATATTGGGGGGGAGCTCCGCCCTGCATAATCAATCACATGATGCAGCGCACACACCCCATTTGAACGGCAATGCCAATCAATTGGTGGGTAAGCCCCTCAAATATTTTATTGGGGGAGCTGAAGGGACCTTGGCTCCTAGGAGTTGGCTCCTATGTGTGGTCACAAGCCCTTGTAGGAAACCTTCTGAGCATGGCAGTGGCTTGTGGGTCAAGAGGCAGAAGTAAATAGAGAAAATGATGTGGCTCTCATATTTATACAGCAAGCTGAGCCATAGCTACCGGAGAGGCTGGCCAGGTTTTTTGCCCTGGGTGAAGAAGAAGAGAAGAAGAAGAGTTTGGATTTGATATCCCGCTTTATCACTACCCGAAGGAGTCTCAAAGCGGCTAACAATTTCCTTTCCCTTCCTCCTCCACAATAAACACTCTGTGAGGTGAGTGAGGCTGAGAGACTTCAGAGAAGTGTGACTAGCCCAAGGTCAGCCAGCAGCTGCATGTGGAGAAGTGGAGACGCGAACCCAGTTCACCAGATTACGAGTCCACCGCTCTTAAGTGGGGTGCCATTGAAACTCCCTTTTTGTGTGTGTGAATATGCAAATGCACGTGGGTGTGGGTGTGCCAAACTGGGTCTTTGACCCAGGTGAAATAAAAGCTAGTTTTGCCCCTGCAGTAAGCCACAAGTCCCATCATGCGGAAGTCAGATTTCCATGCACAAACAACCATGCATTTCTCTCAATTTTCCATCCAAACAAGCAAGGGGCATGATCACTGCTCAAGGACACTTCAGCCTGGTAAAACCACTCAAGAAGCAAGGCCAGTGAGGGGTCCTGGTCTGCGGCAGAAGGGTGGTCCTAGGGAAGAGTCCCAGGACCCAGAGAGAGACACCTAGAGAACCTATTCACCGCTCAAGGCTGAGGAGTCCCACCCCATCAATAGAGCCTTACAAATCATAGTGATTACTACTACACTCTTTAGAACACTGTATATCCCTAGAAATGGGTGAGCCCCAGCTGCAATTTAGAATGGAGCTGACACAAATGAGTTAATTTGGGCCAATTATAATTGCCCCACTAATTAACTTACAATTGGGCCTCCTCAATGGGACCCTGTACTACCCCTTCCTTTCCCTAAAATACTCCGCGATGAGGTTAGTGAGGTTTGCAGGAGAGCTTTTGTCAGGCCCACATACCACTGGAAGTGTTGTTCCTATGGTTCTTTCTTGACGACTGTGGATGCTGATGCAGCACACTTGTGGCAGCATTTGGGGTCCTCCTGCGAGGGCTTGATGGAGTGGAGGCAGTGGAGCAGTGGTGAGGGCCTGACCAACTGGGTGGACCCAGGCCTCCAAGGAGTCTGGGCCTGGCTCAGCAGGGGCTTGCAGGAGCCAGAATGCAAAGGTTGGAATTCAATGTCACACTAAGGTGACAATTCCGTCAGTGCAAGCATTTCTGCTGGCCAAACAGAACCATCTCCCTGCCCTCATGTGCTGTCCTGGGGGTTCTCCTGACCCTCCTGAGCAGATTGGAGAGGGCATGAGGATCACATGGGGTGTGGGTTAGACAAGGGGCTCATTGTGCTGGCTTTGCTCTGCGCATTAAGGCCTCCAGTGTGGTGTAGTGGTTAAGAGTGGTGGACTCGTAATCTGGTGAACCGGGTTCGTGTCTCCGCTCCTCCACATGCAGCTGCTGGGTGACCTTGGGCTAGTCACACTTCTTTGAAGTCTCTCAGCCCCACTCACCTCACAGAGTGTTTGTTGTGGGGGAGGAAGGGAAAGGAGAATGTTAGCCGCTTTGAGACTCCTTCGGGTAGTGATAACGCGGGATATCAAATCCAAACTCTTCTTCTTCTTCTTCTCCTCTGCATGGGGTCATCAGCAGTAAGGAAAATGACCCAAAGAGTCAATGTCTTATTGTAAAACCCGCAGGCTGCTTCACCTTAACTTTTGCCAGCTTGAGGCTTAGCTTACCATTGTCACACGGTATCATTCATTGTGGCAGCTTTTTCAATATCTGAAGAATGATGCAACATGATTTCTTTACACTGCTTGCTCCAGCTTTTCTGCAGCTGGCTTGTATCCTAAGGCCACTTTCACTGATGAAGCAATTTCCCACCATTAGTAGGAGAGGCTGAGTTAGCACCATTTACGTGGCGAAGCTTGTCTGAGTGCCGGAAACAGAAACTTGGAAGGAACACCTCATTGGGGTTTTAATGCAACATTTCACAGTTCTATCTCTGGAACAGCAGAGGGCAGAATATCGTTTTCTTTATTCACGTATCTGCATAAGAAATGTGATGTTAATAAACAGGTTTGCCAACAAGTACCCTTTTTATCAACCAATGTAGAAGAATTTCTACTGCATAAAGGTCACAGACCATGGAGAGAGACCATAGTATTTGCAGAGCCCATTGCAGCGCAGACACAGACCCATTTTATGCATGTTTACTTGAAAAAAGAAGTCCCACTTTCTGACTGAAAATGAAAATGGCCTCTTCAGGAGAAGGCAATTAGAGGTTTGGGCTTTAGAAATTCTGTAATAAGTAGATGGATCAGATATTACTGTCCTTTTGAACATAACTTATGATAAGATTTGATAGAGATCTTAAAAGCTTAAGGTTTAATAACCTCTTTGTCTCAGAGGTTCTCATTCACAGAATGTGAGAAATAAGGGGGGGGAGGCTATGGTTTTTATAATGCCTTACTTATTGTGATACAAAAGTTATTTTACTGTCTCCCAACTTTATTTCCTATTTCTTTTCCTCCTGCTAATGGCACTGATAGGGCAATCTTTGTTGTTTTTAAAAATCACATCTTTAAATTGCATCTTTAACTGGATTACCAGTGCCAGGATTTATGCTTTCTCCGAAACTGCTTTGTTAATTTGTAACAATGTCAATAAATAGCCATGGAATTCACTCTTTGCATTTTCCGCATTTCATTTCCTTCTGACCTCCCTGTTTACAGTTCCCTCCCAGCAGCCATGCCTATCTGAAAGCACATGAATCTGAAGAATAATTACTGAGCTTTTGGATTAGATGTTACAGTTTTGGCTAACAGCAGGGGCACTCTGCATTAACATTCAGCGCAAGTCTACACACGTCAGAGTCACAAGTTAGAGAATGCATCCTTCAGATGGCACTGGGTATCCATTTCAATGTTTTATTCACAAAGGAATATTTGGATGGGCACAGAGTAGGGCCATCCCCATATTAGAGGAGGGGGAAAGCTTAATGAATCACACAAATCGAACAATCTGTTAATCTGTTTTTACTGTAAATATTTGTATGGTTTTCATAAATTTTATGTTTTATATCATTTTAATTCCACCAATATTAAATTGCTTTTAATGATTGTTTTGTCTGTGTTTTTAGTGGTTCTTGTTCTTATTTGTAAGCTGCCTTGGGTCTCATCGGGGCGGGGGTCATTCCACGTCAAGTGATCCAATTACTTTTACCTTGCCATTTTATATTGCTTTCAGTTTCCTAAAAGTAGTATAAGAGAAGGTCCCAAAATTCAGTTTTTAATTTTTTATCTCATCCTTTTTTTAATTATGAGGGTTTGAAATTTCAAAAAAATGACAACTTTGGCCTTGCAGGACTACACAAACACCTTAGCAGCTCAGCCAGAATTGAGATATTTCAAAACTAAAAATAGCAATCTCTTCAGAATGCCATGGGCTTTAATATGATATGGCACATGATGGACTTACTTTAAATTTTAAAGTTAAGTTACAAAATTTTAAATTTAAGTACAGTACAAAAATTTTCATCTTTATGCACCTGGTAATAATAATAATAATAATAATAATAATAATAATAATAATAATAGGGGCAGAAAGGAGGCAAGTATCCAGGAATAAAGACTTTGGCAATCCCACCAACCATTTCACCCAATGTGTTTTGACTATATGCAATTTTGGCTTTAAGTGTGAAACGTAACCCTCATTGAGGGCTGGCTGTACATGGCTATCACTGCCTAGTTTTTTTCTGCATTTCATTTCTTTCGGACTCTCCCATTTACAGTCCCACACCTAAACCATGTACATGTGTATATATATATATACCTGCAACTCAGTATAAGACTTCATGCGTCTGATGAAGTGGACTGTCATTCACAAAAGCTTCTGTCATAATAAATTGGTTAGTCTTTAAGATGCCACACGACTCACTTGTTGTTTTGATTTTGCTATCACTCTGTATTTGGATTTAGTCTTCGACTGCATCAATCACATGTTATACATTTTGTGCTAAATGGTGGGTGAAAATACAACACAAACAACTGTACCTTAACATTTCATTAAGAACTTGCATGCCTAAAAGCCCAATAATGAATCTTGAAGATCTGTAAAAACATCAATGCCCAGAAGCCCAATAATGAACACTCCCTTGTCTGAAAACCTTCTATATATTTACCAGCTGAAGTTAGCATAATGAAAGGTATTGCCTTACCATGTTTTTGTCACTGGAAACCAGATGCAATTTCAAGGCAGAATGGGACAAGCAGAGAGGGTTCTGCATTATGCATTAGGGTATCACAGCACTGACTGGGGAATGAAGACCAAGACACTTGGGCTAAACGCTCTGTTTGTTTCATGTGTTTAGCACCACAATCCACAGAGAGCACTGTGCAATATACCACTAGAACTCAGGTGTTTGCATACATGTGCAACATAATGAAACAGGTGGATCTCCCCCCCCGACCACCTCTAGTATAAATTATTGTCTGAAGCCACTTCTCTGCATATCCCAAATTAGAACCCACACATCCCATGGTTTGTCTTTCCTTCCATTCACACCTTGTCATCCCTGCAGGTCACATTTCAACCCCTTCTAGACTCTGCAAAGAGATTAGATTGCGTCAGCTAAGCTTCCATCTGCTTCCCTTCTTTCACCAATGTTGGTGGCATTGAGAGAGAAATGTGACCATGCACACGGAACACCAGCTGGGCTCTGATGAGATCTCAGGTGAAGAGAGATCCCTGCAAAGAACCCAGGGCAAGTTCTGAGGCCAGAGGAAGGATTTCCTGCATCATGCAGGGTGTTGGAGCTTCAGATGGTCCACGAGGCCTCCTCCAACTGGATGAACTGAGTTTATTTAGTCTAAAAAAATATTTACATCCAGCCATCTCATAAAATATCAGGGCAGTGTGCAGCAATAGGTATACAATAAAACACAAAACACCATGAAAAATGGTACAAAATAATCACTGAAATGACCACATTGGCTTGTCAGCATTCAAAGGTCTTCAAGAGATGTCTGAACATCAAAAGAGAGGGTGCATGTCAAATCTCTGCTGGAGAGTCCCTGGAGTGGCAGGTGTTGCTAGGAGAGCAGCTATGGCTGGTAAATACATTCATGGCCATTCCCTGATCAGAATTGTTTGACCACAGTTGTCCATGCATTCTAACCTCGTGGTTGGATTACTGCAATGTGCTCTATGTGTGGCCACCCCTGTGATTGGTCAGGTGGTTGCAGCTGGTGCAGAACAGAGCAGCTAGGTTGTTTGTGTGGGCAAACTACTACCATCATAACAAGACTTCACTTGCAGGATTTGCACTGGCTGCCAAGTTTGCTACCAGGCCAAGTTCAGGGTGTTGGTACCAACATGTAAGCTTGCTTGAGAAGCGCCTTATACACCCAGTAGATTGCTGTGTTTTGCAGGAGAGTTTCTCCTGTGAGTTCCACGGACCTCAGAAGCCCTCTCCACAGTAACTTGGAGCAGGGCTTTTCGTGTGGCTGCCCCTGTTTTGTGGAACAGCATTTCTGTCAAGATACAGCAGGCAATCACTATCTGCACTTTCCAGAAACAATTGAAGATAGCTATTGTTCTGACAGGCTTTCCTAAATGAGTATTCAGCATAAGTGTCCACTTTTTAGGATTTTAGTCTTGCTTTAAATGTTGTTTTTGTGTTCTTAACTGTTTTCAATTATCTTATGTGCACATTGCCTTGAGACAGTGGTTTAGAAGGCAATTAATAAAACAACAATAGCAAATTTACAACAGGCTCTTGCTGCTGATTGTAATAACCAGAGAGAAGGGCAGCCAAGGTATGAACACAAGCAGCAATAAACAATACCCAAACCTAGATCAACTTAAGCCATTTTAAAACCGAAGTCAGCAACTAGTGTTGCTGCTGTTTTTCAGTTCCTAGAAGGTGAAAGAAGAGCAAATTATTTGAGACCACAAGGACTGAAGGAGAAATAGTCTTATAGGTACAATGAAGCAGGATGTATACTTTTGCTCTGAAGTAGTAAATGAGGTACATGAAAGGGGCCAGGGCAGAGACAATGTGACCCCCATGAGGAATCTCTGGCAGCCCCATATTTCTCCTTTTATCCCCAGAATGGTAGGCACCCACCTTGGGAAACTTTAGTACCGTATTTGCACCAAGTTCAAACCGTAAGGCTGTGTAGAAATGCGTTGTCAATGTCTGGTCCAAAGTGTGGCAATTCCCTTTCCGAGGGCATTCATCAAAACCTCAAGCCAGATGGAACACAAGATCTTCTTGCTCATCTTGGTATTCAGCTAAGCTGGGAGATGTATTTTCAATTACTATAATAGGATGCAGCACAGCCTCAGCACTAAATGATGTTAAATAGTTTTAGCAATGATAGCATTATATCCTGATCTTCTTTTAAAACCTGTCAACATATGGCCGGAGCCTCCAGCAAAATACAAGCTGAAATCGATACACAGAGAACAATTCAGTTAGGGTTTGTTTTCCCCTCCAGCATTTTAAAGCACAAGAACAACCGATAGGAGCCCATTACAAACATGTGTCCCTTCTTCTTTCAGGCCTGATTCTACAGCATTACCAGGAAGACCACATCTAATTATGGGTTGCAAAATTTCCATAACAACAACAAAACACCTCCTCCCTACAAACCATATGTCCAAACACAAATAATAAACCAAACACAAATCATATAGCATGTCCCCTCACAGGACCTTTGCTTTGCTGAGACTGGTTCAGGTGCCCAAGTCTGCTTTCCTGGGTGACGGAAGGTCCGTTAATCTCTGTTTAAATACTGCCTTTTCACATTTTGCATGCTGTATAACCACAGAAATTCCAGTCAAACCCTGTATTTGACTAGAAGGCTGAACAGAATGTTTCAATCACTAGGCAACGGGCCTGTTAAAATTTATTCGTACCATCTGGGCAATTGACATCAGGACAATAATAGACTTTGATTTCCAGAAATCTGCTCTGTGCTGAGTCCAGTTTCCTTTTCCCTTAAAGCAGAGGTGGAGAACCTGCAGCCCAAAGGCCACAGATGGCCCACAGCCCAGGGTTGGCACTACTATGAGCCTTTCTGATTTGAGGCAGTCACCTCAAGCAGCACTCTGGGAGGAGTGGCAGGTTTGGGTCTGGGTTCTGCGCCCAACCTCCCTGCCTCCTGCCTGCATAATCTTCTACCCAGGACAGTTTCTTCACACTTACAAATCCCTTCCTATCCTTTCCTCTTTCCACTCTTTACCCTCTCAAAACATGCCTCCTCTTTCCATTCCACCGACCATCCTCTCTCTCACCTTTGCACCATGGCTTACTATCTGGATACTGAAGCTGCTGTCTTGCAAAGCTAGACTCCTGCCTGTCAGGAGGCAGCTGCACATGCAGCTTGGAACATGAGTGGGACTCTGTGGCAAAGTGATTTGACAGATGTATGGGGGGAAAGGGACAGTAAGACTCCATGAAATGGGGAAGGTCAATGCTGTGATGAAGCAAGGGGGACAAAATGGAGGAGGAAAAGGTGGGGAGGAGAACGAAAGCGTTTTCCTGGTACATAAAAGCACTTTTAAGCTCTCTGCCTTGCTTACTGGACTCTGGGAAACTCTAGTGCAGGCTCTAGCAGCCTTTGTGAGATCTCAAGGAGGCCACAAAAGCCCACAAGAGAGTTCCTAGAATTCAGTAGGAAGGCTGAAATTGCGCTAGTTAAAACTGTGTGAGTTGCGAGTTGACGGTATCCCAGAGACACCAGCATCTCCAGTCACCCTCATTCCAATCAAACCAAAACCAAAGTGTGCCCTGGCATCTGTGAAATCTCTCACCACTTGGAGATCAGGGTGCATGTAACAATATTTAGGTCCATCTCCAACAAGTTCTGGTTACCCTTTTCCTGAAAAGTGGTTCACTCAGGGTAAAGGTACTTCATTTCCTCTCAAACCTTTTGGTCAGGTTATGATATCATATTCGGCGATCCTCCCCTGGTTTGCAAAATATACGACTCCATTCCATGTCCCAGACAGATTCCTAAAGCATTGTGCTCTCTCATGGTCCAGAAAACTGAAAAACTGGGCGGGAATTACTAAGAGAATCTCATCCATGCTGCATTTCACATGCTGTGTTGCCCTACATCAGGTTGTTATGTAATGTTGCCTCAGAAACTGCCTTGCTGCTTGCCTCATGCAAGTTCTGTGTGGGCTTATTTGTGTGCTGAATTGTACAATGGCAGTTTCCTATTGCTATAGCTTATTGGTTCAGTAGATATACATCTCTCTCTCTCTCTCTCTCTCTCTCTCTCTCTCTCACACACACACACACACACACACACACACACACGCTGTGAGATTTTTTTAAAAAATCAGCCTTGTTTCGTTATAGACAGGAGACAGAGTCGATGCAGTGCACAGTAAGACCAGCTAAAACTCTGTTGCTGTATTAAGCAGCTAACCTGCTATTATCTCAGATTAAGCTCTTTCAGTGCATTTTTACAACCTTTTACTCTCCTCTGACTAGCTGCTTCAGGCAATGTTTTATGTCAAATCAACACTTTCAGGATTCATCTACTTTACACTACAGTTCATACTCGTCCACTTTAAAACCAGTCATTGATATTATCTACACAGTGGAAAAGTAGGATGAGCACTCAGCATCACTGTGGGCAGGTGCAGAATAAATGCCAGGGTTAAGTCTGAACACTGAATTTTAAAATGCAATGTTCAGATACTGAGACCTGGGTTTGGGGGCGCACAGCCAAGAAGTTAGACGCTGAAGGCATATTTGAGTGTTTTATTACACTTACACTGAGTGTTTTGTTATATTACATTCTAATAGGTGTCTTGTGAGTATGGTGCTCTTTATCTTTGAATATTAATCCACTTTGAGCATTCACAGAAATAGATAATGACTATCTCGTGCCCGCCCCCTGTCCACCAATTCATTGGAACTCCTTCTGTGAGACAGCTATCAGGCTGCAATGAAGAGAGCAACAGGGTGGTGAGTTAGTTCACCATTTTGCTCTGGATGGAGTAAGAGCAAACATCTGCAGGAGGATGAATCTTCTGTTAGGGACAACAAAGAACAGTCAAAAGACAGGCGCATGTTGTTTCAGGTACATAATTTATTTTCATTTTAAAAAATCATACCCATGAAAAGCAAGTTCAGACCTAGAAAGAGTGAATCAGCTGCAGACTCTAAAACCTAAAATTGTCTAGGACCATATAAACAGCTACAAGATTCAGACCTCGGTGAGGCCACTCAATATTAGGTATCCCTGTTTCACAGACAGGCATTAAATAGTCAGTAGAAATTCCCCATGAAAACATGCTCTGAAGAAACATTAACCAAGATGCTCAGAAGCCAGCGGAATGGATTCCGACCTAGCCATTCCCAGATCCTCATAACAACAATACAAAATATCAAAAAACACTACTTGCTACTTACACAGTATGCAGTCAATAACCCGCCCCACCCTGAACAAAACCAGCAATCACCCAGCCCAGCACCCTTGGAGACCAAGAGCACGATCGGCCGGGAATCTCTCTTTCTCAAGCCTTCTTGAAATGAATGGATGCCGCTCAAGAGCACTGCGCATCTTCTCGTGCAGCTCCCATTCATTTCAATAGCGCCCAAGCAGGAGGTTTTCATGTTCGACTGTCTTGCAATCCTTCATTCCATTAGGCACACTAAAGTTGCATTCAGTTCAGTGGGACTCTAAGCACATCTAACAAGGTTCAGGGCTACCACCTAAATGCCTCCATACACTTGCTGCAGATCCTCTTGGGTCAAAAAGTTAATTTCTTTTCAACCAACAGGGCTCACCCCCTTCCTAGTTACCAATGTAGGAGCAGAGATTAGTCCCACTTGCACCTCTTGTTCCTGGGCCTGCCTCAAGTGCCATGGTTGACCTTGAAGAGTGTGAGGAAATGCTAGAGGTCTACCTTGAAAATCAATCAGTGCGGAATCAGTTGCCAAAAGTTCTCTGACGTCCACTAACAATGGACATAATATCTTACCTCCAGGTATTATATGGCAGTTTCCAGCTCCAGAATGACTAATACTAGGGGAGGAGCCAATAATCCGGAATGTATACCGTGTCTGCTTTAAGCAAGCTATACAAAGAGAGTGTGAAGGATCCCTCTAGGGGACAAACTAGGAGAAAATTTCCCAGGAGTTGTTCTATGGATATTCTTAATGGATATGTATGTACACTTAACTGAAATAAATGCAGTAGTATGCAGCACTCAATAAAACTCAGCATTGCTGATGAAACTTCCTATGACCAATCAGCTTTCCAAATCGATTCCCGTGAGCTGCTTTCTACAATGCACCCATGCTTTGGAGGTGCAGAGGGGGACAAATGTAGAGACTGGGGCCAAGGCAGTCCCATATGCTGCCTACTTCTCAGGAGGCTCAACTTTGGTAGAGAGTCTTTAAGAACCAGCTGCAGCCCTGAGCAGTGAGCCATCCAAATCAACACCGCATACTGTTTTCTCTTACATTTTGCACCAGGGTCACCAATGGAGCCTTCCAGAGGCAGAACAAATGCACTAATGACTTGCCCGTGCTCCTACATGCTTCCCTTCCGCATTCTTCTCTGGGTCTCCAGCTGTCCTGTGACCACCCCCAAGACTACACCATCTTCAAACACACTTTAACATGTTAATAATCCATGTGCCAAACTCATGGTGAGCTCCATAAACGGCCTATGCAAAAAAGAGGAGTCCAAATGTTACCTCCTAGTCCAAGGCAGAGCATATCAAGCCGCATGCTTCTTAGCCGCAGTCTAAAACTGAGACTGTACTGGAGAAAGAAGAGAGATGGTCCCTTTGGCCTCACTGGCCTGGCAGCTGGAATACTGGCAGTAATTGACGGAACTCTGTCATGCAGGAAAGGGCCAGCGTTGACACCTCAAAATAGGTGCAGCTGGTGTGATTTCTCCATACAGATTCCTCCTCTTGAGTCTTCTACACAGTCTCTACTTTTAAATCGTAACTTACATCATTGGAATTTGGCGGATGGGTTGCTGATGATTCTACAGATGCGGCCTCAGTATCTGTCCTGATGGTGTTCGGTTCAATCAATATGGCCTAGAAAACAGAAGAAATTTAAACTTCATTTCATTAGCTGGTATTATCACATTTCTTATCCCTATCCAACCAAAGCTATACTGTATTCCTATCAGCTAAAATATGTACCCCAGGGACAGATGAATCTTTTAATTTCAATTTTCATCAGTTTCTCATTTTTTCCAGTCTTAAATTCAGTTCTCCACATTTCTGCATCAGTTTATAGACACTTTTTGTTTTTGTTTTTAAAAAAGAAATCATTAAAATTTCTCATAATTTTAGTGCAAGGTTTTCCTAATATATACATTTCATAATATAACACACTTTTGGAGTTGATTTTCACTAATAAATGCACTTTATGCACACTTTCCTGTAATATAATGCATTTCTGAATTTTATTTTCACAAACATATGCATTTGTAAGCACGCTTTCCCCTAATACATGCAGTTTTAGTACTCATTACTTGATTTGAGAACTGCATCACAAAATTTGGAGATGTGGATTTTGAAGGATATTATTTCAGAAAGTGCAAATTAAGTAGTTTTGCATTAAAATGTGAACCAATCCCCCCACTATCTGCCCAACCTAATTGGGTCATCTTCCTCACCCAAACGTCTTGCGTATGCATTTACCTATGCAGCTGACTGAAGTGCAACTAATACACTCTGGCCCCCAAACACAGATGCAATCGCAATTCTGGTGAGAATTATGCACTTACCTCATTGGAATCAGAACGGGTTGCCCGGCACCAAAAATATGCAGTGGCAGATGCGATGCAAAATTCCACAATGGTGAATGTCAGCAATACAATGGCAATCCTGTTGCCTGTCTTCTCCAAAAAGGAAACAAACACAATGTTACAAAGCTGATCACCAAACTGAACTTTAGCCGTTTATCTTCTCCCATGAACCTGCCTAGATTCGTACCTTTCCCCCCTCTATTCTGTGTATGCAGGAAGAAGTTATATGAAGCTGTCAGTGAAGGCTTGTTTTTTTTTGCAGGTAATAAAATGTAAAGGAGGGAATTCAAGTTAGGGTATAAATCAGCTTTGATCTGGCTGTGGCATGGGTGTCTAGCTGCTAATAGGAGCTGAGACTCTGCATTACTCCTCTAGGAGTAATCCTTATTGAACACAGTGGGACTGACTTCTGAGTAAACATGCATAGGATTATTATCAGGTTGCCTGTATCCTTAGTCCGAATGATTTAGCTTGAGAAAACACCCAGTGCTGTACTTTTATGCCAGCTCTTTAAAGCTTTTTGGCTCTTTCTCTGTGTGTAAGAGAGACAGACAGAGAGAGACAGAGAGAGAATGTGAGATGGAAGGAGAGAGAGAGAGAGAGAGAGAGAGAGAGAGAGAGAGAGAGAGAGAGAGAGAGAGGAGAGATGTTCCCTGCACAGTCTGGCTCCAGTCTCAGCTGGAGACTTTCAAGATTCATGACTAATAAATAGCTCCACAATGTCAGTCACCTTAGGTTCCCTCTTAACCAGGATCTGGAATCAAGATCTGAAGCTGGTTAGCAAACCCTACTTAAGATCAGGGCCAGACCAAGACATTTTGCTACCTGAGGTGAAGGACAAGATGGCACCTTCCCCCATCCCTCAAGCCCACTGGCCTGGCAGTCGAATCTTACTTCAGCACTGGCAATGGGACAATGCCTTTCATCACACCTGTGACTAGCAAGCAAACTCAAGGGGCGAAGAGAAGGCTGTGTTGCACAAACATCTCAAGCAGCTCACCACCATTCCAAACCCAACAGCATCTGCTGCCTGAGGCGGCTGCCTCACTTTAACTAATGGCAGGGCCAGCTCAGATGGAATCCTGGTTGCTAGCATTTACCATGGTTCATTGTGCTGATGCACCACCTAAAAATGGTAAAGGCTAGCAGGGGGAAGGCGGTGGAATTAGATTTATGTTAGAGGGAGCTGGGTGAGGGAACATGTGGGCAGCTTTTCCCATAGTGAATTTCACATTGTCATGCCAACACAGAAGTGGGGCAAGCGTCACAACAATAATGTGGTTCCTGAGAGTATGGATGTGTGGGCTGTGCAATGGTTGCTCTTTGAGACTGTGCTACCCACATCTTGACCCTCGCCTACCGTTTAGGATCCTGACTGTCCCCATGCAGCGGGCATACCGACTCTGTATGCTTGACAGCGTTTGGAGGCACCTTAAGCACATTGTAAATGCTAGTCCATTTATATTAAAATATGCACGTACTAACTCTCCCCCCATTAATCTCAAAAAGTTATGTTGTTGCTGAGGTATGGAAACTTACCATAACCAGAGAATAGTGATGATTATCATCGTAATGAAATGACCCATTTTTGCTCAGGTCTACTATAAAAGTCAATATTCCAAGTAATGCAAAGATGGCACTGATGATATTCATGGCTTGGGAGCCTTTCACCTGAAAAACATAAAACACTGAATGCAAGCTATTTGGGAAGAGGGATTCTGCTATTTAAAGTGGTAGCAAACCGGAGGAGCTGCCATCCTCTTCTATAGTCTTTGCTTGGGAACGCCAGTCTCTCAATTCCAATGTCAAGTGAGTCTCATGATGTCAAGTGAGACTCATGATGTGAAGCACCCAGAGAGTGGATCTGGCAGCCACGGGAGCTGCTTAGGCTGAAGGACACAAATGGTAGCTTTGGAGGGAGCTGAAGGCGGCATGATAGAGACATCACTGCCTGTGATGTACACTCTTTTTTTGTCTCGCTGTGATCTCTGCTCAAATAGGTTTTCTGAAACACTCCTCACCCTCAATGCATCCCTGAAGAGAGACAATAGGGGTATGAACGCCGTCAGCAGCAATGCCTCTGTTGTGTGCTATTGTCTGCCTCCAGCTTTGGATCACCCAAGAATAATATATCAACTTTCCTCTGTTTGAAACTCTCACCCTCTCTGCAGCAGCTCCATCTGGGTTCCCGGAGATTCAAAACCTCACTACAAAGGCATTCTTCAAAGTTCTTCCCATAAGACAAAGGAAAACTTCAGATGCAGCCCCATTATCCTCTGCATGCTTACTCAGACATAAGATCAGTTGAATTCAGTGAGGGTGAGTCCTGTGGCATTGAACTTAAAAGTGCAATCCTATGCATATTTACATGGAGGTAAAGAGTTCAGTGGGACTTACTCTCATGTAAGTGGATATAGGACTGCAGCCCTAATCTAGTAGATCTAAGGGAACCTGCAGCCCTCCAGCTGTTACTGGACTCCAGTTCCCATCAGACCCAGCCAACATGGCCAGTGATGATGGATAATGGGAGTTGTAGTTCAACAGCAGCTGGAGGGCCATTCCCAATTTTCCATTCCTTACCTAAAGCTTTGTATTTACAATGATTCACAGGGGTGGACCGAAAGGGCCTTGGAAAGACATGCCGGAAAGCGGAACAGTGCTTCTTGCTCTTGCAGGAAACATTATATGGAGAAGCTGTAAGGAAGGAGACTAAATACTGGGCCACAGGAGGGGAGAGCATTGTTACAAATATAATCTGCTGTAGGGCAGATTATCCTCCACACCCTCCTCCTCCAAGTGGTACAAGCCTCTCACTCTGTGGCTAGTCCATATGGAATATATGGCAACTCAAAAAGGAGTGCAATAATGCCACTAGAAATAGCCCCATTCCTGCCCCGCCCTGCCGTTTCATAAATATCTACCACAGTATCCTTTCCACATATTGCATAGCTCTTGCTAGCCCTACTCCCCATTATAAAACCAAGGTTCAGCAAGGCGGCTGCATCATCTACTGTCAGACCTGGGTAAATGTCCCTCTGTATATACTGAGCCTTTCAATGCTGTGCAAAAACCCTATATATAAAGCGGAGAATTCCCCTGAAATAGGACCACATATATTTCATGAAAGCCAGGTGTAGCAAACGTATGGCCCCCAATATGCTTTTGGACTCGATATCCCATCAGCACCAGCCAACCTTGCTAATAGCCAGGCACGATGGGAGTTGTAGTTCAACAGTATCTGGAGGGCAACAAGTTCCACTTCCCTGATGCAATCTGATCAGGGCTGAAATCAGGCTTTGAATGGGACTTTCTTTAACCTCAGAGTCTACTTTCACTTCAGATTAAGTCTCCACTATTTCTTCATTGCATTTATATTCCATCTTTCCTCCAGGAAGCTCAAGTGGCACATATGGTTCTCTCCCCCACCCCTCCCACAACCTGTCCTCACAGCAACCCTATGAAGTAAGTGAGGCTGAGAAATAGTGATCGGCGCAAATTCTCCTCCTGAGCTTCATGGCTGAGTAAGGATTTGAACCAGAGTCTCCTCAGTTCTAGTCCAATGCTCTTAACCACTGCACCACAATACATTGTTGTTCAGTTGATCCCAGAAACCTGCCAAACCTTAGCTGTTCATCTGAGGTGAGCAGAGTTAGACTACAGTTAAAAGAACGGCTGACTTTAACTCACTGCACACTCTGTAGGGCTCTTCTCAGCACCAATTGTGAGGCATCCGGAGACAATGAACTGTTCGGGAGGAAGCAAACAAGTGTGTAATTGATAGTCATGTTAAAGGCAGTTACCCTCCCCACAATCACTGGACCCACCTTAGAAGGCTGTGATAGAAATGAAGAGGAAGATTGGCACCATCCTTGCTGGCTTTTTATTTATTTTTAAGGATGGTTTGTTCAAGGAAGAAAGCCTTTTATAGCCTCTTAACCACATGTAGCAAGGTTGCCCCATCATCTGGCCAGGTCAGATTTCCCACATGTAAAAGATCTCTACTGTCTGGGACAGCTGATCTTCTTACAACTCACTTAACATCCCAACCGTCTACTTCAATGTTCCATTCTGGGCCTCAAAACTAAGACTGTCTCTGTACTTTCTCTTGGCAGGAACCTCATACCTCCAAAATGGAGGTCGGAGACGCAAGATGAATGAGGCCTGACACCTCTGCCCTGCTCTGAGCCTAGGCAGAGCCACCCCCCCCCCCAGAACAATGGTTGATCAAGTGATAGGTCAAGTGACTGGGGTGATGCGGAGCCATGCTATGGATTCTCTGCTTCGGAGCCACAGAAAGAGTGTAGTGCATTTGATGCCATTGATTTTAGAGCTGAGATGAAACTTTTGGTTTTGTGAGTGTCAAAAACAAAAGAAAATAAAATAAAAAGAAAGAAAGAGAAAAAAGAAGCCTCCTATTTTTGTGGTTTTCAACACTTGTGAACATATCTGACATTGACTTTAGCTCTCTTCAAGTGGTTTATATTTGAGTTAAGTGACCACAAAAAGGGGGAGCTGTGGGGACAAGCATGCTAGCTCACCCCTGTTGCCTATCCTTCTGCAAGTCGGGTGGTGGTGGTGGTGGTAAACGTATGAACTGGAGAGCCTGCTTTTTGGATTTGTTAGGGTTCTATTTCACACACAGGAAGACTCCATGAGTACAGGAGGCTCCTCACTTCGTACATTCACCTTACAACTCATGGAAGGTGATGGGAACAGCTTCAGCGGTGTGGAATTAGTGCCCGATGCACACCCATCATGAGTTTACCTAACTCACATACGGAATATTCGAAGAGGGCTCTTGTCTCAATGCTGATCTTCTCTGAGCCATTTCCCTTTTCATCCGTTGCCCTCACAGTCTTCTTTAGCCTCTTTCCCCCACACTGCCGTTTATTCCAATGGTGAACCATTTTGTTTTGTCAATGGTTACACAAAGAAGGGGCGTGAATCTAATGCGATGATGTCAAGGAAGCTTGGAAACAAGAGAACCCATTGATCACCTCAGACAAAGTGGCAGCGGCTGAGGACTGTGAGGGCAGAAAGTATCAAAACAATCTGATTACTCAGTGAGACAAGTATCCTTAGCAGTCCTTTGTCTGGCTGTGTTAATTTCAAGGTGGATGTTTGTCGTAGCCCTAATCAGGGCAGGAGTGAGGAACAAATGCATCTTGGGGAAGTGCTTTTGCAGAAACAACTTAAGGGTGATTTCATACGTGAGGCTTAAATAATCTTTGAACCTCTCCATTGCTCAACCATGGCCAATTTTAATCAACTTTCAGGCTGCCAGTGCATAGGCCAGCAATGCAGAAGCCTAGCATTTTAATTCTCCACAATGCCCCAGAGTAGCATGATATCAGGGGCATGGCAGGCAATTTATCATGGGGGCTTGAAGCTGCCCATTGCCACCAGCAGGTAAGCCTGAAGCCAGGGACACCCTGTAAGAGGAGGAGGGGCACCAGAAAGCTCTCTGCCAAGGGCCCCCTCAGATTTGGAGGTGGCTCTGTTAGCAGAATCAAGGCTTTTACAATATAAGTGTGCATTCTAGGTTTCCTATTCACATCCCTTCGCAATTTAAAGCAAGGATCACTTTAAGCCCCACACACAGAAAGGTAAAAGACAACACAGAAGGACACCAACAGACAGCAAAGGAAAGTCGAGCTATAGAGTGAGACCGCAAGTAAGTTGTATGAAGTGAATGGAGAATGGAAGATGTGTGTGAACAGACTGCAACATGAAAAACGAGATGTTGACGAAACTTTTCAGAAAAGACAGTCACAGATAAACAGTAGGAGTGAACGTTGGTAGTGCACGGCACCCCATCCTAACTTCACCCGTTGCTAGGCAGCCATTTTCCCATGCACTTGCCCTAAAGTAAGGTCAGGATGCACCCACTATTTTCTGTATGATCTGCTATAGAAAGTAACTTGCATTTTCAGATCACAATTCATGAACTGCCTCTGTTTAGCACTCCACACATTCTTCTTTTCTTTCTTTTTTTTAAAAAAAGTGTAAACATGTGGGCTTCATTACAGAAACAAAGACTTTTCCACTTATCGTCTGGTCAGAATTCTCATGCAATTTCTTCCCTTTCCATAGCCCTCGGCCCACCCCCCCACCCTGATCGTAGTTGCTGGTGTATTTTTAGTTTCCTTGTACTGTACTGCAAAGTTTGTGTCCACTGCATCCATGCAACTTCCGCCAGAGACACCTTAGCAACCCATCTGCTCCTCAAACTGGATCCTTCCCAATTCTTCCTTGAAATTGCAGGAGTGCAGTCTTGTGCAGTCTGCCATTAATAAAGAACAACAGTTTAGGCTCGCAGATCCAGGAGGAGGAGGAGGAGGCACATGTGTACAGGAGTATAGGGAGGGAGGGAGAAATTTGATTCAGTATGCATTTAAAGCTGAACGTATCAAATTCATATGCTATCCTTCAAAATTCACACATCAGAATTTTACAATGCAGTTCCCCACCCCAAAAATGCTTCCAAGAACACACATATATTAGGGATAAGAATGGAGGTATTGTTGAAAAGGAACATACAAAAATGCATTATATTGGGGTGGGGGGAATTGCTTGACAAAAATGTGTACATTATTCAAAACTGCATATAAAAATGTGTTTAATGGGAGAAATTGGCACTAAAACACTGGTGAATTTTCAAGAGGATTTTAAAAATTATTACTGCAAAAAAGCAGACAACTGAGTTCAAAATTAGAAAAATTAGAAACCGAGAGAACCAAAATGGACAGATCCATCCATCCCTATATGGGAAATTTGTACTGAAGCAATGCAAAATAAAAATGAACCAGAGATGAACTGGGGGGGGGGGGGGGAGAGATAACATGCTGCTGTGGCCATACCCCTGGGAATAAAAAGGAGTTGCTTTTTGACTGGGATGATAAGGGCTTAACTAAACGTTACAGGGAATGCATTGTGGCAGACCAATATCTGCCCCCTTCATCTCCTTGATGATGTCACTGTGATTAGTATTTCCCCACTCCAGTTAACTGGCAGCTACAGAGGATGGGGAAATAAATGCTTGACAGCATGATGTCATTTCACATGTTTATCTGACATGTTTATTTGACATTACTGGTGACATGCATATGGCAGGGCAGGGCGAGTCATGTAAGCTGGCAGCAGCTATGTGTCCTATTAACATCTGATTAGGCCCTGAAAGTGGTAAATATATCAGAAGAGCAAAATTCTCTCTATATTCAAATACTGAATATTCAATAGATTGATTGAATTTCCCCAAACTTTGTCAAATGATTTGGAGCATAGAATTTATGCATGTTAAGGAAATAGCAGGAGAGTCCACAAAGATCTCAAAATGCATTTGCTATCCCTGATCCTAAACCATTTTTTTTTCATGAATTAAGTCCAATGGGACTTCTTAACAAGTATGCTTAAGGCTGCACAATAAGCAAATGGTTAAGTAATAATTCTTGCTGTCGTTCCTCTTCCATTAGAGGGTGGCGAGCTGGTAGAGAGGAGGAAGATCCACAAAGAGGCAGGGCCACATGGTGGCACTTTTCTGGGGCGGTTGCATGGTGACATCGTAACAACCACCACAGAGAAGCCATACTGCATATCAGCTTGGACAGATGGTAACCCAACGTGGATCCTGATTAAAGTATGTGCTTGCTGTCTGCATGCAGGTTAAAACCAGCACTGGGTAATCCTGTGCTGTCCTTCTTCAAAGCTCCTTCTCTCATGCAGCAAGAGGAGATGTTGAAAAGCCACAGAGAACTCTTGCCTTTTAAAACACCTATTATGATGTTTAAGTGGGAATAGACAGGGCCAGAAGGCAGGCTTGAATCAGTGCTTGGAAGGAATGAACTAATTCAGATTAACTAATTCACTGAATTTAAAAAAAAATCTCTGAATTACATCTGAAAGAAGCTGTTATAATTTCTGGGTTAACACGAATTAAGTTCCTTTTGCTGTGGAACTCTGGGCAATTTCTAATTCGACAAAATTTCAATTCTTAAAGGGTTTCATGACCCCTAACTCTGTTTGTTTGTGGCCAATGCATTTACCATTTTCACCTATCTGAAACGTGATGCTCCTATTTAAGCTTAAAGAACACAGTTGTTGGGGGTTATAAGTAAAGCAAGTTTTGAAATTACACAGTGTGTGCTTTCTTAGACTTATTGAGTATATTTTACATTTTAGCAGAGCAGCTTGTAGAACTCTGAAGGCTGGGGGGAAATGCCAAGGATGATGTGAACAAAATATGAATCATAGAATCATAGCATCATGGAGTTGGAAGGGACACCAAGGGTCATCTAGTCCAACCCCCTGAAATGCAGGAATCTCAACTTGAACCGCACTTGATTACTTTTGGGAGGGGTGCAATACAACTAATTCCTTTTTAAAATGAACTTTCCAAGTACTGGCTAGGATTCACATTATTCACAGAGCACTACTGAAAACACCTTCCTGAGGGGCCGGCTCTACTATCAGGCAGAGTGGAGTCATCTCCTCAGGCAGTAGAACCCCTGAGCCCCTCAGCCATTGTTCGCTGTTGGTGATCTGAGCTAAATTTGCCGCAGGCCTGTCAATATACCCCCTGAACTAGCCTGCTGCCCTCAGGTGCACTGCAGGATGCTATCACATTGACAGCATTGAAGTAAGGTTCAACTGCCAAGCTAGTCAGCATCAGTACATAGAATGGGTGGAGACGCCATCTTGTGTTCTGTCTCAGACAGGGAAAAGTTTGGGCCTGGCCCTGCCTTCCCCAGCATCAAACTCTGTATACCTGTGAAGCGGTTTTTTTGTTTTTGTTTTTTAAGCAGAAGGGTCTTCCAATCTGACTGCTGATGCTCCGTCATGTCACTCTGAAGATGGCAGCTCTGCCCAGCCAGTGAACTGCACCCTTCAACCCAACAAGATTACCGGTAAACAGAGAATCCAGTAAAATCCCATCTGGACAGTTTTGACACTAGGTGGCACTGGATTTAGTTGTGGCTGGGTGAAGTCTGCAGTTGCTGCTCTGGTCTTGTTGGAGAGAGACAGGAAAGCTCTTGTCTAGCTCGCTGGACTCTGTCTCCTCTAAGCCAGTGATTTGTAAACAGCCTCCTAACTTGCCTGCTCCATCCCTCCTAGCAATAGCCTTTTAGTTAGACCCAATGCCAGCATTAGCAACTCCTTGCATGCTGAGTAAAGGTGGCCAGGAGTCAGAGAAGGCGGTGGGGGGAGAAGGTCTCCCTCCACCGAGGTGAAAGGGTCAGAGGGTCAGAGGATGTGTTGAAGAAAATTTAAAAGGGATATACAAGGCAATCCTTGTTATATAAACTGGGAATAAAAAGGGAATGCATAGGAGAGAGAAACTGTTCTGGGAATGAGAAGTGGCTGTAAAAGGACCAGGGAGAATGGATGACAGAAACTGGAAATTGTGGGATATGGTACTAGTGTGAAAGGAGAATGGGAGAAGAAATTACAGGAGATGTTTTTTTAAAAAACGCATTGAGAGGTATGTGGGGATGGGGAGAGAAAAATATAAAAGAAAAAGCTTTCTTAATGGATCAGAGAGGCTGTCCACAATAGCTCCAGAGCAAAGGTCTGTACTTGAGGAAAGCTTAGGTATGGAACCCTTGCCATTAGGAAAATGCTGGAGCAAAGAATTTAGGAATGTCCAAAAATGGATTAGATATTAGTAGGAAATGATGTCAGTAATTGCCAGCTGATTATGCCGAACTCTTCCTCCATTTGCCTCCATTTTGTGACTGTTGGGGCTCAGTAATATGAGCCCTGAGAGCAGAAAAGGTGAGAACCTTTTGCTGTAGGCCTTCCATGACATGAAGCCATGGTTCTGGACCGGCTCCTTAATGCTAGCTGGAAGGCCTGCACAGTTCTAATGAACTTTTAGCCTGTCAATGGACTTTTTAAAAATACTTCCATTATCCGGAGACAAAGATTGCTTTTTTTATGCCTCCCAAGTCTTAGGGTCACTCCTTCAAAAGGAATGAATTCCCTATCTATTACTGAAGTTATTTTGGTTGCCTCAGGAGATGGAAAATAGGTGGCAAATGTACAGACATTCACTGGGATTTTTTATGTAATCACAATTCCAGCCATACCACAACAACCACCTCACTTCGGTTTGGTTTTTCAAGGTTTATGTATGTGATATACTTGTTAATCTTTTACAAAGCTTTGGAGGTGACATTTTGTCAAAAGATAACCAGGTGCTTGATTCTGCCATAGACAGAAATATATTTTTTTAAAAAAACTTAGGTTTGAAGGCACATTTTATCCTTTCTGTAAAAAAAGAACTAGTTGTGAGACTTGGAAACATTTTATATGACTGTGTGTTTTCACTTTATTTCAGTTACTGAAAAACTGAAATTACTGTTGTTTTTTCAGCATGAACTGCAACGACTATGTTTAATAGGCTATACCTTTCTGCAGTCTTACGTTCCCCAAGCCCTTTTACATGTTCCATGTTGTTGGAAGAGAGGACTATGAGTTGATGTTGCAGTCACGTGGTGTGGACAGGCACTACATTATCCAAGATAATGTAGCCACACTTTGGTACAACAATCAGGGCCGTTAAATGGTAATTTAGGCTGCTGCAGTGGAAATTATACCTGCCTATTACCTGGTGATTGATTCTATGCTCCAGGCCCCAACCCCTGGAATCTCACACCACTTGGAGATTGAGGTGACAAGTAACAATATCCTAAAAAAAAGAATACCCTCAGATAAGGCCAAACCCCAAATAAGACCAGTGTGGTTCTCGGGCCTGAATCCCTGAACCTATTTACAGAAGGTGCTTGTAATTACCAATCTTTCGGATTGGAACATAAGGAACGAGGACAGGGTGTCTCTAAGGCTGTCACCCACAGTAGCTATATAACATTTGATAGACCTGCTGCAGATCTTCTTTTGAGTAGTTCAATATTCATAATTTCAAATTATGACTCAGGAAAACTACACACGTTACACAACAGTGTGTACAGAAGCCCTGCTCAGTGTTTGTCTGTCTGTCTGTCTGTTTGTTTTAATGAAAAGTTTCCTCAGGAGGCTGTCATTTTTGAGGAGAGTGCTTAACTCTTCCCTTGCTGGCTAATTTTCTGTTGCAACATTGCTCCTTCCAAAGCTGCTTTCTCCCTATTCCCCTGGGGGGGGGGGAATCCCATTTTGATGTCTGGAAACCAAGGATAGTGCATCCTGTTTTGCTGTTTGAGAAGAAATGGGGAATGCCACCCTGCCTGCGCCCCCCTGCCCCTGCCCAAGCACCCCTTACCTAGGTTGTGCAGTGGCAGTGTGAAGCAGCAGCGGCAACAATAGGTTCCAGCAAGACCTTGCCAAAATCTCACAAGATCTTGCCGGAAATCAGCGCTGAATCCAGCACCACTTCTCTACCTGTAGTGGAGGCAGCAGGGCAGGTGCAGAAGGCACTACCTTGAACTCTTCCACCGCCTGAAGCAGCTTCTCCTCTTTGCCTAATTGTAGCCTTGCTGGAAACCTGTGAGGGCAGGTGATTTTGTACACACACACACACACACACACACACACACACACACACTGCTTAGCATCCGTTTCCCCCCTGCCACTTTTCCACTTGAAATTTAAGCCTTCCAAGAGTGCTTTTCATTTCATTTTAGTCAGAAATTAATTACACCCATGTTCATATAGCAGGTAGTTTGCACCTCAGGGTTCGTACATTTCTGTGTAATTCTGCATGGAGACCCAAAGAAGACATATTTGGGTGACAAGATGTAAAACAGGCTTTTCAGCAGAAAGGGCATTGTGTCTTTGGAGTTTTTGACACGTTTGCTTAGGTTTTCCACAGATTTTGGGTGGAAAGTGGGGGGGGGGGACCACACACATTCTAGACAGTGTCTGATTTCCCTAACATGAAATTTCCCAGAAGTAAAATACTAAATTTATCCCTAGGAATTTAGTCCAAGGATCTCAGCACAACACAAACTTTACATATGCAATCATTTATGTCTTTGCTCTCTAGAATGACAAAGAGAGCATCTGAAATGGTTTGGTTTTCATTTTTGATTTTTAAAATGTAAATTGGCATCTCCCCAAAATGAAAATGTTTTCATTTTTAGTTGCACTACACTAACAATACATTACAATGAAAAGAAAATAATTCTGGACACTTCAAAACAAAACTGAAGAGGAAGGGAGGGAGGCAAGGAAGTCCAAATTTATACCGGTAACATATTTTTTGAACATAAAGGACATTTTTAGGCAAAACACTTAATGAGTTTCAAAATGGATTACACACTTTTGAAAGATGAAAAACATCATCTCTGTTGTCATTATAAACCAAGAGAGCATCTGATGGCTTCACTCCACAGCATTGCCTGAAATCTTCATTAGGGCTGCAATCCCACACCCACTTACCTGGGAGTAAGCTCCACTGAACTCAATGGAATTTACTTCCGAGTAGATGAGACTACCGTAGGATTGTGCTGCAAATCACTCTAGTCCGGGAGTTTTCTGATGGCTCTGCTAAACTTTTCCTTCAACACCCAATGCCCCTTCCAGGCTGTTACTCTCTCTTTCTCACACTTGGCATGCCAACTCTCTTTCCGCTCTTTCCTTCCTCGCTCTTCCACCTCACTCCCCATCTTCCCAGGGGGGCTTGTCCAGTCCCATGTGCGATACTCACGGATGCTCCTCCCAAGAAGGGGATCTCTCCAGACACAAAGTATGAGGTATATACACTGGTCAAGGTGCTGAGAATGATCCCAAAGCTAATATGTATGAAGCCAGTCATGATCTGGATGGTCTGTGGGAACAATCAGGGGAATAATACTCGGCACTTGATGGACTAAATTAACATTCACACACACACACCCCTTAATGATTAAACCGACTTCGAAGGACTGACGCCAGAGAATCTTCTGAGTTGATCTTTTTAATGGTAAGATCACTATTCCTTATGTTCTAGGGCATATTTCAGCTGAGAAAGTGCTTCGCAATTTTCATCTATTTCATTTGACTTTGTGTATCAGAAGATCTTTATGTTCTAAGCACTTCCCGACTGTTCACCGGTATAGTTAATGTCATCTGGTAACTCAATGAAAGCTGACATTTACAAAATCTGCTCTAATTAACACTTCCATATTGTTCAGATGTTGGCAGAGGAGGAGGACATCCCACTAAAATCTACTCCAAACCAGGTTGAGCTGATCCAGGTGCACCTATGAGCAAGTAAGAGAAAGTGAGATTTGGAGGAGGGGGTTTGTGACCATAGCAAATCCTGCTGGATGGTTGTTTGGGTTGTTCCTAGGACTCCCAGCAGGCAATGAATTCTAGTCTTTTGGTTAACTCAGAATCAGTCAGATTATGGGAGATCACAGAGGATGTATGCAGAATGTATTCAAATAAGCTGGATTCAGGTCACCAGCCATTTATGATAGGGCCACATCTATCTATCTATCTGAAAGCATCCTGGTTTTACCACCTGCCTGGCACAGCAAAAATGGGAGGTGGGAGATACCTAGCACGCTACAATTTATGACTGGTGGGCTATGTTTAGCTGGGTCATAAATTACACAAGGCTATTCTAAACGAGGCAGTGGAGAATATCAAGTGAAATGTGTTCTTCTGCCCTGGCCTGTACACAGAGGACCATGTTTATCTGCTTTGCCACTGCTCTGGATTTTGTGATGCATGTGCAAAAGGACTCTGTTAAATCCCATTTTCAACTCAAATTGCTGTTGGTTGTACAAATATTAACAGTTTGGGCAAGAACAAACTGCCACCACGTTACAGCCAAAGAAACCGCAGCAATATTGTAACATAAGCCTCTTGCATTTTGGTCAGCTGGATAGACACTGATTAGGGCTCATAATACGTGGAAGATGCTTCTATTTGGAGCCTGTTTAAAGGCAGAAGAAGCAAAAAGGGTTCTTAAGGACCACCAAGCGTGTGCCTGTCTGCCTTCTGGGATCTAGTCTGTTTTAGGACCATTCTTCTGTCCTGGCATTGGCTGACAAGCAGCTGAAGGGAAAGGGCCAGGAAAACATAGATAGGTGCAAGGAGGAAAATAAGGTAGCAGCCGTCAGGAGATAATTGACAACATTACACGTTGGGGCTGAGTGAGTTAGTCAAAGTGGTTCCCTCTAGATGTTTACAACTGGCATCAGGGATGATAGGAATCGTAGTCCACAATATATGGAGGGAACCACTTTGGCTACCTTTGGGAAAGGTGCACATAAGAATAATGTTTGTAGGGGTGGAGGGACAATATTTCTTCTGCTAGGTATCCTCACAGTAACAAGCAAGAAACAACAACACCGTGAGCATAAGCAAAGGAGCCACTAGGTGACAAGTCTGACACCTTCAGAGTCGCTAAATCGCTTTTTCAAAGTTAAAGGACACTGTTGAACTATACTGATGCATCTGGTGCAAATGGCAGGTGTCTGTGAAATTACAGGCCAGGCCACATCTTCACTGCTGGTGAATTAGGTCCCACTTGGTGGAGCATCAGTTTTACTGGCTCAAAACCAAGTAGAATTTGCCATCCACAGGAGATTACCACTTGCATCTACTCCACACACAGTAGAATTGACTGGGATAACTCCTGACCAAGGCTTCTGAATTTGCTTTCCAAATAGCCTGATATTTACTAGCCCCCATTTCTTCCTTTTTAAATGTCTGCCTGCCTGCCTGCCTGCTGGGGGGGGGGGATTGTGTGCCTCTCATTTTTATCTGAACATAATCTTCATCTCCGTGCATTTGTGCTTCCATGCAATTGTGCAGATTGCGAGGCTTGGTAAGAGAAAACAAGGCACACCGTATGAATTGCATTTGTGCCAACAGATGGGCAGGAAGAGTAGGGCTGCAATCGCATGCCCACTTTCCTGGGAATAAGCCCCACTGAATGCAGTGGGACTTACTTCTTAGTAGGCATGTGTAGGATTGCACTGTAAATGTTCTTTTCGGCATGGTGCAGCCTAGCACAGCAGTGTGCTGACATCAGTTCCTCTGACAAGAGGCTATTTTTGTGGTGACCCAAAGCACTCTTGTAGCATATCTGTTGCCTCACAAGCCTACACGCTCTGGTTGGGAGCTGGGCTGTGTTCATAAAGGGAGTCGGTGTTGCTGGTCTGGGAAATCCCAGCACAGCAGCATACCTATTTTTAGAAGGTAGGGAAAAGTCTGTTTCCATGCTTTCATAATTCACTGTAGCACTAATGCATCGAATCAGCCATGAGATTTCCCTTTGTAAATGTAGTCTGTGATGGACTCTCATTTATTCTGAACCTGTGCAGGACCAGTACACGTGAGTGTGTAATAGACACAGCAGTTACTTTCTATGCAGATTCCAACTGATATGGCTGTGTGCACTATTGTCTTAAAGGCAGCCCCATGCATTTTGTCTTTTTACAACTGCAGAATAAGAAACCTTTTCACGTGCATAAATCTGGGCTTTATAAAGACATTGTACTGAGCAGGTCCACTCAGTAATGTGGCCCTAAAGCCTTCTCTTTCCCCAAAAGTGTTGCCCTCTGTCTTGCTATCTTCCATCAGTCTGTAAAGAGGCAGGGAAGGAAAGAGGGGAGAAGCCTGTTGTGGGGAGGGTGTGCTGCTGCTCCTGATTATCCGCAAACCATTGCAAGAGTGTTCTGACTCTGCCCTTAACATTCAGAACAAGGCAAGGTTGAAAAACTCACTCTGCCTCTAGGATAAGTGCCAAGGCTTGTTTTGAGTCACCACTCACCAAGACTCAGCCATGGAACCCATTTTAAAAGCTAGTTCTGAGCTCTGGCAGGAGTATGTGGATTAATAGTGAGGAGAAGGCCTCTGGGCATGTGCAAAGTATTCACACCTACACACACACACACACCATATCTGGAATTAGTGTTCAGGGCCCCAGGTCAGGTTTGTAAACAGTCCAATTTCCCCCATCAGGCTGATGCAGGGATAGGCCCCCGTGCCCCCACTTCCCCAATGTTGATGGACTCCAGCTGCCATCTGACCCAGCCAACAGTCAGGGATGAAAGGAGCTGTAGTCTAACAAGATCTGTAGGACCACAGGTTCCCCACTCATGGTCGATCTAGTCCAGTATTCTGTTTCCAATTGCAGTCAGCCCATTGTGTCTGGAAAACTCAGAAGCAGCAGGGCATAAGAGCAATGGCCCTTCCTTGTCTGTCCCCAACACCAGGCATTACGGGGTATACTGCCTTTGAACATGAAGGCTCCATTTAGTTGTTGTAGCTAACATTGATGGACACAGCAATTCTCTCTCGCAAATAGTGGTGCTAGGATTTGACCATGTTCCACTGCCTATTTCTGCCTTTTGTGCTGTGTTGCTAGAGCGATGCTGCTCACTTCCTTCATGTACCGAGGCACGAATGTTCATCTGTCGCCTCCCCTAAAATTGATGCTGAAGTCTGCAACCCCGTAGCACACACCGGGGGCACCGGGCATTTTAGAGGTAGCGACCAGCAGGATCTTTTCCCACTCTCCTTTCTGGCTGCAGATTTAATTACTGCTCCTTGGGAATATTTAGCATATGAATACACACACACACACACACACACACAAAACCACGTCCTGAGAACGAGCTGCTCTCAAAAAGCTATTCCCTTTCATCTGAGAGGCACAATAAATTCCCAGGTTAGTTTAAGGGACCATTATGATTAGCCGTCCTGATGTTTCTCCGCCATCCCCCGTCCTGCTTCTCTCTCTTTCTCTCACACATGCTTAATTCAGAAACAGGAGAGATCTAGAATAACACTGCCCCCTAAGTTAGGAGATCGGGTGCCATTTCAGGGGAATCCACCCCAGTCCTCTCCATCCTCCTCCTCCTCCTACCCCCCCCCCCAATATTCCAGCTCACCTCCCTCCCCAAAGTGCCTCCCCCACCGTTCTGTCACTCACCCCCAGCACTCGATTCTTCCCTTTGGGAATGGTTTCCACTGTGTACATCACAGTCCTTCTCCCCAGCCGGAAGGTCCCCATTCCCTGCATGGGAACTAGCTGGCGCGTTTGCTCCCAAGCCTACTCGGTCCCTAGCAACTGAACACTCAGCTGCATCAGCCCCACGCAGGCTGAGCATGGATGGCAGCTCGCTTGGCCTGGCTGTGCTCAGCTCCAGCACTCTCTCTTCGAGGGAAAGGAGAAAGAGTGGTCTTATTGGCTTCTGTCAGTGTGATGTCACACACAGTCGGATATGCTGCAGAAAAGGCAGAACGGGGTGGTGTTGGGGGGATTCATTCCCTCTTCCTGCTGCTGCTCATAGGTAAATCCTGCTTCTGCCAGAACTGCTTCCTCAGCAAGCACAAAGGGAAAAACCAGGTGTTGTGTGTGTGTGTGTTTTGCATGATACTACCAAATTCCAGGGGAAATACATGCCTAGTCTGGAGAGGAGACACTGACGAAAATCCCTTTGACGGGAGTTTGCTGCAAACAGAGATGGAAAACTGGGAACATGAGGTACCAAGGAAGTGGTCAGAAAACCCTCCTGCACCAAAGGAAAAGATTATTGGATCTTCTCCGTGCCAATGCAAAATCTACCTTGAAATATCGCTTTTGTTTTATTCATTTGCCACATTACATTTATATAATGCTTATACATTTGTATCGAAGACAGGAGTGCCTGGTGTGCTCTGGTCCATGGGGTCACGAAGAGTCGGACACGACTAAACGACTAAACAACAACAACAACATTTGTATCTTTTCCTCCCAGAAACTTAAGGCAATTGTACATTGTCATCCTCACCCCAGTTTTATCCTCACAAAACTCTTGTGTGGTAGATTAAGCTGTGAGGTGGTGACTGGTCCAAATTCATTCAGTGAGCTTCATGGCTGATGAGTGTTTTGAACCTAGATCTCTGTAATCCTTTGCCTTGCAACACTAGACCGCGCTGGTGCATCTCACCTGAATATGAGATAGATGGTGCACTCTTATAAACGTCTACCCAAAAGTAAGTCCTGCTGATTTCAGTGGGACTTGGTTCCAAGTAAGTGTGTGTAGGATTACAGCCTGAGTTGTCTCTTTCAAAGTCATTGTAGCTTCCGACTCGGTGCTGCCACAAATACAAGTTTGTGTCTTTGTTTGTGTTGACAAAAGAGATCTGCAGAGCATCTCATTTCTGCTTGTGGCATCCTGTAGCCTGGATTCCACTTGCTGAGGTTGTGTGGATCTAATCAGCCTTTGGGTGCTGCAGGGAGTTCCAAGAACTATATTTCATTCTAAAGCCAACCAGGGGTCCCCCTTTCCCCTTGGCAATGTGCCAGAGGTATTAACTTGTGGTAAGTAGATACAACTCCTCCACCTGATTAGGAATAGGACAGGTTAAGGCATTAATTTGGAAAGAATCAAGTGAACATTCAAAGTTAATCCATTTTAATTTCAGATTGTTTATTTCCAAACTAAAGCCCTGCTGTACTACTAGCGTGCAAGCCCTTCCTACTACCACCATTCCCATAATCTTTCAAGTTGAGGGGCCAATGGGGAGGCCTGACAGCAACCATGAGGCGCTTTGCATCAGGCTAGACTATGGAGGCGCCTGGGCCCAGTACAAAATGGATCTGGAATATGTACCGCTAAGATTCAGTGTCTAACACACCCTCCAAATTATGGACTCCATATGCTGGATTCTTGAAACAAGCAAAATATAACTACACAAAGATAACAGAATAAACAACACACAGAATCTGAGATAAGGCAACACTGCAATGAAAGCGATGATGATAGATAGATAGATGATAGATATAGATACAGGTAGATAGATAGATAGATAGATAGATAGATAGATAGATAGATAGATAGATATAGGTAGATAGATGATAGATAGATAGATATAGATAGATAGATAGATGATAGATAGATAGATAGATAGATAGATAGGTAGATAGATAGATAGATAGATAGATAGATAGATAGATAGATATAGACAGACAGACAGATGATAGATATAGATGATAGATAGATAGATAGATAGATAGATAGATATAGATAGATAGATGATAGATGATAGATTAGATAGATAGATAGATAGATAGATAGATAGATAGATAGATAGATGATAGATAGATAGATAGATTAGGTAGGTAGGTAGGTAGGTAATAGACAGAGAGACAGACAGACAAACAGATATAGATAATAGCCATTGAAAGGCTTAGGTATTAATCCAAGTCCATGTCATGCTTAAGTGCTACAAAGGTGATCTGCGATACTCTTGAAGCCAATATTGCCATAGCAACCTCAAAATAATTGGAATCTCCCCCACAAAAAAGCAGCAGAGCTCAAGAAGGCTGGATAGCTAAGATTGCAGAGGAGCAAGGGCTGTGAAATCACTTAGGCACACTTCCCCAAGGGTAAGCGTAAGCTTGAATTAGGGCCCTCATGCTGAGAGGATTGTTTTAAAATCTATCCAAATAGTCTGGCCAATCAACATGCCATGATTAACGTATGCCAGTTTCGGAAGCAAAGCAGCTAGCAATCGATACATAAGGCAATATTGCAGTATGACCATAAATCACCTACTGCATACAATAAAATGTCACAACTGATAACATCATTAAAGGCCATAAAACAGAATCAATCACATCTACTTAGAAACTTCACCCACTACTGCTTCCACTGCAGAAAGACCTTCCTAAGTGGAAAGTTCCCTGAAGGTCAAGGAGGCCGAGTTTGCTTAAAGTACTTACCGGTCTCTGTTTCATGGGATGCGAGGTCTATGTCTACACGAACAAGGGAAAGAGATCTGGGTAGTCCTATGCAGGATATTCAGCAGGGGTGGTTCATTTATATAGCACCATCAGTGTTGCTGGCACTTTACAAGAGGACAGGTCTTTCCCCCCAGGGGCTTCCTTTCTAAATCTCAGTACAGATGAAATAACAGAGGAAAGCGGGGTGGGTGGGGAATGGAGGCAGTGGGGGCAGCGTACGTGCTTATTACATTCCACATACTATCACTTAGACTTGGTTACAGGACGGAATGTGGCAGCTACAGAGGCTGCAAGCGCAACTTACATTTGAAGCGCATGACTTCCGCCTGCAAATCCTGGGAACTGTAGTTTGTTATGGGCCTTTGTTTGTTTGTTTGTTTGTTGCTTGCTTGCTTTTTAACTTACTGTTTTATTGGAGCCCATATTTCTAGGGTGAATTGGCACCCTGGAAAAGAGTGACCCAAGCCCTAATCTGGTATAGTTTACATGTACAGTATAATAGTCTAGGAGCATTTCCTTTCTTCTGACTTTAATTCCTCTTTCAGGGTGTGTTTATACAAACAAAAAGCCACATTATTTTAGCCTCATACTTTTTTTGAACTAAAACCCATGTGGCTTAAGATTCTTTTTACCACACTTTGGAACGGTCCGCTATCCCTGAAGGTCTTCTTGCCTGGTTGCTCTACACTCTGTTTCTACCCACCTCTGCTTACTCAGTTGCATAAACATAACACATTCTTTCTTCATAAAGAGGTTTCTGCCCCCAATGATAGAGGATGAACAGGCTATTTTCCAACTCAAAAGTCTTCCACTTTGTACTCTACATGGATGCTTGAGCTGTCCAAAAAGGGCTACTATAGTAAGCATCAACTAGTGACGATTTGTAGTCACTAGAACAGTGGTTTTCCATCAGTGTGCCTTGGCACCCTGGGGTGCCTTGAATGATGGTCAGGGGTGCCACAGGCAACACTGGCATCTGTCCCTCTTTCTTTCCGTCCCTCCTTTGATGCCCTCTCACATCTCTGCCTTCCAAAAGCTTGCAGAGATGTTTGTTGCAGCAGCCCTGGCTACTAGCTCCCCAGGTGAATGGTGCCTCTGGGTCTGGTCAGGGGGTGCTTCCCAGGCCCCTGTGGGGCAGTGGGAGGAGGTACCTCTCTTTGGGGCAGGGGAGTAGCTCAGAGACCAGGGGCGGCAGCTGCAGCTGCCCAGAGGAATCCCAATGAGAGGGGAGAGGAAAGGAGGCTGAGGGAACACTCCACAAGGAGGGTGTTCAAAAAGGGGTGAGGGGCTGCCAGCTCTGCAGGCAAGGGGTGACATAGCTAGGCTTCTGAGCCCCACAGGGGTGCTGCAGAAAGAAGGTGGTTGGCCAAGGGAGCCGTTGACCCAAAAAGGTTGAAAACCTGTGCACTAGAAGCATTAGCTACAGTGTATTGAAAGCAACAGTCCAAGAGGAGGAAATTCCTGCATAAAAAGAATGCATGTTTAAACAGAAGACTGCCTTGTCACTCAACTAGCCAACCATAGAATAGCTACCACATGTGTAGATCATGCAGACACCCTCTGTTACTGTAGTACAAGAAGTAGTGTTTGAGAAACTGAATAAAACCTTTGTATGGGTATAGACATGGTCCATGTGAGGCTCAAGTACACAACCTTCAGTAGGGAGAAACAAGCAAAGAGTACAATCAACTAATGGGTTAATCTGGCTGCAGATAGATCCAATTCCCAGGCAAATAACCATTTCCTTGTACGTCTCCATTCATTAAAGATAGATGCTGGAATCATTTTAGGTTTAGTAGACAATTAGCTAATATTTCATGAAAAGTACTTAGCTGTAATAGAGAACATTTCGAGATTCCATTAGTTGCTTTCTGTGAAGAAAGATGTGTTATTTTTTGCTTTCCCAAAGTAACGTTATACTATACTTCCACTCCTAAAAATATACACATGCTGCTAGACAGAGTGCCATCATAAAATGCAGCATTAAAATACTGATGGGTTACAAGTTCTGTTCTTGTAAATAGCTCCTTGTTTTCTGGGGAGGGGGGTGCTCTCTGCCTCCCAAATTCCTTTTGGACAACATGGATTCAGATTCCATTCTTACTCGGATCTAACCAGTTGATAATATATCTTAAAGTGCAGAGGGGGAACAATATCTACAGCAGGTCAAATTGGCTATTGGCCAGCTATGGTGGAGCATGGAGGCTGTCTTCTCCCGTAATGTAGTTCAGCTTGCTTGCTTGAATCTCCTGGATTCACAGGTCCTTTTGGACCCTGAAGAAGGCAGAACAGGGGTGGGGCGGAATGGGCAGAGCGGGCTTATGAACACTCCACCAATGTACCTGGGGGCCAGGAACGCAACCCCGCACAAAATGGTTGCCACCTATACAATGGAACAGCTAGTAGATATTGTATGTGTATTTTTGGTTGGAGTATAAAAGCAGATGGGGCTACCACAGAATTTAGGTGACAGTGCCAGTATGCCTAATAGAGCACAAAGATGTTACACCCACAACTGTCAAAATGGAGCTGATTCATCTATCAATTTCTACACTTTTGAGGAGAGGCCTGGCATGATGAGCCAGTCTTTTGGGATCATGACTCAGCCTGTATTCAGTGGCAGCAGCAGCATCCAAAACAGCCACTTTGCAAAGTGAGCTGTTCCATTTGTACTGACCCCATGGTCTCCCCAATGAACTCATGGATAGCAATACAGAGAGATCTGAACATAAGAAGATCATGATGCATCATGTCAAAGGCCCATGTAGTCCAGCCTCCTGTTCTCACAGTGGACAACCAGAGACCCTCAGGAATCCCACAAGCAGGAGGACCTTGTGATTCTCAGCAACTGGTATTCGGAGGCAAACTGGCACAGTTTCTGTGGGGCTTATGGAGACTGGATGTACAGAGCCAGCTCTTGCGGGCATGTCGTAAGGGGAAGAATATTGGATGTGATGCATACAAGTGTCCTGTCTGTCAAGGGTGTTGCCACCCATCGTGAGTTAACACATACACCATCTCCACTTATCAACCTGCCAAGAGAAAGAGATGTGGGTTATTAACCTTGTCACATAGTGTCAGAGGCTAGCGTTCCATAATCACATCTGTGCAGAGATCTGGATGGTTTGAAGTAAATTATAGGCAACCGATGAAGTCAACCATGGATAAATATGTTTGGTTTAAGTTAAATTTAATAGATTTATAAACTGCTTTGTAAGAAAGCCCCAAACAACCAGCCAGCCAAAGCATAAACTCAGCAGAGTATAAACAGTATACAGTATATCCCCCAAGGATTCTAGAACAAGGGCTCCTACAGTATGTTGCTGTGTGGATGGCCTCACCCTTGGCACTTCCTATACGGGGACTGTCTGGATGCCTCATGACAGACAGAGATTTGGCCTTCTGTGTCTGCATAGCCCTGGGCAGTGATGCAGTTGGGAACTCAGAGGGTGCTGGGGAGGGGTGGGTCTAGGAGAGCTAGTCAGTGAACAGGAGTATTGGGGTGTCAGTTACCCATCTTTTCTGTGTTCTGAGGTCACAGGTTGACCAAGCAGAAGACACAAACGTGTGTGTGTGTGTGTGTGTGAGAGAGAGAGAGAGAGAGAGAGTGAGAGAGAGAGAGAGAGAGAGAGAGATTTGTGTAATCTGAACAGCTAATTAGCACAACAACCATGGAGACTGTGCACATGATCTGACCGTGAAAAGCAAATACTGCACATAGTCTGTTGAATACACAAGTATGCATGAGTGCTCAGCAACTGAGTGTGCCTGATCCCACTTCATACTTCCCTGTATTTGTATAATGTCTGAAAGGGATTGCAGTTGGGGCTGAACATGTGGAACATGATCCCAATCTCCAATCCACGTGTTCTCTGAATGTGTGAAAATGTATTTGATGTTGACTCACAGTTGCGTATGCAACCAAACACCACTGACAAGAAGCACTGTGTCTGAATGAGCATCACATGATGGTACAAAAGTCCTATCTGTAAGGACTGGTCTGGAACGGCATATTCAGACATGCACGTCACTAAGATCATGTGATGCTATAGTCAGTGCACGATGAACTCGCACGGTGCACTCCTAAGGGCACCTATATGAGGCAGCAAGTCCCTGTGAACTCAGTAGGATTTATTTCTGATTAAGCATGTTTCATCTCAGGCTGCATGGGTTAGCCAATGCAGTTCACTCCAGATGTGGACTACATCTCCCACCACCACTGATCATTGGCCATTTTGCCTGGGATGATGGGAGTTGTCATCTAAAACACCTGGAGGCCATTACAGTGGCTACCCCCGCTGTAAATGAAATACTGGTCTGTACAAAGAGACCAAACGAGTCCTTTCACTGGCTAAAGGCACTGCTTGAGTCCAAATTACTCCTTCAAATAGGACATAAATAGCACTTTGTGCAGGCCCATGCCACTGCCCCCTTGCCCAAATGTGAATGCCACCCTGTATGAAAAGAATTAGAGCTATTAAAGGAGAATGACTAAAGGAGACCTACATGCAGCCTTTTCACTGAATCTGACATGGGGGATATTTGGGACAGAAGCCTGCAGGGGTCTTTCTCTGGATGAAGAGGAAAAGCTCTGGTGAGTCATCGCAAACCTTCCTCTCTTGCTCGGTGTGAACTCAGCAAACTGTATGGTGTTGACAGTGATGCAAAGAGAGAGTAGGGGGAAGGAGGGAGGGAAGTCCATCTGTGCTTAGGCAGAGAGAGAGAGGAGGAGGAGGAGGATGGAGGGGGGAGAGAGAGAAACCAAGTCTGAAAACACGTTTGCAGCAAGTGAAAAGGGCGAACTATATCGCCTGAGCATGTGGCAGAAGACCCAGGGAACTGGGCTGGATCTGGTTTTGTTTGTGACCGTGCCACAAGGACACATGAGGTTCTCAGAACGACTGACAGCTCATCCCCACGCAGCCTTTTCATCTGGGGAGAAAGCAAACAAAACGGCAGGGCTATAAGTAGGCACAGATGGAATCAGTGCAGCTAAAAAAAGCACCAGCCGCTGAAGCGTCACATAAAGCTCAGCCCCCAAGGTTTGAAAGCATTCCATCATTATTTCTTCTCCTTCCCTCCCTCCTCCCCTTCTCAGTGTTATTTCAGAGCAAGCTGGTCTCACGATGAGCCGCATCTTCATCTGCAGCAAACCAGCAATGGCTGTAAAGGGGAGTGGGGGGGGGGAACACACACGTGTGGATTTGCATTCACTGTAGAGTGGGTGCCTGCATCATCCTCACCGCTGGGGAGCTGGTTGGGCTGCTATAGCACAGAGCTGCAAACGGGGAGCTCTGGCAGGAATTGCCCAGGCAGGACTCAGCAGGCACCCCCGTTTAAGTGTTATGCATAAGACCAGCATGTGAGCAGGGACATGTAAAACAGTCCAGCCCTTAGTGCTGTGAGAAGAACATCTGTATGTGGCTTAGGGTGCTCCGAGAAATAAATAAATAACAGAGGGCTCCTGGGCACCCACAGGAAAGCATATGTATGTTGTTTCTCTGTGTGATTCACTGCTCTGGGCTTCCTTCCTTCCAATAAGACTCTGCTAGGCAGGAGGTGCGGGTGGCCGCGGCAGCAGCGGGAGTGTGTGTGTCTGCTACATCAATGCCTTGCATGTGACTAGATCATTCAATCAGTCCCAGTACAGAAGGGCAGGTGCGATATCTACCCAGACAGAAAGGGACACTTTGAAACTATGGTGCCTTCAGATAGTGGCATCAAGTGTTTCCTTGGAAATGTGAAGCATGGAAATTCATCCTTTACATCAGGCAAAGGCAACCTTGGCTCTCCAGATGTTTTGGGACTACAGATCCCATCACCCCAAATTCCAATCATGTCATGCTTTATCCCACCACCAATATTGCTCCTAATCAGGTAGGAATGGGAATTTAGTAGTCCCAGGTGCTGATATGATGGTTGTGTTGTCTTCTGGTGTTATATACGAACTCACTACAAGCTGAGTTAATGGTTAATCAATGGCCCATCTTCTGCTGACCTATGATGTTTGCTTTCTTGCTGTATTTTTCCCCCTTTTGCTACATTCTATGCAATTGCACTCTTATTTCTCTGTTCTATCATATCCACATTTTGATTTATTGTAAAGCTACTATTAGGGCTTTTTCAAATGTGAAGTTATCTTCCATAAGTAGCTTTTCCTGTATGTATTTTGAATTTGATCCCATTGGGATTCTGTCCTTTAGCATGTCATCCCCGTCTATGAAAGTACAGTGCTTGAGGATTAACTGCAGCTGGGTTACTCACTACTATAGCTTCTATTGGACCCTTGTTTCTCTGATTTAAAAAGTTTCATCTCCATGGAGCAGTTTTTTCTTGGCACACACTAGGCCTCAAAAGCTTCAGACTGCTTGAATCTGTCTTCTCTGCTTCTGTAAGCTTGCCACTACAGAGCCAAGTTTGTTTCTGCTCTTTTGTCCAATACTTATAAGAAAATGAGAAGCTTTAGGGGCTGTAGACCACATACAGTATCTGCCCCTGCAAATATCAGCTCCATTAACTCCTTCCGTCTTGTCCAGTTCACTGCTATGCTTCCAGTTTCAAAATCCACAGGTTACTTTCTGATATTCTGTATGTAGGCAATAGTCTATCAAACCTCTGATACCACGTGTTGCATTCTGCTATTGTGTATGAATTCTCCACAAGCTGAGTTAATGGTTAAGCAAACTTAATTTCTGATGAGGGCTGGGAGCCTGCATAGAGTCATAACAAACTTATCCAGTCAGGCCACACATTGTGAGCCAGCTAGCCAGGAGCTGGCCTACTGGTTCATAGCTGTTTCTCTTAAAGATGTTTAGTTGATAATGCATATGTTAATGGGAATGTAAGTTGAGTGGTTTATGTGCATAACAACTGAAGATTGTGTAGATTCACTAGGCCTCATGGAGAATGTGCACATAATCAATTCATGAAGAGGGAATTGTGCATATTTCCCAGTCAATATACATAGTCTCCAACAGGCCTTGGAGAATGTGCTTAGATCAACTGAATTTTTTACATTCTCCAACCAAAATTTGGAATCTTATGTGACCCCCAACATACCCTCCCAGTCATCAGCTGGCCGAGGCTCCAGATGGAGATTAACTTTGTTCTGAAGTTCCCCAGTTAGCTGAATAGGGGAATCCTGGGGAGAAGCAAGTTTTAAGCTTTCCCTCAACCCCCCAGGAAAATGTTGTTGTTTTTTAAACTACACATGGCTGTTTCCCAGTCAGCTGAGCAGCAAAATGGGGATCACAGGAAAGGGAAAGTTTTAAACCCCACCCCACCCCACCCCCCATTTGCCCTAGTGGACCAGTTTCCACTGCCATGTCCCCTGAAGAAAAGGCTCTCTCAGCCCCTTTATTTATAAGCTGGATGAATTTTAGAGATGGAGCTGTGCTTTATATTTGTGATTGTAGTTTATGTTATTATCCTTGTAATTTTGCTTTTGTATTTTCTTCTGTTTTTGTACCGGTAGTATTTGTTCGTTTTATTCAATGCTTGTTTGTAGAGAGAGAGAGAGAGAGAGAGAGAGAGATGGAGCTGTGGCGGCCTCTGGTGGATAGGTTGGGAGACTCAGAAGAGCGGCAATATGCGAAGTCCTGCACCCGCCCGCACATTTTAGGACCAGCTGTTGGTTAGCGGGATGGAGCCGTCGAACGACCTCAGAAGCACAGGCTCGTGTGGGGAAACCTCGTGATATGTGAAGGGCTTCCCTTCCAGCCGGTCGGATATTCCCAGCAAAGCTGACAGTTCCAGACACAGCATATTCTCTCCTTCGACGTATCAATTTTGTAGCTAATAACTGAAGAGAGATTAGCAGGGATGGAGGACTTGACCTCAGCCCTCCTGAAACTCTGAGGGAAGCGCTGCCAGATAGCGCAGGCAGACTAAGGCTTCCCAAGCCGCGGCCTGCTTCATTCAGGTGGTCCACGCAGCGCCTGTGGAATTGCGATCGAAATTGACAGGAGGCAGTGCATTAAGTACCCACATTGATTTTTAATTGCGTTTCGTGGCTTCTTGCGTTGCATTTCAGTTTGAATTGTGTGGGATTCAGCTTGTGATAGGCAAAATGGAGATGTTGAAGAAATAAAGAAAGCGGTAAAGATACAATATTTAAAAGCATATACAATTGCTACAGCGGGCCAAAAAAACAAACAAGCAAAAAAACCATTCCGTGCTCCACCAGATCCCTCAGCAATTTATAATTTACACGAAGCTAGATGACGCAAAGGGACCCAGGTGGCGCTGTGGGTTAAACCACAGAGCCTAGGGCTTGCTGATCAGAAGGTCGGTGGTTCGAATCCCTGCGGCGGGGTGAGCTCCCGTTGCTCGGTCCCAGCTCCTGCCCACCTAGCAGTTCGAAAGCACATCAAAGTGCAAGTAGATAAATAGGAACCGCTCCAGCGGGAAGGTAAACGGCGTTTCCATGCGCTGCTCTGGTTCGCCAGAAGTGGCTTAGTCATGCTGGCCACATAACCGGGAAGCTGTACGCTGGCTCCCTCGGCCAATAATGCGAGATGAGCATCGCAACCCCAGAGTCGGACACGACTGGACCTAATGGTCAGGGGTCCCTTTACCTTTTTTAGATGACGCAATGGTCGGCCGTTTGTGTAAGGCAGCGTCGTGTGTCCCTAAGAGCGCCAAGCAACCTCTGGGGATTTGCGCAGCCTCAGGAAGAGGGTATAGGATTGCACCAGGAGTTGAAGGCCAGATAACCCCCGGGAATAAGGGTTACCGAAGGCCGGGCAAAGGAGATGGGGCTCCCGCGCCCTCGACAGGCGAGGGAATTGCAGCAGATGCGGCCGTGCGAGCGACACCTGAGGAAACTTCCGCTTCTGCGGTTATTAAAGGCGAAGGAGGAGCAACCATATTCCGCAGCAGGTGTCAGCCCTGTCCGACCAGCAACGAGCGTGATTTCCAAGCGAGACCCATCGCTTCCCACGCCACTTCGGGCTAAGCATCGCGTTGCAAGCTCAAAAACCGCTAGTTGCTGGCAGACACTGCGAAAAGTTTTCCTGGTCGCTCATATTTTAATGTCATTTTTCCCCGGTGAAGAAAACAGTACTGTAACCCCAAGTCGGGAGACTTGGCCGGGTTGGGTTTGATTTTTGCAAACGGATGGAGCGGAAGCAGGCGAGCGCGTGGCTTCGTTGGCGCGTTGTTGCTTATCTGCGGGAGCATCTTCCGCCCTCCTTGCATTGTGGGCGCTGTAGTTCCGCCGTGCCTCGCCCAGGGCCGGGGCCTCGTCGGAACTACAGTCCCCAGTAGGCACCGGTCCCTCCCCGCCTCGCCTCTCTCCACGTGCGAGAGGCTGCTGGCCCTGGGGGAGGGCTCTGCTCCGGGAGGCGCCTGCAGAGCTCTTTCCCTGCGCGGCGCTGTGAGGGTCGCGTGCTGCTCGGGGAGAGGATGGCGGCGGGGTGCCGCTCGCGAGGCGCCTGAATCCGTGCATTGGGGGAGCAAGAGGCAAAAGGTAGGAGAAAGGGCCGGGAGAGCAGGGGTCGGCGGGCCTGCGGCGGGCGCCGGGACCAGCCTAGTTAGCTAGAGGGAAATGTTTGGGGCGCCACCTAGGAGATGCAGGGCCGCCAAGGGCTCTATCCTGCAAAAAAACACAAAACCCCAATGCTCCCTAACTAGGCTGGTCCTGGAAAGAGAAGGGGAACTTGTTGCTCCCACGCTTGTTGCAGTTTTTTATACTCTGTGCAAAGGAGCATAGGTCAGGTCAGGTGTCTCGTCCACGTTGCTCCTGTGACAAATGTATGTTTTGACACCTGGGAAGCCGTCTGTGGGATAGTAAAACTTTGCGCGGCCACACCTTGCCGCGCGTTTGAGGGGGTGATTTTTTAAAAAAAAATTTACTTAATGTATGCATGCCTTTAAAACGTGTATCCCGGCCGCTCCTTTCCTCTGAAAAAGCTGGAGGTGGCTTATGACAAGTGGTGAAAGTAAACAGGAGAACGAGATTACGAAAATCTCAGAATACAAAAGCAGGTATGAAGCAGCAATTAAAGTAATTGGCCGCCTTCCAACTGTGGAAACGATTCCTTGCAACAAGTTAAAAGCAGAAAACACACACACACAAACAAACAGCCAATTCATGCTCCCAAAGCCTTTCTAAACAGGAAGGTTTTAGTGGTCAAGTCTTTCTAAACAAGAACGTGTTAGCGGTAAATATATCCTGAAACGGTGCTTGTTTACAGTGCAATCCTAACAATGCTTAGAAGTAAATCCTATTGTGCTCAGAAATAGGCTTCCTGGTTTTTAGGATGGCAACTTTAAACTATAGAAGATCTGTAACCCATAGTAATATATATACCCAACTCTGCTGTTAAGTGGGGAGGGGGGCTCATTTTTAATGACTGCAGCTGTGGAATACAGTACAGTACTGGTGTTCTCCTGATGAGCCAACAGATCATTATGTAGTCCTCCAGACCTATGATTTTTTTTTTTTTTTTGACAAGCAATTGTATGTAAATATTAGTAGGGTTAGTTGCTGTAGTTCTCGTGAACTGGTATAGGAGCAGCCGTCTACTGCATTGGTGTTTATAACATTCCAAGGGAGTAAGCTGCGCAATAAGCCACATGTGACTAGCTGGCTGGCTTTCTTTACATATTTGGTTGAGAGCTGAATGTAATATTACAGCTACTTAAACTACATCATATAATACATTCAGAAAATCTCAGGCAGAGTAATGTTAACCAGGTAGATTCTGTTACATGTCACCCCAATCTCCAAGCAGTGCGAGATTCCAGGGGTACCAGGCGTTCTTACCAGGGTCTGTATTTCCTTTTGGGCAATGAGACACAGCGGACACTGTGGTGTCTTTATGACAACCTATATATACCCTCATATATCTAACCCTTTATTGAATCCATATATTTTAGGTGAGTCTTGACTCTCCAAAAATTTATAAGAATATGTTAGTGTACCTCTTGTGTGAGAGGAAACTGCATCCTAGCTGCTTTTGGCCAGGGTTTTTTTTTTTTTTCGGGGGGGGGGGAGTGTAAACCATCCATTTTTGGCTTTCCATTCACTCCTATGGGATGAATTTTGTTGCACCTACAATTACAATGGTGCAAGTTATGCCAAATTCTGTGGGTGGGACTAGTGGGTGGCATAAGAATAAAGCATACATTTGTTTCCCCTTCACTCCACCAATTCCCCAGCTTCAATGCACCCCCTTCTTGTCCTTTACATTGTTGTAACTTCTGCTGTCTTAAATTTCACCAGTAAGGTTCTCCCTCAGCCAGTGTAAGTAGGTAAGTCAATTATGGTTTAAGGCAAGCTTAGTCCGGGGGAGGTGGTGCCACTTTATGTGGGGTTAGGATTACAAAAATGTTAGCAGAAGTTGGGAAACTTAACTTTGGAAGGGAATTAATGAAGTATCTTTATAGATATAACAGAAAAAAGAATGTAAGTGGGGGGGGGGCAGATGAAAGAAACCATTAAAACAAAACAAAAAACCTATAGGGGGAAAAATCCAGAAGGAGCAAAACAAAACCACATAGCAGCTGGGTCAAGGTATTTTCAAATGACAATGGAAAAACAACTGGTGGCAGATAAAATTGATCTTCTGGAGCAGGGAGTTCTTCATCTTGGCCACCACCAAAGGGAAGGTCTATTCCCTTTTACAAACCAACCATACTTGTAATACTGGTGGGGCACACAGGGAAGTTTTTTATTCTGGCCTAAGTGGATGGTGAGGGATGCAGGTGGTGCTGTGGTGTAAACCACTGAGCCTTGGGCTTGCCGATCGGAAGGTCGGTGGTTCAAATCCCCATGACGGGGTGAGCTCCCGTTGTTCAGTCCCTGCTCCTGCCAACCTAGCAGTTCGAAAGCACGTCAAAGTGCAAGTAGATAAATAGGTACTGCTCCGGCGGGAAGGTAAACGGCGTTTCCGTGCGCTGCTCTGGTTTGCCAGAAGCGGCTTAGTCATGCTGGCCACATGACCTGGAAAAACTGTCTGCGGACAAATGTTGGCTCCCTCGGCCAGTAAAGCGAGATGAGCACCGCAACCCCAGAATCGTTTGCGACTGGACTTAACTGTCAGGGGTCCTTTACCTTTACCTTTTAAGTGGTTGGCAGAGTATGGTTCTTTCAGTAAAACCATTTATGTTACATGCAACACTTTGAATTTGACCCAGAAACAAATGGGCAACCAACACAGCTGATGTAAGAGAAGAGCCATGGGGGGGGGAGGGGACATGTGCAAGCATCATGCTGGCCTAGCCATGCCATAGTAGTTGTCAGTATAGCAGGACCATAGGCTTGCCCCACCTAATTGTAAAATGAAACGTGTTTTTTTTTATTTAAAATATTTTTTATTGGTTTTACACACCGATATATGTTATATTACGTAACATACCCTCTTATTTTATCTCCTTGGCTCAACTGAGCCTAACGGCTTCCCTCCCTCCCGTTTGATGGTTTACAAAATTAAACTTTGCATCTTTACATTTCGCTTCGCTTCCTATCCTTGTTATATCATTAGCTAAAATATTATATTACTCAGCCTGGATAGGTAGTAATTTCATCTTACAAATCTTCAGATAACCCTGCTAATGATGTTAGTTGCTTACAGTTGCCTTTCAAATATAATATAAATTTATTCCAGTCCTTTTGGAATGCTTGATCTTGCTGGTTCCGGATTCTTCCCGTCAGTTTTGCGAGTTCTGCAAAGTCCAACAGCTTCATCTGCCGCTCTTGTTTTGTTGGTAACTCCTGTTGTTTCCATCTTTGGGCTAACAAAATTCTTGCCGCAGTTGTTGCATATAATAACAATTTTTTTATCTTGTCTTGGTATCTCTCTACCCACTATCCCCAGTAAAAAAGCTTCAGGTTTTTTTTAACAAAAGTGTTTTAAAACATTTTCTTTAACTCATTATATATCATTTCCCAGAAAGCTTTTACCTCTTTACATGTCCACCACATATGGTAGAAAGTATGTACCTTCCTTTTCCTTACACTTCCAACATTCATTTTTTGTTCTATACATTTTGGCTGGTTTAACTGGTGTTAAATGCCACCTGTACATCATCTTCATAACATTCTCTTTAAGCGTACTGCATGCTGTAAAATTAATACCTTCATTCCATAACCTCTCCCATTCCTCTAACTGTATATTGTATCCAATATTCTTAGCCCAGTGTATCATTACTGGTTTTACCTCCTCATCTTTAGTATGCCATAAAATAAAACATTATTACAGTATGCATGCACTATTCCTTTTATTAACTTGTAGGGATGATAATGCTCAGACCTTAAATAACCTTAGATCAAGAACTGTAGTGTAAACGTTTTTAAACGCTGGGCGTTTTTCATTTTATTTTATTTCATGCTTTTAGCATGTGTTGCAATGGTGTTTTTATTTTATTAAAAATAGTTTTATTATATTTTATTATATTAAAAATAGTTGCTTATTGAAAGTGGTGGTGGTGACTCAAATGAGCATGCAATGGCATGACTCGGCAGACTTTACTCCCCAGTGTTTCAAAGATCAAATAAGGTAACACCTTGCTATCTTTTTCACAGAAGGGTTTACTGAAATTCACAAGCTTACACTGTGATCAGTAGAAGTTGGCCCAATAAAATATAGACCTTTTAAGTTTCTGTGGAGTTGTGTTTTGGGTTTTTTTAATTGTAAAGTATGCCTTATTGAAGTATCACATTTATATAATATTTTGGTTTTCTTTTGTCAGTTTTTAATGCCATTTTTACTAGCTGCTGGAGTCTCAGCAAGCGCCCTACCATGAAACTTGATTAGCAATGCAGTTGCTTGTGCGTTTAGTCAGAAATACACCCCACTATGTTCATTTGGACTCGCTTGTGGGTGAGTATGCATAGGGTTGCAACTTAGGCCAATTAAATTAAGAGAGACAATTCTGTAAATGCCCCCTCAAACACCATGCTAGTACTACATGTTCACTATATTGCATTGTGTCAACGTTCTAACATGTAGTGCTTAATTTTTTAAAAGACAGCGACTCATCACTTGGACACAGACACAACCAAATTGGGAACCTCCTGGCTTTCTTGGCTATGACATCTCTGTATGTAGGATATTGATGGTGTGTGTGTGTGTGTGTGTGTGTGTGTGTGTGTGTGTGTTTCATAAAACAAGCTCACAACTTAGTATTCAGGGAGCATCATAATAAGGTCTGGGGCAATGGTAGGCCTAGGGCATATCCACAATCCAGATTGGGATTCAAGCAGCATTACGTATAAACCCACAAAAGTTACTAGTTCACAGATAGCCTGGAAGAGAATAAAAGTATCAACACGCTCCCCCCCCCCCCAAAGCAACTCTGTGGGGGTCAGCCGGAGGCAATTGATTTTTATTTTTTGCTACAGGTGAGTTGGTTAAGTTTAATTTTCAAGCCTGTACTATATTAGAGAATAAGAATTGAGGTTTCTTTTTATCTTGAAGTGTTGTCGGCAGCAGCATGGCACCCTATTTATAGTTGCTTTATAGAAGATTAAAAAATGGTTTAGTTGTGGTGTATTTTCATGCAGATAAAATGTTTGAGGAGCAAAGACCAAGTGAGAACCAAGGCAATAAAACAATGAATTTATTTATTTTTTTAAAAGAATGTGTGTTTTCCTAAGTGTAGATGATTTGGCTACCACCCTGCTAGTTGTATTTCTGGCTCTTGAAGCTAAGGAAATCTGGCCCTTGGTAGCACCTGGGATGGAGAACTGTAAATCTCACAGATACTGTCTCTGAACTCCTTGGAGAAAGAATGGGAAGCAAGTGTAATACAGGTGATACGGAAACAAATCTGGCAAAGTAAGGCTTGATTGAGTTTCTTTTTAAAAAATAATAATACTTTTTTATTAAAGATTTTCTTGGTTGACAAAAGTAAACCAAGCCTTGTCTCTTTTTTTCAGGTTGTGCAGTCTTTTCTACAGAATCTTTTACATTATTTATGAGACATTAGTGTTGAGTACAGTATAAGGTCAAGACGAAGAGGATGGGGAGAGGGGTGGTGAAATTTATATTTTGTACAGTGTACGTGTGGGGTTTTGTGTCAGCGTCAACTGGATAGGTTCTCCTATTCACTCGTTACATTTCCTTGGTCGTGAGAGGGATTGGGGGCCCAGGGTGTGGTTGGTTGTCTGTGGGGTTTGTTTGCATTTGTGAGTAGGGGAGAGCATGTTGGGTCAGGTAAGCCAGATTGATTTGTGTGCTTGATTGAGTTTCTAAATCAAGATGACAACCTTTAAAATGTGCTTTTGGCCAAATACACACAGCAACAGTGAGATAAAATTCAGCTGGTCTGAGTTACCAGCAGTAAAAAATAAGATGACCTAAAATAACATGACATATTGTAGAATGCTCTCCCCTGGGAGACTCACATGGCACCTTCATTACATATCTTTAGGTGCCAAGCAAATGTTTCTCTTCCACCAGGCTTTTGGCTGATTAACATTCTATGGCTTTTTAAATGTGCTTGTGGGAGGGGGTGGGGTTATTGTTTTGTTTTGTTACGTATTTTGCATTCTCGTTTTGTATTTTTCTGTTGTGAACTGCCCTGTGATCTTTGGATGAAGGGCAGTATACAATTTTTTAAAAAAATAAAAATCTCTAAAGCCCACATTCACTAATGACTGGTTGCATTTTGATGGTGTTAATAAGAGAGAGTTTAAGTCTTCAAAATGTACCAAAAATTGTTTCTATAATACCAGTAGAAATGACACATCTGCTACCAGATCTCTAGCTACTTTGGTCAGGATCCAAAGTGTCACATATACCCCCCCTGTCCCTATACAAATTTCATACACATCTCCTGTTCCAGTGGAAACACTGTACATCTCTAGAAGGTCAAACCTGAAAGGTCCAAAGTGCGTTTTGTTTCTTGAAGGGGAGGGGATTAGTTCACCTCCTATGGAGCAGTGTGTTGCTCTGCTTGCTCACCCGTAAGATTGCCCTAATCTACTGTAATGCTGTCCAAACAGAAGTGAGATGTTTCTCTGTATGACCTGTTGACAGAGCAGAAAAACCTGACTGTCAAATGGGGTGGAGAGAGAGTCCAGAAAAATGCATGGCTTAGCAGAATGTATAGCTCTGAGAGTTTTCAAATGGAGTTGTAGAAATTGGACATACTTGGGTGGTAATAATAATAATAATAATAATAATAATAATAATAATAATAATAATAAATTTTTTATTTGTACCCCGCCCATCTGGCTGGGTCTCCCCAGCCACTCTGTGCAGCCTCCAACAGATATTAAAATGCATTAAAGTTAGAGAAGGATTTATTATGTTAGTCTAAATGATTGAATGCACACATATGAGAGATGCTGGGCTTGTGGATAGGCTGGCCCCAGGCATTTGGGATTTTATGGGCTGCCCCAAACCAGCACTTTGGCCAGTTTGGTTCAGTTCAAATTGTGGGAACATTGGAAGATGCTTTATACTCAATCAGACCATTGGTCCACCCAGCTCAGTTGCATTGTCTGCCTTCTCTGATGGTGGCTCTCCAGGGTTTCAGGTCTCTCTTGCAGTACTGGCATAATATACTTATTATATATACTGTATATACTTTTTTATTTATTTATTTGGCCTTTATACTGTATCTCAGGGTGGGTAACAGTAATTCAGGAAAACAACCAAAACAGAATGAGGCCATAAAACACATACATAAGACCGTTCATTTCCACACTGCTGAATGAATTCCAGTCATGTATCAAATGCTTGCATGACCAGCCATGTTTCATTGCACTGAAGCCCCACATTCAGAGCCTCTTCACAACCACTTGAACTAGCTGAAAAACCCAATTGGTCTTGAAAAGTAACTTCATGTACGATGCATGCCTGGGTAGTAGTTAATCATAAGTATTAACCACTGTTATTGCCACTCATTCCTTATTCAGAGCCTGTGTGTTAGATTTGTATGGCTGGCAAACTTGGTTCTTATCCTTGCTCAGTTACGATGTGACCAAGGTGTCCTTGGGTATTTCTCAGCCCACCTACCTCACAGGGCTGTTGTGAGCCTTAAAGAAACCTCTGTTCTAAGCTGCTTGGAGTAAAAGAGTAGAAACGATAGGGATGATGCCAGTATTTACCATTCATTGCTTCCAAATGTATCAGTCCAGCTGAATAAACTCTGCTTCAGCATTCCTTAGTTTTTTGAAGTTCTGATCTGGCAGCATTCCTGTTGAAATGGTCACAGGCACCATGTGGAAGCGGACTTAAAAGGCATTTCGGTGGCAGCAGGGGGGCGGGAACCAGAGTGTTGTTTGTTCTCTTAGATTTGTAGCTACAAAATTAACTAAATTCCTAGCCAGATGATGGGGATATTAGTTTGCAATGTTCCAACTAGGAAATTTGACGTGGTGCCAAACTCTCCTTTTTCTGCAGACACACCTATGTGTGCTGGAGGCTTTTCTGTGGCCAAGGGACAGGGATGCTGTGAAAAGAGCTCCTCTCTCCTACAACTGATTGAGACGACGTGGGCGAGCCATGTCTGCTGAGGCTGAACACCCCGAAAAGCAACCCCCCGACCCACCCCCGGACCCACGCTGGAAGCTCCTTGTGTTCTACCTCTGTTTCTATGGCTTCATGAACCAGATCAGACCTGGAGAGAGTTTCATCACACCCTACCTGTTGGGGTCGGAGAAGAACTTCACAAAGGAAGAGGTGAGCTCAGGGGAGAGTTGCAGAAGGCCAAAGGGAGCCCTGGCATGTGAACGGAGCAAGTTTTTCCGAGTAGCTCCTGGTTTGGGGCAGTAGGCTAGGGATGGCTGCTTCTCCATCCCCATATCCTTCCTGTGTGTGCTGGTGGGAAAATTGAGAGGTGGAAGTGGATCAGTGTATGGCTTCAGTGGGTAGCCCATGGGGAGGAGAGGGGTGGCTGGGATGTGCAGAAGACAGGTGGGCATAGGCCTCCTGTCATGCAGCTACACATTAGGAGACAGGTCCAAACATTATGAGGGCTTATCCACACTTACCTTTCCCTAGCTCTTTCCAGCCACGGTCTGCGATTTAAAGCTCTGTGTCAGAGCACTTTTTTCCTTCTTCATAGCTCTTTCCCCATGGAAGCCTGCTCTTTAAAGCTCTATTGGAGCAAACAGCAATTGGAGGAAAACGCAAATAGACGTTTGCTCCAATTCAGCTTTAAAGAGCAGGTTTTTGCAGAGAAAGCTTGGGGCAAAACAACAAAAGGTAAGTGTGGATAAGCCCTGAGCTATCAGCAGCGCAGACTGGCTTGGGAGATAGTGGGCTCTCCATTTGCTTGAGGTATTTAAGCAGAGGCTGGATGACCAGCTCAGGAATGTTGAGGCTGCATCCTGCATTGTAGAGCCTATGCTTAGTAGAGTGTCCAACAAAGTAACCTCCACGGTCCTTTCCAGTGCTGTAATTCTGTGATTCTGGACACAAAGGGCAGTGAGAGAAGAGGCTTGTGCTGAGCCAGGGCCAGCGTGCGCAGCCCTCGCCATGCAGCATTGCATGCCTGATGGGAAATGGATTGTGCTTCACGTAGTTAATAAAATAATGGAAATCACTGGGAAAGTGTTTTATCGTTTGGTCACAGTGCTGCAGGGTGCCAGTGTGCTTCTTTTTTTAATTAAATGCAACCAAAAAGAACTTCATCCTGTTGCCTGCCTGCCTGTTGCCTGTTTAACACTTTGAGTTTGTAAGTGAATTGTTCAGTTGGGTTAGCTAAGTAAGCATCTGAGTTGTTTGCTCACTGTGAACTGTTGTAGCAATGTAAGATCTTTTGCCCAGGAAGGAAGCAACATGTTGAAATGCATTGGGCATTCTTTCTTTCTTTCTTTCTTTCTTTCTTTCTTTCTTTCTTTCTCTCTCTCTCTCTCTCTCTCTCTCTCTCTCTCTCTCTCTCTCTCCCTTTCTTCAAATGCTGCATTGTTTTAAGATCCCCCCCCTTCGTTGTTCCTCTTCCCGTTCAATTCCATCCATCCTTAGTTGTTTTCTTTGGATCTAGCACTTTTGGGTGGCTGGGTACCTATGGGAGATGGGACACAGTGTTCCTTCCTGCTGGCAGATGGCATCAAAGTGTATCTTTGCCCCTAACTGCAGCTAAGGAATTACTCAGCAACTTCCTACTTCAACCATGACCCCCATTTCTTTCACAATCTGCTCCTGGCTATTCTCTAGTAGTTTCAGCAACAAGTGGTGCTCTCTGCCAGGAGACAGAGGGCATCTTGGAAGAGTGCAGTGTTAATGAAAAGGAGGAGGGCAGTGAAGTGGTGTAAATTGCAGGGCATGTGGATGGCCCTGATTCTCATAAATCCCTTTCACATCTTATCCAGCTCTCATTGACTTGCTTTGGACACCGCACCAAACCATGTTTTTGACACTGATGGAGCAGTTAGGAGCTCAAGCACTCCCTGATCCCATTCATGGCAATTCCTTGCCTCTTTTTCCTGGTTTGAGGAGAGCCATTTAATCCCACCTGGCAAACTGGTTTTCAGTCCCAGGGCGAGCTCATACCATAGATGAGTTTTTGAACTAAATGGTCAACTAATGTATACTCTGAACCAGAGTAGGAGGCAGGGGATCACCATGCAGAACTAGCACAAGACTCCTGGGTCCTCGTTCACAATAGGGCAAGCTACCATTTGGCATTATGGTGCTGAATTCTGGTGCTGGAGGAGACTCTTGAGAGTCCCATGGACTGCAAGAAGATCAAACCTATCCATTCTGAAGGAAATCAGCCCTGAGTGCTCACTGGAAGGACAGATCCTGAAGCTGAGGCTCCAATACTTTGGCCACCTCATGAGAAGAGAAGACTCCCTGGGAAAGACCCTGATGTTGGGAAAGATGGAGGGCACAAGGAGAAGGGGACGACAGAGGACGAGATGGTTGGACAGTGTTTTTGAAGCTACCAACGTGAGTCTGACCAAACTGCGGGAGGCAGTGGAAGACAGGAGTGCCTGGCGTGCTCTGGTCCATGGGGTCACGAAGAGTTGGACACGACTAAATAACTAAACAACCATTTGGCATTACCTCTGAACTGCCCCAATTCTCTGGTTTGATACCTTGGTTGGTAGCCTTGATCTGTCAATAAAACCTCAAGCTTCCAAGACATGCAAACATTTGCTCCTTATCTGGAAGTAACAGGTTAAGGTGCAGGGTTGTTAACTGAAGCTTCTCTCTGAGATAGTGAAGCACTGTTGACCTGTTACTTCCAGTAAGTAAACATTGGGACTAAGTCAAGGGCTCGTCAATAGAGTAAACCACCTTGTGTGTGTGACTTGAACAGAATTTCAGGGAGGGGGTTTCACAGCAAGGAAGTATGTATTTCTGCTCAAAGGAGATGGGGGTACTGCCAGTCTTCCTTAGGTGACTGCTGAGGATGAATACACCCTGGGGACTTCATTCCACTCAGTTACAATTATAGTCAGAATTATCATTTTTGCTGGAGGATAATTGGTGTGTGTGGACTGAAGAGAGGGGAGATTTGGGGGTGTGATTTACAAACTAAATAACTGAACATTTCCAGGTAGTAAATGCCCAACAATGAATCAAACGTGAGTACTAGAACATTAATATGATATAAACGTTTTAGTATTTGCTTTTTCTACTGATGTCTCATTTAAAAACGACGAATGGATCTAATCACAGATTTCACTATTACAAAAAGCCACATGTTGAAATCATTATCTTGGGAATGATCCTATTGCGTGAACGAAAAATAACAAGTATTTCTGAGTCTCGTCAGTTTTCAGCAGAGAGTTGACCATATGTTTGAATCTTTTCCATTCAAATCATTGGGATTTTTTTTTATCAGATCATGCCCTAATACAGGGGTCCCCAATCTTCTTAGTCCCACATAAACAATTGCAAATTTAATAAATTGCCATTGGCACCACAGGATTCCAGTTTCACAGAAGAATAATTGGCAAAGCTTGTGCATCTCTCCCCCCCCCCCCAAAATACAATAGGCAAAGCAGCTGCAGAAACTCCAAAGCAGGCAAAAAAAGCAGGCAACACCTCCCAAATACAGGCAAAATCCACACACCCCAAACAAAAGAAAAGTGGGCAAAACATCTCTCAAACACTTCCCCTCTCCAAAAATAAATAAACAAAAAAACCAGGAAAAGCACACAACCAAACTAAAAGTCATGCCGAACAACCCCTACCTCATGCACAGAGGCATTCTGGGGACATTTAGGTCAGAAGGTGAAGTTTCTAGATAGCCTGCAAAGTGTTTTCCAGTCAGCTCAGTGCCATTCATGTGGAAAAATAATAATCCTCAATTGAAAAACTGAAAAGGGTGAGAATCTTGGTGGGTACCAAGGGAGCTTTGAGAGTGCTGTGGTGCTTATGGGAGGACACCAACCCTAATGCATTGGAAGACCCACTGCCATGACAGATACAGAAATACAGATCATACTCAGGGAAGCTTGAAGCTCCCCCTGCTTGATTTAATGCTACATTCAATTTCAATTGTTCGTTTTGTAAAGTAGCAATTTTAGTAAAATTATTTTCCCTTGGTCTTTCCAAATAATGATATAAAAATGTCTGTTCTGGTGACCTCCCACATTTTTCAAAGAGTAAATATTCTAAACTTAGAATTATTGTAAACTTAGATTTTTTATTTTTTTATTTTGTTCACGTTTTGGACATAATAAATAGATTAAAAATGCTTTCAGTTGGATAATCTGTCCACAGCGCTTCTGCTTTTTTTATTATCTAGCAATTAAAAAGCACCCTTCACAAATGTTGTATGGGTTTCTCTGTTACTGGCTTTAAGGGGGGGAGTCTGTATTCCACCCCCCCTACTAATTCTGAGAACTCTGAACTGCCTTAAAGAATATGAGTTGGGATTGCAACAGCCTTGCTGAACTTAACTCTCTGACCTGCTGACCTACTTTCCTGGTGGTTTATGTTTAAACCATCTATCTCTCCCTTTAGCAATGAATAATTTCTATTTTCTGTCCTCAAAGGCTTCTCTGGGACATGGGGCAGCTCTCACCCCACACAGGCCTGGCTGGGAGAGGTGACAGGGAGGCAGCCTGTATACATACGTAACTCTGCCTTCCAACTTTGCCCTTTTGGAAGGGCCAAAGCTCAGACACGCTGATTACTGTGTGAGCAGTTTCTGAAAGGACAAAGGGGGGGGGTACAGAATCTCTCCAGACGTAGGCACTCTTTCTCTCTCATTTTTTTGCCCCAACTCATCTCTTAACTTTTTTGGTGTTCACTGGAGCAGTAAACCCTGACCCGAAAGGAGTCTCCCATTTTCCACTCTTGTGGGGTGGGGCACGGATGGTGTGAAAGCAAGGAAGGCCATTCCATGGCTCTCACTAGAACTTTGTGTATCCTTCCAAGCCTCTCCCAGCCTAAAAGACGAGATTGAGGGAAGGCAGTGGATGACACTGATGCCTTGTTAGTGATGGGCTGAAAGATCCTACAGGTTGAATTCAATGGGGTGGTACTTTGAGATATATTGCTGGACTAGGGTAAAAAATACGGTTCCAGCACATGCCAGTGGACACACATAGCAGTTCCTAGAGCAGGAAAAATTGTAGGACCACCTCCATAATTATTGCCCTAGAACAGAGATTTCAATCCTGTGTATATTGGCTCAGCCTATGACCTCTATGTGTTCACATTTCCCAAACTCGTTGAACAGAAAACCAACAGGAACTGCCCATAAATAGACAAGGTATTCAAATTGGCTTAATCTACATCCTTTACATTGGCTGAAAATGGTGGGAGAGGGGCAGCTGCTTCTTAGTCATTCATGGCTGGTGCCGGCTTTGCCCAACTCGTATTATCTGCCCAGTTCCTTACTTTTTCTTTTTAATGGTGTTGTCTCTTTTCCCTGTTGGTCTCCCGTTGGTTCTGCTCCTCATTTTGTTTGATGTGTGTTCCTCTCCTCCCCTTGCTTGCCTTTTCACCCATTAACTAGGTCTGCCATCTTCTGACCCTGAAACGGCTTCTGTGTAGAATGGAAAGTTACACTGGGTTGGGGGGCTCTTAAGAAGGTCTGGCAAGGGAGGTTCTGCTAAGTGCTTATATGGCAGGCACCCCTGTGTATCTCCGCGATGAAAGAAAGGTGCAATATAATAAATGGACTATATAAGCCAACAATTTCTGTGCAGCCCTCTCAGGATCTAGGACCAGCAGCCTTACAGATTTCAATGTGAAGATAATAGATGCTTCTATAGATCAAGCCCATGTACTTTAAAAAGAAGAGCTGTAGTCAGGATTGCAGATTTGCCTTTGAAATATAGCGAAACAGTCGGGATGGTTCAAGTGTTAACTAAGGATATGTGGATTTTCTCCCAGGCACACCAATTTATGGGCGATTTGTGTGTAAAGCATACACAAATGCCTGCAATTTTATGGTCTGCGTAGCATTCAAAACAAAACTTGACAGGGTGGTTATTGTGCCAAATGTCCCTTGCGGCATCCATCATAATGTCTTGTCTCTCCTGATGGGGCAAGTGAATTTAACCTTCCGCGGTTCACGAGGCTGTCCCTTCCACACCTCCCCCCACCCATTGGGAGAAAGCTTTATTTATTTTTTTGGTCTGTGTCCTAGCAGGGCAGCTCTGGCCAAGGATCAGAGTCCCTCCTGCTGATTTGTTTCCATGGCTAGAAAACAGCAAGTTCCAATCAAAAGAGGCTGGAAGAAGCTTAGCTGACCTCCTTAGCAAGGGACCTGGAAGGGGGGCGGGTCTGCTTTTGGACTCCCAACGAAACAAGGAGCTCGAGATGTTTTGTTTTTGCAAGACCAAATATTTGTAATTAGGCAACTGTGATCAGCAGGTGCCTTTCCAGAAATCAAGGGGCCCCCAGGACATTTTGCACAGTTCAGCAGATTTGAGTGTCACCAGCACACAGTGCTGTGCTTGTATTAGTATGCTTGCCTGCTCTGTGCCCTGTGTAAAGTGTTCCCAGTGCATTGCAAAACGATACCGGAAAACAGGTGATCAAAATACTGCACGGTTACGACTCCCAAAGTTGGTTGCAGTCAGAGCCTCTCCTAATTTAAAAGCAGTCATGGTTAAGGAAAGCCAGTTAATCCAGAAGGAGGTTAGCAGCAGATTCTGGCTGAGGTTGAACTCCCTCTAAAGGACCAAGTTTGCAGGTTGAGGGGTCTATCCAGACACTATACAAATAAATCTGTGGAAGGACAGGCAGCAGTGGCTAGGAATGTCCTTACAAGCTTTGGCTGTTACAGCAGCCGAAGACCCTATCTTAGTGTGACAAATCTTGCCTCAATTACCCATGCACTGGCTACCTCCAAACTACACTACTGCAATGGGTTTTAGGTAGGGCTTCCTTTGAAGATTGTTTGGGAACTTCAAGTAGTGCTAAATGCCAGCTGCCCAGATGTTAGTTGGGATAAAGCAATCAGAACATAATTGCATCAGTATTCTATCAGCTGCACTGGCTGCCAGTTTGTTTCCAGGCCCAATTCAAAGAGCTAGTTAAAATAGAGTTTCTTGAAGGACCATCTATGCCCATATGTACCTGCCTGGACCTCAGCTCGTAGATCTGTCAGTGGGTAAAATAGACTGGCAGCACATGTGATAGGGGTTTTTTGTGGTGTGCTCCTGTTTAAGAAACTCCCTCCCCCAAGACTTTTATTCGACTCCCTGCATTTATTTATTTATTTGTGAGCCCAAATGTCTTTCCCATCTGCTTTTGGTTAAGATAAGCTGGAGTGACTGGCTGCTCTTGTTTTGTATTTATGAGTTAAATATTTATTGATTTTAATTGCATGGTTAATAAAGTTTTTTTGTACTGCTTTGATTTTTTTTATTCTAAGCTGTTTTGGGCAACATAGAAATAGCTTAAATATTTAAGTAAAAACGGCCTGAGCCGACAGTTTATTGCAATTCACCCTTGCCTGCCTTCAGCAAGCAAGTAAAGGAAACTTCACTGTGAACCATGGACTACTTAGCAATGCCTAGGTGGCTTGGTAAACTGACCCGGTCATAAAGTTATTACTACAGTAAAATGCCAGGTCATGCATTTTGGAAGATGGAATATAGGTCAGAGCGATTACGGCTTGATGAACCATAGAATTCCATGTGGGTTTGCTGAGGAAGGTTAGTAGTGAGAGCATACAAAGTACTGAGTGTGCTTTTCCAGACAGAGAGTTTGGATGTATTAACTTGGAGTTTAAAAAATTTAACATTGTGTCTGATGGCAGAATGCTGTGCATGCAGATTAAGGCCACCGTTTCTTCAGCTGTTCTATGCTCTCACTTAAAGAGTGATTTGGAAGATCTGTGACATGGGATTTAGAGCATAGTCCTAATAATCATGCCGATCTCGTTCCGTAGATGTACTAGCACCGGGGTCAAGGACCATAGCTCAGTGGTAGAGCATGGTCCCAGTTTCAATCCCTGGCATCTCCTGATAGGACCGGGAAAACCTGTGGCTCTCTAGGTTTTGTTGGACTAGAACTCCCATAATACCAGACCATTGGTCATTAGCTGCCCTCCTCTGGTGCAGACAATTACTGAACGAGCTGGGCTCAATATAAGGAAGTTTCCTATGTGGGGTTGCTTTTGGAGGTCCCATCAGTGCAATCACTTTGGGAGGCGTTGGGGGCTTAGCTAGTGGAGATTGGGCTCTGCCATATTGCACTTGTGGACCCTTGGATTATGGCAGAACACACACAAAGTCTAGCCTGCTGTCTCTTGCAGTAGCCTCTTGCATACGTGCTGGTGTGGTTGTGTTGAAGCCTCATTGATTTACCATGTGCTGTTGCTTTAAGAAGTGGCATATCATGCCTCTGCACATCTTGTTTAGCAAAAGAATGTAGGAAGGAGAGCTCCAAATCAGTGGTTGAGGGAAAAGAGGGACTACTAGGTTGTTCGACTACAGGTATAGTGAGAATCTTTGTTCCTAACATCAAACCCAGCTTTGGGTTGGCATCACTTGGGGCTTTGAGGTAAGGTTACCAATTTTTTTCGATGAATCCGGAGATTTTCAACTTCAATTGATTTTGTATGGGGACTGATTTGTAAATTCGGGGACTGTCCCTGGGAAATGGGGACGTCTGGTAACCTTACTTTCAGGGGCAGGATGTACATAGAGTTTTGTCATTCGCTGTTGGAAGGCGTTGCAATTGCTTTGGTTTTTCTCTCGCAGGTAACCAATGAAATCACACCTGTGCTGTCCTACTCATACATGGCTGTCTTGGTGCCCATCTTCCTGTTGACCGACTACCTGCGGTACAAGCCGGTGCTGGTGGTGCAGAGCCTGAGCCACATTGCCATCTGGCTGCTGCTGATCTTCGGGACCAGCATCCTTGCCATGCAGTTCATGGAATTCTTCTACGGCATCACCATGGCGGCGCGGGTGGCCTACTCTTCGTACATATTCTCCCTGGTCACCCCTTCGCGCTACCAGCGCATGGCTAGCTATTCCCGCACCTCAGTCCTCATGGGAGTCTTCACCAGCTCCGTGCTGGGGCAGCTCTGTGTCACAGTGGGGGGCACCACCTTCACGACCCTCAATTACATCTCCCTGGGGTTCATGTCCTTTGGGCTGCTGCTGACGCTCTTCCTGGAACGCCCCAAGCGCAGCCTCTTCTTCAACAGGAGTGAGCCTATGTGCAACGGCACCTCGCCCTCCGAGCTGGACAAAATGAACCCTGGGGCCGGGGATCCAGTGTGGCACAAGGCCCCTACCTGGAAGAACATGGTCTTTTTCCGGATGCTAAAGGAGCTGGCGGCATTTGTACGGCTGCCACAGTTAAGACTCTGGTCCCTTTGGTGGATATTCAATTCTGCTGGCTACTACCTAATGCTGTATTATGTGCAGATTTTGTGGAATGAGATATATCCCACAAGAGACAACAGGAAAATATACAATGGAGCCGTGGAAGCTGCTTCAACGCTCCTCGGTATATAGATCCTCCCCCACTTCCTGTTTGAGCTTCCCCCACCCCACCCCACCCCACCCCACCCTTTTCTCTCCCTGCTTTATACCCCAAATATGAATTCAGAGCACCTAGCGGAGTCTCCTAGACCATGGTCCTAAAGTACCGTATTTTTCCATCTATAAGACGCCCCCATGTATAAGACACCCCCTGTTTTGGGGGACTCAGCTTTAAGAAAATGGGGGGAGATGGCTCAGATTATAAGACCCCCCTAATTTTGACATTATTTTTTAGGCGGGGAAACCTAGTCTTATACACGGAAAAATATGGTACATTCATGCAAAGGCAATTTCTGCTAAAATTACTTGGGTTTAAAGCAACTTCAGGTGATGCACCTCAGGGATCTCCCTGCATGGAGAATCTAGGCCAACCATTCCACTAACCTTCCCCAACCTGGTGCTTGCAAGGTTGGTCTACAAGCATGCATTAATGTGTGCTCAAGCTCAGGGATGATGTGCATGCTCTGCATGCAGATGGGGATAAGCTCAGTATTTGCCATCTCCAGCCTAAAGGGATTGTAGGGTCACTGTCGACCAGAACAGGGAGCCTTGGGAGCAGATGCAGTAGTGGCTACACCTAAGAACTTGATCAGTCTGGTGCCAGCAAGGAAGTTGTGATTTGAAAGAGCACTGGCTTTCCCGAGTTGCCTCTCAACTCTCCGGGTTTTGCACTGAAGTTTCCCAGCTGGTAGCATGTTTCGAAACATCCTGTTAAGAGTTTTACTCTTTTCCCACACCCAGAATGGTGGTTTCATTTACATCATCCTAAAAACCATGCTAGAACTGTGGTGAATGCTTGGATTCAATGCATGTCTGGTGCAAAAGGCTGGTGCCCATTACAGGAAATCTATAAATTACGTTGAAAGTGACCCACCCCTTACCTTTACAGCTGGATCCAGGGCAACTTGGTTACTAAACGTTTTTAAGGACTTGTCTCAGGAAAAGTCCCCCCCCCCTGCTTCTGTGAGAGTTGCACTTTACTGCAGCTGAATCCAATTCAGTATCTGTAAAAAAAAAACAACCCTTGCTTGCTAAATCCAACTAGGAAGGGCAAAAATTCCTCTCCCCGTGTACTTTTCATTGCAGAACTGACATAGAAATAACTTGCTGCATAGTCCTTCTAGGGCAGGGCAGGGGAACCTGTAGCCCTCCAGATGTTTGGACTTCTGGCTGTGGCAGATTCCAACAACATCTGGAGTGCCATCATCTCCTCCCCCACCCCCAGCCGTTCTAGGACATTTTTTTGTCATTAATATGGTAGTAATGTCCCCATTTTACAGCCACTCAGCTGTATACAGTTTAATTCCTGCAAACAAAAAACTGTCCGGAACATAAAGCATTCCAAGAAATTATTGGGGATTATTTTTTGGTCATTGTGTGCATGTGTGTATCCTAGTTTAAAGTGTTGGGGTAAAAATTTTGTCTGGAACAAAAGGTGTTCAGGGAAGCAAAGGCAAATGCCCAAAGAGAAAGTTCTTCCTCAGTTACCTTGGGCTTAAAATAATCTCCTTGGATATTTGGGGTAGAAATTGTCCTTTGGGTTTTTCCAAACAATGACTGTTCTACTGTGCCCCTTGTTGCGAGTGCCGCTTTGGAGAGTGGTGGCCTTGCTGTCCATACCTGGTCCTCTCATCCATATCTTGACAACATGTATGTGTCTTTGCAGGCGCCATCACCTCCTTTGCTGCGGGCTACGTGAAGATCCGTTGGACGCTGTGGTCAGAGCTTGTGATTGGTGTAGTGACGGCATTCCAGGCAGGCCTCCTTTTGCTGATGAACACTACTGCCAACATCTGGCTCTGCTACGTGGCTTACATCCTCTTCAGGGGCTCCTACCAGTTCCTTGTGCCTATAGCCATGTGAGTGGTGAGAACAACTTGATGACTAGGCGTCCATTAGTCACGCTGGTGGTGAGGAATATAAAGATTATGATATCCATCGTTACCTGGATATATATCGTCATTCTCACTCTTTTCAACATGCAAAAAGACGGCATGCATACCCCAATATATAGTAGACCAGCTTAGCTTTCTAGTATTTGCTTTGCTAAAGGAGGGGTTGTAATGCCAATATGTATTTTCCCCCCTGTAAGGATGCCAAGAATAACCTTTTGGTCCCAGGGTAGATATGTTGTTGGAGGCTTTTAGTATTCAGCCTAGGTTAACAAGCTACGGTGATTGCTGCTGATGTTCTGAATGAGATTAGCTAATTTGTTGGAAATGCTAAGACGGGGATGGTTAACTAAATACAAAAAACTGGATTAGGTGGTCTTTAGCACTCTTCCGTGCTCTGGTCCATGGGGTCACGAAGAGTCGGACACGACTGAACGACTGAACAACAACAAAGCACTCTTCCAGGCCTTCAACTGTACGCCTTTAACCATTGGGTGTTTGACTAACATCAGTGATAAAAGTATTACAGCTTCCCAAACTCTCCTCTTGGTGTAAACAAACACTCCCAAGCTGCCTTCTAAGGCCAACACAAAATAACCAGTTACAGGTAGATAGCCGTGTTGGTCTGTCATAGTCAAAACAAAATAAAAAATTCCTTCCAGTAGCACCTTAGAGACCAACCATACCAAGAACAAACTTAGTTGATCTCTAAGGTGCTACTGGAAGGAATTTTTTTATTTTGTTTTGACAAAATAACCAGCGTTAGCTCTAGCTCTATGCCATCTTCGGCTTGTAAGTAAAAATGAATTGGTCTTTGCAAGAGCCTTGCTTGTCGGTGATGCTGCAGCGTACCATCTGCAGCTGTGGCCCTGGGATGGAGAACCTGTGGCCCTCCCTGTGGGACTCCCAAGGTTATCACAGGGATAACTGGCTTGGGATGGCCAAGCATTCATAGCAACGTCACCTTTTGATCCTTCAGTATCGGGACTGTGAACTACCATCAGCCCCAGGGAGCATAGCCAGTGGTCTGGGATCATGGGAGCTGTAGTCCTTCATTGTCTGGAGGGCCACAGGCGAGCCACCCTTGCCCTGAGCCATAAAGCGACCCTCCTTTTGTCCTTGGTGCCTTTTCAGTGCTTGCCAGCAGAACTGACCTGCCTTCCTCTCTTTCTCTCGCTTTGACCGAAGTTTCCAGATTGCAGCTTCCCTGTCCAAAGAGCTCTGTGCCCTGGTGTTTGGAATCAACACTTTTCTCGCCACAGTTCTCAAGACCATCATCACCATCATCATAACAGATAAGAGAGGTCTGGGTCTCTCAATCCACCCTCAGGTAAGAAGCACAAGTTACACTGAGGCTTGTGGGAGCAGGCTTTTGACCAGTCCTAACTGCCTTTGGGGCTTACTTTGTAGGTTCCTCCTATGGAAGGAGGTCCTTTGAATAATCTGGTGAACCACATAGTGGGAACTCAAAGGGCCTTATTTGCAATGGATCCTCTTGCCTTGCTTGGCCCACTTTTGGCTGTTGGCCCCATTTTATGCATTGCCCATCATGTTTTGGAGTGGAAGCAGGGCTGGCAAAAACTAAAAGGCATGTAAGCCAAGAAAAACAGAACTTCTGTTCTTTATCTTCCTTATTTATTTACGTTAAGAGACTTATGCCCTTGCTTTAGGTAAGTTTCTAGGGTGGCTAGCAGTCACTCAGTTCCAAAAAATGAAAGGTTTGTGCCAGTCTTAACACAGTGATCCTGAACACATGCCAAATCACATGATTTCAATGGAACTTGTTGTCAAGCAAAGTTCTGCTGAGTTAACAGAATTACCCCCTAATAAACATGTAAATTGCTACTAATCCTTGCCATTTGCCAATTTCTCACATTGTCCTCAACAAAAGCTTCATCCATCCTACAAGAATCGAGCTTATTTTTTTTTAAAAGATGCTGATCAGGAAGCTGCAAATGTAATCTGTTCCCATAAGGGCTGTCATTGCTGGCTCGTGGCTGTGATGGGCTTAACAAAGCCTTGTAATTACCCGCTGCTCATGTGACAAGATAAATGATGCCAGTGCATTGGAATAGCATGGCAGCAGGATATGCATGTGTGTTTAAATCTTCCGTATTGGAAGTAGCGGGCGCAGGTAGGAGAAATATTTGGTTGGGTTAGTTCAGGTAGACTTTATCGATGAGGCTGGAGGAAAAGCAGGGTGCCTTTTTTAGCTAGAGTTCCAGCTTTATGTATGTCACTGCAAATGAGGTTGGCAGATGCACATCATGAGTGGAATTCCTGCTGCTGTCAGAGATGGGATATGATTTTGACTTACGATGGCTACATAGAACATCCCAGCTCAGATGCTGTGTTCTGGCAAACAGAAAGCAGTGGGGGGAAATTGCTGTTATGCCTGTACGTGGGAGCTTAAGGGGAATTTTCACCTGGCTGGCTGCTAGAGTAGATGGACCTCTGATCCAATGGGGCTCTTCCTGTTCTTAAAGAGTTTCCCTCCTAGCTCTATTCTGCTGCTGATCATTTCTGATTTTTTTAGTGCTTTAGAGGAAAATAAAACACAGGGCCTCAACACATCATCTCTCCCCCTTTCTCTTTTCCAGTTTTACGTTTACTTCAGCTATTTCACGCTCCTGACAGTGGTGTATCTTTCTGCATCTGTGTACGTGGCTGTGAAGCATAATGGATGTAGGAAACCTCAAAAGGAAGCACCACCCAAGGAACTCAGCATGCCAGTTGAGGACAGAGGCACAGAGCTGGCTAACCTGGAAGTCTGAGAAAACGGTGGGTGGGGAAGAAAAGAGGAACTGGCCTGCCTGCATACTCCCAGCTGGGATGTAACACACAGAACTCCCTCGTCAATCAGCACTTAGAAGCGTCTCAGCTTTCCAGAGTATCAGATCACTGCAGAAGGAAAAGGCCTTCCTTGACTTTAGGGCTTGTGAATCAGCAGCATGCAACCAGACGACTAGATTTTCCCCCAGTCTTGTTCATGTGCGTGGCATAGGCTCCAGAGCTCAGGTGAGATTATGGAGACATTTGCCAGTGCTATGGTTGGCACTTGGTGATTTTATGAATGTAGTTTTAAACACTGATAATACTCTGCACGCTTTCCCCTCAGCCTTTAAACGAGTCAACAGTGAGCAAGATGGATGCAGGTACTTTTAAAAAAATAATAATAATACAATAGTTTTACTTTTTATAAAACAATCAATTTGTTACCAGTAAATATACTCTACTGGGAGTTATGAATTGCAATATTTGTTGGAGCTCAATTTTCTTAGGAGGAAAGCTGCTTCTCAAAGTTATGCTTAAGAAAACAGGACTGAGAGTAAGGCTGCCAACCTAACTCACACCCCCTCATCCATTTGGGACAGTGAGTGGGAAACACAATGTGCTTTTAACAATCACTAGAGGAACATAATCCTTGGAAAGTATACACTTGCATTTTGTTCTGACTTGTAAATTCTTGTTCTCTTCCACTTTCCCCACCAAAGACGATTGATTTTCAAATACCTTCACTGTCACATAATAATTTATACTGGACGTAGTACAGTGGTACCTCGGGTTACATACGCTTCAGGTTACATATGTTACAGACTCTGCTAAACCATAAATATTACCTCGGGTTAAGAACTTTGCTTCAGGATGAGAACAGAAATCAGGCAGCGACTGCGGGAGGCCCCATTAGCTAAAGTGGTGCTTCAGGTTAAGAACAGACCTCCGGAACGAATTAAGTACGTAACCAGAGTATGCTCAGTGGGCATTTGAGAGGACGGTGGGAGTGATCAGGTCTTTAGCAGAGTCCTGATGACTTTCCAAACTAGCTTGGACTTTTCATCTGGTTTTGCCTCCAGGGGCCACAAATCCTTCTAGACCAGTAGGCCATGGGTGGTAGTCACACAGTGGCTGCTTAACATAAAATGGCAGCCATATGAAAAGGAACATGGTCACAAAAAGTTGTAGGTGTCGTCCCTCCCCAAGCCCCACAGGCACTCGCTTGCTCTTTGTGATGCTGTTCCGTTCAGAAGGGAGGGTGAAATACCAAGTCAGTGCAAACAGATAACTGAACAGGAAGAGCAAATAGTCTATTTGTGCATCGTGGATTTTTCCCCCAGATACCACACTGGTGGGCCTGTGAGTGCCACCCTGGCACGTCTTGCCTAAAAGGCACTTTCCCCATTCTCCTGGAGCAAACTGAGTCAGGGTTCAGTTCAGGGACATAGACAGAGCCCTCTGCAATTCCATGCAAATGAACAACAACAGATAACAAGAGGATACTTTCCTTTATTCAGTGCCTTTAGAAAACAGTTTATAGAACACAACACACAACTGACAAAGATATAGAGATCCACAGGCTTTAAAAATTGCATTAAAATTTTTCACAAAATACAGTAGACAGTAATAAACTGATTGTGTGACTTGCACAGGCTCCCCTTCCCTCCCTCCCCATCTGGTAACAAAATTTCAGAAAGACAATCAATGAAAGCTAGGTAGAAATTTAGCACCTTGGTTTGTCAACACTCAAATGCTCAGACATTAATGTGTTTAAAACAGAACTGATACACAGCAATCATCTGCCTGGCCAAGGTTTCTGGCACTGAAGTGGAAGGGCTGTGATGTACCAGGAGCTCAGTCACAGTTAAGCCCATAAGCATGGCTTCCTTCACTCTGCATTCAGCACTAAAATGGCAAAATACTGCTTGCGTGACACACACTAACAGACAGTGACTAGTGTGAACTCTAGTCCTTCCCCCTTCTTGAAAATGTCAGCACAGTGCCATTCTGCTCTGATGCGGCAGAAGAAATGCTGGAAAATACAGCTATTAGAAATGGCTTGGTTCTGGTGGTTCCTGCCACAGTGTATTGGGGACAGGGGAGAGAAATGAAAGGGGTCAATACTGGACAGAGATGGTTCTTAATTGCCTAAATTTTGTATTACCGGTATCTCTTATTTTGGAGCAGTTGCTAATAACAGATTCCAGATCTGAGATATTTAGAACATTCCTGGCTGGAGGATTATAAATCTGATCACCTGCTACAAACACAGCTCACTATAGGTCCATCTGTTCTTCAGGGTCTCAGGTAGGACACTTTCACCTCACCTGTTACTTTACAGTGGAGGTGCCAGGACTTGAACCTGGGTCCTTCTGCATGCAAAGCATAGGTTCTGCACCACTGGGCTTTGGTCACACTTGTGATAGGTTAAAGCAACAGAGGGTTCTGAGAGCTAGCATGACCCCCAAGGCTTCAGCCAGCAGGGCCTGCCACTTTTGCACTAACCTGTTTTCTTTGAATACGGCTAGTAGAGGCATCCTCTATGGAGAATGGAGGAAGGCAGGGCAAGTAAAGTATAAAAATGTAAAAAACAAAACAAAAAACACACAAATCCAAATACTGATTGTTACAACGGCAAGCAATTTCTTCTTCCATTATGGCCTGTAAGGAGACTGGCTTAGGCAAACGTCACTTAGGAGGCTGTTAACACCTCTAGTTCTCTTTTAGAGCTACACAATGTGAAAGGGGTGGGTGGGGGAAGAAGCAAAGGAGAGAACTCTGCCATAGCAAGACTTGCAAGGTTCAGTCTCACTGCTCTGGGCATGTTGTCTCAGCAAAGGATACTGTCAACTCTGCAACAAAAATTGAAACCAGCTATGAAGAGTGTTGTTTGCATCTATGTTTGGAAATAATAAGGCATTATGCCGGCTGGTGAGTCAAGCAGAGATAAGGGAGTGTATTTTCTGCAAGCCCATATATTACTCTCGGGGGCAGACAATCAAATTCCTGGTCTCTGGCAGGATTTTCCCCTCCTTGATACTATGCTGGGCACACAACAGAAAAGCCACCTCAGTGTTTACAGAAATCTTAATTTTGATGATTATGCACTGTCCAGCAGGGTCTAAGATTGTGTTATTTAGCACCATGTCCCCACTATAAGGCAGGCAGTGCCAAGTTATCGGGTTGTGTAATGCAGAAACCTGCAGTGCTACACTGATAGTAAGGGGGACGCTGCTGTTTGAGGGTTACCTTATGTTAAATCAGCCACAATAAATAGACTTTCTGACCTAGCCCAACGTGGCCTTGGCTTTTTTAAGGGGCCACCTGAGTGGAATGGAATGGGGGGAGAGAGGCAAACAGGGAAGCTTAACACACACAAACAATTCAAGGGTTAAACATGAGCAGGATTAGAGAGAGAAAGGGGGTTAACTGCTCCATGTACCACACTTGCCTGGAGATTGCCTTGCACACAAGCCTGTTCTGCTCCAGCCGGCAGGTATGATTCATGGCAGCCACGCCAGGAGGAAAGACACAAAACATTCAGCACCAGAGCTGCGCTGGAAGACACTCTTTGGCTTTGTCACTCATTCATCTGCTTGACTGATATATTACGGAACTGCTTGGGCACATGATCCTGGTGGGGGTGGGGGGTGGGGAGTGGGAACCGCTTGCCCATTTCCCCTGTTCCTTAAGGGAAAACATTTGGGTTCCCTTCCTCCACTTGCAGCCAGTGCTTTTGTTGTGTGCGGTTTTTTTATTTCTTGGAAGAAGTCATGAAGCTGTTTTCAATGCAGAGGACGATGAAGGCGTTCTTGCAGCTGCTGCTCTTCTGCTCGAGCAGCTTGCCTGACGCCAGCGAGGAAGCCTGCCCTGTCACCACTGTGTCGTCTGTCCGCCAGGTCTCACAGTAGCTCTCCGTTAGCCGCCGTCCCTTTGAGTCAGAGCCGTGCCACACGGACTTCTGAGGCCTGAAACACACCAGAGCATTAGGGGTTGTTTCACACGCAAGTGGCTGCAGGTGCCCCAGCTACCACGGCTCCCCCTTGGGCTCCATACAGTGTTAACTCTCAAAGCCACCCATTCTTGCCACATAAAGTGGGGGCAGTATCTTGTAGGAGTGAACTGCTGCCAGCCTTGGGATAAGACACCTGGGACATTTACTCCACTTCTTGACCTTGGGCAGTCTTTTGGGAAGGAAAATAATGCTACACACGCATATTATATTGCTGGGGCAACATAAAATGCTTAGCGTAGCCCACCCGCTTGGTGTCTAAACATTTCGCTCCTGAAAACCTGCCCCCAAGAGAAGCATCACATGGAAAAAGAATACAAGATAGCAAACACATTCCTCTTCTCTTTGCCTGATCTTTATAAACAAAGGAATCTTCTTTGATGCCCTTGGAGTTGCAGAGCAGGAGGGGCAGCAAACCTGCAACCATCGCACATTCCCAGATCTTCAGACAAACAAAACCATTCCCCCCCCCCACCTACCATGCAGAGTCTCTCAGGACATCCCTTCCGTCAAAGGAGAAGATGCGAACCCCAGTTCTGAATGGAGCATCAGTGCCCGAGAAAAGGTTCTCCCAATTATTAAACAACAATTCATCCTGGAAAGGAACAGAAATGGGCAATGTAATAATGTAACAGCTCTGAGAATACTTTCTGCCTGTCTGATAACTTTGAGACAAGCTGCCCTTTCCATGGACAAGACCTTGGGATCTTGCATGTCCCAGGTTCACTCCCAGGTGCCTATGGTTTAAAATATCTTAAGCAACTGGTCTGGGAAAGGCCCCTGCCTGATAACCTGGAAGGACAGCTGCCAGTCTCCCAGTTCAATGCAAGGCAGCTCTTTACACAAGTATTCAAGGTGACGGCTTGATCTGCATTACAGATCAAGTATTAAAGATAAAGGTATTGCCAACATTCTCAAACTTTTCAAAATTGGTTTAAACCTTTTTATAAAAAGTAAATAAATATTAGGTGTTGTTAAGAGATGATGCTGCCTTGCAGGTTTGCCCCTGACCACTAGTCTTGATGTGTAGTTCTAATCTCAACACCACTTAGAGGTTGTAATCCTACACAGAGGCAGGAAAGGAAGACAGCAATCATGTGCGCCTTCCGCTGTCACAAAGAGTTTGGTTTGCTCAGGCCTCTGACCAGACGTACCCTGAGGTTGACAATAGGCACCGTGCCCCTGTCTGCTCTGCGCACTATGCTGTAGAGGTCTTGCAGTCGGGAGGAGAGGAACGCTCGGAAGGTGCCCGTCAGTCCAACCTCCCTGGCTTGCTGGAAGCACTGGAAGTCAGCTCCTCGGATGCCCCGCATGCTGCCACTCAGGGGAGTGTTCAGGGCTATGAGGTGGAGCTGGAAAAGCAAGAAGACAACCACACATGAGAAGGAGCCTGTACCAATACATAAGGGAGCTCTCAGTGCAACTGGCAGAGGTGCTTAGAATGCAAGGGGGAGGAATGTCTGGCCACCACAATACAAGCAGCCAGTCAGCAACGGGGCTGAGCATGGGGGGTCGGGGGTCTTTGCACCTTGATTCCTCCTCCTGCTGCTGCTGCTCCTTTCTGGGACTCCTGAGAATCATGAGAGGCCAGCCCTGTTATTTCTCTCACTGGAAGTCATTTATTCATTGTTAGGACATTTCAGAAGCAGTTTGCCTGTTCAATGGTTATGTCCACAAAGTAGTCAAATTATAACTAAAATGCAGAGGATATAGTATGTAGTAACGCACTCACCCTCATCAAAGCTATTGCGACATGGCTCTGGGATGCATTCCATCAAATGAGAACTGGATATATTGTACAAATTGTGTGGGTGTGGACTAGCCAGCTTGTCAGCCCCTGTAGTCTCTGCTTCAAAGGCATCCTATGCCAAGTTGTAAGCATGGGGTGGCCCCATGGAGCAGCCTTCCAGCTTGGGATGGAGTGGCTACGTTGTTGACTGGCTGCCTACATCTGAAGCAAAGGGATGCAGGATGCAGGCACCCTCTCTGAGGGGATTGGGCCCTTCAAGCCATGAACTCACACAATTCAGAGGGTTCGATGTCTGATTGGGATTCTTGAAGGGGCCTCTTGCTCATTCATCCCTACTGCTGGCAAAGAAGCCCATTCAGACTCCTCGTTGCTAGTGGCAGACCATCATGCTAAGCTCGGTGGACAACCCGTACAGAGGAACCCTTCAGGATGGAAGTCAGGAGGCAGGGGACCCTTTGGTGCCAGCTGCTTTCATGACCCCACTCTCCGTGTCTTTATGTAGGGCCAATTGAGGCAGCCACCCCGGCAAAATACCAAACTGCAGCAGGGGACTCTGCCAGCGTGTACAGGGCACTCACAGCAGGCTGGAAGTCATGGTGGGTGTGGACGGCAGAAGGAGCGGCATCGGGCTGGCGGTTGAGGAAGAAGGCATTCAGTGGCTCCTGCTGGTGCTGGGCTCCCTGGTGTGGCTGGTGGATGGCGGGTTGCTCAGGAAGGCGGTGCTGGTTGGCCACACTCTCATCCCCTCTCCAGGGCTTGGCAGTGGAGTAAGTGCTGTATTCTCGGTGGGAATGCACAGGCAAATGCTGTTGGAAGGAGCGCTGGGATCCAGATGATGAAGCCGTTCCTCCATGGGAGTAGTGGACATTGGGAGGCCTATCATATACCTCATTGTCCTGCAGCGGAACAAAGGGTAATGTTCCTAGAACCCTTTCTAAGTGTTCTCTTATGTGGTCCGTCCCACAGAAGAGCACAGGTCAAATAAAGCCAACCCCACCCCATTTCCTGCCACTCACAGCACAATCATCTGGCTGCATTACCAGCAGAGCCAAAAATGCACACCACCAGTCTGAACAACAGCCAGCTACATCAGCTGCATCCCAGTACGGATGATCCAAGATCCTTAGTAGCCCACTGTGGACCTGATCATTCAAGTCACACTCCCCCTGCATGACATGCCTCATTTGGATCTTCCCTGATCTATACCCGAGTGCACCATATATTGAAGTCCAAGCACTAAAGAACATTCTAAAGATTGACGATCCCTGGATCTCAAGGCTCCTAGCAAGCTTGGAATGATCCACAATAGACCCAAGTCCATGCTACAACACCAGGTAATAATGTTTCACTTACCAGCCCAGGGCCAGAGATGGATATTCTTTCCTCAAGCTGAAATTAAATCAGAACAAGTCATTTTACCATTTACAGGTATATGATGTGTTTTGCTTACTTCGTAACATTTATAAGAACCCTAGGTTGGTGTTACCTCCAAATTGCAGGTCTGAAGTCTTGCCTAAGGCCACCCAGTGAATTCATGGTTGAGGAAATATTTCATCTAGGGAATCCCCAGCTCACTCTATACCACCAGTACCCTATTACTATTATTCTTTAGGATGAATTTTGCTATTTTCAAATGCATATTCGGTTTTGGAGGGAAAGGGAACATTTGCCAGAATGAAATAAAGCTGTGGGTGTTGCAACCTGAAACTTATCCAGGAATTCATTTGGTAAGGAGGAAACAATGCCTATTGATCCCATATCAGATTGTTTCAAGTAAGCTTCTTCCAAATCAAGCCAGAAGAAGCTCATTCATCGCTACAAGGGAACGTTTCTTCCTGGCATTGCATTCTGTGTGTGTGTATAAATTAGCAGTCAGTTATGCATTGCTGACTCAGGGACCCAGGTGGCGCTGTGGGTTAAACCACAGAGCCTAGGGCTTGCTGATCAGAAGGTTGGCGGTTCGAATCCCTGCGACAGGGTGAGCTCCCGTTGCTCGGTCCCAGCTCCTGCCCACCTAGCAGTTCGAAAGCACGTCAAAGTGCAAGTAGATAAATAGGTACTGCTCCGGCGGGAAGGTAAACGGCGTTTCCGTGCGCTGCTCTGGTTCGCCAGAAGCGGCTTTGTCATGCTGGCCACATGACCTGGAAGCTGTACGCCGGCTCTCGGCCTATAGAGCGAGATGAGCGCCGCAACCCCAGAGTCGGACACGACTGGACCTAATGGTCAGGGGTCCCTTTACCTTTACCTATGCATTGCTCTGAGCATCTGCCAATACCCCACAGAGAAAGACCGCTCTCCAAGGTCCACCTACAGTCTTACCCCAAGACTGCTGTGTTCACACACATCATACTCACGAGGACTCTCCTGAAACCACTGCGGACACGGATGTAGAGCTCTTCCCTGTCCCGGATGAAAAGGAGCTGTCCTTCTGGCACCTCATGCGCTCTGCCCATCATGCTCTGATAGGTTGGCAAGATTCGCAGCTGCTGGAAAACAAATCATTTGAAAAAGGAACAACGAAAAGGGCACAGCCATTCATCAGTCTGAAGTACAAGGTGGTGGCTCACCATTAATACAGTTTATATTTGGTGCGCTTGTAAACTGCGGGCATATTGATGACAGCCCTTGCTTTAATCACACAGGGTTCTTCATCAAATAGAGAGCACCTGAGTTATAATGGGTCATAGTTACAGTCAGATTCCCAGGCCAGATGCCAGAAGCGAATGACAAACTTCACGGTCATCACTCTTACAGTGTTATTGTGTCTATTACAACAAATATTTGTTGTAATTCCCCGAAATTGGAGTGGCATTCCTTTCAATTAGCACCCTAGAGCTTTCCAGAACTAGCAACAGCTGTTCCTATTTGCAGGGCTTGCAGCAGCAGCAGCAGCTCCTCCTCCTATTGTCCGTGGTCATAGATGGAGCTTCATCAATCACTCTGGCAGTGGCAATCTCTAGCCAATTTGTTAAATCCTTGCTTGAGCAAAACCCATCAGGGCCACCCACAGGAAGTTAACTTGATCCACCTCCACTCCCAGCCCCACGAAAGGAACACCACTGTGTGGGCTGCAGTGACCCACTGCCTCTTTTTCTTACCCCAGAAGAAGGTGTATCACTGGTGCCTGGAGTTCCCGGTGGTCCTGGTGGCCCCGGTGGCCCAGGAATACTGATCGCTGGAAATGAAACAAACCCAGAGCTAAACCAGGTATATTCGCACAAAGCTCGTTTTTAAGGCCTAAAGCAGGGCCATTTGCAATGAGTAGGTGGGAAAGGATCGGGTATCTACTCACATTGCCTATGGGGTCCTGGAAAGGAAGGGGGTCCTGGAGGGCCAGGTGGACCCGGGGGTCCTGGGGTCCCTGGGCGCCCCTCAAATCCTGCGCCAGGAGGTCCTTGGGGGCCAGGAGGGCCTGGGGCCCCTCTAATACTGTCCCCTTTGGGGCCCTGAAGAAGCAGATAACATACATGTATATTAGAACCACTGAAGTTTTACTCAATGGCAGAAACATCCACCTGTCGGTACTGATCCGTCTAAGCAATTAATTACATTCATAACCCTCCCTCCCTCCCTCCCTTCCTTCCTTCCTTCTCTCTCTCTCTCACCCCTTCTTTCCTTCTTTCTTTCCTTCTTCCTTTCCTTCCTTCCTCTCTCTCTCTTCCCTCCCTCCCTCCCAGCCTTTTAGAGGAGGAAAACCAGAAAAAAATATTTTTCTTGTTTTCCTCCTCTAAAAACGAGGTGCGTGTTATGGTCCGGGGCACGTTATGGAGCGAAAAATATGGTAGTTCTAATCCTTCCTCCCCCTTTCTCCTTCCATTGCCCCACACAAACACACTCCTCTTCCAGCTTCCTAGGCCCCGCGGCACATGGAGCAAAGGAAATGTCAGAGTTTAGCTCCATGCCCCAAGGTAAATTATCCAAAGCTCTAGCAACCAGTAACCTTTCCAATCCAGGTGCCTCCTCTCTCACTTCCCTTGTTCTCCCACCTGCTACTACAGTCTCTCTCCACTGCTTCTGCCACTCTGGGCAAAACAGCATTTGTAACGGTGGACAGCCTCGTGGCATAAGAGAAGGCTATCCACAAAGCAAGCCCTTCCCTCCGCACCATCAGAATGATATAAAACAAAATCTGCCACCTGTGGCAGCTACCCTACTCTGCCTAATGGCAGGGACAGCAATGCCCAGCCGCTTGGGTGAGAGGCTAAGCCAAAAGCAAAGCAAAGACCTGGATGGGATGAGTAAAGGGCAGAAGATAAAAAGCATTGGAAGAGGGGAGGAATAGGTATCTGCAATAAAACATAAGCATTGCTCTCAGGCCATTGATCTGCTCTGGAGCATCATGCACTCATACTAAGAGTATACAAGCACTTGCTATGCAGCAATGCACTTGAGAACTTCTGCACTTTGGAGATTGGGTGCTTATCCTTCTCTGCCCAAATCCTCTACCAAAGGTGCCACTTACACACTCAGTTTCCCCTGCCTTGGAAAGTACTCTAGAATGCAGAAGACTACGCCGTGGTACAAAGATGCTGGCCACCACCCCTCGTAACAATGCAGTGTGGGGTATCTCACCGGAAGACCAGGATATCCTGGGGGACCTGGGGGTCCAACAGCACTTGATCCAAACAATCCTCCTCCGCCTGGCTCACCCTTTTCACCTTTCAGCCCTGGGTCCCCTCTGTCCCCTCTTTCTCCCTATGGAAAGATATTAAATAAGCAAATATACAGTGGTCAAACAAAATGCATTCTCCTATCTCACCTCCAAGATTAGCACTATTTCCTTCTAGACTTGTTCCTCTGGCTTGTCCATACTTCCCCTTGTGCTGTGCCTAGAAAACGGGTCTGAGCAGTTTTCTGCTTGACCCATGCTTTCTAGGCATGAGTCAGAGCGGTCCGTCACATTAGGGAATATCTGAGTAAAATTGGTTCATTGGGCAGGCCTCTCTCTCTCTCTCTCTCCCCTACATCTTGCACCCAGCACCAATACACCAGTTGAACTTCAGTTGTTCAGCCACTGTAATGACAGGTGAAGACCTCCTAGCTGAAGCTTCGGCAATATTCAGGGGCAACTAATGTGAATACCATCAAAACTAACAAAGGGGAAGGGAGAGATATATAAAAACAATCATTCAAAATATCTTAAATAAAATGAAAAAATGTTAAAAATACCCTTTAATTAAAAAAACCAGAAGCTTTCCTTTTGGGAATTATAAATTTGGACATTCCCAAAAAGGTAAGAGAGATCTTTCTATACGCTACGGTCGCAGCAAGAGTTCTCATCATGGCAAACTGGAAGAGTGATAAAGTTCCCTCAAGATTAGAATGGATTCAAAAATTGGCTGAATATGCAGAACTTGACAGCTTGTCAGAAAAAATAAACCAAAACAGGTACCGGTATTTATCTCAAAATGGGAAGTCTTTAAAATTTATTTGAAAAATAACAACTGTCGCTTAAAGTCTGTCACAGCTTTTGAATAATCTCAGTAGTAGTTTCAAGTATGCGAAGCATGATTTAATATAGATTAAAATCGGCTGAACTCTAAAAAAACATGTTATGTTATGGCAGTGAACAAATGATGAGAAACTGAAGTGAGTAGATGGGAAGTCAGGTCTATAGAAAAATACCATTTTTATTTAAAGATTTTGAGATTATGATTCGATGTATTAATTTCCTTTTTGGCTTTATGTTGATGGGTATTTGTTTACTTTGGTGTATGTTAAGGTGAAAATAAAAATAAAAATATTTTTTAAAAATATATCTTAAATAAAATAATTGATTTTAAATCGTATTATGCTGGTTGTGGTGATGATGGTGGCTGGTTATAAAGTTTTATGTTTTTGTATTGTACGGTGGTCTTCATAATTTGTTTACTGTCCTACAATTTTTTTAAAAAAAAAATACCACTATGAAAGCCACCTTACAAGGATAGTTACCCAAAAAGGCAGCTTGTAAATGGCAGACACTTACCCTGAAGGTGGAGCCAAATCTGCTGAGATCATAAGGGAACTGGCCTTGTGACAAAGGGAGAAGAGAGGGAGAAGAATGAGATGTTCGTAACAGCAAAGAAAACTCTGCTCACTGTGATCTTTTCATTATGATCTTTGGATCTTTCTCTTATGATGGGCCTTCATGGCACAACCCAGCCATTTATGGCTGTATGGAAAGGGCTTTTGTGTATCACTGGGTGAAAAATTTGGAAGCAATACTCATGTAAAATGCATTGTTTTAGCTTGTGCTAATAAGCCTTGTACTTGTACTGATAAGGCTTGCACTGAAAAAGCCAGTGCATAACTCTTACAGATTTTTCTCCAGGAGGATACAGACGAGCTCAGCTAGGCTTTGGCTTCCTGCACAATGAAAAGGAGAGGCCATAGCTCAGAGGTGCGTCTGTTGCCTGCTTTGCACATAGGTTTGATCTCTGGCTTCTATGCTTAAGGAATTCAGGTAGCGAAGGTGCCACCAGTGCATGTAACTGGACTAGATGACGCCAGGTTTGTTCCAGCCCTATAGGTCTTAGATTCTGTAGAGAACTCCGTGGCAAGCAGTGCAAGATCTAGCCTGTACAAAAGCTGTTGGATGCACCTAGCTGGAGACATAAAATAGGAACGATAGGCTAATAGTGACGGAAACCTGCTGCAAAGCAAGAACTTGTGTGGTGCATCGGCCTCAGAACAACACACCTAAACCACAGCATGCTACAGGTCTAAGGCAGGAGCAGGGAGGTTTATTGGAAGTGTGCAATGCTTCGATACAAGTTGAGTGCCACACGGCTCAAGCACATGAGCCAAGTCACAAGAGGCTTCCATGACTGCCACTAGCTCATGATTCCATGATACCTCTTGGTAAGTGTTGGTTAAAAGGTGGAAGTTAAATGCAAGTAGCAGCACTGCATGAAATCTTACCTGGGGGCCCAGGAAGACCCACATCACCTTTTTCTCCCTTCGGACCAGCAGAACCATGGTAGCCTGAAACAAAGTCCTGGCATAAGGCTAGACAATCCCCAAGATCCAGTGAGAAGGCACTGCACATCCATACAGTCAGGTAGGACACAACTTCCAGAACCACTAGAGGAGTGTACTGATTTATACTACCATGCAAGGGTATTAACTGTACAATCAGTTCAAATTAAAATGATTCCAAATGCCTTTTAGAAGGAAACAATGTTATGGTTCGGTCCAGCAAGGGTAGCTAATCTTTCCAGGGCCACATAACCCTGCAGTCCTGTGAGCCGCATGTCAGCTGCCCCAAAGCTGACATGTGCCCACTCATCAGATCAATCATATGGGGTGATCTGCAAACACCCCACCCAGATAAGGGTAAAAACAACTGTGCTCCCACCAGTGCTCTACACCATTTTTTTCTCTAGCGGCAATGCTGCCGCCACCAAATTGGTTCAGTGGGCTAGTGTGCAACCAGGAAAAGTTTGGTGGGCTGGATCAAGTCCCAATGCCTACTTGTGCAAAGACTGGTATTAATATGGGAAGTCTTTAATGGTGACCCATAGAGCACCATGGAAAGAGAATTATGAATCCATCCTTTCCTGCTTCTATAGAGGGATTCACCCCAGGAATTTGATGGGGAAAGCCGATCTTTGTCATCCAACCCCATATTTTAACCGCTTCTGCAACATCCTTACCAGGCAATCCTGGAGGCCCTGGTGGTCCCACTTCACCAAATGCCTGAAGTTGTAAAAAAAAAAAAAAATCCCCCCATGAAATACATTATTACCCAATAATTGTATACCTAACAAGACATTCAGTTTCTGGCATTTCCACGTGTTTCCCCCAGCAAGGAAAATGCACTTAGGCCATTACTCACATTGTTGTCATAAATAGGCACTATGCTGCCCGGAGGACCTGGGGGGCCAGGAGGACCAGGGAGCCCTGGATGACCCTAGAGAGAGGAAGAGGAAAACAGACATCCCATTAATTATGTGGGGAACTGACTGAGCACAGATCAGACGGAATAGAACAGGACACTAGCCAATATCCACTCAACAGTGACAATTCGGCAACCACCCATTGTCTTTGTGGGTGGTGGGGGCTGCTCCTGGTTTTTAATGGAACACAAGATTGTGCGATGTGGCATTGCTTCTAGTTTCGGGACTTGCAGTCAACTCAAAAGGTGTAAGACAGGAAGATGACACAGCCAGTGGAATGCATCCTGCACTCTGTTCCACCTCCTTATCATGCATGCCATTGGCATTTACAAAAAACAAACAAGGTTTGTGTTTCTTTCCACTACCCACAGACAATACTTCCCCCAAATCCCAGACTCCAGGCTTCAAATATTTCATTAGTCTGTCTGCAACAGCAGAGGAAATCAGAGTGTTCACACACAATATACTTGACAAAATTGTTCTTGCAGTGCATGGACCAGGATTAGCATTGCTTTACTAGAGTCCACACGGTGGTTATGGCACTCTCGGATTGGTGCATGAGAGCCCAGGGGTCTGGCAACAGCACAGAATTAGGCCTATGATTTTGCGTGCCTCCCCAACACTGTGCTGTGCTGCTGCCTGCTCCCTGGCTCTAAGCAGACCAGAAGCAAAATCATTCCAAGGCAAAGGGGATGCATATACCCACTGTAGCACACATGAGAAATAGTGCTCTCACAAAAATGCTGGGCCACTGCTGCGTTTGGATACTTGCAGCCACACTAGGACAAGAGCAAGGTCGTTTTCAGATGCCCCTTGGGGAGGCATGAGACCAACAGAGTCTGATAATGCTCGTGCTCGGGGTTACAGTGGGATACAAAGGCCATCAAAGCTAGCAGAACTGCATGCCAGCCTTCAGCATAAACTGCACTACACAGAGAGATGTGTCAGTTTTCCACTTACCCTTAAGCCCAGCCCTCCACTTGAGTCTGCTGGGTCACCTTTTTCTCCTTTCAACCCGTTCATACCAGGTCGGCCCTGCAAAGGACAAAAAGCCACTGCTGAGTCAGCTTAATGGACTCTTGTACTAATGACACAGCACTAATGAGGATCCAGAGTACAAAGAGCGCTACAGACATCACCTTTTGTGCTCCCATCGGGTGAAGTGAAAGGGCTAAGAGAGAAGAATCTACTGAGATCTCACGATTTCTCTGTGGGGAGCTCCTATACGTACTACTCCTGAAACAAAATGCCTCAAGAGTAGGAAAAACAATGTTGGGGTTCTGTCTCGAATAGATGATTTAACTGCAAAGGCCAGAGCTGTCAATATGAGGTTAGAATTAAAGGGAACAAACAGCAGGTGAAACCCTTGGTACTATCATAGATCCCCAAAGGAAGCTCATGGCAGATTTTGCTGGTGTCACATGACAAATCTCTGTCCTTTCTTAGCACTGTCACATACCAGCAAGACATAGAGACAGTAACCAAGCCAAGATGGTGGAAAGAGGGGCTTGTAGGACCAGGAGAAGGGCAGTTTCATCCTGACTGGAGAAAGACAACCCTGAAGAAAGGAATGCAAGGGCAAACCTTGTGTTGGTAGGAGCAGCATGGCCAGGATCTCACAGCAGAACACGAGACAGGAAAGAGGATGGCCCTGTTATATCTAAATGTACCCAGAGCCTCCATGCTTAAGGCAGGAGGGAGTGCCAGCTGAGGGGACCTAGAGGCATAATTCCACTGAGTGTTTGTTACGGTGCTTGCATCCCCTTTTGTTAATGGTTCAGTCTGGAGTGAATTAATGCTGGAGTCTGATTTCTGCAGCTTCCCTTCAAATTTCTATCTAGCAGAGAGGTAACAGTGACTATTCTAGAGGTGGGTGAATTTACTCCTCTCCCCCCATTCCGTTTATAATAAGGGAATGTACACTTGAAGACAATCTAAAAATCAAAATTCTTACAGGTCTTCCAGGAAAGCCAATTTCTCCTTTCTGTCCATGCCGCCCAGGTGGCCCCTAGAAGAAGAACAAAGAGACAAGGCAGGCTTAGAAAGATGGCAAGAGATTGTAAATGCGAGATCCTGCAATATCTGTGATGTAATACCATCTGCTACAGGATTTATAATTCCAAATGGAAGCAGAAGACAAGGAAATCAAGATTCCCTTTAACAGCAAACTCAGGAAGTGAGTGCTGACAAAATATAGACACCAGAGGGGAGAGGGATACCCTGCTTACACTCCTTATGGCTTACAGTAACTTGGGGAAGGGCAGGCAGAAACCTGAACAGAAGGAGATGAAAACACACCGCAAGATTTGGCTACAGACTTGACTTTCCTAAGTAACCACACTGAAATAAATAGGAGCTACACAAAAGCTCTACTAGCAATACCACACACAACAATAACAACAACAGAGAGGACAATTTGATTCTATCATTCATGCTTAATGGATGTTTAGATCTATGTAAATTCATTGCATATAAGCAAAGATACCCTTTGTAACTTACTGCTGGTCCCACAGGTCCTCGCAGGCCTGCTTCACCCTGGCAATAAAAGCAGAGGCAATTAGACCCTTCAGACAAGCTGCTTACACTCATCCTGATTTGCTTGCGCAAAGTTTACAGCGAGCTTACGGTAGATTATCTTCAGTCTTTATTAAGCATTCATTTCGATTTGTTTGCAGAGTGGATATACAACGACGAACGTTCATCCCGCATTCACCCGGCTTTCTTGTGGGTTGCTTACATGCCCTTAGCTAATTGTTCTCTCCACATTTTTCAATGCATTTCCCCATCACTTTCTAAACAGCAAATAAGCCAAATCATTTTTAAAAGTGGGTTTCTTCCACTAGGGCAACAGAGCCCTTTAGTCCACTTGAAATGTGCATACCTAAAGTTCTGGTATGTGCTTGAATCCCTCCCACAAAATAGTGACAGTGGAGGTATCCCACACTACTATTTAGAATGGGGGAGGAACCCCCTCTCTCCAGTCCCACTTCGCACCCCAAGTACTTTGCCTGACTGGAGTGTATCTTCGATATCTGATAATGCCTCTTGCTTCTCTGCTTGAAGACTACAGAGGGGTTTGTGAGTGTGTGTAGAAACTAGCTTCCGGGACAAAGTTGAAATGTATATTTCACTTTTGCCTCTGGGCTCCATCTGCCACTGACCTTGGCAGGTTGCCCTGAAGGGAATGTCCTGAATTAGAGCACCCTGGGCTAGAGGCAAGCACATGGTTGCTAAGGATCAAACTAGACATTCATTAGAGATTTTGCATGCATCTGCATATATATTTTTCTTATATAATACAGACACGGGAGGGGATAATCCATTTCAAGAAAGGATTGCCTCTCCAGCTCAATAAGAAAGACCCCACAAACAGGCCTCATGGCTAAAAGTCTTAGGGGGAAAGTCTCCTTTGGAGGCTCCTCGGCTGTGATTATTCAGATCTTGCTGGGGAGGGAGGGGAGATAAGACTTGGTATGTGCTGCCTTCAACCCCTGCCTTTGCCTGGAATTAAATAATAATATTAATAAACTAGGTAAGAGCAAATAAACACCTTATGGTCCTTAACAAAGAAAAGGGGACTCACTCTCTCTCACACACACACTCTTACCAGGGTGGTAATTGGGGAGAGACAAAGCAACATTGGTACAAACATCTTATTGCTTGGGACTTCCCGAAACCTGGCAATGCCCATGTCCCCTGTCCACTCGATGACCACACAAAGGCTGCGAGTGGTTCTTGCCAGAGAACCACCTCACCAACCATAGTCGCTTTCATGGTCACATATTCTTTCCTCCCTTTCCCCAGAAAAGATCTGAGTGATGCAGATCACGTGGGTAATCCCATGTGTGCGTTTGCTAACACAACTTTTGCGGAGGGTGCACATCCAAAAACTCAGTAGTACACTCTCCCAGAAGCATGGGTGGGGGCTCTCAAGCTTTCACTCTCTTTTAGAGGGGCTCTATACCAGTCTTTAGAGCATGGAGGGGGAAATCCTTCAGCTTCTCATTATACAGTAGCAAAACTGGGTAAGTGAGAGGGGGGAAATTCAAATGAGAGCAAAACATGCTTATTTCTACCTTTTCTCCTTTTGGATTAGTTGCTATGACTGTCCCATCGGGACCGATTATAACCCCCGGCTCTCCTTTTTCACCCTGTCCAAAAGACAAATGACAAGAATGAAGACAAAATTATTGTGGAAATATAAACTTTGCAAAACAGGCCAAAAAAAACCCTCAAGAACCAGGCCTTTAACTATCTGCAGCTTTTTAGAAATAGATGGGATGTTTTAATGTATTTATGTGGGGAGGTTGTTTGGTTGTAAGTCACTTTGGGTTGTCTTGGGCAAGATAAAGCAACTAACAAATGTAATAAATAATTACAATTGAAGTATTGCTCCAGAGGAAATATGACCCATGTCTAAGCTATCTAGTACAATGATCTTATTGAAGTAAGATTCCCCAACAGAGGGGGATGGCTGGCAATAATGAGCATTTGTTCATGGAAACATGAAATGCTATGTTTGCCATGCCCTTAATCAATCATTGTAAGCCTGAAGAAGTACAAAGACACAGAAATTGGTACTTTGGAAATATATTTAGATTATGGGAAATGGTTTGGAACTAAGGCTACAATCCTAACCATGTCTAATCAAAAGAAAGTCTACTGAATTCAAAGGGGCTCACTTCCAGGTATGCAGGGTTAGTTAGGGTTGCAGCCTAAGACCAGGAGCCAAATTGTAAGAATCCTCTTGATGGTGGAGAAATTTGCATTGTGGTGATCAAGTTGCAAACTGGAATGCTTTGCTCCAGAGCGTAGGACTCGAACCAATGGCTTCAAGTTACAAGAAAGAAGATTCCAACTAAACACCAGGAAGTACTTTCTGACAGAGCTGTTCAACAGTGGAATGGACTCCCTTGGAAGGTGGTGGACTCTCCTTCCATGGAGGTTTTTAAGCAGAGGTTGGACGGCCGTCTGTCATAGCATTGTAGAATTGGAAGGGAGCATGAAGGTCGATTAATCCAACCTCCTGCAAGGCAGGAATATTTTGCCCAACCTGGGGCTTGAACCCGTGACCTTCATGGATCCTTTAGTTGAGATTCCTAATGCCCCTTGGGGGTCCCTTCCAACTCTACAATTCTATGACTGTCTTACCTTTGGACCTGAAGAGCCCGGAACACCTGCAGATCCCGTGTCACCTTTTGGTCCCACCGGCCCCTGTAGATGGAACCACAGAGAATTACACCCGATGACATTGACACGTGGCCCATCTTTTCAGTACTAGGAGTCAATGGAGCAATATTGTTTGTTTTGCACCCCCCTCCCAACTGCACACCTAGGGATATTAAAGCATGCTGTGAGCCAACACCCCCCTCCTTTGCTTTGATCTGCTTGCCTTGGCCTAAGGATGAGCTTCTGGTCTACGAATAATGCCAAGCAAGTCATCAAAATAGTAGTCTTCATGTTTTGGGGGAAGCTGACTGTGGAAAGCGCCAGAGAAGCCCTGCTTTAAAACAAGTCAGGCCAATCTGCACATTCATATTTAAAAAAAACAACAACTTTAAATTACAGTTCTCAAAGGAGTTTGGTTATTGGTGCTAGTCCATCTGTACTTTCTCCCCTTTGTAGATTTGCGGATGGTTTGTCTTAATCTCCTGATGCAAGCTAGCACAGCCTGCAAATGGGAGGAAAAGCTAATTGAAAAAAGGGGGGATTTACGGCTGGAAAAAATGCCAGAGAAAATCCATTTAGTGATCTACCTAGTTTGAAAAGCTATGTGCACTTTAGCTCTCAAAATGCAGGAGCAGCAAGTGAGACAGCAGGACTGGTGTCTGCTGCTCCCTGCCTGTGATGCTGAGGAAATGGAAAGAAGGGAGCATCTTGCAACCACCTCCCCACCCCTACACACACACACACACACACACACACACACACACACACACACACACCCTTCCTGTTTTGTTCTCTCTCGTTTCATTCCTTGTCCAACGTACACAACCGCTGACAAAATAAAAACAAGCAAAACATAACAGAAGCTCGATTGCTGCCAAGCCTCAAAGCTGCCCTCCTTTGCATCTGGTTGCTCTAGGGCAGCTCTCAGCCAGAACAGCCCCCAAGGGGGGAGAGCTGCTCACTGAGGTTTGGAACAAGGTCACCCAACCCCTTGCCAGGGCCGGTTCACACACATTTATTCTGACTTCAGTTGGCTCTGTTCAGAACATATTAGTACAGCTGCAAAGTCTGTAGTAGTAGTAATAGGCTGCTATGGGGTTGTTGTTTTTTGTGTTTTGTTTTTTGGAGGGGGGAGGTGAATCATACAATCTACAGGCAAAGAAAATCAAGCTCAAGTCACAGTGCCAAGACTTTAAAAAGAGGGTTGTGAATAGACACTTGCCTGATCAGCTGTGCTAAAATTGTCTCCAGGTGACCAATCTAGGAAGTTTTATAAAACTGTTTTTTACACATATGCAGATAGATGTCAGTAAATGGACTAGTAAATTGATTTGTTTGTGCTAGCAACTGTTGTGGACTTACAGAGCTGACTTAGGGCTCAATGCACACTTCCTGTTGGGCTGTGTTTTCCATGTACAGGTCCGGGATTTCTAGGTCTCTGTCAGTGTCCCCCCCCCCCTCGCCCCCCTTCCTGCCGCTTACCCCAGGGAAACCTGTGTTTTACTGCTGAATCGGAGCAAACAGCAATCAGGTTTTCAGCAGATTGTCATTTCTCCAATTCAGCAGCAAATAAATAGCTTTCCTGGGGAAAGCAGCAGAAGCTGTTTAGGGAAGCTTTTAATGTTTGATGGATTATTGTGTTTTAATATATTGCTGGAAGCCACCCAGAGTGGCTGGGGAAGCCCAGCCAGATGGGCGGGGTATAAATAATATATTTTTTTATTATTATTATTATTATTATTATTATTATTATTATTATTATTATCAAGGTGGAGGGGAACACGCTCCGACCTGGACCTGGAAATCCTAGACCTGTACCTAGAAAGCACAGCACAAAAGGAAATGTGTATGAGCCCTTACACATGTGCTGCAATCTTTCTCTTGCAACAGAGGATGCCACTGTATACTAAGAAAAAACTTTGGCATGCACTCCCCGCTCCAGCTGCTGGTAAACTGCAAAGATGTACAGCAGCCGAATTCTTACAATCTGAGCACTGTGAAGCCACTGGGCTGTATTCAACCACGTTTTTGCAGTAGCACAAGGGGATTCTCCCCTCCCTCCATGTGCACCCTATGCTGTCCTCAAATCTGTCCTGGAGCAACCCCCTTCCGGAACAGATTTAGGGGGAACACAGGTGGGAGAAGAGGCAGAGATGGTTCTGTTGCACAAAGAGAAATCCTTGCACTGAAGGAATGATCTGCTTAGTGCTACACTGAACATTACCCAGTATGACTAGTACTGAGTCAACTACTTACTGGGAAGCCAGCATGCCCTTGTTTGCCCTGTAGGAAGAAACAGGGTAGCATAAATAACATATAAAATAAATAATAGTATTATCTCCAGCCCTTTAAACTTTAAAATAAATTCTTTGCATGTAATCAGTCAAGCCCATGGATGTGTGGGTCACTATAGTTGCTCAGCCATGGTCTTGGAAACAGAGGCTGAGCCCTAACACACTGCGTCAAATTAAGCGGTGCGGTGAGGATAACGGGGAATGTCTCATCATTCATTCTCACTCTTGTGCCAGCTTAGCTTCTGAAGCAGTTTATAAGAAGTGACTTTGTACATTTGTATGGATATGATGCACATCAGCAGCAACGCAGGTGTTTTTATGTTTGATGCTTATTTATAATTGACATCTGTGACAGGCGGATGTTGAGTCAGCCTCCTTGAAGAGCCAGAGACCAATCAGGGCTGGGTGGAGTGTCATCCAATTGGGAGACAGCGTAGAGGAAAAAGTTAGAACAACAGTTACCGTAAACTGCCAGATAAGGTTTGACTGTCAGGTAAAGGGCTTGGTTGGAGCCTAGATAGGGCTTCGAAATGGTTTAGCTGGGGATTAGTCAGGTGGTTAGGGGCTTGCTAAACAAGACAACAATATTATTCCCTGGTGGGGAAGAAAAATATCTTAGAAGGGGCTGGAAGTGATTTACTGGCTTAGTAGAACAAATGGCCATTCTAGGAGGAATCACTTTAATCAGAAACAGGTTTAAAGTGTGGGGGTTTAAGTAAAGTTCTTAATTTCTTTTATAAAGTGTTGTTGACTGAAACAAAGTGCTTTGCCATATCAATGAAATCAATAAGCTCTAATGCTCATCAAATACATTTAAATAAAACTCCAGTTTTGTTTATATAGTGCCTCATCCTTACTTTGATCCTCTGGCTGAGGGATACCGGTAAGTTTCCTTTCACAATATTAAAAATCCTTGCTGTTGGTTATTTTTTTCACTCGCTCCCATCTTTATTGTGGGAGTTTGCCACAACATCCTTCTCACAAAATCAGAGTAAAGTGATCACTAGAATAGAAATTGCTTTTTATTTACCTCTGGGCCTGGCAGAGTAGGCAAGGTTTTCTAAAAAATAATAATGAAAGGATATACTTAAAATGTAATATTTATTGTATTTCCTCAAATTCTTTGGCAGGGCAAACTAAAGTCTGATCCAAAGTCCAGTAAAATGCCACAAATTTCTTACCGATGACCTTGAATGGTTTATTCTTATTCCTACCATTATCCTGTCATTTCTATTAAATCAACAGTAGCTGGAGAAAAGAGATGGGCTTGAATTCAAATGTAACGTTACATACCATGGGTGGAATTCAACATCATGCTATTACAATCAGTTGATCGGTGAAAGTATTTCAGCTTCTCTGATGGAACAATCCTCTTCTCTCCTCCCCCCCCCCCTCGCTGGCTGGGATTCTGAGGGTTCCTCAGGGATACATCCCAAGTCCATTTGGGGCAGTGGGGGGCACAAGACAGAAACTCTGTTGTGCTAACAGGAGTTGTGCTGGCTCCCACTAGCACTATTATTTAGTTGAATCTGGCCCCATATTTTCTCAGCATGAGGACCCACTGGCCTAAAAAAGAAATTTAAACCTTGCAATCTAATACATGTCTACTCAGAAGGAGGCCCAACTGAGTTCAAGGACATCTAGACCCCTTTGCCTAAAAACTAAAATGAGCGGGGGGGATTGTTACCCTATTGAAGCCAGCCACGCCAACAAGGAACACTCTGAAAATTCTCTAGAGGCAATCACCTATTGGTTCATGTGTCACACTAAGTCAAACCATGATTTAACACAGGCGTCGGCAAGGTTATCCGGCCATGAGCTGGATCAAGCCCACGGAGAGCGTCCGTGGGGCCGGACATGTGCAGCGCAATGCCGGAAATCATGTCTGCGCATGTTCGTGGAGCCGGAAATCGCTTCTGCGCATGCCCAGATGCCGAAAATCGCGCCTGCGCAGAAGCAATTTTCTGTGTCTGGACATGTGCAGACGCAATTTCTGGCGTCGTTCGGCAAGACCCTGCGCCATGCGCGGGGGGCTTGCCGAGCGGGGGGCTCGGTTGGCGGGCGGCTCGTGGACCGGTAAAACGGCCTTCGTGGGCCACATCCGGCCAATGGGCCGGAGGTTGCCGACCTCTGATTTAACATGAACATGCAAGCCTGCAAGCTCCCCACCAGGAGATTGCAGGCACTTCCCTCCTCCTCAGTCATTTTGCTGCTGAGTTGCGCTGACCTAAACCATGGTTTGGCTTAGTGTGTCATCCAAACTCGTGGTTTTAGCTCTCCTAGACAAACCACAAGCTGTAAGTAAACCAAGAACAACCTTGCTTATAGCTCATGATCTGTCTGGAGAGAGCTAATTCATGAGCCCAGGTTTGGACAACATTCGAAGCAAAGCCATGGCTTAGCTCCATGCAGCACTGCGGCAAAATGTCTGGACATGAGCAAAGTTGCCATGATCTCCTCCCTGGGAGCCTGTAAGCTCACATGTTCACACTAGTTTGCCTTAGTGTGGTATGTCTGCCAAAAAGGAAACTGAGAACTACCCTGAACTTCAGGGTATTAATATTTTCATGGTTGATGCTGAACTAGAAAATACAGAAACAAGTTACCCTTATAATTAGAAATAATGAATTGATTCTGCGAGGAATGGCTCCTCTAAGGAATCGTATCATTTTGATTCACAGCAAATAACATGATTTTGCAGAAGTAAGAGGAAGGGGTCAATAAAAAAGCACAAATATCCTTACATCATCACCGGGCAGGAGGATGACTTGCCCTGGAGGGCCGGGGGGTCCAGGAGGACCTGGCAGTCCTATTCCATCTTGACCTCGTTCACCCTCAAAAGAAAAGAAAGAGAACATTTGAACGTGGTGCAGAATTCAGCAGCCAGCTTGCTCACAGGGGCAAGACAGTTTGAGCATATAACACCAACCCTGGCCTGATTGCACTGGCTGTAAAAGTGGTGGTTTTGACCTATAAAGCCTTCAGCAGCTCAGGACCGCAATACCTCAAGGACTGCCTCTCCCCATACGAACCAACCCGGATGCTGCAATCATCATCTGAGGCTCTTCTTCATGTGCTTCCCCTATATGAGGTCTGGAGGGCGGTGACACAAGAATGGGCCTTTTCTGCAGTGACTCCTCATTTGTGGAATGCCCTCCCCAGGGAGGCTCACCTGGTGCCATCATTATATATCTTTAGATGCCAGGCAAAAACATTCCTCTATAACCAGACCTCTGTCCTTTAACTATCTGTGGCCTTTTAAATGGGGGTGGGGTATTGTTTTCATTTGCTACTAAGGTTATGTATTTCTGTGTTTTTATACTGTAATAAATTAATAATAATAATAATAATAATAATAATAATAATAATAATTTTTAGGGGGTGAGTTGCAAAACATCTTAACTGCATACATTCTAGCCCATTTTCTGTTTGTTTGTTAAAAGCATTTGTATACTTCAATTTCATTTAAAAAATTGAAGTGGTTTACAACAGTTAAAATACAGTAACAACAAAATTTAAAACAGATCACCAGCTGACTATTAGGGAAACTGCTGCAAGCCAATCCTGGCCCGACTACACTTTACCATAACATGTTGTGTGCATACACGCACTCATACATGTGCACATACACACACAAACAGAACTTCTCCTGAAATCCACGGGGGTACTTACTTTAGGCCCTGGGTCTCCAGCGTCACCCTTTGTCCCCTGAAATGAGAAACATGGAGAAGACAAGCACATTTTCAGGGAAGGATACAGTTTTGCACAATGGAGAACTGTGTCTGGTGAAGAACTGTGTTGCAGTGACAGCCAGTGTGGTCCAGCAGATGGAGACCTGGACATGGATCCAGAAGATCTGGGCTGAACTCCCACGCTTCAGTCATGGACTCATTGGGTGGGCTTTGGGTCACCTACCACCATCACTCAATCTGTTCTCCATTTACAAACAAGGAAGAAGAGTGATCCCTCTCTTGGGACTATCCTAGGGATGAGTGCAATTAATATTGTTGCATTTGAGGTGTGTGATTACTTACAGATGAGGAGAACAACATTGTCACTATATGAGGGCACAGACCAGACATGGGAGATGAGAATAATACAACTGTGTCCATGTTCAGCAGTGAGCTGCAAATTTTGTCCTTCCTGCAGGGTTTCTACCTGAGCTACATTTACACACAGGAGGCTGCATCCAACTAGGCGCTACTCAGAAGGGAGCCATCTAAATTAACAAACGTAAGTCTGTTCATTTCAATTGGATACAACCTATTCATTATTTGTAGGGGTATCTTAATTTTCCGCTTTTTACCTTTCAAAAGAAACATTTGTAGGATATTCTTTTCTGTGAGTTTGTCGGAAAGATGCCAAGAATGAGAGGGGAGTGACTGCACTGAAATTCATGCTCACCTGTGGTCCCGGGAAACCCTCTAGCCCAGGACGACCATCCAAACCTGCCAATCCAGGGTCTCCCTGCAAGCAAACAAAGGAGCGTAATAAGGGATCCTAGCCTTCCCCACAAATACCACTCAGCAATCCAGTCCAGCTCCCATTAAAATACTTCATAGCAGTACAGTAACAAAACATCTCTTAAAAACCAGCAGTCATGGTAGGGGAGGTGGAGACAAAGTTCTCCACATACTTCTCAAGCTTTATGACATGGTCTTACCTTCACTCCAGGCAAACCTGGGAGGCCAGGGCTGCCGACATCACCCTGCAAGTTAACAAAAAGACAGGCAGAAGGCCTATTTTTACTGGTCACATTAAATAAAAGATGTGCTCTGTAATTTTTCTATTTTGTTTTTCCATTTGAGTCCTATCCCAGACTATCTTTTTGTGCTATTGATGGTGGGATGGAACTTGTAACAGTATGTGACACGTGTGCAGCACCATCTAAATTGGACTGGTCCTGCCTGTGCTCTGCTAGGGCAGTTGGAGTGATGCACCTTGCCTTTTGACAGTCCTATTTTTGGGTCAATATGCATCCTTTGTGAGAGCCAAGACGTTGCACCAAAATGAAGAGGTTACCCTAGTCTGAATGACAAGAGACAGGACTAAGGAAAGCGCCGTGACAGACTCATCTTGCCGTACTATAGCCCTTCCCTACCCACACCTGATTCATGCATGCCTTGCACAATATATTTGCACCAACCTGAATTCCTATACTAGTTCAACACTCTGAGTGCTTCATTGTAACACCACCACAAAACTCAGTAGTCCTCTGCCCCCTCCACCTACCACCACCCACGTTTTGCCTTATATAGTGAACTAATATGATTGGCCTGTTATGGAAAGGATCTTAACTTGAGTAGGAAAATGATTTTTAAAAAGAGAACTGGACACTAAATGGAGTTCAGAGCAGGCAGAGAGATGGATACCTTCATTTGTGGGTGCAGTTCTGGCTTAAAACAAGCCAAGCCATACTGCCTACCAACCAACTAGTTAAATACAGCAGCAAACAACAACGAAATAGTAACAAAAACAATTCTGACCTTGAGTCCTGGAAGCCCTGGTGGTCCCTATAAAAAAAAAAAAGGTCATCAACTCAATTCTGTCAGATTTCATGACCTATAGAAGAGCACAATCTCCTCAAAGCCATATTTCTACCTGTTGTGCGTATTTAGCATTCATTAACAATATTGACATAGCAGGATCCATGTTTTACAGCGCAACTTAAGGTCTGCTATTCAGATCTTAAGTATCACAGTCTACAGGAAGGTCTGTCTTTTCAGAGTGTGCCTGACACTCAGCTGTGGTCTAGGGCAGTGTTTCCCAACCTCCTCGGGGCAACGGCACACCTGTCCCACGAAAAAAATCTCGCGGCACACCACCACCACATGCACCCCGCCCCCCCCCCCGCCCCGGGGGGCGGGGTGTCCGCGCGCCCAGGCGGGAGGGAGGGGAAGGACCCAGGCGGGCGAAAACGGAGCGGGAGATCGGCGGGCCAGGCGCCCGCCCCCCCTCCCGCGCCCAGCCCCCCGGCAGCACCTCCACCCGGCCCCGAGCGAGCCCGGTGGCACCGGCACCTCCCGCCCGTCCCCGACCGCGACCGGGGCGGCAGAGGCAGCGGGCGAAGCGCCCGGCAGCCCCGGCGAAGGCGGCGGTCGGCGAGCGGGAAGCGGAGCCGAGGCGACGCCAGCCCGGACCGACCCGGAAGCGGAAGCGGCCCAGGGCGGCACAGCAGCCGGTGTCTTCCCGCGGCACAGGAGCCGGTGTCTTGCGGCACACTCCTGTGCCGTGGCACACCGGTTGGGAAACGCTGGTCTAGGGCATTAACATGGCAATTAGTGGAATATGCTTGTTTCTGCAAGAGGAACAACAACAGACCGAAGGTTTCCAGCTGGACACTGGCAACATGGAAAGCTTTTAATGCATGTCCAATATAGACCCAGGCAATAATATGCCATCATACTGTAGATGAGGGGGTCAGGAGACAACTTCAAAGGCTCATAACTTTCTTCTTTGATCTGCACCCCTTAATCACAAGTGGTAATACATGGCCACACAGTGCTGAAAGGTTAAACCTCAACACTCATAAAAAATATAAACTGATTAGCAGCCCATTCCTATGCATCTTTACTCATAAATAAAGCTTGTGTTGTTCAAATCCTGCATGCAGGTGCTCACAGTGCTGGAGTCTTTGGAGGAAGGCAATGCTGAGAAATGGAAGGAGGAATACCTGTGGCCCTTCTGGTCCCCGTGCTCCAGGAACAGCAGAAACCAACGGCAGCCCTGAGCCCTCCATGTCATCCTAAGAAAGAATGGGTGGCGTTAGTCTCCAGGCAGAATTGTAATCAGGTAAAGCCTGTGGAGAAAAGCCGTGATCCCTTGCCATCCATTTTGCTTGAGCAAGCCAGACATGTCCAAGTTCCCAAATACACAAGCACAGGATAGGTCCCTCTGGAAGCAACATCAAGAAATCCCAGTGAGAATGAACGCTAAGATAGTCACATCCCCAGAAGCACTGACGAAGGAAGGGGAGTGCAGCGGGGGTGGCCCGTCCCAGGTGTCATCCCTGGGGGGGGGGGGCCTGACATCGCTGCCCCACCCCCCTGGGATGCTAGCCCCGCCTCCGCGGGTGTGTGCCACTCCGGGTGCTGCCACTGGCCCAGGAGCTTCCTGCCATCCCCACCCCTCTAACTCCCCTACAGGTGTTCACAAACTACTTGGCAAATAATTGGCTGAGAAGTGCCACCGGACACTCAACTGCAATGTGGGTAGGAAACCCTTTTTTAAAAAGAGAGGCTGTGGCCATGCAGCCTTTTGTCTCTCACACTAAAGTCCCTTGTCCATCACTGATCAACAGAAAACCCTGCAAATGACCAGCTATGCCTGTTTCTAAGTAGCTGGTTCTTGATGAGCTAGACTTGAGCTAAAGAGCTCCTTTTATTTTCAATATTCTGCTTAGTTCCTTCCTTTGTTCTCTCTCTTTCCTTCTTTATTCCTAATAAACGTTATCTAATTAGACAGTTGGTTCTTGCATGCATTGTTGCCAAAGTCACAGGGTTAGTGTGAAAATCCCCATGTGCCTAAACCACTTGGTTCATGCTATGGAGGTACAGAAATTGGGATTGACAGAGAAAAGCCAGTCGCTCTGATCTTTGGGAGAGATGCAGTGGATAATTCTGACCATCTCCTGCTCCCTCAAACTACTCTACTCTACTCTTCCTTCCTTCCTTCCTTCCTTCCTTCCTTCCTTCCTTCCTTCCTTCCTTTTCTTTATACCTGGAACTCCCTTCTAAAACATCTAGGTGACGCCACTCCGCTCTCACATCCTTCAAATCCCTCTTTTTCCAGGAAACCTTTGACTTAGTTCCTTAGTCTTCATCTCCTACTGAAGCAAAGTCTCAACATAGTGACCATACATTTAAATCACCCCTCCCAAAGAATGCTGGGAAGCGGAGTTCAAGGGGGCTGGAAATTGTAGGTCTGTAAGCTGCAGTTCCCAAGATTCTTTGGGGCAAAAGCAATGACTGTTAAAGTGGTATGAATGTGTGGCTGTAACCTGTGTGTAACTTAATTTAATGCACATTCACCTATTTACTCTTGCCTCTACCTGTCTCTCCTTTTATTGCCTTCATCCATGTTCACATTGAGTTTGAAAAAAGGAACATTTCTCTTTGTTTAGTTACTCTGTTAAGCACCTCACACACTGATGGAACAACTACTAGTAGTACAACCAAGTTTTTCCAACATTTTGCATTTCTTGGGTCTTATGGAGCCCACTGAACAGTGGTGTAATCAACAATGGCATTTCAAATACGGTACTCACAAATCCAGGCCCAAAGCCTGGCCCAGGTGGCCCAGGAGGGCCAGGTTGTCCTCGGGGACCCATGGGCCCAGGAAGTCCTGCCAGGCCAGTTTCACCTGGTGCTCCTGGTGACCCTGCATCTCCTTTACTGCCCTGGAAGAAAACAGGAAAGGATGTTTGAAAAGAGCAAAGAGAAGGAAAGTACAAGAGGGCCAAAAATAGCCTGGTAATAGGATATTATGCACAGTATTTCTGAAAGAAAACCTTGCAATGCTGCCTTTCTCTCGTTACATGCATTACAAATGTCCGTATGCGCTTCACATCCCAGAATGGCACATGCTTCTGATCTGCGCTCTGTCGTCAGATGCTCACACTGGTTGAAGTGTACAATGCCACAAGTGTTACAATGATATTAGTGTGTGCAGCTGAACAGAGGAAGCACCCTAAATTGCATAAAATTGGGGACTAACTCGGCCTGCATATTTTGAATTTCGCAGCTGTCAAATTGAAGCTGATTTAGCATGTAGATATGCGCCACGCAGAACCTCTTAATGCATACAACAGTTTATTTGCACTCTCGTACAGGAGTGGTTTCTGTGGCCCGAAGAAGGTGGTCTACACACACATTTAAGTCTTTTACATAATAAGCAAGTGTACTGGGGATATGTAAGGAAATCTGACATCAGACGCACTGGCTTCAGGACTGTACCCAAAGTCTGCATTTTGTTCAGTATCAGGCAGAACATGTGCATTAAAAAGAGAAAGTAAATTACGGTCTACGGGAAGTGTAGCTTACAGTAAATACAGGCTGCTTTTATTTAATAGCTAGATGTTATTGTCTTATCCGGGTTCAATAATAAAAGCATTCTCATCTGAAATGTTTTTATGCTTGTTTTTAATAAAATAATGTCAAAAACGCTAAGGTTAGAGGAACAAAAATATGCATCTTCTTTTACATCTCTTAAGAGTGCTGGGTTAATAGGAGATGTTGATACATATCTACATGTATCTTTTCCAGTGCCTAGGTGAGAAAAGAAACCTTATATGGCTATTTTATTTTAAAAATGGGACTACCACCACCAATAAGAACAGATCCAAGAAAATGTTAGAAAACACCTAGAGCTCCATGTCGTACTGAAATAGAGGGTGGGGGTCTTTCTCCCCACAATTCCACAAACCATTCAACATGCAGGATCACACTGTATTGTTATTACACCTCTGCACACATACCAGACTGCATTTTTTGTGCCACACAAACACATGCGCAGAGATGTTACCTCCATTTTTTGTCTTCCCCTGTATGGGGCTCTGTAGTAGTAAGAAAGTATCTCTAACACATCAGGGGAGATAGGAAGCAGAGTGTTCTAGTTAGGTGGGGGAAAGTAAATGGAAAATAGGAAGGTTGAGAAGCAGGAAAAGAAGAATAAATGTCTGAACCACCTATGAGAGAAGGCAACCTCAGTATTACTCTGTCTTGTCCTTGTACTGTACCCAGAAAGTGAGCTATTCTACCTTAGGTCCAGGTGCTCCTGGGAGGCCTAGTTCTCCTGGTTCTCCCTGGAAACAGCAAAGGAAAAGAAGTGTGAATGTGCTTTTCTTTTTTACTAAATTCAAGCCTATTTTCTCAGGCTTGCTGAGGCAGGATTATAGCTCTGTGAAGAGAGAGAGATACATACACTAGCTCCATTCAGCCCAGGCTGGCCAGCTATCCCATCTTTTCCTGGAGAACCGGGAGGGCCCTGGAAAAGATTAGAAAAAGCAAAGTTGTTTTAAAAGCTGCCATCAGCCAGTTTGCATCCATTAATCCCAATCCCATTCCTTGTCAAAGGATACCGTCTCTCTTCCCTATAAACAGAGCTACATATTGTACACGTCTTTGTGTACCAAAAGAATGAAAGCTATTTTCCACTGGACGCAACTTTTGCAGGGGGGTATGTGTTGGATTTTTATTGGAAAGATTGCAGTGTGTGTGTGTTATTTATTATTTTATTTATTACATTTATATATCACCTTTTTCTTCCAAGTAGCTCAAGGTGCTGTACATGGTTCTCCTCCTCCCCATTTCACCCTCACAACCCTGTGAGGTAGGTTAGGCCAGGCATAGGCAAACTCGGCCCTCCAGATGTTTTGGGACTACAATTCCCATCAGCCCTGACCACTGGTCCTGTTAGCTAGGGATGATGGGAGTTGTAGTCCCAAAACATCTGGAGGGCCGAGTTTGCCTATGCCTGGGTTAGGCTAAGTGATGATGACTGGCCCAAGTCACCCAGTGAGCTTCATGGCTAAGTAGGGATTCGAACCCTGCTCTCACAGGTCCTAGTCCAAAGCTCTAACCACTACATCGCACTGGCTCTCAGTGTGAAACCTTTTCCTTGCTCACTGTTTCTTCACTCCAAGGTGTGTCCACAAAGCACTTTTCTCCCTGTGATGCTCCGTGTGTGTGTTTATTCATAAAAGAAGCTCCATTGTTTGGAACTGTGCAGAGAAGCAACTTGGGACAGATGACCCCCCCCCCAAAAAGTAGATTGCCCTGTGTTCCACAAGCTACTAGTTTAGACTGCCATACTTGCAACTCTTGGCTACAAGATTGTGCAATAGTCACATCATTATATCTAATGCTTATATTTGGGGTACCGTTTCAGCTTTCGGTGATGCTCATAGGACTATTTGTGACCTATACCCAAAGCAGCAGAACAGAGGCCCAAAGTTCATATGCATCCAATTAATCAAGGCCACGTTTCAGGTTACCTCCTTGAAAATGCTGCTAACGGAATACAGGGATCCTACAATGTGCAATAACTTTAAGGGTTTGGTAACACCTGACAAGCTTTTACTTAGTGCACTAACTCCCGCAACCCCACAGGAGCACAACAAAGCAGCAGGCAAAGGCTCCCACCCCTATCCATGCCTCTGAAACTGCAGTGGAAGAGTTGACAACCAAAGCCCCATAATACTGGGAGCTGGGGCAGTTTCTGGAGACAGACTCGCATTTTACCATCCTCACTTATTCCTTCCCCGCATCTTCTTTAACTTACAGGAGGCCCTGGAGGCCCTGGGCTGCCATCTCTGCCTGGCACTCCAGGGAGGCCAGGGGGCCCTGGAAGGTCACTGCCATCCGTCCCAATGCTCCCAGGTTGTCCTGGCAAGCCAGGTACACCAGGTGGTCCTGGGGGCCCGGGTTGTCCTCTGGGGCCCTGAAACACAAGAAATAGGATTCAAAATCAGGTATAAGAGAGCATTTGTGGTACAAGTTCACTTCTGAGGAGCACACCATGCCATACCCAACTCCCCAGAAGAAACCCTTCTGAATGCAGCGCCTGTTCACACCACTTTTTGGTACTTACACGTAAGGTTTCCAAATCCCCTCCAAAACCAGAGCCTTCCATATCGATAAATGTCTGGAAGAAAAGCACACTGTTCTATAAGCACACCAATGAGAAATGCTACTGAGGTAAAGAACTGCATGACTCGGGCCTAACTCTGGCTTCCTTGCTGTGAGTTTAACAGTGTAAGGAGTTAAGATTATCCCGAATGAGAAAGAGTCAGACTCAAGACATTGTGAAGGGTGTTCTAATAATTGAGAAAGAAAAGTACTCTCTCTCTCTTTCTCTCTCTCTTTCTCTCTCTCTTTCTCTCTTTCTTTCTCTCTTTCTTTCTCTCTCTCTCTCTCTCTCTCTCTCAAATTGCCTAGTATTTATTTTTTCATTTATTATTCAACTGTTCAGCCTACAAGGGCTCACAGCACTTCTTACAATAAAACGTAACATTGGTAAAAACAGTACGATATTTAAGAGCAAAACAGATCATATATACAGCAACAAATACAGCATGAAAAATAAACTCTTAAAAGGTCTGGGCAAATAAAATGATTTTTACTGGATATAAAAAAAAAGAAAACATGCTCAGAAAATTAATGCATACTTTTTTTAATGGAAGAGTGGTTTATAAATATTTATATAAAGGAAGAGAGGGGGCGGGGGAGAGGGAAGGGTGAAATGTAGCTTCAGAGGAAAGCAAGCAGCTACACCAGACAGCTTCAACCAGAGGTAGCAGTGACAAGAAGAACGGCTTCTTCCCATGCACTGATTGTGGGTTTCTGGGACTCACCAACTTGTCCAGCTTTGAACTGAATCCTGGTTGCCCAGGTGGTCCTGGTGGCCCAGGAGAACCTCTTGGACCAATGCTTGCATCACCCTAGGTGAAGATAGGAAATGACAGAGCTGAGGGCATTGGCCACACTTTCGCAAAGCAGCCACAAATGAAATCTGCTCAGAAAACACCAATTGGCTGCTGAACTTGAGAGTTCAATGATACCAGAATATGCCCATGTGGCGGAAGCTCATACCTTTTCACCTTTCTGGCCAAGCTCTCCTGGCGTCCCAGGGAATCCTTGAGGGCCAACATCACCCTGCAAAGGAAATAAGTCAGGGAAGTGATGACGGCTGGGTGATCCGAGAAGAGCCACACAGAAGCATCTAAAACATGTTTATACACATCACACAAGGTTTTCTTCTTGGCTACAAACTCATGATTAATCTAGAGAAAGCCCAGGTTCAAATGATGCTCTAAGCCCATTTGGCAAACTCAGCACATCACGGCTGCAGATAGGTCCGTGGAGGAATAAAACAGCTGCAAGATCCTTCCCAATTTGGTTTAGAGTGACATGCAAACCAGGCCACTGTGCAAGGTAGCTGAAAGTCACCCCAAGATGAAGTGGCTTCTGGGGAACAGCACCTGCCACCCGGGCTCTACATTAAGAAAATCTGTTTAAGATTATAGCTTATAGAATAATAGAATTGTAGAGTTGGAAGGGACCCTGAGGGTCATCTAGTCCAACCCCCTGCAATGCAGGAATCTCAGCTAAGCAACCATGACAGATGATAAAACTAAGTTTCTGATAAGAAGCAGTACACAAACCATGCATGCTGGTGGCTTAGTTTACAATGTTCTACCGGTAACTATTTTGACGTCTCATAAACAAACATTTGTGACAAAATACCATACACAGACATGCTTGAAAGTGATGCAATAAAGTATTTGTATAAAATATTAATATATTCAAAACATTTTTATTTTAAAAAATATGTTTGTTTCATTTTCATTTATTATTATTATTATTAAACTATGATCAGGTTGTTTACTGTTATGTTTACTGTTACACAGGCACTTTGTCCACCCAAAAAATTAAAAACCCCAAACAGGGATTTCAAGGTTCAGGAAAGGGAAACTCCAAGAACTGTAATTATTTTTCTATACTCCAAAAATAGGCAAGAGAAGAGAGAAACTACTTTTTTATGGAAAGGACAGAAGTTAAATCCATTTCCCTACAACTATACCAGTTGAGGAATTTATCTTCAAAAGTTGAGGGACAAAAGAGCAGAACTTACTGGTTTTCCATCCTCACCAGGATCTCCCTAGTAAGAATAAAATGTAGGAGGTTAGCAAATGCCAGACATTTCCTACAAAGTTGTAATTCAGCAGCTATCATTTCAAGCTGCCCCAAGTCCCAGGCCTACTTTTCTTGGTACCGCTTCAGCACTTACAAAGCAATTGGGTTGAGACAGCTGCTGGGAAAGGCAAGCCTAAAGCCATAAACACCCCATGAAACATAGGGAAAATCCCTCCTGTCAGAACTTTCAGATGGTTTTAAAAATACACACGTATACTTGCCCTTCACCAGAAGGTCCCAGGGCAGGTTACAGTAAGAAAATATACAACTATAAAACAAATAAAAGATTTAGAACCATAAAACAAGGAAGTGTAAAAGCAATGAAAAACAATTCAAACGTTTAAAAACAACTCTGTATATAGAAACGGTTAAAGAATAGTTACAGTACAAAAGCAGACTGCAGGCTATGAAAATCTCCCCTTAAAGGGCTTGTTGAAAAAGGAAGGTTGCTGAAGAAGGAAGCAAACATTGGGCGAAGTGAGCCATTGTAATATGGTTGGGAATGAGGAAGGAATTATTTGAGGCGGCTCTGATAAGGTAGTAAAAAAGACATTTTTAAAAAAAATAGGAGGAAACTAACCATGGAAGGCAATGATCACACAACCACATGCAGGGGGAACAGAGTATGCAAGCAAAAAAGCAGGAGAAAATTTCTCTAAAGAGAACATTACGCTGAAAACAAACTCAATGTGTGAAAGATTGATGGCTAATTTCATTAATAGTAGGGACTACATAGGTGAGAATTACTTACATTTTGAAATCTCCATTAAAAAAATACCATATGGGAGTCTGGTACAGGGGATCTCACCTGCAACTCTAGAGGTGTTTTTATAAGTTGGCCGTACACCAGCAGTTTAGGCACTTGCTGCTTTCACAGATCACAGTAAATCAAAGTTTATTGTGTTTACTATGAAATGCAGTTGGTTCCTGCTTCACTCCTCCCCTAAGATGAGCAAGAGCAACATATCACAGCCCCTGCTTTTGTGATACATCTCAGCTGGGGATTGTGGCTTGTTTTGCTCCAGCCCATGAAGTCAAGGTTTGTTCTTGGCTTACCAATCATTATTTGTTTGAGTGAAACAAGTTACAATCCTAATCTGAACATGACACTAGAACGGGAATTGTGGTTTGTTGCTTCTGCTCATATTACAGAAAGAGCAAAGAAGGTGGCCATCTGTCTGGTAAACCATTAACTGGTAGTTTAACTACCAATAAACTATGGTTCACTGTGACGACGTGTTGACTGGGCCATTATTTTAACAGCAAGGATTCAAAGACTGCAAGTGGTTTGCATATCTGAACAACCCCTTTCCCTCTGTAACACAAACCCTGCACTTGAAACCAGACATTACCTTTAAACAAGTTTACTTACAGGCTCTCCATCCTTTCCAGGCAAGCCATCTTTCCCAGGCAGCCCTGGTGGCCCCAGGGGTCCTGGAGGCCCAGCAACCTGCTCCACCACAGAACCGTCAGGGCGCTGCACAATGGTCCCAGGAGGGCCTGGGGGCCCAGCAGGGCCAGGAGACCCTTGGGCACCAGGCTCCCCTTTCTGTCCTTTCGAGCCTGGATACCCAAAGCCGGCATTTCCCTAGACATGGTTGGGGGAGAGAGAGAGAGAGAGATGGAAAATGAAAGCAATCAGATACTATTTCCTCATGAGAATATAGAAGTGGGCATCTGCCAGGTGTGACTCACAGACCCCCCTTTACTACCAAGGCCTTCCTGCTTTCCTCTCTTAAAAGTATTTCTCTGCTGGTATTCATGTGCATCCCCCCCCCCTTCCTTTATTCCAGCCACAAATCCCTATCCTCTTCAAAATAATTGCTACTGGCAAGCTCAACACCAGCAGTGCTTTAGATAAGGAGGTACCGTATTTGGAGCAAGGAAATATCACACAGTTGCCATATTGCAAATACAGATATCCATAGCACATACAGTTATGCACACCAACAGAAAAAAGCAACATATGTAATTTTCAAGGAAAGATGAGCAGTAAGTCTGGTATTAATTACTGCCAAGTGCCCAGGGTCACACCCTTTCTGCCCATATGGGGCCGGTCCAGATGCTGCTTCGCCATCTTGTCCAACCACCACCTTGGGTGGCAAGAGAACAAAACAGTTCCTTAAAGGGCCCCCGCATGTGAGCGACAGGGTGAGCTGCAGTTCCATCTCCATTCCTTGGTATCTTGCAAGAAGCCAAGGAACTCTCACAAAGGTGTGTTGGTTGCACACCATGTTCTAGAATGAGGCTGTGCATCAGCATCCTGGCTCCAGTTCTCTGTTAGTGCAGATATTACTGCATCAGAAACCACCACTCAGACCACAAGGCACTATCTGGGCAATTGCTCATTTGGCACCGCTGAGTGTGAAGAGACCAGATGATGGTGATGGTGATGATTTTATTTGTACCCCGTCCATCTGACTGGGTTGCCACTCTGGGTGGCTTCCAACATATATAAAAACCTTAATAAAACATTAAACAGTTCTATTCAGTAAAATATTTGCTCTGGAGTTACAACCATCTTTGGGATATTCACTATTTTACCTAAATCTTAGGGGTGCATTACAGGAAGGATGTCGTTCTGTTATAGCTAGCATCCGTTTCAATCTCTGGCATGCCTGTCTGAACCTCTAGAGAGCCACTGCCAATCCATACAGACAATACCAAGCTACATGGACCAGTGGTCTGGCTATTTCTATATGGATGAACTTCTAATTTACATTTAAAAATTCAAGTGGGACCTGCAACAAAGTGTTGCAGTGATGAATGCTTCTGCTCAGGGTTTCAGACAGCCATGCCCTCTTCAGGTCCATTCCATTCCTCCTCTCCACCTTGTTGTCAGTTCTCTCACACACAGCTAGAGCCCCATGGCTACTAAGCACATTCAGCTCCCAATGGGCTACTTTGGAGATTATGCCTTGTGTGTGATGGTGCTGTTTTGGCTATATAACGATCCCTACTCTGAGAATTGAGTTCACTATTAGTGTATAGCAGTGATGGCCAAACTTGGTCCTCCAGCTGGTTTTGGACTACAACGTCCATCATCCCTAGCTAACAGGACCAGTGGTCAGGGATGATGGGAATTGTAGTCCCAAAACAGCTGGAGGGCCAAGTTTGGCCATCACTGGTGTATAGGATAGCTGGAATCCACCTAAATAAATTATCATCACATGAAACCACTTTAAAAAGCAAACAATGCAGCAGCTGGGCTCACCTTAACACCCAGCTCTCCTTTTTCTCCCTGCAAAAACAAACACACACAAACACAAGGCTTTTCAGTATAGCAAAACATAGCAAATTGAGGTTGAATTCTCTGTTTTAGGAACAAACACCCACTGACAATCAAACTTCCTTTTGTGGCAAAGGAAATTATTTCAGGGGTCATTTCTGTGACAAAGGATGAATTAATTGCTATGTTTTTCAAGAACAAACAATCCACACCTCACGTCCCATAAGTGACGTTTTCTACAAGACCTAAAAAAGGAAAGTTCACAGTACAGGGTTGCAAGAAGCATCTCTTTCAGAAAGGGGGAGCATTAGTATGTGATGAGCATAAGAAGCCTCCTCCTTCCTGGTTCATACACTTCAATATTCACCTGTTACCACACTCTACAATCAGATAGGCTAGATTTTCCCCAACCTGGTGTCCTCCAAATATTTCAGGCTACAGTTCCATCAGCCCCAAGCGGTGCAGCTGTACTGGCTAGGGCTGGAGTTGTAGTCCAAAACCTCTGGAGTGCACCAGGTTGAAGAAAGCTAAAGTAGGCTTTGTGTCTTTCCACTGGACAAGCAATTAACACTAAGTAAACTGTCCTCCGCTGTTCCAGATTTATGTCTTGAGCATAAACATGACTGAAAGATGAAAGAGAGAGCAGAAAGGTGCTGGTGGTGGGAAATGATTTCACATATTGGCAGCAGCAGAATGTCAGCAGGTGTCATAATTTTGATTATCTCCGATCCCACTTCATGGCAGTACCAGGACTCCTTGAGTTCCTTCCTTCCTGAAGGCTTTTGTTACTCTCTCCTCTACCCATCCATAACTCAGAGAGAATCACAGCAGGATGAGAATTACTGCACATGGGGGGGAATCACGTCCCCCCCCTTCATTCTGAAAGAGCAAAACGCCACTCATCCGAGCCCAACAAAATGCTCAGAAACTCCAATCACAGTGACTTCTGCAATAATGAAGGCATCTGAGAGGAGGCAAAGCTTAAGGCAGGGAGTAAGTAATGCAAAAGAAGGTGGTGGTGAGACTCTATTTCTTTAGGTATCAACAATAAAAGCTTTGTCCCTTTTGGATGAAAACAGGAAAGGAGAGCCACACGTAATCACATTACCTTTTCGCCTTTAGCACCATTTGTCGGCAGAACTTCACCAACTCCAGAGTCCCCTTTAGTGCCACGTTCACCTTTTTCACCAGGGTCCCCTTTTTCTCCTTTGACTCCAACTATGATGGAAATATAAAGACAAGCATGTGCAATTATCTGTTGTGAAGGTAATTCTGCATTTCTGCAAAAATGAGAGAATGAAAATCAGACGCTCGGCATTCAGATTCAACATGAAAACGCTGTCAGGCATTAGTGGATTTATAAAGAAAGGTCTTTTTCTTCTTTATAATTCTGATGGTCAGGTCAAGAGTTCTTCTGGTAAAAAGGGCTTGTTTTTTTTTTAGTATTATTACCTACTGACAGGCATGGCATTTGTAAAAGTGTCCTCTTCATTAAATTAAGTAAAATAATCAAATAAACGAACAACTATTGGTGCCTTTCTATAACCCTCTCAACTTTAATCACAAGACCTGACCTTCCAAAGCCCCAGTCTGAAAAATCATGGGTGATATTTAATGGCAGACATATTCAGTGCATGCTTTGAGTACAGCATGTCTTTCATACTAGGGGTGATAGATATGGCATAAAAAGAGGCTGCATTGGCATTCTCTCTGCTGTAGTTCAAAACCTGTTTCCTCATAGCTGCTCAACTGAAATTGCATGCTTGCATACCAATGAACTGAATGCTGACTCAGTTGACAAACATGCCCCAGACCATGTTTCAAGGGGCATTGAAGTGTGTGTTTGTTGCTTTATATATATTTTATTTTTTAAAAATAAATAAATAAATAAAATTGCAGAACTGTTCCACAGGTGGGAAGTTGTGACCTTACAGGCCGTGTCATCCATAGCCAGTTCCATTAACATGAAAGTGGTTTGTTTATCAGTGCCCACTGCTAGAGAAGAAAGGTACCGGTATGTTTAGGTTGTATGCAGTAAGGATGCTTTCAAAATCAGTCCTGCTTTTGCATTTAAAAAAGCTACGTCTGGTTCACCCTAACTCCCAAGGCCTACATTTCTACTTGCTCTGAGCAAGCACCACAAACGTTTTTCCCTCTGCCCAAGCTTAACATGAGGAATGTGTGACATTGAAGGTTTTTCTTTCCCACTCATTTCTGTTCAGCATTATCAAGAAAACTTGAATAGTCAGAACTATAATGATTTTTTTTTAAGGGATTGTTCCCAACCTTAGAAAAGCTAGACTTACCTCCTGAAGACAATGGGGGCCCCTCTTCTAGTTTGGTTAATTCAGTTTGCAGGTGGAGTTTCTCTTCTGGCTGGGTGGGCTTTTTGGCAACTGGGGGAGAAGTGACAGGTGGTGGTTCTGGCAGCCCTGAGAGTGATACCTGGGTCAAGGGAACAGGACTGGAGTAAACAATCACTTGTTCTGCCATAGGCAACCTAAGGCAAACTCTTTGCTCCTGCAAGCCTAGTAACGGGGAGCTCTTGCACTGTTGATCCTGTGCTGCAAATATTTCACCTCAAAATAACGTGGAAAATTTGAACTGCTTGAAAAAAGGAATAAAAGGAAAACTCTCAATTTTTGAGGGAAACAAACACAAAACTGCTGTTGGAAAAATACTTTCAAGTGTTGCAGAATATAAAACATCTTCAGAAAAACCAGTCCAACAGGCAGACAAACTGTTTCAGCAAAGTTGAAGCAATGGTTTGGGACAATACAGTCTTACTCAGATTCCCGGGTCTTCTCTATCAACTGAAAAACTACTGAATGTTTCAAAATACACACACACACACACACACACAAGTCGGTTTAATTCATGCAAAGCTTCCATTTTCTGAGTTTGATTAAGCTCAAAATGCAAGTCTGAAATCAGGAGATAGAGATATTTCACAGACATTGATCATGGATATATGATTTACTGGGATGGAATGGAAAAGAAATAAAATAAAATAAGCAAATAAATGTACTTTCAGGACAGCTGGTTTTATCTACAGTTACTATATTTGCAGTCTGATCCTATGTATGTTTACTCAAAAGCAAGTCCTACTGAACTGAATGCGGCTTCCTCCGGAGATGGGAGGAAAGCAGCCTTAAAACAAAAGACAGTACAGTTTTGAAAAGTTCAGTGTTGTTATGAAGTTTGTAAATGTAAGTTTGATATAATTCAAATATTCATTACACACATACTTCTTCCAGCCCCCCCCCCCCCCGGTTTCAAAATTCCCAGAAACTTTGCATATTTGCCTAGAAAACAGAGATCAGATCGTCTCTGGCCTATTACACCTCTGACCAGTGGGTGGCATGGATGTTCCACATACAAATGTATGAAAAAAGTGAAGACAGTCAGGAAATCTATTGGAGCCAGACATGTGTCTATAATCTTTTGTCCTAGTTTACATCAATGGGTAGAAACTAGAATTGTTCCTTGTATTAATGAAACACTTGCACACTACTGTTTGCCAGTGATGCTTAAGAGTGTTCCAGGTTCAAAATCCTAATGCTGCTCAGCTACGGAGCTCATTTGGGTGATTTTGGACCAGTCACTCTCTTGCACCTCACAGGGTTACTGCAATTTGTTACAAAGTGACCTTTGTAAAGGAAGCCAATGTAGCACAGATGTCCAACCCTGGTTACTGTGGTTTGTTAAGGTGCTGGGAAGTGTAGCTCTGACGGCTAAACCACAGTTCCTTGTGCATAATTGTTTTTATTGGAAGCTATACTCTCTACCGTGGGACACGGGTGGCGCTGTGGTCTAAACCACTGAGCCTCTTGGGCTTGCTGATCAGAAGGTCGGCAGTTCGAATCCCCACGACGGGGTGAGCTCCCGTTGCTCGGTCCCAGCTACTGCCAACCTAGCAGTTCAAAAGCACGCCAAAAATGCAAGTAGATAAATAGGTACCGCTCCGGCGGGAAGGTAAACGGCGTTTCCGTGCGCTGCTCTGGTTTCGCCAGAAGCGGCTTAGTCATGCTGGCCACATGACACGGAAAAACTATCTGCGGACAAACACTGGCTCCCTCGGCCTGTAAAGCGAGATGAGTGCCGCAACCCCAGAGTCGTCTACAACTGGACTTAACTGTCAGGGGTCCTTTCCCTTTTCCTTTTTATACTCTCTACCCTCAGGAATATCAGCAGCTCTTCTTTGGATAAGTATCAGCAGCTCTTTATGTGGATAAATAAATAGTTAAAATCTGAGTAAAATAAAAAGCACCCCTTGCGCATGTTTGTGCACACATGTGCATGCATACATTAACTCTTCCTTCAATGCAATGTATGATGATGAGTCTTCACATAAAAGCTACTGAACTTTTCTGTGACATGGCCTTCAGTACTGCAAGTTCTAAACATCCCTGCTCCAGAGACCCCTTTTAAGAGACATTATGACATTATGTCATGACTACAGGTTGTAGCTGGCTAACATCCACAAGAACTACCAACAAACAGGCATCCTCAAACACAGGTTGAATGCAGGAGGAATTAAACAACACTCCACCCAAACAGTTAATCCTGGGTCCTGCAACATTTGGGGCCAAACTCACAAAGGACAGAAAATTCTAAGGACAGAGTTGCTAAGTTCATTGCTAAATAAGAGCACATTCTGGGCAAACTAGCTGTTGTGCTCATGAGTCTCCTGCCTTACATTTTCATTCATTATCAAGTTTGTTCAGAACTGATCCAAGCCCAGTGGCTTCCAAGGACTAATCTGCAATGTATAGAAGCAATTTAAAAATAAAGTTATCATGAGTGTGATTGAGTGACAGGTGCATGGCTGCATTTATTCCAGAAAAATTAAAGATGCACATGAAAGAACATTATCCCTGACTCAAGCCCTTGAGTTTATTGATTTAACACGTCAGTCCTGTTGGTCCAGGATTCTATACGCTGAGCAGAATCCAGGCTGGCTTCACAAAATGTAAAAATGTACTCTGAAAAAATAAACCTTGGGAAGGCCATTCTCTGCAATGAAGTGGTTGTTTTTGCAACTTGATCTTGCATTAGTTCTGGCTGGGAGGAGGGCTCTTATCTCAAAGCCAGCAGAGATTTCTGGTAATCCCATGAGAAAAGGAAGGAAAGGAAAACTCTCAAGTTATCTAATTTTTGCAGGAAAACATACAAAGCAGCTGAGAAATGAATAGGCTCCAAACACCATCCATCAGCTACCCTGTGGACATACTAGTGGTGATTTTAAAATGTATCTTTTTACAAAGAGCTGCATGAACAAGGAAGTGACACTTCATTTCTGGGGACGCTGTTACCCATCTTTGGTAAGGTACTTGGATCAACATTAACAAGGAAGAGTGAGCATGTGTTGTCAATGTGTGGCAAGAAACAGTATGCTTCTGCAGAGGCTACCATCTGGGAGGAAAACGCTAGGGATCTCACAGGGAGCTGTAAAACATCCCCATGTTTGATGTGTGAATAGAATACAGACTCAACAAATTAGACATACAGGGTATTTCAAAAAGACCTCAATCCCTGGAGTTGATGTCAAACATGGACTTATTTTGCAGAAGAAAATTAGTGTGTAAAATTTGCTACATAGCAACATGAATGTGGGGGGGGGGGCAACAAAGAGAGGATTGCATTGCTTTAAATCTGTACTTCTTAAATGGAAATTTTAAAACAGCAGGAACTAGACATTAAAGGTCATCTGTGTCAATAATGCAAGCTTTAAAACTGAATGGGAAAAGTATAATGGTGCACTCATCAGTTTCCCAGCTATAGGGTCTTAGGATGTTGCAGAAGAGCTCTCAATGCCACCAGAAGCGGGAAATTGCTGCCTCTTACCAAAAACACTGGGACGCGGGTGGCGCTGTGGTCTAAACCACAGACCCTAGGGCTTGCCGATCAGAAGGTCAGCGGTTCGAATCCCCGCAACGGGGTGAGCTCCTGTTGCTCGGTCCCTGCTCCTGCCAACCGCCAACCTAGCAGTTTGAAAGCACGTCAAAGTGCAAGTAGATCAATAGGTACAGCTCCGGCGGGAAGGTAAATGGCGTTTCTGTGCGTTGCTCTGGTTCGCCAGAAGCGGCTTAGTCATGCTGGTCACAAGACCTGGAAGCTGTACACCAGCTCCCTCGGCCAATAAAGCGAGATGAGCGCCGCAAACCCCTTTACCTTTACCAAAAACACTGCTGCCAAAATGGTAGCAAGTGTCACAGAAAGGTGTAGCTGCCCATCAGCAGAATTCCTACCATGGATCCTCCCAAAATGAGGTAGAGCGGTAGGTGAGGGGCACAGCTACACCAGATCCTGACTAACCCGTCTCAGTCCAAGGATCCAGACAGAAATGCCAGAAATCAATGTCAGGACAGAGCCTGGCATAAGTAATTCCCTTTCCATTGACTCAAATGGGAACAATCTCATTTTGCCTCACCTGCCGCTCCCTGCCTCAGCTTGGAATGGCTTCGGCACTGTAGAGCTATGACTGATGGACCTGGGCAGAGCTCAGGACCTCTGGATTCTAAGCCATGCAACTGTTCAGTGCTAGTGTTGCAGAAGATACACTGATTAAGGAGCTATGATCAAGGAGTTTGTGCAGTCTTGCTACAAAGCAATAAAGCTTGTTGCTATTATTTTTATTTTTATAAAAGATGCAGTAAGGATGCTTTGTTGTTACTGCAGATTGTGACTAAACATATGAGGTTCAGGAAGAGCAATTTTCTTCCAAGTGCAAATATTTTTTGCTCACATCAATGTGTTTTTTGCAGAGAGGAAAAACACAGATACTCGTCGTCAGTCCAGAAAGGCAAGGTTTGTGGGTCTGATGGAAAAGGCTATTGGACTGCACTTAAATTGCCCATGTTTCCACATCTGCCTGTATCTCACCATCCAAAACATTGAATTGGTGTGCCAGGTGCAAACACCCCACAATCTGCTCACATACACACTATTGCTGGACTAGCTCTTGGGGGGGAGCGGCATTAACCATGATGTGGGTAATCAGATGTGGGTGAGACAAAGAGGAAATCTGAAGAAGTAGAAAGTTAGCAGACTCTAGGATTATGTGACGCACCACTGAAAGCAGTCAGCAGCATGCCTGGTATGCTGTGCCTAGCCAAATGCTTGGATGTTGCCAAAAACCCAACTGGAAATGAGGAGTCCAGCTTGACCAGCTGCCTCAAAACATTATTGCCCTGGAAAAACCTCATATCCTCAACGATACAGATGTCTAAGCTTGGACACATTATTTGGATTAGCACAAAGGGGCGAGTTTCCAGGCTGCACCGCACATCTGGTGGAAAGAGGATAACTAGCAGGTCATCTCTGGACTCTTGAAATCTTCCTTCGGGTAACTGAAATGTACAATGCTTGAAGCTGTGGTTTTAGTGTACTGTATAGAGAAACAAACAAACCATACCATATGTACACTATATACACGGTGATAACACCAACTTGCAGCTCTCTTTGGTAGTTGAGAAACTTGCCAGCTTCGTTCATATCCTGGCAATTGCTAACTGTTACTGCAATGTGCTGCACATGGTGAGTACTTGAAGACTCTTCAGAAGCTGTTGCCAGTAAAAATGCCATCACCGGCATTGTGGCCAAACTTAGAATTTGGCTGAATTTAGAAAAGTGGGTGACACTGATCACTTTTCAAAACTGGCAACCCATTTGCTTTCAAGCAAGATTCTGGACATTAGTTATCACTTATTAAAGCCTGCTGTGCGCACTTCCTCCCCACTCCACGCCTTCTGAGACTAGCCCTTCTTGATCCAGAAGTAAATGCAGGGATCCAAGAACTTCCAGAAGTTATCCAGAAGACAACAACAGTCTCATTCATTATGTAGTAGAAAATAAAACTCAAAGAGGGCTGGATTTAACTAACAGGTTAAATGCAAGGACTTGCACTAGTACAATGTGGCTTCTCCCTTCTCCTCCCCCTGTGTACCCCCATGCCCCCGCCCCAAACTGGCTATGGGGAAATTGGGACAACCTCCAGAACAACATGGAGTGGGGAGGAACGATCCATCAGGCAAGCAGAAATAAGGCCTCAGGGCAGGTTACAGCAATTTAAAATTCAGTATTAAAACAAATTGAAACAAATTGAAGTCACAGAAAGAGGGAATGTCACTCTAATCCCATTTTATATTTTCTTCCACTGCCACCCAACTTTTCTCAGATGGGCGGGGTATTAATAATAAAATTTATTATTGTTGTTATTGTTATTATTATTGTTATTGTTGTTATTATTGTTGTTATTATTGTTGTTGTTATTATTTCCATTTTGATTATTAATGCTAACAAATAACAGTAAGGTCCCAAACCCTGGCCCCTTGCTATCCCAGCTTTGCCCATCCCATGCAGATTCTAACTTCTCTGGACAGGAGCTACATCACTTTTCTTTTCCATAAAATGCTCAGCATACTGCTGTTGCTAAGTAAAATGCAAAGCAGCAGGAGGAAACCAAATTAGAACATTGCAAATGTTCTAATTACACAGTACATAGATCATTATCTTAAAAATGAAATAACACACTGGGTAGAGATCCCTTTCCTTGTTGAAATGACCCTTGTGTTAAGGCAGGAAGTTGTAGCATGAAGTTACTTGCATGAGCAGAACGTGTGGGGCAGTAAGAGGTGCGCATATGCACCAGAAAACGTTGGGTTGGCATGTGCTGATCTTCCCAAGTTTTCCGTTTATCACCACCCTGACCTCTTCAACTTAATACTACATAAAGAATCTCACCCTTCGCTGCTCAAAGGAAAAGCAACACTTATTTACCAGGTGTTCCAAGGTTCCTTGCAGCTCTTATGTATTTTCTACTTACAGCAGTACAGGCAATTAGAAATCCAGCCCAGCTTCGGGTTTCTGCTAACTCAGCACAAGGTTAGCTGAAGGAGGAAGGGGGTCCCTGCCATTGTGCTGGCTTTCTTTCCCCAGGGGAGTAAGCCAGATGTTTAAGGGAGTTCTCACAAAAAAAAAACCTTTTAAACTTCTGAAGCTGGATTGTTACGATGTGTGTCTTTTTCATTCAATAAGCAAATGTAGCAAATACAAAAGCCAATTCGGTTGTCACCCAGCCACACTTTTCCTAAAGTCTACACCTCTTTGCCCTGTTTTCAAATTGGTCTGGGGCTGGGTATTCCCACTTGTGATTTTTGCCTAAGATTTTACTTGGGTAGAGACCCCTGAAACCCCATGTTTTCCCATTCATTATTCCTGAAATCAATAGTTCGCTTTTCATGTTGTTTCCACCTTCAGCTCCACCCACCCATGGCAGAGTCAGAAAATCAGAGAACCTGAGAATCAGAAAACCGGATAATCAGGCAATCATTTGGCATCCACAAAAGGAGCAAGGGCCCTTCCGATACATATTATTAAAGACAGAAAATAAAGCTGTTATTGGAACCATCACAACCAATCAAAACAATCAAGGGGAACATGCACACGTTTTGCACATATATCGTTTGATCGCAATTTTATACGAGCATTAAACAAGGAAAAGTAAAATAAAAAATTAAGCATGCAGAGAAAACCAGAAGCGTGCTGCTCAAAGCTAGAGAGACAACTGGAAAAAATTATCCTACAGGGGCAGGAGCAGAAAGGAGGTGGAAGCAGATCGCCCCAATACAATTCCCAGGTTTAGAAGAGGGTTTTCTGTGGATTGACGTTTGTTCCAATACAGCAGTAAATAGTGGGTTTCCCCAGGGAAAGTGGAGGGACAAAAAACAAAAGCAAAACACCTCTCTTGGACCCATGATAATAGATTGATACAAAATAGTAGAAATCACAGGACAAACAGAAGTGTGGATGGACCCTAAGTGTCATGAACTGGCAGGACGATGGGGAGGAGGAAGAGGATCCTGACAAGGGGTGTAGCCGGGACTGGGACACATCAGGGCAAGCTGGGGATGGGGAAGGAAAAGTTGGTGCAGGAAGTACTCACGGGGTGACGGAGGATGGCAAGGAGGTGGGGGTCAGTGCACAGGAACCAGAGCAGCAGGACCCCTCACCAGAGCCAGAGGGGGCCCTGTTTCCATGATCACGGCAGGCTCAGAGGCATAGGGAGCAGGGGGGGGAGATGATCTAGGAGGCTGAGGCAGGCAACGACCCACAGCCCAGCCCACTAGCTGGCCAGGTGGGACTCGCTAGGTCTGGGAGAAGGTGTGTGATTCCTCAGCTGGAGCAGGTGAGGGTCATGTGACTCGTTAAGCCCAGATGCTGCCATCAGCATGCAGAGTATAAAAGGGCAACAGAGCCAAGGTGGTGTGTCTGCTCAACTACCCATGTTGATGGACCATGTCTTGGATGCCCCTGGACCTCTCAAGGGACTGTGCTTGCGAGGGGCTGACCTGCCCTGATCCCTGGATCAGCTGCAGAGGTAGGAACCTAGTCTGACTGAACTTTGGACTTGTTGGCTTGCCAAACTGCGTGCTAGCATCTGCTGTGGGATCGTGCCCTCCAGCAGGACATGCCGCCAGGTACCCTGTGGTTCAGGGCACTAAGAAAGATACCAGCTCAGAAAAGGGTCTCTTTCTCAAGTTGATAATAAGTAAAAGATGCCAGCTTTGCTTTTCAAGTTCTATTGCACTTTTCAGAGCATAACGTTTTTTCTTTTCATTTTTATCTCCCCCCCCCTCCCGACTTCTGCTGCATGAACTAGACTGAAAATAGCAAAGTGCCATGTACCGGTGGAATGGACAGAAGAGCAGAAGAAGTCAACTAGATGCCTACTGGCCAACTAGATGCCTATGGGAAGCCCCAAAGTGGCACTCTCCCCACTTGCGATTCCCGGAAACGTGTTCACAGGCATATTGCCTCTGACGGTAACCTTAACCATCTCACACATCCTCACTTTTTATCTTCTTCAGTATATACTGATGCCACACACTGCACAGCTGTAGGTTCTAACCACAAGGTGACAGGCAAAATGGATAACTTTCTGCTGTCGTCGTGGCTAGAGGTACTGTATATTCCTGCATATAAGACTACTTTTTAACCCAGGAAAATCTTCTCAAAAGTCGGGGGTCGTCTTATACGCTGGGTCGTATTTCTTATACGGCGAGTATATCCCAAACTCTATACAGTGGTACCCCGCTAGACGAATGCCTCTCAAGACGAAAAACTCGCTAGACGAACGAGTTTTTCGTTTTTGAAGGCGCTTCGTAGGACGATTTCCCCTATGGGCTTGCTTCGCGAGACGAAAACGTCTTGCGAGCGCCCTATGCATTTCAATGGGAAACCGCGCTTCAATGCATTCCTATGGGGAACCGCGCTTCGTAGGTCCGTGCTTCGCAAGACGACAAACCTCGCAAGACGACAGAACTCGCAGAACGAATTAATTTCGTCTTGCGAGGCACCACTGTATTTTAACTGGAAAAGTTGGGGGTCGTCTTATACGCCCAGTCGTCTTATACGCCGGAATATACGGTAATTCTTCTTTGCTACACTACACATCTTTTTCATTTCCTTGGTTGAAATGTAGTAAGACTGACACACGTGATTGAGTAGTTCATAAGGACCACTTTTCTTCCTCTGCCTCCAGCAGCTCCATACTTGTGGCAAATGAGTCATCCGACTCGCTCACCACAAGCGGATGCTACTACTTTGCGGAACATTATCCATTTCCTCGGTGTGGGTTTGAGTGGTGTCGTGCAACGAGACCACCCATTTGTCACGATCAGAGCAAAAAAGAAGTGAATAATAATAATAGCCGCCCCATATGCATCAACCCTAACAGCAAGGATAACTCACACAAGGATTTTAGAAAGTACATTTGAGCATGGAAAGCTAAGGCAAGGCGGAGCAACATCAGGAACACAGACTAGAACTCACCCTTTCCTTTTCCGACGGCTGCGGCCTTTCTTCAGCTCCACTTCCACCATCTCCAGATATCTAAAGAGGTTTTTGTTTAAATGAAAGATAAAGGTAAGCAGAGGATGCAAATGAAGGATGGTTGCACTCACTTGATTAATGCATTGAGTATAGTCAGTTGTTTCTCTGGGGGGGGGGGGAACCCTATGAAATGCAATAGCCGGGCTATGAACATAGCAAAAGAAGTTTGGTGTAAATATATATCAACGTGCCTGCACCATATGCAGGAAACTAATCCACAAGCCACACTCAGCTGTTGTGAAGTGGTGTCTTCTCTCAACATTTATGGAACCGTTTTCTTAAAAACTTACCTCTTAAGTAGGCAAGGAGGGTCTCTGCTATAGGCTTCTATCCCTGCCAACCAGGTTAAATCAGCAATGGCAGGTGACAGAGCTTTTTAACTATTCTCTTCCTATGGCTCACCCTCCTGCAGGAACCCATTGACAGCAGATGTTTCTGGGCTTCTGGAGGCAAACGAAGATGGTTTTTTTCAAGGCATTTAACCAAATGGTTTCCTAATTTGCTTGGGTTTTATGATAAAATATCTTAGTGGCAGATACAGTCTGTTAAACTTGTAAGCAGCCTCTGTTTTAAAGAAAAGTGGCATACAAATTCATTGCATAAACGAACACCACTGTAGTCTTGCTCTTTGTTGACTTTAAGACGAGAAATATTTTAACTGGCCAATGGAAATACTAGCAAGTGAGGACCTGGAAACCAAATCGTTTAATCCAGTGAGCACACTACTTTCTATGGTCTAATAAGAGAGTAGAAATTTTCAAAAGGGTCCCCAAACTCTCAAAAGCACATGTCTTCTGATTTTGCAATGACTTCCTGGGATTTGTGAATCAAGTTCCAAGAGGTTCCTCTTCACAGTAAGGGATTCCTATACATTATTCTGGGATAACAACTCCTTAATTTACTTCATCCTTCTCCTTCCATGAAAGGAAGGCGCGTCATTTTGACTATGAGGGAGGCACATATACAGTGGTACCTTGGTTTACAAACTTAATCCATTCCGGAAGTCCATTCTTGAACCAAAGCGTTCTTAAACCAAGGCGTGCTTTCCCATAGCAGCGGGGGACTCAATTTACAAATGGAACACACTCAACAGGAGAAGTGGAACATGTTCTGCTTCCAAGGCAAAGTTCACAAACCAAAACACCTACTTCCGGGTTTGCAGAGTTCTTAATCAAAGTTGTTCATAAACTAAGCTGTTCTTAAACCAAGGTACCACTGTACCAGAAAGAATGCAAAAGGGAAAAACTAGTTCTCAAAATTGCCAATAATTAAGGTTTATTACAGCTCAGTGCATTTCAGAACAGAAGTTCCTTCTTCAGGAGTTATTTTAAACTTCTGCATTCTATAGACTATCCAGAGCAGTTTGCACAAATCCTACTGCCTATCTGGCACCATGCGGTCTGACTTTGTGGTATCAGATAAACCACAGCATTGAGAGAGTCTGCCAAATGGAGGGTTTATTTATTTTTAGTGCAATTTATAAGCCTGCCCTTTGTCACATAATCCCAGGACAAGGTATACGTCATAACAATGAAACAGCAAATATAAAACCATAACACATACACACAAAAACAATGAAAAATAAAATCAAGGTGAGACTGGCTAGCCTCTTACCACTCCCTCCCAAAACCCTGGCTAAAGAGGTATGCCTTCAGAAAATACTGATCTAGACTGATTATTGATCTGCCACAAGGAGAAGTTTGGACGTTTCCACTTCAAATTAACTGCAGTTTAGCAAGTTATCTGAATCCTAAACTGTGGTTTATCTCAACTATTTTTTGTGAAAACAAAAAGTCTCATAAGCAATAGTTTTGAATTTGGTTTGTTTCCACTAACCATAGTTAAGATTAACCACATCTTCTCATAGTGCTAAATTATAGTTTAGTAGCAGTATGTCTGAACCACCCCAATATACAACAGCTTTAATATGGTCAAATCCTGAGCCACTTACCATATCAGAATCATCATCATCTTCCTCACACTGGACATCAGCTGCATGAGGATCTCCTTTCACTTTCAATTCTGCAATTACACCCTACAAAACCAGAAACACAGGCACCATTACTTTTTTAGCTTCCATGAGGCAGAGAGCACCACTCCCAGTTGTGGGGGAGTACAACCCTGAGGCCTGCACCCTAATGATTGATTACATTTCCTACTTGATTATAAGCCAAGACTCATTTCCGACACAGCTTGCTCATATTTCCAATGGCAATGGCTCTATTTCACAGAGTCCCCCCGGCACAAGCTGCAATGGTGGTGATATCACTTCTAATTAAAGCGAACAGTTCATTGATCTCTCATTGTAGACTAGAGATATCCCACCTACGCTGATCAAAACTTTAGCATCCATTGTAAATTATTTAAGGCAGGAGAACAAAACAATGTGGGAAGGAGGTTGGCAAGCAAAGTCCCTTGACGCAGAGAGATGGACTTTATATGTCTTTCTGGTCTCTTCAAAATCTATGGTTCTTTCTAATAAGGTTTTTGGGTAGTCAGGAACACAGATTCAGCATTCCCAGCACCCACAAGTCTCATATGAACTATCACTTTCCCCCCTGAATCTTTGCAGCCTGAGAAGCAAACCAGCAGCAAGATGCATCATTTAGGATGGTAGTGTTTCTGTCTGTCTCACTCACATACACATACACATACACACACACACACACACACACACACACACACACAGAGGGGGGGAGCAGGGCTTTTTTTTCAACTGGAACTCAGTTCTGGCACCTCTTAGGTGGGCATCATTGTCATTCTAAGAGAACGAGGGAGGTGTTCATTGTGAGTTCTAGCACCTCTTTTTCTAGAAAAATAGCACTGTATATTGGGTGGTTGCACAAAATTACTGCACTGCTTGGTATGGCTCTCCTCCAGCATCTTCTCTGTCTCTCCTGCTGCACTAAAACACCCATGGGAGTGATTGCCAAGTAGACAAAGAAATGTCCAGTTTGTCTTTAAGCAGGTAGTAAGTTACTTTCATCTGAACATTTAAGCATGGTTCATATATTTGAGGTAATACACTTGGTAGGTCCTTGATTAAATCAGATGCAGTTAAAGTACCATTTCGTTGTTGTTGTTTTTCTGCATAACAGCAGTGCGACTACACAAAACAAACGTTTTCAGCATCAATTTTTGCAGTACAAGATGAATTAATGAAATAACGTCTATTGTGGCAACCCAATACCTGAATGCTACAATGAATGCCTTACTTGCCTCAGATACATTCCAAAGGCTGCATCGTGTTTTGCAATGCCGATCAGAAGCAGATGTGGGCATGTAACATCCTAACCACTTAGGTCCTGGGCACACATGCAGATCTTAGGAGTTAAGAATGGACTGAAAGACAGTTTCATTCCTTTATGGTCTAGTTTATAAAAGCAGTTTTAACAACTTTGTTCCATCATTTTTGACAGATTGAGAAGAAAGAAAGAAAGAAAGAAAGAAAGAAAGAAAGAAAGAAAGAGAAAGAAAGAAAGAAAGAAAGAAAGAAACAAACAAACAAACAAACAAACAAACAAAGAAAGAAACTTCTGGAAGGAATGTTTAGAGGAGAAATGTGAACATTTTCTGTCCCCACCACATAGGCCTACTGTTACAGTGAAGCTGATGCCCCCATTCACCCAGCTCACATTTGTCAGAATCCAAAGCAAACCTAAATATTTTAAATACATGGGGAGACACTAGCTTTCCCCCTTAAACAAGTATGTGATGTGTAGCCTAACTGATGCCCATAACTGAGTTTGAGATAAAGCCACACTTCAAATCAGGCTGATGGGTACCACTACACTGCAGTGTGCCCACTGGTTCCTTGCTTGAGTTCAACCTTTGCTCTGCAGGCAAAGAGGTGATGACTTGTTCCTATGCAGCCCTATAATGTGATTCCTATTTTGTGATTCATCAGACTGTTAGACAAAGGGGTAGCTTTTAGGCAATGTCAGTTCTCCAGAGCCAAGGGGTGGGGTGAGGGATGCTTCTTCTCCAGGCACTATTAAAAAAAGATCATCTGTTAGATGAAACTTTACAGTGGATCCATTCCATCTGAGTTTACAATTTGGAAGGAAGCTGAGAGCGCAGCGTGACCATCAGCCAACAAGCTACCCCTTAAATCTAACAGAACATTCCTGCTCCAGCCTGCCGACTGAGCCAATTTAATGGGGGTCACTGACAAAAGCTACAGAGGAGGACAAGATAAAGATTTTACCCAAAGTTCTATGTGTGCAGCTGCCCCTTCAAAGCTATTCTGCAGTAGACTCTCAAAGGTTTTTTCATAGCACAGAGAACATGCAAACAGGAATGATCTCCCTGCCATCTTCCTTCTTCCATGCTTGCAAAAGCCAAGCAACTCCCTCATTTGCAGGCAAACAGCCTGTCCCATAACTCAAAAGCATATTTCAGTAAACTGTTACAAATGCATGCACCCACACACATTCTCTGCTTTGATTTGAAGAAATTGCTCGTCACAAGTTGTGCAGATCACCTTTGCTTCCCTCAGCCTCTCTGGTGGCTACTGAAATTGCTTACATAGAGATTGCTTTCAACAAAAAATTATGAACATTTAGGAATAGCTCAGATCAGCAGCTTCCATCCTAACTTCTGAGAATTGAAGCAAACCAAGGCTTTTGGTGAACAGCAGATTGATCGGTCTTACATCAGCTAAGAACCAAAGACACGCATTCCTTTCTTTCCTGTTCACAAGCAGCAATGGTTTTAATGAGGCATGTGTGGTAAAAAAATTAGTTGCAAAGAAATATTGCTATAAGCTCCAGGTATCTCCACTACCAGTTCACTACTGCCTCTTCACCAGTGATGGATCAGAGGACTTACAATCCTGAATCTTTCTATTCTCCTGACTTGATGGCTGTAGATGATGGGTAGCCAAGGTGGTACCAATTTTGTGGTACAAGCAGTGCTTTAATTTGGTCTCAGGAAACCTGAAATCAAATCTCAGCTCAGAGAGCCTTTAGAAAGGAGCAATCTTTGAAGACCCATTTATGCAATGGCTCGATTCAAACAAACATCCAAAGTGTGATTTGGAGGATAAATTGAGGTATAGTGGATGCCACTGTGGTCTAGGGGGTGTTAGAGGAGGGGTGGCAACTCTGATGGGGGACATGATGTTGTCCTTCTGGGGTAGTTTGTCCACCTTTGGTCCCCATCCTGCACCCAGTTCTCACCTGTGGCTCCTAGAAAATGTCAGCATGCAACAGCAGCCATACCCGGGAAGCGGATTCAACTGGCTAGATAAACTACATGAGGGTAGCCGTGGGGTCTCAAACCCTTGGCGAGTTTGGGACTTGCACAGCATGCAAAGACAGACTCCAGCAAACTGAGTGGATGAGACCCATAGTGGGTTCAACAGTCATAGTATAGATTCTGTTGTTGAATACAGTAGATGGGCAGAATTTAAGGAGGTAGTCAACCACTCCTCACACTTAGATCATATTTATCATTGGGGAGCCAACAGCAGCGCTGCCTTTTCTTGATCATGTATGAAACAAGAACTATAACGCACCAGCACTCTAAAAAGGTCTTGCATTCAAAGACCACCACTAACCCTTTCTCCTTGCCTTTTTGATAGATACCAATTTGACACAGCCACAACTCTGACCCCCTCCCTTCCTTTCCCATACGTGTATTATGCTCCTGCCAGGTAGAAGCGAACATTTCTATGCACACAGTGAGATCTTCATCTGGGAGACCGCCAGGCCTTCATGTTCAAGTGCAGGATTTACGAACCACATCTCATTGTAAACACAGTACACAATACATCATCACCTCATGCTCTTAGGGCAAGAGAGTAGAAACAGGAGGCAGGCAAGGACAGGTCAGAGGCTTCAAGTAGCTGCACGACCAAAAGTGGGGAGAACAGACAAACAAGGTGCTCTTATTCTTAAGAGAGAGCAGTTAAGGACAGGACAGCCTTCTGTGAGGAAATCATCAAACAATTTATTGTGATCTAAAATCCTCCCACTGCTCATCATTCCAATCTTCATTTTGAGGGCAAAGAGAACAAGGAAGCTGCTGGCGGAAACAAGGGGCAGCAGTTATTATGGAGTACATGGGTTTCTCATAATCTTTTGCCAGGGGGAAATATTCACAAGCCCCCTTTGCTTACCTTTTTGGTATGCTATTCACTGTCTCCCTGAAACTGGTCCTTTCCTTGATATGTAGCATTGGCTAAAAAAACAACCTCAAACAAACCATCACATGCTTGTTCCAGAAGCAATTCCAGACACGCCATAATATTATAGGCAGCACAATGTTATCAAAGAGCACATCACATTCAGTTCTGCAGGAATGTCATAAAAGCTTTCCGATGATGTTATGTAGCCAAATCAAAATGAAGGAAATGTTTCTTGACCTCACTTCTCAGCAGGTTAAGTATGTTCACCATGCTTTGCAACTCCTATAAAAACTTGTGAAAAAAGAAAGAAAGAGGTGCATTTCATGGGAGAATGGGGCTGAAGGTGGGTTTTTGTGTGTGAGACATACCCTGCTGTTTCAAATCAGCACTAGGCCAAGGGCGTTTTAAAATGTATACCTAAGTCCAAGTTCCCAATTTTTCTTTTAAACATCTGAATTTCAGAGCCTATGTATGGTTATGTTTTCCTGACTAGGATTTAAAGTTTCTTTCTATGCCAAATCCTTGGTCTCAAGAACAGAGAGTGATCAATATTAATTCCCTTATTTTTTCCCACTCTAAAGGAGGAAAATGCTGCATGTGTTTATAAGCTGTAAAATCTTCTCAACAATCTTTCATCCATTAGCTTTGTTAGGATGCTATTTGTTTGCATTCCTGAAGATAATCCACACTTCCTTAGCATTTATTTAGTCTTTACAACTACTGTATACATCTGAAGCACAACAAATTCTTTCCTAAAAGTTCAATCCAAAACATATATGCCCTGTCTGCATGTAATGCTAAATAATGTTTTAGTGGTATGAGGACAAGCCACAGTGAGCCTTAAGCTCATGTGCACCTCCATACACATCCTCCAGTGTGGCGGTGAAGATGAGATTGGAAGCTTCTAATTCCAGTTTAGGTTAACCATAGTTTAACATTCCATTCAAATCCTAAACTGTAATTAATCTTAACTATCATTGTGAAACTTAACTATCAGTGAAAACAAACTAGCTTCATAAACTGCGATCCGTGGTTGGCTCGTGGTAGGTCATCCCACAATTCACGGTGATGGCATTGAATATTCCAGTTCACATTGGCTCAATCCAGATATAATGACAAACCATGGTTTAACTTTATCAACAAGCCTGCATGAGCCACAGGCTTACATGTTACCTACTTCACTGGGGGGGGGGGGGTTAAAACTTCTGTGTTCACCTATGAGCATAGAACAAGCTATGTCTAAACTCAAGGAACTGAGGCTCATTCTAACTGGCATCTCACTGGCATCTTGCACAAACTAGTATGAACCCCATGTAGTATTGACTGTGCCCTTCAACAGTGTTGGATGATATGGTATCGCCCACTGTGTCGGTGCATCAACATAAACATATTACCCTGTAACACACCAACACTGTGAGGGCATTTCAGGTAGAAATAGAAGCTGAACTACTTCAGATGGAGGGTGCCAGTCATACCTGAACCAAGTAAAGAGCGCAACTGAACCAAAGCATCTCTTCTGGAATAAAGGAAACCCTTACCTTTCCAAATGTAGAGTGCTTAAATGAGGCTGCACATGCCTTCTGCTGTACCCTAAGTGAAGTGGCAATATCTGTCTTTGTGTGCCGTGGATTCCCTATGTAAGCCTTCACTGGTGTGTGTGGGTGTGTGGGTGTGATGACCACACCCCTTTTGCCTCAAATGATTTTGTCTCCCTCCAAGCTAAATGGGGCTCCATTCTCCACACATCCACAAGAGAAATGATGGCATGGGAACCTGCATAGCACCTAACTGGGAAAGAGTCCCTGAGACAAATTTTGTACATTATATAGAGTTGGAATTGCTGCTTTCAAAAGGTAGGTGTACAATGACTCGAGGTGGGGGGATAAATAAGATGCATATTTTGAAACTCTTGATTTACACCAGACCCACAGTACTCCAAACAACCTCTTCAGAAAGATTTCTAAATGGATAAACATTCACTGGCACAGCTCTAGAGTAAAACTAGTCATCATCTTTTAAAACACGCAAAAACCTGTGTACACTCAAAGGGGTCAAGCCTATTTTTGTATTTTCCATCCAAACCCTGTTGCAGGCCATGGATGACTCTAATCCTCTTCTTGACCCAAGACAAAACTACCCTTAGACTTATTACATGGAATGTTTCCCCATCTGGAGTCTGATTTAACGCTCACAGGCAGGATGCCTGGGACAGGGAGGGTAACGAGTTGTGTTCTAATCGGTCTGTTTTGCAGATGGTGCAAAATAAAAGTTTCCTCCCGATTTTGTTCTTTGAAACAAACCAGAGTTGACACATATTTTGAAAAATCATACTTGCTGGCATTTGCTGCTCCCTTGCTCTTTTCAGTAAATAAATTAGTCTCCCATTATGTCTCATCAAGTGCTTTTGTACTGCTTTTGTACTGTACTGTAAGAGGAGTCTTGTTGGATCAGACCAACGGCCCATCTAGTTCAGCATTTTGTTCCCACAATGGCCAACCTGATGCAAGCAGGACCTGAGTGCAATAGCACTCTCCCCACTTGTGACTGGTATTTAGAGGCATACTGCTTCCCCACTGTAAGGGCAGAACATACGTAACCATCATGGCCAGTAGCCACTGATAGCCTCGTCCTCCATGAATTCATATAATCCTCTTCTAAAGTCATCCAAGTTGGTGGTCGCCGCTACTTCTCATGGGAACAAATTCCGTAGTTTACCAATGTGCTATGTAAGAACATGTAAGGACTTCTAGTTCAGTCACCTGCAGCTACTGTTTAACATTCCTCCTGCATTCTGGTAGCAGCAGACTAAAGAAAGTATCTGTTGTGTGTATCCCATATGAATATCCACATCTGTTACTGAGTGGGCAGGGAAAACTGCTCCCCAAGGCAATCTGTGCTGAAAAGCAGCAAAAGCAGCATTTATCACATTTTCAAATCAGTTTTCAACAAGGCTTGGGGTAGAAATACCCCATGCTTTTGTCTGCAGACATCAGCTGTAGAAAATTCTGGCCACCCTCCTCCACCACCACCACCACCCGCAAAAGAAGAATGCAGCAATGGATTTGATCTCAGTGGGGAGGGCCAAGTACAAATCACAGGGGTCACTAGACTGACAAATTAAGCCAGTGTCTGGAAATGAACTTGATGGTGAAAAATGTTAATCACTTCCCCTTTGTTTTTCACTCTGGATGATACACTGGGATGATTATTCAGATTCATTTTTAAAGCTCTTCGCAAAGTTAAAAAAACAATCTATTTCCGCAAAAAGGAAGATAGACTTAAAAAGACAGGCGAAGTTGCCACTGTCACTTCTACGTACTGGCTATAATCACTTCCATATATTCCTCATCAGATTCTTCACAATGGCAATTCATTGGGTTGGTGTGGTGTTTTTTTTTTAAAAAAGTAACATCAAAATATATTTCAGTGTTCATTGATAGATGTGCATAATGAGCATATGCACCAAAGTAAAATGGGTACAGGCAAAAAAGATTTAAAAACCACAAAAATCAAAATTTCTACAAACTAACCTACATTCCGCAGCTGAAACATCCAGGAAATCATATTCAGTAACATTACACTACTGAGCTAACTTTGGTCTAATAAGGCTGCCAAACATGGGAACTAGACAACCATCTGTCAGCTGCACAAAACACACATATATACAGACAGTTCTCCATAAAATGAGATAATGATCATGCATGCTGAATTTGATCTATATATAAGGAAACACACACACAGGTTAAGAACCCCTAGTTAGACTAGAGGCTCTTTTCCATGCTCTGGTGAGGTCCTCGCGTGCATAAATAAGAGAATGGGCAAATTCTCATCCCAGAATAAACAGATGCTTCTATAAAAAGCAGTGAGTGATCCCACAACAGATCAATGCCCAGGAGATGTCTGGTAGGCTTGCAATTCATAATTCACAGGGGAAAACTTCAATATTCTTGTATCTCTGAATTGCCATCTCCTTACTGGGCCTCTTTTCTCACTAGTAAAAGGCAAGTGCAGATGGGAAATTGGAGGATGAGGCAGCCTGAGTACAAGAGCAAGGAGAAAGCTCCTTGATAGAAACTTTGGGTAAGCCAACAACATGTCAGTGGATTTTTATTTTTATTTTGCTTGTTCCCACTTCCTTGGTCTACTGAATCACACAAGGCCAAATTATGTATTTCAACGCTCCCTGTTCACTGTGAACTCACATCAGCCTGTGACCATTTTCACTGGAAATAATACCTTGTTGTAAGTCCATGCTCACCTGGTATTTATCGGGATCAGCTCCTCCAGCTTGTGCCACAAAAAGCCCGGAGCCATCTTCCAGCTCCATCTCATCAGGCGAGCGTTCAAAACGGACCCGCTCAAACTCCTCGCAGTCTACGTAGAGAACGACTTCCTCATCCTCCACACTGATGGCAAAGCGAGTCCACTGATTGACTAGGGAAGGCACTGTGAATGCAGCGGCGGCATAGGAGTTCTGAGAGCCAGGCTCCGTATAATAGAAAATGATCTGCTGTTTTCCATCTTTCACCTCTGATAGCTTCACGCCAACATAAATGATTGACTGGGAAGCATCCGTGATAGCAAAAAGGACCCCTGCCTTGTCTGTGGTGGGCTGCACATGGAACAAGAGCGAGAAGTCTCTGTAAAAAGGGCTAGGAAGGTGGTAACGTGCCACTTGTCCAGTGTTGGCATCCAGTCCAAACACATAGCCAGGGCTGTTGTCTGGGCCATACACTTTGGTTATCTGGTCTGGTGGGGGATCTCCAATCAGCTCCAAGAGGCCAACTTCTGTGCTGAAGTTTTCTGGTGAAGGGGGAAAAAAAGGCATTTCAGAAATAAGCAAGACAGTGTTGTTCAGTACAGTATGGATACATTCACATAGAGTCCCACTAGTGTAAGGCCCTCCAGCTGTGCAATGGAAATTTCTTGTCCCCTGTGCCCTCCCTAAATCTGCTCCAAAGGGTTTAAAGTAAACCCATATGAGATTTAGGAGGTCCACAGGGAGAGGAGGGGTGGGGAGTTCCACTGTGCAGCCAAAACTGTATACATTGGCAGAACTGTTTAACTGGATACCTCCCTATCTCTCAAAAAAAATCCTGGAGAGGCAGGTTTGCAGTATGCAGCGTACATCATGGTGCAGGTAAGAGTGCACACCTAATAAACATATTTTAGGATCAAGCCTGTTCTCTTGCCTGTAATTTGTTTTAAATGCTTTTAGTACTGTATTTTTAAATTGTTGTAACCCAGGTGAAGGGTGGGTAAGAAATCTAAACCATCGCCAGCTATCTTCAAGGCAGCTATGCCTCCAGTTACAAAGCTGAACTAAGGAGCCATCACACTTACACTTAGCAGCAATAAACTATTCACTAGAAAGAGTCAACAATGTAAATTGGTGAGCTCAGTGCCATAACTCAACAACTTAAGTCTCTCGGATCCTGAATATTTTCAAGGAATAAAATACTGTATGCTCACAACATTCTGCTTCCATGTACTTTAAGAGTGTCTGGCTTCAAGTACCTATCTGAGATATTAATTTCAAAAGACACTTTTATGCACACACACAAGAATGGCCTAAACAGATATGCTCCTTAAAGGCTATATAGAAAGGCATGTGTGCATGAGCCCACTACATTATGCCATGCTTTACTGCAAGGAAAACCTGCCATCCTGAGCGAACCAGCTCTATTTTCCTTCTTGGTTTACTTCATGTTTCAAGAACTCAGAATGGCTGTTCAATTTATCAGCACTCAAAAAAACAAAACAAAACAAAAGCACCCCAAACAAACTAAACACAGTTCAACAATTTGGTTTTTATTAGGGAAGCTTTCACTAGATGAATAAAGTTGCTTCTGTAATGCTTTGGGGAAAGAATTTGCCCTATGACGAATTCCATGATTATTATAGCTTCATACAATTTTTTTTGCAAAATTTCAAATGGAAGCCCATGGACAAGCTTTAAAAATGCAGAGTGGATAACATGAGTTTTGACCTTCATCCAGGGGGGTACCTAGTGGTTGGCTTGGTTGGCCCCCGCCATGGGTGGGCACAAAAATCATGAAGAAAGACAAAGAGAGCCAGATTGCCTAGGGTGCAAGGGAGCCTAGGTACGTCTCTGCCTCCATCCTATGCTGCCTTTTGGATTGTGCAGAGAACATCTTACTAAACAGATTACAGTAGCACAGCACAGATGCATTAGTTTAGCTGATCTGTTTTAGTTACCCCGAGAGGTTGCCTATGGCATTAATTTAACAAAGCACAATGGAACAATTAAAAAAGCTGGATGACTAGGATTACAATAATGAATACCAATTGTACATTCTTATTAGAAATAATAGCTGCTGTGATACATGCATGCATCAGCTGAAATCAAAGAAAATGTGTGTTTTTTTCTTTAGAACTTTTCCCACTCATACCAGTAAGTTATTACACTCAAATCAATCAGCTAAAGGTCATAAGGTTAATTGTTTAACATTTCTTCAAACAGGTGACAGCTCTACAAAAAGTGTTTGTGGTATTGGCAATTTTGAATGGTGAATGTTCACTTAAATGTCAGGATAAGCCCAGCAATAAACATAGAACCAGGAATGGCCGCCAACCTCTGTGTTTACTGCAGAAATGCATGTCCATTTACACACATATACCATTCACAACTGATAGTACATTTTGTTGTAGCATATTCTAAAACAAATTAAATGTGAATCTGCCCTGACATTGTCTTGACCAAAGGCTCACAAAAACCTGGAGCCAGCAATGCCTTGGAAAAAGCAAATTTAAGAAGACAGCTGAACAGCCCCTCTGTTCTTCCTCTATCTAGGCAGCTATTTACATTTCAATTAGATTACTGGTACTTAAATACATAATGAGCCACCCAACCCATGACACGATCCTTTTCTTCAATGCAATTCAGATAATACAACCAGTGTATGGACTGTCTACAGGCCATTCCCTGGCGTTTTTGTGACAGCATGGGCCAGAAGACACAAAGGGCATAGCCCATTATGAGAGACTAGTTGAAGTTAGCCCGTTTAATAACGGGCGCTAGAGGAGGAGGAGGCAGGAGGAGGCAGAACAGCGGCCGCTGGGGGGTGGAGAGGGGCTCCCTCCCCCTTCTTCGTTTTCCCCGGGGGCGGCTGTAGCGGCGGCGGTAGCGGCGGCGAGGATGGGGCGGCCCTCTGCGTCCATGCGAGGCAGCGGTGCTGGCGCAACTGACAACGCGCGTGCGCTGCTGCCTCGCGGACACGCCCCCCTCTCCGCCCGCTCCAATCCCTGCATCCGTGTGGGACACAGACATGCGCAGTAGCGCAATTCCGTGACACACGGACTGGACGCAGGGACACAGCAACTTTATTATATAGGATAATGCAAATCATGAATGCAAGTAGCTTAATATGTTGAGAATAAAGGGATTACTTTAAATCATTTTAGTAAAATACAAAAATTATTAGCATGAATTGTGCCATGGGCCTATGTGTTTATCAGTCACCCAAGTGCTTTTGCTCTCACTCACTTCCAACCAAGGCCAACACTACATATTTATGACAAAATCCCCCATATTTGTCTCATAATGGTAATGCTGAGACGAGGGGATAGAATTGCAGAGGGGAATGCATAACTGGGTGGGGTTTGTAACCCTTCTCCCACCTGCCAGTACTAACTTCTGTAGGCTGCTTACCCTTGATCAGGGGTCGGCAACGTTATCCGGCTGTGGGCCAGATCCATCCCACGGAGCTTGTCCGTGGGCCGGACATGCGCAGTGCAATGCCGGAAATCGCGTCATGGCATGTCCCCCGGCGCCGGAAATCGCTTCTGCGCATGCCCAGACGCCTGCACAGATGCGATTTCCGGCGTCTGCGCGAGTCCCCGCGCCGCGCCGGAAACCAGACGGCTCATGGGCTGGTTAAACAGCCTCCGTGGGCCGAATTCGGCCCATGGGCCGGAGGTTGCCGACCCCTGCCCTTGATGGACCTTGGGGGAGAGAATGGATCCAGTATTTGTAAGGGAGAATTGGTAGGAATAATTCAGTACTTAATTAAGCAGTCTGTAACATGTGCATTGTCAACTAAATATTTGGCATGTGGCCCCATTCAAGAGAAACAGCTATGACCCAGGCAGCTAGCTCCTGGAGAGCTGACAAAGCAGTGTGACCTAGTTGGAGAAGTTAACTACTACTCTGTGCAGGCTCTCAGGCCTCAGCAAAAATAAAAGTCTGTTCTACCGTGAACTCGGCTCTTAGTGAGTTTCTACATCCACAGCAGCAGGGAGCAACACACAGCCCTCCTGGTGTTCAGCCCTATGTTCTCACAGTGGACAACCAGCGGAAAGCCTTAAAGCACACCACGATCACAAACAGCAAGTGTTATTCAGAGGCATACTGCTTCTGGAGTAGTTCACAGCCACTCCCAATATTGCTTTGGCAAATTCAGGTTTGGAAACCTACATACAAACATGCGTCCTTTAAAATGTGCGTGCCAGGCTTCAGCCAATGCTCCAGGGCATAAAATATAAAATACAATAGCAATGATAAACAGCAGCAGTTAAAAACAACCACACCACAATAAAACTGTTTTAGCCAGGTGCCCAAAGGGCAAAAATTCCTTCATGTGATAGGAATCTACCAAGAAGGTCCTCCCTCTCTTTGGTCACCACCCATCTCTCCTCAGATGGTGGTAGTACCCAGAGGACAACCTCTAAAGATGGCACTGCATGGGCAGATTGATACAGGAACAGCTGTCCCTTCGGATAGCTGGGTCCCATGCTGTATGAGCCTTTAAAGGGGAAGCACCACAGCCAGAGCACCAATGAGGCGATCTGAAGCAGCCTGCCTCAGGCAGCATGCTCCACAGGGCCAAAGCGGGGAGATCCTGACCACCACCACCCTGCCGCAGCCACTGCACCTCCACTTCTTTTCTTCCAACTGTCACCCCTCTCTGGCTTCAGTGGCAGCAGCTTCTGACTTGGCTTTGGGTAAGCTGAAGACACAGCCCAAAGTCAAAGCCAAGGAGAGTAGCAGCAACGCTTTGCAGAAGTCTCCCATTTCACCAAGACTCTCAGCACAAAGGGGGCATTCCTGCAGAGCGGCTGCACCGCCACTGGTCTCCTACCACACTGCTGGGGCACCTGCCTGGATTTGGGTCTGGGGGCAGCAGTGCTTCTTGCCAAAAGGTCTCTGTCCACCCCCTGGGAAGCACCTACATTTTTAATTGCCATTGGAAGTAGACTGGGAGCTAGCGAAATTCTTGAAGTACTGGCAACGTGTGTTCGCAATGGCCAATCCCAGTATGTAGCCCACTGCACTTTAAAATAAATTGGCAGTTTCCTGGCAGTTTCCAAAGATAATCCCAAATACACCACATTACAGTTTACAGTAGTCAAGGCAACTTAATCCAATCTTGCCCTGAGCAATTGGTTTGAAATACTGCATTTCATTTTACCTTATACTTCCCATGGATTTATATTTCCATATTGTTGACATTAAGGCTGAAAATTCAAAGTGAAGGGCCTGAAATAACTCTTGAGGGGCCAGCCTTCTTTCCCACTGTAACGACAGCCGTGGCTGCTAGCACTTTGTTTTGAAAACCATGTCATCAAAGGCAAATGTTCAAAATCCTCTCTCAAATTATTTCCTGTTCCATAGGGATAGCATTTTATTGATTTTCAAGGCTTACGTGAAACATACCATAACGTCAGCATCTGTTGCTTTCTGGCAGTGGCTGTACAGTAGGGACTAATTAACACCAACAACTGGTTCAGTGCTGTTTTGGTTTGTTTGGCTAGAGGAAGAAAAAGTCTTCCCAAACCACAACTGGAAATCCCTTCAGCAAGTCTCCTGTGGCTCTGCAGAAGACTTGAGTTGGAAAACTCATCCTGAGAATGTGAACTCAGCAAAGTTCCTGCTTCCCTTTCCACTCTAGCCCCAAGAGGATGGAGGCCATTCGTTGCCATTTTTATCCACTCGTTAAATGAAGGATGAAGATTCACATAGATACAGTCATTGAGTTTCTAACTATGCAGAGAGACAGCATAGTTGATGGTTACCATCAGGATCAAAAGGGTGCTTATTCGAGAAACTCGAAAAATCAGTGGACAGATTAAGAAGGGGCAGTGAATCCTGAGCAATGGGCAATGAAGTCGCCAGCCAAATCTACCTTTCAAATACGCAGATTTGTATCAAGATAAAAATAATAGTCTTACTCCTGCAATACTCTTCTCTACAAAGTCTTAGGGCTCATCCACATTTACCTTTTGGGGCTTCACTTTCTAGGCAAAGGTCCACACTTTAAAGCTCTGTGTACAAGCAATTTTGTTTGCCTCAGTGCTTTCCCCTAGAAAAGCTGCTCTTGACCACTGAATCAGAGCAAATGGCAAGCCTTGGAAAACCATCCTGGGCAGCTTCCAGCAAAATATAAAAACTAAAATGAGGTCATTTTCAGCGGCACTACTGTGACAACTGTAACATGTGCCTATTGGTACAGATTAATTAACTATATATATAAAAAAACAACTGTGGAATATGAGGAAGAGAGATTAGTCTTGTACTCCCCACCCAATCCCGCTATTTAGCCTTTTGAGGGTGACAAGAATAGCCATCTCCATCACTGATCGCAACTCAACCTCCTGCTCTATGAAGAAAACTAAGAAGTCACTGAAGCAAGTAAAACTTTGCTACAGATCTGGTTTTGCACACTGCAATACTTAAACTGCAATTTAATTTCCCTCCAGATCCACCTGTATAATAATAATCTTTCCCCCATCTTCATTTTCTGGGAGTTGAAACGAAGCAGCTGTGTTTGCACCAAAACCTTGGAAGAGATCCTAGCACATATAACGTTCTCTTACACGAAATAGACTTAAGGGCTTTTCACACAATTAAAAAAAGGGGGAGTTTTGCTTCAAAACATTTGAAGGGGATATGTTTGTTTGCAAACTCCTATAAATAGATAGCTGGGAGTTTCACAGGGTATATGTTGGCAATATATTTACAGGTCTCTCCTTCAAACATTATACTACAAATGCCTCTTTCCTTTTGGTATTGTGTGCAAAGGCTCTCAAACAGATCAGACATCCAGAACCATCGCCACACTCCAGAGTTCACGGCCCTTCTGCTTGAGCTCCAGGGAAAGTTCTTCCCATTAAAGTGCACAGCTGTGAGAGAGAAATCTAGCAAAGCGAACAGACTTGGGCTAGGAGAGGGAAAGGATGAAATATCTATGCAGCTCGGTGCTCTGGACTTAATGCTGACCTTGAGTCACCTCCATATTAGTTTGCTTGTAAAATGAGGTGACACTCATTTTTTGAGTTTTGACAGCAGGAAAGCGCTGCACTGCTCAAAGACAAACGCAGGCCATATATCTGATAATATGAATGACAGCGAGTAGAAAGAAAAATGTGATTCATATCTTTCCCATTCCCCACCCACAACTTAATTCCCATGTACAAAGCCGCCAGTCATCTTGAATGGAAAACTTTTCCTGGCTGCAGTTTCAGTTGTGGAACACCTGGCTATAGGAAAGATGACAAATCACAATGGCAATCATTCCCTGGAGTTGGGGAAACAAGTTGCCTTGGCAATAGGATCTGCAAACATCATGATGGCATGGCTTGAGGAGGGTATATTTTAAAGGTATATATCCCTATAGAGCAGCCTTCACCCATGCTGATAGGAGTTGTAGTCCAAAACATCTGGACAGCACCTACCCGGTACTTGGTGAAGGCTCCTTGACAGGGAAATAACTGTAGCACCACTCTATAGAAAAAAAGTGTTTTACAGAAAGCTGTATCTATGAAGTTTTTGGTGTGGCCACTTGCCGCTTTCATTTTTTTAATGAAAGTGTGGCTGGGGAAACCCAGCCAGATGGGCAGGGTATAAATATATTATTATTATTATTATTATTATTATTATTATTATTATTATTGCCAGAAATTACCCCACCCCACCCCAACAGCCTTCAAAACTGCCATTCCTACATTCTGTTGTTGTTGTTGTTGTTGTTGTTGTTGTTGTTGTTGTTGTTGTTGTTGTTGTTGTTGTTGTTTTATATACCATTCATTAGACTGGGTTGCCCCAGAAATGAATGCCACATAATATTCAGGGGTTCGAAGACCTCCACAACTTCAGATAACCATAAAGGGAAACAAAGTACTGTAATGCACTAAACTCCAGGAACAGGCAACTCAATAGTTTGTTTGTGAGAACATGTAAGTTTGTGAGAGTATTTTGAATTTCTGATGGCCCTTGCCATCAGATTTCATGGCACCAAGTGACCTGACACCTCAATTTTTTCCTGCTCTGACACAGCTGTAGATAAAAAATTAGCTGTGGCTTGGTAAAATAGGATACATAGGATATAATTGGGATAAATGACCTCCTGACCTCTTTGTAGGGTACATCCAATTTGAATTAATTTCTGTTCTACCACTAGAAGTATACATATCCACTTTCAAATAAACTATACCGAGCCTAAACTTTCTAAAGGCATTCCTACACCAGCTGTTTTCCCCAGGATATGTTCAGGAACAGCTGGCGCCATCCACACAGCAGCCTGTCTGGTGCCCTTGATCTGGACTCCAATTCCAGGCTCCAATTTGCTGTGTTTGCCCATAATGTTCCTCACAATGCCCAAGCACATGATGTCTGCACCAACCTTTTCTCTGTCCTTTCCCTGCTCCAAAAGGTGAAAATGCTGGTGCAGATACTTCCCATGGCAATTGTATTTGTCAAGCTGTATCATTGTTCACTTACTGTCAGCATTCATAAATATATAAAGGGAGGAAGAAAGATACCTATCTCCAGTGCAAGGTGACATATGATGTGCATGAACTAGGAAGGTGCAACTGACCTCAGTTCCCTGGTGCATGTTCAGTGTCTGGAGATGCATGCCTTCCTTTCATAGAGTGTCATGCTTGCTGCAGTATGTGCATGAATCTGGTTTGTTTCAACTCACCATAGTTAAGATTATCCGCCGTTTAGGCTGTGGACAGCACTCTAAATTGCAACACACTAAACTCCATCTAAAATGGAATTGGAAGCTTGCTCAGAGCCACACTGAATGAGGAAAGAGGAGGAAACTAAGCTCATTTTCCTAACAAAAACACACACCACGCTCTAGCTATTATGTCCAAATGCTGCCATAAAGAAAATGCAACCTTTAATTTACAATCCTATACACCAGGGGCAGCCAATAGGGTGTCCTTCAGATGTTGCTGGACTCCAACTCCCACTAGCCCTACCCAGCATGGCCATTGGGGCAATGATGAGATGAGCCCTGTTGGATCAGACCAAAGGCCCATCTAGTCCAGCATCCTGTTCCCACAGTGGCCAGCCAGATGCTTATGTGAAGCCTGAAAGCAAAACCTAAGCGCAACAGCACTGTCCCAAGGCATAGTATTGCACTGTTAGTTTCATGAGAAAATGTCTGAAACTGATGAATGCAATTGCACTGAGCCCAACACCCACAATATTCTCTTGCAACCCCCTCCCTGCATTGCAAATTCTCTTCCTCGACTCCATGGGAAAGTCTCCTAGATCGACATTCCATGCCTCCCAACTCCACTGCACATTTGTACGTTTTGAATGGAAATGGAAATAATTATAAACAAAAGTACATTGAGTTTTCTCTCAAGGCATGCTGGAGTTTTCATATCCAGAAATTATTCTCTTACCAGCCCCAGCAGAACATCTGGCTATGTTCACGACCTGACCCTCACAGCAAATTCTTATTTTTCTGGCATTGTTTTACAGCTCTTCTCAATCACCCACACAGTGGGTGAGATTTTTTCCTAACACATGTTGTTTCTTCAAGTTAGAGCCAAACAGTGCTAATAACCTCTTTCTCTATACAAAAAAAAAAAGGTTGAAACTCAAAATGCTGTTTTAAAAATTCAAGCTTTCGATTACATACATTTTAGCAAAAACCGAAAAACTCTTTTTTTAAAAAAGAGGAAGTAAAAGTGCAGCAAAATTTGCTACAATTCAAAGATAAAGTGTGGGCAAACGGGGGGGGGGTTAAGAAGTTGATGTGCGGGGTGGAGAAATGAATAAATCCAAAAGAACAAAAATGTAAAGTGAAAACGTCCTCAAAACCCAAAGCTGACTACTGTGATGAAGGCATGAACTCAAGACTCGTAAGGAGCAACTTCATGGAGAAGATTTAAAACCCAGCGTCAAAATGAAAATGGAGAGAAGAACCTGAGAAATAAAAAGTATGATGGTTTTCCCAAGTACCTTGGGAGGGATACAGGAATGCACTTGGTTTCCCACGCTTGCAAAGTGTTCATGGCTAAGGGAAAGAAAGATTATTTTGCACAGAGAGATAACTTTAATCACATCCACAGACTTGAAAGGAAAATATCAATCAACAGCTGCATTGCTGCAACCTTCAGCGTTGTGGGAGAGGTTTTCTAGGTCAAAAAAGGTCACTGTGTATTTAGAACCCTCCCCATATTCGGGAGGGGGGTGGTGAGGAACCATTACTTTTAAAGAGTTCACTTTACACTATAGTAAAGCAAGACCATGGAGGTGGGGTTTATCAAACGCCAGGAGGCAAGTTTCCCCTCCAGGAATGCCACCTGGAAGAGAAACATTCTGCAACATTTGAGACAAACATTAACCACAGTCCAGAGACTCATTGACCCATAAGCAAACAAACTGACCTGTCTTATGTGCTATTTGCATTTTAGTTGTACTCGCAAGCTGCTTAATCTCCAAAAGACATTAGCCTAACAAAATAAAAATGCGCTTGATCAGTAGAAACTCAAGACACACAGTGGGCGTTTCTATAAAATCTTGACAGGGATGCCGGGGGGGGGGGGGCCGAAGTAAACAGAAAGCATTCTTTTTCTGTGAAAAATTAAGAGGGTGAAAATTAGAGCATTTCGCCATCAAAAAACAAACAAGCCAACCCTAATTATTTCAAGTCCATGAAATATTGCCATTTGGCCTCTGCAGATGTTATGTTTTGAGCCAAAGGACCCTCAAAACCATACAGAAGAGTAACTTTTGAGATAATAGAGAAAATGTGCAGTCAAGGAGCCTTCACTCCCACGCTCAAGTGTCTAATATAAAGCGAGGCTGTCAGACCTACAACCCACAGGAAATAGCAAAGGGTCACCCCCACACAACTTCAGGACCCAGGACCGTGCTGCTTTCTGACCCTGCCCAGTGCCAATACTGTGAACAAAGATAACCCTGTGTCTGTTGTGACTCACACATCGCCACAAGGAAGATTAATGGCTCCTAGAGGATGATCAGTCAAAGGAAATTACCAGATGCCTCCTCATCCCCTTTATATATAACAAATTGTTGAAAACAAAATAAAAAAATTCCTTCCAGTAGCACCTTAGAGACCAACTAAGTTTGTTCTTGGTATGAGCTTTCGTGTGCATGCACACTTCTTCAGATACACTGAAGTGCATGCACACGAAAGCTCATACCAAGAACAAACTTAGTTGGTCTCTAAGGTGCTACTGGAAGGAATTTTTTTATTTTGTTTTGACTATGACAGACCAACACGGCTATCTACCTGTAAATTGTTGAAAAGTTCACAAAGCAGGTCTCATAGCAGGAGCCTGCCAGTACTCTTCCACCTTACAGACAGCTTTGGAGCAATAGCCAGTCATGTAACTACTCTGAACCTTGTACTAGAAGAATATTGGTCTAATGCAGCCTTTGGTCTAATGCAGTGCCTTCCATCAGCTTCGCCTGGTGGCCTGCTGAACCCCTATCTGGACAAGGAAAGATTGACTTCTGTTGCCCATGCTCTGATAACTTCTAGGTTAGATTGCTGCAATGTGTTATACTTGGGACTGCCTCTGAAGACGGTTCAGAAACTTCAGCTGGTTCAGAATTCAGCACCCAGCTTGTTCACCAGCGCAAGATGATTTGAGCATATAACACCAATCCTGACTTGACTACACTGGCTGCCAGTTAGTTTCCAGGCCACATTCAAAGTTCTGCTTTTGGCCTATAAATGGCTTAGGGTCACAATACCTCAAGGACCGCCTCTCCCCATATGAACTGACCCAGAACCTGCAAAAGGTCCAGAGGGTGGCAACACAAGAAAGGGACTTTTGTGCAGTGGCTTCCTGCTTGTGGAATGCTCTCCCCAGGGAGGTTCGTCTGGCGCCTTCATAACATATCTTTATGTGCCAGGCAAAAACATTCTTCTTCCCTTTTAAACTGGGGGAGAGGGGTACTGTTTTTGTTTATTATTACAGAAATTAGAAGACGCCTGCTTCTTGGGAGAAAAGCAATGGCAAACCTAGACAGCATCTTAAAAAGCAGAGACATCACCTTGCCGACAAAGGTCCGTATAGTTAAAGCGATGGTTTTCCCAGTAGTGATGTATGGAAGTGAGAGCTGGACCATAAAGAAGGCTGATCGCCGAAGAATTGATGCTTTTGAATTATGGTGCTGGAGGAGACTCTTGAGAGTCCCATGGACTGCAAGAAGATCAAACCTATCCATTCTGAAGGAAATCAGCCCGGAGTGCTCACTGGAAGGACAGATCCTGAAGCTGAGGCTCCAAGACTTTGGCCACCTCATGAGAAGAGAAGACTACCTGGAAAAGACCCTGATGTTGGGAAAGATGGAGGGCACAAGGAGAAGGAGACGACAGAGGACGAGATGGTTGGACAGTGTTCTTGAAGCTACCAACATGAGTCTGACCAAACTGCGGGAGGCAGTGGAAGACAGGAGGGCCTGGCGTGCTCTGGTCCATGGGGTCACGAAGAGTTGGACACAACTAAACAACAACAACAACAACAGTATGCAATTTTGTGTTTTTATAATGTAAACTGTCCTGTGATCCCCAAATGAAGGATGGTATAGAAATTTTAATTAATTAATTAATAAGTCATTTAACATCAAAATGCAGTTTATGAAGCAATAGCACCACAACACAATAAATATCAGAATTAAAAGACATCAAAAAAAACCCACAAAGCTGATTAAGCAGCAGTTAAAACAAGTGATAAAAGCATACGAACATAAAGAGAGTCTGCTGGATCAGGCCAAAGGCCCATCTGGGCCAGCATCCTGTTCTTACAGTGGCTAACCAGATGCCTATGGGAAACCCATAAAAAGAACCTGTGTACAAGAGCATTCTCTCCTCCTGTGATTTCCAGCAACTGTACAAGGATCCTCAATGGCATTAAGGGGAGAGACTTCACCCAGCACATGGTACCAGGTAAACATATCTAGAGAGAAATCTATACGAGGCACTACCACAGAAATCTCTCCATGTGTTGATGTGCTGATAATATGATGAAGCTGTGTTACAATTAGTCTTGTGAATACTCCAAAAAGAGAACGGATTGAACAAGAGCATATTGAGCAGTTTCTCAGTTTTTAAAGAAATGCTTCTATACCTTTGTAATACAAATTATTGTTTCCAGCTCTGCTTCACGGCCCTGAAGCCTCGAACAAGAAAGACTTAGAAATTCAGGTTCCCAGAAAGCAGAGCTTCAAGAAACCCTTAAGCAGCTGTGCTATTCCTTGAGTCAAAAGAGCACAGGGCCGTCCTAAAGGCACTCCTTCCCCACCCTGCCCTTCAAAACCCACTCCCTACTTTCTCCCCCTGTCTTTCCCCCACCGTCCAATGAAATTAAGTCTTATAAGAAAATCCTGTGAAGAAGGGAAAGCCAAAAAATGAACAGGGAGTTTCCTTGGAACGCATGCAGTTCAATGCAACTTATCATGTGTCAGCTTCCCTTAAAACAGTTCCATCTAGAACACTTACATGAAGTTTACAATGTGAGGTTTTCACATGAAATTCAAGTTTATCTTAGGATAAACTGGCAGCCATAAAGAAGCAAGCCTCTCACTTCATATACATATCTAAGAGCATTCTGTTCAATTAAACATTACAATGGAGATTAAGGTGGTTCCATCTTCAATACACACACTTACAAAGATGTGCGACACGACACTATATGATAGGCCTACAACTGTAGCTATAAGGACACTTTTGTTGCTGCTGCTGCTGGGGTTTTTTTGTTTTTGTTTTTACAAGATTAGCAATAAAACAGATGGTGTAAAGTGTAATTCCTTAATTTCTTAGGAGATTATGTTCATGGACACCTGCAGATGGGTCCAAAGGTAGTCCCCTCTCCTGGATGAGCAACAATTTCCAGATTCCCAGCTTTCGTTCAAAAACAGGGGCGGGAGCAAGATTTTCCCTTGTAGAACCTGAGATCCAAAGCAAAAAATAATAATACTGATGCCCCCCCAAAGAGAACCCCTTAGGCATCCAGGATTGTAGCACAGCTTTAATTGGGTAGTAGCATGTCTACCCATTGGGATGCGGGTGGTGCTGTGGGTTAAACCACAGAGCCCTAGGGTTTGCCGATCAGAAGGTCAGCGGTTCGAATCCCCACGACGGGGTGAGCTCCTGTTGCTCGGTCCCTGCTCCTGCCAACCTAACAGGTCGAAAGCATGTCAAAGTGCAAGTAGATAAATAGGTACCGCTCCAGCGGGAAGGTAAATGGAGTTTCCGTACGCTGCTCTGGTTTGCCAGAAGCGGCTTAGTCATGCTGGCCACATGACCTGGAAGCTGTAAGCCAGCTCCCTCGGCCAATAATGCGAGATGAGCACCGCAACCCCAGAGTCGGTCACGACTGGACCTAATGGTCAGGGGTCCCTTTACCTTTATGTCTACCCAAAAGCAGCAGCAAAGCCAGGAATTCGCGATTTTTGTAATTCGTGTCTTATTTCACACCAGAAAAAAGGTTACCCCCCCCCACCAGTAAAACTATAAAAACACCTTACCATTACCATCCATCAATATCACTATCAATATCAATAATAGTGATAAAATTAATCACTATTACATTAACATTGCAGGGGAAAGGGCTGTGTCTGAGACAGTGTGGCTTATGCCAGTCCTGCAAAGTAACCCAATGTTATACCCATTTTTCTAGGGGGGAGGAAGACGAGTTGGTGCACAAGAACCCTGTATTGTTAACCTGGGGCGCTGGTTTTTTCTCAGGGAAATTCAGGGAGGGCTATGAAGTTGACTGTAGCAGTAATGTCATTCATTAAGGGCTAGAGGAAGTAGATGGAGCCAGAGAAAGGATTGAGTTTTCAATTGTGGCAGGACGCTGTCTGGATGCCAGGTCTACTCTCACAGAGAAACAATGGAAGGGTTGACCCGAGATACAAGTTTTTCAGGATACCCAATTACTGGTGTACCAGGTGTTGCCACTGCTCAGTCACCAAATCCACCAGTAAAGGTTGCCCTGTTCCCAGATGCTAGATGCACATCTATACTTTGCCCCCTTCCCTGGAAAAATTCTAGCAGGTACCCATGGTGTTATATGTGCACATGTGGTGGAGGGAGGAGATAAGAATGGGAACATTGGATTCATCAGCCAAGCACACAGCACTGTACGAAACAAGACTGCACCAATTGGATTCATGTCCAGACCCGACCAAAGAGATTCACCCCCCACCCCCCCGCCCAGGATTGCTGACTACAATACTGTATTCTATTATATCCTCTTGACAGCTGTAAAAATTACAAGGCATGAATGCCAGCAAGTTTGGGACATGATGCAAATGTTTGCCCTGAACTGGTGCCATTAAAAGAGAGAGGGTGTATGCCAGATGTTTCAAATTATGAAGTTGCTTAAACTCCTATCCATACTCCTGTAAGGGGTGGACAAACATGTGTGGGGGATTTTTCTTTTTTAGAAAATCCTCTTTTATCCATACTTATAGCAATAGAAAGATTTGCATAAAACGGATGTTCTTTGAGGGTGCAGCCTCAAATATGGATTTTGTGATTGTGTGTACATTGCCACTTACTCTGCCTTCAGTGCACTCCTACCACTAGTGTTAAAAGCTGAGTACACAAGACGTTAGTCACAGTCCATATGTTTCCTGTTGTTTCTTAAGAAATACTGCCTTAAGAAATACTCTGCCTTCAGTGCACTCCTACCACTAGTGTTAAAAGCTGAGTACACAAGACGTTAGTCACAGTCCATATGTTTCCTGTTGTTTCTTAAGAAATACTGTGATTTGATGTGTTTTCCCTCAATCCAGCTTCCATCCAGTTTGAAACCATAACTGTTGATTAAGGTGAGGTGTGTACTTTTAGGACAGCCATTGAGCATGTGCAGATGACAGCTACGTTCAGCATGGGGAAACAAATCAGGTAATATGTATCATGTGAAGACATCCCCGAGTCCTTTCTGGTGTGTACAGCAACATAAAAAGGATATTTGATACGCAGTGGTGGGAAACTGCTAACATGTACCGTATTGGCCTGAATATAAGCCGCACTTTTTTTCCAAATTCAGACTGTGGAAAGTTAAAGTGCGGCTTAAATTCACGATCTTACAAAAATTGGCTTTTACAATATCGCTGTAGGATTTTCTTCTACATTTGCCATTTACGGGTGTGAGTGCCTGCGGAATTTTAAGGGAGAAGCTTATATTTGGGTATTATCTTTTTTTGTCCCGTCCCCCCCTTGAATTTTAAAGGTGCGGTTTATTTGCGGGCTTATACGGTATATAGCCAGAGTCAACTCCATGAACATTCTAGAGCTCTTAGGGAACTCTGTACTTAATTTTCCCATTTTAAGATTACAGTATAATTTTAACTATCAGCACATACTGGGGTAGTAAGGTAGTTGTGTTTCCACCATGTTTCTCTGTTTCCACAGCAACCTGGTATTAACCCGAGTAAGTGATTGACACTCGCAAGAGTTTGAAATGTGGTGAATATTAGTTTTCACAAGCTAATGCCAGTTGAATTTTGTGAATGTGGAAAAATTTACATCAGCAAATGTGTGCAGTAAGCCAAATGGGACAGTCATCATTCACCAATGTATATCAAATAAGTAATGGGTGGCTGAAATCCATATTTTCTCCAGGACTGTCACCACTCACATGTAAATATTGACTTCAGGCCCAAAAGTCTAAGCAGGACTGCTGGGTCCTAATTTGGCCTCTGAGGCCATTTCCCCCAAGTCACACCCACTCACACTGATAAGAAGTGGCTTCAATCACAAAATGTGCCTGGCGCCTGGAGAACTGTGAACACTGTCTAAAGGGTTAAAGTAAAATCAATCCAAGTGCATGTAAATGTGTGAAAATTAGACTTTTCCTTTAGGAAGTAAAAGGGTTACAGCAATCAGCATCTGAGCATACACAAAAATGGTGGAGTTTGATGCTTAAGTCAATGCAGAACACACATGCTCAGAAAATAGAAATTAGCTCACAATCAGTCGGCTTTCCCAGGTGGAAAATAGTGGGATAAATGAAAAGTCGCTCAGACCTGTGCTTTCTGGGCATGGGACAAGCAGAAGTGTGGACAAGCCCTCCGTGTTCCTCACTACAGTAAGAAGCATTGTATTTCTACTTCAGTTATAGTAATTGTTTCTAAATGTGTGTACATACACATAAATTAGCACGTGCAAATTGGTACATGCAAATGAGTGTCCTTTTTGCCCTCTTTTTGAGCAATACGTAAGCGGCCATCCTAAATACCGCTGCTACGTAAGCCCTCACAAAGAGGAAAGGGAGGAAGGAACCAGCCCTCTTCTCTTTCCGATAAGTGCACTGACGAAAACCTCCTCCTGTCCTCCTGCCCCACCATATCATCATCAAGTGTAGCACAGAACAAAACATGGTCTTTCAATACACTGAAATGAACCCAACCTTACAAAGTACATTTTAACCCTACAAAGTACATTTTAACCCTAACCAGCAACCTTTGGAAGAAATTGATCCACAGCAAACATAAACATTTTGAAACAACTGAATCTACCAGAGTCAAACAGGGTGGAGTAATAGCCAATGAGGTACAGAACCAGAGTGGACGCAAAACATTCTTATGGCATCTTCTCCTGAGAGTTCAAAAGGCAATCCAAATCCTGGCTGGGAATGAGTTCAGCTTAATGGGAGGCACCACAGCATCCGCAGTCCTATTGCTCCTGCTGGGCAAGGTGGAAGACAGGGACGGGCAAAACACTGCGCCAGCCTGGAGCTGGTACAGTGATCAGGCATGGATCAGACCTGATGTCTTCTTGTGACAGCAGTGGGTTTGGCTTGGGATCCAGTGGATCCCAGGGCAGCTCAGCCATTCCTCCATCCTTTTCCAGGAATGGCACATTTCAGGGCTTTCTGTGAGCTGTTGCTGGCGAGGATTCCCCCGGCAGCACTTGGCAAGCAAAGCAGGAAGCTCTGTACCAGTGGCGTGGTGCTGGTATCACTCTGCAGGTAGAGTCCAACAAAGCCCAGCAGGGCTAAATAGAGGAACATCTCCACCCAATCCAAACCTGCTTCCCCCAGCTTATTGCAGTTTCGATTGCAGTGTTTAGTGGCCAGGGAAAGGGAACTCCAATGAAGGACCCTGAGATCCCTAAAAAGGAAACAGTGAGTGACTATCTCATCATTGAAAGCTGGAAAGAACCCCACAGTACAGTCCCAAATGCCTCACTTGGCTCTTTAAAACTATGCGAGGCAGCTAAGACATCTCCACTGGGTTCCTTGCACACAAGGCTATTCTGCATGCTCTCTCGTGAAAGCCAAGAGAGGCAGCAGCAAAGGCAACTCCAGTAACCCTGTGTGTGCTCCTTCCTTCAGCTAGAAAAAGCACTGCTGCAGTATCCCACCAGTTGATCCCAACTTTGAAAGTTGATGGAGAAGGAGCCTGAGGGGCAGTTAACCCAGAAAGGGAAAGTAGGAGTGGGCAGGTCTTCTAACTTAGAAGGAATTCAGACAGGAAGAGAAGGAAGAATCCAATCCCAAGCCTGAGGTCCTAAGGAGTCGGGACCCAGCCAGCCACCCCCTCTAAGTCGTTCTATCAACATTTGGGACCTGTGTGTTTTCTGTGAATATTTGGGACCTGTGTGTTTTCTGGGAACTTTTCGCAACCTGTGCTTATGGCAGGAACCACCCATATGTACCTGCAGAATAAAGCATTGAAAATAGGGAGGCGTATTCGTGGACCCTCAAGGGAAAAGGCTCCTTGAACATAAATTTTATTGTCAAGATGTGCATTTCCCATCTAACTACCGTAACTAGATATCCTTCTATGAGATTAGAGCATCCATCAGGGTTCTAGAAAGGCCAGCAATGCTAAGATAACAAAAAAGAAAGGGTTTTATGCATGAAGATTCCATCTTGCCATGGAAGAAAAAGAACAATCACTCTAATCGGAAACCACACTGAAGAACGCCTTCCTCCCCTCATGGCAGATGCGTGGACAGCTGAATCCCTGGACAGGAACATGTGCCCGAAATAACCACAAAGTGGCACAAAGACAATAGTTGCGCTGGGTGTGTGCAGAACAATTGTCCAGAGTGCTGAATCAAAGCACATCTGAAGCACCATTGTGAATGTTATTCATACTGAGACGCTTCTGCTCTGCATGCTCTCAGTAGATAAAAGTGCCATTTAAATATTTTAGTACAAGGGTTCAAACTTAAGTTATCTTGGGCTCAACTGATATCTAAGAAAGAGGCTCCTGCTGTAGGAAAAAACATGCTCTTCCTTGTAAGATCCTTAGCTTGTGTGAATCAATGAATCTTCAAGGAATCAAGGAAAGGAATTCAGGCCTGGTGCCAGATTTCGGTGGGCCTTGAACAAGCTGGTGGAAAGAGGTGGAGCAGCTGCCAGGCTCCTCCTCCTCATGAGCCCTCAATGGGAAGGCTGGCAGCAGTGCCATCACTAGAGGGTTCACATAACAGCAGGGCAAGCAAGCAGGCAGTCCTAGTGGGTGCTGCATGGGCCCTTGTAATTGCCCAAGTATGCCAGGGGCTGATGCCAGATCTCAAGAAGTTAATTGAAGATGACTTGAATAAAATGGGTTTGGTTCAGAAGAGACAGTGAATATTTTTATCCCAATGCATTCATGTGTCAATACAGACAACTGCCTTTATAAATCCCACCAAGTACCGGTATTAAGGAATGTTACCTTATTCTGTGGATGTTTTTGTATGAAGGCTTTCCCTAAAAAGGAAGTTCAGCATCAAAACACTCAATAATGCTGTGTGGAGTTTTTTCTGACCCTGCAATGCAAGATCTGTAAGAATTAATGATAAGGAAACTCCTGCTGCCTGTCTGAAGGAAGTAAGAGCATGACTGGGTGGAAAGCCAAGCAATCTTAACTCTTCCAGCTAACACTCAAATTAAAGAAGAAATATTACAGTAAAGAAAGTGAGCAGGTGTACATATTATTTTCAAAAAATATTCTGGAGTGTTTTCACAAGTCAAATACCTGCAGACATAATGTGAGAACTAGTACACAAATCCTATCTATTTTCAAAAGATTTGTGAATTCGGGGAGCTATTTCAAGATTCTTGATAGGCACAGGAGAAAAAGATACACACTCAGATATATAGCTACAGATATGTTCCCATATCACAACTGGCCCCAAGGCAACGTTTTATACATTCTAGACTTAGAAGTGTGTGAGATCTGATTTTAAGATCAACTGTTCCCATAAATGTTATTTATTTTACCCCCTAGTTTCTGTATTGTACAGTGTGTCCTTGTACAGCTAATATTCTCTGCATTCAGTTCCCATCTGTAAAACCGGCAAACGTTATGCCAAAATTAGACCTTTAAGGGCCTTTTCTGTTGTAGCACCTATCCTATCCAAGCAAGGCCCATCAGCCCTCATCACTATACTGTGTCAGGCAAATAGTGAAGATCTAGCTTTTAAAAATAGTGAAGATCTAGCTTGATGAAATGTAATTTTGGCTGCCTCCCTTTTGGTGTGTGTCTGGAACAACGCCAAAACTGCTGGTCTAACCTTAACAAACACTAGGCCACTCTAGATGGTAGAGGGTATCCCACACCTTATTTTGGGCTCCTTGTATACATACCTATAAGAGACAGCTCTCAACCCTACAACCCTACTAAGCTCAAGTGCTTGGAAATAATTTATCCTTGTTTATATTATGGATGCCAACTCAATTAAAGTCCTTCAGTCCAACTGGGTCATGAATCTGGGTTGCTTGCATATGCATATCATAGCAAACCCATAAAGGGAACCAGTATGTTGAAGTTAATATTAGATGAACCACAAGGCAGTCAAAAACGGAAAGGGTGGATTCACTCTCATTTGGCAGTGTTCATATCTGACCCACATAAAAGTGATTTAGCCAAAACAGAAGGAATGTATGATACAGCTAAGCTAGATGTAATGGCTACTAAATTAAATGAAAACTGGCCCGTGTGTTCTTTGCAAAAATCAAGATAACCTTTTCATCTTTAATGGTCCAAGGAACAGTGAAACATACAAGAGGATTAATTACTCCCACTCTGATCACACCTATCAATCTGGTGTGAATCCTAGTTTAAACCATTTCAACAACAAAAAAAGCTATGTGCTTGCAAATCCATTCTCCATTCCTCTTCCAGGCTGCCCCACACTGCTTCCCAGGGATCTAACAGCCTAGGACCATGTGGCTTGTGCAAATGCTTCTCATACAAATACAGCCATACCTTGGATCCCAAACGCCTTGGTACTCGGGCGTTTTGGCTCCCGAATGCCACAAACCCGGAAGTGAGTGTTCCGGTTTGTGAATGTTCTTTGGAACCTGAACATCTGACATGACTTCTGCGGATTCTGATTGGCTGCAGGAGCTTCCTGCAGCCAATCAGAAGCTGCACTTTGGTTTTCAAACGTTTTGGAAGTTGAATGGATTTCTGGAACGGATTCCATTTGACTTCCAAGGTACGACTGTAGTTAGATTTTGGCTGCAGAATCCTGAGAATCTCAACTTATATTTTCTTAAAGCAAATAAATATCTAGCTGTGAAATGAAGCTTATGTTCCACTTCTATCCTGTCCACTTTCTTAAAATGCTTTCAGTGGCATTTGGGGCTCACAAAATCCCTGTGCTGTAAGGCTTAAGCTGAGATATAGGCTGCATTCAAATGAAATGCTAAACCATGTTGGACCATGTGAACCTCAGGCTTATGTACTATTCCCTCTTCCTCCAGCATGTCTGTGAGAGGGAAATGAGAATCTTTTGCTTCCATTTTAGGCTAACTTCAGCTTGGTATGATATCTGAACCCAGACAACGTAGTCAGTGTTAACTATGGGAGGGAGAGTGAGACCCACTTATCGAAACACACCACTCTAGCCACTATGCATCACAGTGTGCCTTGAAATTCCTCTCAGAAAATCTCAGAAAAAATGCACTGCATAGAAGTTCCAGGAATCAAGTATCATCCTTCATTGTGGGTCAAAGGCTATAGGATGCAACATTTTGAATGAAGTTAAGTAAACCTGGACCTGGTCAGTGCTGGATGAGAGGCAGACTGGGAAACCTAAGTTCTGATGTTGAAAAGTAAGATTAGGATATAAGTGTAATTACTACTCCTACTCCTCCTCCTACTACTACTACTACTACTAATAATAATAATAATAATAATAATAAACTACCACTGCTTACAGTGTTGCAATTCCCTACAACCCTTAACAAACTACAGTGCCCAGAATTCTTTGGAAGAAAGAAATGTGCTTCAAAGGTATGCAGCCAGAGAGGGTGCAACCCAACTGGGACCTTTGAGCATATGGAATGGCATTTAATCCAATGGAGGAATCTGCTAATGGAGGGGGTGTTTTTTGCTTATTCCCCCCTTCCTCTGCAGCCCCCCATGCCATCTTTCACCCTGCACTAGAGGGTCCCCCAACCCTCTGAAGCAGGAGTGCCAACTTGGCCCTGTGACTGTGGGTGCCCGGGGCAGTGGGTGCCATGAAGCTTGCATGGCCCTGACACCGAAATTTGTGGGTGCCTGGCTCCTTCATGGGGAACTTTGTGGGTGCTCGGGCACCCAGGGCCTCAGGGAGTTGGTATCTATGCTCTGAAGTTGATTTTCAGGGTATGCTGCAGACCACTGCTGGATCAAAAACGCTTGTACCAGTTGGAACACAAGGGATTTCATTCTTCTTAACTATTGTGGCCAATAGCCATTGATAGATAGATTCATGTATGATAGACCTAATAAAAATATAAGAATCTGCCAAATAAAGAGGCACTGATGCCAACAGCTATCATAACATCCTGCGGCAATATATTCCATATCCTGGATTAATTACATGTTGCCAAAAGTATTTCTTTTTTCTGTCCTGAATCTACTGCCAAGCAATTTCACTGGATGACCCCCAAGTTCTAAAATTCTGAGACTGAGTGGATAACTCTCTGCCAGCAGAAATCTGAACCATCACAGAGGCACCAAGAAATTTTCATGTCTTGTAGGAACTTGCTTTCTAGAATGCTACAGTTAGGGCACACGGTAGAGAGAATGGGGAATTCCAAGATATGGGAAAAGTGGAAACGCCCAATGCCAGGTAGCTAGGCAAAAATACATGCTTTTAGGAGATAAAGGACCTGCTAAAAGGGCATTACATTACATAGCTTAACATGTAAATGTGCTGGATATGAAGATGGGGGGGTGATAACCTAAGTTGTATTTCTCTCCAAGTGTCACACTAAAAATTTAGATCACTTAGGATACAATACAGAACACACAACACTAATAATTAGGTATTTGACTCGTAGGAGTTTCCTATCATATTCCTACTCCCATGCATTTTAAGCACCAATAGATGTTATTTATCACCACATATGTCACTGTGGGATTACATGCATTCTTAAGATATGAAGGGGCTTCACTTGAAAGATTTTTGTTAAATGAAGCAACCAAAGAAATTTTTATTAATTACAGCCCACTGGTTTCATTCACTTCAGATGAGTGAAAATCTCTCTCTCTCTCTCTCTCTCTCTCTCTCACACACACACACACACACACACACACACACACTATATATATATATATATATGTGTGTGTGTGTGTGTGTGTGTGTGTGTGTGTGTGACAATTATATGCATGCCCTCAATCAACTTATCTCTCATCCAGTTCCCATTAATTTCTCACTGTAGTGTTAAAGTTTTCCAAATGTTACAAAGATTAGAATCTTAAGCAGCCGTCCCCAACCTAGTGCTTTCCAGTTGTTTTAGTCTACAACTGCTGTCATCCCTGACCATTGGGCATACTGGCTGGGGCTGTCCAAAACATCTGGAGGACACCAGGGTGAGGAAGGCTGATCGAAAGCAATGGTGGCCAACACTTTGGACAAGTTTGTCACAAGTCAAGCCCAACCGTATACGTATCTCTACTGTACATTCAGTATATATGTAGCCCCCCATGTGTTGGTGGCGGCTTTCCCTGTAGTCTACAATGTAAATACATGGGCTACAGCCAAGTCCATGGGCTCTCCTGCTCTTTCACAGAGTTCCACAATACCTTCCTTTCCCTTTGCCACTAGTGGTATCCATTCCACAGATTGGCAACTAATGCTATAGTGTATGGCTCAGGACGATGCTCAGCACCAGGACCATAAGCAACGGCGAACATCCTTCTTGTTGGTGAAAGAGAAATAGACACCTCCTTCATGCCCCTTCCTGAAAGATGGAGAGGCATGATTTGTGTTATAAAGTTGCAAAGTGGCTGTTTTTAATATCAGAATCCATCACAGAATTAGCTTACCTGGTTGTAGAGAGAGAGGGAGAAAGAGTTGGTAAGAGATATTATTGCCCCTGCCACATTACCTGCTGAAACATTAACAAACACACATGAATATACACCATCCTCCGCTGGGAGAGAGTCACATGATATCGGAAGATGCCCCTCTTTCAAATGAATCCAACACAGATCTTTCAGGGCCTCACAAAATCCCCGGCATGGTGGAGGTGTTATTGGAAGAGAAGCACTACACCCAGGTACCAGCAGCAAGCAGAAAAACCACTCCAAGTAGCGGTGACACCGAGTTTTAAGAAGCCCCTCCCACTCATGCAAAGCAGCCCGAATTTCCTCCTCACTGCCATGATGCAAATAATTCGGCACTCGGAAACGCTTCATGCCCAGGTTGTTGCAATATGACAGATTGGTTGGTAAGGGCAAGCAGTGGCCAGCTGTTGGAGTCAATCCAGGAAAGAAGGAAGGAAGCCCTGCGCTACTATTGCTAAAATGTTGCATAGTGTAGGTTAGTAGAAACTCAGAAGAGTCAGAGTTATTGGCAGGGGGGAAATCCATAACATTAATTGCATTCGAATTAGAAACAGAATCACTAGAGCGGTTCTTATGTGCATCAGCTACGGCTATCCCAGAATGCTTAAGGAAGGGGTGGCTTTTAAGGCTGAGATGGGTTCTATTGCCATTAGAGACTGATTTGTCTGGATCTGCAACATAATTGAATAGCCGGTTGTCTAAAGCACCCACCACCTTGGCTGAAATTCCAGCATGCACGCGGCTGCTATTAGCCTGAAGCTCCTGCAATCCCAAAACATTTGCACTGGACAAGATTCCTTGTTTTTCTGCGAAAGCTCCCCAGGGTGCCCTTGTTCCTGGGGTGGTGGCACTTCCTTGCCCCGCATCTGTGGATTCTTGAAAAGCCAACCTGGTGCCACCAGCATGATCATCTGGCGAAAATGAGAAAGAAGCACTACCTGGGGGTGGAATCTCAGGCTTCTTTAAGAGGACTTTAGTCTTGTTCCAGAGAACAGCAGGCTTTGTAGTCACTGAGAGAACCAGCTCTGGCTGTTCAGCTTCCAGGGAGGTCTGCACATCGCCGGTAGAGTTGGCAGTAGCATTTTGGATGTTCACTGCCTCCGTCACAGGGATGGGAGATGCTGTCAGAAGATCAGCTGTTGCAGGTGCCTCGGTCCTCTCTGTCCCTGTGGTTGTCTTCTCGTCCCAGAGCTGAACCAAATTTCTGATTCCCTCAGCAACGTTTAATATTTCCGCCCCTACCCCTGCAATATTTCCTTCTCTGCTTTCCAGCTCAGAAGATGATTTAGCTGTAGGGATCGTTGTGGTTGCAGTCAAGTCCGGCCTCTTCAGGGTGAATATAGTCCACACTCTTCCCTTCTGCTGGGTAGTGCTTTCAAGGGGGGTGTTCAGGGTGGCAGCCTCAGGCGTGGCAAGCTGCTGTGCCGTCTGCTCCTCAGTAGTACCAGCAGCTTCTGTGGGTGGGAGGGTTTCTTCCTTCGAACCCCCCCACAGCCAACTCCAGCCCTGTGCATTGGACAAGCAACAGGTCAGCAACAGCAGAAGCCCAATGCTGAGCTCAGCTCGAGCCATTAAAATGTTGCTTGGAGGGGGGAGATGTGCTGCGCTGCAGTGAGTGGTGAATGGAAGAATTCACATTGATCTGTGTCCTCCGAAGCTCCGGGGTGAGGAAGCATGCCGCTCTCTTCCAAGTAGATATAAAACTAGTGGAGGCGTGGTTAACAGAGCCCTCCCCTCTAGCAGCCTGCTTCCCATTAAATCAAAAACTAACTACAGCACAGCCGGCAAGGCTCTCAAAGGCAAGAGTGGTTCGAGCCACGAGCGTACTTGAAGAGGCATTTGTTTCTATCCGATGCACAAGCACACACAAAAAGGCATACCTGGAAGCCAGCAATTCTGCTCGATTGCTTCACCATGTAAGCATTTTTCCTGTTTTCCCCCTGAAGCTCACAAAAGTATTTGGGCACGTTAAACTCCTCCCTGCCCCGAACTGATACTAAAAGGAGGCAGTGATCTTTCCCCTTCCTGGCTGATTACAGTTAATTTCCTTGACTTGAAATAATTAACATCAGCACTGAGAGTGCAGTGATATCTCTTCTTTAGAGATATCATTTCTAAAGGAGGAGGAACACAGCAGGAAACTTGCAGTGGAGTAGATATGCTCCAGTCGCACAAGGGGAAGGATTCCTGTCTAGTTAAACTGCTAACGTCAGCAGCTAAAGTTAAGCAGTTTTGAACCTAATTCGTTTAACAGGAGAGTTAAATACTTGCTTATAACTCTGCCATTCAAATAAGCATAACTAAAAAGGTGTTTGTATTTGGCTTAATCATATCCATAGTTACTGTGACTGGGGGGGAGGAAATGGGCTATCTAAAAATCAGGGACTTCCCTCCCCATACACATCATCACTGGCAACAGCATATGTATTAGGTATTCACACACACCAAAAAAAATTAAGGTGCGAGTTAAGCCTCCCATATGCTCTCTTGAACCCTGTCCATTGTATCTGTTAAGATCTCACAGCTGGGTCCAGTTAATGCCTCACTTATGGAAAGGGTGATGCCCACCACACTGAACAAAAAGAAGCTGTGCATCCACTCCTAAGAGGACCGCCCAGCACCCTGAGGTCTCAGATAACTACTGCCCAGTCACAAATGTTCCTTTCTTGGGCAAGGTGACAGAAAGTGTGGTGGCTAGCCAACTACAGGCATGTCTAGATGAAGCAGGTTATCTAGACCCATTTCAATCTTGTTGAAAACAGCTCTAAAACAGCCTCAGTCTGCCTTACAATATGACCTTTATTTGGAGAGAAGCATAGGGAGTGCTACCTGTTGATTCTGCTTGACTTCTTAGCAGTGTTTGATATCACTGACCATGGTATCCTGGAGCAGCTCTGTGAGGTGGGGAATGGGAGGGCTGTGTTACAGTAGCAGCATTTCTACCTAGGGGACAACAACTAGAGAGTAGCATTGGAAGACTTCTGAATCATTGGATTCATGCCGTTGGGTCACCATATCTATATGAAACTGGTAGGAGGTGCTATCTGGCACTTGGATGCAGTGTCATCAGTTTGCAGATGGCACACAACTCTATCTCTCAATCGCAGCTGAATAAGGAGGGGCTGTGCAAGTATTGGGCTCATCCTGCCCATGAACCTTTGCATCAGCAAGCAGCTGGTCCTGACATCTATAGAGTCAACAACAACAACAACAAAACGGTCTCCCATCTTGCCTTTTCATCACAACTGGCCACATTGGGTGCCTAGCAGCAAGTTATAGTGATGGAGGAGGGACCTCATTTTATTTCATTTAACCTTTCCAACGCAATCAAATTCAAAGTATCCGGGTGGAAAAGCCTATGGCATTTTTTTAACAAGCAAAGCTGGGATTGTGAGCAACATGTCTAAGCATAACATGCCCTGCCCAATCCAGTCCCTGGCAGATGTAGTGTGGGGTTCTTCTAAATTCACCCAAAGCACAGATTTGCACTAGTTCACTCCAGCTCAGCGTCATAATCTGTATGTGTCCCCACAAGTTATTACCCTCGGGTTGAAAAGATGGGAAGTGAAATCTTCCTGCAGAATAGAATAACCAATGCTACCAGATACATTCCATTGGAAGCCTCCCCTGAACAAAATAGCTGATATTAACATCAGATTAACATAACCTGCTCATCAGAAATAAAAAAAAAATTTTTTTGCATGTTTTGCTACAGGCTCCTGGTTCAGTCCACAATAGCCCTCAACCTTTTCGGACCAGAGACCTACTTCTAGCCCCAAAATATATTTGGGTACCTGCTTTTCATTTATCATTTATTGCATAAAATTTATATACCGCTTGATTGGACAGAAAAGCCTCAAAGGAGTTTACAAAAACATGAAATGGCATTATTTTTGAAAATATTTTGACCTTGCTGTTTTATTAGAATAGGAAATATTCCAGATAATCACATTTAATGAAAGAGCATATTTAAAAGCCAGGTGATTAACCAATTTTTTATTACATTTGTAGCCATTTCATGACTTTGAGGGACACTTTGCATACATGATTTATTCCTGTCCCATGAGAGTGTAGATTTCCATGCATGAGTCTGAATAAAATAACTGACCATAACTCTCTCACACACCATCTACTAAATGGGTAGTAATGCTGTACATTTTCCTGTGAAATTAGAAGAAAGTGTGAATGTTAATACAATGCTGGGCCCACAAGTCAGTGTTGGTAACTCTACAAGCAAAGATTAACTGTCTGCACCCTTCTTCTTTCAGCTATTGAGGGGATGACTGGTAGACAGCTCATGCCAGGCACACCAGGCAGCTAAGTGGGTCACTTGCCCCTAAATCCAGTCCTGACTCCTAAATCCAACCCATCACTCCCATTCTTCCTCAATCTTCATCTGTATAGGCTTCCCATTGTTTTCCAGAACTAAATCTATGTACAGTGGTACCTCGGTTTAAGAACAGCCCTGTTTACAAACTATTCGGTTTACAAAACCGGAAGTAGTGTCCCGGTTTACAAACATTGCCTCGGTCTAAGAACAGAATCCGAACGGTGGAAGGGCACCGGCAGCAGGAGGCCTCATTAGGGAAAGCGCACCTTGGTTTAAGAATGGTTTCGGTTTAAGAACGGACTTCCAACTTAAGTCAACATTCCATTGTTCATCCAACGGTTTGATAGCTCAGGCTCAAAATCTTGGCAGAAGCAGGCCTGCACGGCATGCACTCAAGCGGGCGCACAAATTATCACTTTTGTTCCTTCATTCCTTATGCCTCCGCCAAGGATTTCTTCAAATTTGGCGGCCCCAATATATTAAGCATATATAGTTTACATGATTTATGCTAGACGCAGATCTTGTTTTTTCCTTCCTTCAATCATTTGTGGAAATGCATCATGAACTTCCAGCTCTGCTGCAGGCACTAACTCATGCTGTTCTCATACAGTGTGGTGTAGTGGTTAAGAGCGGTAGACTCGTAATCTGGTGAAACGGGTTCACGTCTCCGCTCCTCCACATGCAGCTGCTGGGTGACCTTGGGCTAGTCACACTTCTCTGAAGTCTCTCAGCCCCACTCACCTCACAGAGTGTTTGTTGTGGGGGAGGAAAGGAAAGGAAAATGTTAACCGCTTTGAGACTCCTTCAGGTAGTGATAAAGCGGGATATCAAATCCAAATTCTTCTACTCTTCTTCTTCTACTACATGATAGGAATAAAATAAATTTAAAAAGAAAAGTCAAAGCTTCACCTTTCAATGAACTTTTGGGGTGTAGCTCAGAATTAAATCTCACACTCATTACCTCAGTTTTCCACTGCTTTGTAAGTGCAGGGTCAGAAGGAACTTCTGCAATCTCCTGTATCTCACAGAACAACATAATAGCATCCCACCTATGTCTGGGTATTTGAGGGAGAGCCTGCCAAAACCCTAAACACTCTGGATTTCAAATTTATTCATGTCAAGATCCACCCAAGATAAAGCAAAACAAATGTTTACATACCCCTAGGAACAACTGTTCTCTACCCCAGTCATATTTCCTTTAATCTGTTACTGACCCCAGAATTGAATAAACCTATTATCTGTAAATCTCATTAAAGGATTATGACAACTGAGCTGTCCATATTCAAAAGGCATGTTCCTTGGCAAAAAGAAAGAACCTATCAAAAAAAATGCTAAGGCTGGAGACAGATAAAAGAGGGTTTGGGTTCTTCCCCCTCCCCAAATTGTTGAAGAAAGTCTGGAAGATGGATAGGTTCTTATGGAATGTCTACTGCGGGTGGTCATGTATGCTACTTTACAGAGGACAGTACTCTGTTTGAGAGCTATCAGAGGACATGCCTCTATTTGAAAAGGCTGTGTGGTCCGGGACAAGTTTAAAAGAATCCTGTGTAGGGACAGCTTTCAGGGGCCTTGGAGTGGCCAATCAACAGTTAACACTTTGGAAAGTAGACGGAGCAAACACACAGGTTACCTAGGCACAATCTTCCCTACTAGGGTGAGATGGGGAACCTGTGGACCGCCAGGTACTGTTGAGCTTGTTTGTTTGTATGCTGCCCTTCATCTGAAGGTGACGGGGCAGTTCACAACATAAAAACCACACCTCCCATCACACCTGATCATTGGTCATACTGCTTGGGACGATGGGAGCTGGAGTTCAACAACATCTGGAGGGCCCCTGGTTCCCCAGCTCTCATTTAAATTACTGTAATTATTTCCAAATTTGCATCTTATGTATATAACTCAGCAAATCTGTGTCCTCTTTTGCCCTCTTAGCAGCCACTGCATGTACACCTGAATATGGTCCTACAGCACTAACTCGAATTTGGAGTTAGATTATATGTACGAAAAGAACTTGGAGAGACTTGTCCTTTGGCTTGTAACAAAATTTAACTTTACGGCACTTTGGCAAACTCTTCCCCTCATTCTAGTTTTGCCTTCGCTCCGACACCAAACACCTCATCACCTATCTTGCAACCAGCAGAATACAGCAATTTCGCATCTACATCTACACATGGAACTTGGCATTTCAGATTTCAACAGTATGTTGAACAAAGTGGCTTCTGTTTTTCATCTGTATAACATGCCCATTATATAGGGGGATGCCCCTGCCATGAGTCAGCTAATTCTAACTCCTCTCCACAATCATGAATAGCTTTGGAAGACTGGGGAGTGGGGGAATGGGCTGGGGGAATGTTAACAGAGAATCGTTAACATCAAGTTTCCTTCTCTCCCTGAGCATTTTGCCTAATGTATTTTAAAATCTGGTTCCCCCTCCCACCTCTCTCTGCGTGTTTTGTGCGTCTACAGAGCTGGCTCTTCTTCTAGTCCAGATTTTCTCTTTTCAACCAGCTCTATGAAAATGAAAAAATCATTTCGTTATTTTACACAGAGTTCTACTGCTGAGAAGACCAACCAATGGTCATTTTTTCTCATGGGCTACACCTACTACAACTATTAACATTAGCTTGGTCATATGTCCTTTATGCCGGAAAGCCCAGTTTACAAACAAGTTAAAACAGAAAAGAGCAGGGCCCAGTCAATAGTATGAGAATAAGCAAACTCTGTGGTTTTATTGAAACTCAGTGGCTGTACACCTGATCAGCAATCTTGACAGAACACGGTGGGAAGTTCTGTATAAGAGTAATACTGGAATAGCTCAGTTGGTAGAGCATAAGACTCTTAATCTCAGGGCTGTGGGTTTGATCCCCATGTTTGGGAAAAGATCCCTGCATTGCAGGGGGTTGGACTGGATGGCCCTCATAGCCCCTTCCAACTCTCCAATGCAGTGATTCTATAATAAATGAAATAAACATTAAAAAGCAGAAAGGTGTGATTCGGCTAGTACACATAGGATCTATAGTGCAAACCTAAGCATGTCTATTCAGAAGGAAGTTCACTGAATTAAGCCATAATTATTTCCCAATATGTATGTTCAGGACTGGAGCTGGGCAGTGCAATCCTATGTGTGTGCAGAACTAAGTTCCACTGAGTTCAATGGTGCATGGGACCATTCAGTGTCACTGAAATCAATGATCCTAAACTTACTTAACATTTGGCATCTGTCTATATCAAGAAACAGTGGAGTGTGCCTCCGGGTGTGAAGTCAAACTGTTGTGTTAGCAGCACTGAAGTGACCATCCAACTGTCTTAGGGACTCAACTCAGATTTGTGTAGGATTTACTCCTTAGCTTTTTCTTCTGAAGATATCCTGTAAGGAGGTTTAGGATCAGAGTTTTCCTTCTCCTAGATGGGCTACCTTTTGAGGTTGATGAGCTCCACCTGCACCTCACTTGCCTCTACATCACATGCACAAACCACCTTCTTGACCGTTGCACCCACTACTGGTCTCATCCACTCAAATCTGCCAGAGTCTGTCTTCTCATGCAGGGGAAGTCCCTAAATCACCAAGGGTTTGAAACCCATCAACTACCTTCATCTGATTTAGCCGGCCAATCAAAGGCATTCCCAGTGTGTGGCCGTTGTCACATGGTGACAGCTTCTAGGAGCCACAGGTAAGAGCTGAGTGCAGAGTGGAGACCAAAGGTAGACAAACTACCCCAGAAGGAGCATGCTGTGTCCCTCACTAGAGATACTACCCCTCCCCTAACACCCCATACACCCCACTTACTTAACTACTCCAACTACATTGTAATGAGCTTTATTTTCTGAACTCCGGAACTAGTGTTTGTTTTGGTTTTTTAAAGGGGCCACATCAATGGTCATATGATCAACTTATTTTGGCAAGATGAACTTGCCAACTTATTTCTGTACAGATGAACAATTTCCACATTGGAAATCATAATGCAAAATTACAGCAAAATACTTGAAGTTTGTCACAGTCCTCAGAAGAGAGGTGTTTCCAAAGTTCAAGGTGAAAGAAGAACTTTTAATGTTCCACACAAAGGACACCTTATGCAGCATTACCATTTGTTGTACAAACCTGTAATCATGGAAGATAATAGCTTGAAGAATCCAGGTATACATGTATTTACATGACTGCTTTCTGGTTTAAAATGTAGTCAACCTGTTTGTGTTTTTTAATGTGCTGATGCAGAATTTCACAGGTGACTGCAAAGGTCTAAGACTACTCAAGCATGACTCTTTCCCCATTATTGCAGGAAAGAATGTTTTATTTTCACTACATTGTATTATTAAACATATAGAAAAGGCTGTGTATACTTATAATACTATATTGTAAGACTATGGGCAGGGCTCTGCTGTCTTTTCATTTTATGTACAATAATCACACATGGAATTAATTCCATGCTATAAGGAAGCTCAACTGCTCAGTGTCTATTCTATTACAGTGTTAAGGACAATAGGCTGAATGGCAGTCTCTTTATTATCCACCCCACCCCTCTTCTTCTTCTTCTTTTCTGTATATTTAGAAGTAACTGGAGATGAATGCATATTTCTGGTCCATTTAGCAAACAGTTAAGTGAGAGTGGAGAACTGGGTGAAGGTTGAATGGGGAAAGCATCTAAATTCATTCATATGGCACAGTATGTTCTTCCATTGTTTTAATATTATTATCATTTTAAAAATCTTAAAATTAAACACAATAAAATCAAACTCCAATTTAGGCTTTGTTTATGCGGTTAAGAGATAATTCCAAGGTTGACGCAATTTTTTTAAAAAAAGTGAAAGAAAAGGCAAAGATAACAATGTTATCCTTTGAATACTGGAATTTTTACTCCTTAGGGAGCCATGCAGCACAATCCTATGCAGAAGCAAGTCCTATCATTTTCAGTGAGGCTTCCTCCCAAAGGAAGAACCTAGGCAGCTGCCTTATAACAATTCAGACCATTTCTCATCTATCTCAGTGCTGCCTACACTTTCTAGAGTTTCAGGCACGAAGCTTTCCCAGCACTGCCTGGAGACACCAGAGATTGAACATGGGACCTTTCGGATGCATAGAATACCCTCTACCACTGATCTGTGGTCTCTTCCCAGGTAAGTGTGGATCACATGGCAGCCTAAATCATCAATGCTATCAATCAGTATCTAAAGAATTGCATGGAAAATATATGCATTTGCACTCCAGGTGCCATGAATGTAGTGATATTAGTAGTGGCTAGTGGGGTGGTGTAATTGACCTGGCTTCCCAACCAATACCAATACTATTTATTACTACTGGGTAGCATCTACCTATAGAGATATATATGGCTTTGGGACAGCTGAACTACATCTCCAATTGCACAATCTTCATTGCCAGTTTCCTGCCTCAATATGCCAAATATCTGACCATTTCTATGCTAGTGACGAATATCAAGATGAAGGTTTACCAGTGTTGAGCACACTGCTTTATGGAACTGAGTTGTGGGCAGCCTACACCCTCCATATGCCTTCCATATGCGCTGCATCAGGAAGATTTTGGGCATCACGTGGCAGCACAGAGTCTCAACAAGGATGTGCTCCCCCAAGCCCACATTCCCAGCATGTTCACACTTCTGTCTCTGCAATGCCTACACTGGCTTGGTCATGTCCACAGAATGGAAGATGGCAGGATCCCCAAGAACGTGCTCTCCGGGGAGCTGGCTTCAGGCACTGGCCTGTTGGCAGACCAACTCTGCATTACAAAGATGTCTGCTAATGTGACGTTAAGGCTGGCAACATTGACCTCGCCATATGGGAATCCCTTGCAAACAATTGCAGTGCCTGGAGACAGGCAGTCAGATCATGTATCCACAGAAGTGACCAGAGGAGAAATGACCACTGGGAGGAGCGCAAAGAGAAAAAAACACCACGGTGCATCTGTAGAAGCAAAACTAGATGCCTTCATCTGCCCACCTGCAATAAAACATGCCTCTCCCATATTGGTCTCTACAGTTATAGCAGGTGTTGTAACTCTCCATCGGTTTGAATTTACCCCCGAAGGTGCATTCTTCTATTGTCTCCCAAGACAACCGTCAGGATTACTCAGCTTTTAAACTAACAACCTCCTGATCTATGTGCTGGTAGTGAACTACTTTTGGGGAGGTAAAGAAAAGGCAGTAGTCCATTTTAGGGCAGGTTTGGAAAATTGTGTATCACCTAAGTAATATTCAGATATTAGCTCTGTTTACAAGACCAATTGCGGGGGCTCGGGGAGAGAGACAACGAATGCCAATAAGAGTGGGAGCAGGATCGTGCCGGCAGGCCCCTCACCCAGATCTCTGTTAATTCCTTGGTTTTTCCTACTAGAACTATAAAACTATGTCTGGATAACTGGATCCACAAGCTCCCTCTTTTTTTGAAAACAGCAGTGTTCTTTTGGAAGGATATGCTAAACCTAGCAAAATATCACTCTCCAGTGTTCCGGCAAAAAGTATGAAATCTGAATATTTCATGTATATATTCACTTGTAGGAACGTTTGACTGAGTTTCCAGAATGCTAGTAACATTTAACATTTCCAAAATGCTAACAACATTTAACACAACATGCTGCTGCTTCTTTGGCGATCACTCGTAGCCGAGTAAGATTGTCTTCCATAAACACGGTTTGAACAATGAGTCCGTAAGTGACTGTGGAGGCCAATTCTGGATCCACACGTCCTTCCACAGTGGGGACATTGGTTTCCCGGCGGGAGTTGATCACGGTGTGGATTTGCCAAGTATGCCTTCCTCTTAGCACATTTCTCCCTTGCATCCTCAGTTCGAGTATCTTCAAAGCCCATGACACCTTTGGTAAATGCTGTTCTCCAATTGGAGCGCTCGCAGGCAAGTGTTTCCCGATTGTTGGTGTTTATACTACATTTTTTTAGATTTGCCTTGAGACAGTCTTTAAACCTCTTTTGTTGACCACCAGCATCATGCTTTCCATTTTTAAGTTCAGAATAGAGTAGTTGCTTTGGGAGACGATAATCAGGCATCTGCACAACATGACCAGTCCAACAAAGTTGATGTTGAAGAATCATCACTTCAACACTGGTGATCTTTGCTTCTTCCAGTACACTGGCATTACTTCACCTGTCTTCCCAAGTGATGTGTAAAAAATTTCTGAGACACCGTTGATGGAATCTTTCGAGGAGTTGGAGATGGCGTTTATAAGTGGTCCATGTTTCACAAGCATACAGTAAGGTTGGTAGCACAATAGCTTTGTAAACAAGCATTTTGGTTTCCCTGCGAATGTCCCGGTCCTCAAACACTCTGCACTTCAATCGGGAGAAAGCCGCACTCGCAGAGCTCAGGTGATGCTGGATTTCGGCATCAATGTCGGCCCTTGTGGAAAGATAACTGCCCAGGTAGGAGAAGTGATCAACATTTTCCAGCGTTATACTATTGAGTTGGATTTGTGGTGTTGCAGAGGGGTTATTTTGCAACTGACGGCTTGTGTAACCCACAACTGAAAAGCACCAGAGTCCCACCACTGCTACTTTATTGTTTTGTCAAAGGTCTTCTTAAGGGAAAGTAGGGGTGAATAGAAAGAGAAGGAGGGAGAGGAGACAGATGGACCTATATGGTAACAACAACAACAACAACAACAACAACAACAACAACAACAACAACAACACCACATGGGCCCCAAAGGTGGGTCCCAAGTTTGAGAACTTATTCACTTAACTAATGGATTTTTGTGATATATTACTTTTTACCTCTCAAAGACCCAGTACAAATGGAACTCCCTCTTTCTGCTGGCTGTTTTCCCAGACTTCACAATATCTCCCCTCATGTCTTATCCTTGGCAGTTGTCACTGACAACATCCACCTCTCCACTCTGCTCCATTTTCTGAAAACAACGACTGGTGAAACAATCCTTCCAACTGTGAGGCTCCTTTCAGTCCCAGAGATAAAAAGACACCCCCCATAAGAACACATTCTTCTCCAAATAACTGTTTCCCCCATATTCCTCTTGTTTTCTATGGACCCTGACCTGGCAAATCTCTTAATGCATTCACATGACCTTCTATAGCCATGTCCTAGAGAATGTGAAGCCTGCCTTCAACAGAATATCACTGAAAGTGCAATTAATTGCTTCCTGTCTGGAGATGCATTAAGAAGCTATTGTATTTCAGATTTCAGGACCAGTTTCCATAAGAAAGGAAATGCACCGAAATCAGACCCACTAGGGAGCAGATAACATGGCAACAGAAGATTCTCTATTGCGCACTTGGGAATCTGCCAGAAACCTGTTTTATTTTCTGCACATACCACTCCCCACTTTTTTACACACACACAACTAAGTTGAGATGGGCAGTTCCACTATGGTCATATATCCTGGAAAGACCCATCACTACCCCCAGTAAGAGTCAAATTAAACATAATGCAGGAAATCTGTGAATACAATCTCCAATAGGGAGGGGTGATAATTTGGATCAGACATACCCCTCAATCATCCCAATTGGACCAGGACATCCCAAAATTACAGAAGAAATCCTGGTTTCTGATTGGATCATGGGATGTCCTGTTTTGACTCCAAGAGCATGGTCCCCAAAGATGCATGTTTTGGGGGTCCATGCTCTTGCACGAGTTAGTTACCCACACGGGAGTGGAGCCTCCAGAGACGTGTTTCCCGATTTTCTTCGGCGGCATATTGGAGAGTATGAATCAGACAGTGGTATTGGGGAATAGTAGCACTTAGCTAATAATTCCTCCCTGCATGGTTTGCCCAATTAAACTCATAACCCTTTCCCTCCATGAATTATCTATGAGTAACATATGGGTACCTATATGCTTTGTCCATAGGGTGTGGTTTTAATTGGAAAATGGCTGTCCTAATCATAAAAAGTACTTGAAGGAATGCAGAAGAAAAGGCCTTCCTACATATCAAGTTGCCAAGCCAACAATTCATTGCAATGTAAGTTCTATCAAAAGATTTTGGCAAAATATATAAACTATTGCAACATAGTAGATTCTGTTATAGCTGTTAAATGTAAATAATTATTTGAAAATGCATCAGCCAAAGCTATAATTACTTCGGGGGAGGGGTGGGCAGGCAGAAGATAGGGGAAGCCTACTAATTTTCTTCAAGCCAGGAATAGGTTTTTCTTAATAAATCTATTTATTTGTTTAGCTGTAGCCATTACAAAAGATAAAATACATTACACAGTTAAAATAATTATTACAACCAGACATTTTGTCAAATAAGAGTTTACTCCCCTGAGTAATTTATCACCCTCACAAACATTTCTCCTTAAAATTGCCACTCTAAAAGCAACACAGGCCTCTTTTTCAAAGGTGTAAGGGGACCTGTCCCCTAATAAAAAGTTAATCAAATACCCAATCTGTCTCTCTATTGGGAGATTTAAATCTTTGAACAAGGGTTACTCTTAAGTCCTTGTAACTTAGGCAAACCACTAAGTAGTGAGGCATATTACCTCCACACAGGCAAACTCTCTGTGCCTGTGAGTATTTTGTGTGATCTTTTGTCTTGAGTGAACCGTGTTGAGTGATTAGTATTATTGACTGATGACGCTTGCTGCGAAACCTGGATAATATCCGGAGAACAGGTCTCGATTTGGCTCCATTTGACTATTTGTATCACTTTTTACTGTGGGAGTGATGTGGAGTTGTTTCCCCGCAACTGCTCATACATATACTGTATGGCTTTGCACTTCCAGCATACGACTACTTGAAGAACGCTTTCTCGCAACCGCTCCTACGTACATGGCTTTGTGCTTCCAGTGAACAACTATTTGAAGAACGATTTGTTTGTTCCAGTCGTGTAATGAAATACTTACCGCATACACAACTGGTATAGTTAAGAGAGAGACATTAGTTCATTCTATGTTTATGAGTATCTCCAGGCTTGGTTATGCACATTGCACTTTAGTTTGCTCATTGTTTAGTAGGTTTATGAGTTTATATACCTATTCTAGTAAAATTGTCTTTTATATTCATAAGCTAGTTTTGGTGTTGTTGGTTTGTTGTATAATAATTGTCATTACACCTGATACTTTTTGTGTATACAGTGCATAAACTGGAGTCACAGAACTGCAAAGCCTTTTCATCATTTGATATTTATGATGCTGGTTACATAGTGAGTGAGGGTAAGGAGTCTGAACGGGTAGTTTGGCATACAATAGCACATTTAGACAGACAGGCAGAAGTGTGATCAGCACAAAAATCATGCTTTAAAATGTGAGATTCCATGTGATGAGATGACATCTCAAAGCCTAACGAACTCAGAATGTCCAAAGAATGGCCATACTTATCAACAGCTTGTAGCATTTCCTGATTCCAAGATGAGGTCACTCTAATGTTAAGATTCAGCATCTCCTTGAAAGCAGAAGGTACTAAAATGGGCTCCATTCCCTTTTTAAAATTTATACAATATCTAAGAGCAAGGATGTGCACTCTGGCCTCCACTGAACAAAGATCAGCTTCTAAGTGGAGAATGGAAGACTCAGCTCTCTTGGGGAGCTCTAAAATAGAACAAAGATATTTATTATGGGGCACTTCCAAATTCATTTTTTGAAGAGCTCTCCATATTTGTGTGCCTTTGGTTTCATAAATTTTGGGGGCTGGGAGAATCTGTCTACCTCCATTCCTCCAACAGAACACTGATAGAGTTCACTGTATTACTTATCACTGGAATAGTTTAAAATGGGGAGAATCTTAGTGACAATACTTATAAGAACAGAGTTTCCAAGTGTCCCTATTTTTCAGGGATTTAGAGAAGATGTCCTGGTTTCTAATTTGATCCCAGAGTGTCTTGCATTTCTTTGTATCTGAAGAAGTGTGCATGCACACGAAAGCTCATACCAAGAACAAACTTAGTTGGTCTCTAAGGTGCTACTGGAAGGAATTTTTTATTTTTTATTTAGCATGTCCCTATTTTCATTAGAGAAATGCTGGAGGGTATGGAGTTTTTCAACTCATGAGATGTCTGAAGGCAATCCTGTATAGGGAAGTTTTTTTAATGTTTAATGTTTTATTATGTTTTTTTATATGTTGGAAGCTGCCCAGAGTGGCTGGGGCAACCCAGTAAGATGTGTGGGGTGTAAATAGTAAAATTATCATTATGGAATGGGACATCCCTATTTTCATCGGATAAATGTTGGAGGGTGTGCAATAAAGGTCTTTTTCACTAGACCCCTGACAAAGGCTTATGTATCTGCGCTCTTGCAATTATAAAATTGCTTCTTTGACCCCAAGACCTGCTTCCAAAGCTGTTGTATAGAGATGTTTCATCGTCACACTTCTTCACTTTCATAAATTCTACACAGTTAGGCGAGCATCCAACCACTGAACTACAGCCTTTCCCACTTCCCTACTCTCACTGCAGAAAAATGGAATTCACAATGAAATCCAATATTGCACTAAATAAAACTTGACTCTTTTCGGTTTAAACCCAAGCTTAGGGTCATTTGAATTAAAGCAACCACCTCCTAGTCAAGAATATCACTTAAAGAAAACCTCCAAAAACATAGATTAATACATAAGCTGGGGGAAGAGGGGCCAAGCAAGAAAAAAGGATGTGAACATTTAAGCTTGTAGTTTCTCAAGGTCAATCAAAGGCGTTAACAAGGAGGCCTTTCTTCAGGAAGAGCAGCCAAAATTGATTTCTCATGCTGGTGACTCAAAGACCAAAGGGAGAGGGGCTGCTGTCTCAGTACTGCTGTATGGAAAATATTTTGAATCACTGTTGTACAGCTGGACTAGTTTATTTGCCTCTAATACAGAAAATTAAAAATCTCCATCTGTGCTAATTTCTTATTCCAAAATGTGAATGTGGAAGGAGTAGGTATATTCTGCTAGCATTGCCCCTGGAGTCTGTTCCGCTGTCAAACAGCTCTTACGGTCAGAAAGTTGTTCCTGATGTTTAGTTGGAATCTCTTTTCTTGTAACTTGAATCCATTGGTTCGGGTACTAGTCTCCAGAGCAGGGGGGAAACAAGCTTGCTCCATCCTCCATGAGTCCATTTTTGACAATACTGTAGATGCAGATCCACTGAGGGAGCACCCCAAGTTCAACTGGAGCACCCCCACCCCCAGATTTGGAATGGCACGTGCTTGTAATTCTTTGCCTGCATGCAAGACTGCCTGAATCAAGGCAGCAGCATCTGCAAATGCCTCTGGTGTGCAGGGAAGGGAGAGGGGAGAACCTCCTTGCCAAATCCTTCCTTCCAACAACCAGCCATGTTTCCTTCACCATAAACTAACTAGCCTCATACCTCACCACAAAACACAACATAATTGCAAGTTTTGACATTTGTTTTTGATGTCTTTCGCGGAGTAATCAATGCTCTGAATTAAAGCGCCACAAAGACACATGCTCAGCGGTGGCCACACGCACAGCCCTTGCTTACAATATGCAAAAGTTACATAATCAAAACAGGCAAGAAAGACTTCATGAATTTCAGAGTGACTAAGTATTGACTACCTTCCTTTACCATTAGAGCTAAAGCTAGCAGTGCAATCCTATACATGTGTACTGAGAATTAAAGCCCCACTGCATTCCAAGGAAGAATGCTGCAGAAAACTGTGCACAGTACAGACTACTGCTTAAATACTGCTATTTAAATGACACCACCTAACATTTGACTATACAGTACAGTATAAGAGAAATATATACAGAGGAATCAATGGGATACAAGGCTATAACAGTGAGAAGGGAGGTATATCAGATACCAGTGTACAAATCTGTGGAGCAGTTACGTTTAGGATGCTGTGCACAGTTCTGGTCACCCCATGTTGAAAAACATTATAAAGAACAGAAAAATGCAGCCAAAAGCAGCAAAGAGCTGGAGCACTTTGCCTTTGAGCAAAGTCTAAAGCAGGCAGCTGTGGCCTTTCAGATGTTGGACTACAGTTCCCATCCTCCCTGACCACTGGCCAGGGTCCCATGGCTGAAGCTGATGTGTCACCACCACATGGTGAGACAAGCACAAGGATGAGCATATCTGTCCATTTTGGCTCCTCTCGGTTTCTTGTTTTTCCAATCTTAAACTCAGTTTACCACACTTCCACGTCCGTCATTCATTCATTCATTTATTTTGAAAGTCCTCGTGAAAAACTGTCAGCATTTTAGAGCATGTTACTCCCAAGACACACATTTCCACAAGCGGTTTTGCCAGACATAATGCATTTTGTATGTTGTTGTCACCAACACGTTTGCTTTTATGTATAAAAAGGTAAAGGAACCCCTGACCATTAGGTCCAGTCGTGTCCGACTCTAGGGTTGCGGTGCTCATCTCGCTTTATGGGCCGAGAGCCGGCGTACAGCTTCCAGGTCATGTGGCCAGCATGACTAAGCCGCTTCTGGCGAACCAGAGCAGCGCACGGAAACACCGTTTTTACCTTCCCGCCAGAGCGGTACCTATTTATCTACTTGCACTTTGACGTGCTTTCGAACTGCTAGGTGGGCAGGAGCTGGGACCGAGCAACGGGAGCTCACCCCGTCGCAGGGATTCGAACTGCCGACCTTCTGAACAGCAGAAGGCTCTGTGGTTTAACCCACAGCGCCACCTGGGTCACCTGCTTTTATGTATACTTTCCACTAAAGTAGTACATATTTTTTTGGTTGGGGAACTGTGTCGCAAAATTCAAAAGAGTGCACGCTTTGAGGGATAGTTCCATTTGGATTCATATATTGCTTCAGGAAGTGAGAATTGGATAGGTTCACACTGAAGTACAAAGTGAACTGACTTTGCTTCCCCTGCCATATTCACACGGCTCCCAAACTGCTAGGTGAGCCACTGCCGAAGCACATCATGTGGCAACAGCCATCTCACTGGTTTGCTTAAGATGACCTCTGTAAAAGTGTATGCTGTTCGCAAGGGCGAAACACTTCCAGAGCCCTCTTCATTGAACTGCTTTCCTTTTGTTCTTTCAAATTCTCGATTGTTGTAATCCTAGCCACACACTCACAGCCTGACATATTTGTTCTGCCGACCAAATGGCGAATGACGGTTCTCGCCTGCCTCAACGCTAATGGCAGTAGCTGTTATAAAAATTGACAGTTTACAAACACTCTGTGCTCCTTTTGCTACTGATCTCATGTTATGTTTTCTGAGTAATGGCTGCTTCCTAAGCAACAAAGCTGGTTTAATGGCCTTATCAGCCACAGTGCCATAGCAGATTCCGTGTGAGCATACCATGCATTCCTTTCCCATGTATATCAATTAAATTGTCTCACTGCATAGCCTGGCATGGAGAAGGCAAAATAACAGATTTCTACCAGTTGTCTTTTTACCCTACCAGTTGTCTTTTCACAATTTCAGCCACAAGTATACAATGCTGCAGTCAGGATGCATGTCGACTCTCTTCACAAAACAATGTTTTTAAGCTGTCAATCTACTGGGGTGTCTTTATTCAGATAATGCCAAAGCCTGCAAGGGGGGGGGGGGGGAATAAGGGCTGACTCCAAGTCTGAGAAGGTGGGAGGGGTGGCAGCAAAATGCGGACTGGTCGTGATTTTTAATTTGTTTTCACTTTGTGCATCACCAGAAACCTGTGGCTAATAAACTAAATGAATAATTATCTTGGTGGGTTCTGGCAGTGGCAACAGCAGGTGGTGCCAGCAGTTGCCACCATTTAACTTTCCCATAAGGCCCATAAAATAGTGTCACCCCAGGGCACGGTGAGAAATTCAAATGGTGGCTCCCAGTGCAGACCTTTTAAGAGGAAAGGCCCAGAACAGGCTGAAGCAGAGGACTCTTCAGGGACATTAAGGCTCTGGACAGCTGCTAGGCCTGAAAATTCTCCACAGGAGGTAGATACACCATCACAACCTCCTGCTGAAATCTTACCAGGAACTTTTCACGTTGCTGACTGCCTGAGCCGTCTTCAATACAAGCAACATTAGGGGCATCGTTAGACAGAGGTTGGAGAACTCCCACCCTCCACCCTCCCTTCCCCACAACCACCACTTTGCAGTTTGAAAGGTGAATTTCATTTCAAATTCAGTCATTGAATTGTTATTCAGGAGTACCCAGATCTCTGGCCAGTATACTTATTCTCCAGAGTCGAAACAAAATAAAAAATTAAAAAATTCCTTCCAATAGCACCTTAGAGACCAACTAAGTTTGTTTTTGGTATGAGGTTTCGTGCGCATGCACACTTCTTCAGATACCTATTATTTGTTTGTTTGTTTTGTTTCGACTACGGCAGACCAACATGGCTACCTACCTGTAACTCCAAACAGAGTGACCATTATAAGCCTAGGTCTATTGGAGACTTTCCAACAGTACTATGATGGTTCTAGGAGATGGTTATTTACTCTTTCCCCCATGCTTCTTTGAACTCAATGCATGCTGTGAATCTGCAGAGCCAAACCAGCTATTCCTGTTACAGACATAGTATATTGGTGCCTCGGTCCAGTTACACACAAGGAAATTTAACTGGGTGATGGTACACAGCAACACGATTGCTTCCAGGTGATGCACTGCATCTTCCATTTCCCTCGCATAATGATCCTCATCCCTGCTCTTGTGAGAAAAATGACTGGACAAAAAACCCTTGAAGTGTTTTATCACAGAGAACAATAAAATAGAGGAAGGACAAGAAGTCAAAATAAAAACCTCTTCAGCAACTTCCCTGGGCACAGTCTTTGCGAGGTTAATCCCTTGTAAGTCTATAACTGAAATCATGAGTGCTACCTAACTGCTCACACCAAAATCAATGGGCTCTGTCCTGGCACGGCGACAAATGTTCCGCTGCTATATCTTGCAGAGACATGAGTAATGTGCTTCACTTGTTAAATCAGAGTATGGCATATATCCTGGGAACAATGGATAAGACCTCCTATCACTCTCCAAAAATCACTGGCACGCCTATTTTAAATACTTAGAAAGCTGCATAAGTGTGCTGAGTCTTCTGGCAGCCTGTCACCATGCTGAAATTCAAAACCGGCCTAAGAACAATCCTGCTTCTCTTCATAACTTCACTCTCCCTATATTCATTTTGTAAAAAGCACCTGTTAAAAGTAATTCCAGATGCGGGGCAGGGGGCAGGAAAGAAATCAGAAGGATATTTAGCTTGCATTTTAGCAAGAGAGGAAAGAACAGTGAAAATCAAGAGATTTTACTAGATGCATGTATATCGGACAGGTATGCATATCAGGTGGACAAGCGGTTCTTTTAGTCAATGGCTCTGAGGATGTTGGGGTTTTTAATCAAGTGGGATACAAATTTTATGAAATGAATAACACCTTGCAGCTCGGCAAAACTTACAGGGAAATTGTCATGGAAATGTCATGGAAATATTTCTCTTTCTTTTGCAATGTAATTACAGTCACACCATCTTCCAGCTTCATAGTTAACTAGAGCGCATGGCTTGATTACTGCAGAGTGAGGAATGGGATATGTTGGTGTTAACTGAAGGCTCTTAGATTTCATTATTCATATAATGATGTTGTGGTCCCCAGGGCGGAGGAGAAAAACCTGAGGATGTTCACGCAGCAAATAAATATGGTCTCAGCAATCAGATGGAGCCCAGGTGGTCTGCACCCCTACTTATCCATCATTCTTTAAAAGCATATTGTCCTTATATCCCTCCCTGTTTCAGTGACCCTGTCAACATGCTGCTACTAGGGGAATGTCAGTGAGCCGATTGTTGGATGTGGAGATGGCATGGGGAGGCTCATCCATGAAGCAAGTTAAGCAAGTTCCCATTGCTGCCTTAGCCTGGCCTACTTCCCAAAGTCATTTGTGAGGATGAAATGAAATAGCTGCAGAGCACTTTGCATGCTACAGAAATGCTACATCACGATCACTATGACTATTTATTAAATGTTTTATTTGGCTTTGTGTTATGTACTGAGTTGAATAGGATCCAAAATGCAGCAGTCTGATTGGTCCTAGAACAATAGGATCCAGAACGCAGCAGTCTGATTGGTCCGCAGGAGCCATCCAATCCAGCTCCAGGTGGAAGTGAATCCACAACCTGATTGGCCTACAGGAGTATCCTGGAATTAGCCAATCACGTGGGGCCCATTGTGTAAATAATGTATATAAAGCAGACGTTCTGGGGGAACTTTCATACCTCGCTACTATGAGCTGAATAAAGAGCATGAAATCCACACTCGACTCAGAGTATATTTCACTTAGATTAGATAAATTTATTGTCATTGTCCGTATATACACAGTATACACAACAACGAAAATCAAACACCCAAAGACCGGATTTACCGTACACATTTACACATATCTCCAACACTCTCATCCTATTAAGATATAATCTATTGAAACATAACATAATCCAGAATGTAACATAACCTATTAAAAGCATAACATAACCTAAAACCTATCTCATTCCTTACTGCTCACTGCTTGCTATTTCTTACTACTGGCCCTGAGATCATTATTTAGTGCAATCAAAGCACTTACGCTGAAGAGTAATAAAATTACAGTGCAATATAATTGCTTCAGAAACACATTTCATAATCAGAGCAGCCACTGGCTCCAGCTTCTTAGAGAAACAAACAATTCTTTTCTGCTTTACACTCTCCATCCCAAGGCCCTTTTAGAATCAAGAACACTCGATATTCGTTTTACACTATATTTCTTGCTTCAATATGTGAGGGCAAAAACTTCCCATGTGCTTTCCCTTACATGTGTTAAGGGAAGATGGGGCCACAGAGCTCTACACTCTAGACAGCATCATTTAGCATCAAGCTTCAAAAGGCTATTTGACTGCACTGCTGAGTTTTTGAAGTGATGCAGTACGCAACACCTGTATCTACAGAAATGATCAATCAACATGAAAACAATTCTCTCTCCTTCTGGAGTTTCTCCACATCAAACCAAACAAGCATCCAGTGCTGCATGCAGTTCACATCTGGTCACCTCATCCAGGAGGGTTTGTTGCTGTTGCTGTTCCTGTGGTTTACTCTTCTGTATGTTTTATTGCCTCCAAGCCTGTTTATTTATCTAAACAAAAGCAACAAATACGTTGTTGTTCGTTTTGCCAACAAGCCTGAAATGGTAAGAGATTACCAGCAGCTGACGAAAGAGAAGCATTTCCTGTCTCTGGTCTGGGCCAAGGACTTACTTCCCAGGATCCAGCTTAAAAGCCTTGGTGGCCCCAGTCCACTGTTTAGCAATTAAGAGGGTGGAACGGAAAATCATTTTTATTGGCAGTCACAGCAGAGGACTAAAACAAAAAAGGACCACCGAAATCAAGTCTCAAGGCAAAATAAACTTTAACCTCATACAGGGCCACCAGCACACTCCTTGGAAAACAAGAGATGCCGAGAAATCCTCTCACTAAGTTAATATATAACACAGAAAATATATCACAGAAAACTGGAAATCAACACTCCACGGTCAGGTTACTGCTGTTAAATGTGCACCTACTGGAATGTGAAGGAGCAAAACCACCCACAGTCATTCCCCTAACAGCAGGGGCTGTCACAAAAACTGCGAAGAGTCAAGTCGTTAGCCCCATTTTCACAAAGCAAAAATAAACAAATATTTAAACGCACACCATAAATTCCTTAAGGGCCATTTCAGTGTTGCCTAGGTAATCCAGGCTACCAGAAAAAATCTCGATTCCTTGTCTTGCACTTCCCCATTTTGATGAGACACAAACATTGTATTGGGACATATCCCAAGCTTGCAACCTTTTTGCTAGTTCCGGGCTGTAGCTCAGTGCTAGAAGACATGTTTTGCATGCAGCAGGTCCCAGGTTCAATCTCTGGCATCTCCGTGTAAGAAAGACTCCCTTTCTGAAACCCTGGAGAGCCACTGCAAGTCAGTGTAGGCAATACTGAGCTAGAGAGACCAATGGTTTGACTTGGCAGAGGACTGCTTCCTATGTTGCAGAGCCTGGCACTGCCGACAAAGGAAGATGTAGTCCTGGCAGAGTGTCATCTTACATTGTAGGACAGCTAATAAACAAGCACCGATCACACAAAGCATACCAGTGGCAACACATTTTCTTAACTCCCCTCCTCTTTACTCCATTTTGATCAATGCTCAATCCCAATATCAAAACTTCACCAATCTTTCCCCCACCCTTGAAGCATGACATGCTGCATAGCAGGGGTGGGGAACCTATAGCCCGCCATTTGTTAAGGGACTCAACATCCAACCATCAAGGACTATGGAAGTTGAGTTCTTCTAACAACATCCGGAGTCCCAGTGTTTCTTCAGCCCAGCTTTATAGAAAGCCCTTGTACCTTTGATTGGTGGCTACACACTCTGTGTTCTCTGTGTGTGTGTTTGTGAAGATAAAGGAACGGACATTTGATGTTGACGATCTACAGGGTTACTTGGAATTAAGTGTACAGCAGCAAGCAATTGATGCTGTCTCACCACAACACATCCATTCAGTTACTGATTGCTGAGGTTATAAGGAAATCTTTAACTATTGGATGAACAAACTAAGTAAAGGATTTTTTAAAGTAGGGTTTTTTTTATCTACACCATACCCTGCTGAGACCTTTCCAAGGGCACCAGGTTGTCCACTGCTGTGATGAGAAGCCCAGTACTGTACAACAGTTCCTGTATTCTTGATTAAACTGAACAACAGGCCACCTTCCTTGCCCATATAAAGCTGCCACAGTCAGAACACTGGTTCCAATGGAGCCCAATACAATTTGGTCTGAATGAAGGTGACTCTTCAGGGTTTCGCACTGAAATGAACACTGCTCTCCAGTACTCTTTAATTTAGCACTAGGCAGCTTTTTTCTATCAAGGGCCACGTTCCCTCAAGGGTAAGCAGTTGGGGGCCACATGCTGACAGTGGACAATGGCAAAGACAGTGGTGCTTGGGTGCAAAGCCAGAAGTGAGAAGTGTTCAACAGGCTTCTTGGGAAGGGACACTCTAGCTAGAGGTCTGAACTGAAAAGACCCTTCACCCCCTCCTCCTTCCATTCATTTTGGTTCTCCTCCCTCACATTCCCGCCTCTCCCTCCTGGCTCCCATCACCACTACATGAAAGTAGGTTTAGATTCCCTACTCCTGCTTTAACTAGACATGCTGGAGCTTGGGCTTTCTCGCATTTGCAGTTCGAATCCTCCCTATGCTCACAGATCTTGGGGGAGCAAAGAAACCCTTTTCCTAGAACCACTTCATTTGCCAATATTGTGGAAGCTTTAAGACTTTTGGCAAAGCTGAAGCTCTGCAAGATCCCTCTAAGGCTATGTAGACATTAGTGGCTTAAAATGCAGTGAGGTCATTGCCCCCATTGTGTGTCAAGTCGCATGCGCTAACTACTATACACACCAGAGAGGGGGTGGGGATGTCGTAACCTGATGCACATTACCTTTTGGGTTTCCCCATCCCTGCAACACACACCCCTCAATCCAATTTATGAAGCTGTTATCTGTGCATGAGCTGTCATCCTTAAATGCGCAGATCCTGTCTCAGATGTACACACACCTAAGCTGAACTGCAGAGTGAAGGTGCCTACAGGATAGTTCTGCATTGTGGGTAATGTCATGTGTAAAGGGACCCCTGACCATTAGGTCCAGGCACGGACGACTCTGGGGTTGAGGCGTTCATCTCACTTTATTGGCCGATGGAGCCGGCGTACAGCTTCGGGGTCATGTGGCCAGCATGACTAAGCTGCTTCTGGCAAACCAGAGCAGCGCACGGAAACGCCATTTACCTTCCCGCCAGAGCAGTACCTATTTATCTACTTGCACTTTGATGTGCTTTTGAACTGCTAGGTTGGCAGGAGCAGGGACCGAGCAACAGGAGCTCACCCCATCGCGGGGATTCAAACAGCTGACCTTCTGATCGGCAAGCCCTAGGCTCTGTTGTTTAACCCACAGCGCCACCCGCGTCCCATTGTCATGTGTACATGGATTCAAAAACCATCAGTGGGAGTGTGCTAGAGCCAGGGCACACAGTGTAATGCGCACACTGTGTAGACCAAACCTTTTTAGCTAACTAATCTTGTTCTCTGGAGCAAGATGGTCACCCAATACAAATTCTGACTTTAAAGCCTCCAAGCATTTAGGCAGCAGTACCTTTGAGCCACTTCACCATGTAGATCAGAAGGCTCCTATTTGTTCACTACTGTACTGATTTAGCTTTCTCTAGCCCTTGGGAAACAACTTTTCCGTTTCTAGCACATTCAGTGCCATCTAGTGGCCAGCAACAATCTTGGTTGTGCAAAGTTTGTAGAGTGTTAGTACCTTGGAAAAGAAAGTGAATGGAAGATCTATGAGAATCTCCCAGACCAATAAGCACATTCACATTAATCGATGAAAACATCATATTATAATTTTTAAACAAAACAAAATAAAGGAAAACCACAATCCAGTGTTTTGGTTGACAACAATGCATCAGGATTCCTAAAACATGGCATGCAAAAAAGCAAGTGGAATAAATGAACTTTGAACATTTTATTATGTACAAGCTTTTATACTGTTGAACTTTTCTACTGTCACCCAGTTCACTTTCATGAAGGAGCAACATTAAAGGAATTGGGGTGTGTGTGAAAGAACAGGAAATAAAGCACACATGGGCATCCCAAACCCAGGGTTATCTTACTTGAAAGTCATTTCAATGTAACTTCTCATGAACTTTTGGCACCACATGTTTTGTCCTTCCTGAATCTATCTATCTATCTATCTATCTCATATATCACCCTAGTACCATGAGTGAGTTGATTATGCTACTGGATTATCTATGTTGGGTATTAGAGAGAGGAAATGTGCCCATTCATTCTGCTTGACTTTTTTTTAGTGGTTTTAATGTCTTTATGTATATTACTAGAAATTGTTCACTGCCCTAGGATCCTTTAGAGAAGAAGTTTTTGAGGGAATTTTTAAAAGAGATATAACTTAACTAATGAATGAATATCTAGCTGTGACTAACAACCAAGAAAGGTAAGTCACTATTGCAATCCTCCCTGCTCCGGTGGCAGGTGGGCTGGACTGATGCTGAGGGAGTGTGTGGCCTGCCTAAAGCCACCTAATGAGTACATGGCAGGCAAGAACTGAACCAGGGGGTCCTGTGTCATAGCTCAAACTCTTAGTCACTACACTGCTTCTGTGTGCTTTTAAAATTCTGATCTCAGTTATCATGAGTTGAACGAAGAGATGCATCTTAATAAATATTCCAGTGAAGCCCCATTTCTACACACACAGACACTCACAGAGCAAGCCAACCCCACTTTGTGCCAGGCTGTGGGGGGAGTTGGACTGGGCAGAGGTTTCTGTCCAGCCTTGTTGGGTCTCCTGTCACTCTTGACACAGAACTCCCCCTTGCACCTGCCAAATGTGTGGGCAGATATACAGTGTGGGCAGTCAGTGGAAAACCTCAAAGCTTCACACCGGAGCAGAAATCTGCATCCCTCCCACTTGCTCACTTACTCAGTAATACTTCTGACATCATTGTGATTCAGTTCTCTTCTCCTATGCACATGCCATTCTATGACCCTTTTAAAATTGCTATTTTGTTATTGAATTCTACGAAGCACCCCTATAGAGATTCAAAATAAGAGCATTCATGCAGCCCATGGAGAAAGAGAGAGGGCAGGCTGCCTACCACATAGGAAACGCTCTCTATTTTACAAACCTTTGGCTTTCTAAAAACGATATAGTACTCTGTAAGCTTTACCCTTTGCTCTCAGCAGTGTTGAAATTTCATTTTGTTTCCAAGCAGAAATCAAGGAACACTGTAGCTAACGAGGATGGATTGTCATGCTGGATCAATGCTAGCATAAGTAGAATCATAGAATCATAGAGTTGGAAGAGACCACAAGGGCCATCCAGTCCAACCCCCTGCCAAGCAGGAAACACCATCAAAGCATTCCTGACAGGTGGCTGTCAAGCCTCTGCTTAAAGACCTCCAAAGTAGGAGACTCCACCACACTTCTTGGCAGCAAATTCCACTGTCGAACAGCTCTTACTGTCAGGAAGTTCTTTCTAGGTAGAATCTTCTTTCTTGTAGTTTGAATCCATTGCTCCGTGTCCTCTTCTCAGGAGCAGCAGAAAACAACTTTTCTCCTTCCTCTATATGACATCCTTTTATATATTTGAACATGGCTATCATATCACCCCTTAACCTTCTCTTCTCCAGGCTAAACATACCCAGCTCCCTAAGCCGTTCCTCATAAGGCATCGTTTCCAGGCCTTTGACCATTTTGGTTGCCCTCCTCTGAACATGTTCCAGCTTGTCAGTATCCTTCTTGAACTGTGGTGCCCAGAATTGGACACAGTATTCCAGGTGGGGTCTGACCAGAGCGGAATACAGTGGTACTATTACTTCCCTTGATCTAGATGCTATACTCCTATTGATGCAGCCCAGAATTGCATTGGCTTTTTCAGCTGCTGCATCACACAAGTATAATGCTAAGGATAAGATTGCATTTTTTCTGGAAAGGCCATAGAGGTCACTGCCAGTCCTCTGTGGCATCTCTCATTGCCCACAGAAGTCACTTCCAGCATTCTAGGCCACAGCTGTCTCTTCTTGGCAATTTAGGCAGACAGCTACTCAGAGAACATACTGTAAGCAGGATTCCTGTTTTTGGCAGGGGACAGACAAGTGTGAAAGTACTAAGAAAGCGCTTAAATATTATTTGTGGGGGGAAGTCGCAAATCAAAAATAGCAACCAATTATTTTGAAAGAAAGTCATCATATTGCATTTTTCCTGGAATGAATGAGACTAGAGCATTTAAGAAGAATGGCAGCATATTCCGAACCAGCAGAGGGAGCTGCAAAGTTGGTCAGAATTGTTTCCTACAGCTTAAGACCAGTGAAACCTTTAAATTAATATATTTTGACATTTAGCAATAGGATCATATTACAACTGGAATTTATTTCAGAACTTATTTTAGGGGGCATAAAAATATATTGGGTCTTGTCTTTTTACCTTGAAAAACGTTGAGCTGCCTTTAATTTATTTTTATTTTTAATGAGAGGAGGAGAAGGAGGAGGAATAAGAAGATTCAATACAACTACCCCAAAGTTAGCAAGTCTGCATCCATTCTTCACCTGCTTTTATCTCAGCAGGTGGGATTGGATTTATGTTCATAATCATACCATAAAATACTCCTACTCCGTACAGTTTTCTGGCCACACAGAAAGTAACAGAGTTGCTATTAACATTGTTTATGGTGGGAGATTATTGTCAGCCATCCACCCTCCAGAAGTGAAGCATCATGCCCCGTCTAATAGTGTGAGGTACTCTGTAAGTAAGAGGAATTGCCAATCATCCTGTACTTTCTCTTTCCCAAACATAGCCACAGTAATTCCCCAACCAGTGATTTGTTGTTGTGGTGGTGGTGGTGGTGGTGGTGGTGGTGGTTAGAATACAGCATTTAACCAAACACTCAGAAAGCGGCCAAGACCAAATTACATAAAATTTTATCTCTCTTTCGCATATTTCAAATTGTTGCAAATGCTATGTCAATTTCAATGCAGGCAACATTTCACACAACAAGCAGCTTTCCAAGGAAAGTCTCAATGGGCTGTGTTCACATGGCCACACTGAATCCACTCATGTTTCTGTCCATGAACCAGAGGAACCATGAACCAGAGGAACTAGCCCTGTTTTATGCCAATAAAATTTATCTACTCCCAACAGCAAAGATGGCTGATCACCAAACACTTGCCCATGCAACCCCTTTCATTGAAACCCAGTTGCTGTTGTTAAATAAATCCCTAAACAACAATTATACTATTTAGACTTTTAAAAAGTATTTAAAGGTTATGTAGAATTAAGATGTGCTATTTCCCAAAATTAAATATTTGTTGTCATTTTGAATTAAAGCCCACCATGAAGTATAGGGGGAAACTTTCAATGCCATGCTAGAAAATCTTCCCACTCAAACTCCAAAAAACATCTTACAGCAGGCAAATCCAGAGATGGGACAATAATGAGAACTGCCCAGTATTTTCTATTACAATCCCTGCTTTTCAAGCACTTGCAGCTTTGATGACATATAGTTTTGCTTTTCTCTCATTTCCCACCCCACCCCTCATTTTGCACTTGTGCTATCTGCCTGAAGGATGATTTTCAGAACTAAAAGGGTTCTGTTGTATTCGGGAATGAGACCAATTCACGTACGTGACAAAGAAATGTTCCGACTAACTTCATTGCTTCTGGGATCGGAAATTAGGAAGGCTGACATTGGGCAAGATCCAACATCTGAGAAACGGCTTTTATGAATGTACAATGCATGTTAAGTGCTTTGAAGTGCATTGTATAAATGCTAGATTGAATTTTATTTATTTAAATTAATTTAAAATATCACAAAAATGTTTTTTTTAAACTGAGAAACTATGAAACTATAAGGCATTAAGCTGATGGCCACTGTCAACAAAACCTGTAGCAGAAACAAAAATTCCCATTTCACAGCATGGTTATTTGATTAAATATAAATGAAACAGGGGGCCAAAAGGCATGATGAGGAAGGTGGCATTTCCACTATCTTGCACTCCTAAGTGACATGAGCATCGCATATGGGGGATAGGAATACTTAGTTAAAGAATCATTCCAGAGCTCTATATATTTAATGCAGCCAAGTAATTTCTACTCAAGAAGAGATTGCAGCTCATCCTTGATTGCAAGACAACATATTTCTCTCTCTTCTTGCCCAACCCAAGCCACCCACTGCCACTTCTGACTTGGGTAGGCCAGCGTTTCTTCTGCCAACCCCTCATCTGGGCAGGCTACTGCTAGAATGAATGAAAAAGGGGAACGAGAGGAAGAATGGGCAATCCACACACCCCAACCCATTCCGTTAATGTGTGAGTAAAGAGCAACAATTCCTCTGGAACTTCCCCACAGCTAGTGTGAAAAGTGTCTGCTTATAAAACAACCTCCTCTGCTGCTGAGTAGGAAGTCTGGCCATTTGTGCTCAGGCGGCCCAGCTGACTGGCAAACAGCTGAGCCCAAACTCTACCAGTGCACAGAGATCCCAGGTCTCATGAACTCTGACCAGAGTTAAAGGGACTTTATAGCCCAGCTGTGTAATGGAAAGATGATATATAGAAAAAGCAGCAAGTCAATATAGATGTATGTACACATGTGCAGTTTTTTTAACTGTGTCATAAAATGATGCAGAGGCTCTTTCTATACATGGGTATTTCTTCCAGATTTCACCCAGTGAGCATCCTGATTTGAACCCTGGTCTTCCAGGTCCTAGTCCAAAACACTTGACCACACTGGCTCTACAAAAATCCAACATGTATACAGTAATCCTTACAACAACAAAAAAAACACCTGTAAGGTAAATCAGTACTATCATCTCCCATTTTGCTGAGCTTGAGAGACCAGCTTGCTAAGGTCACACAGGAAGACAGCAAGTGTGACTTAGCACTGTTGCTTTTTCTGCCCCGAGACAAAATGCATACCGGTAGTTCAGCTCAGAGAGTTCTCTGCCACAAGATGTCGAAAGTCACCAGTTTAGATGCCTTTAAAGGGGGGATTACCGGTAGATAAATTCATGGAGGATGAGGCTATTTATGCCCATTAGTCCAGATAGCAGTGTATACCTCCAGGATCAGAGGCAGCACAATACTGAATGCCAATCACTGGGGAGTAGCAATGGGACAACAACCCCTGTGCTCCTGTCCTGCTTGGGGACTTCCTAGAAGCACCTGGTTGAAAACTGCAGAATCACAGAACTGTAGAGTTGGAAGGGACCCAGAGGGACATCTAGTCCAACCCCCTGCAATGCAGGAATCCTTTTGCCCAATGTGGGGCTTGAACCCACAACCCTGAAATCAAGAGTCTCACTTGATGTATTGTTGTGATGCATCCATGCTGGGGCATCCTTGTGTAAGGAGCTCACACTGAAAAACCCAACAGGCACACCATGTAAAACAGCAGTGTATCTGTAGCTGGGTTAATGCGCTTAATGCAGCTCCCTCCTTGTCTCTCCCAGAATAGATTAAGGCAGGACCACTGGCCCTGTTAGCTAGGGATCATGGGAGTTGTAGTTCCAAAACATCTGGAGAGCCAAGGTTGTCCATGCCTGGATTAAAGGCTACAAGATCAAGAAGAGTAGATAACAGCAGCAAGAATGCTCAGAACAAGTGAAACGATAACATTTCACATCCTAAGCAAGAGAGCACCTGGGACAGTTTCCTGTGTATTAGAAACAGGCTTCGCTTGGGAGGCCAAGTTCCTTCCAACAGAAAGGAGGTTCCACCACAAGAAGGCGTGCAGTAGGGGCAGATGTGCATTTTAACCCCTCCTGTGCTGTAATCTGAGACCACTAGACAAGGGGGGGGGGGAGGGAGAGATGAAAGGAAAGGAGAAGTCTACTGTAGGGGAATTCTAATGTCAGAAAGGGTCAGAGACAAGCATTGTGCTAACAGGTTTCCCCCTTTTCTTTTCTTTTTTTAAAAAACGAATTTGTGGTCGAGTTTACCCATCATGTGCTATCCTGGCCAAGGCATAAACTCTGGACCAATGTTTCCCAAACTTGCTACACCTGAGGGCACACTTTAATAAATTAAAATTGGAGGCACACTTCATCCTTCAAAAAGGACAGCATGTTTATAATTTCTTGATTATGTCCCAGGACGATTGGCAATCACCCTCCTTGGCACTGCAGGACAGTATATTTAATACTACCTCTTGGTGTCCCATCAGCCCACTGGCACCGTCAGATGTGGCTGAAGGATGTGTTGGTGATGCTTCAGATATTGCTTCATCTATACGTGAAATGGGGTATATCAGATAACCTAGGTGTGTTTTTGCTCCCTCCGTCAGGTTGACGCCAATAATGCATACAGCATCCCTCTCTAATGGGCATAGAATTGGATGGTGGATGCATCCCATAGGGTAGCTATTTTTCAAGACACACATTAGAACACTAGTGTCCCAGCATACTCACTTTGAGAATCAATGCCCAAGACAAACAAATGCCACCCTGACTTTCCAGGGATTTTTCTGATATCTCAAATGGAGCATTTCAAAGCTCAAGTTTAAGCTACGCTTCCACTCAAAGCCATTGTAAGACTTTTCTTTCAGGTAACCACCAACATGGGAAGCACCTTTTATTGGTAGCTGAACATATAACATTGCAAACCACGTGCAATAATCAATTAAAATATAAAGTGGTGCTTAGGACAGAAAAAAACAAGCAGACAAAAGGATCAGCTGTTTAAATAACAGCGCAACATCCTTATTCACTTTCAATAACAGGTGCTGATTTCTCAGTCGTCCTTTACTAATACTAAGGCACTGACAAAAGTCTTTACTGTTTATTATAGGGACTTGATGAAAGCCTTGATGCAGTTCATTTTTAATGATCTGCTGTGCTAATATCCCAAGGCCCTGTGACAACCATAGGTGTTGATTGAAGATATAGAAGGAATATGAATGAGTTACAACACTGGGGACTCCTTAGACCAGAAGGCCTTGGTTTGCTAATCTGCAGGATCTGTTAGCAACATGGAGAAAAGTCAATGAGCCTGCCTTCTCCCCTGTATCTGGATTCTGTGCAGCTTGGACAAGGAAGAGATTTCCTTCTAACTCAGCACTGAAAGAGAGGCAAAAGTTCCACTCCTGGATGGCTGGAGGCACATAAGCACTATAGAATGAATGATATTGTTTCATTCCCTAGCTTTTGGATCTTGGCTGTCACACATTCAATGTATGTCTGCATACAGTACATGGGGCAGGCACTCCGAGCAAGGAAAAAACAGCAATGTGCATCACATGACCCTCTAGTTACAGGTAGGTAGCCGTGTTGGTCTGCCGTAGTTGAAACAAAATTTTAAAAAATCCTTCCAGTAGCACCTTAGATACCAACTAAGTTTGTTATTGGTATGAGCTTTCGTATCTGAAGAAGTGTGCATGCACACGAAAGCTCATACCAATAACAAACTTAGTTGGTCTCTAAGGTGCTACTGGAAGGAATTTTTTTATTTTGTTTCGACATAACCCTCTGTTATTCCCCATTATTCATGGTCCTCACCATATGGGCAAGGAAAAAGGAGGCATCCTCCCCTTCCCTCGGAATGAATAGGGCCCAACAGGCTCTCCCACTCCAGCTCAAGAGAAACCTGTAAGGAAGAAGACACACACAAAGCACTAATTATTATTAAAATTTCTTTACCACCCTTCATCCAAGGATTACAGGGCGGCTTACAATACAAAAACACAAACATCTCCAAAAGCAGTTAGTATGATCTCCTCAGTTAGTTATCAATAATCACTTCTGACCAAATTCACAGTTACACTAAATCCTGTGCCACTTGATATTCAAGCGCGGCCCTAAACACTGACCTAAATCTGGGTAGGGGCACTTTCTTCTTGACGTCGTCACACAGAAACACTAAGGATCAACATGCCATTGAGCAAATCAATGCATTTGTCTACATGCAAGGTTAGTGCCGTGGAGAAAAGCCAATGAACCTTGCAGGTCCCTGGCATCTGAACTCTGCACAGCTTGGACAAGGAAAAGAGTTCCCTCTTGCTCAGTGCTGAGCTCAACTTAATTGTTTCATCCTCATCCAGTGTCTGTCCCCACCTAGAATATTTATTTATTTTTCATTTTATTGTCAAACAGTGCAGCCTGTTCTGGCCATGCTTTCTGAGCAAATGAAAACTCTAGAGTTTGGTCTATAGTGGGATGGAAAGCCACATTTATCTTGTTACAACCACCACCAAGAGTCTTATGTGACACCTTAAAAACTAACTGATTTATGGTGCTTACATACGCAGATAAATAATTACACAATTTGTGCAGCCTTGTTCCTTGTTCCCACTGCTCTGCAGGGAAGCCAATCAGTCAAAAGGATAAAACAAACTCTTGCAGTTAAGCATGTTTATGAGGTGGGGGAAACTAGAAAAATTAGCTGAGTTCTGGAGGCAGATGGTATCATTAAACTTTACAATTGTTTGAGATTATAATCTCAGTTTGACTGGAGTGAACAAATGATAGTTTAGACGCTCATTGACCAGCATTTGTTTGTTTACTGGGAACCAGAGGAAGTTGCTTAATCTCAGATTGGCTGAACTCAACTTTCTTGATAAAATATAAGTAATTTATGTGTAGAAATTATTATGAACGGCAAGAATTTAGGAATTTCCATTACTCAGTTAAACATATGGATGTGCTTTAATCAGGATTAAAATATTTTCAGCCCTTCAGGGACATTCTGATTAGGGGAATTCCTTTGTGGGGGGAAACTGTCTTCTGTCAGGTATAGGCTCCAACCCTGGCTGCTGGGCTCATATGAAACCAGGGCTGGTGAACCTGAGCATCTCCAGTGTTGGACTCCAACTCACATTAGCCTTAGGTGGCATCTGGAGGGCCAAAGGCTCACCATTCCTGCATCAAGCTTTCATTAGAAAGTTAGTACCTCAGTCCTTATTTCAAGTACCTTTGTGGCACAACTGTGAGCTACAGAGGTAGGGCTTTTAGGTTAGGAGGTCTCCTGGGCAAGCATCTCTCATTATTTACAGAATAAGAATCTTTTAAAATATCTTTCAAATCATCTATCACTGGACTGTCATCAGCACTCATGCTGCTGGATTAGAATATTTAGTAGATTCTCTACTCTACCCTTCTAATGCAGAGTATCACTTCAATGGCTGCATCCTGCAGGCCCATGCTTCTTATTAGGAGTAAGAGGATCATGCTGCTGTATTAATCCTCTCCACTACCTGAAGGTAATTACAAGAACCATTCAAGGAATGGTTGATTTCTTTGTGCAAACATGATTCCTGGCTGCTTTTGGATCTTCATTGGTTCTATGTTTCTTCAGCTTTGGAAATGAGAATTTAGCATTAGGCCATATCTCACACACCAACTGGTGTTGTTCATGAGGGGCAACTTCTGAGAAGAGCATTTAACCTCAGCACTTTTAATTTCTGAGAAATCATCTTTGACCTCAGTGCCTAAAATGCAAGGTACAAATCAAACACTTGTAAAATAAAGAACACAACTGACACATGAGGGGATAACAGAGCTATTGGGAACCAGGCAGAGGGCCTTCTCGGTAGTGGCACCCGCCCTGTGGAATGCCCTCTCACCAGATGTCAAAGAGAACAACTACCACCAGACTTTTAGAAGACATCTGAAGGCAGCCATGTTTAAGGAAGCTTTTAATGTTTGATTGATTATTGTATTTTAATATTTTGTTGGAAGCCGCCCAGAGTGGCTGGGGTATAAATAATAAATTATTATTATTATTATTATTATTATTATTATTATTATTGGAACCAATTTTCCTGCTTTTGAATGAGACAATAGGGCATATTTCATAGGCTTATTGACACTGGAAATTTATAGCACAGGGCAACTTTAGCTAACAAGGGCTGTAATCCTGAGCATCTTTTTTTAAAACAAAACAAATCAAAACCTTTAAAGGTTAGCCCTGTGGGATTCAATGAAACTTCAGGGTAAATTTGGGATTAGGCTTTACTACAGATGGCTCAGGGAGGGAATCCAACAAATGCAGGGATAGCAAAGAAGTGTTTCACCAAAACAAGCAAGCAAGCTTAATTTCAGAAGGATTTTAAGAAACAGGTATTCAGTTCTGGAGTAACAATGTGGGGAAATGAAAGGAAACAATCTTGGACAAACAATCAAATGGAGATTAAGCTCTGCAAAATCACATCAAACAAAAGGGACCACACACTTCACAGAATGCAAGATGCAAGTAATCATACTTGTGGTACTGTCTAGGATTGGTTCTGAAGCAAGTCAGAAGATAACTGCATTCCTACCACTAGAGATTTTAAATGCCACCCTTAAAAGTATCAAATTTTCAACAGCAGAAATCTTACATGGTGCTATCAACTGTGACTTAAGCATGACAGTGAAATGTCAGTGTTTCCCTGGATTAAACATGAATTGGTGACTGGGAATGGACTGACCTTTTGCTTCCATGTTTGTTGTTGTGAGGAAACTCCAATATTTAAACACTCATGGACCACCCACAACTGATGGCGAATTCCATGCACAGTGCCATTTAAACATGCACCACAGTTAAAATCCCTAATTGCATGTGTGTGAAATCATGTGAGATGGCAGGCCACCATGAAAAAAACTTGCATTCACAACGCTTTCCATATTGCCTACAGTTCTCTTCCTAGAACCAAAGGGACAGCAAATAGACACGGCAATCTCTTTTTTATGAGTCCAATTTGAATTAACAGGTTATCATATTCTCTTAAATATTCTCTTAAAGTTTATTCTCTTAAAGTTTAAAAAGAGTATCTGCTGACATCCTTTCACAGTTTTAATTAAAGCGGTATCCAGGAGGGATTTGGTTGTGGAGGGGGAAAGGAAGAAATCCACTACTCTAAATTTTTGAAGAATGATAAATTGACTCTGTTTTACTTCACTTGGGACTAATTGACAACTCAGAGATAAGGTGACATGGGGATATGATCGGAATGTGACCTCCTCACATAGTGCACACCATGAGCCCTTCCCATTAATAAATTACCTTCAAGACTAGGAAGAGCAGAATGGGATCCGAGAATGTTCAGCTGACTATCTTGCTAGGATAGCTTGAGATGGTTTGTTTAACCTTCAGTCTATTTGCCCACACTGTGCAGCTCCGTTCAAGCATTAAATATTGCAGACAGACTCAAAATGGGCATTTGATTCATCTTCTTTGTTCTCAACAGAAGAGGAAATCACAGTGATTGGATGTCTTTGTGGAAAGAATTTGCACCAGAGTTGGAAAAAAATATCACTTGGTTCCAACATACGGTGGTCTTTAAATGAAAGGGGTGGGGAACTCAACTAAGCAAGCAGTATAAACACATTTGCATGGCATTTCTATCCTCTAACAGAAGCTATTGAATAATAATGATAACAAAGGATTCTCATATAAGACTTTAATTTACCCCCATAATTATCACTTTCTAAAAAGGAAGTGAAGAGAGAAAATAGATATTCTGGTAAGGAATATAAAAATCAAATTGCATCAGAAGGAAACGGAAAGTCCTCTAATTCAACTGTCTGCCCTAAAAGTGAATCATCCACATTTTGGCAGATTACATCAACCTTTGCAGATTACATCATGTGGATTACAGCGCGCAACATGTACAGAGCAAGCTCATATAAAAGTGTACCATGTGCCAAGAGTGCCTACGGGCAAGGGAAAGTTTGGCAAAAGATTCCAGATGAATTAAGAGAGTTAATTGCTGTCACATTCTATGGAAGAAGCTCTCATTCTGCCCACTCCAAGGATGCTAACCAAGCAGAACTGAGGGTGGGGGTGGGCAGGAGGATCCCTCCCACCCCTATTATTATAATAAGACCCTGAGCATAAAACAAAAACTATCCACCAAGCATACTTAACATAACACTTCCTCAGATGGAGCAACAAGAGGAAGACAGCTATTTTCTCTAAACTTTTACTTATTCTCTACTTCACCCACTCACCCACCCCAATGAGAGTTGCCGAAATTAGACCATAATTAGATCCCTTCCCCTTCCTGGCAAATTGGTGCCAAAATTACACAAGGCTTACAGTGATGGAGGCTAAACAGTATGAACTGAGGGCATATAGATTAATTTGGTCTATTATAGGCACATAGGAAGCTGCCTTATACCAGATCAGACCACTGGTCCATCTAACTTAATACAGTCTAAAGCAGGGGTAGTCAACCTTTTTACACCTACCGCCCACTAACGCATCTTTCTTGATGGTAAAATTTCCTTACCGCCCACCAGTGCTCGATGGAAGGAGGATTCATCTTGTGCCATAGAATCCCCTACCACCCACCTAGAATCCTGAAATGCCCAGTAGAGACCAGGTTGACAACCCCTGGTCTAAAGGGTCCAGGGGTTCAGGCAGAGGACAACCCAAAACCCTACCTAGAGATGCCGGGGATCAAACCTGGGACCCCCTTCATGCATAGCAAATACTCTGCCCAATTATTAATACCATGGTAAGTATATCAACCGTAATTATCACATAGATGAAATGTATTGTTGGGTTTTGCTTCTCATGAAAAGCAATTCATAACAATAGCAAAGTAAACAGTAGACCTTCCGTGCATAAGAAGTTCCACGCTTCTGATGGACAGAATTTCTAAAATATGAATATGAACAATCCACATAGCCATTGACTGGTGGTGTCTCTCTCTCTCCCCTCCCCCCCCCCTGTTTCTATTATTCCAACTTAGTCTGAAGTTAGACATTAGGATTCCAGGCATGATGGGGTTTTGGAGATCAACGTGCATATAGGGCTACAGGGAAAATTGGTTTGACATCTCACAACTTGTGCTGTGGCTACCGCTCCAGCTATTTTTAAGAGGAAAATTACATGAAGAGTTCTAGTTATGGACTTTAGCATAACACACAGTTTGTTTGTTTTTTTCCAAATAATATTTATTGATTTTATAAACACAAATAAAATCACACTAACATAAAAAACAAACTCAACATACTAACACATAAACAACACTAAATAAAATTCATTAACTTCTTTCCTTAATTTCCTTAACATTTCCAAAATTGACTTCCTCCTGTCTATCCTTCTGTGTTTCATTTATATTCACTTGTTTCAATTGGCAATTTCATTTTCCATTTTAACATACTGTTTTAAATATAATTTAAAATCATTAACCCTATTTCTTATCCTACTTAAAAATATTGAAATCTCTTCTCTTATCCTGATACTTTCATAATTCATTCCGTTAACTTATTAAACATATATCTTCTATTTATATCTTATACTTTCTGATTTAGTACATCTAAACTTAATACTAATCAAAACTTAATCTGTAAACTACTATAACTTCGACATTCTCTCCTTTTTACATTCTATAATATTTCTTCAGATATTCTTTAAATTTTCTCCAATCTTCTTCCACTGCTTCTTCCCTCTGGTCGCGGATCCTCCCGGTCAGCTCGGCGAGTTCCATATAGTCCATTAACTTCATCTGCCATTCTTCCAAGGTCGGTAAGTCTTTTGTCTTCCAATATTTTGCTATCAATATTCTTGCTGCTGTCGTGGCATACATAAAAAAGGTGTGATCTTCTTTTGGTATCTCTTGGTTTACCATTCCAAGCAGGAAGGATAGCATAACACACAGTTTGGCCCTTGACATGAATGAGTGAATATTAGTCAGGAAGGAAAGCAACTCACACAACTTGCCCCATCACATTGCTTTCCTGGAATAAATGGATCCTTTTATTGATAAGACTCAACTGTTTTCAAATCCAGCCAACCCTTTTCAGGTAGCTTCCCCCCCCCCCCTTACTGGAATTAAAACTACAAGTGAAAATAGTTACACCACTAGTAATTGTACTTTATTTGACCACTAGCAACTGTACTTTACAGGACCCTCATCTCTGACCTCTAATTCCCAAATCATGAGCATAATTAAATATGCTTAGATGTACTCTGTAGGTGACAGCACATAAAACTGAGCAGCATAAGTAATAAGTCTGTAACCCAAGAGCTCAACAGTGTGTCGTGCCTATGGAGCTTAGTTTTCTTTTCTTTTTTTATTAAAAATCTGGATATCATGGAAATAATATTTAAGATGTAGAAAGTCACTGGAGACAGTCTGATGCCCTTGCAGAGCCTGCTCACAGTTGAAGAGTGCAAAATAAATTCATCTCATATTGGAAAAAGGATTGATTGTGTGGCAAAGCAAGAGTGCAGTTTTGCAGCTGATCCAGACAGCATATGAGTAATGCATTCCACAGACACTGGAATTGTTCGAGAGATGGGTCCATGCAGATCTGAACGTGAAACCAACTGGGTGTGACCCACCTCAAATACATACTGATTTTTTTTCCACCCTCAGGCGCCTAAGTTTTCCTAAAAGCTACATGGCAATGATCACCTTAAGTGTGGCCTGCACAACTTGTGACCCATCAAGCCAAGCACAGCCCACCAGCAATCTATGGCAGCCCAACAGGGGCTTAATAAATGTTCTTCTGCCAAGCCTTAAGCCAGGCATCCCCAAACTTTGGCCCTCCAGATGTTTTGGGCTACAATTCCCATCATCCCTGACCACTGGTCCTGTTAGCTAGCGATCATGGGAGTTGTAGGCCAAAACATCTGGAGGGCTGCAGTTTGGGGATGCCTGCCTTAAGCAAACAGGTTTGGCACCAGCATGGCCCCATATCCCATTTATGGTGGTAAATGGAGATCTATCTTTTGCTGTAACCCCTTTTAAGAAATGAGGCACAATTGTTACTGCAGCTGGCAGGAAGGGCAAAAAATCCACTGCGGTCATGATTTTAAGTACTGAGAAGTTCACTCAAGAGTTACTAATGTTAAATCATCACAGCTTTCCATGAGCTCTTCTTGTTCTAAGTGCTGCCTACAGACTTGCACAACATTCATCCTGTTCCCACATTTAGTCACGTTCACCACAAACACAGAACAAGAGACACAGACACATATAAACTTGTTTACAAAACACAAAGGCCAACTGAGAAAAGAGAAATTGCTTGACCCTGTCTTTACAAATCCATTCTATTCATCAGATTAAAGGGAAACTATATTTTTGTCTGAAAATTAACTTGTGGAGGAAAGATCATGTCTAAAAAACTTTACTTCCTCACTACTTAAATTTCTCACATGCTCTATGGGAAGCGTGCTGCACGTGTGGCAGAATTCAGAAATTCATTATTGCTTATGCCCATAAGTGCAACCTAAAGAATCCCCGGTACTATGAGCATTCCTCTTTTCCATTCAAAATTCAGCTGTACAAAGTTACAAGTGATATGCTTGGGAACTAATAATATGAACATGATCCTGCCTTGAGGCACCGAGTGAGAGATGGTCTTTTGTTCCGTTCTGGTTCTAGGACTTTGCTATTAGCTGGATATGGCTGAGGATGAAAACTGTCAAAGGATATTATCTGTATCTCACAGTTACTACAGCCAGCAATGTAATATAGGGTAATATCCACCAACTATGTCCTGTCAGCACAAAAGATTATGGCCAGCACAATGGGATGCCCCACTCCCAGCTTCTACCTTCACACATACCCTATGTCAGAGGTCTTCAAACTACGGCCCGCGGGTCGGATTCAGCCCGAGGGACTCAATTATCTGGCCCGCGGTGACCCCCGCCGCCCGCTCTTGGATGCACAAGCGTCATTTCCGGCGCACTACCGGGTCGGAGGAGGCCCGTGCGCACGCACACAAGCTATTTCTGGTGCTCCTCCGACCCGGAAGTGTGCCAGAAATAGCGTGTGTGCACGCTCCCCTACCCTCCGTGCGATCAGCGCTGGAGGCACTGGACCGAGGCCCGGTAAGTTTGACGACCCCTGCCCTATGTCCTTCCCAAATCTGCTCCAGGATATTGGACGAACCCCTAGAGCAGATTTAGGGGGCACACGGGGGAAGAGAGAGAGAGACTGTTCCAATGCAGAAATATAAATCTTTTTGCTGCTGGAATAACTACTGGTATGTTTGATCCCACTCATTGTTTTAAAAGCAGAACAATATACCGGTAGTACTATACTACTATAGATTAATTATAATATTTCTACTAGAAATTAATAATGCCAGTTGGTCTGATCCAGCAGGGTTGCTCTTCTGTTGTTCTTAAATTGTTTTCTAATTAGGGGCCTTTAAAATGGCTTTGGGATAACTTCATGGCTAACTTAAAAATGCACATAAGCTGCTTTAGATAACAAAGTTTGCAAACAGGTGATCTGGTTTCAAATTCCAACACAATGCATTACTTCCCCACATTTAAAATTAGGATAATTACATCCTGTGGTTAAGGCTGATGGGGGGGAGTGTACACTAACAGTTGGGTGCTATATAAATTAACAACACATGCATCATATAATGCTGCCTAACCCTTTCCAAAACAAGAGACGGATCTTACGGTAATTTAATGTTTGAGAACTGATGGGTGCATGGAGGGATACTCTTAATGTAAATCATGCCAGTATTCATGGAACCATAATACAGTATTACGCAAAAGAATTGGCTCATTGGGTTTCTTTTCACATGTCACAATGCTGCCATTGTTTTGCTGACAATTGTTAATTATCTAGAAGCTGGAAAGCCTGGTATTTCCAGCCTACAGAAATGGTAAGTTTGACGTTATGGAAAAGGTTCCTTCTGTCTAATAGGTAGGAGAGCAGGTATAAGAGGGTTAATTTCTCTTCCAACTCAGATACATATTGGTGAATGCGTAACAATGTGATGTGTGAACCCTTATTTGCATGGTCCAAGAATAAAAAGGGGGGAGCATCAGCTTTGCAGTCTCTTTTTTCATGTTTTGCCATCTAGCCTCTAGGTGAACTTTGTTCCCTTCCTTTATAATTCTCTGGAAATGTGTATCTAAGATTTTAATTTGTCTTCATGTTGAAAGTAGTCCAGTACAGATTCTAATGCATCTTTCCACCACTTTTAGGGCACAAATAGCTATTAAAAGATGCAGAAGAAGAAGCACTGTGATTGGTCACAGCAACACATTTTTAGGAGAGGTAGATTTATAGCATCTGCTCGTGCCCACCAAATTTACTGGGGGTGGGGAAGGTCAACAGTCTGTTAGTTACAATAGTAAGTCAAGTAGAAAACCCTACCAGAAAAGGAGGAATATTACACACTATCCAAACCCCCATGTACCAGCAACGTTTTCCCACCAGGAACGCTACCTATCGAACGGTTATTGCCCCAGCCACCTCAACTTTGCTTTTCCCTTTAGACAATGTGAATGTTTGGTTGCCAATCGTCCGCAAACACCCATGAAACAAGAAAGCTTCGCAATAGCTAGCATCAGCATTTCCCGTTCAGATGCACAGAGCATGAAACAGACTGCTCTCAAATACAGTTGACAAGCAGCACTATTTGATTGTTAGAGCCAGTCCATTGGGCATTAGCTGAAGGATGCAGATGATTCCCATCCCATGTCCTGCTCCGATTAGTGTTTCTCTTCCTTTTGTTAGTACCAAAGCTAGTGCCGCATTTAACAAGTAGCCATATTCATGTGGCAGCCCTTCTGCTTGTTTAAACATCCCATAAGGCTCCTCATCCTGGCTACATCTGCTCTGCCTACTATCACAGAATGCTAGATAGACACACACTCTCACCACTTCAGCCATCACCACCATTCAACTTAAAACATATCACCCCCTCCTTGATAATGCACAGCCCCAGCTATTTCTCATGGGAAAACATGGCCTGCTTACTTAAATGTGATTGATTTATGATGAGCTGGGCCTCCTGAGGTTTCAGACTGGAAGCCTTATCCCAGCCTACCTGAAGATGCCAGGGACTGAACCTGGGACCTTCTGTGAGCAAAGCAGATGCTCAACCACTGAGCTATAGCCCTCATATACAAATGTCTGAAAATAGCTAATTACTCCCTTGAATGATAAATAAATATCCTTCTGCAGTGCTGGCTTAAAACATTTTCACACCTTTAGTGAAAGTAAAAAAAATGATACCTCCTCTCTCAATTCTTTAAACTGGACTTCACACTCTGTTTACATCAGAAGCCTGGAGGCAGAATATATATATATATATATATCCCTTCTGTTGGATTTGCTGACTTCCACAACCCCTTCTGCACGGAATCAGGCTTATTAATAAAGAGGCAGACTACAAAGTCCAGAACCAAACAGAGGAAAAATAAACATGAACAAGCTGAAAGTGAAATGATTAACCATTGCCTTCAGGTGAACAGCAAAGCAAAAGGAAGTTCTGGCAACACACTTACTAAGAGTTAAGAAGCCCCCTTCCCATGCATTTCAGCAGCTAATGCCTTAAGGGCGAGAAATACAATAATGGTGGATTGTTTTTAAATTTATGGTGATAACTGTGACTTAGCTGTTAAGTTATATCTGTAGTAGCTTGCTCTTCCTGGGATATATCCAAGGAAGAGCAGATGCACTCTACTGGAAGCTCCCCGTTTAGGTTTTCAATAAATCAGTTCCCAATTGCACATAAGGGCTAAATAATGTTCACCTAAATCTAATGAACATGCAGAGACCTGAGGACAAGGTCTGCTTGCCACCGTGATCCTACTTATCATCCCCCGTTTAACCCTATGAATTTATTCACCCTGAATTAATTTCTAGAGTATCTGTCCGTGACCTACTCTCACAGAGAATAAAGTTCTTCCAAGAAATCATAATTCCCAATTGCACATACTGTACGGGCTAAATTATGTTCACCTAAATCTAGTGAGCCCCCCTAGAAGTGACTGGGGAAGAAATTATTCAACAATAATTCCTAATGAATTCAATAATAATGACTAATGAAACAAGCAGTAATTGTAGGTTTATGCACACAATGTTGCTATTCCAAAACAAAAACCAAAAAACCCCCAAAAACTCAATTTCAATGCCACAGTTTCATTTTCAAATAATTGGAAAGCAGGAACTATTCTTATACACTTATTTGCACGGGGCATTTTGAATTTATTGAACGCCTTTCCTCCAATACTGGTGTACATTTCAGTGACAGAGGAGAGTGGATTTTCCCACACTGGTGCTGCTTTCTGGACTCTCTTTGCAAACAGAGAAAGTGCTGGAGCCAAGGAGGTGGTACAGCACTGGCACCACATACCATAGCAAGACTCAGTGACTGTCATCGTCATTCTCAAACATTAATCCACGTTGCTAAGCAACGAGCTAGGGAAGAAATGCAGTACTTTCGGATTAGCGTCTAGACTGCCTGACCTTTCCCTTGGTTTTTCTGGATATAATTGGCACAAAAATTCTGGGCCCATGAGTGGATAGCCATTTTAAGAAAAGTAAATTATTTGTAGTCCTAAAGGGCAAGATTTAAGGGCAGGAAAAGGGAGGCAGGAGGCAGCCTTGCATCTAAAAAGGCCATTAAACTCTACCTGTTTTAGGAAAGTGATGTGCAAAGAAGAATTTCAGGCCTTGCAGTCCGGCTGCCAAGATTTTGATTTGCCCAGCAACCAACTCTAACAAAGGGTTCTTTCACTCAAGGGGATAATGTCAACTCTTCAATTAGCAAAGAAAGAACTGAAAGAAGATTATTACCTCCAGTGCTGCTGGGGTGGTGGTGGAAATCGCCTCCCCCTGACATTTTCATTAACTTTTTTTTAAAAAAAAATCAATGTTACTAAAAAAGGGCAAGAAAAGATAACGTTGGCTTGTAGTTTCTCATGCCTAACTTTCATGTATTGCTGCTTCTTTAGCATATTATGTACCGTATATTTACTGCTTCTTTAGTATATTTACACACACAAGCAGCCCCAAGAACTTAAAATTGGGTACGGGTAAGTTGTGTAGTTTGAAAATCACTACATACTTTCAATTTCAGTCATCCTTGGATCAGGGGCTGGACTTTCTGCCTTTTCAGCACAACTCAGAACTTCAGCATTTCAGAGGCTAACAGTAAATCCTGCTGGGCTACACCCTACGCTGTGGCTTGGAAAGGTTGGACAGCTGTATAAAGTGAAAGCTGACTAATGGTGGAAGAAGACAGTTGATCCAATATGGAATAAAGAACTTGAGGGCTGATGCATGTTACAAAATTAAAAGTCCTGGATCACAATACTGTATGTCTTTAGGAGGAGAAAGCTCAGGTTGTCAAAGTCTCAGGGCCGACCCACCAATGAGACGACTGCCTCAGGCGGCAGGATCTACAAGGGCAGCAGATCCGGCCTCCAAAGAATACATCACCCACCGCTGCTGCCACACACTCCTTGGGGGCCAGATCAGCTGCCTCCACTGCTGCCTGCCCCCCATGGCACTTCTTGACTCCCCTAGGGAGGAGGTGGGGGCTGCCCTCTGGGATCTCCCGGGCTATGCACCTGCCCAGCATGATTCAGAGCGGGCCCCTTCCTCCCCCCATAATGGTTTTTTATTTAAACTTCAACCAACAAGCAAGTCTGAGTTGATTCCTCCCCCCCCCCTTGTTCCTGATGTAGATCTTCCACTCACCCCTTCTTCCTTGGTGCCATTTTGTGGTTTGCCTCAGGTGCCAAAATGTATTGGGCTGGCTCTGCAAACCTAGCAATAAGTGCTGGATGGCACTGGGAGGTTCCAACCATCAGCACTGCCATCTTAAATGGGATCCTTAGTACAGCCTTCCACTGCATGTATTTCAGTCAGTGTGGTGCAGGCATGACTCTGTGCCACATACTGGCTATTTACGATGGAGAGTGCAGAGTAACTGGGGCATGGAAAAACAACTGAAGCTATAGCATACAATCAAGAATTCCTGTGCTGTCGATATGGACTTGTCAAATCCCAGATACAACAGATTTCCCCAAGGATATATGAGTAACCAGAAGGAAGACATGTATCCTCAGAGCCAAAGAATGTTGCAGTGGCACTTTAGGATCAGTGCCTGGGCCTAGAGTTGTTCCCGGCTGTCTTTTGAATACAGTGGTACCTTGGTTTATAATCATAATCCGTTCCGGAGGTCCGTTTGTAAACCAAAACAGGTTGTAACCCAAGGCGCGCTTTCGCCAATGGGGCCTCAAAAAAAAAATTGTTCGTAATCCCCCCAAAATGGGTTGTGATCCAAAAAAAGATTGCAAACTGGGACATGCACTTCCAGGTTTGACGTGTTTGTAATCCAAAACGTATGCAAACCAAGACGTGTGCAAACCAAGGTACCACTGTATCTCCAAGTGAATACTTTGATCAAGTAGCACAACAATGTCAAGCCCTTTTGATTATTCTGGATTTCAACAAATGAATAGTCGGAGGGGGGAATTTAGAGTCACTTCACACTATAATTCTAACAGGAAAATGCTACAGACCCATCTTGTAAACTGGCTAGAACCAACATTTGAAACATCTCTCTTGAAAGTGGCATGGCATTAATTACATGGATGCATTTAATGGGCATGTTCTTATTATGTAACTGGCAACCATGAGGAAGACTGAGTAGACTTGGGACCATGAGGCTGGGGAGGGATAATTCATCTCTCACTCTCACTCTCTCTGCCACTGTTCACACAAAATTTCCTTATCTGAAGCTGTTATTTGCATTTCAAGGGAAGTTCCCATTGGCCATGGCTGGGAGAGAGTGTTAAACTCCCCCTCCTTTTCTACAAAAGTCCCTAGTCTGCTTGTAACCTTCCCCTTGGCTGCTATTTATCTAACAAGAAACATGGACATTCATCACATTCACACAATTAAGGTCATATCTAGTTTGGCCTTAAGATTCATTGGAAGAGGTACGAATCATGAAGTCCTTGATTCATAAACTGAGAATAAAATGAAACCAAGGTATAAATAAGCAATTAAATCTTCTCCATGTGCATATTTTCAGTGAGTGACGGACATATCACAAGTGCTTTTAAAGCATGCATTTTGGATGAAATTCCACTTACAACTAAACCATCTGCCCAGTTTCCTTAAGTGCACACACACACGCACACACACAATACCTTTCCCTGCCACCTGTGAATAAATAAGTAAATGCACTGTTAAACCTTGGACAAAATGGTTCAGGAAGGTGAATATCTGCTTTGTGCCCTTATCTGCATTTCCTGGGGAAATTATCTCCTTTTGCATAATCCTAAAAAAACCACAAAGGGTTTGGCTACCATGTCAGTGGACTTAACATACGGTGACAATGATCGCTAATTAATAATTTGAAACCTCTTGCCTCAGAACTAAGTAAAGTCATATAATCTGTATTTAGAGGCACTTTCCTTCAAGCATTATCAGACACCTGATTAACAATGTTGTCAGCGTTTTTCCTGGCAGGGCTTCCATGCCTTTAACAGCTGCATAATGAGATGAAAATTAGTGTAGGGAGCTTTTCCATGGACATGAGATGCAGTAATGAGAAATGCTTCAACCTCTGAATACCTGCTTGTTGGTTGTTGAAGGTCCAGGATACCCGATTTCTAGGATACCCGATTTAAAGAGAGAGGAACCCTACAAGAAAGGGCCACTTTGTCTTATGGGACAGGGGAGGAAGGCCTGCTTCTTATGCCAGAAAGTCCTTGCATCCTGAAGATACAAAAAGCCAAGGGGGAAATTGTATTTTACCTAAGATACCTACTCCTCAGGTTCTTTATCAAGCCCTATTCAAGCTTTCCCTTCATGTAGTTTTTATGACAAGGTGCCACCAGGCATGTTCCAGGGAATCAGTGATGAGGATCTCCTACATTTTTATTTAAAAGGGAACAATAACTATTATCTGTATGTTTTACACCAGGATGACAGCAACAGTTGGATGATACCTTGTGCTTTTAACATCTGTATGACTGGCACAAATTAAACAGGGTAAACCTTTTATACTATGGAATACAATTATGGAGAAGTTCCACCTATTGACATTCTGTCTGTCAGACATATTGTTACTTGTGTGTGGCCCCCCCCGTTTACTTTTGGGCTCTATGCTTCAGCATAGCAACCCGTAATACTCTGTATGCTTATATTTTATCTTCCCCACCTCCCAATGAAGAACATGTGGATGAACTTGAAGTTTGTTCTGTAAATAATAATAATAATAATAATAATAATAATTTATTATTTATACCCCGCCCATCTGGCTGGGTCTCCCCAGCCACTCTGGGCGGCTTCCAAAAGAACATTAAAATACAGTAATCTATTAAACATTAAAAGCCTCCCTAAACAGGGCTGCCTTCAGATGTCTTCTAAAGGTCTGGTAGTTGTTGTTCTCTTTGACATCTGAAGGGAGGGCGTTCCACAGGGCGGGCGCCACTACCGAGAAGGCCCTCTGCCTGGTTCCCTGTAACTTGGCTTCACGCAGCGAGGGAACCGCCAGAAGGCCCTCGGCGCTGGACCTCAATGTCCGGGCTGACCGATGGGGGTGGAGACGCTCCTTTAGGTATACTGGACCGAAGCCATTTAGGGCTTTAAAGGTCAGCACCAACACTTTGAATTGTGCTCGGAAACGTACTGGGAGCCAATGTAGGTCTTTCAAGACCGGTGTTATGTGGTCTCGGCGGCCGCTCCCAGTCACCAGTCTAGCTGCCGCATTCTGGATTAGTTGTAGTTTCCGGGTCACCTTCAAAGGTAGCCCCACGTAGAGCGCATTGCAGTAATCCAAGCGAGAGATAACTAGAGCATGCACCACTCTGGCGAGACAGTCCGCGGGCAGGTAGGGTCTCAGCCTGCGTACCAGATGGAGCTGGTAGACTGCTGCCCTGGATACAGAATTAACCTGTGCCTCCATGGACAGCTGTGAGTCCAGAATGACTCCCAGGCTGCGCACCTGGTCCTTCAGGGGCACAGTTACCCCATTCAGGACCAGGGAGTCCTCCACACCTGCCCGCCCCCTGTCCCCCAAAAACAGTACTTCTGTCTTGTCAGGATTCAGTCTCAATCTGTTAGCCGCCATCCATCCTCCAACCGCCTCCAGACACTCACACAGGACCTTCACCGCCTTCACTGGTTCTGATTTGAAAGAGAGGTAGAGCTGGGTATCATCCGCATACTGATGAACACCCAGCCCAAACCCCCTGATGATCTCTCCCAGCGGCTGCATATAGATGTTAAAAAGCATGGGGGAGAGGACAGAGCCCTGAGGTACCCCACAAGTGAGAGTCCAGGGGTCTGAACACTCATCCCCCACCACCACTTTCTGAACACGGCCCAGGAGGAAGGAGCGGAACCACTGTATAACAGTGCCCCCAGCTCCCAACCCCTCTAGGCGGTCCAGAAGGATATTATGGTCGATGGTGTCAAAAGCCGCTGAGAGATCCAGCAGAACTAGGAAACAGCTCTCACCTTTGTCCCTAGCCCGCCGGAGATCATCAACCAGTGCGACCAAGGCAGATTCAGTCCCATGATGAGGTCTGAACCCCGATTGGAAGGGATCCAAATGGTCCGCTTCTTCCAGGCGTGCCTGGAGTTGTTCAGCAACCACCCGCTCAATCACCTTGCCCAAGAATGGAAGATTTGAGACTGGGCGATAGTTGGCCATATTGGCCACATCCAAAGATGGTTTTTTAAGAAGCGGTTTAATAACCGCCTCTTTTAGTGGGTCTGGGAAGGCTCCCTCACAGAGAGAGGCATTCACCACCCCGCGGAGCCCATCGCCCAGCCCTTCCCGGCTAGCTTTTATTAGCCAGGATGGGCAAGGATCAAGAAGACAGGTGGTCGGTTTCACTCGTCCAAGCAGCCTGTCCACATCCTCGGAGGTAACAGATTGGAATTGATCCCATAAAACATGACTAGACAGGGCTCTAGCACTCTCCCGCCCCGGCTCTGCTCCCACGGTGGAGTCTACCTCCTTCCGAATCTGAGCGACTTTATCTGCAAAAAACATTGCAAAAGCATTGCAGGAGATCTTGGGGTCCCTATCAGACCCAGATGACGGAGGTGGTTCTGCTAGATTGCGAACCACCTGGAAGAGTCTCCTGCTGCTGTTTTCTGCAGATGCAATAGAAACGGCAAAGAAAGTTCTCTTTGCCGTTGCCATTGCCACTTGGTAGGCTCGAAGTTGAGCTCTAGCCCGTGTCCGGTCTGATTCAGAATGAGTTTTCCGCCACCGGCGCTCTAGCCGTCTCAGCGACTGTTTCATCACCCTCAGCTCCGGAGAAAACCACGGAGCTGTCCGGGCTCCATGCAATCGGAGAGGGCGCTTCGGAGCCAGACAGTCAATAGCCCTGGTTAACTCCACATTCCAGCGGGCCACCAGGGAATCAGCTGAAAGGCCATCAACATGGGATAAAACATCCCCTACCACTCTCTGGAAACCATTTGGATCCATTAAGTGGCGGGGGCGGACCATCCGAATCGGTCCCACCTCCCGGCAGAGGGGAAGGGTCGCGGAGAAGTCTAGTTGCACCAGGAAGTGATCTGACCATGGCACTTCTTTTGTATCGCTTTTACTTAGTGTCAGATCACCAACATCCATAGAGGTAAACACTAGGTCTAAGGCATGTCCGCGGCTATGAGTTGGGCCAGACTTATGCAGGGACAGCCCCATGGAGGCCATGCTTTCCACGAAGTCCCGAGCGGCCCCTTGTAAGGTCGTGTCGGCGTGGATATTAAAATCTCCTAAGACAACCAGGCTAGGTGTCTCCAGGAGCACATCCGCCACGACCTGAAGCAGCTCGGGCAGGGAATCCTTGGTGCAGCGGGGAGGTCGGTACACCAAAAGGAATCCTGTACTGCCCCTATTGCCCAACTTCCAGAACATGCACTCAGAAAACTTGGTCTTTCCAATAGGACGCCTGGTGCAAACTAATGACTTCCTAAAAATCACTGCAACCCCCCCTCCCCGCCCAGATGGCCTGGGTTGCTGTGCGTAAGAGAAACCTGGTGGACAAGCAGCGGCAAGGACTGGCCCATCTGCCTCATCCAACCAAGTCTCTGTCACACATGCCAGGTCAAGTCCCCCATCCACAATCAGGTCGTGGATGGCAGTGGTTTTGTTCATCATTGACCTGGCATTACACAGCAACACTTTCAGGTCATGTGGGTATCCCTTGTTGATTCCAGTACCCGTCCAGTCAGGGCCAGACCCGGAGGCAGGGATAGTCCTCAAACAACGACTAAGCCTGCCTCCTCGGTAATGACATGGTCTGGTCCTAGAGTGACTCCTCCTCCTGCCCGTGATCACTGAGATCGGGTGTCCCAGTGCATCCCCCCCTGTAGAACTTGTCCCAGCCATTTTATCGGCTGGGACCCACTCCCGGGCAGCCCTGATCCCACCCCTTAAGAACAAACACCTATATAAAAAGCAACAGAAAAAACAAAGCAAAAAAAACCCACAAAAAACAATTAAACAATATAAACCAAAAACAATAAAGATTACAAGTATACCAAAATTAAACAAATTCCCAAACCAACTAAGAATCCAATCCACCCACCCTACCAGAAAGAATTAAAAACAAAACAAAACAAAAAACCATTTAAAAACATTCTAAAAATAACTCGGTGCTGTTATAAGTTCTGCTGGGCAACAGTAGCAGCCGTCCTTTTGAGGGCCAACAGGCCCTGCCCTGGGCCAGATGGTGAGAGGCAGGGAGAGGTCCTGTGGGCACTCAGGCAGGAGAATCTTGGGCTGTGGCAGCCGTCCTTTTGAGGGCCAACAGGCCCTGCCCTGGGCCAGATGGTGAAAGGCATGGAGAGGTCCTGTAGGCATTCAGGCAGGAGAATCCTGGGCAGCAGTGTTCCAGGGCCTCTCTGCCGGCCTTTAAGCTGTCGAGGTGAGTGCAGGCCCCACCCCCCCAGAGTCCAGGTGAAATTGGCAGCAGGGGAGAGCACAAACACTCACGAGCAGCAGCCAGCAGTGGTGTTCCAGGGCCTCTCTGCCGGCCTTTAAGCTGTCGAGGTGAGTGCAGGCCCCACCCCCCAGAGTCCAGGTGAAATTGGCAGGAGGGGAGAGCACAAACACTCACGAGCAGCAGCCAGCAATGGTGTTCCAGGGCCTCTCTGCCGGCCTTTAAGCTGTCGAGGTGAGTGCAGGCCCCACCCCCCAGAGTCCAGATGAAATTGGCAGGAGGGGAGAGCACAAACACTCACGAGCAGCAGCCAGCAATTGTGTTCCAGGGCCTCTCTGCCGGCCTTTAAGCTGTCGAGGTGAGTGCAGGCCCCACCCCCCAGAGTCCAGATGAAATTGGCAGGAGGGGAGAGCACAAACACTCACGAGCAGCAGCCAGCAATGGTGTTCCAGGGCCTCTCTGCCGGCCTTTAAGCTGTCGAGGTGAGTGCAGGCCCCACCCCCCAGAGTCCAGGTGAAATTGGCAGGAGGGGAGAGCACAAACACTCACGAGCAGCAGCCAGCAATGGTGTTCCAGGGCCTCTCTGCCGGCCTTTAAGCTGTCGAGGTGAGTGCAGGCCCCACCCCCCAGAGTCCAGATGAAATTGGCAGCAGGGGAGAGCACAAACACTCACGAGCAGCAGCCAGCAATGGTGTTCCAGGGCCTCTCTGCCGGCCTTTAAGCTGTCGAGGTGAGTGCAGGCCCCACCCCCCAGAGTCCAGGTGAAATTGGCAGGAGGGGAGAGCACAAACACTCACGAGCAGCAGCCAGCAATGGTGTTCCAGGGCCTCTCTGCCGGCCTTTAAGCTGTCGAGGTGAGTGCCTTTTACAAGCTGTAAAAGGATGAACTGCAACTAGTTCCTTTTAAAAATGAACTTTCCAGCTACTAATTCATTCTCTCTCTCTCTCTCTCTCTCTCTGTGTGTGTGTGTGTGTGTGTGTGTGTGTGTGTGTGAACTTTCTGTGCATTCTTCTACAGCACTGAAGTGAACTGGAGAGCAAATGTACCGGTACCAGTTCAATGAATGCTCATTCAAGCTCATCCACCAAGCTCCTCTCCACTTGCTGGAAACTTGAGTTGAGACCAAGACCTCTTTTTATATTATGTGTGTCTCCAGCTTACTTTGATGTGAAATCAGACCTAGAAATAGCCAAACCAGCTATTGCACTATGATAGACTTTTATTACTCATAATGAACCATTGCAATATGAAAACTTAAAGGAGGAGGCCTAGACTAAGAGAAGGAGAATTCTGGGAAACAGAATTCACTTTTTGTTAAAGTTAACAGGATGCACTATGTTGTTTTCTTTATTACATTTGACATTTGTTTACATTTTGCTCATCGAACATGTGTGGTGGTGTAGGTAACAGATCAGGCATGGCAAATCAGATGTTGTTCCAACTATCTCTGACCACTGGTGTTGCTGGTTGGAGTTGATAGAAATTGGAATCCAACAATATCTGGAGGGCCACAGGTTTCCCATCCCTGCAACAGACAGTGGAAACAGCCTAATAAAAGCCTACATTTAACAGCTATGAGTCAAGTAGTCCGGGGCAATTTAGAAGACAAACAATAGGGATGTTTTAGGAAATACTGTTAAGCATATGGATGTTTAAGCTCATCGAACTTAAAGTCATTTGAATCTGCAGTTTTTGCTAACAGAATTGCTACTTATCTGTTTCAGTTGCTTTACATACCCAATTCTGCAGGAAATAAGCCATTTTTGATCAATAATAAATTTACCAGGAATGTTTCTTGGACTTCTTTTACATGGGTATAGAAAGTGTTTTGTATGAGTAGAACAATGGTTTTGTTAAAGATCTGAGAATGTAGTGGTTACATACAGAATACTGGGCTAAATCTTCTGTCGACCTTTGAAAATATTAGTGTTACCCAAGCACTACTAAGGGGGGATTCCAAGGGCAAATTCCATACGCTTCAAGAGAATTATTAACGTCACTGGGCTCATCTGTTTTGAGTATACTACTCTGCAAAGTTGAGAATGGGCTAGACAAGTTGCGGAGGGGTGGAGAGAACAAGATTAAATGCATTTCAAAACAGTGACTTTTCAAATGGGCTGGTAGGAAAGACTGCAACTGTTCTGCTTTGCATACAGATAGCCCCAGGTTTCATCCTTAGTAGCTCCAGGTAGGGCTGGGAATGGCCCCTGTCTTAAATCCTTGAGAGCAGCTGCCAGTCAGTGTAGACAATATTGAGTTGAATGGACCAAGCATATGAATCAGTGTAAGGCAGTATGTTCCTATCATGTTATGGATGACAAAACATACCTAGAATTAGTTCTACTTAAAAAATTATCAAGGCCACAATGGCACCTTTTAGCCTTTCTCTATTATGGCAGGGACAACAACATCTATAGCCAGATCAGGGCAGTCAGAAAGCAATATTCCAAGAACGCAGCTGCATCCAACAAGAGTTGATTCTAGCAGCTGGTGAGACACCAGATAGTCCATGAACAGCACAGCCTTTGTCCTTCAAATGCCTGGGGTGAAATATAAACTCCTTAATACCTCCAGCACACCTTTCCTTTTTCACTACCTGCTACAGTGAATCCTTTCTTTTCCTAGACTTAATCTAAATGAGAACAGTCAGTTCGCTGCCAGTTCCTGCAACTTCATGAACCTCGAAGTCATAGTGACATGAAATCATCTGGGATAGTATACCAGGTAAATTAAATGTGTTTCTTGAGAGCTGAATAATGGCATAAAGGCTGATACCGCTTGCATTCTGAATGCACTTTGCATTTTTGGGTAAACTCAGGAGATAATCAGCAAACACTTCAGCTTACTTGCCTCTAGTCTCTGAATATGTCAAAGCTGTCCCCTTGCTCTTAAAAGCATTTCTGGGGAGCATTTCTCAAGAAGAAAAAATGGAGTGTCAAACAAGATTTTCCTAGTTACTGAATCTGCACTGTCCATAGATTACATAGTTAGAACTGACCATGAAAATCATCTAACAGTTTGTTCCATTACGCCTCCTGTCCCTACCTCATCATAAAGACTGGGGCAGAGGTGTGAGACACTATATTTTTAGGTCCGTAGACAACAGAGCAGTGTTAGAAACTCAGATATACCGGTATAAGCTAGGTGCCAAATGGCTCCTTAAACCAGGGATACAGTCGCCAAAATGGAATGCCTAGTTGCCATTATTGGGCCAGACGGCTCAAAAGTCGTATTTTTCAATACATATTTTTGGTTCCTGAAATTCATCATGATTGTGTAGATAAAATACAATTCTACAGGATGTGTTGCTAGTGTGTGAAAACTGTCAAGATCCAAGGATCCCCAGGCATGCACCTCCAGATGGTGAAGACATCAGACACCATTCTGGCACCCAGACATTTTCACTTGGTCACAAGTGGCTGATAGCCAGGTGCAAAATGTGCCTGGTGCCTGGCCTGGTGAATTTCAAATTCTGCAAAGGAAGAAAGGGACCTTCCCTGGTGCTTGGATAGAGCTCCAGCTGAGAGCTCTATCCAAGCACCCCCACCCCCAATAGCTACCAGTTGCTATCGCTGAGGCCACCAGAAGGAGAGGAACAACAGCCCTTTACCATTGTCCATAATCCATCTAACATTTGTTACTGACTTGACTAGAGCTATGCTTTTTTAAATCAGATGCCCTCGTAAGTAGCCCCCTGCTACAGGATTCTTACAATGAACATCCAAACATGTTCCAATAATGATCATCATGTATGCTCTCACCAGATAGAACAAGGAAGGCTTCATTTAAAAGGCTGCATATGCTGCAGTAGTACCCTGAGTTCCACATCCTTGAAGCCTCAGCTACAATAAAAATGCTGCAAGAATGAAAGAGCATGACTCACACTGGACCACAAATTAGCAATTTCCTTGGAATAGTCCCAGTCCAAGAGGCCTCCTGGGCTTGGATGTAGGAAGCCCAGTTTCAAACCTCCATTCAGAGTCAATTCACATTTTACTCTTCCAACACAGTCCTTGATGAACTTCAGTTGCATTTGTGAGCCGATTGCACTGAGAATTATGCCAGAGAAGATATGAGGGTAAGTGGGAATGAGCTATCACAAAAGTAACCGCTTGATAAATGGCATGTTTGTAAGAACAAGGCTAAGGTCTCTACAAGATGCAGCCTCACTGTATCATTACATGGATGCATTTCAGAAATTCCAGAGCCTCTCTGCTTCACTTTTAGCAGCGAGAAAGAAAATAAGTGTTCCGCTAACCACAATTTCTGCACATTCCCATCCCAAGGTCAGTCTCTGTTCTTGGGCTCATGTTATGAGTCATCCTCGTTAAGAATAATTTCACAAGCCTTGTTCTCATGGGTCATACTGTACAACAAGGAGACTATTTCTGGGTCACTAGCATTGGAATCTGGACCTGCCACTGTGTTGTCCCTCTGCTACACAAATAGGATCAGAAGCCATCTCTCTCCCACAGTGGAGAAAAGTATTTTTGTCACTAGCACAACTTAAATCTCCCCTATGTTGATGGGAACCCATTTTGACAATCACAAGAAGCAAACAAACAAAAAATATGCAAGCAGCTACAATTTACAAATGCGAGCACCCATAGTCAAGTATAAGAGCTGTCCCATAAGTTAGCTTATCCAAAATATGTCGAGGGCACCAGCTTCACCAGGAAATTGAGAAGCCTGCTGGATTCTCAATTTCATCAATAGCTATTATTTTCCACACACTCATACCAGAGAATATTATAATAAGATGAGGGTGAAATCTGCCCTGCACTAACCCGATGGCAGAAATCAGAGCAAAGATTTTCAAATTGTGTTTCTGGGAATCCTGGAATTCCTTAGCAGGAGGATCAGTAATGGTGAACAAGCTTAGTAGCAGTACATTGTGGAAATAGGTCAGGGATGATTCCAGGGGTAGCTAGCACTCCACTCATTACTCTCCCAGCTGTCAGTCACAGCATATTTGTTTTTAATGAGCATAACAATCCTTGCTCCCGTAATAATAGCCTTTGCTCTCCTAAACTAGTTCTTATGTGGAGTTGCCTCTGGAATAGCTATATGTCTATATGCAGCAACAGTTCAATTTGTAATTCTCCACTCCATTCAAAAGGCCAGTTTTTGCGTGCAACTAGTTATTTTTTTGTTAGGGGCTTCCAGCAGACCTCTCCAGAAGCAGCATCCAGATCTAGGCATCCATATAAAGTTGTTCAGCCATGGGCTATACGAACCACAACAACTGGATCACCATCACACTCATGCACAGACCACCCAATCCAGGTAATAAACAAGTATGTTGCAGTATTCTTACTACCTACTAACACCTAGCCAATAGCTAGCAAGGTAGGGGATTCCGTCATAAGTATGCAGCTGTGTGCATGAGAAGAAATTACTGTATTCCAAGTTAAACAAAACACATTTCATGCAGTAAATATTGCATGTATCCCACAAACACCCTCAAAAAAGAGGGGTTGACAATCCATTGGATGGAATAAAGTTTTATAAAATGAGAATAAGCAGATACGACTAAAATAATTTTGGGAAAATATTTGCCATCCGATATATTTAAGGATCATTTAAATCCTTTTATTAATCTCACAGCTTTGGGCCACTGATATGTATCCAATGTTTAATCACAGATGTCTCCCTTATCACTTTGAACTCTCTTGAAATGCCAATTGTAATTCCTTTCTTGGTAAGCGCTCAATTTTTTTTAAAAAAAAAGAACAGACAAACCCTTTGAAACTGCTCTTTAAAATGTAATCCCCCTAAACCATTAAAAACAGATTAGTCTAAAAAGAATTTGGTGTGCACACAGGAAAAACGGCAGTTAAAGAAACTTAAAAGGGAGGGAAAAGGATGAAGAAATTAAGTGGCATATTAAACTCTCTAATGGCTAAATTGCATAGCATTCACCAACAGCGTCATGCCACACACACGATCCAGGATAAAGGAAGAGTCAGTTCTTTCCCCATCATGTCCAGGTGCTGTTTCAGAAAATTAATTTCCAACATGGTCCAAAGGTCTGCTTCACAGGTTTTTAAAAGTAGGGGCATTTGCAGAATATTCATCAGATGAGCCTTCAATATGCAGTGCATCATTTGAAGGACAGAAGATGATTAGCAAAACAAACAAATGTAGCTGAGAAGATTAGCCTCAGCCACATTCACAGTACCATGAAGTGGACACACAGTTAACTTCTGTTGGTATCATGCTTTTTTTTCAGTATGGTGGGACACTTAAGCTCCAGTTGGTTCACCCACACCATCCCAACTTCACTGCTGCCTTGCCCCAACACAACCAGGTAAGCCACTGTCAGGAGAGGGGTTCTGTGGCACCCCCACCACACCAGCTGCTCCTGGCTTTATTTGCACATAGATTCATTCCAGCCTATCAGACATTTGCTTTTCTATTAGATCACTATAAGCACCGCCCCAGTATCCTCCTGGGTTATGCATTTTCAATCTCAGATTCTGCACCACCAGGAAGTTTCAGATTCTACATCGAGGAAAAAATTGCACCTTAGTGAAAATTCCCCCCCCCCCCCGCTGCTATAAGCTGCCCAGTTTGCATGCTTCATCCCTTCATTCTTTTGTCTGTCCTGAACCTACTGATAATCTCATTGGATGACCCTGAATTTTAGTATAATGTGAAGAAAGTAATTGTTTGAAAAGTGCTTTAGTCTGGTGCATTATTTCTAGAGAAGCAGAGTGTTTCATAATATCTCTTACCCCCCTCTACTCCCCCCCAAAAGGGTTGCAACTAGGTCTATCCTCTCTCAATGCTGCCTTGCCAATAATTAGCCTTGCTTCTCCATCATATATTCTTCCCTGAAATTTGCACTACATTTGCCTAATCTTGGAGAAGATACCGTAAGTCTTCCCATGATTCATGGCCAGACAAACAGACAGACAGATGTGGTTGGCCATCAGCTATTAAAACTGATGTCCAGCTGCTGCCAAAATGGAATTTCTAAATAGAACATATTCTTCCCACTGAGGCATTTAAATGGAAATTAAGTGCCTCACATAACCCATTTTTAAGCATATGCCCTTCAGTCAGCCTTCAGCCAGTATTCTGCAAGTCTCAACGCCACCTTGTTGGGTGCCCCTTAGGCATCTGGCTGACAACCACAAGAACAGGACGCTAGACTAGGTGGGCCTTTGGTCTGACCTAGCAAGAGCTTTCCATAACCTCTTTTATCACTTCCATTAACAGATATAGACAGCGCAAAAACAAATGGGAAGTCCTATCCTGCCAAGTAAAGCAGATCAAGGAAGCTACGTCACTGTATGTATCAAAACAGGAGCTGACTTGCATGAGAATCTGGCTCCTAAAGGTAAAGGACCCCTGACCATTTGGTCCAGTCGTGACCGACTCTGGGGTTGCGGCGCTCATCTCGCATTATTGGCCGAGGGAGCCGGTGTACAGCTTCCAGGTCATGTGGCCAGCATGACTAAGCCGCTTCCGGCGAACCAGAGCAGCACATGGAAACGCCGTTTACCTTCCCACTGCAGCAGTACCTATTTATCTACTTGCACTTTGACGTGCTTTCAAACTGCTAGGTTGGCAGGAGCTGGGACCGAGCAATGGGAGCTCACCCAGTCGCGGGGATTCGAACCGCCGACCTTCTGATCGGCAAGCCCTAGGCTCTGTGGTTTAACCCACAGCGCCACCCGCGTCCCAACAGGTAATTTTGGTCATCAATATAAGTGGCATGAAAGTCATGCTCCTAGATCACATGAAACACACAACCCTTTCAACTCTGGCAGCTGCAGATTTCACTCAATTCAATGTTGTCTCAGACTCTCAGTCAAGCGCACACTGACTTTGCTGCACGTGAAGTGATTCTTAGTAAATTTTTAAAAGCAAATGATAAGCAGCTGCATCAGGAATTGACAGTGAAAAAGAAGAAAAGAAAACCTACCCTACTAAACATGTGCTCACATCCATTTGAGAATCTAGCCTTTTTTTCTACAAGTCCTGCAAACCCAGTCCTCTTAATACTTTGGGCTGGATTCAACTAACCTGATGCCTTGTGCTCTCCTTCTCCACCCCACACCAAATCAGTGGGGGGGGGATTGGGAACAGCATGGGGAGAGGAGGGGGGGTCATTCTCTCTGGCAAGAGAAATGCTTGCGCTGACAGAATGACTGGAAGAGCATGATGCTGAATTCCACCCACTGTTTTGGTGTTAATATGTTTATGATTGCACTGTTTAGTCAAGACTTTCTAGCTGTCTTGTGGATAGATTAATATCATGCCTCACAGACATGAAGCAAATTCTACAAGTGTGGTTGTGATTGTCTCCTACATTAAGATGATAAAAAAGTGACTTGCCACTTTATTACCCAAAATGATTTGTTTTGACATAAGCCCAAAATGAAGCTGTTCCCCCTCCAGTCACTCAGTTCTTTCCATGTTATCTGATTACCGTATACATCCACATACTATGCTTCTCGCTTCACCTAAGACATGGTGTGAATAATCCCAAGCTACTGCTCAGAAAACTGATTACATACTAGAATATATACAAGCTTTCCAAATGTCCATATCAGGTGTCTGTTCACAATATTAGTACATTATTTGCCCTAAATAGATGGCTCCTCTGCCCCTTTCCCTGAGTTTGTTTCCTTCTTACTACTTGAGAATATGAGATCCATAAAACTAAGCATTTTGCCTTGTTTGGCAAACACAGCAAGTGAGCTTGTTAGCTTTTATTGAGCTCTTAAACCAGCAGGTCCTTAAGCTTGTTTGAGCAGAAAGTCAGCACTTTTAAAGTACCTCTTAGGTTTGTTCAGCTTCACTTCTGTCCTGTTCCTGAAGTATTTGCACAGAATGCAAGAAAACTGAAAGCAACTGACAGAACAGATCAAAATGTATTACTGTATTACTTTAACCAGTTAAGCAAAACCTCTTCCAATCTGTATGCCTGCATTTGAAATAAGCATGGTAAAGGATGCATAGCACATCTATGATGTCTTAGACACATCAGGGGAAATTCTATTAGGAAACATAGAAAAAAGGAGGATAGCTGGAAAGAGAAATCGTAAGGCAATTGTTGTCTGCCTACAACATTTTGCTATTATATATATATTCTACTTTTAATAAATTTATAGATGGGGGAATCAGACCTTTTTGCCTGTCATTAACTGCAATTGTAATCCAAGTCATTTCACAAGGTGGGATGCACTGCTGCTACATTCCATCAGTCCACCTATTCTTCCCCCACCCAAAATGTGCAGGTACTCATTCTGAGCCATTCTCACTCTAGTTACACCAGACAGGAAGGGGCAGAGAATGGCAGCCGCATCAGAGCAGGAGATAACACTCCTGCAGCGAGAATGAGGCATCCTGCTCCAGCACTGCCTGGTCCCCCACTACCAGAAACATTGTATAAGTGGAGTTCCTTAGCTCCAATTGGATAGCAGGTAGAAGACACATCTCCCTACCCCACCTTATCCCCAGGCCCAAATTCACACTTGAGATTCTCAGAAGTTGCTTGCTACATTTACATAATTAGGAGTTTTATCTACCCATGTTATAGATAGACAGTGCTCTGAGGACTTTTGGAGATGCATACTACCTGCTTCCCAATATTTTCCAGGCAAAATTCTCTGCTGTTGGAAATCTTTGCAAAAATACAAACCAAACAGCTGAAAAGGGACAGGAGGTGAATACTATGTAATCATGAGGGAGGGTGGGAATCAGGAAGGTAGGTAAAAGAAATAAATTATAATGCATGGATATTTATGTATAAGTTGGCAAACGGTCCCAGAGCAAGCTAACAAGGTAATGTTACTTTAGATACTGAAAGCTAGAACCACTTTTTCTATCACCTATATTTTAACATGCAGCTTGCTTTTATCTCTCACTACAGACATTTAGGGCTTGGAGTTCACCGGGTATTATTTTATTGTATGGAAGGCTGAGATGAGGGAGATGCTAGGAATGTTATCTGGTTAAGATTCCTCTCTACTTTGTAATCAAGAAAGGGAGTTCAGGATTCTTTTATATGCTATGACAGCTACAGGGAAAGAACCATGGGAGTTTTCAAAGAAAAGGCAAATACATAAATCATAGTTAATCCTTCTAAATACAGCACTAGGCAGACTATGATCTGGAATTATTTGGTGAGGGGCTGACACAGTAAAAGCAAACAAAAGTGACTCTTATTATGGGCAGCTATATCTATCAAACATAAACCAATTTGTCAAAAGGGACAATTACTAAAGCCTGCAGCACACACTGCTTGCTTCTTGTGTAAGGCCATGAAGTCACACTAATACCCAATTCCAGAGTAACCAAACATTTCGCCCTCTAGATGTTGCTGGACTAGATGTGGCAATTCCAATCATCCTTGACCATGGTTTGCCCATTAGGTGTCCTCCATGCTTTGGGCATGTGATGCGGTTATCCCATTGTGAAGCAAGCCTGCCATTCTAGGATATCTCTTTAAAACTACAATATCCATTATTCTCAACTGGTATACTGAACAACTTTATTATATGGACCTAAAGTGACATCTGAAAACTTCAGACAACTAGGCTCCCACACCATAATTTCACCATGCAAGCAAGACAGGATGAACTTGCAGAACCTAAACTTCCATACAATGCAGTAATCATAAAAAGAGGATGCAGCACAATGTGTAGCTATCATGTATACCCACATGTATATATACACCAACACAAACATATCAACCGTGACTTTAAAACCTGAAAAAGTAGCAATACGTGTTAGTGGCAAGCTTCATTTATAGGTCAGTTTTCAGGTTATTAATCTAATATGAACATCAAAGAGCAAACTGTTATTTCTTTGGCCAATATAAAAATAAGTTGCTTGTTTGTGCCAAAAACAACCTATCTAGGATAGGAGAACTTAACATGGCAGTTTGCTAACTTCTTTTAATTTGTGCCATCAGAACAGTCAGAACAGTCAGTGCACATGCATCCTTTAAAGTTAATTTCGATGTCAAAGCAAAGAACAAATCCCTCCCTCCCCAGATTAGCGCTACTACCTCCCACAAAGCCCAATGGAAGATTCTAATAATCTTCAAGGGACGGGATGTCTTGAGGGAGGAAACACTTGTAGATAAAGAAAGAAGCACAGTGGTAATAAGCAGAGAGAGGAGATAACAAGTCAGGTATTTACTTTCCATGGAACCAATCATGGAACTAAAAGGCCAACAAGTTCCAGTCAATTTCTGCATGGATTTCCATGCCAATATTCAAACATTGCAAACATCACAGCATGGACATTAAAGCAGCATTTCTCAAAGCTTGTGAACTTATGCCCTCTTCTACATTTATTCTGCCCTCTGTCCCCCAGAATAGCCTTCCCAGCATAATCATCAATCTGCTTGACAGCAGAATGTGCAGAAATCCTTCTGCATAGTTGTAAAAACCTATGTTTGATAATGGAACTCACCACAAGCACAAGAGTCACATGTCAGATTGGTGCTTTTGGACAATACTGCAGAGGCTATAATGGGATGCAAGTGAGAAGGTAGCCTCTTCTAGCAAGTTATGATTATTAACTCACCTGACTTAGGCATAACTTGTTACTGACCTTCCTTGACCCAGTGTCGGATCATTTCAAATATTATTCTATTGTGTTTGCATCTTACTCCTCCTCCAATGAGCTCAAGGCAGCATACATGGCAGTAACTCCTTTTGTCTTTATGCCAAACGCTTTGAACCATGACTCCCATCATCCCTGACCATTGGCCATGCTTGCTGGGATGTAGTCCAAAACATCTGGAGGGCACTACATTGGGGATGGCTGGTATAACTAACAAAGCATCTTGTTCTCAGAGTGGGCAACAAGATGCTTATTGGAAACCCACAAGCAAAACGTAAGTGCAATAGCACTCTCCCTCCCATGAACCCCAGAAACTGGTGTTCAGAGGCATCCTACCTCTGATTACTAGAAGGTAATATATACTGCCATCATCACTAAAAGCCATTTATAGTCTTGTAAATTTGTCTAATCCCCTTTTAAAGTCAGCCAAGTTGGTGGTCATCACTACATCTTGTAAAAGCAAATTCCATGGTTTTACTACGAACTGTGTGAAGTACTTTGTTTTGGTCTGTCCAGAACCTCCCAACATTCAACCTCTAGCATTATGGGGTTCTAGCATTATGGGGGAAAGAGGGGTATTTTCCTTATCCACTATCCTCATACTATATATAAATTTATATTTATTATGTCCTCCCTTTCCTAAAAAGGCCCCCAAAATTGTGTGTTTCCCTTTTCCTCTTAGCAAAGTTATTATTTTGGTTGCTCTTTTTTGGAAGCACAGCCATCATAACTATTTACAGCATTCCAAGTGTGGTTGCACCATAGATTAGTATAAATACATTGTGATGTTGTCTGTTTTATTTTCATTCCCTTTCCTAATTATCCCCAACATGGAATTCACTTTCCTCACAGCTGTCACATGCTGGGTAAACATTTTCATTCAGCTATCCACTACAAGATCTCTTTCCTGGTCAATTACCACCAGTTCAGATCCTATCAGTATATATGTGAAGATAGGATTTTTTCCCCCTCAATGTGCATCATTTTGTACTTGTTTGCACTTTCTAGTATGCAGGTGATATACAACTGGAAGGGATTAACCTGCTAGGTAACGCTAACATAAAAAAATCTTTGCATGAGGGTTATTCACATTCAGCATCAGGAATGTGAGGTATTTCTGATCTTCACACATGTGCTTTTCCAAGTGCTGAAAACGCTAAAGAGTCCTTTAGTACTCTGTGCTTTTGGTTTGTGGAAATAACAGTTCCACATTAGAAAGCCAGATGAGACAGTCCCACACAGACGGAGACAATGGGAGGAATTCAACATCTCTCCTCATTTTGGCATGCCAGACAAAACAATCCCCACTCTCCTTCCCACCACCATGCACTCTTCAAGTGTTCTCCTGACTCTCCCCAGAGCTAGTATGGAGGACGGAGAGTTTTCTTGTGCATGTGGAAGTCCTTGCACACCGGGCTTCTGCTGACAAGACTCATTAGTTGACTCTTGCTCATTATGTCTAGCCAGAAGTGCATGTCCACCACAACATCCACAATGAACCAGTCTAGAAGGATAGCTCCCTAGCATTCACCAAGTGTGCTTTCCAGCACCGTCTTGCATCAGAGGAACAGGGAGAGAGGCAATTTTCACCCATTCCCCTTCCTTCTAGCAATCAACCCCTCCCCCCCAAAAAACCCCACCCAAATCCCATCCTGTTCCCAACACTCTAGAGCAGGTGGGGGGTGAGGGGCTGTAGGGGGGGAAGCAGTGAAAGTTTCTGCCCTCCTGGCTCCACTGTTGGAACCTTTGCTGGATCAAAGTGCCTTTTGTCAGCTGAGAGACACTGTTAGATACAACCCATTGCTGGCAGAGAGAAACCACAGTAGGGAAAACACAGCCTGCAAGAACTACAGAGTAGGAACAGAATAGATGTCTACTAATTAGTTAGTGGGGGGGGGCTCAATACAACACATCCCTGCATTAGAAGATGTGCAAGAACTTATTAAAAAGATATAGCACCCCAGAAAAGCTCCACACAATTAGGCTTTTACCACTAAATTACATTTCAATCTTCTCCTTCATATTTGGTAATAATTACATAAATATGAACAAAGGTACAATGCATGGAGAACAGCAAAAGGAATGTCACTCTGTGTGTATGTACACAAGAGTCTACTGACAAGGTGACCATTACATCACCAACCAGGCATTTTGTAGCTGCCCTTTATAGTCTATTCAGAGCATATTTCTGTGGACTGTCAATGCAAATTGCACATAGTTTCACAGCAATACAAAAGAAACTATACTGGCTCTTTCATTGATTTTACATGAATCTTGAGACAGCATAAAGCGCAACAATCAGAATGTCACCATTTCAAAAGCATAGCTCATATTGCACACATCAAAATCTCTCAGGAGCCATTTAGGATAATTTAATTTTATCCTGTTGAGAAACAAGATACCAGTGGCCAATGCCTTAGGAAAATCCAAAAGTGCATTTGGAGGCAGATTGATTATCAAACGCTGCACATATTCACATCCAATGCCCTTTTAATAATAATAAAAAAGTATATGAAGAACATAAACAGTTCAATTACACCGCAATTTTTCAGCAGATCAGTATTGAGCAGAATACTGATCTGGATAGGCTCTTATCTTGCCACCCTTCCTCAGCTGAGATCCCAGGGCACTTTACAACGCAGACATCAAAACATTAAGCTCCCTTTTTATCTCATTGTTTGTCCAAAAAGTGCAAGTTAGCCCACAACTCCTTCTTTGTTTAGTGATGGATCTCCATTGAGCACTTTCAGATAATTCTCTGATTCCCACATGAACCATGTCAGTCTAGAATTTGTCTGAAACATTGCACACTTATAAGCTTCAGAAGATACCGGTACCACATTACAGCAAGCAGAATGTTGGTGGAATTGTGTGTAAGGCACTGCTTTCCTCTGATGACAACTGAAGCTGATTAAGTGACATCAGCCAAAGGTAAATGGTAAACTTTCATTTAGGTAAAGTTTTACTTCTTTCTGTTCCTGCAACATATCTAGATTGTATTTCAGTTCCATGTGATGCTTTTCATTACAGATGCATACTGTACTGTTAAAACAGTTCTCCTTGCTTGCTGGTATGAAATGCTGGTGTTATATACAACATGGAACTGACTGGTGAACTGACATGCTAGGTCCCATGTCACTCTCTCTCACACACACACATATTTAAGGGGAACCTTTTTCTACTGAGGGCCCCATTCCCTTGGGGATAATCTGGCAGGGGCCATACACTAGTGGGGCCAAAGCTTTCAGAAGCCTTTCTCCTTTCCATCACTCCATCCATTTCCATCCCCACTCCCCAGTCCTCCTTCTCACTCTAGATCCCCTTCCCCATATGTCACTACAAGCCCCTGCCCCCAACAAATTATGTCGCAGTTACACCCACCCACCACCTCTGTCCCACTCACACAAAATGTGGAACTAGAAGTGATAGCTGGAGAGGATGTGTGGAGAACAAGAAGGGGCCTTCTGGGAGGGCCTAGGTGATCAAAAATTCAATATGGCAGCCAATGCTGGTGTTCTATTTTTTTACATTCTAATAAAGCACAGACATTTTGCTTAAACTGCAAGTCCATCCATCTGTCAAAGTATGCTGCTAGGGTTGAGAGTTTTGAATCCAGCCTACTGTCCAGATTCAGTTTCCTACCCGTTTTAAACAAACCATCATTAACATTAACTGCAATGTTTCAGTCTGCAGAAGTAACAAACCATTGTTAAGCATTGTTAAGGAAAATAGCTGAACTCCTCCTGGCCATGCCACAGAAGGGCAGAGACGGTTCACCTGATCTTATTCACATCACTTCAGCCTATGCAGTCAGTACCTTTGATGGGGATAATCCTTTCAATACTATCAGTTTTTTCAAGGACAGTTTCTCCACATATGAACTGACCCGGACCCTGCAATCTGAAGCCCTTCTTCGTGTGCTTCCTCCATGAGCAGTCTGGAGGGGGCAACAGGAGAAAGGGCCTTTTCTGTGGTAGCTCCCCATTTATGGAATGCTCTCCCCAGGGAGGCTCGCTGGTAACTTCACTATATATCTTTAGGAGCCAGGCAAAAATGTTTCTCTACCGGCATAACCAGGCCTTGGGATGATTAACATTCAATAGCCTTTTAAATGTGTTTGTGGGAAGGGGGATTTGTTTTGTTTTCATTTTGTATTTTGTGTTCTCATGTTTCATTTTTATATTGTGAACTGTTCTTTGATCTTTGGATGAAGAGTGGTATACAAATTTAATAAATAATAATAACTAGATCCAAATTCAGCAATACTCCCATATAGTATACCATACAAAGAAGCATCTCCAGGATTTGTTCAGAAGGTCACTAACCTTTCTCTTCAACTGATTTGATCTTAACACCTTTTCTCTTTGTTTCATGCACATTGCCTTAAGAGACAGAACCTCCTTCTGCAAGTTGAATATTGACAGTCAATTCACACACCGATATGTCAGAGGATATGAATAAAGTGCTCACCAGCAAGTAACTTCTACAGTTGGCTTAATATAAAATGTGGGAGCACACACTCATCTGCATTATATACCCTCCAATAATTCCATATCGTAAGCTAGAATTGTGAACGCAACATACATCCATGAAGTTGTTGGTTTTAATTCAAGAGGCTCATGTGGAACTTACTATATACAAAGGAGCCATGAACACACTCTGCATTAAAGGGTACCTGTCATGGAAACCACATACAGCAGGACTGATGAACCTCTGACCCTTCAGGTTCTGTTGAACTCAGCCAGCTAGGGATGATGAAAATTGGGAGCCCAGGAACATCTGGACTCTGGATGCCCATCCCTTACCTTACGTGTGTCTTCTCTGCAAACCAATGGGAAACTTTTTATGAACGTTTTCTTTCCAAAGCAGAAAAGTTTCAGCCCTTAAAAGTTGTCCTTAAAAGTTGACCAGCTCAGCTCCGGGGTGGTTTCTTGTTAAACTCTGAAGAGGGCAATGCTGCAGAAAACAGCTGCACAACAATGTCAGCACCAGGAGCTTATCATTTGTATTAATGAAACCTGCCATACAAATATGTGACATTCAACACTTTTTCTTCCTTGGATAGATTGCAAACGCGGAGGAAAGAGAGCGGGAAAACTGCATCTGGCCTCTGCAAACTTTCCTCTCCTTGTCCTAACATGTTCGCTTCGGCTCAATCAAATAGATGTTACCTTTAGAAGTCAGAGAATGAAACAGTCCTAAAGCTCCCATTAAGCAGTGTTAAAGAGGTCTCCCTTCCCTTCCCCCCTACCAGTCAATACAAGCAGGGTCTAATGGAATGTGTGCATTTGTTGACAGAATGCGTCACTCAAGGTTCCACTCAAAGACAGTACATGTGGATCACACTTAAGCACCCTAGAGCTTTAAAGCCAAACAATGTTTCACATTTAATAGTTTAACCAATAGTGCAGATACACAAGAGTTTTATTAGCTCATGATTCATGAATAGCCAAAGGCATTTTAAATAAATCTTAAAAGTGCCTCAGAACACCTGCCTGGCAAACACTTATGTTCATGTTGTCTCACTGACTTCATGGACTACATTCTCATCAGTGTTTACAGACCAGCTCCTATGTGGATAAAATAATACAGAGGTTATTTGCCTAAAATGTACAAACACTTTTTATTAGCCTTGCTCAACTCCTTTAAAGACTATCAATATCTAAGTGTCTCTGCAGGGTTCTAGGACTAAATTAGCAACCAGGACACCTGAGCTTTTTTCAGCGTATCCTGCACAGCTGTAGAGCAAATATATTCTCATGGCTTATTGCACATTTCATCTGTCAAAAGTCTAAAATCTAGATTTCCAGTTATCAGTGTATGGCCAGGTTTCAGATGCAAAAAAGGGTGGAAGAATCCCATCACCTAACAGCTTTGGTCACTATGCACATTTACACACAACATGCATCACAAATAAGAAGTGGCACAAATAGGAATTAGCCTAAAACATTCATAGAAAACCTTTTACTTTATTCTGACAACCCTTCCTTGGATGTTAGTCCTACAGAGTCCCCAACTCTAAACAGTTTTATGGCACATCTACATGGAGGATCAGAACCATATCCAACACCCAGTTAACACACACCATCCACATAAATTTGTGCTGGTTTGCCAACAGACTAAGATGATGGTGGGAGCCTGCAGCACCTATGCAATCTGAATAAGTGGGTATCTAATAGCACTGCAATTTATTTGTCCATCACCATATATGTTGGCTTTTTCAAGTTACATTTCCTTTACTTCTGGCTGTGCATTGAGCTGAAACACAGGAAGCTCCTCTGCACAGATAATTTTAACTAGGATTTCAATGGAACTTGCACAAGCAACGCATCTTATGAGCTATAGCCTCAGGGCCACTTCCTAAAACTTAGAGAGTTTCACAAGTGATGCTAAGAATGCCTTTTAGTCTGGAATGTGTCACTTGCAAATGCTAGTAATACAAGACAGAAAGCAGAAAAGAACCAATTCCAAAGTCAAAATGTACATAATATCTAACCAAGATAAGTTTTAAATTCACATTACAGAGGTGGGGAATGCAGAAAAAGCATTTTAAACAAGACTCTCATGCCTTTGTCTTAAGATACATTAAAAACCCATTATGTAAACTAATTAATATACTTATTTCCTGACTGAAGGCATTAGAGGGAAACTTATGATCAGCATATTGCATAAAAAATACATTTTCATACTTTGAATGATATGGAGGCGGGGTGAAGTGTCTTCTCCAAGCCTGGTAGGAAGCAGATTCTGGGCAAATCCTTAACTCTGAGCACAGTCTGCTGCAGAGAACCGCATTTGGCCAAGATTGTGTTTGTTTTGCAAGACTGAGAGGAACACCTTTAAATCTTGAAAATCCATGCAAAGCAGGGCATGCCCCTGTGCAGTTAGTGTTAGTCAGAACACACCTTTTTCCACGGAGTAAAGCATCCCAGAGAAGCAGGCTCTTTCTGCTCCACAGTTTTTAAAACATTTGTATTCTATACCAAAGCAGTTTCTTTCATTAAAAAAAAAAAGTTGAATATTACACCAAGAGAAACTTAAATCCTCATTCTAACAGGGCCTCTTAAGTAATTAACCATCACAAGAACCACTCTCTAGACGCACCAAAAGAAAATAATTCATCAGTCTAGTATAGCATATTAAGGCATTATTAAAGGTAAAGGGACCCCTGACCATTAGGTCCAGTTGCGGACGAATCTGGGGTTGCGGCGCTCATCTCGCTTTACTGGCTGAGGGAGCCAGCGTACAGCTTCCAGGTCATGTGACCAGCATGACCAAGCCACTTCTGGAGAACCAGAGCAGCGCATGGAAACGCTGTTTACCTTCCCGCCAGAGCAGTACCTATTTATCTACTTGTACTTTGACGTGCTTTCGAACTGCTAGGTTGGCATGAGCAGGGACCGAGCAACGGGAGCTCACCCTGTTGCGGGGATTCTAACCTTCGATCAGCAAGCTTTGCCAGCACAAGCAGTAGATTCAAGAAAAGTTTGGCTTCAGCACCTCAGGTGCACTATTTTGGCTAACCGTTTGGGATATAAATTCAGGATGGAGCGGAGTGGAGACAACTCCAACCTAATCATAGGAGCCAACTCCTAGGGTCCAAGGTCCCTTCTGCCCCCCAATAAAATATATGAGTGGGTCGGGAGTCCCCAAAATTGATGGGCCTCGTCATTCAAATTGATTATCATGTGATCAATTATGCGGGGGGTAGGGTTTTCCCACACACACACACAATATTTTATTCAAGTTGGCACCCATGAACCTCACTATGTCTACTCAGAACAAAAGTCCTATTTATTTCCATGGGATTTACTTGCGGGTAAACCGGGTTAGGAACTGCAACCTGAAGCCGCTTAAAAAAGCGGCTTGATGCGCCCCATCAAAGACTTTAGGAACTTCTGGAAAGGGGGAGGAGGAAGAGGAAGAGCGCCTCCAAGGGAGGCTGCGGCGGAGCGGCCACTTCCCAGCCGCCCCCTGGGAACAGGCGGCGAGCTTCTCGCCGGACCTCCGGGAGGCACCGGGCGCCCTTTGTGCGCTGACAGCCCCTCGGGGCGCAACGCCGGAGAGCAGAGTCCCGGGAAGCCCCCTCGGAGCGCGCATCCTGCAGGCTGGCTGAGAGCAGTCCTCCTCCTCGTCCTCCTCCGCCCCCCAAGCACCGGCGGAGGGACAGGCTTCCCCTCGCCCCCCGGAGTCCTTTCCGCGAGGGGGGCAGCAGGAGGTCAGCCCTCGCTGCTGCCTCGCCGCCTTACCTCGCTGGGGCGACGCGGGCGCAGCGAACAAGACAAAGAGCCCGAGCAGGAGCCGTGGCGGGAGACACCTGCGGGGAAAGGGCAACAGGTTATATAGAGCCGAGCCGAGCCCGCCTTCCCGCTCGCCCAGCCGCGGCCACCGGCATTCCCGCGCTCCGCTCACCTGGCGCGCATGGTCGCGGCTGCGCTGCGCTGAGGCGAAAAGAAGCAGCCGCTGCCTCCTCTTGCCGGGGCAGCAAGTTCTGAGCAGGACTCGCCTCCCAGGGCGCGCTCGCTCGGTCCGGCGGCCGCGGGGTCCTAGCGCCGCACTGTGTCTACCGGAGCAGGGGGCGCCTCGAGTTCCCCCTCATCACCCAGTGCAGGAATTACGTATAATAAGCTAAACAAGCTATAGCTTAGGGCCCACTCTCTTGGGCCCCCCCAAAAAGTATATTTGTTCTTAATTGTATTTCACTATTTAATATGCTTCTTAATTGTATTTGAGTTCAACAATTACTTTGATAAAATACATATTTTGTTATGTGCAAATGGCTTTAGATACCTATTAGGTCCATAAATTAGCATACAGCATATATTCAACACAAAAAACAGCGACAATTTGTTGTTGACAAAGGACAGCTGGACATATAAAGGGCCCCATTACCTTCAGTCGCTCAGGGCCTCATCAAACCTAAATCCAACCCTGATCACAGCCAAGGGCTAGCAAAGATTGGGGGGGGGGCTGCGTCCAGAAGCTGGCGCCTCTGCTAAGAGGTTGCCAGTGACCAAGAGATCCACCTGCTGCTTTCTACTCCAGCCATGGGCAGGGGAAACACTCGGTTCCCTGACCCCCAGCATGTAGTAAGGGCGCCACAGAACCCATGAGGTTTAAATGCACATCACATCATCTCTCCATCTTTCTTCCGGGCAAGCAAGAGGTTCAGGGACATATTCCAGCCAGGCAGAAGCACTTGAGGTGAGGAGGGTGTGGGGCAGTGCCAGCGAAGGGGTGTGTAACGGGGTGGAGATAAAGGGGGGCCTTTATCTCCCTCAGGTCTGCGATTCCTCACCCTTGCTCATGCTCATGAGCACCACAGCACCTTCTAGTAAATTAAAGCCATAAGTTACGTATGTGTTGCACAGTTCCTTCATGTGCCTCCTACCAATCCAAATCTCTGGATCCCTCCAGGGATTTGAAAGAAAAATGTTTTCTTCTACATTCTGACTATGATCACATATTCATCTGTCCCCCATTCATGGGCGTAGGCATGAGGGGACAGCTGCCCCCCAAACCAATAAAAATCAATAAAAATACTAAACTGAGGTTCTGCCCAGCCAAAAAAAGCCTACCCCCCCACAAAAATCCTAGCTACGCCAAATCACCATTGCCATCTTTTCTTCTTAACTCAAAATCTCCAAGCTCTCTTTCTTCATAGGCGCAGTGCTCCATCTTCCTGGGCAGTTGCCCATTTCTGTGCCTTCCCCTCCCCGGTGATCTCAGTGGGGTGATCAGAACTATAAGCATTCCAAATTACAGCTCATTAGTTTGTGGTGGGAATGCTGAAGTCCCAGTTTGCATCATTTCGCACTTCATCTGCCATTCTGTTGTCCATTCACCCAGTTCACAATTTATGAATAAGTTAATTGGGGGACTCCAGTGTTTGCTCCCTCTTATTATGGAATAGTGGCTCATATTCTATGCTTCCTCTCTTGGCTGGTTATTGACATACACTTGCCCACTTATCCTATCCCACAATACTTCCTTGTGTTTCTCAGCCTCACTACCTATTTTTTACCTTTGTTTTTATTACATTATTTATGTTAACTACTCGAGGACCTGGTGGCAATGGGTGGTATACAAAACTCTTAAATAAATAGATAAATATTTAAGCCACTCTTTCCTGTCCCTCCCCGTCCTTACCTCACTTACCTCTTAAGCTCTCTTTTTACCACAACAGTTAGCATGTCCATTTCTGTTCCATGATGTCATAGTAGCTCAACCAATTATAAAAGAAGAGGGCTTGCAGACACACCACAATTTCTTACATAAACAAAAGGTGCCTAATATGATGTAGAGTTCTGTGGTGCCCAATGCCTTTGCCGGTGTCAGTGATGACCACAAAGTCCTGAACTTAGGGTTTGAGAGCATCAAACAAAGATTCAGTTTATGCACCAACAACTTCTTCTGGCCAAAGAAGAGAATTACAGGGAAACCACCCATATTACAAGGCAGCCTCTTGACAGGAATAAACTCCTCATCCATGTCAAGATAGGCCAGGCTTCCTCACTTATCTGAGCAACAAGGGAACTACAATAGTCTACATTGCCTTTGCACACACACACCCAAAATTGTAGGAGGCAGGCATGGAAGTTTTTTTTTAGCAAGTTCTGTTTTTTAGCTCAGGTCAGAACCTGTTCCATTGCATGCAGCTGCTTGGAACAGTCCCTTCTCATGGTATTAGCAGCATCACTTCTGTACATCAGACGGTAAGTTATGTCTAGAATCATAAATATGGCAACCTCTTTGACATCATTTTCCCTGGAAATAAAGTCCTAGATTGGCTGTGCTATTTATTACACTGACATCTGCTGGTAGGGTCCTTCTTCTGCATGTGTTTGAAGAGGCTCATTACAACAATTCTCCCTGAAAAGTTGAACAGAACCTACTAAGGAATAAAGGATTGTTTGTAGGATTCCCAAGTTGAACCTAAAGTAAAATTGAATAATTCTATAACTGTAGAGTTCACTTCCTCAAAAAATTGAGGCAAATCTGCATTTACTTGTGTTTATTACATTTTTCTACAAGGAGCTCAGGATGAAACATGTGGTGTTTCCCCCCATGCATTTATTCTTACCCTGTTAGGTAGGTTAGCCTAAAAGAAGGTGACCAGTGAATTTCCACTAAACCTCATGGCTGAGAGGGGATTTGAACCTGGGTCTCCCCTGTTCTAATTCAACACTGTACCCTTCAGAACAATGTAATACCTTTGTTTGTTCAATATCAATATAAAATACAGGAAAATAAGTTACCTTTTATTTTGTTTTTAAAAATATAATCCAAAAATTATAGTACAGTACTTGAGTTTTAGTGAGCACAGTCCAAAGAAAGTTAGGAAAACAAAGTGTCGACCAACAAAATAAACAAGGTTTAAGCAGCTGCAGCAACAAGACACCTGGAACATTTAAATTCCAATACTTTCAGTCACATGCAAGCTACCGGTAGTTATCTGTATTGCACCCTCTGCATTTTCAGCACAGATCGCAGGGTGGGTATTTCTAGAACCTAGATGAAGAGAATTGGGACCTAATCTATTCCAGATTTCCAAATGACAGGTTTGAATGCTACTTAAGATGTTTTCACAACTGACTTAAATGTGTTTCGGATTTCTTTTGTCTATAAATGCTATATTGACAGGGTGTGGGTAGCGCTGTGATCTAAACCATTGAGCCTCTTGGGCTTGCTGACCAGAAGGTTGGCAGTTCAAATCCACATCAGCTCCCGTTGCTCTGTCCCAGCTTTTGCCAACCTAGCAGTTCGAAAGCACACCAGTACAAGTAGATAATTAGGTACCACTGCGGTGGGAAGGTAAACAGCATTTCCGTGCGCTCTGGTTTCCGTCACGTGTTCCATTGCGCCAGAAGTGGTTTAGTCATGCTGGCCACATGACCTGGAAAGCTGTCTGTGGACAAACGCCAGCTTCCTTGGCATGAAGCAAGATGCACAGTGCACCCCACAGTTGTTTTTGACTGGACTTAACCGTCCAGGGGTTTGTATATTGACCAGAATGTACATTCAATTTAAAAAGTCTTTCTTCCATTTCATATTGCACATTAGTCAGAATAATCGCATTCCCAACCAAAAGCATGATCCTAAGTATGTTCACTGAGAGGTCCTACTGGGTTCAATACTCAAGTACATGTGTTTAGGATTGTAATTTAAGGATGCAATCCTATCTACACTTACTAGGAAGTAAACTCTACGGAGCGCAGTAGGACTCACTTCTGAGTAAAGATGGACAGAACAGTGTAATACAGTACTGTATAAGGCTTTGTTTGCCTTGCAGAGGATCCTGGTTATACTATGTACAATTTTGGTTCACACACAGTGCCACAACTTCCAGATCTTCCCAGAACAAATGGCATACACCATTTCAAGCTACAGATGTATCAGATCTTGCTGAATCACACTAACCAACCTCGTTGCAGACAAGGCCTCACTTTTTAAAGCAGTTGTTGTGCAATGTGTGGGACACATGTTCCCTCCTCTCATTTTAATCCCCTCCTTCCTAATCCAAGAGAGGCCAGTGCTTGCCTAGGGCCTCTGAATGGAAGCTTTTTTACATGACAATAATAATTGTTGTCTGTGACCCTGAGCTGATCACAGAATGCCAGCTCATACCAAAAGAACGCCAAGCCTGGCTAAGCTAAAATCAAATCCTTCCTCTGCCTCCCCCACCTCTTCTCCCTTTACTTTGCTGGCACAAGGAAATGTGAAGACTCTTACAAAACATCAAAGCAGGAAGGTCAAAGCCTGCTACTCTTTTTATTAACTTCAGTCATTCAGATAACCATTATGGCCAGCCTGCGAAATGAGAGTGTTGAATTCTTCATGTTCTGGTTTGGGTGGGTTGGTGGTTGATGCAGCTTTGCAGTCTCTTGCCTGATGTGACTGTTGAGTGGTTTAAGACAGGAATTCAAATGTCTACAGAGAAACACTCAGCCCACCAGTTTAATGACCTAGGCAGCACAAGGCAGCTAGCCAAAACCTTTTTTTTTAGTATTGCAAATAACGCTCTTTTTCTTCAACAGGATCTAAACCACCCAGGTAGTAAACATTAGTGAATGCATATGCATCTATATGTTTTTTTCCACTTAATCAACATTTGCTGTTCATGGTGTTATTCCAATACTAACAACCAAACAAAATCAGATGATAGAAACAAGCCAGGCATTATAGAACTGGATTTTTTTGTCTACAACATAATTACATACATATACTCGGTACTGAATTTGTGAGGTAAAATAATAAATTAAAACTAGCAGTGTAAAGAATGGAAGACCATTTTTGCTCCAAGAAAATAAGAGGGCACAGAGATTTTTGACAGTCTGATTTTGTTAGTCATTCTACAAGTGAGGCCTATTTTAAGCTAAGATATCTAATTGTTCCAACAGTAGGCAAATGTTTTTTTTTCAAATACTACAACAAATTATATAGAAGTGACATTGTTGTAATCAAAGCAGCCCCATTAAGTTTTAGCAAAATGCTTCTGAAGACGAATAATAAAAAAGAGATCACACCCTACGCCGACCCCGACCTCTCTCATCACCAAAGGAACACAAGCGAACAACAAAGAACCTGCACAAACAACGCTGACACCAAACCGTACACATATTAAGCAAAATAGAAACATCATCACCCCACCCATCTCCCCATCCCACCCACCTCTTTCCCCCTTTTCTTCCTAATGTCTCAACAAACGAAACTGATTTGTAAAAATGTTACATAGAAAAAAATACGAGAGAGACATTGCACATACCTTTGTAAATCAAGAAAACCTTTAATAAAATAATAATAATAATAGCACTCTAACATATCCCTGGAAAGAATAGCTTACTTGGTCTAGTGAACAATAGCACAAGCACCTACTGTGTGCAGTGTAGCTATAAAGGAGGATTAAAGGAGCCTAAAGTAAAACCGTAGTTTGTAACTCATTTCAAATTTCTCTGCAACTGGGAAGTTACCTATTATCCCACATTTGACAAGGTTCCATAAGCTTTGCAAGTGTTTCGAGACTGAGCTGAGAGACATATGCAGCCAGAACTTAAGTTTAAGTTGACAAGAGGTGAAATGGAATAACTTTAAACTAGTGGCAGGGTTCTTTTTGAGGGGTATTTGAACAAGATGCTCTCAGAAGGCACCTCTTCCTGCTGTCGCCACTGCCCATTCACTTGACCTCTCCCCTTATGCCCAATCAATAGAGGCACAAAGAGGAGAGAGACAAGGTGAGTGGAAGTGGCTTCTCCTCCTCCTTGCTCCTGTCTCCGCTCACTTGTGGACAGGTGATCAAGCAGCAACAGCAAGGAGGACCAGAAGTCAGGGGGCTCCTGGGGCTGGCAGTGTCCCCTACTAGGATATGGATGGTGATGATTATGATGATTTATTACTTATACCTTGCCCATCTGACTGGGTTGCCCTAGCCACTCTGGGGGGCTTCCAACATAATAAAAACACAACAAAACATCAAACATTTAAACTTCCCTATACAGGGCTGCCTTTAAATGGCTTCAGAAAGTTGTACTGTATAGCTATTTAGCTCCTTGACATCTGATGGGAGGGCTTTCCACAGGGCAGGTGCCACTATTGAGAAGGCCTTCTGCCTGGTTCTCTGTAACTTTACTTCCTGCAGTGAGGGAGACACCAGAAGGCCCTCAGAGCTAGATCTCAATGTCCAGGCTGAACAATGGGGGTGGAGATGCTCCTTCAGGTATATAGGGCCAAGGCCATCTAGAGCGTTAAAGGTCATCACCAACATTTTCAATTGCGCTCAGCAGGTACCCATTCATGCTGACTCCTGAGACCAGCCCTGCTTAAAAAAAACAAGCCCACAAGATAAATAAATGCACAAAGTAAGGAGAAGTACTCTTGAGAGTCCCATGGACTGCAAGAAGATCAAACCTATCCATTCTTAAGGAAATCAGCCCTGAGTGCTCACTGGAAGGACAGATCCTGAAGCTGAGGCTCCAATACTTTGGCCACATCATAAGAAGAGAAGACTCCCTGGAAAAGACCCTGATGTTGGGAAAGATGGAGGGCACAAGGAGAAGGGGACGACAGGACAAGATGGTTGGACAGTGTTCTCGAAGCTACCAACATGAGTCTGACCAAACTGCAGGAGGCAGTGGAAGACAGGAGTGCCTAGCGTGCTCTGGTCCATGGGGTCACGAAGAGTCGGACACGACTAAACGACAACACAACAACAACAACGAGAAGTATCCTCCAGGTTGTCTTAACAACAGTGCCATAACAAAACCAGAGCCATTAGCAACAACCCTATGCTTCAGCAATGGTGGACAGTGTTATAGAAATCATAAGGCTCCCATATTCCGTTTTGGGGTTGACACGGGGGAATCCATTCCTCCAGGGCCCTGGGTCTCCCTACGAGTCCAGCGCCACCTTCAAGGGAAAAGGGAAAATTTTACAACAACAGCTTACCCTCCTCTCCAGGAGGGCATTAGATGAAGGTAGGGCATTTCCCAGTTCACAATAACAATGGTCACACCCAGACAGTGCACGTACTAGAACATATCATCCTTTGCAATAGGTAAGAGATTTTGTAACAGACATGTTCTTATGAAAAGTGGACCCCAAATCATTAATGTTGAAAGTTATACCTTTTTAGCCTAATGTGAAGCTCAGGGCTGAGCTCCACTTTGCCTTCTGAAACATTCTGAGCCTCTTAATAGCCTCTCTTCTGCACATTTGGTTGAGAGACTATCTTTCCCACCATCTCTCAGCAAACAGGCTTTCTTCCTGAGTTACCTTACCTAGCTGTAAATCACTGTCTAATTGGTATGAATGGCTAAAACCCAGAAGGAGGCCTGTATCTACAAGCCTGAGCTCATGATTAATTGAGGAAGGTGCAGCGTTTTTTCTACCCTGTCTGAAGTTTTATGTATGACAAAAACTTATGCTGACAAAGAGCAAAAAATGTGTCCAGAGGCAACTGACGCATTTAGAAATCTGCAGGAGGGAAAAGGTGTGCTGTGTTTAGTGAAAACTTCAGTGTCTTAGACCTGTCCAGCAATGTAATGCTCTCACTTCTGGTTTTTAAATTTTAAACTTTGAGCCCATGTGTGGGAGTAGAGTGGATGTCTTTTCCAGTTGCACATTCGGTTTGTTTTGGTGTGTAAGGAAAGGCTGTGGCAGCCAATTAACTTCCCACACATGAAATCTCCAGGCCAAAGCCACAGCCACCTATGCCTTTTACATACTTCCTTTTGGATAACTGCTCTCATAACCTGAAGAGACAGATGTTACTCCATTCAGCCCAATGTTTGTCAGAAAAGATTGCTTTGTTTCCAGATCATGCCCATGTAGGGTTTCTCTTTTTGCCCCATATTCTATGGTGCGGACTGAAGGAACAGTGAGTGGACTGTGGAGATGGAGGCATAAGGCTTTCTGCTTTGCCTCGATGTATTGAAAATTGAAAAACAAGTGTATGTCTGATTAACTCCTTTGCTCAGCTGCTTCTTGGGTCGACTCAGATGAGATGACCCGTTTATGCAACAACAAAGCATAGCTCACTCCATCTTCGATCCACCACAGCAGCAGAGGCTGGAAGAGCTATCATAGATACTCTTCATAGGTGGAAATGTCAAACAAGAATCTCTTGCACCTCCGCAAACTGAGCCTGTAAATCTAGTCTTTGCCTGACACTTCATACAACAGTTATTTATGGGCTGCAGAGAAAGGCCTCTTTCTTTGCTACACAACTCTAGAATTAAATTTATTATTATTATTATTATTATTATTATTATTATTATTATTATTATTATTATCATCATCATCATCATCCTCCTGTCTTTCCTTCCAAAGGAACTAGGGTGGTCATGCAACATTACATCAAAGTCTTGCATGCCATATACCCCCAAGTTTCCATTTTAAATACAAAGCTGCCATGGAAGCCCCCAAAATTTGATCTAAGTAGTGGAGGGGGGAGGGGTGGCGCAAGGGAGTGCGTTGGGGGCAGGCTGACCCGGGTGCCACCCTGGGGGGGTGACACTTGGCACGCCCCCTGCGACTCCAAAGCCTACAGCGAGTGACGGCCATGACGGCCCGTCCAGGCCACCAGCAAAGCTCTCCCCCTTTCCCCAGGCTCGCTGTAGACTTGGGAAGCGGGGGGCGCCATTGCCCCGCCGCCTGGTAAAAAGCCTCACTCCGCAGCTTGCTCACTCACCTGCTTGGCGCTTTGCTTCCTTCCCGCTCAGGCTGCGAGAGGAGGGGAGGGGCGGGAGGGGACGCTTCTTTTGGGCCACTGACGCCCCTCCCTGGCCCGCCCCCTCGCCTCCTCCCGCAGCCCGAGCGGGAAGGAAGCAAAGCGCCAAGCAGGTGAGTGAGCAAGCCGCAGAGCAAGGCTTTTTACTGGGCAGCGGGGCAACAGCACCTCCCAAGCCGCCCAGTAAAAAGCCTCGCTCCGTGGCTTGTTCGCGGTTTGCCGGCAGCGGCACCAGCAGCCCGCTACGTAGCACACATGCACAGCGTCGCTACGTAGCGATGCCCCACCCCCGGGTGACATCATGTTTGCCACTCCAGGTGCCCGAACGGCTTCCTACGCCTCTGGAGGGGGGGGGGTCCCTTCTGGTGCCATTTTCCAGATCTAAAACAAATTTCCTCCCCCCAAAAAAACCTGTTAGTTCTGCAGGAGAGAGAAAATGCAAGTACATGTATAACTTCCACCATGGAACTAATAGCAGTTTGAGGGAGGAAGGGGTAGATTGGAGAATAACATGGTAGTGGGGGGTAATTGCCTCTCCCCATAGCTCCAGTTAAATTTGGGGGATACCTGCAGCAAATTAAAAACAAATGTTAGGAGATCCAGCTATGAGTCTCAGATTTTTCATTCTGTGGTGTCCTTTTGTTTCTCATACTGAAATGATTGTCATGTAATTGCATATCCTGTATTCTTTTTATGGATTCACCTTATTGGCATGTCTTTCAATATAATTTCTTCTATTTGATGGGCTTTAATTAGTTTTCCTACTAGTAATAAACAACCTCTTATGTGTGGAACTGCTACCATTGCTAAATCTTACATAGCTCCCTTCAACTAACGCTGCGTCTTGTTCCTATGCCCTGCTTTAAAATATGAAAATTGACTTTCTACAAAAACAACAACAACAATCTTCATATGTAATATTCTTTATGCTACCGGTAGCAAATGTTTCAGAACATTTCCTGCCCTGGCTCTTGAACCACACTTCTTCCTCAGGCTTTGTCCCATTTCTGAATTTTCTTTCCTTCTTTTAATTACTTCTACAGACTGAGCAGTAGATTCAGCCATTTTCACTACTGGAGATCTATTTTCAGACCAGTTATAATGGGAGAAAGAGAAGCCCCTATGTGCTGTAAACAAAGCACAACAAAAATTGTGATGCCTGCCACACTTGGCCAACAAAGAGCAACTAATGAAGAAAAATGTGAAAGAATGTGAAAGAGGTAGGCTCTGGTGGTTGCAGCCTTAGCTGAAGAAAGAACACAGGCACCTGGGGACAATTGATACCTAATCCTTAGCTATTCAGATGTAAATGGTATTGCCAGGGGGGAGAGGTAGCAAGCAATTCCAAGCAGGGGAGTTGCTAATGGTAACCCACCACCATTGGGGGAGGAGAATTTGATATATTTTTCATCAACCACATCTACTGTATTATTTGACTGCACATTTATTTTTTCCCATTCATTCATTCAAACATTTATTTCTTTGCTCACTTGTTTATTTTTAGGGTGCCTCCAGACCAACATTATTTTGTAAGTTTGGTTCAAATGCATACCAGAACTACAGGTTTAAAGTGGATTAAAGGCCTCTGTCTCCAGCTATGTGCACACCTTTAAAGCACAGTTAAAGCATACAATCCAAGCAAATCACCCCACAAGCTAATCAAGATGAATGCTCAATGTCATATAACTGCCCTGCAAACAAATAAGAATGAATTGTGAATATAATCTAACGTCTGCATAAGCTTTGTACAAGCAAATCAGGATAAATGTTCAATAAATAAGTCGCTGGAGAAGCCCATAATCTAACCCAGTGGTGTCCAAACTTTTTTCAAAGAGGGCCAGATTTGATGAAGTGAACTTGCCTGTGGCCTGGGTCACGGTCCGGGTTACAGGCAGTCGAAGTCCCGGCTTGGTACGTCGGGACCAGGGTAGAGGTCGGGAAGCAGGAATCAGCAGTCCAGGGTCAGCAGTCCAGGGGTCATGAAGCCAATAGTCTGAGGGTCAGGAAACCAGGAAGCCAAGGGTCCAAGAGTCAGGAAAATTGGAGTCAGGAAGCTGAAGCACAGCTAGGTGGGTAGCATGTTGCTGTGGCAAAGAGCCAAAGGGAAATGCTGGTCTTATATACCCCTCCTGGCACGTGCCACCAGGTGCTACAACTCTTCTGTCAAGCCTCACCTGTGCGGCCGCACCTTGCCTTTCCAGGCCATACTCAGGAAGGCCCCAGTCCTGCGAGGCCCTACCAGCCTGCATGCACTCCTGAGAGCCTGGGCAGGCCGCAGGCTATGGGTGGTCCTCTTATATACCTGCTGGGATTGACAAGGCATCTGACCCTCACCTGAATCTCATAGCTCTCCTGTAGCTGCCTCTGATTATTATCATTTAACTCTTGGGGGAAATAATTAGCATCACACGTCATGTGCATGGATGTTGCCGAACCAATTGTCAGGGAGGACTTGGAGGAGCAATGGACAGAGGAGGCGGAACAGGGGCTCGGGGATGTTGAAGAGCCTTGCATCCACCCAGAGGCTGAGGAAGCGGAAGAGGGGGCGGAGATGGTGGAGTTCCATAATCAGGTGCCACCACAGAGAAGTCCCTCTCTTGCTTTTTATAAATTTATGATACCTGGTGGTGGGCCTCCCTAGCAGATCTTAGCATCCGGCCAGGAGCACATAGTGAGAGATGCTCCTTTAGGTAGTTAGGTCCTAAGTAGTTCTAAGCTTTATAAATTATTGACAATACCATGAGTTTTGCCCAGAAGTATATTGTAATTCAATGCAGTTCCGCAAGATAACTATAATAATAATTTATTATTTCTACCCTGCCCATCTGGCTGGGTTCCCCTATCCACTCTGGATGGCTTCCAACAAAATATTAAAAATACATTAAAACATCAGTCATAAAAAACTTCTCTAAACAGGGCTGCCCTAAACAAGAACTGGTGTTTTAAGGCTCCATCTAGCTACCCTGTTCAGTAGCTGTATAGCTCAATATTTTGCACTAGCTGAAGTGTTCACATCCTCTTTAAGGCCACACCCACAAAGAGTATAGTACATTTTTTGAAACTGAGCGACTGAATTACTGTGGCCAAGTTCCTATCCAGGGACGGTAGCAGCTGGTGGACCAGACAACACTAGCCAAAGGCACTCTGCACTGCAAACGACGCTTGTGCCTCTGATGACAGAGCTGCATCTAAGAGTAACCTCCAGACTATACACCTGTTCCTTCAAGCGGAGTTCAACCCGCTCAACAACAGGTTCTCTTACTAATCTCTGGATCGAACAACTGCAAAGGTCCCAAGTAAAGACACTGAGCTCAGCTGCTGTAGTGCTAACTGGTGCAAAAGGCTGTTTGAAGAAAGAAGAGGTCATACACAAATGATTTCACACCATGCATGGGATTCGGCATGAAATAATGTGCTACAGAATGAGTTTCCCCATCATCTCATATACAGTAGTTCAAATGTTAGAGGTTGTACTCTTTGCTACTGTTTCTTTTTCTGGGACTGACAAGATTCTGGATGAATGTACCAATAGCCATCCAGTGGCATGAAATCACACAGAGCATATTCTCAGTAAAGGTTGGAGATACTGTATTAGCATCAGTTCTGAAGTAAGACTCAACTGTCAGTCCAGATGAATATTGTTTGTGGAACTGCAAGGGTTGGGATCTTTTCCTCTGTCTTACCCAACAAAATGACTTCAGTGTTTAAAGAAGCCATTATGCCTCATCCCTTCCCCTATCTGTGATCCAAGGTAATATTACCTACCTTGCCACACTGTAGTAAGGATTGCAGAGATAATGTATGGGAATAACATTTAGGAAATATGTTGATTAGGTATCGATTGAACTTTGGTAGTGACATCAGTTATCTGGGCAGCATCTCAAGAAAATAAATTACAGATAAGTTGAATTGGCAAACACCAGCTTCAGAATTTTTTTTTTGACACAGAGCCAGTATTGTTATTTAAAACCAATTTATCACACTGCTCAGAAACTCTGATCAGAATCCTGCTGTTGTTGTGCTAAGCAATGTATATGCTCAGAGAAAGTCACAGATCATAACCCCAGGCGGCTTGCTATGTTGGTGGTTAATTACAATACTCTTTTATAAACAGTTATATTAATAACTTGAAGCACCAAGGACCACCGGGACCCTGCTGTGTGCTTTAGGGGCAGGAGGGAGACAGGAATAGATGCTGCTTGTCTCTAGATCCTCCCCTGCAGTGCTGGCAGGCAGTCTCTGTCTGTTTCTCAGACATTCCCTGCTTAACCTTGTTTTTCTGTCTTGCCCTGCTGTTTGTTTTCATTGGCTGTGATTTATACACGAACTTGAAACTCAAGGGAGAAGTGTCAGGGCCATTAAATAAGGGCTATTGTGTTTTCTTCCTCTTTTTTCTTGCAACAGAGGAGGGTTTGCATTTATTTTCAGATGTACAAATGCTATAAAGGGTGCATGAAGAACCCTGTTCATGAATCTAAATATAAACTGGGTGAAAGAAGCCCACCTTAGAAGAAAGCACCCATAATCTATGCCTACCTCACCACAGCCATTGTGGTGAAGAGCAGACTGTGATGCCCAAAAGTTTACAGGTGGTACAGCTCTCCAACACAGGGCAGCTTCTCATTTTAGTGCAACTGCAATAAAGGAGAGGAGATGACAGCAGCAGCAGTGCAGGGAACAGGGCTGAAATATTGGTTACAGTTTCACCCTGAACAAAATAATCAAAATGAGTCCCATGCTTTTGGAATTGGAGCCTGGGAGGCTAGAAGCCCCTAAGTGTTATCACAGGGGAAAGGTGCAAACATTATAGAAACCTGTGCTATACTGCTGATAGTATAACTGCAATATAAAAACAAGACTCTTGAGTTACTTGATTCTTACCAAGAAGAATAACATACCTACTTTATGTCATAAAAAGCGACAGGTGGCCCTCTCCTTTTTACCAGATGTCCTGCCCCATTCCCCAGAAGTCCCGTCTTTTAATATATATTTTATATAGGTATTCTAAGTAGTTATTCTATTTTTCTCCAAGATCAGGCTGAAACCTCTGTCTATTTTACATTTGTGGTACCGACTGAGGCAAGACCAGAAACAGGGCCTTTTCAGTGCTGGCATCCTAGATATGGAACTTCTGGTGAAAATTCGCCCGATCTGTTCTATTGGCATTTTTGCAAAAACTTTATGCTTTGCTTATTAATTTTGAATATAGGAGCAAATATACAATAAATTACAGTTCCCTCCTGTCATGCCCCATAACAACACCAACTACATCCCGTTGCATTAGTAATAAGAAAATAAAACATTAATGTGCCAATTTTAAAAGTGTCCTTTCACAGGTTCCCATGCATCTTGGGTGGTTTATACACATGCAGTTTTTTTGCTGCAAATGAAATAAAAATGGACCACGTTTTGTAAAAGTTTTGCAGATTCTCATGTTGTCTTCTTTATTGTACTCTTTCTATCAACTTTTCCATCAAGGTTAAGTCCCAAAAATAAGCATACTAAATTTCATATAAGTTTGCATTCAATGTCCTCTTGCTCTTAGTGCTTAGCAACAGCAAGACATGCTGCAATTATAAGATGCATAATTAAGTCTCTGTCCCTAAGATCTTGTGCTTCATCTGCAAATATTGAAAGTAGTGCCATTTGGGGATGTGAAGTAATCAAATGAAATGTAATTTGTTCCATTTCCTGAAATATATTTAACCCAAAGTTTTTAATTAGTAGGCTTTCCCACCACACACTCCTTCATTCCCATAGTTTCTCCAGCATTGTGGAGAATGTATTTTGTGGAGAGGTATTATTGTCTATTTAGCAGTGCGGAATGCAGGTACCCCTCTGTAGCTTTAAGGTAGTTTCTTGCACACAAGCTTGAAAAGGATTTGTGGGCCACATTCTTCCCCACAAAACATCATCATTCTCTTCCCACAAGTGTCTTTCTCATCTAGTCTGCAAATTGGAGGATTTTTATGTTGAAAAGTTTACAATAGCTTTACAAATTAAAGAAATTAAACCTTTGCTCCTAGGGTCTGTTGTATATAAAACATTTTCAGACATGGTTAATGACTTTGTCCCTTGTTTGCAAATTTCTGTGCTACTTATGAAGTGAATGATTTGATGGAGTACCATCCAATTGTGGGAGAAGTTTTGAACCATTGGTTGTATAGCTATTCCGTACAAAGGGGTGCCTCTTTTGTAAAAGGTTTTAAGCCAGAATAGGCCCCGTTTCCCATTTTTAAAAAGGAATGTTGTATCTTGGTACCATTATCCACTGGATCACTTCTAAGGGGATTCTGTGCCAATGAAGACAGGCTTTCCTTTCACACCACAGCCCAATGAATGAGAACAGGTCAGAACTGGAACCCCACTCATGCACCCCTGTGCTTCCCAAGCTCTGAATTAGAGAAGCTCTTCCAGAACGTACAACCCTGCTGCCATGACTAGAATCTGACAGAGACACAAAGCAAAAGCCATCTTGTAAAGCTCAACATATCTCAACCAGATTAGTTCTTTGAATCAGCACAACTGCCCACAACCCTTCTGTTTGGACTGCTTTTCAGTTGGCACTTACCCCGAGTCTGTTATTAGACAGAGGGATGTCTTGAAGTGGGAAGCAAAACTTCAGTAGCGTCACCAGCCTATAAGACCTGGGAAGTAATTCTTTCCCAGTCACAGTCGTTTAGGCCTGAGGTATGCAGTCAAGCCAAGTATTAAATTTTCTGAGGCAACGCTTGTGAGGTACCATCACAGCAGGCCTACCCATCTGTGCAATAGCTCAGCTGTAGCCCCTCTGATACTGACAGGAACTGCAGTGGAAGAAAACTACGGTAGCCTAATATCTTAAGTGGGGAAAATGAGTTCCTGATCTCAATAGACTATTATTGGAAACTTTAATGGATCATTCCATATCAGCTTCAAGAACTCAAGTTCACTTTTGTAGCCTGCATGACTGATGAGCATCTGTTTGGGCTAACCTAACTCTCAGAAATCCTATTCCTGGCTTGGAATATATAAGAATTTGAAGGTAGCTCATCTGTTATGATTGTATCCCTTCATTCAGCCTCAAAATATGCATGCTCAGATGACATTTGCACTTAGCAATTAGCTACCAACTGTTTCCTCTCCTTGCTCCTGTGACTCATTAACTTCTGTTGAAAATAAACACTTCTGCAAATATAAAAAGACAGCTAAAATAACAGTTTCATGGGAAAGTAAATAGGAAAAATATTTTCTAAGTGCATCATCCATTGAGTTTACAAACCTCTGGCACATTATCGGTTAGTTCTGCCTTACAGCTGTGTGTATAAATAAATCCTACCCACTTCCTTGCTGTATCTGTAAAATGTCAGTGGGAAATCTGATCAGCTAGCTGAACCTGGCAAGCTTTTACCATAGACTGACCATTGCCACATGCACATGTCACTATAAGCCATGGCTTCTGGTTTATTGTGCATGATGTGCTGATGTGCACCGCCCCATCTCTTCTACCTTTGGTGAAAGCAGGAGAAATAAACCAGGAATCCACAATTAAACTTGGCTTCCTATTATATCTGAACCCAGGACTATAATTTGTTTCTCCCTAACAAGCCAAGATCACCAGTCGTTCTTAAGCCATAGTTTGTTATTGGCTTATTTTGGAGCAACAAACCATGATCCTGGATTCAGATGTAACAGGAAACCAAACTTGATTAGGTACATCTTCCTGGTTTATTTATTCCATTTGCACCTCGTGACAATCGAAGCAGGAACAATTGGGCACAGTAACTCGCAGTAGACCAAGACCCTGGCTTATAAGAACATGTGAATGAAGCCAATTATTGCATTTTCCAAAGCTGACATATTTGACAGTTGCACTGGTTTCAATAGAATGCACACCTTTAGCTTATGTATGACGTTAGTTCCAATTTTATAAAACTGAGTTTACTCATGTAAGTGTGCATTGGATTCCAGCCTCAGCTGTGTTAATCCATCTCTGGCTTGTGCTTTGTATCCACTGATTACTGGATATCCTCAAGAGGTGGCTTGCAACTTAGCCCATCAAGTCACTGTTTCTTCATCATACCCCACTTTCCTGGTGGCTGCCATTCCTATGGCCCAGCCACCATGTTTCTTGGAGGTACTGTGCACATGCATTCCACTATATAGTGACAAGCCCACAATAACAGAGGAGGAAGAGGAATGAGAAAACTGTGTTGGCACTGAGGCAAGAGGCTAGGGGGCAAGGCCTGGACAAGGTAATTCAACTACACTAGGGAGCAGGGCCTAGTGTTAGAACCTCTAAGAAAGGAGACTCTGAGGCAGTCCTCTCCCTTGTTATCCAATATCTGGTAATGTCAAGAAGTACTTCCTAATGTTTAGTCTAAGGTTGTGTACACACTCCCATTTACTCTACTTCCAGTGCACTCCCACTGCTGGTTTGAAAAGCAGCATACACACATTAGCCACATTCCGTATCTATCCTGTCTGTCACTTATGGAATACTGTGTTTTGATGCATTTCCCTCCAAACCAGATTTGATCTGAATTGAGAAGAATGACCTAGCTGCATTTTAAGCTGGAAATGTGCACACAGGCGAAATCTCCTTTCCTTTATTTATGTTTTAACCCATTGGCTTGGGTCCTATCCTCTGGAGCAAGAGAAAACGCATTTGCTCCATTATTTTTGTGACAGCCCTTCAAGCAACTGAAGACAGCTATCATATCACCTCTTAATTATCTCCTCTCTAGGCTATTCTCTCAGCCTCTTCTCCTAGGACTTTGTGTCCAGGCTCCTCACCATCTATGTCACTCTCCTCTAGACACAGATTATCATGTAACTATTAGCTGGAGCTGTTAGCCTGACATTATAGGTTATTTGAAGTGATCCAAGAAAGTACGGTAACTGTGATTTACAGAGGCAACAAATGGCACATGACAGCTTTCATTTTGCCAATGAGGAGTAACTAGCAACAGCAAACATGAAGCTACCTACAATAAGTGATGACATACTATATAAACATCTCTGCTTGCCTTTACAAAAACATACATACAAACAAACACAGCATCAGAATATGGATGCACGTTTTTGCAAGGATCGCAACAGGTTCGCCAGCAATAACTGGTACCGGTAGATGACTTTCAGTTGATTAATCGGGGGATCTGGATATTAAGAGAAAACTTGTTGATAATCTGACTCTTTGGGTTCATTAGGAAATGAGGAGAAAATATGAAAGATGCCTTTTTTCTTTTAAACAACGAATAGATGCTGCTTATTGAATTGTATGCTATTTTGCACTTCTTTCAATATTGATGAAAGCTCAGGACATGGAAGACCAGGGTTCAAATCCTTGCTCACCCATGAAGCTCACTGGGGGATGTTGGACCAGTCACTGTATTTCTGCCCAACCTACATTGCAGGGTTGTTGTAAGGATCAAATACAAGGAGAGCCATGGATACCACATTGAAAAGGCACATGTTTTGAGGTTTTGTAATAGAGACTGCCATTTAAATTTAATCAATTCCTAATACAGGGAAGAAATAGGAATAAAAGATGGTGGAGAAGAGAATGCACACACATGGACAGATAGCCAGTACCAGCATAAAGTTATCTACAATTTAAACAACCTATTTCCCCCTTGGATCTGGCACCAGTCAAAAATAGCTATGGACTACAAGGAGGATCGGAAACCTGTGGTCATCCAGGTGTTGCTGAACTGCAATTCCCATTATCTTCCTTGACCACTAGTCATGAAACATCTGGAGGGCCACAGGCTCTCCATTCCTGGACTGGAATAAGTATATTAGTTGACAATAGGACTATGGGGGTTGCTGGGAGGTCCTTTTGGAGCCATGGTCTCTTCTGTTACACTTTATATTATTGTGATGCTCTAGACAGGCATCCCCAAACTGCGGCCCTCCAGATGTTTTGGCCTACAACTCCCATGATCCCTAGCTAACAGGATCAGTGGTCAGGGATGATGGGAATTGTAGTCCAAAACGTCTGGAGGGACAAAGTTTGGAGATGCCTGCGAATAAGGGTTGACAGTTTAAAGTAAGAGGTAACTGGCTAATCTAGTGCAAACCTCAAGTTACCATAGAGCAGAGGTCTTGCTCTCTCTTGGTGCATCTAACACCTGAACAGACAAAGAGGTAACATGGAGCTGGAAATTTTCCACCCACCCACCCACCATTTTATCCATAATTAAACTGGCAGGCTCAGAATAGTGGAAAGCTAAAGACAATGGCTGAGATCATCTACTTCTTTATATTTGTGTCCCTGCTGATCCAGCACTCCCTATATCACATCTGGAGTCCATTTCCTCTTTAATGCTTTAAGACCTTCGATGCTGATTAAGCCTATTTGCTGTTGTGTTGCCTAAATATAAAGCATGAAAGACTGTTGAATCAGAAGTAACCTGCTGCTCTGAAATGCCTTAAAACAAGAATACGGTACTCAAAATTAGAACTGGAGTTAGGTTGGTTTGAGCTCCAAATGTTGAAAATATACCACATGCTGCACTCTCCTTATCCCGGGTATGTTGATGTAAACTCATATTTGTCATGTATAAAAATGGCTGACATAAGCAGCAGTTATTGCCTATGCTCATATACTGCAAATGCATATTGATTTATCTAGTGAAAACAGCTGCTTACACCATAAGGCACGGCATGGGTAGTACTAACTTGCACAGCCCTGGAATAATTGCCTTTCACTTCAAGCATCTCAATACTTGCTCTGGAATGTGGGACATAAAACCCAGCCATCTGGACCCACAATTCTAATATCCCTCTATCCCAGGGGTGGGGGAATTATTTCAGCCCAAGAGCTACATTATCTAGGGGCAACTTTGGGAGGGGAGCACATGCCAGTGGTGGGCAGGGCAACAGAAATGATCCTTACCTTTGTATAGTAGGCTACTGTCCAGCCACACACAAGTCAGAGGGTCCTACATGTACCCCATCCAGGCCAACAAGAGGCATTACTACAGTCAAGGACACATTCCATGGAGTCCAAAGAATTGGAGGAAGTATGAAGCAGCAGGGGCAATGAGGGGTGTGGCCTGGGGAGGAGAGACAGCCTTGGAGAGTCCCAAGGACCAGACAGAGAGACCTGGAGGGCCACATTGGGCCCTTGGGCCTGACGTTCTCCACTTCTACCTGGTGCTTGAAAATGATACATTTTGTTCTTCACAGAGATTCTGGGGAAATTGCTTCAAATATATGCTTAATATTTCTCCTTGCTTCATTGCACGTTGTATGCAGACAGCTTTAACTGTTTTGTCTTCTGTTGATACAAAGGAAAGCCCTTCCGCTTCAGGCCTCTCTGATCTGTGGCCCAGATTGCTTTGGGTTATCTGCTAGAAGCCTCACTGCCATGTGGAACCATTTTAAGTGCTGGCGTAAGACTGAATCATGACACACTTCATATCTGCTCCACCACCCTCTCAATTGTGTCTTTTAGCCAAGTTAATTCAAAAACAATGTGTGAAGCTGTTCAAAACCACACATTTCCTAATGTGAAATATGGCACACCTTTTCTTACAGAAGGCTGAAATATAATCTGGAAGTTCTTTCTTCCATTTCCCTGCCAGCTGATTTATTGAGTGCTGATGTGATCCACTGGCCAAAGGCTAAGTTACGCGGCGTGCTAGGAAATGCTACGTTTGACTCGCAACTCAACCACAAACAGCCAGCAAAGTCAGAGCTATCTGAGACCTTTGGTTGTTACTTCATGAGCAACTGTGTGCATATGGATTTGGGTTATGAAGGAATCCAAACACCTAAATCTCTTTCCTTGAAATGGTGTGTCCATATTTGCTTCCCTGTGCACAACATGCTTATTATGCCACTTGTTCACAAATGTGGTAACAGCAAAAGCAAAAGGCCACCTGGAAGCAGCGTGGATGGAGGGCAGGACTAGTGACAATCATTCATTTCCCTACTTAAATTTCCACTGGAGTTAAAATTAGTTGGCTCTGACTATCAGTGGCTCCAGCTCCCTGTCTTCCACCCTAACAGATCCCAATGGGCGCCACAGAAATTCAGCCACCACTGAATTTATGCATGCTTTGCTCTGTGGAGAAATTATCTGTGACGAAAATCAGTCAAAACATGCCCATGTGCATTTTGGCCTATTACTCCCACAAGCCCGTTGTCATTGTTTTCAACAGCAGCAGCGCAATACATTGGTGGGGAAGGTAGGCATTCTTGCTGCTGGTGAGGAATAACCATGTTTTTCAGTTCATCACAATTTTGTGAGGAGGGGACTGAAAATTGGCTTGTTGGGAGAGGCAGAGAGAGCACACACACAACACCTGACAAGAATTAACACCAGCAGGTTCACAAAACGGTATGGTGTTGCTGAGGGAGGGTAATATAGAGTGTTTGTTTCCATTAATGCAAAATGGCTACCTGATTAGAGAAGTGCCTCTGGTCCCATCCGTGAAGGACTTTGGGGCAGATGTCCAGCGCTCTGCTCAGGAGAATGAGCAGGTGGATCCCCACACATAGTAGGGGGTGTTTGCCACATTTTGAAGTAAGTGATCTTTAGCTGCGCTGCACATACAGTTCTCCACTTCCCGCAAGGAGTAGTCAGATCCAGGTTCAGCCACCACAGTCTCCTTCCTCACGAGTAGAAAGTATTGGAAGTGTTCTTGCGACATCTGTTTGCAAATATGCACACTGAGCATGGTGGGAGCAGGCAAGCACCAAGACGCCATACTAGTTTTAAAACAACAGCACCAGAATCAACTTCCTGTTGCACTTCCTGTTCCTCTCCCAATAAAGGCCATCCCATTAAAGGGTGACCAAAGGCCATTCATGCTCAAAACCGGACCTGAACCCACTGGAATGGGTTTAGATAATCATCGGCATGACTTGGATTTGTGTGAAAGGCCCCTAACCCAGGTCTTGAGCCTCAATATATAGAAATTTGCATGTGGCTTTAAAACAACTTAAAGGAAGAGAATTCTCCAGCACAATGTTTTCCCCCTCAGTTGAGGCATAAATGCCACACTCTCTGCCTTCCTGTGTCCCAGAATATGAACAACCTAATTTGGGATAGGAATTCTGGCTGCTTATCTAGCCGTAAAAGTGTCCTGCTTTTTTGAAACACAGCTTCCAGCATGGCTGCAGGCCTAAGAACAGGAGTTGTACTGTCCCAGCAGAAAGAAGAAAATCCCAGCGGGAGCCCAGGGGTCTAGCCTGAAGGCAGCCAAAGATAGAATAAAAATGTCAAACTGTTAAAGAGCATTAAGTATTAAAAATTGGCTAGAGTTACTCAGAGAGATTATTATGAACATTTGGTCCAGCTAAATAAAATGATAAATAGTTCCTGATTCAGCAGAATACATAAATTTAAATAGAACTAGTCCCACTAATCCCACAGGATGCTTCCCAGATTAAAATTACATAATGTAGACAAGGAAGAATTTTGCTCAGTGGAGTCATAAATTGCCTGGCTTTGAGAGACAGTGGATTTAGAAATAAGACCCCTTATAAAATATGGTAAACTTCCCAGACCAGAAGAAGGCAAACTGTTTTGACTAGGAGCTGGGGAATGGGGCGCAATTATGTTTTAAGCTTGCTTGATAGGCTGCAATAATATAATGTGCACGCACAGACTGTTCTCATATAGTAACCCATATATGGTGTTACAAGTGTGTCCATACTCTCTTGTTGTTGTTGTTGTTTAGTCATTTAGTCGTGTCCGACTCTTCGTGATCCTATGGACCAGAGCACGCCAGGCACTCCTGTCTTCCACTTCCTCCCGCAGTTTGGTCAGACTCATGTTGGTAGCTTCGAGAACACTGTCCAACCATCTCGTCCTCTGTCATCCCTTTCTCCTTGTGCCCTTAATCTTTCCTAACATCAGGGTCTTTTCCAGGGAGTCTTATCTTCTCATGAGGTGACCAAAGTATTGGGGCCTCAGCTTCAGGATCTGTCCTTCCAGTGAGCACTCAGGGCTGATTTCCTTAAGAATGGATAGGTTTGATCTTCTTGCAGTCCACGGGACTCTCAAGAGTCTCCTCCAGCATCATAATTCAAAAGCATCAATTCTTCGGCGAATTCAATTCTTCAATTCAAGCATCAATTCTTCGGCGAATTCTTCGGCAATTCTTCATACTCTTAGAAAGTATGTTTAGGGTACACAGTAATGTCTGCCTGCCATTTCAGCACTACTAGTAGTAGTAGCAACAGCAGCAGCAGTAGCAGTATACCGCCCTTCATCCACAGATCACAGGGTAGTTCAAAACATAAAAATGCAACACGAGAACACAAAATACAAAACAAAACAAAACCAATAACCCCCTTCCACAAACACCTTTAAAAGGCCATAGAATCAACCAAAGGTCTGGTTACAGATAAATGTCTGTTTTATTAGAATACAGAACACCCATATTGGCTGCCATATTGAATTTGGATAAATTAACCCCACTATTAATCACCTAGGCCCTCCAGATGCTGTACAGACCCCTTCATGCCCCCCAGACCACCCCTCCAGGTTTCACTTCTTGATCCACATTTTATGCGAGACAAAGGTGGAGGGTTGGTGTAACTGCTACAAAGTTGGGGAGGGGGGCTTGTAGTGACCTATGGCAAGGGGAATCTAGAGAGAGGGGAAGGGCAGGGAAGTGGGGTAGCCTTCTGTAAACTCTGGCCCCACCAGCATATGGTGCCTGCCATATTATCCCCAAGGGAATGCAGCCCTCAGTAGAAAATAGAAATAATAAACCCTATAGAAATAATAAGAACATCTACAGGTACCTGTGTGTATGAGGAATATTCTGTAGCGTCTATCACATACTCCTTCCTTCTATCCGGCAACAGTTTTAAAGGAATGTTTTGTGTGAAATTTAAGCCCATCATCCTATTCAAGATCCGCCACCCACAGTCACAATAATCCTTTGTGATGGAAAGCTTTAGATTAATAGACAAGGCTTTGCTTTCTGCTGCTAGCCACTGCTAAATGGTGTTGTACCAGGGTAACATGAAAGAAAGAGAGATATTCCAACTGGTAAGCTTCAGCTGTGAATTCCAGAAATAGGTTCCCTAAAAGGCTGGCTCTGTAAATGTAATGGCAGGTGGCTTGCTCAGCGGATGACTAGCCCTTACTTGCAACCGAGAGGGATATGATGGTGCTACTCAGGGCCAGTTATAGATATACAACACTTGGAGAGTTGTTAAAAAATGAGGAGTCGGGGTCTAGTCTGGGGAGGAGTCCAAGGAAGGAGAAGCTCATACCCAATTAAGGTAGGGAACCAAACGAAGTCAAGGACTTCCAAGAACCGTGTGAGTCTATAACTCTGTAATCGCAGTGCAGGAGCTAGTCAGACCCACCCCAATAACATCTGGGATATTAGTGTATTTTGTGATAATGTCACAAATCCACAAGTAATGGAAGCTGGCTTCCATAGCACCATTCAAGTACAACTATCAGATTATTGAGAACCCCAGCTGTCATTTCTAAACAGCAAATATCTAGCTCTCATTATAAAGACTAGCATAAAGACTTGAAGGCAGCTTTTACCTCTGAGGGGTCTGGGAGCATCCGCCCTCCAACAGATACACAGCGTGCTGCGACAACTAAGCATTCCTAGTCCTGTTTGCCCTCCTTCCTGGAATATATTCTACAAACCTTGGGGTTCACCATGGGCATAACTAATGCGTCGCTCTGGTGTGGTGCTATTTTGGCTACCTAAGGATTCACCTCTGGAGAATGTGTTTGCTATTAGCACGTGTGTGTGTGTGTGTGTGTGTGTGAGAGAGAGAGAGAGAGAGAGAGAGAGAGAGAGAGAGAGAGAGAGAGAGAGAGATACCTGCATAGATAAAGTAATTAAGCAATATGTTTTGTCAATTTGCACCATTCAATCTTCCTCACTGGAGGATTATTGTCACTTTAATCTCACAGTATTCCAGTGCCACTGCCTGACGCTAAAATCCTTCTGTTGAAACATTTTTTAAAAACCACCCAAAATAACAAAAGAACTCCATACACACAAGCTTAACAAAACACCTAACAATTCATCAGACAGCTTCTTTGTGAGGAAAAAAATGTGTGGAATGTTTCTTAAAGGGCAGGTGGAATCGATCCAAGTAGTTCTATAGCATAAATTATCCTAAATCCCCCCTTCTTCAAGGAATGTGTTATGTGCAAGCTTTTAAATGCTTCAGGGATATAATGTCAGTTCCACTCCATGCTGTAGCTGACAGCCTTCTTGCCGCTCTTCCGAATAAGCAGAATTTGAGAAAGTAAATACTTGCTGTGTTTGCACCTATGGGTTCCTGTGACTGAGAAGGCAAGCACTTTCTTGCAAGCAGCAGTTGTGCCAAGATGTGTCAGAAGGTACAGAGCACAAGCACTTTCTTCATTTTTTCTACACAATAGCTGTGCTGAGATGCTCAAAGTTTTCAGTAACAAGAGGATAACCAGGGCCGGCCAGCCCTATCATATGGCAGGGTGAAGACTCCCACCTGAGGCAACACCATGAGGGGGTAGAATAGGAAGGCAGGAACTGGTGTCTAAATGTTGCCACAAGACTTTTTAAAGCGCTGCCTGCACTGGGGGGGGGGGTCTGCTCTTTGGGATCTGCTTCAGTCTGCAAAACGTCTTGAGCCAGCACTGAGGAGGGACACTATATATTTTGCTATTTGGAACAGATTCCTTTTTAGCAGATTCACTGTCATAAACGGATATACTCTTTGTTCTTACTCTGTTCCGCTCAATATGACAATTCCCTCCTACTAAACATACCAGCTTGATCCAAATACATTTATTTTGGAGCAAATGGAACTGCAACCCCAATGTTATGGAAAGTTCCACAAAAAACCCTAAACAGTAGCACTAAGTTTCCATGTAGCTTTGCCATTTCCTGATATTTTGAGGAAACAGGAGCAGATAAAAAGCAGGTATTTTAATACATCTTAAAATGATTTACTATTACTAAGAATGAAAATGCATCCTCATTATTAATATAGTGGCATTGACATACATGGCACTTTACAGTGTAACATTATTATTTTTTAAGCCGTGCCCCTGCAAAGTCTGAAAAGTTTGCTTTCTAATTTTGGCATTTGGACAAGAACGAAAGAAAGGGGAGAAAAGGGAGAGGCAAAGTTGACAATAAAAAGGGGAGGCTTATGAGCAGTGTTGGTAGAAGGTAATGAAATATAGAAATAACTCTTCTTCCATTTTAAATCTATAGCATTAAAAGATGGGGTTACCCTTGGCTCAAAAAGGGAACACTGAAATTTATTTATCTGTTTATAGCCTTTTCTGTCCTTTTATTCAGTGGCCTGAAAGAACCTATACAGATCTTTCCTGTGGAACTTTAGTTATTTGATTGCTTGTCGTTTTTTCCCAGTGAACCAAATGTAGCCCATTCTTGGAACTAGTCAAGTGAATTTCAGGGGATTCCCGTTATTGAGCTCTCCAGAGACATGCCTCTGACTTTCTGCCCCAGTGATTTCATCCAAACAGGAAGGCCAGCCTGCCTGTCCCTCTGCAGGAGGTAGTCAAATCTTGCATTCCTCTCAGGGGGAAATGTTGCTGGGAGGAGCAGGCTGCTCTCTCCAGAGCTAGTCGCCCTGGTGTCCCGGCTGTCTCCTCATCAAACGCCACTCTAAGGAGCCCATAAACCACCAAAGAACCCTCTGGGTTCTCTTAAGGTGGCACTGCCACCTATTGACAGAAGAAAGTAATATTTTAAGCCCTGAAATTAAGAGTATATGCTGTATCTGTAAGGGACGCGGGTGGCGCTGTGGGTTAAACCACAGAGCCTAGGGCTTGCCGATCAGAAGGTCGGCGGTTCGAATCCCCACAACGGGGTGAGCTCCCGTTGCTTGGTCCCTGCTCCTGCCAACCTAGCAGTTCGAAAGCACAAAGTTCAAGTAGTTAAATAGGTACCGCTCCGGCGGGAAGGTAAATGGCGTTTCCATGCGCTGCTCTGGTTCACCAGAAGCGGCTTAGTCATGCTGGCCACATGACCCGGAAGCTGTACGCCAGTAAAGTGAGATGAGCGCCGCAACCCCAGAGTCATCCGCGACTGGACCTAATAGTCAGGGGTCCCTTTAATGTATCTGTAAACTATCACAGAGAGGCATATGCTCTCCTAGTTAATGGCACTTCACAAGAAACAGCTTCCTCATGGATATCAGTTCTAAGTAGAGATGATTAAATCAATCTTATGTGAAGCACCCCTCAACTTGCTGGAGGCAAGAATTTCGAGTCATCCTCTTCAATGGTGGGTGAGAGCTGTGTATTTAAGAACTCAGCCTCCGTCCCTCATAGTCTTGGCTCCCCCAGAAACCTCTTGACAAAGCATCTTTTGAGACTCCTGGTCCTACAAACTGTCCCCTGACGCTCAATGACAACTCTTCTGGGCAGCTGTGCATGCTCACCTCACAAATCCAGAGGGGTACGAAGGACTGGGGGGGGGGGAGATGTCCCATGCCTTGAAGACCCAGGAGCTCAGGGAATTACACAGCCTGTGACCCAGGCAAAAATTCAGACTTAACCCGGTACAAAATGGAACAGCTGTTTAAATATTCCTGTGTATGTTAGCGAGTCACAAAACGGTTTGATTCTGAAGTACACATAGTTCAAGAAATTCTTGTGTAATCCACATGGACAGCCTAAACTCAACTTCCACGTTAAATGGACATGGCTGAAAGGGTATGGAGGTTATTTGCTTGAATATCAAGCAAATTCTCATATGCATGAGGTGGGAAAAACATGTTGTGATGGCAAGTACTAGAAAAAAGCGGAAACATAGTAAGAGGGCATCCTTCAGCCAAGCATCCTGGGTACCATAAACAACAAGGTAGGGATCAACATTTGTTCACAGTTCTGGACCATTACATGGACACCTAAGATCCTTGGCAAATCCTTGTTTAACTTGACCTGTCAACAAAGTGCTACTGAATGGAGCTGAGCTACTGTCCAGTAGCAACATCTCTTTTGACTGCCTACTGCCGTGTTCTGTCTTCAACACATTCACAAATACCTGCACCGAGTTCCCAGTGTGTCTGTTTATTCAAGGTCTATTCATAAACAAGTCTGGCAGCAGCTGTTAGCAGAAGTGGCTAGGCGATTCGTTCCCCGACCACTAATGATGAAATGCAATTGCACCAGGAGCAGGACGACAAGCCAATTTCTGTGTGCCGAACAAGAGTGGACGGACTTGCGTTTTGAAAATACTCTGGTGACTTAGGAAAGGGATTAGCACCACCTGCATCGAAGTCCTTTGGCAAACATAGAAAAGGGGAGCAGAGTTTGGTAGCCAAGGTCAGCGTCTGCCCGGCACATGAGTCCGCCTGCGGTATCCCCCTGGCACCAGCAATTCCAGAGTTAATTCAGTGAACATGGCTGTGAGACCCCATACACGGTGAGGACCGTGCAGGAAGACAGGAAGTGTGTAGCTGTAGGAACCCCTGTGGCAGAAGTTAGTGTAGCCCTGGTTCTCTTCTTGCAGCAAGTGGCGAAAAGACAGTGTGAAAACGGCCTCAACCTGCAAATCAGAGAAAAAATAGGTGGCGGAGGGGTAGCACAGATCTCCCAGATTAGCTACAGAGCCAATGGTTCCTTTTCCAACTCCCAGCTGCCCAGGAAATCACCACAATCCACTCTCTCATTCCCAGCAAGCCTTCCATCCAGACACTTTGGGCCTAGCAAGACGTAACAGCAGGGCCATATGCAGCCCGTTTTGCCATATGCAGCCCATAGGCCATATGCAGCCCGTTTTCTGTGCCCCTCAAGGCCCCCCCTCTCAAAATGGCAGCTCCTTTTTTCTAATTTATTATTCTTGTAATTTTTTTTGTAATATTGCAATTGATTATTTTTATGAGGTTTACCCATACCTGTGTTTACCCATACCCATTATCCAGTGTTGTTTCTAGGAAGAAGTCCCCACATATCAGTTTGCTTTACAAGTAAAATGGCTATGCTAATAAAAAATGCTGTGTGTTTATTTCTGGATTCGCAGGGCTTCTGGAGCAGCAGCAGTCACTACTCTGCTGCTTCAGGAGCGGTCAGGTTTCCCCGCTACTGCCACTAGCACATGCTACTGTTCTGCTTCGGTGGATGAGAAAAGCGACGATCTTTCACGGTCGCTTTCAAGAGCAGCCAAAGGCATTGCAACTGTTGTTGCAGCAGCAGAGGAGCGAGTCGGGAAGTGATGGTGGGCAGCTTTCATGGCTGAGGGCAAGTGGCAGGAAGGAGAAGGAAGTAACAAGAAATAACATACTTGGGAGCATCCCAAGCTGTTTCAATTGCTGCAACTTGGATAGTAAAGTGCCAGAGGGACTCAGGAGTAGAGGGAGAAAGTGGGGTGGTAATTGATACGAAAAAGACATGGAAGGACAGACAGACAGACATACAGTGTGTGTGTGTGTGTGTGTGTGTGTGTGTGTGTAGGGGAGGAATTTAAACGAGGACAGGGATGAAAGGCACTTATCCACCAAAGGCAATGCAATTAATTTTGGGGGAAAGAGGGTGAAATTGTATTACAAGACCATAAATTAGTTATTGACCATGGAAGACAATGGAAGTAGTGCGGGGTAGATGTGAGTGTGTGTTTTTACTGTTTCTTAATGAATTGGGGGGGGGGGGGAATGAAGTCGCAGATTCTTAATTATAGGGTAAGGATTATGGGATTTTGTCAATGCCCATTTTCCTGCTTACGTCACGCCCACTTCGCTCTGTGGCCCCTGAGGACATTTTCAAAAGGGCGAGCCCCCCCCCCTTCTGCACTTTCCCCAAGCATCTCCCTGGCAACACATCCAGTAAAAAGAACATGCAAGGAGGTGTCCTTGTGCTGCTTTTTGCTCTTTCATTCACCTCTTGGGGACTAGGCTTCAGAGTCAGGCGCTCCAGAGGACCCAAGTTGGCAAGCACAGGCATAACCATCATTTTTGTCTGAAAGGAAACCAGAGTTTAAAACCAATGAATTCCAGACATCCCCGTTGCTTTTTTTGCTGCAAGGCATGCTCCAAAGTGATAAATACCAGATGCCTTCCCTTGCCAAACACCTTTCTGCCCCTCAGGTGAACATCCTGGCCCACAGCAATACTCAAGAAAAGTCCTTCATCTCTCTCATCTGACACATCACTCCATGATCATCGCTTCTCCAGGTAACACCTCCCCCTCCCAGCATTCTGAATATTAGTCCCAGCTCCTTAACAAAAAACCTTCCAAGTGTAAGTTTATCCTTGGAGATTCTAGAACCCCCAAATAGAGCTATTACCTTATCAGGTATAGGCCTCATGATTCCCCAGACGCAGTCCTCCTCTACCCGCAGGCCCAACTCTTCCTGAGTCTCCCTGAGTGCCGTGGCGATGGGATCCCGGTCACAGCTGTCGCGCTTACCACCTGGGAAACTGCAAGAGCAAAACAGGATCCTTTTATAAAGGGAAATTCAGGACCAGAAAGTTGGGGGACCCAGAACCAAGGTTGTGCCAGCAGCCTTGAGGGAAATAGCTACGCTGTGGCAACTGCCGGGACCTCAGGAAGGTTCTGAGGTCCAGGAAAGAGCAAACGGAAAGGATGATGGGAATTTTACTTTAAAAAAAGAGAGTATGGGGCCACCAAATACCTGACGGATCCTTTGTGCACACCAGTCAAGGTGCTGGACCTCAGCGTGTACAGGATGGCTGGGTCCCCAGCCACAGAGCACAGGGGCACCAAAACAGCTGCTGGCGCAGCTTCTTGTCTGTGTCGGTTGGTAGACGCCTCAAGCTGCCCTCGGCAACGCTGCTCGTTTTCCCAGGATAAGTATCTACGAACTGGGCCCATGCTGGCTATGGGCGCAGGAGGCCTGCCGTGGCAGAAGTGGCGAAGCGTTGGAAGCATAATGCCCTGCAGGGAGGAAAGAGGAAGGAGCTGACTTGGAAACAAGCAGCCGGCACTGAAGAAGGAAGGGGACCTTCCTGCCTCAATCCTGAACTTCACAGCGCCCAGGTAGGTTGGTTATTTTATATTCACATGGGTCCTCCCACACCATCAACTCACCCCATACTCTTTTGTCCAGTAATGATTTTACTGTTAGGCTCTGATCCACAAGGGTCTGCTAGAGTACAAGGGGAAAGGGCAGGGGGCTGGAGGGAAATTAGTAAAATGTATTACTCAGCAAACAAGCACTGCCCTTAGAAGTGGAAGCCATGTGTCTTCCTGTCAAATCTGTGCCAAGGCCAACTGCAATCATTTCAAAATCCAAGGTTGCAAAACAGTAACAAAAAACTACAACCTCTCCCACTTCAGCACAGATTTTTTAATAGGTTTTTCAAGCAGCTACCCACAAATATAAGTAATATTGCAGCACAACCCTGGATGGCCAGCCTTGTGTTAGGCAGCATTGTCTGTGTCCAAAGTCATTCAGATCTAGCAAAAATGGTTACTGCAGATGATCTGTTATGACGAAAGATCTGTAGTTAAGGACTCAAGAACAGGACAGAAATTTCTCTGAAGTGGAATGTCTCTGAATGAGGGATTCAATAGGGATCATTCTTGCAAAAAATGAAATAAAAGTATACATTATTTCCTGAGGTAGAACTAGATATTAGCACTGGATCTTTTTCACTCTGGAAAAAACCTCTCCCATGTGCTAGAATTGAAATCAAGTGGCATATTCATTAGGTTTCCTCCCATTCACCTGGTAGGTCTCCTATACTTTTAACAAGTGCATGGCATGCAGAAATTTAGCAGGGTAAATTGCAGCTGTCCAAAAGTCCTGCTCATCGTGTCCAGGACAAGGTGGCAACTATGCCAAGCTGCTGTTTGAAATACTTTAGCACCAGGCACTCTTTGTTTCAAACGCCCCATAATACCTCTGGCCCTATCCACAGCAGGACTTTCTTTTTAGAAACTGCTGATCCACTTGGAATTTGAAGACAACCCTGAAATGCCAGCTGCTCAGATGCGGGGTGCAGGACTGGAAACAGAAGTCAGCACACCTGGGAAGCTGCCAAGGCCCAGCATACATCAGGACAGCCTTTGCCAACCTTGTGCCCTTAGAATATTGTTGGACTACAACTCCCATCAGCCTCAGCCAGTACTGTGTTTTTGGATCACAACTCCCATAGTGGGAACTGTAGTCCAACATTTGGAGGGCATCAGAATGGCCAAGGCTGACTCTGGAGGTCCTACTAATGCTAACCAGCTGCTGCTCGGCACACTCGTTTAGCACACTCGGCATGTTGCACAGAAACATCTCCTGCTACCCAGGTGCTGCTCACTTGCCTGTGAATGTGGAAAGGTGAGTGGCAGCTGAAAGGAACAGTCACCGCTGTTTCCCATTAGTCACCTGGCTTCTCCCTCTGGGAAGTATGGCAATAGGGAATGGGTCTGCAGGGCTGCACTGGCAAACAAAATGAGGCTCCTTTTTCTACCCCAGGCATAGGCAACCTTGGCTCTCCAGATGTTTTGGGACTACAATTCCCACCATCCCTGACCACTGGCCCTGTTAGCTAGGGATCATGGGAGTTGTAGTTCCAAAACATCTGGAGAGCCAAGATTGCCTATGCCTGCTCTACCCTGTCACCTTTGCTATCTAGGTGGCCCCACTGGGGCTTGCCAACACTGCCATGCAAGGGGTGAAAGGCAAGAGCTCTTACTCTCCCTCTCCCCAAGAGGCAATATGGGCAAGACTGGGCACCACAGCACAGCCTAGAGAAACACGAACATCTCTCTCTGCCAACTCATTCATCCTTTCTCAGGCAATGCAGCAGGACCCCACAGCATATGGTAGGAGCAAAACCCAGCGAGCAAGTAGAAGTGGGCAGAGCAGCTGCAGGCAACCCATCCTCTCTTCCCTGATCTGGGTGGTAAACAGTAGGGGTTGTGCACAGGTGCAACCCCATGCCCCGCACCACTCAGCGATGGGTTAAGCAAGCAGGTAGTGCCTCCCAGAGGGGAAACACAAATCGGTGGTGACAGCAGCCCTGCACTGGAGGGAGGCAATTTTATGGAAGCAGCCTTACTGAGAGTGGCCTCCAGCTGCTGATTTGGGGTGTCAAATGGCAGCAAGATAGTAGTTACTTGATTTATTACTGTATTTTTACTGCAAGGGCAGGTGGTCCTTGTGAGATTTTCTGCCTCAGGTGCCAACTTGACTTGTCTGGCTTTAGGTGGAGTGGGAGGTGTTGTCGCTCAATCTTTTAAGCAGCAAAATGTCTTGGGAAATCCCCTTGGAAGGTGCTTTTTGCCTGCTTGTGACATCTCTCTGGGCTTCGAAGCAGGAAGGATTGGGGTCACTGGGCCCAATCCCCGGGGCCATACTGCCTAGATGAGGACACTCACCAAAGGCATGCTACCAACATCCCCCTCCCCACCGCTCCTCTGAAGGCAAAGCCTATGGGGGAAGAGAGATGAAGAATCCTATTACTGCAGAGTCGGAAGGGACCCCAAGAGTCACGTAGTCCAATGAAGGAATCCCAACTACATCATACATGACCAATGGCCATCCAAGCTCTGCTTAAAAATAGAGGCTGAGCACTTCTGCTCAACCACCGCGTTTATTTTGGAAATACTAAAACTGCAGGGAAATGTGCTGGGAGAGGCGCGTTGCAGCAGGTCGGGATTTGTTCGCGCACCGTCCGGGAGGGAAAGGTCGGCTTTTAAGCCCTCGGCGGACCGCCTGCTTTGCTCTCAGCCGGGCGAAGGCTGCAGCCCCGCTTCTCCCCCTGCCCCCAAACGACCCCGCGCCTGGAAGAGCCCCATTGCAGCGCTCGGGGGGAGGAACTTCCCGCCGCTCCCCATCTGCCCGTCCCCTCAACCAACATGGCGGTGCTCGGAAACGCTCCTCTCCGCGAGCGAGGAAGGGGGCGCACTTCCGCCAGGCAACAACATGGAGGTCACCTTTCCCCGCGCCGACGAGCGTCCTTCGGTGGAAAGGCGCGCTTCTTCCCTGCCGAAAATTCCGGCCGGCGAGGGTGGACGGAGGCGTCCGCAGCAGCCAATGGAAGCGGAGGGGCGCGGAAGCCACGCCCACGGCTGAGAGGCAGGCGGCCGCGACGACTCCCCCGCCCACACTAGTCCTCGGGAGGCGGGGTAAGCGCGGTCTTATATAACAAGGAATTATTACATGGGCGGCGGCACGCACGCCTTGCCTCTCTCCCTTCGTTTTTCGGTCTGGAGGAAGAAGCAACCGTTGCCTCCGAAGGATTCCCGATCTTCCTTAAGCAATTTAGGATGCAAGCCCGAAAACTTGGCAAAAATCCAGACTTGTGCTTGGAGACTTGTGAGGTCCGGACCGCTGACAAACACAGCCTTGCCAGACCTCTCTTCCTTGGTTCTGCTCCCATTTTCAGTGAAGCATAAATTTATTTATTGAATTTATCTCTCATGCTTCCTCCTCCCATAGGCAACGGAGAGGAAAGCACCAGATCTTGATAAGATTGTATCAAGATCAAAACTTTTTGTTTTACTATACTTGAAAATATGTCTATATCCTTAAAAGCAGGATTATGATAAAAATGTGAAGATCAATGAACTGTTGAGCACAGATTGATATATTACATTGTAACTCACAATAGATTCCATTCTTACCTTTTCAATTTTTTTGCTGTTAAAAATTAAAACTGACAGCATCCCACACATTAAAAACTTTGAGACCTGCTTAATTTGAGCAGCTAAAACTATAGCCAGTGCAGTAGAGTGAATCATGCTAGGTGGGCCAGGGAGAAATGGATCTAAATTCCCATTTTGCAATAAGCTTACCTGGAGAAAATTGGATAACTCTCCCTCTAACCTACCTTACAGGGCTGCTGTAAGGATGAGAAAAGGATGGCCACATACACTGCTACACACACAAAATATAAAAAGTAAAGTTAGAACTGTGTTAGGCCATACTGAAAATTGCAAGCAGTGCCACCCCAAGGATTATCTTTACACATTTTCTTTGCATAGCCCTTGTTTTCTCATCTCAGGATTGTGGGTCCTGGCTTTTTGCTGCTACCCCCTTCTTCTACTGAAATGATACCAAATAGAGTCACCTATACTCTTCCCACTTCAGCAGCTCAATGGAATATCTGCATGGAGCAACAGGTGACCTGATCAAAAGCTAAGGCATCCATAATAACTGAGAATATATGTTGTTTGAGTACATAGCCCTGGTTCTTCCTTATTAGTCCAACATACAGGATCACTGGAGTTTTATTTCAGGAACATGCAGCTCTTAAGTGCTGCTGTCTAGAAATACAGCAGAATGCGGTATGTAGATGGGAGGTGCACCTTTTGAATTTTCCGTTCTATTTTTTTTTAAAGCCCTCTTACATCAAGGAGTGAGCTTGGCTGGAACATTTCTCACTGATGTGCTCAATTTCTACTTGTAGCAAACACTCTCAGGGCCACGGGTTTGAGCCCCACATTGGGTGAAAGATTCCTACATTGCAGGGCATTTCTACTGCTTGATGCAAAGAGGAATTTAAGATGGTGTGGATGTGTTCAGCAGAAAGATGTGTGCACATAAATCCAAGTGCCTTGGATAAAGGATGCTTTTTTGACAAAGAAATACAGTAGCAGACACTTTATTGCTTCTCTCCCCCCACTTTTTTTAAAACCCTTGAACAACTTTAAGAAATATAAAACAATTCAAATAACATGCAACTATCCACTTTATTTTCCCTATGGTTGAAAAGTACACAACAGACAAGAAGTAAGTCACAACCATTTAATAGATAATGTGTGTTTTAAGAAAGCAAAGCAGAACAGTAACTGAAGTAGGTTGTCACCCATCTGACACAAATCAAGGAAGCACACTGTTCCCAATGCCCAAGCCAAAGCAGAGCTTGGTCTGTCTTCACGTGAATGTTTTTTATACAGGCAAATGTATAAAGGGGTGACTTCAGTTAGGTGTTTACCCAGATGCCTGCCGCACCTTAGATTCACTGTACTGTCTCATCCGTTCCTCCAGCTCAGGACGGAAGTGACGAATCAATCCCTGTAAGAAGGAACGAGGAATTAGCAGAACACACACCTCTAAATATACATACATCCCCTTGCCAATTACACATCCAGATTCTAGCATGCACTCTCTCAGCAAAACCACAAGATTCTTCATCACATTCTACACAAGCTAAGGAGAAGAAGGTTGAGAGAATTACCTGTACAGGCCAAGCAGCCCCATCCCCCAGGGCACAGATTGTATGGCCCTCAATTTGCTTGCTAATCTCCCAAAGCGCATCAATCTCTGCCACTTGTGCATTGCCTTTCACAAAACGCCACATCACCTTGTTCATCCAGTCAACACCTGTACAGAGGGAATCAGTTTCAAAAGACTCGGAGTTAACGCCAATGTTTATGAAAAGATAGGTAGTCACAGAGAGGAGAAACAGACCGCACATCAAGTCACAGTACAATGCTGGACCAAAAAAAAAAGTAAATGAAGTTTGCGTACTGCGCTACAGGCCTGTTGTCAATATCCTAGGAAAGTTGTTTTGCTCTCCAGAGATCTTTAAGCATCAGTTTTCCTCCCCACACTTTAATCAGGGCTTGTATATGACAAGAGATCTGGATTTATAGACTAAATCCGTTCCTTGCCCTCCATCCCAAATTCCTGTTCTGGGGAAGAACGCCAGAGTGACCTTCTGCTTCAACACTCACCTTCTCGGCATGGTGTGCACTGCCCACAGCTCTCATGTTTGTAGAATTCAATGAGTCGGGCGATGGCTCGAACTATATCTGTCTAAGGTAAGAGAAGAAGGTGAAGACTCATGAAGCAGGATTACAAAGCAGTAGGGGCCAAGGGACTAGCCTTACCGATTTGTCCATGACAATGACAGCTGCTGTCCCAAGCGCAGTCTGTGCCTGCACCAACCCATCAAAGTCCATCGGCACTGTCTCGCACACTGACTTGGGGATGAGAGGGGTGGATGACCCTCCAGGAATTACAGCAAGCAGGTTATCCCAGCCACCTCTAACACCACCTAGTTAGAAGGCAAGAGACAATCAGGTGTGGCTCCATGGATGACCACCTCAGCAACAGGGGATACAAGGCTTCCCCAATAATACAAGTTATTTGAAAGAAGCTGATAGCTTCTTCCTTATGGCAAGTTAAGAACTGTTGGTTCTCACCTGCGTGTCGTTCAATCAGATCACGTAGAGGTATTGACATCTCCTCTTCTACAGTACAGGGTGTGTTAACATGGCCTGAGATATTGAAGAGTTTGGTTCCAGAGTTGCGCTCACGTCCAAAGCCAGCAAACCAGGTACCTCCTCGACGGCAGATGGTAGGTGCCACAGCGACAGTTTCCACATTTGCCACTGTAGTAGGGCAACCAAACACTCCTAAAAACAGAATGGGGAAAAGGGACTTTAAAAATCTTTTCAAACTAGCTACTGGGGAGAGAAAATGGGGAAGGAAAGTGATTGCTACTGGAGATTCAGATGAAAAGCCAGGTGGCAGGGGTGGCATTCATAAAATGTGGGAGGGGATTATTATTTTGTTGTTTTTGTTTTAACTATTTTTGTGCTTTTACCTTGTATTTTTATATTGTGAACCATCCTGAGATCTTGTGATGAAGGGTGGTAGATAAATCTAATATATAAATAATGATACTTAAAGGGGGGAGGGAATCCAGTAAGATAAAGGTTACTTAGTTATTTCAGCTGGAGCAGGGGTTCTTAACATGGGGTCCAAAGACCTCGAGGGAGCTCCAAAAACCAGGCACAAAAGAACCACCCCCACTGCAATAAAATTAATTGTATGAAAAATTTTATGTGCATGAGGGAGGGGGGGCATAGCTTTCATCAGATTCTCAAAGGAGCCTGTAAGCCACAGGAGGTTAATAACCACTGAGCTAAAGCACATAGTTTATGTCACACTTGGAAATATTATGTGCAAAGGAGAGACACAGCAAAGGCCCCCAAAGGAGCTGGGGTGGCAGATATATGTTGACAGCAAGGCTGGGCACCAAATCTACACCATCCACCACAGAAGGAGCATTTAAGTTGTCATACCCACGTCAGCTGGGAAGGGAGGCTTGAGGCGTGGCTTGCCCTGCTTGCCCTCAATGGATTCGATAAGTGCTGTCTCCTCGCCACAGATGTAGGCACCTGCTCCTCTTACCACAAAGATATCGAAGTCATAGCCAGAGCCACAAGCATCCTTGCCCACCAATCCGGCTTCATAGGCCTCCCTGATTGCCACCTAATGAGACAGCAAGAGTAAGCTAAGACCCACCCCTAAAAAGTTGCCTCCTTGGTTTTCAACACAAAAAATACAAGCAGGCACACAAGATGCTAAAGGCTAAGGGGGAAATCAACTCGCTCACTTCTCATAGCAGTTCTCGCAAGGGAAAACAAGAACCCTGCTCACAACTGCACAGTAGTAAGAGTAGAAGCTCACCTGCAAGTTTGAGGCCTCGTTATAGAATTCTCCGCGAATATAAATGTAGGCAGCTCGGGCTCCCATAGATCGCCCTGCAACTAGGCAGCCCTCCAGCAGTTTATGGGGGTCATGACGCATGATCTCTCTGTCCTTACAGGTTCCTGGCTCCCCCTCATCTGCATTCACCACCAAGTACTTGGGTCTGAAACACAGGGAGAATTTGCCTGTCGGCAAAAATTAAGAATCCCAGGAAAACGCTTTCATCGGGAAGTATCTTTTCTATTGCAACCAATACACCAGCCAATGGTTGATATTCAACTAAGTCTTACTCAGAAGCAGGCCCATTGAAAGTCATGAACATGACTTGAGTTTAGGTCCCTTAATTTCAATGAGTATACTCTGAGTAAACCTTTGTTCAAGACTAAAAAATCTATTTTGCTTCAAACTAAATACTACACAGACAGATAATTAATCAGACAAACTCTATATCCAGTTCCCAGTACTGACACAGACAGCGGGCAGATGTTTAAGGTCTTAACCTCAAGTAATTCACCTGAGGAAAATGGGGCATATTCAGGTGCATGCACTGAATATATTTTATTTATTGTGACATTTGTACCCTGCCCATCTGTCAGAAACCAAGAAAAATGTTTTAAGTCTCACAACCACCCAGTGAGTAAGGTTAAGAAGGCAAATAGTGACTTTCTGAACAGGACCAGCTACTGAAATGATGCTTAAAGCTGAAATTCCTATGTCCATGTGCAGAATTCCACCCAATGTGCTAAATTGGCTCTGTACAAAATACAGTGGTCAAGAATTGGAATACCAGAGTTGATCTTTGGCATCTGCTGGTTTGCAGAGCCAGGCTCTCTAGATAAAGTAACTTTTGAAATCAAAGGCTCAAATGACTCTAAAGGAGTGGTGGGCATTCCCAGCAACTAAGACACACTGTTTGGAAGGTGTGAGACAGAACTGGAAACCAGGAGCCCCAAGTTCTGATTCCCAACACCAGCATGGATAATAACCCTTGAAAGCCCAAAGCTGTTTTTGAGATAACCGTGGAAGCAATTGCCACTGTTCCAGAGAAAGTTCCTCCATCAGCAGAAATGCATGGTATTGAGTATAACACACCTGCCATCTGGGGGTTTATTCATGAAACTCCACTTAAGACCAGTGGGGAAACCAGCCCCCCCACGGCCTCTCAGACCTGAAGTCTTTATCTCATTCAAGATCCAATCAACACCCTTCAGCAGGATTTCCTTGGTTTTATACCAGTCACCTCGGCTCAAAGCCCCTTTCAACCTAGAAATGACAAAAACACTGGGTAACAACAGCTATCCAAAATAATTCCATTTTGCATACACATTAACATTAGAGAACTATATCATCAGCCTTGACCCTGTACACAGAACATGTAAGTAGAGAAACCTGGAATTATAATATTAATTTGTACAGTACTTCAGCAAAGCATATCCTCTAGAGCAGGCACGTCCAACTCCCAAGAGACTGCGATCTAGGATCGACCAGGAACATCCCGCAATTGACCAGTAGATCGTGATTGACCTGTTGGACATGCCTGCTCTAGAAAAATACCTAGTCACAATGTGGCAGCTCTGTTGGAAAATCCTTTTGGTATCCAATCAAAAGTTAATTTACTGGTTAAAAGCAACAACAACCTGCAAACTTTCCAACTTAATCACCACCCCTTTGTGTTGGCTTTCCTCCGCTATGTTAAAAACTGTCGGTCCCCCCTTAACATAGCTGTCAACCTTTCCCTTTTCTCGCGAGCAATCCTATTCGGAATAAGGGAATTTCCCGCAAAAAAAGGGAAAAGTTGACAGCTATGCCCCTTAATCCTCTTTCATCATTGTGCAAAACACACCACCCAATTTCTCAATTCTCACCTCCACTCATGACGCCCATAAAGATTCGTGAAGATGCGATCCTCATCCTTGAGGGGCCCAAACTGTGTTTTTTTGGGAGGTGCCTGTGCAAGAAAGAGAGAAATGACTGAATCCTGATAAATTTACCATCCCGGAGCCCATCCTAAACCTTCGGGGGTGGGGTGGGGGTGAGAGACTAGCAGGAAAAAAAGGAGAAACTGAAGGCTCGCTCCGAATCGAGGCACGGCAACTCACAGCGAACAAGAAGCGGCAGCTGACCTGTCAAGACCTGTTCTTCACGGCTCCTCCCCGCCCCTTCACCTGCAGTGTCTGCGCTCCTCTTTCTCCCCCGCAGCCTGTCGGAGGGAAGGGAGAAGAACTCACCGACTCCGGGGCTGCAGCGGCGGAAAGGAGACGCGCCTGAGCGCAGGCTCCGCGGAGCACGAGAGGCCGAGCCGCCAACATAACGCCGAAGGGAAGCCGGGGTTCCCACACTTAGCGACACTCGCCGACCCCGTCACCTTCGTCTGTTTTGCGCGGGGATTCTACGTCACGGCCTCGGGCGGCGCGTGTTGACGTCAGCCGGCCCGAGACGGGAGCGCGATGGACTCGGTCTCGGCCTCACATCAGAGCGCAGGGGATGATGGGAGTGGTAGTTCATCAGCGCCCCGCGACTGTCCAAGCAAGTAAAGTGCCCCGCGCCTCGAACTTCTCCGTGACAGCCAGGAGACCCGATATCATGGAGGTTGCATAAAATAAAATAAAATAAAAAGTTCCAGGCCGCGTTCAAGGTGCGACGGGCGCCGAATAAGCGACAACAGGGGCTCTCGAGAAGACGCTGTTTCCTTTGGCGTCGTTTGAGGCGGCTCAGTCAAGCTGCTCTGAGAACCCTTATTAGCTGAAATGTAGGACTAAAAAAAATGCTTCAAAAAAATAAATGAATAAAGGTATACAAAGATTCTGCCATAAGGAAACTTGCCAACTGCACATATCTTTCTAAATTTAGTTTTGGTTTAGTATTATTATATCACACTTCCTGCATCTTTTGAAAAAGCCTGTTTACTACTAATAAAGTAGAAGCCATCTCTTTTAATATGCACTACGCGTTACCTACCATGTTACAGCGGTTTTAGTGCTCTGAGACATCGCACCATTTTTATTACGCTTGTTAGCAATACTGTACATGGTTTAGCATCCAGTACTAGACAGTCTCTAACCACTGGCTGCTATGTCCCCACTGTGGAAGGACGTGTAGATCCAGAATTGGCCTCCACAGTCACTTGTGGACTCACTGTTAAGTGATTGTCATGGAAGACAATCTTACTCGGCTACAGTGATCGCCAAAGAAGAAGCAGCTACTTCACTCGTCTTTCTAGTGAAGAATTCTGACTCTCCAAGAGCTCCCCATAGTGTAATTTCTGGAAAGTGAAAGCAGCATAGCTATGCAGGGATAGACTAAAGATCTCTCTCTTCATTCCAGGATTTCCATCTGTGAAAGGTGCTTTACACATTACATTTTTAAAACATATTGGTTAAATGTTTTCACCACACTGGTAAAAATAAAATTCTAAACATGATAAGCACAGGTACAGTTTCTAGGGAGGTGGGATTGGACACACCTCCTCACTTAGTTGATACATGAAGAAAACCACACAATGTGTGAAACAGCTCTGGCTATGACCAACCACCGTTGCTATGCATGTAAGCAACCAACCATGGGGGAGAACATTGTCTTGTAAGGTGGCCTAGAAAACTCTTGAATAAATAAATAAAACCAGACACCTCAAAAAAATTCACAAGCAACTATGCGCTAGAAGGTAAAAAAAACTACAGAAGACTACAGATGATTTTGAATTATTTTCTTATACTGTATAATGATGGAAGAGCATGGCTATTGCCTTCAACACATGCAAGTCTATGAAGCAGTATTCTGGAGTGAACATCTTTTGGCAACTCTTTGCCTTTATTTAATCTATGTTGTTCCAGGAAGTGGGAGGGACAGCATTGGGGATATTATTTTCTGTATGTTTCCTTTCTTTTTCTTTTTGTACTTTTCCATGTTTTTTTTGAAAATCAATATATATATAAGAAAAGGGGGGGGGAGGAAGTTCACAAGCAGGACACAAAAAGAGATAGGTAAATGAATAAATATAGTAATCTCCTGATTTTTGCCACCAGTATCTAGTAATCAAGGGGGGCACACTCTTTAAAACCTATAATAGCCTCCTCCACAAATTTAGTTTGTAAATAATTTTTTAAGTCATCAAAACCCACAATAGCAATAAATCTGTTAAGAGCACTATATATATCATTTGAAGAAATATTTGCACATGTATTCTCAATGCAAATTTCATTGGCTGTCCCCAAGTTCATGTTTTGATTGTTACAAATATTTTTTCTCAGTACTGTTCGTAGTTTTGTATATATATTTATTTCATAAAATGTATACACCACTTGATTGTAAAACAAACAAACCTCAAAGTGATTTACAAAGAGAAAAAAATAGTAAAAGTATTGGTAAAACAGTAAAAAACAACTACTTGAAACATTCGAAAAAATTGAAATCAGCAATAAACTAAAAACAAGATTAAAACACACACCAACATTCTACATATCTGTGTGAATTTGTCATCTTCCCTCCCCCATCTCTAAGTTAGAAACTTTAGATTTTTTCCTCCATGGGAAAAATGTTCCACCAGCATCATTTTATTCACCCTTTTCTGTACTTCTCATTCTTCAGTAATTTCTACTCTCATAGGATGCACACAGAGCACAATTGCATGTACCAAATTTGGGGTACAAGCCAGTAATACAGTACAGCAAGAAGCTTCTCCTTAGTGACAAAGGAGTATCACAGAGCAACCTGGTTGCCTCCAGATGTTTTGAGACTACAGCACGCTGGCTGGGGCTGATAGGACACCAAATGGACAAAGGCTAACAGGGAGAGAACGAAGGGCTCCCAAGCCTTCTATTTCCTTCTATTCCCAAATGTCCTGGCTTTTGCCAGTTTGCCTCATTTTCAAACAGCTGTTGCAGTTGTGCTGCCAGAAGGAGGATTATGGTCTGATCTCTCTGATCCTGTTGATTCTTGGTCTGAGAATGATCTCATTACACTGGAATGGGCTGCAGGGGGTCCCCTTGGTTAGCACAGCAGCAGGGAAAAGCTGCAAGATGCATTCCCAGCACTCATTTTAAAAAAGCAATGTAGACGCTCTCAATTAGGCAGTGTAAAGTGGTCATCTCAAGCAGCAGTTGTTGGGAAGAAAACTGCAGCCCCCCCAATTGATTCTCCAGAGTCCCCAGCCACTCTCATCCTCCTTAGTCCCATCCTCTCCCAGCCGTAACAACACTTGCTTATTACTGGGCAGCTGGTCCGCCTGTCTTATCTGCTTGCCCTCTTATGTTATAGACATGCTGTTGGCAAAGGCACCTGACCAAGACTACAGGCAGAGAGGGAGGCAGCTCACAACACCCTCCAGCAGACACGACATGTGCCCCTGCATTGCTCTGCTCACACAAGACATTGGTGCTACAGTTGCTGCACTGCAGTTATTCACTTGAGGATACAGTGGGCACAGCAGATGCCAGGCAGCCCTGCAAGAGAACAGTGAACAAGGGGTTGGAGCTGTGTGTATCATGGGGCCTGTCTTCACAAGTCAGCCTGTGGACTTCAGGTGGATAAAGTTGTCCCATTGCCAGTAACGAATTGAGATTCAACTGCCAAGTTCTATATGTGGAAGGGTGGGGGGGAGGGGACACCATCTTGCCTTTCACCTCCAGCAGCAAAATGCATCAGGAAGAACAAGAGCATGTGACTCTGGATGACAGACGTCAGAGCACTCTATGCAGCTTCAGAAGTCGAAAGGGAACTTTTCTGAGTTACAAATCTCTGCCAGGAAGCCTCTATAGAAGGTTGAGAAATACACACAACCATTGGGTGGATAACCATTTCAGAAGATTGGGAGAAAGCCTCCACATACCACGAGAGCAATCCTGACCCTGTGACTGTAATCCTGTACCTAACTCCACCTCTGTCATTTCTGGAAAGAGAAAGTACAGGTATTCCATGATCCAGAACTAAGAGTAGAAGAGCACCCTGAGCATTGGCAGACCTCTGGATCAAAGCAACCATCTTAACCCTCAGTAAGTTAATGAGCTCACTTATCTTGCATCAAGTCTCCTGGCTCAGCTTAGAGCAAATGACAGCCTAGATGAGAAGATTACCCTAAGCACCCACCCCCTCCCTAAGCACACGTCAGGGGAAAGTTTCCAGCAAAAGAGCACCATTTTGTATAACACAATCTAATTTAATGCAATTTGTTTTATTCTTAAACTTCAGTGTACAAAATAATTACAATTCTCATTATAACTTATGCCATAGGCTAAGAAAGTGATGTGCTTAAGGCACTCCAGGGAGCTTCATAACAGAACAGGGATTTGAATCACATTGGCCCAATGGGATCTTGTGCCTGCTGTTTCCCCAATATGATTCAGAGAACATCTAACCTGGTTGAGCAGTGAGCCATTTTACCAACTTGCTGTCACAAAATGCAGCACAGGCTAAAATCTCTCAGCCATAGGCATGGCACACACCTACAACTGAGGATCACATCCTATGCATCTGATGAGGTGAGATCTAGTTCACTAAAGCTTATGAGCCACCAAACTTTTTGCTGTAGAAGATTATTATGGCTACCTGTCTGGAAATTACCAAGATCAAAAGGTGGGAAGTGGAGAGCTAGAGGGCATTGAGATGAGGTGGCCAATAATATATTATTATAACTTTTAAAGGGGTGAACAGAGCTATGGGACTCTGATTCTGATCAGGGGGAAAGCATCACCCCGCAGCCTTGATCTAAAGGCAGGAGCTCCTGCATTTACTTCTTTTTAAAGTGGGAGATTTGATCAAAGATCTTCCAGCATCTTGCCTACGTTTACCCTTAGTTGTCTTGTGCTGCACTTCTGAAGCTACAAGAGCTATAAATCCTAGCTTATGGCTTCACTATATATGCTACCCTGGGTTCGTTCGGGAAGGGAAAATGGGATATGGTAAATTTAACAAATAACAATAGTAACCACAACAATTATAAGAATACACTTGGCTCTAGCAAATTAATCACATCTCCTCTTGATTGCAGTGGGCTTCTGCTGAATTTACTTTCCCTACCAAGCAAAGATGTGCAGAACTCTTTATTGAAACTAGCTTCATTAACATTAGTGTATACAAAACTACAAAGCACCCAGAGGTCACCAGAAAAGCTGCAACTTGGTGAAGGAATCCATTTCATTGCTTGCCATTCCCATTGATGGGGCGCTGCTTGTGGGCATCAGACTCCAAGAAAGCTTTGAGAAGTGGTCGGGCGTTGAGCCGCTGCACATAGCTAGCCAGCAAGGGGAAGGAAGCCAGGCAGTCAGGGGCCAGGACCAAATGCACATTTAATAGATCAAGCAGATTGTAGTCAACAAAGGAGATCTGGAGGAAGAAGAAAACAAAAGAGGCAGGTGTCAGTGGGAGAGAGAGAGAAAGGGCCAGTCAAGTATAAAACACCATCATTCCTCAATACATTAGATGTAGCTTAAGCAGGGGGAAGTTCACTTGGTGTGGGTGTGTCACAGCATACTATACTAAAACACACCAGAGCACGCATGTGAACTGAATACAAGACAAGCCATTGCAGGGATAATCTCTACCACATTTTTGGCTGCACACCTCCTAAAGCAGAATTATTGTGTGTGCAATAATTCTGTGGGATTGCAGGAAAGCACAGAAGTCAGAATTGGGTACAGAATCTCAGTTTTCTTTTAAACTGTTTTTAAAAGCAGTTCTGTCAAGTTTTGAACAGTGCAAACAGAGGTCCCATACAACTGTTTTTACTCCTATAATTTTGAAAATGTCCCATTTTTAATAAAAATATGAAAGCACTTTTTTTTTAAAAAAAAAAAAGCAAATGTTCTAGTTCTTATGGCTATGGTGAGAGGTTTGGAAGCATATAGGCAACAAATAGCAAAATCTCAGTAGCCTGAGTGAGTGGTTACATAAGGTTCTGGTAACTAGGGACGTGGTTTCAGTGGCCTGCACTGATTTTTGCCCCTCCCTTGACACAACATGCATAATTTACATAGATCCCGGAATACATTATTTATTGGTCACAGAATTTGGATTTATGAGTAGAATCAGCACCAGCCCCTGGCACCTTTGGGCAACTGCTAGGGCCCCAGTGCTCTTGCAGGAACCACTGCAGAATATTGTTTTTCTCTGACCTGGCAGAAAAGCCCACAGGCCGAGGAGGTGGCCTACTAGGGGACACTTTACCCAGGGCTCTCGTAAACCTGGAGCCAGGCCTGCTGTTGAGTGACAAGACTTAATTTACAGCAGGGGTGGTGAACTAGCCCATCCTTCACATGCCACATTGGACAGGTTGGGCAGGCCTGCCCATCTGTCAATCGCCTGATGTCACCTGAGTGCACTCAAAATTGTGCTCCCGATTCTTCCTTTTGCACACAAAGCTTTGATTTTTAAATATATATATACCGTGGACTAGGCACAGCTCTGGATGGAGGATTGAAAACAAAGTACAAGCTGATGAATAAAGAATTATAGCAAGCATAGGGATCCTTATCAGGATCATCCTCCTGGCCAAATTGGCCATCTTGTCACTCAGCTGTCATCACAATGATATCAGGTGCAATATGCTTTGAAGACCCGAAGACAGCACTACAAAGCACTTTGCAAGGTGCTAGTAAAATGAAGCCTCCCAGCCCCTTCTTTTAACAGGGGTTCCCATGAAAAATGTTTCCTGAGATGTGAAACCCCCTATTGGACAAGACCAACCCAAGACTGAATCTGCAGCAGGCAAATTGCCTTACCTGTTTGCCTACAATGAAGGTCTTCCCACCATCATTCTGAGCCAGAAGGTTCTCAAATGGACGCAGCTCTCCCGACAAGGCCTTAATATAGTCAGCTTTGCCACCCTCCTGTCAAGGTACAATAATCAGATAGAGAAAAGCTTCGTTGCTTCTTCCATTCTGCTAGAAGAGAGCTCCGAGCCTGGCTGACACAACTCATTGCAGTGGAAGCAAGGAACCTGCATTTTCTTGCCTCCCAGCAGTGCTGTTTCCTTACAGCAGGAGTGTGGAATCCCCTCTGCCTCAGCTAGCACAGTCAATGATCAAGTTGATGGGAGTTGGAACCCAACAACATGCATAGGGCTACAGGTTCCCCATCCTCGTCTTACAGGAAGCACATACAGCCATGCCCTCAGGCAAACCGGACTCTAATCTCTCCCAACTTGTCCCTTTTATCAAGGACCATTTGCAACTTGGGAGTGATCATCTGAACTGCACACATTTGGATTATAGGCTTGAATGTTGGGGCTACAAGCATCTACAAGCAAGGTGGGGAACCCCAGAAGTTGTTTGACTCCAATTCCCATCACCTAAACTGTTATGGCCGAAGGTCAGGGATTATGGGAGTTCTAGTCCAACAGGTTTTCCTGCCCTGATCAAGGACGCTCCTTCAATAAAACCCACATGTTTTAAGTCATCTCTCCAAAAAAGATTTCCAAAAATGAAATTTTAAGGAGGAAAAAATAAAAGGAATTAAGTTAGGAGAAAAAACATATAAGGTAAGAGCATATTCGGATGATCTGATAATAACTGAAAACCCCAAAGAGAGTATCCCCACAGCAATAAAAATAATAAAAGAATTTGGTAAACAAGCGGGATTTAGATTAAATTACACAAAAAAACCTAATTTGTTGGTTAAGAACATGAGCCTAGAAGAGAAGAAAGATCTACAAGAAAGCACAGGTCTAGAGATTAAGAACAAAGTAAAATACTTAGGAGTTTGGTTATCTGCTAAATGCATAGACTTGTACCAAGAAAACTATATAAAAACATGGAATGAAATTAAGAAAAGCTTGGAAATCTGGAGCAAACTGCACTTCTTCCTTTGGGGTAGGATATCGGCAGTTAAGATGAATGTTTTACCAAAAATGATTTTCTTATTTCAAACCATTCCCATTTTAGGAGGTATGAACTGTTTTCAAAACTGGAGAAGGGACACCGCAAGGTTTATATGGAATGGTAAAAGGCCAAGAATAAAACATCTTATTCTTATTGACCAGAGGGAGGGGGGGTTGCTCTACCTCATTTTGAACTCTATCACTCTGTGGCTGGGCTGTCATGGATTAGAGAGTGGATCATACTTAAAGACACGGATCTGTCAGATTTAGAGGGCTTCGACAACAGGTTTGGTCGGCACGCGTATTTGGTTTATGAGAAGGTTAAGGTACACAAGGGGTTTTTAAACCATATAATTAGGAAATCACTTTATAAAATCTGGGTTAAATATAAGGGAATACTGGAACCTAAAATCCCCTGGTGAACCTCCCCGATAGAGGCCACGGCAGTAAAAAGGAAAAATTCAAAAGGTGATTGGGCAACGTATAGAATGCTATTGGAGGAAAACAACAATAAACTAAATTTGAAAATTTGATGAAATTAGAAGGTATGTGACGGATTGGCTACAATATTTTCAAATAAATGAGAGGTGGAACATTGATATACAAACTGGATTTGAAAAAGAAACATCAAGATTCGACAAAAAAAATTAATACAAGCCAAAAATAAGCATATCTCCAAAATGTATAATCTTCTCCTTGAGTGGGAGAATAAAGAAGAAGTAAAAAGTGCAATGGTACGTTGGGCCCAAAACCTTGGCCATAATATCTACATGAACTGAACCAATGGGAGAGATTATGGAAAGAAGATGTATCATGTACACAGCATGTGACAAATTAAGAAAAAAATATCATGAAAATGATATATCGGTGGCACCTCACCCTGGCCAGATTGGCTAAAATGTATAAGAGTAGATTGGAAAATTGTTGGAGATGTAAAGAGGGGAGAGGGTCATTTATGCATATGTGGTGGGAATGTGGAAAAATCAGGAAGGTTTGGGATGTTATATATAATGAATTAAAAAAGATGTTAAAAATCCCATTCACAAAATGACCAGAAGCCTTCTTACTAGGGATCATGTCAACTGAAATTAAAAAAGAAGTAAGACCACTCTTTATGTATGCGACATCTGCAGCTAGAATTTTTAATTGCAACGTATTGGGAAAATGAAATTATAGCTACAAAATCAGAATGGCAAGTTAAACTGTTAGAATATCTGCAAATGGCAAAAATGACAGGGAGTGTAAGATGGTATTTGACGCAAAAAGTAAATCAAGAATGGATTATATTCAAGGAATATCTGAAAAATTACTGTGACAGCAAAAACCTCCTGGCAGATCTTGAATGAGTCTTGCAATGTATTGATAATATATGTAAATTTAATGTTTCTATTTAATTTCCTCTTTTTTCTTTTTCCAAAAGACTTAAGAAAATAATATAATAATATGATACTGTGTAAAATATAACAAGTGTAATTTAGTTTTTTTGAGAACGATTGGAAGTCTATTTTAGGTCTTTTTAAAATTTCTTGTATTTTTAATTTTTTTGCTATATGGGATGGGATACAAATTTTAATATAGTATATTGTTGTATAATTTTGTGAAATACGTTTAATAAAGATATTTTTTTTAAAAAAAGACATCTCTCCAATCACCCCACCTAGTTGACAGATATTTCAGGAGTCTATTAAGGGGACAGAGCTCTCCATTCCAGTGTATGGAAGCAAACTCAAGCCCTCCCACACCCAAGCTCACATAGTTTTGATAGATGAGGCGGCCATATTTAAGACGCAGGTCCTCCACTCCATCATTCACCATGTCCAGCAGCGTCGCTTCACGGGCATCTTGACCATAGAGTCCTGAGCAGCAAAGAAAAAGGGTTGGTGAGGGAATAGATAGTTGCACAGAGAGCAAGAGCTCTCATCTATCTGCTCCTTTCTTGAGGGGGGGGGATATTTTAAAAAACAAAACTTAATAACTACCAACTGTGCCCCATTCCCCCCCAAATGCTGGATCTGGGCCCCAATTCAATCTTGATTTCCTGTTATATATATAACCCATTGTGGATTGTCAATAATATAGTTTTATGTTTTTGATTCTTGTTTCTTCCCTATTACTTTATGCTTTTATTTTTGTCAGGACTTATGGCTAGTATTTATTTACTCAGAAAAATACTTGTATCATTCAAATACTGTATTAAAGTGGTGTACAACTAATATACATCTAAATAAACACCCAAATCACAGGTGAACACAAATCAGTGCTATCTTCTGTTACCACTACTATTCACCTGCTGACCCACCCAAGAGGGAAATTTACAGACACGCATCTCCTCCATATGCATGCAGCTCTCCCTTGGAAAGGCAACCAGCACAGATTCACCATAAACCCAGGTCCACACATTCCACTTCTACTTGCACCCCTGCCTATCACCAACCGCACCGTGATTCCTTGCCAAGTGGCGCAGGATCGCGTTGGACTGGTACAGCAGAAAGTCTCCATCCTGAAATCTAGGCAGCTGGCCAAAGACCTGGTGAGGAAGGGGAAGAAAGGCAGAAAGGTTAGTGACTGGACATCCCATACCTATTTCTCAGTGAGACAGGGGCCCCTTTGGCTTGTAGCTGCCAGTGTGTAGACAGAGGAGCAAAGGACCAGTGTGAAGGGCCTAGGAAAACCCATTTCTCACAAGAACAGGACTCACTGCCCCCCCCCAAAAAACCCAAATCCTAACTCCAGAGGTTACTACTTATACTCACACAAGATTTCTTGAGGTCCCCCTTGGTCCAAATCTCCATGGTTACCACATCTTCTTTCCACTCCTGCCCCTGATCAGCCAGCAACATCCTCATGGCCTCGCAGCGCCCTAGGAGAGGCAGAAACCCAAATCATCAGGTGTAAACAACACACAGCACACTGGTTCATTAATTCTCACAAGGTGCTTGAGGTTTGCCCACTGTGCTTTAAGAAGCACCTCCATCTTCTCTCTCATCCTACCCACTTCCAGAAAACCATTCCAAAGCGAAAAACCATGAGCTCCTCCATTGATGATTTCCTCGGGTCTGCCATCTTTCTCACGCCCTGTCTCAATCTAGCAGAGAAAGTCCTCGCCTGCAAAACGCTTCTCTCCAGGTCAGAAGTGTAATCCCTTGCATTCCTACCAGCAAACCTCACCGAGGTCAAACAGAGCTGCTTTCGAGTAATCATGAATATGCGACGATCCGGCTGTAAATGCATTATTCTGAGGTTCCCGCAACACTTCCTCTATTAAAGAGGAATCCAAACCCATGGGGGGGAGGGAGGGAATGAATTCACAGTTATGTGATTTTGCACTCACCGCGTACGGGGAAATAGGTGATCGTATATTTTCCAGGCACTAGAAAAAAATATGAAGAAAAGACAAAGCAGATCAGTTGGACTGGCACGCCCCCCTTCCTTCTCTCCCCTCCGCCACTCTCGCTATACATGGATTTTTATTTAATTTTTGCATGCTGGGGAGGGGGCTAACCGCGCGACCCTAACCACTGAAGCCCCACTGAAATCACTGGACTTACTCTCGGGTAAGTGGGAAACAGGATCACGAAGCTCTAGCAGGTGTCGCCTTCTCGTGCCCCCAGCAGAAGCCCAGCGAAGTAGGAGGATCCCGTCCCGCGTTGTACTGTACTCACTGTCGGAAATTTCCGTGAGCCAAAGAAAGCAGTTCGGCCTCCTAGGGAGAATGCTGAGTCATGCCTATAGCAGCAGCAGCCCTTTCTTAAAGGGGAAGGAGCCACCCAGATCCTGCACAGAAAGAGCGCCTCCAACGTGGCTAAGACATTAAGCCAAGGCGGATCAATTTAGCCCCAGGGAACGAAGATTCTGGTGGTTTCAGTGCTACCAGGACTTCACCTGCCAAGTTAAAAAAAACACAACAGACTGCTTCTGTACATCTGCGGACGCTGAGCTCCGTTGTCCTTATTGATGCTGGACCACAACCAGCTCTTATCAGGAGGATTCAGATTAGGAAGCAGGGTTTGGGGCAGGGAGGGGGTGTGAGGGGTGAATTGCAGGTGTGAGGGGTGAATTGCAGTGCCCTGAATTCTTCGAATCTGCTTTGAATGCATGACAGGGGTTGGACTAGATGATCCTCAGTGTCCCTTCCAACTCTTCAATTCTCTGATTCTACCGGTATGTGCTTTCAGGGTATACTTTACACAGTAACTGAAAAAGCTGCAACCAGTTTGCTAGGATGCAGCAAACAAGTTTGCTAGAATCCAGCTGTGCCTTGGGAGCAGAGCAGAGCCCAGCTGAGAGTTCTTGTGCAGAGAAGGAGGCAAAAGTTGAGGTTGAGAGCAAAGCCACTGACGCCTGAACACTCCTCTGCCAATCTGCTGAAGCCCTGCCCTGCATACAGATCTTCTTTTCCTAGTCTACTGCCCTCATCTCTGGACTCGAACAATTAGTGGGGACCCAGTTTTGCCTCCCTCATCCCACTAGCACCCTCCCCAGGGTCTGACCACCCCCTGCGTGACATCTCTATAGGATTCATGACATCAGGATCAATACAGATTGTGGCTAGCTGTGTGAATGTGGCTGCAAAACTAGCAGTGGGAGTGCATTGGATGCAGAGTAAGCAGTAATGTGAACATGCCCTCAGTCATGCTTAGATGGGACCCAGTGAAATCAGTGGGGATTCAGTTGGTCCGTATCAGTACATTTATACTCCTCCTTTCCTCTAAGGCAGGGGTCGGCAAGGTTTACCTCGCCTGGGCCGGTTTACTCCAGTGGAGATCCCTTTGTGGGCATGCGTGCGTCCACGATTTCCAGCGTCTGCGTAGACGCGATTTCCGGCGCTGCGGAAGTGAGTCCCCACGCCACATTGTGCTGGTTTTGAGCAGCATGTGGGGACTCGCTAAGCGGGCAGCTCGGTTCGGGGGCGGCTCGGCAGCTGGTTAAACGACCCCCGTGGGCTGCTTGTGGCCCATGGTCCTTAGGTTGCCGACCCCTACTCTAAGGGCTCATCAAAACTTTGCTTGCCCCATGCCTAGAAAGCACGGGTTCAACAGGTTTTCCTCTTGCCCCAGAGGAGCCCTAAGATGCTCAAGACAGTGCACACAATTCTCTCCCCATTTAACCTTCACAACAACCCTGTGAGGTAGGTTAGGCTGAAGGGTAGTGACTGCCCCAAGGTTGCCCAGTGAGTTTTGTGACTGAGTGTGGATTTGAACCTGGATTTCCCTGGTCCTTATCTGATCTGAGCTGCTATACTGCACTAACAATATTTATTTAAAGCCTTTTTGCCCCATTTTTTGTTAGATTAGCTTCCAAAGCAGCTTACACATCAACAAAGCGCAAGGCAAGCCCATCCCTCAGGCTTACAATATCTAAAAGATATAAGGAGAAAGGGACTTTGCACCTCTTTGTTTGCAATTCCTGCAGTCATAATTCATTTCGCTTCAAAGCCCACTTCACGCACACACACACACAATCATGGAAAAAGCTTTTCCTGGATCACTATAGCTTTACTTTACAACTCTGCCTGTGACTAGTCAGCCTTCTGTTACAGCACCCGCCCTAACCTTGCCACTTTTTATTATTCATTTATCTATTTTATTTATTTATATCCTGCATTTTCCCCATACTCAAGCCTCTCCCTATTCCTTTACCTTTTCCACCCTACTCTGTATGTAAACCTGGGCAAAGACAGGTCTTCTTCAGGAAAATATGTGGCGCCTGCACTTTCCAGCATTCTCTGTTGGTAAAGGAAGCCTTCAACCAAGCAAATGAGAGCAATGCTAGCAGCTACAGGAGTGAGGAGGAGGTGGCTGACTGCTGTAATATCAGCTGGGGACACGGATGGGAGACAGTTGCTATACACTGTTGCCTGGTCTGAGCCATGGCCATTGAGATGTGCTACCCCTTGTGAGCTCTCCTTGGCTGCTGTCGCTTTCTCCTGGGCATTATGAACGCCTTTCACACCTGCCTCACTTGGCATTGTTTTCCATGCTCTTCATTGCTGCGCAGATGGTACTTCCACTGGGGGAAGAACAAGATTCGTTCATCTAATGAACTCTCCCCCCCCCCATTTGACCAATAACAAAGGAGGATGATAGCAATGTTTCCTTAGGTGTTTAACTGGGGGCACTCACCTCCATCAGCTGTACCCCCTGCTTTCTCACCCTCTCCGAGTGCTTTAGCTTGACTGGAATGTGTCATGGAATTGCGGTAATGCCTCTTGCTTGTCTCAATGGAGAGAGGCATGAGCATGACTGTTGTGTAGTTGAAATGCCGCCTACTGCACAAAGGGTCACATTCAGTGCTCTGCCCACTTTTGTCTCTGGCATCGCCTCCCACTGGCACGCACAACCCAATGGTCACCCACGAGGGAATGTGGCACTCAGGCTGAAAAGTGTACCCCACTCCTTGTTTACATGCAAAATTCGGGACGGATAAAAGAAAGTGCTTCTTTGTGCAGCACATAGTTAAACTATGGAACTCGCTCCCACAGGAGGCAGTGATGGCCACCAACTCTGATGGTTTTAAAAGAGGATTAGACAAATTCATGGAGGAGAGGGCTATCGATGGCTGGTAGCCATGATGGCTCTGCTCTGCCATCATGGTTGCAGGCAGAAATGTTTCAGAATACCAGTTGCTGGAAACCCCAGGAGGGGAGAATGATCTTGTGCTCAGGTCTTACTTGCTGCTTTCCCACAGGCTTCCGAGTGGCCACTGTGAGAACAGGAAGCTGGACTAGATGGGCCATTGGCCTGATCCAGTCGTCTCTTATTGTGTTCTTTGATTACATGGGTCCCATTGGGAGGTGAGACAGAAGCACTGATAGGGATGGGTGACAGAATTCACCCATCAAGTTCAGCTCTGTTGGGTTGGCACTAGAGCCAACAGAGGCACCCATTAAACATCAGTTAACATATTTCATCCCAGGGCAACAAGGTTCTAATATGTTAAACTGCGGGGATATTCCTCTTCCCATACTGCCAAACATGCTGCGCAAATTTTGGGGGGATGTTTTGTACATGTGAAGAGGAGAGCTCATGGGACAGAGGTCCTGGTCCTTAGGCCAGATAGAGAGATCTTTTTATGGGTCAAGCGCTGGGCTCAGCAACTCCGTGGCTTGTTTCCTCAATGAATAATTCTCCCAGCTTGCTTCCACTGAGTGTAAAGACTGAGCCCAAGAGCCTTGGCATTGTCTGCACTAGCTAGGTGGGGTCTAGTTACCATTGCCACTGGAACCTCGCCAGCTTTGCACTGAATAAACCATGAGTTGTCTGCGCAACAGCCCCAGTTGCAGCGCTGCCAGGAATCGCATCTCTGCCATCCGGAGGGCCGGCAAAGTGCCAAGGACCACAGGTGGGGTCCGACTTAATTGACTTAGCCGCAGAGGCTTCTGCTTAGAAATGGGAGGGCTGTTGAGGATGTGTCGGGGAACAGGCCATCATGGGGTGGGAGGGCGAAAGGAAACACCACAGGAATGGATGAGGAGAGAGCGGGGCACAGGGAAGGCACTCGTAAATGCCAAAATGCATTTTGCTATAGATGTCGGGCCACAGAAGAAGGCCATTTTTTATGAGGTGCATTGTTTCAAAACAGGCCAGTGGACAAAGGAGAGCCGGGAGATGTGGGACAGAAATATTCTTTACTCCTGCCTCATTTCCCCACAGCCCTCCTTTCTAGCCCAGGGGCGCGCACACAGGCGATGCCATAGAACCTGTGCTCAATCTGTGTTCTGCAGCCTTTGATGCCTCTTGAGTTTCCTGCTCTAGGGGGGGTTGTTTTACCTTGTTTGCAACATTAGTGAAAAGCAGAACCAGGCCGGGTCGTGTGTCTGACCTGATAAGCTCAGATTCCCTCCGCATCCTCCTGCTTCAATCTTGCTCTCCCTGCAGTAATGAGAAGATGACTTGATTAGGTTTGGATGGAGAGTGGGGGAAAGCAGGTGCCCCCCTCCCTCCCTCCCATGCCAGCCCAGGGACCTGGGGAGCACAAGTGTTGATCCCTTAAGCGGATTTGCCCAGGAAAGATCTCTGAGGCGGAGAGCAAAGAGGAAAGGTGCCTCAAGGAGTGAGGAGATAAGGAAGGAGCAGGGGGTCAAGAGGAGGGAAAGAGGAAGGGGGAAGCAGCCAGGGGGAGGAAGATGCTAGAGGGAGGAATGTAGAATGGGAGCCAGGCAGGTATTGAAAGTGGGGGGCAGCAGGTTACTTGTTACTTCAGAGAAAGATCCCTAGAAATATGGCAGGCAGCTAGGAGAGGCAAGCACCCATGTGAAGGAGCACATGACTAAGTGTGGCAGCAGCACAGAATAGTGCGGCAACCAGCAAGAGACAGCAAAACAGATTCATGGCACCAGGGAGGAGAGTTTAGGCAGGCCCAAGAGTGCAGCAGAGAAGGTATGTGAGGGTAGGAGCCGGAGAGACAGATCAAGGTAGTGTGGAGAGGAGTTAGGCCTTACCAGAGAGACCCCAGAGACTGTCTGCAGGAGGAAGGGATAGAGAAAGTGGCCCAGCTATTCTCCGGCTCTCAACATGTTCTTTTTTCTCCGGGAGACCCAACGGCAGAGCAGCGAGACACCGGCACTGAGAGCATCCCGGGCTCTTTCGCAAAGCGGTTCTCACCGACGCTCCAAGAGTGCGCGGACCCGCAGGACAGGCAGTCAGGCCCGGGAAGGAGACAAGCGGCTCATGGAGCCAGCCAGATCCAGGAGCACCTCGGAGGCAACCACCGCTGCTGCCGCCTCTGTGGCCCTCTATGGCACCCAACACCACCGACTGGAGGATGGAGCAACCTTGATCAGAACGGCCGATCCCAAAGACCAGCTGTTGCCAGGGGTAACGGGAAGGGCCAGCTCAGCTCACGTGGAAGATGAATGCCCAAGTCTCTGGGCGATGGAGCCTGTCCTCACGTCCGTCTTTGGGCAGGTAACTGGGCCAAGGGAGGCAGGGAGGGGACAGAGAGGGCAAATGGCGAGGGGGCTGAAAATGGAGGGTTCTGTGAAGCTGAGGTTCCCCAGCAGGTCATGGGCTTTTGTCACATCCCAGGAGGATCTCACCTTCTCTTCCTGCAGAAAAAAACCCCCTAATCCTCTGTCCCCCCTCCCATCTCAAACACATGACGGGGGATCAACGCTTTCACCTTAAAACATGGTATGTCCCACACAAGTCACTTGACCCAGGGGCGTACCCAGGATCAAAACTAGGGGGGGGGGGCAAGCCATGGTCGTTCAGGTTTGCTTTGAATGGACGCTGATCATTTTTGTTTCGGGGGGGGCAGCTGCCCCTCTTGCCCCCCCTGGGTACACCCATGACTTGACCCATGCAAAATTATGGAGCCCAAAATATGGGGTGGGGGGTTTCAGGGCATTGATCACATGGTGCCCAAAAACTAATGTTTTCAGGTGCCACACAAAATCATGGCCCCAAATAAAGCACTTTTTTGAGAGGAACACAAAATTGCACGAGATCACAGCACTCAAAATGGCCGCCATGTTCTTACGTGAGAAAACAGGATGTCTCTTCCCCCCCCCCCCCGGGATGCTTGCAGAGTATGCTGCTGCCCCAGCAAGCTTCCTTACTTACCACAACACACTCTGAAGGAAGTACAGAAGCTGCCTGGGCCTGTTGTCTGTGTTTCAGGCATGGGGTCTGGCATCCTTTGCAGTCACCCAGTTCTTCGAAAGCCTCAGGGATTTTAATTGTGGCTTTTCACGATGGTTATTGATATGCAAGGTTACAGAGATAAGGTGTGTGACTACTCTCCAAGGAGCTCACTTGCAGCTGACAAGAATACAGGAAATGGCACCATCACATCTCCAGGCCCTGCTACCTTAATGAAGTCTCATGAGCTGGATCGAGCTGTGTTCTTGGACAACACAGTCCCGAAATGGTGGATTGAGTTGCCCACATTGACAAGTTGTATAATATAATTACTTTTAAAGCTGCCAGCACCCTAGTGAGGTGGTGCAGGAGGAAGTGATACTTGGCTTTCGGTGCTGAGCAGAGACCAGGGAGGAGTGTCCAGAGGTGGTGCTGGAGGCAGAGGGAGGCTGGATCAGCTCCATCCATTTGCCCAGCTGGTAAGTGGTCGGCGGGCTGTGTGCAGGCTCTTGCACAGGGTACCAATACTGGCAGGTCAGCAACAGTGCCCCAGGTGTTGATTCAGGCTCGTCCTGTCTATGACACTGCCTCTTGATGTCCTCCCATAAGAATTTGGGGGCCGTTCCCTACTGGCGTTACTCAGGAGTAGCAGCAGCAGTACAGGGAAACCCTATTAGCACATGTTCAGCACCATTTTCGGCCCCAGAGGGGGGCAGAACATGGACGGAGTGGGGCAGGGGCAGAAGGGGGCATGGCATGATGGTGCCGATGCACATGGTATGTTGGCATGCAACCCCCACACAAACAGGGAGTTGCCTATACTTGGCCACCCAAATGAGGGAGGCCAGTGTCCTTTTTAAAAGTATTTAAAGGAGTCCTCTCAAGGGCTGTCAGGTCTGAGTTTTGGCTTCATGATACAGAATCATAAGAATGTAGAGTGTGCAGGAGCCCTGAAGCTGTCCATCAACAGTTCAGGCAACTTCCCTACTATGGTGAGATGTATTAATTGGTGCCTGGCTGTGTTTCACTCAGAGTAGATACTCAAGGACTCTTGAGGGGCATGGCCCGGGGAGATGGGGTGTGATGCGCATTAAGTCCCGAGGGCCACATAGGCACTGTGATGGGACAAAAGAAGAGTGTTAAGAATGTGAATTCAATACAGTTAAAATGATAGTTTGCAGAAGTTGAGATTTGTTGTTAAAAACCTTGAAATTTGACCTCCGCCTTGGAAATGTGCGTCAGAATACTTGGCAGTCTCTTCACTTACGTATAAAAAGTCATAAGACAATCTTCACTAACCTGGTGCTCTCCAGCTATTCTGAACTACAACTCCCATCAGCCCCAGCCAGCAATGTGACTCATTTTTTTTATCCTATAAATCTGCAAAACCTGTTTGACTAGTAAAAAGGCAGGGCAGGAAAAAGTGATTGTAAATGCTTTGTACAATGACTTGCTTTATCACACCACCATTGCCAACTCTGAAATATGTAGCCCATAAGCTGTGAAACACTTCAGATGGATCTAGACTTATTTTATATTCTGCAGTTGCCTAAGGAAGTTTCTATCTTTCTTTTAAGGGGGTGGGCAGGGGGAGAGTTTCAAGAAAAAAAGTAGTTAGGTCAATCTCACTTAATCCAGCTGAGCAAACTGAAGTCTGGTTTTAACACGAACCGTTAAGATTCAAATACATTTTCACAAATGATATAAGGGTTGTGCTTTCACTTCCCAAATAAGAGTCCTGAAGATCAGAACTTGCCTCTGAACGAAAATTTCCAATTTCCCTTCTGCATTGGGGAGGGGGGGAAGCAACATCTGCAAGTAATGCATTAGAGATGAAGAGGAGTTCTTAACGTCACTCATGAAAATGCACTGTGAGTCTATAAATAATACAGTGGATTCTGCTAGCTGGTTCACATCTTGTGGCCAACCAATAAGTCTGACTGACAATTGGTAATGCACGCTTTCCCTATCCCTATCCCCGCCCTACCCTGCCCCCCCCCCCGCACCATCTTGCTCGCCCAATAATGCGGCTGGGTCTCTCAGCATCAGAGCTCAGTGGATGCAGCCACTCCCTGGAACAAAGATTTGAAAATCTCGTTGATTGTCACGGGAGATTATGGCCTCACTGCTCTGAGGGGAGGGGGCATGTTGATGGGCAGCCATCCTTTTCAACCGCTTATAGACAGCATCTGAGTGGGGCTTTTGGATGTGAGTCAGGAAGGACAAGGCGGGACTGGCCCTCTCCTTCCTGGGCCACTGTGGAGTTAAAATGCTTTGAAGAAGAGCTGCTTGCCTGCTCCCTGCTCCCTCTGCTTTAGCACCATCTATGATTGAGTTGCATATAATCCTGAGGATTATGGCTGTGGCCCACGCCCTCCCTCCACCCCCCTCTGTTCACTTTCCCTTAATATTCTGGATATATTCAACAATAAAAACCCTGAAAATCCCCAAAGCGTCTAAACCTCCCAGGAAGAGAATCACTTGTTACTATAAAAATATATATATCTGCCATCGGCGCCAGCTGCCTCCAGCCCCATACTATGCTCTGTGGGATGGGGGGGACTTAGCAGCCATGGGCAACTGCACCAAAACACCGGGCAGGCGGCTCTCCAAGGTAGGGGGAGAGGACGGAGGGGAGGGTGCCCCTTTTCATCCTCACATCTTCATGCCTTTGTGTTGGAATCCCTGTGTGTGGCTGGTTCTTTGCATGTCTGTCTGTCTGTCTGTCTACTTTCCTCGCTTCCCAGAGTGTGTGCATGGATTCCTGTCAGTGGTTGAAGCCCCATGGCTGAGGTCAGTTATCCGAGGGAACATGGTGAGAATGCTAGGACCCTGTGGTACCACTCCAGATGGGGGACTGTGGCATCATCTCTGATTCCTATGAAGGCCAGGTTCCAATGCTCCAGGTTATTAGAATGAAGGCAGATGTGTTCTTCAGAATAGTGTCTGCAGAAGGCTTCAGATACCCCCTTTTCTCCATCTACTTGGTCCCCTTTTCTCTCATCTACTTAGTCCTTCTTAGGCCAGCATCTAGATCCTCTTTGCTTTTCTTGTATCTAAGCAAACAATAACAACCTCAAACTCCTAGATTTCATTCAATGCTTCCTTCTTCTCTTGGTGTATCATACAAGGCCTGTTTGTGGATTGTGTCAATGAAGATTCAACCAGGTGAGCCTCAGTATGCTCCTGATATAATAGAAGTTCTATGGGTAATGGGTGTCACAATGTATGGTATCTCTCATATTCTTGCATGTCATTGTATGGTATGCGTGCACCTTCTGTATGTATTGCCACCAGTGCCTGAGCAGAGAAGGGACATGACCAGTGGCAGATTTATGGTCTGGGGGACCTTTGGGAGGGGCCCCAGTTCATTCACTTAAATAAATGTGACCACGTCTGAAAATATGAAGGAGCTAAATAATGAGTTAATTCATTACATGGATTATCTTTTGTTTGTTTGTTTGTTTTTGCTATTGTTACAGATCTGGGGTAACAGAGTTTGAGAGTGCAAGGGCACCCATAACTGCTAGAGTTAGTGAATGTTAGAATTCAATAAAGTGTTAGAATTAGATAATATTTAGCGTATTGAAGGAAAGATGCCAGGCCAGTAGAAAAATACAAGTTAAGCTCTTTTTCCCGGCCAGGGGCTCACCTGGGATAGAAGCTGTTAAGCATGACAAAATGTGTTGGCGGCCCATCACAGGAAAATCCTTGGGTCTCTTCCAATGGAGGTTGCCACTGTTACATTGAGCGATGAAGATAATGGAGGTCACAGGAAAATTTTCACCTTTTAAGACTAGGCTTGGAATAACAGGTAGAAAGGGGACAAGCAGACAGAAGGGGAGCAGTTCCTTGGCAAGGGTTTTTTTTCTGGGAAGGAGAAGCAGGAAGGAGAGAACTCCATGTGGCGCTGGCTGAAAGATGCTGCACTGAAAGGCCCGGGGTGTAGCATGGTGTATTTTCCTGGGGTGGGGTACGCTGCTCACAGCACCCTCCCCAAACCAGCCCTGTGCCACTTTGCAAGGCTGGGATCATTCCAGCCTCACAAAGCGGCTTGGGGCTGGAGGGCTGCTTTTGCCCTCCATGTCCTGCCCCCCCCCCGGTACTCACATGCCCCAGGCACTGTTCAAGCTTGCTCTGCCATTGCCAGGGGCCATGACTGGGTGCTACTTTAGACCCAAGCTCACTGTAGCTATGAGAAGGGCAATAAGGGACACTCTTGGGGTGCAATGTTCTGCCTCCCCTCTATTGAAGGCTTCACGTGTAAATATGTGTAAAGTGAAGCTGCCACTTCCCTCCTCCATGCGTCCGTCACTGCCAAAAAGGCAGCATTGGTGTGAGGTGTGCAGTGACAGCAGAGCAGGACAGTTGTTGGGGAGCTGTCCTTGGCATGAGCCCCATGGAGATACAGTGGTACCTCGGGTTACAAACACCTCGGGTTACAGACTCCACTAACCCGGAAGTAGTACCTTGGGTTAAGAACTTTACCTCAGGATGAGAACAGAAGTCGTGCGACAGCAGCTGGAGGCCCCATTAGCTAAAGTGGTACCTCAGGTTAAGAATGGTTTCAAGTTAAAAACGGACCTCTGGAACGAATTAAGTTTATAACCAGAGGTACCACTGTATCCTGGTGGGATTGGTCAGATGAGAAGGAAGAGTGGGAAGAAATCAGAGAACTGGAGGACAGCAGCCCACAGAAGGGGCCCAGCAAGCTGGGAGGCGGTGGTTAAGATCTCTGAGAGATCTCCAACCCTGCAAATGCTATGAAGCATTTTGCCCCCATTTTTGTATATATCAATATTATTGAATGTAACTGTGTGTGTGTGTGTGTGTGTGTGTGTGTGTGTGTGTGTGTGAGAGAGAGAGAGAGAGAGAGAGAGAGAGAGAGAGAGAGAGAATTACCACAGTAATAGCCACATTACCACAGTATAACCACATGAGGGACCCATCAACTATACCATCCAACCATTTGGGTGAAGAGAATGTTACTATACATATGGCCCTCTTTTTCAGGCGCTGTGTGTGCAGTCCCCCCTAGTGAATTAGCACTAGGTAGAGGTTCATCTGTATTTACTCAGAGTTAAGGGATATTAGCACTGCAAAGCTACATCAGTTTTATTCAGCTGTCATGACTTATCCCAAATAATGAGTTTAGTGAAATGCTGAGAATTCTGATAAAGATCTCCGCATAAAACTGCAGTTCCCTGGGAGTCCTTAGGGAGGGAAAAGGACTATTTAATAAAATGTAGGTCTGCGGCGCAGATGTGTACAGAAAGATAGAGAGGGACTGCCAAGAAACGTAGCAATTGTGCTAGTGCATGTTTCTTTTTGTTAGAGCATATGTGTCATTGCTTTGTGCGTTAGTGTGTGTGTGAAAGAGAGCAAGAGAGCTAATTGTGGCATCTCTCTCTGTATAGTAAGTAGAGCCAGGCATTTCCCCTAGGAGGACTCAGATTCAGATGATTCACAGGCCATCTCATTGGGTGGGTGGGAGCCCTGGGCATTCCCTTCTTCACTGTCCTGGCAGTGGTGGATTTAGGGCAGCACAACTGGTTCCCCGGGGGGCCTATGGGTCCCCTTTCAACCTTCCCAAAGCCTAGTAAGTGCTGGGCTTTGGGAATGAGGCACGAGAGCTCTGAGAGCGTCCTAAAGTCCTCCCACCTCCTTCTCAAAGCCTAGTTAGCACTTGCGCAGCTATGGGAAAGAGTCAGGAGGCCTTTAGGACCCTGCCCAATCCCTGTGCCTCCTTCCCAGTTTGGCACCTCCCTTACCTGGCTTTGGGAAGGCGACTTGGGGCTTTGAGGGCCTCAAATTTTGGCCCCACACAGGGCACCATATTACCATAATGCCTGTGAATTTCCTGTAGCTTTCCCTTTAAGACTTGCCAACAGCTGTCCTGGGGGCAGAGCCAATAGAAGGCAAGTCGTTGCCAACTTTCTTAAGCCTTCTGATAATTCTTGTTCTTTGTTGCTAGGCTGGCCTGCAGGACCAAGTTTTAGCTTATCAGCAAGACACAGATCCTTATGAATCTTTATGGTTTTTACATAGGAGGACAACAAAACCACAAAAATCCCAGAACACATATTTGAAAATAGAGACATTACCTATGATTTGCTGGTTGTTTTTTAGGGGAACTCTTGCAACAACAACAACAACAACAACAACAACAGTAATTTATTATTTATACCCCACCCATCTGGCTGGGTTTCCCCAGCCACTCTGGGCGGCTTCCAACAGAATATTAAAATACAATAGTCTGTCAAACATTAAAAGCTTCCCTAAACAGGGCTGCCTTCAGATGTCTTCTAAAAGTCTGGTAGTTGTTTTTCTCTTTGACATCTGGTGGGAGGGCATTCCACAGGGCAGGTGCCACTACCGAGAAGGTAGTGCCTTGGATCCATAAGGATTGCCCTGGAAGACACTGTATCTGTGATTTTTATGGGGCAGTCAATGAGGATAGAGGGGTTCAATGAATTGGGGATGGTTTTGCAGGAGAGGGGGAACTCACATTGAAATCACACAGTTTTAAGAGGCTCCATTTTGTCGGATCTAATGTGTATTCATTTGAACATGCATTCTTCCACCCCATAGTTGCTCTCTTTCCCTCTTCCAAATTCCTTCCCTTTCTCTGCTACATTATTGGTTGCTTTGCTTTCTGTCCATCTGCTCAGGTGCCAACCTGAACTTTAAAAAGTTCTTTGAACTGAGAGAGGAAGCAAGAGGGAGTGTCGCTCTTTCAACTTCCTCCTTCGGCTTCATGAACTTTTCAATGAGAAAAATGGTAATTATCTTCACCATCTCATGACAAAGGGGGCAGTGGGCGGTGTGGGGAGTGGGCAGCTCAAAGGCTTTGTGGTCACCAGAGGAAGACCTTGAGGGCGTCAGGTTGGGGACCCCAGCATTGTGGAGATGGAGGTCTGTCTAATTGTGGCAAATGCCCAATGAGCAGAGATGTTGGGCCATTGAGATAAATTTGATGAGAAAAGTGGGTTTCTTTTAGGGGGGAAATGGTGTTATTTCTCTAGCATAAGTCTCGTTTCCCCCTTTGTTGCTCCCCTTCCCATACTCTCCATTACCAGATACCCTGCTTCCCTAATACTTCCCAGAAGCCTGGGCCTTAAACACCCAGGTCATGACAGAGGGGGAAATCAGGGTCTCTAACCGTACTTAGCTAATTGCAAGCTATGCTACAGGAGAATAAACAGCCCTCCTCCGAGGCTCCTGGCTCCCCTGCCTCTACCAGCAACGACATAGACGAAGGGGCTGACGGCACGCAGTATCCGCCATTGCAGAATTACTCGGTCCTGCATGGCTTGGTGGGGCCAGCCTGCATCTTCTTGCGCCAGAGCATCGCCATCACGCAAATCGTATGTATTGCACATCTACTGCTGCACCATTTATACTGAGCGTGAGAGTGTAGCTGGCCCTTCTCTGTTTGCATGGACTGCCCTGCTCCTCAAACCTTCAGTATGCCCCTGTGCTGGAACATAGCTTGGGCCTTGTGTTATTTATTAAATTTGTATACCGTCCTATACTCGTAGATTATACAAACACCAAGCCTAGGGAACTATCACTGAAAGAACAACTCTTGCCCCTATTGCCTTTCTGCAGGGAGCCAGAAGGGCTTTCCTCCGGGGAATTTGTAGCCACAGTACTGTGACACAATATTTGCATGGAATCCAACAGTGATGCAGCATGACTTGGTAGGAAGCCCCTTTAAGCCTAGTGGGACTTATTTTGAAGCAAGCACACACAGAATCAGGCTGCACAGAGTAACAGTTTTTTTCTGTTCATAGAGTGGGCAAGGAAGACTTCCTTCATCTAGGACAGCTTCTGACTAAGAGATCAGTAGATTGGATGTGGGCAGGCAAATATTTGTTTTCTCAACCTCTACTCTCTTTCTTTCCCCAGGACAGAGAGCTGCGACCAGAGGAGATTGAAGGTAAAAAGAAAATTGATGCTCAACATTACCTCTTAAGGTAGGACTAGCCAACGTGGTGCCCTCCAGATGTTCCTGACCTACAACACCCATCATCCCTGATAATTGGCCATGCTGGCTGGTGCTGATGGGATGTGTAGTCCAAGAACATCTGGAGGCCAGTGCATTGGCTAACCCTGTCTTTGGGGAACCTCATGGATCCTCCCTTGCTCATTAGTCATTAGTCCAACCAACCAGAAGTCTACTGCATCTGCTATGCTTCACTCAGCTTCTTTAGTTTCACTTGTTGCTTTGTCAACTTGCCTCTGGCTTCCTTATGCTTTGCTCCCATGTCTAGTTGTATGAATCCCTTGCTTTGCTTTCCCCCTTCGCCTCTCCTGGGCCCACCACTCCATCTAGAAGGTAGCTATCAGATATCCAGTTCAGTTCCTTGCCTCTAATTATGGACTCAGCCCTCATACAAAAGTTCTGATTGGACTAGCATTGAAAATCCCTCTAGTGGCATTCCTGTTGTTGTTGTTGTTGTTGTTGTTGTTGTTGTTGTTGTTGTTGTTAATATGCCACCTATCTGACTGGGTTGTCCCAGCCACTCTGGGCAGCTTCCAACAAATTAAAACATCAAACACATTAGAACATCACACATTAAAAACTTCCCTATACTGGGCTGCGTTCAGATGTCTTCTAAAAGTCAGAGAGTTGTTTATTTCCTTGACATCTGATGCGAGGGCCTTCCACAGAGTGGACACGACTGCTGCGAAGGCCCTCTGCCTGGTTCCCTGTAACCTCACTCCTCGCGGTGAGGGAACCACCAGAAGGCCCTCAATGCTGGATCTCAGTATCCAGGCTGGACAATGGGGGTGGAGATGCTCCTTCAGGCCATGTGTCTCTAGAGCTGAACTCCAAAAGTGAGGAAGGGCTGTTGGTGAAACATAGCAGCTCTTTCATTGTGTAGCAAATCAGATGCTAACTCCATCACTCCCTTCTCATTTACTTGGTGTTTGCAAGACACAGATGCATTACCTGCTTTCCAGGGGGATTCTTATAGCTTCCCTTCTCTTTCCAGAGCTAAAGGAGGCCTTCCGAGAGTTTGACAAGGACCATGATGGCTACATCAGCTACAAAGACCTGGGGGAATGTATGCGAACCATGGGCTACATGCCCACTGAGATGGAGCTCATTGAATTGTCTCAGCAGATCAGTATGTGCCTAGTGTTACTGAGTTAAACACTACAGTATGATGTTTCAGGGGGAAGAAATGGATTTTCACAGTTGCTGGATCAAGTTTGGCATTCAAGCAAAATGACCACACACAAAAAGGGGGAGGATGCAAATTCTTCTTGGATATCTCTCCTTAGAGTAGAAGTAGGGAACCTGTGGCCCTGCAGATCTTGTTGGAGTCCAGATCCCATTAGCTGCAGCCAGCATGGCCATTGATCCGTGATGCTAGAAGCTATAATCCAGTAATAGTTGGATGGCCATGAGTTCCCCACAGAAATGTCAGAGGGGATGAGGGGGCAGTACTAGACTGTGGTCTAATAATAAATAGTGTTTAAGCATCTATATAGGGTGTTCAAAGCATTTTGCATGTTATCGTCTCAATAATCCTTACGGCCACCCTCTAAGGTAAGAGATGTTTATTACTGGAGATGCCTGGTTCGATCGATCAGTTACTTTGCATGTATAATAAACTCAGTTTGGCCAGAGCAGCACCTAATTACCAAGTGCAAAATGGTGGTGTGAATCAGCTGATGCAAGGACATGTCATCAGCTGTGTGGCTTTTCTGACAGGACTCAAGAGTGCATTCATAGGAGCCTATTCACTCTCCTGGTTTGCTGCATAAGCGGATAAATTCCACACAAGAGGTGGCAACGGAGAGGGTAGGGATGGGAACAGCACCACAAATGGGAAAATTCTTCCATTCTGTTGGTTGTGAATTGTCCCAGAGTATAATTATATCCTATATAATAAAGAGCCTGTGTCCGTACGTACTACTTTCCGTGTGTCACAGGAATTCGCAAGTGCGCGTGCGTTCCAATGACACAGGGATTGGACAACTCTACTTACCCCCCCCAAAGGGACGCAGGCATTGGAGCGCCCGGAGAGGGGGCGTGCCCGGGAGGCAGCGGCGGCGGCGCACGCGCGTTCTCAGTTGGGGCAGCGCTGCCGCCTTGCTCGGAGCCTCCTCCACCTCCTCCTCTGGCCTCCCTGAGGTTTCTGCTGGGCGGGGGCGGCGTCGGGGGCGGAGAGCGGGGGGAAGCAGCGCGAAGCGCTGCTCCCGCCGCCGCCACCGCCGGCCGCCTCCGCGCCTCGCAATGGAAGGCTCGGGGTCTGACTCGCCGGGAGCAGCTAGAGCAGCGCGTCCGCGGTTGGGGGGCTCCCCGGTTTCCCCGCGCTCAGCCTCCTCCCTCCGCGGCGGCAGGAGCGCAGCCGCCTCTTCCTGCTCGGCTCCAAAATGGCCGGGCCAGCGTCGGAGCCCTGCGCGGTCCGAGCGGGGGGGGGGAGTGAGGAGCCGCGGATGTGCCCCCCGCCCCACAAGGCGCACGCGTGTGCTGCCGGGCTAGCGCCCGTTATCTCAACGGGCTTCAATTCACTAGTATATTATAATATCTAACCTGGCACTGTCTGGCTCTGTGTATCTATAGCTGGAGGGAAGGTGGATTTTGATGACTTTGTGGAACTGATGGGCCCCAAGATGCTGGCAGAGACGGCAGACATGATTGGGGTGAAAGAACTGCGGGATGCCTTCCGAGAGGTGAGAGTCACGTGACAACTCAAGGGACCAGAGGAGGGTAGCATCAGACTGTGGGTGGGTGGGTGGGTGGTATCTTGAGGAATCTTATTTCTCATTCTGCTGTCCTGTCTTCTCATATAGTGGTTCTCCCAGACAACACAAAACACAAACTTAGGGTTACTATATTCCCAAAAGTGAAAATCCAGACAAAGTTGGCTTTCTTTTGGTCAAAGTTTCTGAGCTTTTTTGGTGTACTTTTTTGGATTTTTACAGCATTTTTCTTTAAAAATTGCCATAGTTGTCATATGTCTGGGTTTCCCCGGACATGTTGCCAATTGGGCAAAAGTCCGCCCAGAATGATGCCATTTTGACAGTTTGATTCCGGGAAAACCTGGATGTATTGCAGTCCTACACAAACAGTTCTCAGCTGCTTCATTTGATTTCATCAGTGCCACTTAAAGCACTTCACTCTTGCTGTTGGTGCACATGTTTGGATGTCAGTGACAAGCATGAAGAAAAGTGGACTGTCACTGTCACTTCAGCCTTCCTGAAGTTTTTCTGCCACCTGAGAACAGTGCACCCACCCACCCATCATTTTGTGCTTTGGACTCTTCCCGAAGATGGGGTTGTTCAGCATTCATCCTGATTTGCTTGCACAAAGTTTAAGCCGTGGTTAGACTACTCTTTATGGAGCATTTGTTTTGATTTCATGGAATCTGCAGGGGCCCCGAGGGTCATCTAGTACAACCTCCTGCAATACAGGAATCTCAGCTAGATCATACATGACAGATGGCCATCCAACCTCTGCTTAAAAACCTCCAAGGAAGGAGAGTCCACCACCTCTCAAGGGAATCTGTTCTGCTGTCCAACAGCTATTACTGTCAGAAAGTTCTTCCTGATGTTTAGTCGGAATCTCCTTTCTTGTAATTTGTTTACAGGGCAATTATATAAGAATCAGCCTTCGTCCTGATTTTCTTACAGGGTGTCTTCCCAGTAAGCATTCATTCATCTCACACTTTTTAATGTGTTTTTCTACTACTTTCCAAACTGCAAAAGTCTTCTTCTTCTTCTTCTTCTTCTTCTTCTTCTTCTTCTTCTTCTTCTTCTTCTTCTTCTTCTTTTAAAGTGGTTTTGTCATTCCAAGAGAACAAAACACTTCCATCTACTTCACTTGCACTCAGGGAGGTGAGCACAAGAGACTGGAGAATTGTGTGGATATGGTAGATGGTTAAACAAGGTGCTGGAATCAGGGTTGTTTATTTGTTTCCTTCCAGTTTGACGCAAATGGTGATGGACAGATCAGCATAGCTGAGCTAAGGGAAGCCATGCGCAAACTCTTGGGACAGCAGTTGAACTACCGTGAGGTGGATGAGATACTCAAAGATGTTGATCTGAATGGGGATGGCCTTGTGGACTTTGAAGGTATCAGGAAAGTCCTTCCTTTGTGGGATGATGATGATTTGCTTTTTCTAAGTGGGAAAGAAGTGAGGATTTAGGCTGGGAGGAGGATCTCATCCTGCTTTTGAAAACGAGTGCAGGATGTAGAGTAGGGGTGGGTAACAATTTTGTCTCTTTGGGCCAAATCATTATCTGACTGCCCCCCATGGGCCAACTTTGACTGATGGGCGGGGCAACCCACCTGTTGAATCACAGGATGCCATTATGACATCAAATGATTTGACAGGTGGGTTTTCCTCCCGACTTGCTAAAATCCTGTGTGCAGTGGTTCCCAAATGCCCAACAGGTTGCTTGAATGTTGGAAACACTATTCTTGCCACTCTGAGAAGCCCCAGGCATAGGGCTTTGTGAGTCCTGCCAAACCAATTTGAAGCCTAGCTTTTACAGGTATTGATGGTGTGAGCAAGTTGCCTGCAGGGAACTCGTATGCAGCTACCTCAGCAGGCTATGGCTTTGCCACCCATCAGCTGGTGCTTGAAGCTTGCTTTCCCTCGCCCATGCACTATCACAGCCTTCTTGAAGTCTTACAGTGCACTGGCAGCCACGTCTCTACCTGCCCCACACCTGACGTCACTGTGGGGCAGGTGGGCATGGTTTGGGCAAAAACAGCCTTGTGGGCCACATTTGAACCCCTGGGTTGGGCCCAATTTTGGCCCCTATCACAGAAATTCCATACCTGCTATAGATCCTTGATGCAGGAAATAAAAGGAAGAAAGTCAAGACTGGATTTAGGAGGAGTCACTTCTAATTTTGAGGGGATAGTTGGGAATCAGATCATAAAGATAACATTTGGAAGCCAGGGTTCCTAGGTTTTATTTTAAACCAGAGGCTTATTAATATGCTAATATATTCCATGCTCTGTATGCAGTTCCTTTCAGTTGAAGTTGCACAACTGAATGACAGAATCAGGTTTTACCTGTACTGTAATGGTGTCTTCAGTTACAGCACTTCCATTTCCCTTTTGTAGACAATGTAGGGGGGGGGGAGAGAAGAGAGGGGAGAAAGTAGAGAAAAAGAAAGTTAGGAGGGGGAAGTAGGGGAGATGAGAGACATTAAACTTTCATTCTTTGCATAATATTGTTCTGTTAAGCTCAATGGGAATTAAGTGTGCCTCAATCTGCATAGCTCTGTTCTGGATTGTATTTCATGGTCATACTAGAGCAGCCTTCCACAACTACGTACACTTCAAATGTTTTGCAATACATCTCTCATCATCCCTGACCATTGGCCATGCTGGGGCTGATGGGAATTGTAGTTCAAAACATCTGGAAGGCACCAGGTTGGGGAAGGATGCTCTAAAATGTGATGGAATGTTAGAAGAGTGGGATGGGATATATGGAACTGAGCTGGATGGACGGACAGACAGACAGAGAGATGGTGATTCCCATACGTTCTCTAGTTATCTATAAGTCCCTCTTCCGGGCCAGCAGCAAATAGAAAATGCTTTTCTTTCCCCTCCTGATGACATATTTGGATCCCCTTCCCGTAGAGTTTGTACGGATGATGTCTCGCTGAGAGCAGCCAGCAGCAGCCCAAGGCTGAAGTGCCTTACGGAGAGGAGAGACTTCAAGCTACCATATATCCTGATCTAACCACCAGGAGCAATGGCAGCATGCGAGAACTTCCTACACATCCTGTGTACCCTGCTTGGAGCCAAACAGCCACTCCTAAAGTCCAGAGACTTGCATCAGCTTCAGCACCTTCAATGACATCCTTGACCGGATCTCAAGACTGATACCCCATCTACTGTTATAGAGACAGCCGCGGCCCCAAGCTCTCAGGCTCTGGATGTCATCGTACCTTGCCTTTACTCTGTTCTCTGTAACGCTGACCTTTCACCCCAAACATACCTTAAGAAGGAACAGTCAACCAACAAATCTCCCTTAAATATTCTGCATGCAATGGTGTGACAATATTTGAAACGCTTCACCGTCCTATTCCAAGAGGGGCTGCTTTTCTTCCCTTTTTCCTTCTCTAAATGGTGTTTGTTTTTAAAAGTACTTTGTTCTCCACTGTGGCATGCTCCCCCCCCATCTCTGACGTCCTTTCTAAGTGCAGTGGAATAATTGTAAGGAGTTGGCTTGTGGTCCCAAACAGAACAGAGATTGTTCGGGAAACTGGATGGTCTGGCGCTCACTGCCTGCTATTAAGCCAACCTTTGTGACTTAATTGGATCTATGGTGCATGAATGTTCATTAGATTTATTGGAAGTGGCAGCTGTGTGTTCCAGAGGTGCTCAACCCTCAAAAGATCTGGGAATCTGACATGCAAATCCTTTGCCTCCCAAAACCCAGGGACTGCTTCTGCTTTCCTTGTCTCTACAAACGACACGCTGCTTTATAGATTGCCCTTCAGCTAGCTGACTATGGCATATTCAGTTACTGTATTTTCATCAATATTTGGGCCTGGAATCCCCATCTACTTGTGATTTTCAAACTGTGTTCTGGAGAACCCCTGGGGTTTCTTAGAAGCTTAACAGAGGCTACTCAATGAGAAAGTCAGGACGGATTTTCCAGCTTGCCCATTACTACCAACTGTCTTCTGAACTATACAGCCTCAGGGGAGAGTTGGGTGAGCTCTAAGTGGACACCTCAGAATCCTTTGCCAAAATAAGAAGATTCAGTAGCAGACAAGTTGATGTGGGCAGAGTTGCCTGAAGTTAGAAAATCCCAGTGCTCCGTTGCTGGAAACATATTTTCACTTTCCTATTGAAAATCAAACTGTTCATTTTCTGTCAATTCAAATTCTTGTTTCAGCTGAAAAGACCAGTGCGTTGGAGGGAAGATGATGTCCTCAAACCTACAGTTCCCTCTGTTGTGAATATGACTCACATTGTTTATTTTTTTCTCACATATGTAATACCATACATTTAGCTGTATCAAAACACTTATTCAAGCAAGCTCAGTAAATCCAGATTTGTGCATTTGGTTCATGCATGTTATCCCTATTTTTTGTAGCTCCCTGGTGGACACAAAGATTAATCTTAGCTATGATCATACAAAGACCTACTGATTTTGTCTATTTTATCTACGTTAGGGCTGCCACCAGAGTAAAGAAATCTTATCATTTGTTTTCTGTGTCACATTGTCTTAGAGATATCCTGTCCTGTGTGAGGAAGAACAAGGAATGCCTGAAAGAAGTGCCTCCTGCTAGTGATTAGCAGAATGGATTCAGCTAAGTTGATGTGCACACAGAATGAGGACCACTCATACAATGGGACCTTCCCTCCTCTCCTCCCCAACCTGCTCTGGAGTGTTGAGGGAACCCATAGAACAGGATTAGGGAGCGTGCAGGGGGAGAAGAGGGGGGAAAGACCCATTGCACAAGCAGACCTAGCTCCACACATGTACATCCCACTTAGTGCCATGTTGAATTCCACCCTATATATGTATTTAAAATTGGGGGGTGGGGGGGGCAACCTGTTGTTGGACTCCTATTCCATGCAGCCCTAATGGTCAGAGATTATGAGAGCTATAGTCCAACAACATCTGAAAGACCACAGGCTCCCTACCCTTGATGAAATACTTCTTTAAAATCCGCTGTTTGATTAATTAGGGACACTTATTTTAAATAAATTTAAAACCTTTTTATTTAGTATCTTATCGACCAATTAACTAAACAGCCTAGAAAGAAAGATATTGTCTTCCAATTGTTACATCCTACAAGTGGGAAATCGGGTTCAAATGTACCTGGGAGGCACATCTCCTGATCTGGAAGATCTGCTAGAAGTCCCATATGTCTGGTGTGAAAAGTGGCTACACTGTGGTGAAGGAAATGCATGTTGCACTTGCTCAGAGCCACTCTTAGTTCATTGACCATGTTCTAGGGCAGAGCCCTGGTAATCCCTGGCTCCTTCAGTTTTGGGTGTCATTAAATTTACCCCCAAGTATGCAGGTATGCAAGGACGCGGGTGGCGCGGTGGTTTAAACCACAGAGCCTAGGGCTTGCCAATCAGAAGGTCGGCGGTTCGAATCCCCGCGATGGGGTGAGCTCCCGTTGCTCGGTCTCAGCTCCTGCCCACCTAGCAGTTCGAAAGCATGTCAAAGTGCAAGTAGATAAATAGGTACAACTCTGGCGGGAAGGTAAACAGTGTTTCCGTGCGCTGCTGTGATTCGCCAGAAGCGGCTTTGTCATGCTGGCCACATGACCCGGAAGCTGTATACTGGCTCCCTCGGCCAATAAAGCGAGATGAGCGCTGCAACCCCAGAGTCGGACACGACTGGACCTAATGGTCAGGGGTCCCTTTACCTTTACTTTCATAGTAGAACTGCCCCGGGGGGGGTGTCAAAAAGAGAAGTGTTTCACCCCACACCACTCCCCCCCCCCCGTCCTTGTGTCTGAAGCAACAAGCAAAGGGGAGAAAGACTTATTCTCCACTGTGAGTAGCAGTGGCAGCAACATCTTGGGATTGGCGCAATCATTGTGGGGAGGGAGCATTTTGGGGTGATCTGTGTGAAGAGAGGAACTGGTTAAGTGTCACAGGTAGGTGGGGATGGCTGGAGGTTAGAAGGCGTTGTGGGGGGATGGCTGGAAGTGGAAGGAACTGTTGGGAGCTGAAGGGTTTGGGTGAGCTGTAAAGTGGGGGTTGGCAGGCAACATGAGCAGAGACAGCAGACCTTAGTAAACAAATAAGATTTCAAAAAGGTGCATGGAACATTTACTGAGCCAACAAGATGTTGAGAATCCAAACTGTGTTTCAGGGCATGCATCCTTTCTTCAGGGGAATGCATTACATAACCAACGAAGCTGCAGGCAAGAAACGTGCAGTTAGGCATAACCCCTTTGGTCAAAATAGTCCATCGTCCTGACCTCATCCTGACACATGGTTAGTTTTTACTGAATCCTCTCCAAATGCTGCCAGCACCTCACAATTGGCTCAGGGCTAATATCCATTGTTCACAGCGCTCCTCCGATAGTTTTCTGTATAAAAAACAAAAATCCTGTTCTGGTACAAGCTATCAAGCCCCACCAATTTAAAGCTGTGTAGATTTAGTAGAGGCTGCTTAACCTTTGCCTTCCTCTATGCTAGAGCAAATAGTTTTTCATTATCACTGCGGAACACAAATAAATCATCTTAATCCTTTCTAAATACAGCTCAAATACATTCCTGGAATATTGGCCTTTTTGCTTGCTTGTTGCATCACAACTGTCCCATTTTGGCATTCCTTGTTTAATCCCAACATTTCTTCTCCATTATGCTTAACCAAGTGGAAAGGTCCACTGAAAGGTTTAATTCTAACTAGTCAGGAGCAGAGTGCACAGGACCGAAGGTTTCATAATAAAATCTCTTTATGACCTCAAACAACACCACAATTTTACAACATTGCTCTCCTTTGTTACACATAGAAAAGCACTTTAGCACATAAAATAAAATCAAGGTCTGAGGGAAATAATGGCTATTAATTGTTTCCATAAACTGAAATGTGTGGTGGTTATATTGTTAAGCTCTTCCTTTCAGCAAATGATTAGTACCCCTTTTTCAGGCCTCTTTAAAGTTGATAGTCTGCTATGTACACTAAAAGCTTTGAAAATACAGAGATAAGGGAAATGAATTTTAGGATATTCCTATGCTAGCACTTGGGCTCCTTTAAAACTGAAGAAGTTCCTGAGTCTTGAATCTGCTGGTATATTGGGCAGATGTGGGTGGAAGGTAAGAGGGGAGAAAATCCTAAACTGGATTGACAATTCCAAGCTAATTCCTCAGTGGGACCACTGGGACTCCAGACATCCTTCCATGTAGTCCTCTGCTATGAAGATCCTGGATGGTGTTCAATATTAGAGATCTACTTGAAATTAATATGCATGACTAATATAGGTTCATTAATTTCTGTGGGTTTACTCTGAGCATAACTTAATTGAATGCAACTCATTGCACTTAAAATGTATTATTTTGTTTCTGGAAAATGCGACTGCCCTCAGACCAGTGTATCTGTTGCAATATTGTGTTGTATGAAATGAAGTTGTACAAGTGTCACAGGACAGAGGAAACCATTATATCCTCCTCGTTTGCTTGAGACAAATGGAAGAAGCACTACTGTATCACATGACTCCATTATTTCCTTTATGCTTTTCACACCTATATGCAACTGCTGAAACAGATTAGCAGTTTGGAGGATAGTGTAGTAATATCCAGTTATATTTGTTTATGTTTGCATCAGATCCAGGGGCTGCGGTTCAGTCCTTGAATGACTGCCGGAGTGCAGTTGTGGGCTAGATGAGGATTAATGAGTTGAAGTTTAATCCAGACAAGATAGAGATGAGAGTGGTGGGTCAACCTAGCATGAATAAGGCAAGGGTGAGTAACCTTTCTGGCCTGAGAGCTGCACTGAGGATTGGCCAACATTTTGAGGGCCACGTGCCAGTGTGCACATATTCTGTTCAGATGTACCAATACACACACACACACACACACACACACACACATCTACTCACACCGTACATGTGCAAACACACACACTCACATTCATCAGAGGCTTCTCCATACAGCCTGTTTATTGAGCATCTTGATTTGCTTGCACGAAGTTAGATTATGCCTGGGCTTTCCTGAGCATTTGCTCTTATTTGTTTGCACCATGAAGGAGGATTCATCCTCATTTGTTTGCAGGGTCTTTATATGTTCCCTTTAATCAGTCATTCTCTCCCCCCTCCCCTTTTAGTGCCTTTCCCCAATCACTTTCCTAACCCCAAAAAGTCTGTTTTGTTTTAAAAGCTGATTTGTTGCACTAGGATGACAGAGCACTTTAATTCACTTAAATCACGCAAAGCTACATTTCCAGTGACTGAATCCCTTCCACAAAACAGCCTCACTCACTCAGAGACTGGGCGGTGGTGGCAGGAAACAAGCAGATTCACACATCAGTATATTCTGCAACATGCTTTCGACAAAATACCCCCACCCAGACATCCTTTTTATTATGCATTCATGATGCTATTGGGGTAGTCATATGTGATCCCACTTTGTTGTTCATTTCCAACTACCACATAAGCCTGTAACTTCCTACTGAAATCCCTTAACTTTTTATTTCACAAATAATCTAGTTTTTGTTGTGCTATAGTGTCCCCATAAAGCAAAAATGTGGTTCCATTGGGGAAGCAACACAGAATAAATCCACCACTAATGCACTTTAATTGTGCTCAGAACATTTTGCAAAATACACCTATAATACGTTTAACATCGGTCTAGGAACCAGCCCAACAGGCATGACAGGTACCAGCAAAGCATTTGAATGTATGGACTGAATTACCTGTTAGCCTTGTTTGCCCTCTGATCCCTAATATAAATACAGTGGTACCTCTAGTTACAAACTTAATTTGTTCCGGAGGTCCGTTCTTAACCTGAAATGTACTTAACTAGAGGTGTGCTTTTGCTAATGGGACCTCTTGCTGCCGTTGCACCGCTGGTACACAATTTCTGTTCTCATCCTGGGGCAAAGTTCTCAACTCGAGGTAACTCTTCCAGGTTAATAATAATAATAATAATAATAATAATTTATTATTTGTACCCCGCCCATCTGACCGGGTCCCCCCAGCCACTCTGGGCGGCCTCCAACAAACACTAAAATACATTGAAATATTACAGATTAAAAACTTCCCTAAACAGGGCTGCCTTCAGGTGTTTTCTAAAGGTCATGTAGTTGTTGATCGCTTTGACCTCTGAATGGAGGACGTTCCACAGGGCGGGTGCCACTACCGAGAAGGCCCTCTGCCTGGTTCCCTGTAGCTTTGCTTCTCGCAGTGAGGGAACCACCAGAAGGCCCTCAGCGCTGGATCTCAGTGTCTGGGCTGAACGGTGGGGGTGGAGACGCTCTTTCAGGTATACAGGACCGAGGCCGTTTAGGGCTTTAAAGGTCAGCACCAACACTTTGAATTGTGCTCAGAAACGTACTGGGAGCCAATGTAGATCTCTCAGGACCGGTGTTATGTGGTCATGGCGGCCACTCCCAGTCACCAGTCTAGCTGCCGCATTCTGGATCAATTGCAGTTTCCGGGTCACCTTCAAAGGTAGCCCCACGTAGAGCGCATTGCAGTAGTCCAAGCGGGAGATAACCAGAGCATTCACCACTCTGGCGAGACAGTCTGCGGACAGGTAGGGTCTCAGCCTGCGCACCAGATGCAGTTGGTAGACAGCTGCCCTGGACACAGAATTAATCTGCACTTCCATGGACAGCTGTGAGTCTAAAATGACTCCCAGGCTGCGTACCTGGTCCTTCAGGGGCACAGTTATGCCATTCAGGACCAGAGAGTCCCCCACACCCGTCCGCCCCGTCCCCCAAAAACAGTACTTCTGTCTTGTCAGGATTCAACCTCAATCTGTTAGCCGCCAGGTTAGCGGAGTTTGTAACCTGAGGTGATTGTGTAATGTTTAAAATAGATTGCTTTCATTTGCATTTTGTCAACCTACATTATATGCAATGCTACATTTGTCCCACAGGTGGTGCTAGTGCAACATCCCTTGATTTTGTGCATCTGACATGGTCAGGTTGCTTTTGCCAGTAATCTGATAGACTGATACTGTATATACTGTATTTCTTGGAACCGATTTCAAAAGAACGTGGAATCTGAACCTTTGAATCTGCCCCACCCACCATCCAAAGAATAACTAATTTGGAGATGATATATTGCTTAATTAAAACCACTCATGAATAGACATACATGAGAGCTCAAATTACCGGCACATGGCAATTTGTGTTGAGTACAGCCATATTCCCCTCCCACCCACCCAGAGTCATAAGTGTTTTGGATCATAATCACTGTACATTTTTTTCTAAGATCAGTTTTGGTTGGCTTGTTTACATCCAGCCAGCTACCACAGCTGAGTATCCTCTAAGACTGCAGGTCTTGCACTGGGAAAAAGGAGAGATAAATCAGCTTCTGGATTATATCCCTTCTACTGTAGTTTGTAACTTCAAACACAATGAGCAGGGGAGGCAGCTTAGGGGTCAGTTTAGAGGTTTCACAATGGCTTGCAGAAGGACTCCACAGGAAGGGTCCAGGACATGGAGAACAACGGTCTACTCCCTTCTTCGAAGGAACGAACCTACTAAAAAACAGGCCCACCAGGTACCACTGTCATGTCACTAATGCATCATAATCAAGTGCCAAAGGTCAGAGGAAAATCCAGCTAAGTGGGCCAATGTGTATGCTGTAGTTTTTATATTTCTTTTATCCAAATAAATATTCGTAGGAGTCTAATCCCCTCCCAAAATAACATCATTGCCCACTTGTCCCCATGGCCACTCTTTAGTCATGCAGATGGGGGTTCTTACAGGCCCTACTAGTGCCATTATCTTAACCAAGACACTGGATTGCTCCCTTCAGTGGTTCCCTTCTACTACAAACTCCCATCTCGCAGATACAACAACGCAGGTTTGGTTGGAACCCACTGGCATAAACCAAACCAGCAGAATTTGGCAGCTTGCATGCTAGCACTCAACTATGAATTTCAGCAGCGCTGAAAGAACTAAACTGGCTGCCAGTCATTATTGTTGACATACATGGCCCCCAACTACTCAAGGCCTGCCTGAGAACCAGCTGACCTGCCTTCCTAGTTACACCCATCTGTACCTTAAGATTTTCAGAGGAGGCCCCTTTTAATGATTGCTCAGGAGCTGGCCTTCTCTCAGAGGCATTGATCCTCTGCGATGCTTACTCTCTGGGAAGCACCAAAGGTAAAGAACTTCAAGCTACAGCTGAAAGCTGTTCTGTTTCCACAGGCTTCCCTCTTAAGGTGTTTTAAAGCAGGCAATGTTTGCTTTCTCGCTATTTTGTTTTATACGGCACGGGTGTCTTTTAATTTCACCCTCTCCCCTACACACACGCAACTAGGGCACTGCAGGGGATGGAGAGACAGCGGAGACGGCCCCGACCCCGACCCCACCATCCGCTTAACGGCCGCACAGAGCTAGCAACGCGGCGGGGGACTAGGAGCAAAGAGGGTCTCCGACTAGGCCGCAGCCAGGCCCTCTCGTCGCTATGGCGACAGACGAGAAGGGTGTTATGCTGCGCAGTGAGGTCACAGGGGGAGGGAGCGGGACACGTAGGCGCGGGCCGAGGGCGTCATCGGCAGCGGCCGCTCCGCTGGGCTCTGCTTGTTGGCTCGAGAGGAGAGGAAGGGGGGTCGGAGGCGCGCGTGCTCGCTCCTCTCAGGGTCAGTCCTCCCGGAACAGTGGGCGCGAGGACCGCGGCGAAGGCACGCTCCGAGGGGGCGGGGGGGAGCGGGCGCCTCCGGCTGTGAAACGCGCGTGCGCGCGCCTCCTCGGGCCGCGAGGAAGGAGCCCTCTCTTTGCCGGGGACCAAGCCGGGACAAGGCAGGAGACGAGGGAGGGAGGAGTGGGAGACGGACGCGGCCAATTGGGAGGTGGGACCGAGGGGGTCTGCCACCAATCAGCTGTGGCGGAGGACAGAACCCTGCCAGCCGGGGGGAGTGCTTGCGGGAGCCTCCCCGCCAATCCGAGGAGCGGCAGCCGCGGCCGGAGCCGGAGCAGCGCGCCAATCGCGGGCCAGCCAGCACCAGAGAGCGCGGAGTCGGGGATGTCCTACAAGCCCATCGCGCCTGCCCCCACCAGCTCCGGAGCCGCCGGCACCACCAGCAGCAGCAGCAGCGCCAGCCCCGCCCCCGGAGCCCCGCCGGTCGGTAAGAGGCACCCCCCCCTCTCTCCGCCAGCCCCGTCTGCCTGGCCCCCGCCGGCCCCCGCGGCCGGGCAGAGCGAGGGCGCGGAGGCGGCACGGCGGAGTCGCCTGGGCCGTGGCCGGCGCTTCCGAGTCTCCTCCTCCTCCTCTTCTTCTCTCTGTGTCTCTTCCTCTCTCCCCCCCCCCCCCCGGGCAGGGTTTTCCCGGCCTTTTACAGCTGCTTTGCAATACAGGACTCCGGTCTCCTCGCCGCGAAAGGAGAGGTGTGCATCCTGGAATTAGGGTTTACTATGTACGTGATTTTTAAAAAGGGGAAAAAGGGACACCCTAACTCATTCAGACCGTGCGAATGTGCTTTACTCGTCACTGCGTTCCTCCTATGTAGGAAGAGCAGCAGCTGTTCGGGGAATCCTGCCGGGGAAAACAAAATGAAAGTTGAATTCTTAGGAAAGCCGTGTGGTGAGGCGGAAAGGCGTGTTTAGAGTGAATCAGCAAACCCCCTTCTCTACCCAGAAATATGCCCCGCTGTGTTCATGGCTGTTGTCGCCTGAGTGTCGGGTGAATGACTTCTCCTTGGATAAGCAAGGAAGGGTGAAACTATAGAGAGTGGTGGCGCGGCAGTTTCCTCTGTCTCTGTGTAACTTCGCTTTCCTTCTTGGGTGGAGCATCCTCTAGCAAGGGTGGGGAAACGCCAGGTTTCCCGGATCTCCGTCAGTCTTTACCAAAACTCCCAAGACCCACCAACAAAGGGAGGTGCAAACAGTACTGTTAGAATTAAGGAGGATGCTTCAGAGCTTATGGGCAGACCTAGGATTTGTTTTCAGTATCAGAATTGGTCCTACAAAACCCACTCCTTGTTCTCCCTGTCCCTCCCACTTAGCTTTCTTAATCTTGGCAGCCTCATTCAGAAGAATTTTAAAAATCACATTTTTCTTGCTGCTGTTAAACAATCTTTGCTGATCTACTGCAGGTCAGAGATCTTTCTACTTGTGGATCCTGGTCTATCTTCTGCCTACCCCAGCCTTGTAGCATGTGGCAATGCACAGGTACCACTAGGAAAACATATACATAGGGATAGTAATTCCTCAAAGTATTGGTGCTTAGATTCCGTTTCAATTTTTTACATCATTTTATGATTTGAAACATACTGGCTGAACTTCACTCAGAGCCTGCCTGCCTGCCACAGTTGGGTAATGGGAAGGATTTATTCCCAGGAACATTGGCTTTTAACCCTCTTCTTTTATGTATCTTGGCTTGCTTCCAGGAGATCTCTGAAGCTACTTGCTATGCCAGCACCTTTCTCCAGTACACGTTCCCTCTTTTTAGCACACTTCTATCTGAAATCTGCAGGTTAAGAGACTAGGGTGGGTGGGTGTGATTCCATTTTTCAGAAGCCTGGGATCTAGCTCCCTTGACCTGCTGAATGTGTAGCAATTTAAAGCACTTTTGCAAATATGTGTGTGTGTGTGTGTGTGTGTGTGTGTGTGTCTCCAAAAGTAATGTTTGTGGATGCTGCTTCTTTTGGCTAAAACCTTGAGAGTAAGGTAAGAAAAGCCAGCACCTGCTCTTGGTGTGAAGCCATTGGCTGCACATCATTGAAGAGTTGATAGAATACCACCTTTATTAACAGTTTAAAGAAAGCTGGCTATATATTATTTCTGTACTAGCTTTTGAAAACTATTGTGAAGGAGCACTTACCTTAACACAGTTCTACAGGAAGCATCTGCAATGTTGTGTGAGGTTTTGGTGGCTTTGCTTGTGACAGCTGTAAGTGCATCTGTTGCACAAACAAAAAAGCACACAACTAAATGGGGCAGAAAATGTAGGCTCGGCTTTACAGTAACAACAAAATAAAAAATAAAAAAATTCCTTCCAGTAGCACCTTAGAGACCAACTAAGTTTGTTCTTGGTATGAGCTTTCATGTGCATGCACACTTCTTCAGATACACTGAAACAGAAACAAATAGAGTTAGCTAATAATCTCTATAATGGCCCAGTCTCTGATTCAGTAAGTAATCCTCTTAATAAAGTAGCTGCTGTTCTCTTTCTGGAACTCTCAAATCAAAATAATTAACTTGCTTTCAATCTCCTTTCCCCCTACAAATTGACTCCAGATGCTTCACAAACTACACACTTAAACTCTTATTACTGGCACAACAGCTCCCACTCTGCTTGTAAAGAATCTGAAAACGGGAATTTTCTCAATTAAGGGCTCAATGTTTGCAGACTTTCTATTTTTAGAAACTACCAGAGTTTAATAGTTTCAGTGGTTCTTATTCTGATTAATAGCATGTGCACACGCCCTTCATGCATGCATAATATATTTATTAACGTTATTTGCTGATTTATAACATCAATTGTACAAGTGATGGATTGCTGCTATTGGCTGATGCTTGCATGGGTAGGGTGAGAAATGCATAATGAGGGTGGCAGCAAGGAACAGTGGTGGAATTCAAACTAATAGAGGATAGTGACATATTCTTGCCAGCTTGTGGAGGTGGCTGCTCTTTTTGCTCCCTCCCTATAAGAGAACAACTGTTGCCTTTATACGTTGGGCTGCAGGAAGCTAAGGCAAAACCACACGCTTCTGTGGTCAGCACTGAAAAAGCCTGGGGGAAGTGCTGAGTGTTCATTTGATCAGTACATTTTAATTGTTCATGCTGTTCTGTCTTTAAAAAGTCTTGTTGACATTTTCAAGGGAAAATAAATAAAGCAAGATCACACCTAGATGCAATTCGATATTAGAATGTAAAGTAAGAGACAAGTTGTTGTGAGGGCGGGGGATTGCTTTTAGTTCAGGCCTAACAAAGGAAGCTTGGTTATTAAAACACAGATGTGCATGAGCAACTGTTACATTTCCAGACTGGCAAAAATGGATAGGACATTCTTGAACTGCATTCAGATCTAACACCCCAAACATGGTACAGTATATGTAGTTCTCTAATACCATACCGGTATGTGTGCCAATGAATTGACTGGCTACATTTTTTTACAACTTTCATTGCATTCATGAAGGGAAAGGCCATACACTTTATTCTGAGGTAGCAGTATGGCATTTTAAAAACAAACAAAAACCCCACCATATATTTCAGGTAATCCCAATTCCCCATCACAGGCCTAAACAATCTTTCTTGTTCAGACATAGGCAAACTCAGCCCTCCAGATGTTTTGGGACTACACCTCCCATGACCCTTAGCTAACAGGACCAGCGGTCAGGGATGATTGGAGTTGTAGTCCCAAAACATCTGGAGGGCCGAGTTTGCCTATGCCTGCTCTTGTTAGTGGAAGGAGAATGAATGAATGAAAAGTGTTTCTTGATTGTGTACATGAAAACTTGATGTACTGTCAACCTTTGTAGGAAAATACTAGCCCGGAATATTTTTATAGTCACCATCATCATGTTATATAATTTCCAGTTGGCCAGTCTTGCAAATATATCCCCTAAAGTTGCTACCTGCGTTCTTGTGCATGCTTGTGTAATCACTTGTGATATATAGCTGTCTGGAAAAGAATGCATGTGTACATTTTTTTAAACTTCATGGGAAGATGGTTGTGAATTAGTTTGTCCTGTTTTGCAATAGAAGTGGGTGATACGAACCCTGCATTTTAATGGTTAAGAGCCTGTGATGTGTGTCTAGGACTGGCAGTGTATTAATCCCTCATGTAGGAACCACACCCAGTCCCCTTTCCCCTACTGTAGACTTACAGGACAAGTTGCAACAAAAATAACTCCTCTTCTTTTTCCAGCTGTGTGATTTGTGCCAACCATATTGCATAAGTGTTCAGGAAGAAGCTAGGATGGTCATTTGATTTGAGGATCAGGAGCAGCAGCTTTCTGTCCATGGAGTGTATGACAGGCATATAAGTCACGCACTCCCCAGCCCTTGGCTGGCAGTGGCCATGCCCACACTGGAAAAGCAGGGAAGGGCAGAGTATCAGCTTAGAGCATGGTGCTGGTAATGCCAAGATTGCAAGTTCGATCCCTGTATGGGACAGATGCATGTTCCTGGGCAGGATGATCCTCAGGGTCCCTTCTAACTGTGATTCTATACCCCTCACAGGAACTTAACAGTGGTACCTTGATTCTCAGACTTAATCCGTTCCGGAAGTCTGTTCCAAAACCAAAGCGTTCCAAAACCAAGGCGCGCTTTCCCATAGAAAGTAATGCAAAATGGATTAATCCGTTCCAGACAATTAAAAACAACTCCTAAAATAGCAAGTCAACATGAATTTTACTATCTAACGAGACCATTGATCCATAAAATGAAAGCAATAGACCAGGCTTCAGTCTACTACCCAGTATAAAAAAAAAACTGGCAGTGATCTACCCATTGCCATTGGAGGGACGAGTGCGTGGGGTGCGTGAAGGGAGAGTTCAAGGGGGGAGGGCAGGAAAAGGTGGCAAAGGTTCTCTCTCTGAGGAGCCAGTCAGCTTCTTTCCCCGCCCCCCGGCCAGCCTTTCTGGATCCCCCCCCCCAGCGCACCTTCCTCACCTTCAGGGCTGGCACAAGCAGCCCCCGCCACTTGGGTGCGTTCTCCTCACTGAAGAACTCTTACTGCAGCGGTGGTGCCAGCATCCTGCCCGCACCATCCCTGTGAGGGGGTGCTGCGGCAGTCACTTCTGGGGCTGAGCCGCTTGCCGTTGCTCTGGGGCATGGAGCGGCAGCCGTGGCCGACACCACTGGAGGAGGGGGTGGTTGCTGCAGCGGCACGGCCTTCCCTCGCTCAGTGCCGGCCGCGGCAGGACATCTGGAAGCAGAGACATCTGGAAGCCATTGATGCTGCAGCCGCTTCTGGGTGTTGCCAGTGGCTGGCTCGGCCGGCGCTGAGCAAGGGAAGTCCAGGTCGGGCAGCAAGCAAGCAGGCAATGGAAGTGTGGCACTCAAAACGGAAGTGCACCCCCTGAACGGAGTACCTTCGGATTCCAAAAATAGTTCGAAAACCGAAACACTCATTTCCGGGTTTGAAGCGTTCGGGTTCCAAGTAGTTCATGAACTAAGCTGTTCGAAAACCGAGGTACCACTGTAATGAGGATTGCTAAGTCTGGTATAGGAGAGAACCCGGGACACTGTTGACTAAATTCCCCATCTCTTCTCATATTGCTTTCAGCCACGAGTGTCCCATCTCCATCTGGAGCCATCTCTGGAGCTTCTGCCCCCTTCCGACCTCTCTTCAACGATTTTGGGCCCCCTTCGATGGGCTACGTGCAGGTGAGTTTCTGCTTTGGAATTGAGGGGGGATCTTGCTGGCTGGTGGAACTAATTGGGAAAACATTGTGCAGTGACAAGCATTCAATCTGTGCAAGCATCGCAGCCTGTCAGACAGAACAGCCCCCCCCCTTTTTACTCCTACTGTGTGCTGTTCTGGGTGTTCTCCCCACCCCGCCAGTGAATTTAGGGAGGCATGGGGAGAGGAGATGGGAAGAAAGTCCTGTTGCGCCAGCGGAAGCCCTTCTGCAGGACTATCCACTGATGGGGCTCATTGGGGGAATCCTGCCCAGAGTGCCTTTCACTTTTTTCCTGTCCTTGATCTTACAGGCTATGAAGCCACCAGGTGCCCAAGGCTCCCAGAGCACATACACAGACTTGCTTTCAGTCATTGAGGAGATGGGCAAGGAGATTCGACCTACTTACGCAGGCAGCAAGAGTGCTATGGAGAGGCTGAAGCGAGGTAGGAAGCTTCCTGAGAGATGAGTGCCTTCTGGTCATGGGATGTGGGAGCACATGAAATAAGTCATTCTAGCCCTGCAAGGTCTACGTAAGCCTGGAACTGAGCAAATTTATGAAGTCCCAAATGTAACCTAACCTTCCAAAAGGCTCTAGAAACAATGACTCACAAATCAGACATGACATTTGTTAAATTTGTAGCCTGGCTTTCCTCCAAATGCTTCTCAAGGCAGCTAACACCCATAAAACACAATACTCCAGTAAGAAGGCAATAAAAGCATTAAAAAAAGGTAAGCAAAACAATAAAAATAGCCAGTTAAAACCAATTACAGTTTTATTTACACATCAGCTTATAGGCCAAAGACCTATCTATATAAAAAGAATGTTGTCAGGTCAATCAGAGTCAGTCCCTCTCAGAGCCTGGGAGCAGCCACCAAGCAGGTCCTCTTGTGATTTCTTAAATGTTACTTGCTGTTGTTCATAGCTATAGATTTTGTAAATGATTGGTTTAGCAATATCATCCAATTAACCCTTCATAACAGTTTCTTTACCCTTGAAAAGTTAGTTTCAAGCTCTGTGCTTGCCCAGGCAGAAGTGTCTCCCTTGCCTTAAAGACAACTCCCAACATAATTGGTCAACTCTGCAATTTTGAATGCAGGTAGCTGCATTATACTGGGAACAGGCAGAACCTGCTGGATTAGCATTTCTGTACCCCATGCGTATAACCCTTGCTTACAGTAAAGTGTTGACCTACTTTTGCAAGCGGGTTGTCTAGCTGTCCTCTGTACCTTGCTCTGCCTTCCTGCTTGTACCTTTCCTTCACTTCATTTATACAAACACATTTGTATAAAAGGCCGCACAATACACATTTTTCTGTATGAATTAAATTTCAGCATGCATGTGATGGCATACACAAAAGCCTGGCATGGGCGAGATATGCTGCAGTTGTGAATTTTGGCAAACAAGGGACTGATGAGTTGGTACGATGAAACTGATTGCTCAGTGTTTCTTAAGTCTTGTGCCTTTCCTTCGCAGGAATTATTCATGCCCGGGCGCTGGTTAGAGAGTGTCTGGCAGAGACAGAGCGCAATGCCCGAACGTAACAGTCGCTTCCTCCTGGCGCTGCCCCTGGAGGACTCTGGCACTTTCTGGCCAATCAACATTTTGGAATCTGGAGATTTCCCCCCCACCCTCACCCCTTCAAATCTTTCCACCAATCAGTGTCTCAAGTCCTAGAACTGTGATCACCTTCAAAGACCTTTACACCAATTGGCGCCTAATAATCTGAAGCTTCTACTGCATCACAGAACTTCCCACCAATTGGCACTCTGGGATGGGATGCAGAAAAGAGCTTGTTGCTTACACCTTCTGGTCAACTGATGAGAATAATGGCTGGTAGCAAGTCTATGTCTTTATAAATGCAAGGTTTTTTTAAAAATAAATAAATAAAAGGAAAAAGTTGGAATTTGGATTGCCTATTCTTCGCTGTGGTTTTCTATTTTTTACCCCCGTGTGGTGGTGAAGGAAGTAGTCTCTTCCTCACTAAGACATTACCGAGGGTCCATAGTGGAAGATGTGCTTTTTTTTTAGTAAAGCAGCACAAGGCCTTCCCTACCACTTGTAAAAGAAGCCTCAGCCAGCAGTCACTGAGCCTGTATTGGGAAACTTGTAATAAAATATTTCTACTCCTATCTAATCTGTCTATGCTGTTATTACTGTGTCAAAGCTCCAACCTCTCATGCTGTTCTGTAAAGTTGTCCCAAACTCCTCCTCAATTTTTGTTGGTTTTTGAGGGTATTGTTGGTACGTTTCCGGTTGCTGCTGCTTTTAACCATGGAAAACCAAGCCAGGTTCTTTAGAAGAGGCCTAACATGATGCCTGTCTTCGCACTCGGTACCTTCATTGCAGAAGAGATTGTCTCCAAACGAGAAATGAAACTAGCCTTAGTGTCTCAGTGCAAAATTGGTTTTTATTCCATATGGCTCTTACTCAGGATTATACTGGGCTCCTGTTTCATTCCCAAGCTTGTTACTGGGACAAGGCTGCATGCTATGAACATAGCTAGATTCTATGAATGGAGCATGGGTCTCCAAAGCAAGGTGTGTCCGAGATTTGCATGTAAGAAGTGGTTAAGAGTGGCTTGCTCATGCCTGCTATCTATGAGTGAGTAAGTAAGCACTCTCTTTCTGTCTGGATTCTCTTCCACAAATGGCCTGCCTTCACATTAAAGCTGGGAGGTAAACTTGGGTTGTGTGTTTGCTGGTGTAAAGTGTCCTTCAGCCCTTAAGGCCACTACTGACTGGTAATTCACGATGTGCCCAAAGGTGAGATGAGAAGGTGCTTTGTTCCTGAGGAATACCTAGTCTGGGCCACCTTAGAAAAAGGCAGGGGGTGGCAAATATTCCAAACCTTTGGCCTAAAATGTCCCTTTTGTTTTCTAGAGACACTTGGCCACTTGAAAAGTGCAGAACGGGCTTGCACATTTGGTCCAAGAATACTTGCTAAGTCTTAAAAGCTTTTATTAGAACTGAAGGGGGATTTGTTTATTAAGAGATCTTTTTACTGCTTCTTGTAATAGTCTTGAGGTGGTGTAAACAATTTAAAATGCAATACAATGCAGTAAAATAAATGCAGCTGAAAGCAATTAAATCAGATGCTGGAGCTAAGCAACAGCAAAGGTTAGGAAACAAGTTTTAAGCAGGTGCTGAATTAACATTTTTCTTTTTAATGCGTTTTTTTAAATAAAAAAGTTGAATTATGAACACAGTTTGGTTGTTTGATGTATAATCCTACTTTGCAAGTAAGCTCTGTTCAGATAACTAAGACTTACTTGCAAGTAGAGGTGTGTAAAAATGGGTCTAAGGAGTCATCCGAGTAGTTTTGGCTTTTGTGTTTGATAAATTGACTGTGCAGCAGTATAAACAATATTAAATGCTACCCTTTGAGACTCATCTTCTTAAGAATGCCCATTTGTACTTCAATCTTTGTCTGCCTTTAATGAGAAGATGCATCCTAGGCATAGTAGGTGAAACAAAATCTCTTTATTTTGAAAGCTTTTTAAAGAAAGCCATTTTTGTGTGCAGTAGGTCTGCGTTCTGGGGGGTTCTCCTGACCCTCTGGAGCGGATTTGGGTAAGGAGAGCCGCACTGTGCTGGTGGGAGCCTTTGCACTGTCTTCTCTCAGCGCACCAGGTTAGTTGGATGGCACCCCAGGGGTCATCTAGTCCAACCCCCTGCCATGCAGGAATATCAGAACTAGATAATTCCATACCTATATCCACATGGAAGTCAGTATCAACAAATTTCACAGAGGTGGGAGGAAGTAATAGTTCCTTTGGCTTGTGACATCCTTTGAGAGCTTGGGAAATGTGAGTTTCCTGCAGCAGAAGCATAACATTGAGAGAAACATGCAAGGGACTGCAAAAGACAGTGATAGGCAGTATTGTGTAAAAGTGATTCTGTGTAAAAGCCTGAAGGATACAGCTGCAGTTAAATATTTTTCATTAACCAGGCTACAGTGCTAAGCCAAAAATCTATGTTCTATCAGATCAATGAGAACCACTTCTGTCTTCTTCGATCATTGCATATTGCAGGAGGAAACTCTTCAATATACAAGCAGCCTCTGAATGTGAAATAAAATGTACATCTAGGATTTTATTTCTAGAATGTTAACATTTGATGGAGTAAAATGGTACTGTTTTAAAAGTCTTAATGGTGTTACATTAACTGCACATAATCATTTTGTTAGCTGTTTAGTTTTGGGAAAGAGATGTGTTAAGAAAGGAATGAGGTCACATGGCTCTTAAGTGAACTGTTTATACTGAGCTGTGATTTGTAGAAATTTGAGACTGGAGGAGGGAGAGAGATGCAAAATATGTGTGTACCTTAACCTAAGGAGCAATGTTTCCGACTCTGTACACTTATCAGAGATTGTGTCCTGTTTAAATCAGTGAGGTTTATTGATCAAGGTGCAAAGGATCATCCCTCTCAGCCAGTGTTTCTTCCAGGAGTAGGAGGTCTGTGGCCCAGCAGATGTTTTTAGGACTCCCAACTCTCATCTGCCCCACCATCGCCAATAGGTGGAGAAAATGAGAGTTGCGGTATAGCCAGAAGTTACCTGCTGCTGGGGTGTGTGTGTGTGTGTGTGTGTGTGTGTGTGTGTACGCACATTCAGTGAAACAAGTTGTGGACCTTGAAGAATGAATGCTTTGTTAGCAGCAGTTTCAAACAAAGAAATGGGAAGCTGAAATTAGTAGCAAACTGGAATATACCACAGTACAGAACAAAATGACCTGCCAAACTATGCCACCACAAAGAACACTATAAAACTAATGTGTATAAAAACAAGATTGCGTTGGAATGTGAATATCCCAGCTTGCAACATTCTAAATCCAGATATACCATAGATTTTGATAAAGGAGTTGTATTGGCAGTTTTCCTTTTACCCTCTTCCTAGTGTTAAAGGTACTCTTGTTCACTTCTGTGTACGCGTGAAGGTCAGGCTGCTTGCTTAGATCCCTTTCCTAAATAGCTGCAAAAAAACGAGCTCAGCTGGGTGTGGTGTTTTGAACAAGAATACTCTGGATAGAAGGGCTAAATGTGAAAACATAAATTCCTTGGGAAGTGGCAATGTACTAAATATGCAAAAGGTTGGATCTAAATTGAACCTTGCCTAGTAATGTAAGTGTATTTATTCTGAGAAGGGACTTGCTGTTAAAAGAGTTGCCCATTAATTACCAAATTGGAACGCTGTAGTTCTGAAATCAGCTGAACTGGCATTCAGCGGAGGTTAAAATAATGTGCTTTTGTTCTCTATTGTCCTCAACAATAATAGGAAGGTGAATGAGAAGAATATAGGCTTGTTATTTTTCTTTTTAAATATTTGCAAAAAAAAAAAAGCTGTAGTGTATGGTGGGAAATATGACAGTAAGTTGTATGGCAGCCTGTTCCTTCATCTGGCATAAACACCGGGGCTGTTACTGGACATGGGGTATATGTCTGAATGCTGAATTAATTTTGTCCTATGGAAAAAGTGATATTTCTGTTACTTACACAATAGTATAAGTGTAATGCTTGTTTTGCTAATACTGTATTCTACAACCTCTCATACACATAAACGCTGCAACGCTTATTGGAGACCTTCAGTGCCCTCAGTGGGATGGAGGGGCACTGTGATTCTAAGCAGGCAGGGTGTGTGCGGGGCTTTGTCAGAGCGATGCAAGCTGCATCTAAAAGTCAATTTAGTTTTGACAGTTCGAATGTGGGTCTAACGCAAAAGTCTTCCAGAGCTGAGTGCCGCTTAAAAAAAAATAAACCATGGGTGTTTTTTTAAATATATAATGTCGATCATTGGGGGACTTGCGCACAAATATGTTCTGGAGCCTTCTTTAGCCGTGACGCCCCTCCACAGCTGCCCGTTCCTTTGGGTTATTGATGTCACCGGCATCTTGACGTCACTGGCGTTTCCCGGGTAATGAGCTGTGATGTCACAGGAGGAGGAGTGGGAGAGAAGAACGAGCGCGCCGAATTTTTTTCTCCTCCCTTCCGAGCTACGGGGCGCAGTTTCTATGGAAACGTCAGCCTGTGCTAAAAAAGGACTGGGTTGGCAAGAGGCCTCGCTCGCTCCTACGAGTCTCGAATCCAAAGCCTGGAGGGAACCCCGGGGCTTCGGCATCCTCCCGCGGCCCCCGCTTGCGCGCTGCTGGATTGCATTGGTGCTTCGCGACACCTCCTCGGCTGCGTGGTGTGTGCTTGCATCCCAAGCTCTGCGCATAATAAACGTGACTCTACCGCCGCCCCCCCCCCGTCCAGTCTACCTCGAAAGATCCCCGCGCTCGAGGCTCCACGCTGCAACTGCTGCCCCCAGCGCCCCTCCCTCCTCCCCCTGCTTCTCCGCCGCCTTGCACGGAGCCTGCCTCCTCCCGCTGCTGCCCCCACCACCTCTGCACTCCTTCACACGAGCCGCGTTTCCTTCCCCTGCCCGATCCCCTCCCAGTCACGCTCTCTCCTCCCCCCCCGCTCCTCCCCAAGCAAGGACGGCGAGACTGCGGCTGAGCGAGCGCGCTTCTCTGCTGCGGCGACGCGGACGGCGGCCCCGCTCGCTTCGCCTGTCCCTGCCCGGACGAGACCCCCGCCTACCTCCCGTGCCGCCCAGCCCCACACCATGACCCCGCAGCAGGAGCCGATGCCCGGCCGCGCGCGAGCAGCGCGGGGCAGCAGCGCGAGGATGGGAGCAGGGGGGCAGACTCTGTGAGGCCGGCGCTCCCTGCTCCTTCGCCCGGCCGCCCCCCGAGCCCCGTCGCAGGCAGCATACCGCTGCTCACCCCGCCGCCGCCGCCGGCAGCCCTCCAGCGAGCCACAGGTCCGGGCCCGGGAGCGGGGGGGCGGCCGTGTGGGTCCACGCAGGGCAGGGAGGAGAGGGAGCGGGGCTGGGAGCCCGGGGAGAGGGGTGTGCATGCTTGGGGTGCAGAAGGAGGAGCGCGGGGAGCTGCAGAAGGCGCCATGGGGGGGCCCCGCAGGGAGAAGTGGGTGCGTTGCCTCCCGGGCCCCTTAAAGTGAAACCATGTGGCCCAGCGCGTCTTCCCCACTTCTAGAAACCGCTGTAGGGTAGGATTGGAACTCAGTGCCGACCGCTCTGTGAGGCTTAGGTGGCGCCGTTCTCCCGCGTCTGGATCTCTGCCCTGCGTGAAGGGATGTGGCGCTAAACGACGTACATTCAGCCTGGCTTATCTGGCTCTCTCTGAGAGTTTGTGGGCTTTGCTGAGGCTTGCCTCGAGCCTTGGTTCAAATGTTTGCTGGAGTTTCGCCACTCGAAGCCTGGGCTTAACGGAGTCTTGGCTGCTGGGCGGGGATGCGCTTGAGTTGCTGCCTCTTGAGTTGCTCTGTCAGGTTGCCATCATGTGCCCCCCCAGCAGGGCTCCTGTGCCTCGTATGTCGTAAAATGAGCGCAGGAGCTGAAGGCTTCGCAAGCGGTAAGGTAAACAGCACCTTCTGACTTCAACTGTGCTAGGATTACTGAAGGTGTCGTGGGAAAGGGATAGCAACACATTGTTTTTTTTGGTCAGGGCAGGCATATTGAAACCCCGGCTGTTAGGTGGGAGTGAGCTCAGTGTTTCTTGAGGCGAGTGTGCTTTGTGGCAGCTTTGCTTCCGTTCTCCTTCATGAGAAGTCAAACAGCAATTTGGAGCTCAATATGCCAAGAAGCAAACAAAAATTCATAGCGTCCTGAGTTTAGGACTAAACTACTGAAGACCCTGCAATAAAATCCTGCATATATTTACTCAGAAGTATTTCGAATGGGTGCTAGTGTAGACTTTCCCCCAGCAAGTGTGCTTAGTAAACTGCAGTTCTGCAGCCGAATCCCAATGCATAAGTAATGTTGCAGTCCTAACCCCTAACTCCATTTACCTCAGTGTATACTGCACAGGATTGAATAGGGCTTACTTCTGAGCAGACAGGGTGAAGATGGCATTCCAAGTGTACCTAGGATTGAACCTTAAACATATTCCATCCTGTTCTCTATCATTTTTCTACAGCCCATTTAAATGCTGACAGTTATTTGGTCTGGTTAAAAGAGAGCATGTTCCCAACAAGTGTGTGTGCATATTTGCATGTGTAGACTGGAATTTGAACTACTGAGGCTGGGAGGTTTGCAAAAGAAAACAAGATGCATGTTAAATGCGTAGCTGGCCAAGGGGATTGCTTGCATCTGAGACACTAGAGTGCTTGGGCATGAAGTTATTGCTGGACATGACTTTATAAGGGAATATGAAATTCTGTTAAGAGGCTCACTGGTACAGTTCTTGGGAACAAACCAACGTCATATGAAACATGAATAGGGCACTGTGTTTGCTCTTTAATCTTTTGACTCAGGCATGGTTCCACCCCACTCTCCCCCAAAACAAGAATTTCTCTCCAAGGTCTCAGGTGATCACAACTGGAGATGAGAATATTGTGCGAGATGCACATGAAGAAGTTTCTCTGGTGATGCTTCAGTGGAAGGGTTTTGTTTTCAAGCTCAGAATCTTAAATCATAGAATCATAGAGTTGGAAGAGACCACAAGGGCCATCCAGCCCAACCCCCTGCCAAGCAGGAAACAGCATCAAAGCATACTGAGCCTTGGGAGAATTATGGTTGCAAATGATTATTGGGTAGTGAAGGAGCGTGGGGTAGGATGTCACCTCCCCTCGGAGCTAGTGACACAGCAGGGATGCCTTTGAGCTGCCTCCGTGTGTTATGCTCAGCCCACATTTTCCCATACAGACATCTCTGGCAATGGTACAGGTTGCTGACTAGTGCTTACTGCCCATGCTGTGTTATTTTGAATACGATGGTGGGCAGTCTTCTGACAACTCACAGTGCTGTTTTCAGGCTCTGGAGTGCAAGGATTTGTGAGGACTGATGTAGTGTAGCAGTTAAAGTGTGAGATGAGAGTCAAACACCTCTTCCTGCAACCTCAACTCTTCGTATGCATGGGGATTATAACACTGGACAGCCTTGCAGGGCTGTTGTTTAGATTACTGAGATAATATATGTTATATTTTGAAATGCTTTAAATGTGCTACATAAATGCTTAATTACTCTTAAGTAAAGCTGAGTGTTGGTGCAAAGTGCAAGGGCCAAGAGGCAGAGCAGGAGGATATGTGGGCATGGCAGGGAACATACAGGAGAACTGTCCACTATTAAAGTTGCAGACTTTTCCCCTGGCAGGACTCCTGTGCCTTTAAAGGTTTCATGATAGGCAGAGATTTAGGCTGCGCACACACCCCTGCCAAGAATCCTGGGAACTGTAGTTTGTTAAGGGTGCTGAGAATTGTAGCTCTGTGACGGGTAAACTGCAGATGTCACCAAGTTGGGAGGGGTGGCTAATACCCCAGAGGACAGGATCACACTTCAAAATGACCTTAACAGATTAGAGAATTGGGCCAAAGCAAACAAGATGAATTTTAACAGGGAGAAATGTAAAGTACTACACTTGGGCAAAAAAAATGAAAGGCACAAATACAGGATGGGTGACACCTGGCTTGAGAGCAGTACAAGTGAAAAGGAACTAGGAGTCTTGGTAGACCACAAACTTGACATGAGTCAACAGTGTGATGCAGCAGCTAAAAAAGCCAATGCAATTCTGGGCTGCATCAATAGGAGTATAGCATCTAGATCAAGGGAAGTAATAGTACCACTGTATTCCGCTCTGGTCAGACCTCACCTGGAATACTGTGTCCAGTTCTGCGCACCACAGTTCAAGAAGGATACTGACAAGCTGGAACGTGTCCAGAGGAGGGCAACCAAAATGGTCAAAGGCCTGGAAACGATGCCTTATGAGGAACGGCTTAGGGAGCTGGGTATGTTTAGCCTGGAGAAGAGAAGGTTAAGGGGTGATATGATAGCCATGTTCAAATATATAAAAGGATGTCATATAGAGGAGGGAGAAAGGTTGTTTTCTGCTGCTCCAGAGAAGCGGACACGGAGCAATGGATTCAAACTACAAGAAAGAAGATTCCACCTAAACATTAGGAAGAACTTCCTGACAGTAAGAGCTGTTAGGCAGTGGAATTTGCTGCCAAGGAGTGTGGTGGAGTCTCCTTCTTTGGAGGTCTTTAAGCAGAGGCTTGACAGCCACCTGTCAGGAATGCTTTGATGGTGTTTCCTGCTTGGCAGGGGGTTGGACTGGATGGCCCTTGTGGTCTCTTCCAACTCTATGATTCTAAGATGGGCAGCACATAAATTTATTATTATTATTATTATTATTAATAATATTAATATTCATATCCAAGAACCTAATGTAAGGGTGAGATGAGGGACTTTTAACTTGTTGCTATTATTAGACAACTGTGAGTCAGAAACCTTTGCCAGTCAACCAGAGAACTGGCAAGTGCTGCTGATATGCTCCCTGCTCACCCAGGGGTTAAAGGACTCCAGAGTCCAGCAAGGAGTAGAGCGTCAAAATGGTGGCACTTCTCTCCGACTCCCCGCCACATTTCCTTTCCAGTGTGTTGAAACTCCCTAGCCTCTCATTGGCCTACAGTTGCTATGGAAACCTACCCAGTGGGTTGTAGTTTGGAATAAGGTCAAATGGGGATTTCTTTCAGGCTTCTCTCCTTCTGAGGAAGCGAGAACATAGTTAAGCGATGCCACCTTTTGTCAGAGAATCCTTGTCACCCCCATATGTATGTAGTAATTCATCTCAACACATGCCTGAACTGAGGCAAAACAAAGCTCCTGTCTAGGGTTCATGAAATTATTCAGATAGGTGAAAAAGCAAAAACATTGACACAGTGAATGGGACAAAATGTCCCCCTCAAAGGAGATGAAATCCCTCTGGTAGATGTTCTGGGAGGCACTATTGTTCACAACTCAGCTGCCTTAACCTCACCTTCCCAGTTGAACCACACCTCTCTATAGGAAGCTGCCATACCTTGAGTCAGATCATCAGACCATTGCTCCATCTAGTTCAGTATTGTCAACACTGACTGGCAGCAGCTCTCCAGGGTTTCAGGGTGGCCTCTCTCCCAGCCCTACCTGGAGTTGCTGGGGATTGAACCTGGGACCGTAAATAGATCCCTAAGTGCACAGTGGCCACTCACATAGCTCTCCCATCTCTGCCCTGGCTGCATGCACTTATTCCCTGCTCTGCTTCGACTCACAGGGCCAGACTGCCAAAATGCTGATCAAGGAATATCACATTCTGCTGCCCATGAGCCTGACAGAGTACCAAGTGGCTCAGCTCTACATGATTCAGGTAACCTCGGTGTTGAATGAGCTGGTGGGTGCCTGCGCCAGATGGGTATGGCTCAAGCCCTGTGACCAACAGGGCTGGGTGGGTGGGGGTCAGAAGCTGAGCGGGGCTGAGGGATGCGAGAGTGGGGTCGTAGGGTGAGGGATGTTGTGGGGCACAGGCTGAGCAGAGCTGGCTCTCGTGCTCCCTAGAAGAAGAGCCGTGAGGAGTCGAGCGGCGAGGGCAGTGGGGTGGAGATCCTGTCCAACCGGCCCTACAGCGATGGCCCAGGCGGCAGCGGTCAGTATACACACAAGATCTACCATGTGGGCTCTCACATCCCTAGCTGGTTCCGTGCCCTCCTACCCAAGGCAGCTCTGCAGGTGGAGGAAGAGTCCTGGAATGCCTATCCCTACACGCGCACCAGGTAAAATGGGGGTGAACCTTGGCAGGGGAGGGGGAAAGCCATGGGGGCTGTATCCCGACCAGAGGCTGGGGCCTGAGACTCAAGGCAGGTGGGGGCAAGGCTGCCAGTTTCACCACCTTCCCCCTGCAGATACACCTGCCCCTTTGTGGAGAAGTTTTCTATTGAGATTGAGACCTATTACCGACCAGACGCTGGGAAACAGAACAACGTCTTCAACCTGAGCGCTGTGGAGCGCAGGCAAAGGATTCTGGGTGAGTGTTCAAAGACCGGGCGCCCCCTCCCCTTTTCGTGAGGATGTTGCAGAACATGTCGGTGCTGCCATGCGGAGTAGCTGGGGCAGGTCGGGTGGGTGAGGCTAGTGAGGGATCTCTGGTGATGTTTCGTGGTTGAGGCGATTCTGGTGCAAGTTTAGTTCATCGCATGTAGTGTGTCTTTCCTGTAGGGCAGGGGAACCTCCCCTGCCTCGCCCCACCAAGTTCCCTTGGGGGAAGGTGGTCAGCACATACAAGCAGAAGACAGGGCTGAATGCATACGCAAATGCACACCCTGTTCTCACTGGCTCTCACACTCACACGCCCCATTCTTGTGCACACATGTTAAGAATTCAGGACCGGGGGGGGGGGGACGGGACTCCTAAGGTGTTCAGGAGGAAGAGGCAAAGGAATGTCTTTGCTAGGGGTCTGAGCAGACTCTATGACTTGGGAGGGAAGGGCAGGCTCAGCCTTGGAAGGAAGGCTGTCTTACTTTCTGACTGGAGGCCGGGGGCTTGCTTCCAGCTCACCCCTCTGCTTACCCACAGACACAATTGACATTGTGCGGGACCCCATCTCGCCCGGCGAATACAAGGCGGAGGAAGACCCACGGCTTTACCACTCGGCCAAAACAGGACGTGGGCCTCTGGGAGATGACTGGCTGGAGAATGCAGCCGCGGGACCATTCATGTGCGCCTACAAGCTTTGCAAGGTGGAGTTTCGCTACTGGGGCATGCAGTCCAAGATTGAGCAGTTCATCCATGATGTAGGTAAGCTTATGAGGATGCTTCCCACGTTTCCGTCTGCTGCAGACTTTTTCAAACGAGTGGGTTGGGCTAGGGCAGCAGTGGGGAACCTGTGGACCTCTTGAGGTTGTTGAACTCCCATCATCCCTGACCACTGGTACCATTTCCTCACACTGGCAGTATTCAGTCAGTACTTCTCCGCTGTTCACACTTCACCAAAGCTGTTTTGGTGTGAAATTAGGTTTAATAACTGCCCAAAGATCCAGCAGCAATTCCAAGGCTCTCTTGGAAAACTTGCATTGAAGGAGCAATTTGGGATGTTTCAATATTCAGCGTAATTTTGTTTATCTGATGCGAAAAGGAATGATTGGATTGCTGTTATTTTCAAAGGCAGCATCCTCTCCATATTCCTTTACTAATTGCAAGGGATAACGCAAGTGTTTATTTGTGGCCCACACCTTCTAAACCAGGCTTCCTCAACCTTGGCCCTCCAGATGTTTTTGGCCTACAACTCCCATGATCCCTAGCTAACAGGACCAGTGGTCAGGGATGATAGGAATTGTAGTCTCAAAACATCTGGAGGGCCGAGGTTGAGGAAGCTTGTTCCAAACAAGTGGGAACCATAACTGCAATTCCTGTGGTCTCCGGTGAGATGATGGGCTGCCTTTCTTCACATCACTGCCACAAGTACCGGCTAGTCTGCCTCTGCCAAAGCTCTGGAGTTAGTCTCAAGATCTGGCTGCAATGGTTGAACCAAGTGCCAAGCGAGGGCTCTGATTTGTTCGCTCTTTGTTGTGTGGGATGCACTTCCTGATGCTGCTGTTCTCCAAGTATTGTGCAGCTCCACCCCTCAACAAATTGGAGGTGGTATCCCAATGAGCTGCTCATGTCCTGGGAGAAAGCAGGCAGGTAGTCGAAGAAGGACATTGTGAGAGAGGCAGCAAGAGTACCGGTGACTTGGAGAGAGAGAGAGAAAGAGAGAGAGAGGATGCCATGCCAACAAAAGAGGGACTGGTTCCAAGAGCACAATTAAAGTAGGGCTCAAAGTGGCAGGACAGAGGTGCCATAAAATAGTAATTGGCTATTAAGCTCAGACACCGTTTGTGGGACCCTTGCTTAGGTCATGCTATGGGATATGCTATAGGAAATCTCATCAAAACTGTGTGGTAGGCTCATAAAGGAAAACTGTGCATAACAAATTAAGTAGAGTTAGAATCTGTCCTTTTTTTAGAAACACTATGCGAATTAGTTCCTGGCGTGTCCTGAATTTGAATTTGTGATTAATCTTGCACCAGCAACTTCCAGCTCTGAAGTGGTGCCTAACTTTGCACCAGCAAACATCTCATTGCTTGCTTGCTTGCTTGCTTAGCTTGGTCCCTGCATGCTACAGGTGATGTTAGTGGTGTGAAGAATTATGAGGGAGGCATACTGTCTCCATGGACTGCGTATAGATTTTTCACTTCTTGGTTTGGGAGCGCAGAGCTCTGAATTCCCGAGACAGAGACTTCAGGTTGAAATAATTATCTGTGAGATATTTTGTTCACTCTAAATGTGAAGCTGGATTGCCAGAGGTTTTATCTCACTTGAACTTAAATGAAACTTTTTTTATTACGATTTTCAAACAGTACATATACAATTAATACGAAAACGAAAAGGGGAAAATTAAAATAGGGAAAGGGGACACAAGGAAGATAAATGGGTTAAAGTGCATGACCATACAACTGGGAAAGACAAATAGTAACCGCTGGCTACAATGCATAAGTCTCAAGAAAAGCTGACTAAATGTTCTTGTATTTATCTTCTTTGCGTTCGGTGTTGATAAATTGCCAGTTCATAGGAGGACAAGGGAGTGCTAATCCATTGTTATGTGAAAAGCAGCAATTTTTTCCTGTGTTAAAGCACCATGTACTTGGCTGACCCTAATGTATGCATGATCCATAGTCCATGGCATAATAATAAATTCCAAGATGTGTGGATGCTTTCAGCCAAACATGTATATCTTCCTGAGGAGTAGCTGGGTTAGCCTCTTGCAGCAAAAACAACACAGTCATGTGGCATCTTAAAGACTAACAAATTTACTGTGTCAGATGTTTTCATAGACTATGGTGCGCCCTTTCATGCATCTGATGAACTGGACTCTAGTCCACTAAACCTTGTGCCACAATGAATGTGTGAGTCTTTGAGATGCATATCTTTGAAATGTAGTGAGATTTCCAGGACTAAATTAACGATTGCCAAGATTTCACTCCTAAAGGGCTTATAACTGGGTAGCTTTGCAGCCTGTGGATAAGGAATCCAATTTCTGCCCCACATCTCCAGCACCTCTTGGTATAGCATTAACAGTTTCTGCTCAGTGATAAAGTAGTAAGTTGGGAAAAATTGAAACTTTCCCCCTAGTAATTCCCTTAAGGAAAAATCATGGTTTAGCTCCCATCTACATGGAATCTCAGTTTTACAACACTTAACTTTGTCTCACAAACTTAGTGCATATGTGTGCGCATTGCGTCTGTCTTCTTTAATATTCCATGAAAGTCTGCCCAAATTCAACTGTACTATATTGTCAGATCCAAAACAAAAACCAGTGCACTATCGGCATGTAATGCCAACTTGACTTCCTCCTCTACCGGCCCCCAAATTTAAGCCCTTGGTCTCATCAAAATTTCAAATGGCCAATGGTTCCAGGGATAAATAAAAAAGAAGAGATATGGCAATATGAAGTGGACAGATGGCAATATATACAACTTAGAAGCATATTTAATTCAGACAAAAAGAAAGGATTTACAAAAGAAGACTCGAAATTCAACGTCACAGTGATACAGAATAGCAAGAAATTGCTATCCAAAACATACAATCTTTTATTGGACTGGGAATTGATGGGGGAAGAAGTAAAAGAAATGATGATTAAATGGTCTCAAGATCTTGGACAAACTATTTATCTTGAGCAATGGGAGAAACTCTGGTGAGAAGATATATGATTTACTGCCTCATATACAATTAAAGAAAAATGTGTAAAGATGTTCCATAGGTGGTACTTAATGCCAGTTAAGTTGGCCCAAGATAAACAAATTGAAATCCAACCTCTGTTGGAGATGTGGTGGAGAAATAGGAACAACAATACATATGTGGTGGAGGTGTGAGGAAATTAAGAAGTTCTGGACAGTAGTACATGAAGAATTAAATAAGATGTTGAAAATACCATTAACAAAGAAACCAGAGGCATACCTTCTTGGACTGTTAGATGAAGAGATACCCCCGGGGGGGGGGGGGTTTCCTATACGCAAGTACAGCTGCTAGAGTAGTGATAGCTACTAAATGGAAATCACAAACTATACCCACAAAGGAGGAATGGATTTGTAAATTAAATGAATATTTAGTTTTGGCAAAATTAATGGCTATTATTAGAAATCAGTCGAATCAAAAATTAAAAAAGGAGTGGAAATGTTTTGATGATTATATGGTAAAGTATTGCTCAAAAAAAGATATGCTAATATGCCTAGATTAAAATGTGAAGTATTAGATGGAAGAAAAATTTGTAAAGAAAGAAAATAAGAATACATAGATAATTTGAGAAGATTATAGAATGCAAAGATTACTGTAATTTATATAATGGGAAGGAAATCGAGTTGGGGCGGAGGGAAGTGGGAGGAGAGAAAAAAGAATAAATATGATTGATTGACGATATATAAAGATATGGGGGGAAAGGGTGATGGCTTTGGTACATGTGTAGTGTAATGTAATATGGGAAAATAAAATAATAATAAAAAAGAAAGTGAGTAAATGACCATCCCCATTGAGTAACCCTTTGCAGCAAAAACGGTTGTGAACAGATGCCATTTGTGATGACACAGGTGTCAGGTGTGGTATAAAGAGTTTCTATCTATGCAATAATTCTTTTTGGAGGGTGGGGAGTCCAAAGGCTGACAGGATGGCTTGTATGGATTTCCAATTGATTTGGTGGAATGCCTTCTCTGCATCTATTGACAAAATTGCTTTTTTTATTTTCTCAGCAAAGGGTTATGAGATCTTTTAGCAGCTTTGTGTTGTCTGTGCCTTGGCATTACGGGTTGCCTGCTTCTTCAGGGGGAACTGAAAGTAGAAGCAGCCTGCTGCAGGTGTTTAGCTAAGACGTCAAGGTTTTATTTATTAAAGAAATAGACTGATCATTCACATATGACAATAGATCCTTCATGACTTGATGAAGCACCAAAATATAAGCTTCTCTGAGTGATGGTTCCTTTATGAACCATCCGACCAGATGGTTCCTCGCCAGAAGCAATGTGCTTAATTTGCTTTTGCATTGTTTATTAATTGCCTCCAGGGAAATGTTGGGTGAGGTGGTAGGGTGGTGAAAAGGAAGGCATGGCATTGTCAGATAAGAGTTTCTTCCAGTATGACAGACAGGATTCCTCCCTGCTTTTACCCATCGATATTTCCTGCAAAAACAGTGTAGGTATTGGACTTTGGCTCAGGTTTATTCCTCTTTTAGGCTCACTACTGAACTCAGAATTGGGATTGGACTGTGAGGCTTATGCATGCCTTCTCCCTTCCCTCTCCTGCACTTTACTAGCTAAGGCTCAGGCAAGTTGAGATGTCATTCGCACAGTTAACAATTGCATGAATGGCGTTTAAAACGTGAGTTGCAAGTGCAGGAGGCCCAATCCAGAATGGAGCCCTCGTTCTTGGTGGGGCAGCGGCGGCGGCAGTATACCTTTGACCTTCGTTACTGTCCAGAGTGGGGCACCCATGCCTGCTATTTATATTGGTAAGGGAATTTTCCCCCAATGCAAATTGCTGGCATAGAACCCCCACCCCCAATTCAGATTGCGGCTTTAGCCAGGGACAAAGGATTATTGCCCCACCTAGTCTCCATGCCAGGGTCCTGATCTGGAGGAAACCCCCCCCCCCCATTTACTTAATAAATAAATTCACAGTTACAGATTGCATGGATGGTTCAACATCTAACTTGGCACTTAACTTTGTGTGTTTTGGGGTTTGGTTTTAAAACCAGCCATTCAAAGGGAGTGCAGATTCATGCCTAGTCACAGTTTTAATCAAGGTTGATGATGGCTGAAATATAATGGCAAGATGAGATAGAGATGGTTAGGTGCGTGCAGCGCTGGTCTGCCCATGAGGTGGAGTGAAGCAGCCACCTTGGGCACCAGAAACCTCTGGTGGAGTGGTTCCCATGCAGGCACCCTGCCACCCCCTGAAAAGTGGTGCCGGCATTGGCACTGATTTCTGGCAAGATCTCATCAATCTCACTAGCAACATGCAACCTAAGTAAGGGATGCTTTGGCATAAGCAGAGTAGTGGTGGCAGCAGCAGGGCGGGGCAGCACTTCCTGTTTGGCTTCAAGCAGCGAAGCTAGATGTGTGAGTGGGATCCACACACAAGCTGGGATGGGGCATTTAATCCAATGGCCTCCCAATTCTCTAAATTTGGTTTATCTTGTTAATCTGAACTGGACCTTAATGCTTTCCTTAGCTTTGAAGGAAATGGGCAATGGAAACATTTAAAGGTATAATATCTAATGGCGGAATTGTCCCACATTGCACTGGGAGCTAGGCCTGATGATAAAGAAAGCTAATGGTTCCTGGGGGGAGAAGAGCAAGTGGCCCCATGGTTTGTGGCATCCCCTGCAGGTCTGCGGAAGGTGATGCTACGGGCCCACCGCCAGGCCTGGTGCTGGCAGGATGAATGGATAGATCTCACCATGGACGACATCCGGAGGCTGGAGGAAGAGACGGCACTCATGCTGGCTCAGAAAATGGCCAAGTGCATCGAGCCCGACACAGGGCCTGCGGTGCCCAGCCCTGAGAGCCCGGCTGAGCTGGGTGGCTGCGAGAAGCAGGACCGAGTCGACAACTTGAGGGCTCCTGATTCCTCTCCAGATGATCCATTTGCCAAGCAGTGGTCGTCGTCTTCTCGCTCATCGTATTCTTCTCAGCATGCTGGTGAGCAGTCATTTCCAGGAAAATGGAGGCAGCAAACGGCAGTGTAGCGGGAAGGTGTGAGAAGGACATAGAGGGCTTGCTCTCCTGCCCCTTCTTTTGGGTGTAAGATAGTTATACTGCTGCTGGAGGTAGGCTTTTGGATGGGCATATTGGAGAGTGTCCATTTTAGTAACACAGTTTTTCTTTCTCCTTTCCTCTCCTCTCCCTCACCCCTCAAACACCCCAATACTGTGTGTGTGTGTGTGTGTGTGTGTGTGTGTGTGTGTGTGTGTGTGTTCACACCCTGAAAGTATGGGGAGACATATCTCCATATGCACGCTTGTACATTTTAAAAGGAAAAAAAGTCCAACGGTTCCCTTCTGAAATGAATTTTACCTGCCGTTGTTTGTAATTAAGTTTAATCAATTTCATGGCTCGTTCTCTTGTACTAGATGAACAGTAACTACTGCTGCGTTTTTAAATTAGGAAAACAGAGAGGGCAGACTTCCCATTGTGAAACTTCCTCTTCTTAGTCATACAGTAGTAAGCAACCGATGTTGAGTGTCGGAGCTGCCGTAAAAGGGTGAAGTTGCCCCCATTGTTCCACATACATAATCTCCTGTATATACCCTAGGATAAGAAGCTAACTGTTGCTTGCATGGGGAAAACTTTGGGTTATTTTATAATGTCAGCATTGGGAGCAAATTAGGCTTGCTTTAGATATGAGGATAATTTTTTTTTTTTTTACCTCTTGGTCATAAACTCTATGCTTGATTCCCCTACAGCTGGAGTATCTCCTCACAGCTTATCAGAGTGGCGGATGCAAAATATTGCACGGGATTCCGAAAACAGCTCTGAAGAGGAATTCTTTGATGCTCATGGTATGCAGTGCTGGGTACAGGAGGGTTCTGTGTATGCATCTGTTTTTGAGAGGGCTGAGAGCTATGGGTGCCTGTCGCTGTTGGTTCTGACAGTTGCCACTGCAAGCATGTGGAGGCTGGTTTACAGGGGCCTGTGTGAACCAGCCTTCTGTGGGCTTGGGGTTGTGTTTGTTTAGTTTCATCTTTCAACCATCTCCCCAGATTGATCCGATTTTTGTGGATTGGGGAAGATCAAACTCTCTGTTTTTTACTCTCTGTACAGATGAATATGCACACATGCGAAGGCAGACCTTTTTGTTCATAGGAAGAGTGCACGTTTTGCATGTGCAATTCTCCAGGTTTATAGGAAACATAGGAAGCTCCCTTACACTGAGACACACCATTGGCCCATCTTGCTCAGTATTTACACCAGAGATTTTCAACCTTTTTGGGTCAACGGCTCCCTTGACCAACTACCTTCTTTCTGCAGCACCCCTGTGGGGCTCAGGAGCCCAGTTATGTCACCCCTTGCCTGCAGAGTTTGCAACCTCTCACCCTTTTCCAGAAAACCCTCCCTTGTGGAGTGTTCCCTCAGCCTCCTTTCCTCTCCCCTCTCATTGGGATTCCTCTGGGCAGCGGCAGCTGCCCCACTGGTCTCTGAGCTGCCCCTCCCAAGAGAGGCGCCTTCTCACACTGCCCCACAGGGGCCTGGGAAGCACCCCTTGCTTAGGGAGCTTGTAGCCAGGGCTTCTGTAACAAACAGCCACGCAAGCCTTTGGGAGGCAGAGACGTGAGAGGGCATCAGCAGAGGGAGGGAAGGAAAGAGGGACAGAGGCCAGTGTTGCCCGCTGCATCCCTGGGTAACACCCTGGGTGACACCCCAGGGTGTCATGGCACACTGATTGAAAACCACTGGTCTACACTGATGCGCAGCAGATCTCCTGTTTGTGAACTTTTGCGCAGTCCTGTTAAACATGGCAGTTTGTTCAGTGTCTGCAGTGCAGTTGCCTCTCAATGATTTTTCCTTTCCTAGAAGACTTCTCCGACAGTGATGATGTTTTTGCCAAGGAAATCACCAAGTGGAACTCAAATGACTTTCTCGACACTCTAGAGCGACCCATTGAGCCAGATGATGTTCTTGGTAAGAGAGCGGTTCAGGTGTTCCATGCAGAATAGAGCCTGCTTGTGGTGTGAGTGAATTTGTGCATGGAGGAATATCCAGCTGTCTTTGGTAGTGCTTCTGGAGATGCTAAGAAATCTCGAAACTCCATAACTGCACATCTCAGATTCGGAAAATGGCCTATGTCCAACTTCTATGGGCCTAGGGTCATATGTGAAAATCTAAGAAACTGCCATAGGCACCACAGAATATTCATTTCACAGAGCAAAATCTGGAGTTTTTCAGAACTCCCTCCCCCAAAAAACAACAGACAGAACACACACCAACACTTGAAAACAAATAAAGAACAAGCAAAAACAAGCACATCCTCCACACACACAAAAACGTCCAACCCACAACCCCTCAAACCAACCAAACCAATAAAACCTAATTTGAAAAAAATAATACCAGGGTGGTATTGCAGCATAATCGTTTTCATGCAGAGCTCTAGACTTCTCTCCTTATTGCTACAAGATCATGGGGTACTGGCAATATAATTCTGTCCCTTGAAGTACAGGTAACTCATAGCTTATGCAAGTTTTCAGTTCCAGGGGGTCCACTTGTAAAAATGAAATTGTGTAAAAGTCAGGACCCCAGGAACTGGCCTCCCTGCAAGGCTTTGGGAAGGAGGCACAAGGGCTCTGGGATGCTGCCAGAACCCTCACACCACTTCCCCAAAATTTGATAAGTGAGGTGCTTTGCTTACCGGCCTTTGGGAGCTTCCCAGGGCTCTCCTGTGACTTTCCCAGAGCCCAGTAAGCAAGGAAAACCCACTGGATGTGTGGGCAATGAATAAATGGAAAATGGGGAACAGTGGGTTCCCCCCTCCATTTATTTATGTATTTCCCCTCTTGAGTGCATAGCTGCAATCTTGTAAGTGAAAGCAGCACAAGTTGCAAGTTACTTGTATAACTGTGAAGGCTATTCCTGTTCCTTTTGTGATGTCTATCCTTCATGCCTCCCATTGCTTTCTCTCTTCCTTCTCTGCCTGGTGCCATTAACTAAAACACTGTTGTCTTTGCAGTTGATGCTGTGGCTGCCAAGCCAGACAGTGATGGTGTCGCGGCACCTGGCCCACCAGAGGTGAGCGAACCCCTCCTCATCATACTGCCTTCCCATGTTGGCACCTTCAGAAGTTACCATGGCGCCAAGGCACGGGAGAGGGCTTGTGGTTGCAGGACCATGGTTGTTGCCTCCCAAGTCACACCAGATGCAGTTCTACTGTCATGGCTTGCCTGTGATGCCGGCAACAGCACTCCATGCCCACTGCAGCAGTGCCCTTCACTCTTTGCCATGTCTCTTTCCATAGGCTGGCTCGGAAGGCAACTCCAGGACATGCCGTATCCATGCGCTTTTCCTGATCCTCCACAGCGGCAACATCCTGGACCAGGGCGTGGGAGAGCCGGGCTCCAAACAGGCCGATGTGCACACGCTCAGCGCCACCTTGGACTCCGTCACCCGCCTACACTTCCCCGAGGCTCTGGGGCACATTGCGCTGCGCCTGGTGCCTTGCCCACCTATCTGTGCTGCTGCCTACGCCCTCGTCTCCAAGTAGGAAGCGTGTTCTGTCGGGCTCAAGAGCGCTTGGTGGGAGCAGGACTGTTCCCTTCTGACTCGGGGCTTTGGGCAGTTGATTGTGCAGGAGCTCAGGGAGAGCGCTGGTGCTTTCTCCAGGCAGCTTGGATGAGGGCCTATCCCAAGCACTAGTCCTTTATTCGGGGTGGGTGGGTGTTTTGGAGAAATGGGTGAGGCGTGTGGTAGTGTATGGTGCCTAGCAACATGCAAAGGGTTCAGTGTGGATGATGTGCTTCTGTGGATAAATGCTTACCTAGGAATTGTGGTTTGGGTGAAGTATTGAGACTTTGATGAGAGATCTTAGAGTAGGATTTTCATGAGGTAATTCTGTTCCCTTTTTTCATAGGCCGCCATTATTTTATACACACACACACACACACACACACACACACTCATATGTGAGTGTGTGTGTGTGTGGTTGGAAAACAATAATTAAAAAGCATATATATATATATATATGCAACCAAAGTTCCCCACTTGCTGGCAGGACATGAAGGAGAAACCGTTGGCCCAAGATCACTTTTTAAACTGTGGTCAGAAAAGGTGCCTTCCTTTCTGAATGGGCTGCCTGCCTTAGGTTGGTTCCTCAAGTTCTAGCCCTTAAATCCAGAAGGTAATCTGGAGTCACCTCCTGGGCTCAGTACCAAGATCTGGGTGTTGTGAGAATGATCAGATCCTTGGTCTGAGAGTGTGTCTTGATCGTTTCTCTCATGGTCTCCTTTTCCAGACTCAGCCCCTACAGTCATGACGGCGACAGTCTATCCAGTAGCCAGGACCACATTCCATTGGCCGCTTTGCCTCTCCTGGCCACCTCCTCAGGCAGCTACCAGAATGCCGTCGCAACCGTCATTTCCCGTACCAACCAGGCCTATGCCAATTTCATCCACTCTCCTGATGGCGCAGGCTTCTGTGGCCAGGTCAGAGGGCCGGGAATCTGAAATAACTGTGAGGGGAAGCCCTCTGTGCTCCAGTTGGAACAAGCCTTTTACCCTCCGTGCTATGGCTTTGTTTTGCTTTATTGTCTTTAAAAAATAGAATTAGGGTCTTTGGGGGTGGGGGGAAGGAATACTAGATTTTTTTAAAAAAAGAATAATCATTTGTTTTGTGAAGGTTCTGAGACATCTCCGTCACATAACCCCATTCTTTTATAAAACTGCAGCCCCTAGTATTCCTTGGCTTTCATCCACATTGGTTAAAGCAGTGCAGTCTCCGCCAGATGCACTTCTCAGTTGTAGGAAAGGGGTGGGAATGTAAGGCCTTGTTTAAGAGGCTGGCTTAAGCTTCATGCTTCCTCTGATTAAGCAATGACTGCGGGGACGTTCCTTTCATCAGTGGGGAACTAACTGTTCACGTCCCCCTTTATAGGTGCTGCTGATTGGGGACTGTGTTGGTGGAATCCTGGCCTTCGATGCCCTCTGCCACAGCCGTGCTGGTGGGTCAGGGAGTCGTGGAAGCAGTCGCCGTGGCAGCATGGTCAGTTACTGAGCTGTGGTACACCCCTTCCTTTATGCATTTATAATCAGCTTTTTTCCTTACTTGAGCTCTGAGGGTTCTCAGATTTGGGGAGCAACAGGGATTTGACATGGGAGGGATGAGGGTTTCTTCTGATTTGGCTAGCAAGTATTGCTTGCCCAAAAGTTCCTGCTCTAGTATATAGCAGGTCAAGCCCAGTATCCACCCCATTTCCTCTTTGAGGCCTAGTAGGTTCTGTTACCAGAAGAAGGCACTCCCTCTTTTAACATTCGCTTACAAATAGCAAAGGCTTTTGAATCTCCTCAGTAGAACAGAGATGCACACTTGCTGATCTGTTCGCTTTTCTTCAGAGTACTGAGCTGCTTTCTCCAGAGACTTCTGTTGTGCGAGACCCCCTGCTTGAGAGGGCAGAAGTGTGTGGGGTGGGCCGCGCCAGTCCTGAGCCTGGGGCACTTCCCTCCATCCAGAAACCCAGTGACAACGTAACGCAGGAGGGCGATTCCTCACAACAACAACAACAGCAGTTCTTGACCAGGTGAGGCAATGTGGGAATTTGGTCTGTGAAGCAGACTGTCCTATTAGGTTAAAAGAATTGGTTACGAGTGCCCATCGGAGTTGAAAGTGCAGTCAAATGTACACCCATTCAAAGCGTAGGGCTATTGACATCCAGGACCTGATAAGGAGCTTCCTCTACCCCCCAGAACAACCTCCGAGTATCTCCTTTTATCCAAAATCCTTTGCCCCTCAGGCAAACTCACACTGCCACCAAGCGTACAAATAAAAGCTAAATCCTTCCCAGCACTTATGACAAATCATTAAATCATTATAAACAGCCAAAACAATAATAACAAAGATACAATGCACACACACACACACACACACACACACACACACACACACACACAAAGGTTGTTGGACCAAAGGTCCTCATGCCTTATAAAATTAGGAAAGGCACAAATATAGCTGACAATATTACTAACACGGATTACTCTTTCCTTCCTATCTTGGTGTTAATCTTCACATGTAACCCTATCATTTGCACTTTTTCTGCCCCACAATTGCTCTCTTGGGTCTCCTTAAGATTATTTTATACTAAAATAATGCTAAAGTTGTGTGACTGCACTTAGGTTCCTAAACATTTCCTGATAAGTTAGAGGCAGTGTGCTCCCCTGTCCGAAAAGAGAGGAAGATGAAATATTGATCTAAATTAGGAGGGCTCTCAGATATAGAAATAGCTGGCTTTGTGTCTGCTGAAAGAAATTCACAAACTGTCTAAAGCTGAACAGGTGCTCACACAAAAATGCAGCGTATTCACAACTTTTTTTTTTCTTTTTTAAAAAGAAGGAAAATAAAGGTGGCTCTGATTTTGGGTGGTAGGGGTGGGTGACGTCTGAGAAGGGTGGACGGCGCAAGTCCATTTATGCTTCTTCACATGGGGAAAGGAAACAAAGAGATAATGTGATCTTTCAGGCAACAGAGAAAAATGCTGGCCTGGTGGAAACTTACACATAGGCCCTTCACAGGGAAGGTGGGTCTGGTGGGGGAGAGCGTGGGAGCTGTGGGCTGTTTCCTGGCAGTGATGGAAGTCTTCTCCTGCCGTCTCCAGCCTGCAGGCTAGCATGCCTTCCTCAGAGGCAGAAGGAGACCCTCGACGTAGCAGCAACTCATCATCCTCGATGATAGAGACCTTTGAAGGGCCAGGCACGGTTGGGAAGCTGGAGTTCAAGGTGTCTGGTTTCTTCTTGTTTGGCTCACCCCTGGGGCTGGTTCTTGCACTCCGCAAGACGGTGATGCCGGCACTGGATGGTAAGGGTCCTTTCCCCCTCCCCTGTCTTCCTTTCGCCTTTCCCCTTCTGCCGAAGCAGGATTCCTTACCCTTCCTCTTCCCCCTCTTCAGTGGCCCAGATGCACCCAGCCTGCGAGCAGGTCTACAACTTGTTTCACGCGGCTGACCCCTGCGCCTCGCGCCTGGAGCCTCTGCTGGCCCGCCAGTTCCACGCCGTGCCTCCCTTTGGCATACCCCGTTACCAGAAATACCCGCTGGGAGACGGATCGTCCACGTCACTGGGTGAGAAGAGACGCCAAGACTAGCCTCAGACATGCTTGGGAAATGTGGTGTTGTAGAACTCTGTCCCTTTTGGGGAGTATGGGGGAGTGCGGAAGGAAATGCTACAGTACCTTGATCTTCAACTGGTGGGTTGTGGGATCCCCTCCTGGGGTGCAGCCTGATCTGAGTTGCAGCAGCAGCCCTGCCCTAATACAAATGTGTATATAATTAAGAATGCACGTTTGGACTAAATATGGGTTCTGGATCGTAAGAGTCCTGCTATAGCAGGAGTGAGATATGGGAGCACAGCGATACAGGGACTTTTGCAGATGTGACTTTGGGTGGTCTCCCATGTTCACTTGTGTTGAAGAACGCCAGGCTTGATTTGCACAGGGGGCAGTACTGGGGTGGTGGAAAAGATACTTTTATTTTGAAATATGGGGTGCCCTGGGTGGGTATCTGTTCTAGGGAGCTCTAGCATTCTGTGAAGAAGTAAAGGAAGCCATGCATTCAGCCACGCACAGAATTTCAGCAGGTGCAGCTGTTCGAAAGGCTGGGCAGCAATGGGGCAAGTTGCACCTGCCTCGGCCTAAAACTGTTTCAGATGGTTTGAGTCACGGTAGGGGAGGGTAACATTTATTGCAAGCATTTTACTCTGCTGCTCGGCCAAAAAGGCTCCCGGAACTGACCAGCAGTAAACAAGACAGTCTCCACCTGCAGGAAGGGCTGAGTTACCACAAAGCAGACAGAGGTGAGAGCGAGAGGCAGCAGCTGCTGTGGGAGCAGCAACCGCAGCCCCTGGCTGTTCCTCTTGAGTCCTGCTTTCCACCTGTCTGTCTGCTGCAGACGGTTTGAATGGCTGCTGCTACAGGACAGTTGAGGGGCAGAAGGACCCAATGGAGCTGGTTTCTCAGCGGAGCCAACGGTGCAGGCCCTGCTTCCCACTCCTTCCTTTGCAGCAGCCAGATGGAATGGCTCCATGTTCCCCTACACCAAATGCTCCCTACAAATAGAAAGCTAGCCTAAAAGCCCAGAAAAGGTGGGCTAGATCCTTTCTGTGCTGCATTGGTATTTGCATAGATTTTTGTATGTTTCCTTTTTTAAATGCATTTTTATACAGTCTGCGGTCTGAAGTGACACGACCCATTCTACGGCTTGTTCCCACCTCATTTGACTGCATGCATAGACCCAGCCTTAGTCCTCATCCTCAGCTTAAAAACATACTCTTCTATGAGTGGTGTGGTATACATGCCCATATATGGGTGGCCACCTATGGCACAGCTAGTGTCTCGAAAGCTTCAACCGTTAGGCTCAAGGAGGAAGTGCCCCTCCCACCTTGTAGGAGGGAAAGTTCCTCTGTTCTTTTTCAGCTGCAAACCACACAAATTATGAACCTCTGTTCTCCTTCTGCACTGAGAGCAGTAATACAATGAAGCATATAGGTTTTGCTCAGTCATTTCCCTCCCCTCCCCCTTTAAGCTTTGAATAATTTTGTTGTTCATCTGTGTTTGTATTATATGCTGGGAGCTGTGCCTCTGATTACTGCACTTGCCAATCCCACTTTGATATAGCTGCCTATGAGATGGAGCTGAATCCTTCATGATTTATTTTTTAAAATATTCATGGAACAGGGCAAACAGGAATGTGAGAATTGGCAGGATTGAGCGCTCAAATGACTGTAAACACACACACACACACAAGCTGTGCTGCTGCTCCCTCTGCTTGCCAATCCCCTGCCATGCCCATGCCTTCTCCTTGCTTATATTCCGCAGCCCCCTTTGTGTCCACCCCCATGATGATAACTTTAAGACAAATAGAATCTGAATACCAAGCCTGTCAGCTTGTTCAGTTGCAGAAGGTGACAGCGGCTTAGCCAGCCGCTTGGCTGCCGGGGGTGGCAAGCCAAGCGGCACCCTCCGGGGGCGGGGCATCGCTCTGTAGCGTTTGCGTCATGACGTCACGACGCATGCGCTACGGAGCGCAGTCTGCTCCTCGGCCGCCGCACAATTTTTTTCTCCCTTCTCTGTGCCCTGGTTAGACGGAGCCGTGGGGGCGGGCCAGCGAGGGGCGTCACACCAGTCACAAGCGTGACGCCTCGCTGGCCTGCCCCTTGCCCCCGCGAGAGAAGGAAGGGAGAAAAAAACCATGCGGTGGCCGAGCGAGCGAAGCCAGCAGCGGCAGCAAGCGGGGTTTTTTGGAGTCGCGGGGGGGGGGCGCCCAGAGTGTCACCCCCTAGGAGGTGGAACCCGGGGCTGAACGCCCCCATCACCCCTCCCTTGCTCCGCCCCTGGAAGGCGATAAGTACTGTTGGTGGGTGTTGTGTATATATAGGTGTTTGCTAGTTAATAAAATACCTGTTCTGAATTAATACAATGAACCTGGAACTTCCATTTTGAAGACAACACATGGTACCAGGAGTGGCATACAATGTGTGGAGGTACTAAGGGACATTTGAGGGCTCTGCATCCTTTATTTCTGTCACACGAGGCCGCTGAAGAATGGAAGAGGGAGAAGTTTGAATATAGCAGGAAGGGAGAGACACCAAAAGGGGAAAAAAGTGGCTGTTTTAAACAAGGGAAGAAGTAAATGTGGGGGTAGAGAGAGACACTGAGAGGAAAATGGTGGGTTTAAACAACAGCAGAGGTTTGAGTAAAGCAGGGATGAAGCGACTTTGAGAGGGGGGAAATAGTGATTTTAAACAGTGGCAAGTCGGCATTGCTTCAGAGGCACAGTACTTGGAGGGCACCAGACATAAGACCAATGGAAGACTGGGAAGGTTTGGGGGATGTGTTATAATTGCCATACTCACCTCTGTTTACCTTTCCATTTGGCCTAGCTGAGGCCTTGCAGAGTCACTCTTCCCTCTTCATGGATGAGTTAGACCTTGTGACACCGCCCACTCCAACTGGTGTTTTTGGGGGTTTCTGGAAAGGGAATGAGGCAACCACGTGTGAGACTACTATAACCAGCACCAATGAAGTTGTGAAGAGTAAGTTACATGTTGCCTGTCCTCCTCCCCACCACCACCACTTTCTATGCAAACACAGTTAAATTTGGCTTCCTGTCTACTTTTCATCCAAGTGCATTTTTGAGGCCATTTGAGGAGGGGAAGTTAGGGCTTTTCCCCCCTCTCCTTAATGTTTAAAAATCCGTGTTTGTTTGCTTGTTTTTTAAAATGATGCTCATTACTTTTTGCACCAGAAATTAATCAGCTCTTTCTGTTTTAAACACTGTAAACAGTTGATTCTAACAAAGTGTTTCACATATCCATTTGGTTGAAGTACTTGTAACATATTGCCTGTATGGTCACTAACAATCTGTGGAGGTGTCTTTCCTGTGCTCCCCTCATAACTTAAAATGTTGGTGCATAAAGTTTTTCCTTGATGCTCAGCAGCTCAAAAAGTGTATTAGGCAGGCTTTTCTGAATTCATGAACTGAATCCTAACTGCAGATTCAGACTGGAACCCTGAACAATGATTCTTGTGTCTGTGAGTCAAACGAGTTCATTTTGCAAGGATTGAATATTTGCTGTGCTGCCAAGAAAAGGCTTGTTCTTTGACTGGCCCACCCAAATTTGACATTGCTACCATAGCTTGGGCATATTGTACCCTTTTGTGTCACTTGCAATTCCGCAAGTGCTGAAGTGCTTTCACACTCTTCTGGCTCTGCCAAGCCTCTGAGTTAGTGCCTGACATACTAATAAACCCAAAATCTGAATTATAATGAACAAAGTAAAAGGCTGTATTCCTGTGCGCAGCCAGGCTGCTTAAATTCTAGTGAAGTAGAATGGAAAGAGCCCACTGAAATGAATGGAATTTAAAGATTACAGGCCAAGATAGTATTTGCATTTAATGTTCAGGGCTTCTTCTTTTTAAAAAATGCAAATAGAATCAGTTCTCGAGGGAGTGGTTGATGATTGGCATTTGCTTCATAGGGGAAATCCCAATTTCAGAGGAGGGTTTATTTTTAGGGCTGCAGCAGTTGAGGAACAAGTTAAATTCACCTGCTGTGATTCCAATAATTATTTGTGCCCCAAACAAACAAACAAACAAAAACCCCGCATGTTAAATGCAAAGATGAAACATGTGCATAATAAAATATTTTGGCCCTTTGGAAACCTGTTCTCTCCGGTTTCCCCGCTGCATCCATTGCCTTCCCTTCCTTTGGGGGATGAGGGTGTTATCTAAGGGCAGAGGAATCCACCACCATATCCCAAGCCCTGTTGCCTTGCGCTGGCCAGGGCAGAAGGTCTCTACAGGACAGTTCATTTTATTTTATTGCTACACCAGCCCCAGGCTGTTGTAGCTGAGTATCCTGAGGATTGGGATTCTCAGGTCTTTGGACCTCATGTCTGTCCTTGAAAACACCCTGTATCAAGGCTTTTCTCTTGCTACCACTGGCGGGAGAACAGTTCTTTGCCTGCCTGGGCATAGCTGGGGCGTCTGCTATGGCACAGGTCCCCCCTACCCCAAGAGCACTACTCCCCACTAGCAGAAACCAGCAGAGAGGCCATTGACGTAGGCAGGGAGGGCTGTGCTCTTAGACTGTGAAGGATTGGTTGATGAGGCAGATGTTGCCATATCCCTAGCAGCGCCAGCGTTATTATTGTCTAACTGACTTGAGGCCTCAGAGAATGTGACAAGTAGGACTTGGTTTATTTGTCGGGGAGGAAGTAAAGATAACAGGAAATGGGCAGACAAAGTAAAAGCAGCTGCATGAATGTAGTTCACAGCTGAAGCGAGGAGACAAATGGGGCCACCCTAACAACAGTTTCTCTTCCCTCCATGTCTAGTTCTGGATCGTTGGTGGGGTGCTAAACGCATTGACTACTCTCTCTATTGCCCTGAGGCATTGACGGCCTTCCCCACCATCACCCTCCCTCACCTTTTCCATGCCAGCTATTGGGAAAGTGCTGACGTGGCGGCTTTCATCCTGCGCCAGGTACCAGGGCTGTGAGCAGGTGGAAATGTCCCTGTGCTGGGGAACAGGGTGTGGTGGGCTCTAATTGTTCCTCTAATGGGAAACTGGCATCTAAAAACAGGTTTGCGCAGTAGAGGGGAGGGGCATATAGGAGGAAACCTAACCAGGCAGGGGACATGGGAGTAGAAATGGAGAGAGACTTGGGTGGATAAAATTTGTACAGGCAGCTGTGGTGGTAGGTGAGTGCTACCTTGCATAGTTAAGTGCAACTGCGATGTAAATTTTGGAGGGGATGTGGATTTTAAGGCGGATTCTTTTCTTTCGGTACCTGGGTGGATTATGGAACAAGATATTGGATCAGGTGAACACTTTGCAAGGAGATCCTAACAGTGCTGGGCAAAGGCTTGTTTTGTTATGCAGAGCAAAACAGAGCACAGCTGGTATGGAGAAACAAAACTAAAAACAACACAGGAGTTTGTAGGAGTGGCTCACCAGTAGAGCACAATCTTCGCATACAGAAGGCCTTGGGTTCAATCCCTGTCATCTCTTGATGGAAGAGATCAAATGATGGGAAAGGCCTGTGACTGAGACCCTGAAGAACTGCTGCCAGCCAGAGTGGACAACACTGGGCTAGTTGGACAATTAGGCTAATGATATTTTCGTGTCACATGCCAGCAAATTCAGGTTGTTAATAATAATAATAATTTATTTATACCCTGCCCATCTGGCTGGGTTTCCCCAGCCACTCTGGGCAGCTGCCAACGAAATATTAAAATACAATAGTCCTTCAGATATTAAAAGCTTCCCTAAACAGGGCTGCCTTCAGATGTGCAATTAAAGGTTGTGCAATTAAAGCTGATTTGGAGCTCTTGTGCAACAAGCCCACTTCCCCAAAGATCTGACTTTTTGCAATAAGAAAGGTGACAGAAAAATGTGCTGGAAAATGTATCACAATGTAGCCTACCCTTCCTGGAAGCAAATTGGAGGGGAAGGCTCATTAAATAGCCAACACTGTGTATAACCTTCCTTCAAACTAATCAGGATGACTTCTCAGTTGGGATGCCGTTAGGAAGTGTCCTTAGTATGCTCTGGTGTGAAGCAGCTAGAGGTTCACATTTTGAAACTACGTATTTAGGAAGGATATAACAGACAGAGGGAGCAATGAAACTGTCCACTTAAATCTGCCCAGTGTCTGTATATTATGATTGTGACTGGAAATCTAGGAGTTGGTGCCTGCGAATGGCACTCCTGAAGCCTGGCCCTGATGTTCCTATGTGTTTGCAGGTGATTGAGACAGAGCAGCCCCAAGTGACAGAGAATGAGGAGAGTTCCATCTACAGCCCAGCATTTCCTCGTGAAAAGTGGCAGCGGAAACGAACACAAGTGAAGATCCGGGTATGGAGCTCTGTCCCCCACGGTGGCTACCGTGCCTCTAACTCACACGTGCAAGTGGGAAACAGGACTCTGGCTTGGCCTGGTGTCTTCAGGGAAAGGAATATGAGCTGATCCTATTATTTCCACAGCTAATAGCCTTAAGGATGATTTCACTGATGCTACCATATCACCACAGCTGTTGTCTCTCTTCCTGCCTCGCCCTTTATCCTCCTCTGCCACTTGCCAAAAACATGGTTGCCATTTTAATTCACAAATGAAACCAGACAGTTTTATGTAGACACACGTCTTTTTGCAAGATCTGTTTGTAGCATAAGATTTTGGTTTTCTTCCTTTAAAATTGAGGATGGGGAGGACAGTTTCATTAGCTTGTGCGGGTGGTGCTGTGGTCTAAACTACTGAGCCTCTTGGGCTTGCTGATTGGAAGGTTGGTGGTTCGAATCTGTGCAACAGGGTAAGCTCCCTTTGCTCTGTCCCAGCTTCTGCCAACCTAGCAGTTCAAAAGCACACCAGTGCAAGTAGATAAATAGGTACCACTGCAGCGGGAAGGTAAACGGCGTTTCCGTGTGCTCTGGCTTCTGTCACTGTATTCCATTGTACCAGAAGTGGTTTAGTCATGCTGGCCACATGACCTGGAAAGTGGTTTGTGGGCAAATGCCGGCTCCCTCGTCCTGAAGCGAGATGAGTGCCACACCCCATAGTCACCTTTGATTGGACTTAACCACTTTCACAAACACCTGCCTGGCTTGTCATGCTAGGTGATGCTAATGAAGCCTTTGAACAACAAAGAGACGTCTCATCGTTTTTTGCTCTAGGTCTAGGAGACAAATGCTGCTGCCCTTTTAAAGGTTCAGGTGCTGTTCCCTGACTGTGTAGTGAGATAGGGGCAGGCACCTGCCTGGGTGGGGCTGAGATGGCTTTGGGTGCTAGGACTTGGAGGAAGTACAGCAGCTCAAGGCTGTGTAGCTTGCAGAGCTAAATGCAAGACTCTAATAGCAGGTTGTGATGCATAATTCAGAACATGAATGTAGGTGGTATTTGAATGAAGTTTCCCTCAAGCAGTTGTGATGATTTTGAAGGTTTGACAATTGTTCCAGGGAACAAGATCATTCAGTAGGAAGCAAATATTCTTTTATGTTTGTTACTGCTTAAAGCGTTTTTGTTTAGGCAAGCCTGTACAGACTTGTAGATGTTGATGTGCTTTAATTTATTTTACTGTTGACTTTAATTACCTTTCTGGTTGTAATTCAACATTGTGCTCTTCCAATTGTTCCATCTGGACTGGCATTTCAGCTTACCAGATGGAACGATCCCCATCTCCTCCCTCCATGTGTTGTTCTGGGCGTTCTCTGAACTCCCTCCCAGAGCCATTTTTTTTGGGGGGGGACACAGGAGTGAGGGGGAAGCCGCATTGTAGAAGTCAAAATCATTGTGCAGGGTTTCCACTGGTGGCACTGGTTAGGTGAATCCTGTCTTCAATGTTTTTAATTGTTTTAACTGTTTTTTATTGATAATTTTAATATTTCTTGTAAACTACTTAGATGTTTTACTGCAATCAAGTGGTATATAAATTGTGTTAAATAATAATCAAAAACACCTCCCAGAGGAAGGGTGATTGCTGCCTTCTCCTGTCAAGTACAGTGTAAGGTGGTTTTGTTTTCAATATGGCAACCTCAACACAAGAAAAAATTGTGGTTTTCGTTGCTGGTTCCTACAAATGCACTCCCACGTTGCCTAGAACAGTGTTCCCCAACCTTGGGCCTCCAGCTGTTTTCGGACTACAATTCCCATCATCCCTGACCACTGGGATGATAGGAGTTGTAGTCCAAAAACAGCTGGAGGCCCAAGGTTGGGGAACACTGGCCTAGAAGACACCCCAACCAGGGAAAAGGGCACTGTTCCCACACTTGTATTTCTAATTCACTATGTAGGAATGCATGCAGAGCAGGGTGGGGAACCTGTATCCCTCCAGATGTTGAACTCCAGGCAGCTCCCATCAGGCCCAGCTAGAACAACCAATGGCTAAGGATGATGGAAGTTGTAGTCCCAACATTTGGAGGGCTGCAGGTTCTCCATCCTTGTTTTATAGGAACAGATAGCCACCATATGGTGAGATTTCCCGGCCCCCTCAAAAGCAATGTAAAACCCCCAAATTTCCTCTCCATGAGTGCATGTTAGAATTGCTGCGTTCTCTAGCCAGCCCTGTTGCTGCTGTCCTGTGCGGACAGATCCAATCCCTGTGTTTTAATGTCCCCTTTTGCTGAGGTGAAATCAGTAAAAACTGCTTTACCCCTTTGGTTTACAGAACGTGACAGCAAACCACCGCGCCAGTGATGTCATCGTGTGTGAGGGGCGGCCCCAGGTCTTCAGCGGGCGCTTCATGTATGGCCCGCTGGATGTGGTGACTCTGACTGGAGAGAAGGTAACAAAAAGCGTAGCTACATGGGGGTTCGGGGACATTTCAGGATTGCACTGAAGACGTCAGCAGTAGGGGGCAGCAGGCCAGAATGGAGCAGGCTATATGGGTGGAAATTGTGGATGAAGAGCAAGTACAGGCCACACAAGGGCCCTGGGCCATGTCACAAATGAGTCCTGAGGAGGTGAGGCATGGATATTTCCCACAGGGGCTGAGGAGCTGTAAGGAAAAGGGGATAAAATTAGTGTTAAATCAAAACGAAGCCGGGAACTTTCAGATGGGCTGTGTGGGATGAAGGATATGAACAGCACATGCAGTCAGGAATTAAGGGGGAAATCATGCCTCTCCCCTCTCCAGACTCGGAAAAGGTCCTGACTCACCAACCCCTAAGAGATTAGCTGAGCTTGGGGGCAGTATAAGAGGTATGTGCAGTGAAGTGAACGTTGCTGCTGCCCTTGATCTCTTCCCAAAGGTGGATATCTACATCATGGCACAGCCACTGTCAGGAAAATGGGTGCACTATGGCACAGAGGTGACAAGTGGCAGTGGCAGACTCTCCTACACCCTCCCCGAGGAGAAGATGCTGGGCATTGGCATGTACCCTGTCCGAATGGTAGTGAGGTGAGTGTGTGGTGAACCCTGTCCTGTGGTTGACCTTTTTGAGCAGAAATCCTATCTTCAGTCCAGCCTGGCTTATGACCACAAGGCCTCAAGGACGGCCTCTCTCCTTATGAACCAACCTGGAACCTGTGGTCATCATCTGAGGCCCTTCTTCGTGTGCCTCCTCAATGAGAGGTCCAGAGGGTGGCAACACGAGAACAGGCCTTTTCTGCAGTGGCTCCCCACTTGTGCAATGCTCTCCCCAGGGAGGGTTGTCTGGCGCCTTCATTACATATATTTAGGCAACAAGCAAAAACATTCCTCTTGTCCCAGGCCGTTGGCTACCGTATTTTTCGCTCCATGAGACACACTTTTTCCCTCCTAAAAAGTGAGGGAAAATGTTGGGGCATCTCATGGAACGAAGGCGAGCGGAGGCGGTGGGCAGTGGAGGAGATGCTGCTCGTTCCTTCCTTTTGGGATCGGCGCGCGGGGTGGTGGAGGAGGAAGCAGCAGCATCCCCGCTTCTTCCTCCAGCAGGTAGAGCAGCCGCGTTTGGGAGAGGCACTGTGCTGAGCCTCTCCCAGTCCCTCCGCCGCTGCTGCCTCCTCTGCTCCCCCCCCCGTGCCCCCCTCCCAGCCTTTTAGAGGAGGAAAACCAGAAAAATATTTTTTTCTGGTTTTCCCCCTTTAAAATATAGGTGCGTCTCATGGTCCAGTGCGTCTCATGGAGCGAAAAATACGGTATTTAAACCATCTATGGCCTTTTAAACTGGGGGTGTGCATGTGTGTGTGTTGTTTTTGTTTATTACTATGTTATGTATTTTTGTGTTTTTATATTGTAAACCACCCAGTGATCCTTGGATGAAGGGCAGTATAGCAATTTAATAAATAATAACAATAATAGAGATTCTGGCTCTGGGACCAAGTAGATCACCATTTGTCCCTGGCAGAGGCCTTATACATGGTTCACATTGGTAGGATGTCTCATTTGCTATAGTTGAGCTGCTTGACCTGCCCCTTCCTCGGTTTTCTGAAGCTATAGGGAGAAGCCCCACCAGCCTTCTGATGTCAGTCATCTCTGTCCCTGTAGGGCAGGGGTGTCAAACTCCGGCCCTCCAGATGTTTTGGAACTACAATTCCCATCAGCCCTAGCTAACAGGACCAGTGGTCAGGGATGATGGGAATTGTAGTCTCAAAACATCTGGAGGGCCGGAGTTTGACACCCGTGCTGTAGGGTCTTTTGAGTGTGGTGGCCAAGCACTGGCGATTCTGAGAGGAGGGGCACTTGCTGGTGGGTTTCCTTCATTGTGCTTCTCTCCACAGGGGTGATCACACCTATGCTGAGTGCTTCCTAACTGTGGTAGCGAAGTCCACACCTTGTGTTGTTTTTAGTATCGATGGCTCCTTCACAGCCAGTGTCTCCATTATGGGCAGCGACCCCAAGGTGCGGGCTGGTGCTGTTGATGTAGTAAGGTAGGTAATAGCCTTTCCTGGGGACCCCATACCTTTCCTGACCTGGTTGTTACTTCCCCCTTTCCTATTCACTCTGAAGTGTTTGTGGGGGGGGGGGTTGATGATAATCTCTCCACAACTCTGTTTCCTGCTGGACTTATTAATTCCTTCAAAATTCACTTTATTATTTATTTATTTATTTATTTATACATACATACATACATACATACATACATACCCCGCCCATCTGGCTGGGTTTCCCCAGCCACTCTCAGCGGCTTCCAACAGAACATTAAAATGCAATAATCTATTAAACTTTAAAAGCCTCCCTAAACAGGGCTGCCTTCAGATGTCTTCTAAAGGTTTGGTAGTTGTTTTTCTCTTTGACATCTGGTGGGAGGGCATTCCACAGGGCGGGTGTCACTATTATCACAATTCATCAAGAATTTTGAGCTGCAAAGACTGATATATGAATGCTCAGCATAATAAGAAATCAAACTTGCCAACATTCATGTCCCCCACCACCCTCCTTGAGTCTGCTTAACTGTGGAAGTTCACTTTTCTCAACAGAGTGAAAATGTGTAAAATAAATTTGAAAAAAATCCTCACTCTTCTTCAAGACTTAATAAAAACTTGAAGCTCCAATTATGGAAACAACTCTACTCCCCCCCCCCCAATTGTCATATAGCTATATCTACATTTGTATATCTCAGTGCCAAAATGCTGAGTGCTTCCTACATCATGGCACGGTGGATTTATTGAAAGAAGGTTGTGTCGGATGAATGGATTTTATTTTGATACTCACCTTTGGCTAAACTAGAGTTGGTGTCTGATAGGTGAAGAAGTTTATAAGGAGCTATTTCTGCAGATCACATTGGCTGCATCCCCTCAAAATGCATCTGGTACAGAGTGCCACTTCACTCTTAACAACCACCTTGTTGTACAAAAGGAAATCCCTTCTTCATGCAGCAAACAACATGGGAAGCGGAGAGGGCTACTACTAACTTGACATTAAAAAAAATAAAGAGAGGGAGATTAGTCCTACACCCCAGAAGGCACCCTGAATGAATGAGCCACCCAATTGCCACAAATAATCCTTCTTTGCCCCTTTAGGCATTGGCAGGACTCTGGTTACATGATCATCTACGTGACGGGGCGTCCAGACATGCAGAAGCACCGTGTGGTGGCCTGGCTTACCCAGCATAACTTCCCCCATGGGGTCGTCTCTTTCTGTGATGGCCTCACGCATGACCCTCTTCGGCAGAAGGCTGCCTTTCTACAGGGTCTTCAGCAGGAGGTACGTAAGCGTTCACCAAGGGTTCAGACATTATTGTGGAAAGGGCTGCAGAACAACTGAGAGAGGCCCATGCGTGTGGCTCTGACACACCCTGCGGTGCCTCTGAGTGCAGCGGAAAGAGCACCACAGGAGAAAAAGTGTGGGAGAGAAGTCACCGATGTCTTCATTTATTGCAGGCAGAGGTGACCATAGTGGCTGGCTATGGATCCACCAAGGATATCTCAGTCTACAGTTCTCTAGGGCTTCCCGCAGCTCAAATCTACATTGTGGGCCGGGCTGTGAAAAAACTGCAAAGCCAGTGCCAGGTATGGAGTTTTGTTTCCCAAAAAGCGTTGCCTCGGCTGCAGGCTGGGGGCTCCTCAGGCTCTGAGGCCTACAGAGCCTGTTGCTCCCTCAGGGAGGGGAGGTGAAGAACAGAGCAAGCGTCAGCTGCATTCTCCTTTCTCCTTGCAGTTCCTGTCCGACGGCTACGTCGCACACCTGGCACAGCTGGAAGCGGCGTCTCTTGCCCACTCGCCGAAGGGGACGACAAGGCCCACGCTGGGCAAAGGCAGCTACGGCTGCCCTGCTCCCGTCGACTTCCTGCGCAAGCAGAGCCAGCTGCTGCGTTCAAGGGGGCAGAGTCAGGCCGAGCGAGAGGGGCAAGGGAACGCCCAGCCCCGAGCCAAGACGCGCAGCGTTAGCCTGAAGTTGGAGAGTGAGGAGTGAGCCCGCCATGGGGTAGTCTCTGCATTTTCTGACTCGCAGTGGCTGGTGCCAGGGCTGGGCCTGTGAGAGGCCACAGTTGTGAGAGAAAGGGGCCAAGAATACTAGGTATGGTTGGTCAGGGGGAAGAGTGAGAGAGGGGGCTCTGCCCAGCAGAGGCCGCAAGCTGGCATACAGTGCCACAAGGATACGGAGGAGAGAACCTCTATATAATCCCAGAGATTGCTTCCATTCCCATTAGTTCCAACTCCTGCCTGTTCTGTTTTGTGGTCTCTTCTGACCTTCAGTTCAGCCAGTGACCCTCAAGTCATACCCTCTGGGGATTATGGGGTGGGAGGGGGGGAGGGACAAATGGGGGTGGGGGTGTTCATATTACCCTGACTTAAAAGTGTGCTACGTTGCTTGTGAATTGACTGTTCACATTCCTCCCCCTTTTCAAATTATCAAGGTCTGGGATATATAGTATTCCACTCTCCCCCATTTGATGCAATGTGAGGCAGTAGTGGGTCCAGCCCCAACCATCTCCCAGGTCTTCCTCTATCCCTCTGTGGCTAAGGTTAGGGAGGGTGGTAAGGGAAATATATACATCAGGGATCCCAGCTGCCCCTTTCCTGCAGAGGTTGAGCGCCTTGCTCCAGTCCCTAGTGCCGTTCTCAGTCCAATCCTGCCTGTGCCCCGGTCTTTGGGTGTCTGCATGATACTGCCCTCCTGTGCATGTATTGTGTCCAGTGTGAGAGCACAGGATAGCCATGAATAAGGATGAATCTATACTCCCTTCCTGACAAGGGAGGGCTTGGTATTTATTTCATTGTGTCAGAATTGCCGGGAAGTCGAATCCTGTTTTGGAGGATTTGTGGGGGTTTTACATTTATCTTTAAATGTGTTATAAAAAATAAAAAAAATAAATTAAATTAAATTAAAACAAAAATTGAAGAGTGAATGTGTGTTTTGAGGTAGCAGTTGAGGGGTGGTTAGTTTGGTACAGTTATGCACACACACACCCAAATATCCGAGTGGTGTGAGATTCCAGGGGTACTGGGTGCGCTTACCAGGGTCTGTGTTGCCTTTTGGAACAATGAGGCACAGCAGAACCTGTGGTGTCTTTAGGATATATGGTTTATTTACACATATGTACAACCTGTGCCTAGATGAGAGAGTGTCAACCCCCCCAGGGGAAGGCAGGCGGGGTGCCGGCTGGATGAGATAGCGACCGATAAAGCAAGCCAGCCGCCATCGCGCACAGAGCAAGGTTTGGGGCTCGGCTTGCGTCGCCCGATCGCTGGGGTGGGGCCTGCTCCCTCTCTCAGCCAGCCGGCGCCCCGCCCGCTTTCCCGGGGGGGGGTGACAATCTGGGGCCAGCCCCACCCCCGCAATCGGCGACGCAGGCCAAGCCGGGAGTCTAAAGCGAGCGCCGGCTCGTGGGGCTGCCCCGTCTGTGCTGCTTTAAAGCAGCACGGACGGGCAGCCCCAGGAGCCGGCGCTCGCTCAGCGGGAGCTGCAGCGCTGGGTGGGATGCATCCTGCCCGGCGCTGCTGCTCCCGCGGCGACCGGGCATGCGCAGTCCATCCTGACACATGCGTCGTAATATCAGGATGCCCTGCCGCCCCGGGTGCCCAAGAGGCTTCCTACACCTCTGCCAAGAGGCTCAGTGGTTTGGACCACAGCGCCACCCGCGTCCTACTTACAACTGAACCCCAGGCATTATTACATGGTGCTGAAGAGATGCAACAGTGATTTATTGTCTTTCACAACCATTTTCTAACAATTTGCTTTATTAGCAGAGTAAGGCACTAGAAAGTCATACAGCTCTCATTTTTCCATAACAGCACAATACAGTAGAAATAAGGGAAGTCCAGGTTTCTAAAGAACACAAGAAAGAAAACCCGCGTCCAGCCTCCCTGTTAGAGCAAAAGGCAGCCATCTTTCAAGGTGGTTAGCATTGCTTCATTGGTGCATCAGTGATAAATAATAATGGATATGGCAGATCAAGATGGTTGTTGTTGTTCAGTCGTTCAGTCGTGTCCGACTCTTCGTGACCCCATGGACCAGAGCACGCCAGGCACGCCTATCCTTCACTGCCTCTCGCAGTTTGGCCAAACTCATGTTAGTAGCTTCGAGAACACTGTCCAACCATCTCATCCTCTGTCGTCCCCTTCTCCTTGTGCCCTCAATCTTTCCCAACATCAGGGTCTTTTCTAGGGAGTCTTCTCTTCTCATGAGGTGGCCAAAGTACTGGAGCCTTAACCTCAGGATCTGGATCAAGATGGTAGATAATGATAAATACTGTGAATTCTTAATGTAGGCACGCGTTACAAAAACCAAAAACAAAATGCTTGAAACCTTACAACCGAACATCAACAAAGCAAAAAAGTGGTGACGATTAAAAATCCAACTTTATCCAGTGTATGGGTCATAAGCAGCTGCATAGCGGGGCCTGCAGACAGAGAAAGAATAAAGGAATGTGTACGGTAAGAGGGTGTCAAATGGATGTGGGGGTGGGGATAAGAGCCCTGGGTTTTGGTGGGAAAAAACAACACGGAAGCAATGAAATAATATATACAGTATAGGGGAAGGGCAATAACTCAGTGGTAGAGCACATACTTTGCAATCCAAAGGTTCCAAGATGAATCCCCAGCATATGCAGGTAGGATTGGGAAGGATCTGAGTGTGAAACCCCAGGCAGCCACAGCAAGTCAGTGGGCAGACTTCGGGCTTGTTAGAATGGTTTTGTTTTTCTACTAGATCTACCAGTCGGATCCAGATATGAAACACTCAACAGTTAGAATTAAAGAGCACGAGTGCCTGACATTCTGAGCCTGGCTATTTGTTTCCAGTACCAAAACTGAACTGAGCTCACAGTCATTCACATAAGAGTCCATTACTGGTTCTCTTTCATCACGGCAGCAGCAGGGGAGAAATAGTTTTGTTGCTGTTGTTATACAACTGGGAGTCAGAAACCTTGCCAATCTATGGCAAATTACCCAGAGACCTACCAGTAGATTCTGATGTGCCTTGTTGGGCATCCCTGCTAATAGACGATACTGGACTGACAGAGGCATCAGTGGTCTGACTCTACCATTGTAACTTCTTACATGCTGGTTCCAGGTTTTGAAGGGCTCTTGGGCAAGTTGCCCACAGTAGGCCCTTGACTTGGCCACCCCAGCCCATTCACTTGCCTTCTTCCTCTGGGCTTAAGCTCCTGCTCCTGCCTCATGTCTCAGCTCATTTATTCAGAGTGTGGGAAATTGCAGTCAAACATAACCAGCAATCTTGGAGCTACTTAATGCATGAAGGGGTTAAGAGCACAGAATTGTATTCCTAGACCCAATTAGGTTTCCGGTGGTGCTTTAGGTTAAGAACGGACCTCCGGAACAAATTAAGTATGTAACCAGAGGTACCACTGTACATATGTGTGTGGTCCACTTAATGTTCCCTTCCTAGGGAAGAATAAGTACTATTTTTTTCCTGGATGATTTCTCAAGGTCATTGTGTGGCACACTTTCTAAAGGGGAAAAGTAAAACACTGCAGGTGTTCAGAAAATACACCATCATGGTGAGCAATAAGAAACAGCAAGGAAGGGGAGCAGTGTGGTCAGGAGGCCCTGGAGGAGGAATAGGCAATGTAAATGTTGTTGAACTATAACTCCCATCATCCCTGACCAGTGGCCATGTTGGCTAGGGCAGATGGGAGTTGGAGTGCAACCACACTGGAGAGCTGCAAGTTCCCCACCCTTGGTGTAGAGACTGATAGAGTGCCCCCCCCACCCCAGTGCACATAGGGCTTGGCAGGTGCCCAACAATTTGAACCCTGCCTAAACTCTTATTCATAATGGAGAATGAGCTCCACTTCCTTCACTCTTGCAAAGGACTCACTTACCAGTCTGTATGTGTGTTTCCAGGGATGCTTTCAGGAAGCTGTGAGGATCTACAAAATGAAGGTTCAAACGTTAATGTGACGCAAGGGTGACCCAAGTTTTGTTCATTGTGAGATTGGCAACTTCTCCTTTTTAAACTGGCTTTGCTCCTGTCCCTTTAACAACTTCCTGATAACACAGAAATGAAGCAGGCGGAACTTTGCCATCTACAGGAAGATACACATATGGGGGGGGGGGGACAAAGTGGGGACAAGAACTTAGAAAGCATCTGCCCTGATCATCTAGTTTGAGGCAGTCTGTGTGCACAAGCAGCTTATCCATCCCCACCTGGATGAGGAACCAGGTGCACAACTTGGAGCAGAATGCACAGCTCCTCTCTGATGCATCACCCAGGGCTTGCACCCGGGAAGCACTTTTTAAACAACAACATAGCACCCCGTGTTGCTTAGGACTGGAAGTTGAAGGTCGGATTTATCTTCCAGTTTGGTAGATTCTCACCTGTTTGCTTCTGTCACAGTGTACTGCGGTGGGCCAGGAACTCCATCTGCACAGTGTGGCTGTGGGAGTGATGTCAACAGAACATTTTGTTCTTCGTTGTCTGATCTGCGCTTCTTTTTGTACTGAAAGAAAATGTGCTACCCATCAGTTTCCATATCTCTCCCTTCTCCCTTCACCACTGTTCCCTGGGTCTTTGAATTGCTATTTACCAGCCACACATGCTCCCAGTTAACAAACTCTAGTATTTTTCCTTCCACCCTAACTATTGTGGTTCCCTGGTTCAATCTGCAAAGCCGCAGGATTGAACCAACCTCAAAAATGGAAGCCCTTGCTTCCTTCTTTCACTGCATTGATCTTGTAAAATTTGTGCAACTGGGGTCAGAGCTCAGGCTGCCCCTTTCCCTTGCACAGCATTTCCTTACTCCAGCTGTGTCCCTCCTCTTAAGTCATGTGGCATCCACATAAGTGAAAACTTCAACTCGGGGCCAAGGCTTGGATTTGACTCCAGATTTGCAATTGCACTGCCCAACCATTTCCCTCTTCTAGTTGGAGGCTGGCTGCTGTTACTTGGCGCCTGTGCTTTGGGTAAGCTACCTCATTTGGTCCATCTAGATCCGTGGTTCCCAACGTGGGACACATGCCCCACAGGGGGCAAATCGATTTTTAAAGGGGGCAATTCAAGAATGAGTTATTAACAGTGAATGGCCCTTTAAGCTTCCTCCACGTGAATAGGACTTCACTTTTTGAATAATAAGAATTATATGTCACGGGGGGGGGGGGGTGGCATCAGGATTTTAGAGATGCTTAGGTGGGGCATGGCCAAAAAAAGGTTGGGAACCACTGATCTAGATCAGTGTCTGCACTTCCTACATGAAGATGTTGAGATGTTGAACCTGGGGCTCTGCCACTGAACTATAGCCCTTCCCAAGGGGGCTTCCAAGGGGTGACCCTAGAAAGGATTACTTCTTCGGGCCTAAGACATGCAGAACTATAATTGGTTTCTCTCATCGGCACAGTCCTCCTTGCTCGCTCACTTCTGCTGAGAGGGTGATTTTAAGAAGATGGGAAAAGATTTCCAGCTGTCAAATCACTGGAGAACAGCAACAACAAAGCGCCCCCCCCCCCCAATTGTTGAAATGAAGGTGGTGGGAAATTTGTGTCTATCCAGAATTTTTATGGGGAAGGACTGTGAAAGCTGCTTCAGGTACTCAAAACAAACTCTTGGGTTCAGAATGATGGCTTTAATTCTCCGTCTTTTGCACCTGGCTCTGTGTGCTAGATCTTGGAATTACATTAAAACAACAACATAGATCCTGCAAGTCTGAAGTCCTCCCCGTTAAGCCCCATGCCAGCTTTGCATTGTGTTGGAGGGGCTCTAACTACAACAACAACAACAACAACAACAACAATTCAGCCTAATGAGCCTAGTAAGCCAGTCTTGTTTTGCACGCCACTTAGCATACCACTAAATAAATATACAACAAAAGGACGGGAGGCAGAATACTCTGTTATATTTATGCTTATATTATGAGCTACTAGATCCTCACCTCATTCTCGAGAATTGAAGCAGCAGCTATAACCTCGAGAAAAGAGAAGAAAAGCATCACACACAGAATTCCCTGCAAAAAACAACAACCAGTCAGTTAAAAATATCACTAACTATCAAACATTAATGCAAGGAGAATGATCTCATGCTCAGCTTTAGGGTGACACTCAAGAAGCTTTGTGCAGGAGAATACAACACAGGAAACTTAAGTCACTTTCAGAGCTCAGAATAACAGTTCTATAACAATGTATTCTACATTTTGTCCAATCAAGGGCTTAACCATGCTTCTGCGGATTATCCCATGCCTAGAAAGAATGGGTCCAATAAGTTTTCCGCTTGTCCTGTGCTTTCTAGGCATGGGTCCGAGCGCTTTCTTGTTTGCCCCACTGTTTTCCCCAGGAAAACTTTCTCTTTACTGCTTAATTGGAGCAAACAGCACTCCGTGGAAAATCTGATTGCCGCTTGTTCCTATTCAGCGGTAAAGAGTGTATTCTCCCAGGGGAAAGCTGAGGGGCAATCAGAAGTGTGGCTGAGCCCTAATATTAGGTTTTTGACTTGCTTGACATCCAGCAAGTCATAAATGACATCAATCATTTATGATTGACACTAGTCATAAATCTCCCCCTGCAAAAGTCTCAACACTAGAGGAAGTGAGGAGAGCTATGCCACAAGAGTGGTGTTGCCTTTCTCTCCATCCTGCCTTTTCAACTCTGTATATGCTTGGTGGTCTGCTTAAGTTCAACTACCTTGCATGGTGCCAGCGGCATACCGAGCCGCTTGGCTGCCGGGGGCGTCAAGCCAAGCAGAACCCTCCGGGGGCAGGGCATCGCTCCGTAGTGTATGCGTCCTGATGTCACGACGCATGCGCTACGGCGCGCAGTCTGCTCCTCAGCCGCCGCGCGAGCGAGCGAAGCCAGCCACAGCGGCAAGTGAGGTTTTTGCCGGGAGCCCGGCAAAAAACTTGCTTGCCACCATGGCTGGCTTCGCTCGCTTGGCCGCCGCGCGGTTTTTTCCTCCCTTTCTGTCCCCTGGTTGGGCAGAGCCGCGGGGGCGGGCCAGCGAGGGGCGTCACGCCAGCCACAAGCGCGACACCTCACTGGCCCGCCCTTCACCCCCACGGCTCCACCCAACCAGGGCACAGAAGGAAGTGAGAAAAAAACCGCACAGCGGCCGAGCGAGCGAAGCCAGCCATGGTGGCAAGCGAGGTTTTTGGGAGTCGCCAGTCGCGGGGTGTGTGTGTGCCCAGAGTGTCGCCCCCTATAGGCTGGAACCCGGGGCGTACCGCCCCCATCGCCCCGCCCTTACTCTGCCCCTGCCTGGTGCTGGTGGATCTGTATCAAAGAGAAAGGAATAATGGGGAGAGGAGGATGTGTGAGGAGGAGGAGGAGGGCAAGAGGATCAGTGGGACCGGATGCAGGAGGGGCAAAGAGAGGGCAGGATGAGTCACCAGTGGCCCTTAGGATGTGTGCAGCACTGTGTAAAGCTGTAGAGGCCAGCCTCTCTCCCCAGGCACTTAAAGGATTGAGACACAGGGCCAAACTGGATGTGATGGTTAGCCACATTTGTTGCCACACAGTCTATCCCATTCAAATATAATGCAGAGGGTGAGAAGGGAATTGTTATTTTCATTGCAGCAGCAGCAAGGAGATGAGCTCTATCCCTCTCCCCTCCTTACCTCCCCACGGTCATTTTCTCAGGCACTTTTCTCCAGCCCACCTTCACCACCGCATGAACAGAACTTGGTGCTCTGCTGCTACCTGTCTCATCCCTTTAGAATATTCTGGCCTACCACTCCTAGTAGTTCTAGGTGGCTGGATTTAGCCCCCTGTTTGGTTTCCTGCCTTGGCATCAATGTGAGGCACTCTGGGAAATTTAAAGGGATGGCATTGGTTGGCATTCTGTTGCCACAGAGACGTAAGCCTGGGAGGGCCAACTAACAGAGGAAGGGAACCACCAAACAGCACCTTGGCCAGGGCCCCCTTAAACGTGGAACCAGCCCTGTATGGAATCCAGGAACTTACCATTTCATATGCCCCGGTGGTCTTGCAATAGTCTGAAATATTAGGAAATTGTTTAGGAAAATATTTGTATGAAAAGTGAGATGTCTCCTTAACTCCAAAAGAGTTTCTCATTGTATTTTTTATTATGTCAGTCACCAAAAGACCCATTCCAGCGATTGCACCGAGGCTACTAAGAGTGTTAAAGAGGTAACTGAATGCTTCCTGGAAAAGAAAGAGAAAGTTTTGCTTAATTAATTTATGGGTTGGGTGGGGATATGGGTGAGACGGGGAGAATGATCCGGGAAACCAAACCTGACCCTCGCCTTTGCCAGCTCTGACTCTGGAAGCATGAGGGAGGGGATTGATTCTGGTAAGAATTAGGCACCCTACATACTGTCGCTTATCTAAGCAGCTTTCAGAACAACAAAGACCCAGCAGAAATGCATAATGTGGGAGATTCAGGGTTACAGAGTTATAGGAGGTTCCAGTAACATAGCACTTCATGCAGGAAAAAAAACAACAGCAAGCGTAGGGAACAACTACGGTAGTATAAATTAACCTAGCCAAAGCAGCCACCAAGCCGCCAGAAGAATGTGTGGAAAAGCAACCTGATGTTTTATGCATTGGCTCAGTTCTTCTGTTACCTTCTCCACATGTAGTGCCATGGGATGTCAGTAATTTAGTCCACAAAAATTTATGCCACACAATAAATCTGTGAATCTTCAAGGTGCCACCAAAAATATTTGGGTCATATCCAGCAATAGTCATACTCAGAGTAGACTCATTGAAATTAATGGACACAAATAACTTAGGTACAGTGGTACCTCGGTTTAAGAACACTCCTGTTTACGAATGATTCGGTTTACAAACGATTCAGTTTACGAACTCTGCAAAACCGGAAGTAGTCTGTTACCCCACTTCAAAAGTTGAAAGCAATTTGAGAGATTGCTGCTGGTGTGATAGATACATCTATCAATTTTGCATCCAGCAAACAGATTTTGCAAATATTTTTTATCTTTTAGCTACCTGAAAAATCTATTTGGCCTGAGAGAAAAGAAATGTGTCTATACACATCCTTCAAAGCCAACTTTCCATTCTCTTAGGGACTATTGTGTGCCTCGGGCTATGGCAGGGATAGGGAACCTCAAGCCTGTGGGCCAGTCTTGCTCCGCCAGAGGTTCCAGTTTGGCTCATGGGGCCATTTCCTGTAAACCACAACCATCTGCCAATCAGTTGGTGTCACAAACGGAATAGCATTTGACATCATCGAATGGGTGGGTTCCCCTCCCCATCCTGCTTGGTTTGGCCGCACGCATTAATTATGTCTGAGGGACTAGTATGTGTAATCAATCCCTGATAAAAAAGGAGCTTGATTTGGTTGTGTGTGGGGAATTCCCTGCAGGGAGTTCCCTTGCATACCCACAGCCTACAGAAAGCACTATTGAACCCACCCCAGTGCTGCGTGCAGAGTTCAATCCTGCTTGCTATCTTCCCCTACATCTGTAGCCCAACTTTGAGAGATGGGTTTGACCAGCCACCTGTCAATAAACTGGTATCTTTTGGGCGTGAGATGATTGATGGGTGGGTGTCATGGTTGGCTGGTTGCAGGTGTCAAAGATCTGGTTTCCCAGGTCAAAAAAGTTTAAATAATTCTGGGCTACGGAAACAAACGGTACCTTTTCATCTGATAGTTCTGGATTGTTGGTTGTCTTAACAATTAAAAACACACCAGGGTTAAGTCACATCAACCTACCAGACCTGCAACTGATTTTCTTGCCGCTGCTGATGAAAGGCATCCTGAAATAAAGAACTGGAGAGAGAAAAACAGAAAACAGTAGACAGTAAGAAGTATGTTACTTACATTATCAGGCTCTTTAAAACAAAGAAACAAACAAAATCCGCCCTCCATTTAGACATTTCTACATATTTAAAACCATTCGACACTGCCTTTCCACCCAATTTTGGGTCAAGTGCAACACAATCCTATGCATGCCTACTCAGAAGTAACTCGCAGTACGCTTCACAATACCCTGGTAAATGTTCACTTTGCACGAAAGGTTGCAGAGGAAAAGGAATGTGTTTGGAATGGTGGCAAGTGTGACCTGGTTTTATACCATTCTGGGACAAAACCATTAAGAAAATATCTACCATCTCTTTTTCATTTTCTTTTAGCAATATGAAAATTTGCTTATTATCAATCAAAGGGCTTTTCAAAGGGCTTTACCTCAGTTTTTCATTGAGTCTTATGACAGTCCTGTGAGGCAAAGGCATTAGTATACCTAATTAACCGATGGGGGACAGAGGATGCCTCCAGGCTGTCATTTTTTGTGAGAGGGATTCCATTGCATACCAGAACTTTTTAAGTTTGTGCGTTTAAAGTGGATTAAGAGGCTGTGCTGCCTAGTGTGATACCCACTTTTGCTGTTTGGAAACTGATGCAGAAATGCACCGAAATGTTTGGGATGAACAAATGACTAGCAGGAAGACACGTAACACTCTGCAAGCAAGTCAGGGTGAACCTGGGATTGTCATTGTTATCAAAGGATTCCGGTAAAGAACAGATATGATTTAACCATTGTGTATGCCAGTGTTTCTCAGACATTGGTCTGGGACCCACCAGCGGGTCTTGGTCCACTTTCATGAGGGCCTCTCTCTTCTATGGAGAAACAGCCAGTTGAAGGGGGGGAAAGAGTGAAATAAATCATTGTTGAGAATAACTGAGAATAGAAAGGAAGGGCATAAAAAAGGGGGAACTGTTATAGGTGGAAGAATTGGGTGTTGAAGGGTCGGGGATGAAAGAATCAGAGGGAATCAGGTACAAATGGAGTGTGAAAGGAGGATTATATATTACAGGAGATGGATAAAGTGCTTTGAGGGTCACACAGGGGTCTGTGAAGGGAGAAGTATATCAGAAAGAGGAGTATATCAGAAAAAGAGCCCATGAATAAGAAAAATCTGCACCTCCAGAGCCAATGTATGTACTTATCTTGAGGAAAGGTGATCTATGGAATTGCTTGCCTTGTTGCAGCAATTTCCAAAGATGAATCTGATATCAGTAGAAAATGTCAGTAACTGTCATGGGTGTAGCAGGGATTTTTGTTAAGGGGGTGGACAGGCCTTTTGTTGGGAGAGGGGAGATGCTCAGCTATGCATTTTTTTATTTTTATTGATTGGGGGCAGCTGTCCCTCCCTGCCCCCCTTTGGCTATGTCCATGGTAACTGCTGATTATGCCAAGCTCTCCCTGTATCGGCCGCCATCTTGTGAATGGTTTTCTGAATGGTGGACCTGAAGAGCTTATAGCCATCTCAAGTAGGCCCTGGAAACAGAAAGTTTGAAAACCCCTGGCATAAGCAAATCAGGATGAATGCTCAGTAAATAATCGCTTGGAGGGGCCCTGAATGATTTGTCCCCAAAAAGGAATCTGACACAGACAACACTATTTTACAGCCACACTCTCTTCAAGAAAACATGATATTGCCATGAATCAACAACAATACTATTTATTCTACTTACAAGGGCAGCTCCCCAGAAGGGATACCAGGCAGTCATGATCTTTGTGTCACATTCCTTTGATGAAAAGAGCAAAATGCCTCCAAGACCAAGATGTATCAGAGCAATAACCAACTGCATAGCCTTTAGGAAGAGGACAAAATTAGAAAAAGATTAAATAAAACAGCTGGCTTAGAGACCACGTCATATGCACACTATTAACTGAACTTCACAAGCCCCATATAATCCATATTGTCCTCCTCAAAACCACAGCACTATCATAAAATCACAAATGACTATACAGTATAGAACAGTGGGGGGGAAACCTTTCCACATTGATGGAACTGTGAGAATATGTAGAATTTAATAAATGAAAGCTACCACACAATGTTTTGAAGCGAAGGGCAGATTCAGTGTTCTCCCCCACCCCCATTCTCAATTACAACACACACCAGAATGAAATTGTCTTTAAATCTCAGCACAATACACATGAGAGTTCAAGTTGATTAATCATACAGTTAAATCTACGAAAGTGACACCTCACTACAAAGCTTTCTCAGCAGAAAGAGAACCCACTCTTTCTTAAAAATTGATTCATACTCTTCTGCCACCTTCAGAAGGAAAAAGGAAAGTCTCCTGGCAGAGCGCTCTGGATTGAGATTGAGATTGAGACTTGGAGTGCGGCCCTTATCTGCAGCCAGCAGGAGGAAAACTGCAACCCATCTAAGGCTGGATCTACACTAACATTTTAAACATTATTAAACATTTAGTTCACTTTAATTTAAACATGAAGACATTTGTTTCCTCTTCCACAAGGTCTACCTGGTTTGGCTTAGTCATGCTGGCCACATGACCTGGAAGCTGTACGCCGGCCCCCTCGGCCACTAAAGTGAGATGAGCGCCACAACCCCAGAGTTGGTCACGACTGGACCTAGTGGTCAGGGGTCCCTTTACCTTTTTAGCTCTGCAGTGCCCGCTGGTGTCACATTTTAATAACACATTATTCATGTTTAAAAAGAACATCATATGGCTATAAAGTAAAAGGTAAAGGGACCCCTGATTGTTAGGTCCAGTCGCGAACGACTCTGGGGTTGCGGCGCTCACCTCACTTTATTGGCCGAGGGAGCTGGCGTACAGCTTCCAGGTCATGTGGCCAGCATGACTAAGCTGCTTCTGGCGAACCAGAACAGCACACGGAAATGCTGTTTACCTTCCTGCCGGAGCAGTACTATTTATCTACTACTTGCACTTTGACATGCTTTCAAACTGCTAGGTGGGCAGGAGCAGGGACTAAGCAATGGGAGCTCACCCCATCGCAGGGATTCGAATCGCTGACCTTCCGATCGGAGGGCCTAGGCTCTGTGGATTAGACCACAGCGCCACCCGCGTCCCTCATATGGCTATACGGGGTGCTTATTTTTCTAAAAAAATAAGTTTAGGGGTACTCTCATTTTGGCTCAAGATAATCACCATTTTATAGTTCAAATCGGGAAAAATAAATACAGTAAATGGACAAAAGTAGAAAGATTCTCAAAATGTTTAGGGGTATGCGTAACTCTGTGTCCCCCCAGAAACAAGCACTGGCTATACAGTTATCAGAACCATTCTGAAACTCATTTTTAGTGTTAGCATTTAGAGTATAGATCCGCCTAAGAGAAGAAGGATGGTGCTAAACAGGCCCAGGGATCCCACACAGATACAAAAATGAAACAAGTACTTGTCATAGCACCCTCTGCAAAAAATTGGGGGAACCAAAATTGAGAAAGAATGCTGGGAATCCTTCTGCCCTTGATGGAACTACTAGTTCCTTGGTTAGCATACCGTTTTATAGACCATATCTTACACTGGCCCAAGAGGGTAAATCCTGAAAGGAAGTCATAGCTCAGTGGTAGAGCTCAAACACTGCCTGCTGGAAGTACCAGGCTGGAAAAGACTGGAGAGCTACTGCCACTCTGTGTAGACAATACTGAGCCTGATGGATCAATAGACACAGTGCAAGGCAGCTTCTTATGTTCCTGAGATGATGTTTATATATATATATTCTATGGTGTATTACACCCATAAGCCACATCCTTCCCCTTAGCTTAGTCCAAGCACACAGGTGTTTAGGGAAAATGCAATCTTACCCCCAGGGCATCAGCTTCCTTTGGGAGTTTCTTCTGTCCTGCACCAGCATTGTTTGGAGGGACAACCACCACAACATTGCCAGGGTAAGGTGCTTGTGGAGCCAGCCTGTATTGATCCATTCTGCAGATAAATCAATATTGAAAAATTATGGCTGCAGTGTTGTTGCATGCGCTTCGATCCTTTCTGCAGCAGGGCTCTTTGTTGCTGCTTAGGCATTGCCTCCACTGAGACTCAATGGCCATGAAGTTATTAAAATGTAAAATTAAACGAGATAGCCTAGCAAAAGCACTTATACCAACACGTGGCCAGGTTGAGGCCACATGAAAGCAGATTTAAAAGCTTCTTGATATCATATATTCCAGTGCAATTGTATTCCACCATGCTGCTGAGGAGTGAAAAATACGCCACCCTTTCACCTGCCTTCTGGCGTCAAGGGGATGGATTATTCTAGCCAAGCACATTTTTAAGTTAATCACATGCTCGGTTAAGGCTGCACCACAACTTTGTGGGTGGTTCTCTAAGTACACACCGCTAACTTTCCTCTAGCGGATACACCATGTGTTCCCACCCAGCTTCCTGTGAAATCAATTCGCTGAAAACGGTCTATCATGGAACCAGAGCCACTGTAAGACATTGCTGTCCCCAATTCCTATTTCTGTCCAAGGAAGAAACCATGGCCAATTGTATCCAAAGTTGCAGAGAGACTGAGAAGCAGGAGCAACATCCCACTTCCTTTGTCTTCCACACTCCCAAGGCCTCCTGAAGCTGTACCATTCTTCCATCTCATCAAAATCGCTTCCTGCTCATTTCCTCCTTATACTTCCTAGCATTTAAAAAGTGACACCCTATAGCTTTCAATATAGGAAGCGACAGCATTTTATGAGATAAAAATAAGTCAGGCTTTTTCTCCTAGTTGCAGAAAAGAAGCCGTCTGAGATCCATTTCAAACTGTGTGTGTTTTATAGCACTAAAGATTCAGAAAAAGCATTATTTTGCTTTCCAGAACAGTAGCTCAACAGTATTGTTCTGTTATAATAATACAAAATAACTGTATAGTTCTTTGAGAGCAACACTCTCAAACCCACTTACTTACTTCCAAGAAAACATGCATAGGATTCAGACTTTTAATCCAATGCAGCACTGGTTAAACCAGAACACTTGTGATCCACTTGGAAGCCTATATTGGCATTAAATTAATATAGCATCATTATCACCATCTCTGACACTGCCTATGCAGCTGCATTTGATGTATCAATGTGGAGTCACCCTCGCTTGCCCAAGCATTCTTACCGTGGATAGAAAGGAGAGCCAGGTGTAGTCTCCATAGATGGCACTTCTGCTTCGAGCTGACTGAGGAGGGCTTAACGAAAACAGGTGTTTGTGGTGAAAGGGATACTGTGTTCGGGAACAGCAGAAGAATGAAGAACAGGCCAGAAGAACATAGCTACGCAGCTACATCCTTTTCAGACTTAGCTTCCTCCCCTTAGCTAGCGCATAGCCAATTATGTTGTGGTTATATGTGGTCACCTGATTTCTGAGAAATGTCAGCAAGCGAATAAGAGAATTTCGGTTTCTAGAAATCGAAAGAAAAGGCATTTGACGAGGTGAAACACAACGTGTTTTCAGCAGCGCCCAAAATACTCCATCTTGCTTGCCATTGCCAAGATCTCCCCAGGACTACTCAACCTCTGAGGGGTTGCACGACACCCCAATCTCCCAGTGGTGCAAGATTCCAGGGGGTTCCAGGCAGTCTTAGCCATGGTCCATGTTTCCTTTTGGAAATGAGGCACAATGGAGACTGTGGTGTCTTTCTGAGGCTCACAGCATTAACACTCCCAGAGGGTCTTGCTTCTCCCATAGCAGCTGCATTTTATGAGGCTTATAGGTTAGAGCTATGGCTTACTGATGAGAAAGGATGCTTGTGTAATTCCTTTTATTAGACTCTGCCCAGAAGAGAGTTTTCTCTTTGTAGTCCCTGGAAGATGAATCAGTATAAGTTCACATCAGCCCCAGGAACATAGACAGAAGTGGCTCAGAGGAAGCAAAAATTGTTTTACCATAATTGAGGACTCGGAATGTTGGCAAGGCAGAACAGGGCAGAGACGTGTACCATGGGCTCCAAATGAGGTATTTTAAGAATTAGAAGAAAGATAGCACCACTCAGTTATTTTTATCTGAAAAGGGAATTCTGAATGGCAAGGAAATTAATGGCTTGCAGGCAATTGCATGTTGGTTACAGAATACCGGTAATGAGTTTGTTCTTCAACTTCATTTCCATTTCCATGCTCTCATCTGTATAACTATAAATCACCATTATTACCATTAGAGTAGTGTGAGCTATTACTGTGTGGTGCCAGAGGTGTCTGTCCCTCTCTTTGGGCTGCATTGAGATAGAAATGTGTGGACATCACAAGATCACATTGTTATAACAACAACAACAACAACAGTTATTTATTATTTATACCCCACCCCAATCCCGCAGTTTCCCCAGCCACTCTGGGCGGCTCCTAACAGAATTAATGATAATAATAATAATATAAAAAGTGATAAAACATCAGACATCCAAAACTTCCCTAGGATAGGTTCTTGGTTTACAAGACATTTAGAAAAACAACACAGGACCAGGGGAAAACATCTTTTTTATTAGGACCAAACAAAGTTCACAGTGAGGCATGCAAAATTTCAGATTTCATAGAACTAAACGAGAACTTAATGTACATATATACATATACATACCATTCAATGATATGTATCTGAGCATTGAATGGTATGTATATGTATATATGTATATTAAGTTCTCATTTATTGGTTGCTTAATTTGTATACAAAGTTAGAATATTGATTTATGTTGTCTTATACACACACAGTTTATCCTTCACTGATGAAGCCTACTAGGTGAAACAAGGATTTAATCTGGATAACCTTGTCTTCTGTTGGGAGTGGTGAATCTACTCCCTACCGCCAAACTATTTAGTGCTTCGTGCACTCGTCAAGACATCGTCAGACAACGACATCTTCACATATTTTATTTGACACGACTTACAGCTGAGAGTGGAGAACACCACTCCTTTTCTCTAGACAATTTAGTACGTTGTGTACTCATTAAGACAATGACCCCTACATTCTTTTGGATTGGCATATCTACAGCAACCATCTTCAAATTCAGTACGATCTGCCTTTGGGACTTTAACTGTATAGTATGTTGTACAAAGGACTTGATTTACTACTGCGTTGACTTCAATATTGTTCTGTATGTTTGAAGGTCAGTTTTACTTTTACTTTTGGTGTGAATGTATACGCAAGTTGAGATAAACAATGTAAAGTAGATAGCAGCTTCAGCCTGTTACGTTTGTGGTGTATGATATATGTGTGATACGTAACATTTGGTTTATTGATGTTTTGATACTGGTAGTCATTGATAGCTTTCTCTTCCATGAATTTGTCTCATTCTCTTTTAAAGCCATCCAAGTTGGTTGCCGTCACTACATCTTGTGGCAGCAAATTTCGTAACCTGTACTACAGAATCTTCCTACATTCAACTTCATTGGATTGGCCCCAGGTTTTAGTATTCTGAGAGAGGGAGAAAAACTGGCCACCCTATGAAATAGTACACAGTCTAAAGTTAATATCCAAGACTTTGGTGAGCATAATAGACTACGGAGTGGGGAAAGCGCAAAATCACAGTGTGTGCTCTTAAGTGGGTGGGTGGGTGGGAAGTCACTAGTCTCCACAAAGGGAGTTTGTAGAGTCAGGTACTAAGGATTTAGGCTCAGGGCAAAAAAGTCTAGTTGCAGCTCTCTTTGACTTCAATGGAACTGAGGAAATGCCATTCCATTCCATTAATGCCTCAGGAGGCAATGGGCTGTGAAGGAAAACACAAACTCAGGTTATTCTCATAAGCAGGAAGCAGTCAGCCTTAATTGCATTAATTTCTATGGGAAAGCACGCCTTGGTTTTGGAATGCTTTGGTTTTGGAACGGACTTCTTGAACGGATTAAGTTTGAGAACCAAGGTACCACTGTGGTGCATTTGCACTAGATGCTCTGAGCCCAGAAAATGAATTTTCTTCTTGTAGAATGTAACTTGTGGGTGCGTGCATGCTATTTATTGTATGCATCTAAACAAGAGAGGGTGCCCAGCATTATACTGGCAATTAATAACTCCCTACCCACCACCCCTCCGATGCAGCTTCCACACCTGTATGTCAGTAGCACCGTCTATTCTAAAGAAGTTTTCATGGAGGAAACAGAGACCTAGCGTGGTACCAGGAAGTACTCACCACAACAGTACTCCTCAGTTCTACTGCACCTCAAGTTCCCATAATGGGGATTGAACAGTATGTCTTCCAAGTAGAAAACATTAATCACAGCCACCACTGTTGTGCAGATAATGTAGATGACAAGACAGGCTCTCAGCTGAAAAAGAAGTGGCTAATAGTGCCACTTCTAGTAATGTGGTTACCCAAGAACGTTATTGACTCCCGCCCATCCCCACCAGACCTATGTGTGGCATGAGTGAAGCAGTACTGCCACACAGTGGCGATGCTGGTGCTGAGCAAGCCAAGAAGGAAGTGCAGGCAGGGATTTATGCTGCTGGCACTGGGCATGTTCCCAGCACTGGCGCTTTTCTGCCCAGCATAAAAAGAGGTTCCATCATGGGTGGTGGGTCAGCCCCAGCGGAGCAACACCAAAGGGCATTTCACCTTTGGCGCATCATGTCAAGGAGATCTTCCAGTGAAGGGCGGTATATAAATTTAATAAATAATAATGATAATAATTTGCAATCCTGCGTGTTCAGTTAGGAATTGAGCAAGGGAAAGGGACCTGCCTCTATGCGAGAGACTGCTGTATATGTTTTCATGTCAGATAAAGACACACTTTTTAGTGCAGGCCGTTGGGGAGGAAAGATGTTACGTGGTTTAACTGTACCGGGCTCTATGTACCCAATCCCAGGATTTCATGGTGCAGGTAAATGCCGATAAATATATAGAGACATCACCCTGAAGATTCTTTTAACCATCAGCTAAGGCAGTGATGGAGAACCTGTGGCCCTTCAGATGTTGCTAGATGACAAATCCTATTATTCCTGACCACTTGCTAGGTTGGCTGGGCTGATGAGAGTTGGAGTCCAATGACATCTGGACGGCCACAGATTCCCCATCCCTCATCAAAGGGAAACACTTAGTTGGTCTCTAAGGTGCTACTGGAAGGTATTTATTTTATTTTGTTTTGACTATGACAGACCAACACGGCTATCTACCTGCAAAGGGAAACAATAAGCCTTGGATCAGGGGTCAGCATACTACGGCCCCCAGGCCGGATCAGGCCCACCAGGGTCCTATATCTGGCCCACACTGTGAAGCTGGAACCTGCTGTGAAGCCGAGACTCCTGGCGATGGCGACGGGAGAAAGAGGCCAAGCGGCGGTGGCTCTGCCAATCAAATGCCGCGCCTGGTTTACCTCAGTGGTGTTTGATTGGCAGAGCCGCCGCTGCTCGGCCTCTTCCTTCCGCTGCCACTGCTGCCGCCCTGGTACTCCTGTGGGCCAGAGAGTGGAGCAGACAAGCTCTCTCTGCCTACCCATGAGAAGCAGCGACGGCGGCAGTGGTGCTGGTGGTGGCAGACACTGGGAATCTAAGCGCAGTGGCTGGGACTGGGACTGGGGCTGGGGCTAGGGCTGGGGAGGAGGACTACTTGCCCCCCTCGCCTCTTCTTCCAGCTCCCCCCCCCCGGTGCCACTTCTCCGGCCCACCAAAATGTCTGAGAGACAGTGGATCTGGCCACTGCTAAAAAAATTTGCCGACCCCTCCTTGGATAATGTAGCTGGAGTTGTTCTCTCTTGCTGTTCCCACAGTGCTTCTAGCACACTCACCAGGCCCAGGCTGTTGGCTTTGTCTGCAGCAAGAGTGAGGATGCCCGCCAAAATCAACTGGCATCAAAGAATTAAAGAATAATAACATGACAGGTTCAAGACATGCATACAACCCCCCGCAAATAATCCATCATAACTAACAAGTCTCAGCTTTGTCTTCACAACACAACATGCAGGCTAGAATTAAAATTCTGTCTCCCCGAGTTGGTACTGAAATGTCTTACCATACATTAACAACCCCCAGCATGTGGCTTAAGTATATTAAAGGCAGCTGTTCTGAATTAAATATAGGTACTTGTCATACCCTCCAACATTCCACAAGCTTGGACTTTGCTTGGACTCTAAAGGAAGGAAGATCTACAGCAGTGGAGATGTCATGAAGACCACCTCTGTATATTATATTACTGTTTGAACGTGGCATATGATGGCAGCTTTTCAATACTAATAGTTATACCATTTGCCCAGTCCTGCCATCACCAAACTGAAATAGAAGGCCTTTTAAACTCAGGGAAATACAAAGGATCACTGCGTCCCCAAACCTTGCTCATTCCCTCTTGAGGAACATCTTTGTTTTGCAGGGTTGTGGTTATTTCTTTGTGCTCTTGGGTAAGATCACCTCTTCCCTTCTTTCACAGAGCAGAAATTAGTTCAAATCCACTAAATTCCTTCATTCCTTATGTGAGCTAGAATTAAGAACAGTGCAGCAGCTGGTCTTTGCTGGTAATAAGATGGATGAGGATGGAAAAATAAGGCCAGTTTTTGCAGAGTTCAACAAGAGTTTCCATGATTATTTTGCACAGATATTACAGTGCACATTTTAAATTGTTAAATGAGAATGAAAGGTAGATTATTTGTTGCTTTGGGGGGGGTGAGTCAGAGGATCAGCCTTGAAGACTGTGGGGCTTAGTAAAACATAGGAATACAACTTCCAATATAGCAGTAGTTTTAGACCATTTCAGACCTGTGATCTCCCTTTAAAACAAGCATGTGTTTGGGTAACCATTTCTTAATTTGTTACCCAGTGCCAGATTTAGGATGGTGTGTTTGGTTCTGCTTATTGGGATGCCAAGCTGAGGGGACGCAAAATTGAGGATCCATTTGGGGGCACCAAATTTTGGCCTCACACAGTGCACCATATTATGAAAGATTACCCAAGTCCACTCCCGTGTTGCCAAATATTTGTATGGTGGTAATGCTGTTGTTGCAAATCCACTTCAAATCAGGCTGCAACCTGGTAGCGGGGCCCAGCCAACCAGACCTAGATCAAGCAATAGAGTATACCGTATGTGGATGCTGGCAGCATAGCAGCTTTGTACCTGCTAGCTGTGATGATGGGTGTCAAAGGAAGAACACAAGGCAAGTTTGATGGAGACCTCACACTGACCAATTGGCTGGGTGGCACTGCAGAACTATATAGGTGGAGTAATTGCTCATGGCTGTCTGGTAAGTGACCTGGGGGATTTAAGCTATGTACACATTACCATTTGCTCTGGCTCGGTATTCTCCCACTGCTGGTATTTGAAGCATGACATTAGCCACAATCCATATCTACTCTGTAACCACATGACCTAGAAAGCTGTCTGTGGACAAACACCAGCTCCCTCGGCCTGAAAGCAAGATGAGCGCCACACCCCATAGTCGCCTTTGACTGGACTTAACCATCCAGGGGTCCTTTACCTTTACCTACCGCTGCGGGTGGCGCTGTGGGTTAAACCACAGAGCCTAGGGCTTGCCGATCAGGTGGTTGGCGGTTCAAATCCCCGCGACAGGGTGAGCTCCCATTGATTGGTCCCTGCTCCTGCCCACCTAGCAGTTCGAAAGCACGTCAAATTGCAAGTAGATAAATAGATACCGCTCCAGCGGGAAGGTAAGCGGCGTTTCCGTGCACTGCTCTGGTTTGCCTGAAGTGGCTTAGTCATGCTGGCCACATGACCCAGAAGCTGTACACTAGTTCCCTTGGCCTATAGAGCAAAATGAGTGCCGCAACTCCAGAGTCGTCCGCAACTGGACCTAACGGTCAGGGGTCCCTTTACCTTTACCCGGTAGTTCCTTGAGAAATACTGCTATTGGATGCCTTCTTCCCCTCAAACTGGCTTCCATCCAAAGGTAAGGCACATTCGTGTCACAATTAAGCTGAGGCGTACACCTTTGAGATATCTGAAGAAGTGTGCATGCACACGAAAGCTCATACCAATACCGTAACAAACTTAGTTGGCCTCTAAGGTGCTACTGGAAGGATTTTATTTATTTTTTATTTTGTTTCGACCTTTGAGATAGTCATTGTGTATGCACAGATGACAGAAGCAGAAAACAGCTTCATGAACAGGAGCTGGTGGATGTGTGTGTTGCTGGCATGGGGAAGCCAAACAGGTTATGTGCATCAGGTGAAGACATCCTGATCCCCCCTGGTGTACAAAGCATCCTCCAACTGCAACTTGGAATGCAGCAGGGGGTGGGGAACAACCTAGTTGCATTTTAGGTTGCAATTGTGTTCATAGGCTTAGGTTTGACATCTTGTGAACTCAGGCCAATGACAGGCTGGCAGGAAAAACAGAAAAACACATCAAAAGCAGAATAAGTTGGGACAAGGAACTTCCTTGTCACAGGCAATCCTGCTGTTATTATTCTATGCCTCTCTGTTGCCACCTGTTCCTCAAGCTGTTTATCCAAAGTTACCTCAGATGACACATTTTGTGGTTTGGAAGCATAAAATTAAACTGCTTACTCAAAGCGGTTTTGTTTTATTTACAATGATAGAGAAAATAGGGGGGGTTGCTTTATTTATTATGATATTTGAACAAGAAAAGGGAGTGAGATAGCAACAGACAGGCAGAAAGGGATGGGTGCAAATCCTCTCCTTTAGCACCAGTAACTTCTATTCCTTAGGCTACTCAAAGCATTAGCATATTGTTGTTTTTCCTCAGCTGGTCTTCACTGGGGGAAGGCTCATTTTAAAGTGAGAAAGGACTGCAGGGGAAGGGCATTCCCACCCTACCAATATCTCCTGACTGCTACCCCACATTAGTGTTACATGACAAAGGCAAGTTGGGAACTCCTCTTATTAGTCCCCCTAATTTGTAGTTATTCTGCCCTGATTAGCTGACTCAGTGGAAGAGGGCAGCAAGCTAGGAACTTAAACAGTTTACAAGAGAAAGTGGCCATGTTTGTTTCTTGTGGCAAAGGTCCCGTGGGTCTGCCTATCTTCCAGCTTGCATATCTGAAGAAGCATACACATGATCACATAGAAATATGAGTTCATAAATATGAGAATTCATAATGACCTCCAAATAGGGGTGGGCAAATCTGTCAGTCCTGATTTCTTTACATTTCACTTTTTCCAAATATTGAAATCAGTCTGAAGGGGGGGGGGTGAGTCCTCATGAAAACCCATCAGCAGGTTAGTGCAAATTTCTCCTAATATACACAGATTTGTATGCAATTTTCCCATCTAGACACATTTTTCATAGCACAATTTCCCCCAATATACTTTTTTGCATGTTATTTTCACTCATACATGCAGTATTATGCACAAATTACTTCACTGGAGAACCGCATTGCAAAATTTGGACAAGAGTGAATTTCAAAGGATGGCGCTGCTTCAGAACTCGTATAATTTCAGGAAGTGTGAATTTGATAGGTTCACCTTTAAATGCAAACTGAATCACATTTCTCCCTCATCATTACTTTCCAGTTTTGAAAAGGTCCTAAGGTACCACTTGGCAAGCAATTTATCCATGGGCCTGCCCTTCCGTTTTTGTTTTCAACTCTCCACCTCAAATCCCTTGTGTACAGTTCTTAATAAAATACCACCACACTTTTGTGTTTTTGCCCTGTCAATCATTTATTTGTTAAACAGCCGAATCTTCGGAGAGAAGCCATTTGCCCACTAGTTGCTGGCTACTCTCCTGTCAGGTTTCTTGGAGATAGCTCTGGATTCCCCAGAGGAAACAACAGCTACCGAGCCAGTTGCTGGTGCCATGGCAACAGCACTAACTTCCACCAAAGCTGCACGGATGGTCTTCATGCGATATCCACGATGGGACCGTCTGCTGGAGCAGTAGCAGCCCAAAATCGACATAAATATAATGAAGGCACAGGTAGTTATTATGACCAGGGTGGCAATGGAAAAGGGGAAATGGAGGTAGAACCCTATTGGCGGAAGGGGGAAAGAAAAAAAGAGGAGTGTCAACAGTGGCAGTTCACAGAGACGTTATAGAGCTGGCTGTTCCTTACTTCATCCGCATCACAGAACTATTTGTACTTCAAAATTTCGAAAGGTGCTGTGCATTAAAATACAGAGCTTACTGGGTGTCAAGGCTTTCAGACCTACAGGCCTCCAGTAAATAAAGTAACTGGTTTTTGCTTTTCAGTGGCAAGGAAAGTGTGCTCTGCAGATGCCAAAAGGCACTTTTGCTGGAGGCAAATACAGGTTTTGGATCTGAGCCCAGGATCAAATCAAGCCTTACAGAAAGGGGACGTCATCTACTGCATCAATAACAGGCCCTTCTCCACACAGCAGTTTATTGCAGAGTTGGTGCTGTTCACACCTAGATGTCTTGAACCATGTCTACACAAAATAATGCCATCCCATATGGCCCAAGTGTCAGAACCTTGTTCAAATCTCATGGAATTCCTAGGTGACAAACTGAAGGGCCTGTCCCCCTGCTATAAAATGGAAGAGAGCTGGTTTTTTCATTCCATCTTATTTCACTCCCAAATCTTATGGCCAAAAACATGCCAGGATTTTGTGCAGCTCAATTTGGTTGTTTCATGTTAACGGACATAATTAGTCTTGTCAGTTTAAGTCAGTGCTGTGCTGAAAAATGTATCCTTGTGTTTGGACCATTCTCCATTAATTCTGGAGCTCTTACCAGATCCTTCCCTCACGATAATAGTCACCCTCTGGTTAGCAGGCAACTCAGCAGCCTGGGGAGCCTTGAGTGTGGCATAGTTGGTCACCACAGACATCAGCTCAGAAGTGCTGGAGTCATTCAGTGTGGAGGAGCCGTTTGTTGGCTTTCCTTGCAGCGCAATGGGACCAAGCTTGAGGTTGGCTTCTCCAGACAATCCTGCAAGGAGGAAGCACAAATCAAAGGCTCACGAATCCAGACCGACTCACCCATTTGTTGCCATCCCACTGCCTTAACACAGTATTTTCAGCCTTCTCTGTACAGCTCTTGTACATAAATGAACAGGGCAAGCTGTTTTAACTCTCCTCCAAATATAGGACATGGTTGGAAATGTTGTTCCCAGCATTTATGGTGAAACGAGCGAGTGAAGCCATACAAGTTACAAATAAGTTTTTTGTTTCTGTTTGGGCGCCAAATGGAGCCACTTGACCAGCGGAAGTCAACATGGTGTCCTTCAGATGTAGACTACAGTTTCCACCCATCCCTGACCACTGACCATTATGACTTGGGAATACTGGAAGTTGGAGTCCAACTGCATCCCTGCAGTAGGCAGTCATTCTTTTGAACCTTTTGATTAGCGGGTACACAAAGTCAATGATTACAAAATAGGTTTTCGGGCGAGGATTTCACCTTTCTTCTGCTGTTGCCTTCTCTTCCTCTTCTTGCTCCCACATCCACTAGGAGAAGCACAACAGGAGCAATCTCCTCCTTCATAGGAACTCCATGATGCAGTAGTGAGGTCATAGGAGCAGGCCTTGTTGTGAGGATCTGCAGAGCCAACAGGTACCGCCTTCAAGTGACATATGAGGTAGATCTAGACAATCAAATTAGGTTGTACATTAGGTTGTCACTCTGTTCCTAGCATTTTGTAGGCTAGGGAGGACCTTGCAAAACTAAATCTGACATACACAAGGGCAGGCAGGTTCATCAACCCAGTGGCAGAGTGCAAATGTCTGGCATGGACACTCAAAGGCTCTCACCAGCACCGCCCAAACTAGGATGCATCTGCTATTGTGGATGTGCCATTCAAGCCCCTTGTGAGATAAATGGGGGGGAAACAACATGGCCCTCACAGGATGGGAAAATTGGAAGGCTAACAGAAGTATGCCCTCATCACTCACGCAGACTCACTGACATTAGGCATTGTCTCATCCATAAAGTTGACATTAGATTTTCCACATGCTCACTAACTCCACTATCCCCCCCAAAAACAGCAGTTGACCATAAAACTAGTGTAGTACTGGTCCCATATTGGAGGTACAGTTCCCTTTCCCCCCTCAACCTGGTGGTTAGAGGCCCCAATGAAGGTGAATGTGTCCAGCTGGAGGCGGCGGATTCCATCTTCCTGCGTGGGGAGGAAACGGGAGTTGCTTTGCTGTCCATCTACAAGGCACCTGCAATACAGACAGAAGCAGGCATGAATGATCCTTCATCCTTCCTCCATCCTATTATTGGTATGAGTGCCACACTAGTGGCAAAGCTGGTCAATTTCTAAACAAGCTAAACATCTTTCAAGAAAAAAGAAGCAGTTAATGTACTCTTATTTCAACAGGCATGTAGTGTTTAATATCTCTTCATTTCTTTTGCACAACAGCAATTTGTAGCAAACTCTGGATCCAGCTAAACACAATGGTGGTGGCAGCGCATGGCTCTGCTGGTCAGCACTGAAGGGAGCTGCCCTCCAACATCATCTGGAGAGCCCACAGCTTTGCCACCCCTGGCTTAGAAGAACTTATGCTCAATTCCCATTTTCAATGAACTTCAGTGTTGAATGTGGTCACGGCCATAGAACCGATTCCAGTTTTCTTTCCCCCTGTTGCCATCCCCCCATGCCTGGGCCTGCCACTCCCAATCTCTTACCCATGGTTTGTGATGACTTCGTATTTCACAGAGGACTCAGCATTTGGCCGGGCAACACACTCGTCAATGTAGATCTTCAGAGGAACATGGCTGCCCTTGCTTACTGATGCTTGGATGTTGATTAGATCCCCAAGATAGTAAGTGGGGTCAGACCTAGGTGCTGACCAGGTACCTGGAAGGAAGAATATAGAATTGTTACATACATGGCAGTAAAAAGCAAGCCAAGAGCCACATAACTACAAGCCCCCCGCCGGTCTGTCTTGCTAGAGGACAGTTCACCTGCCAGTATTACTTCCAGGTTATTTGGGAGAACTTGGGTAAGATGTCTTTAACGGGCCCCTTCTGTGCAAGCCATTTCCTCCTTGCTGCTGTCCCTCCTCCATTTTTAAACAAATATGTATTGGTTTTTGAAATATACTCGGAGTCCTGCAGTGATTTCATGCTCTTTATTGCAACTTGTAAAACAGTGATTGAATTTCCCCCCAAACCTCAGGCTTTTATATACATTCTTTACACAATAAGTCCCGTCTGATTGGCTGATTCAGCTTCCCTCCTGGAGCCTGATTGGGCTGCTACTGCAGGCCAATCAGTTGTTGCATTCTACGATCCTACCAGCCTAATAGGCTGATTAGCTTCCTCCTGGGGTCTGATTGGGCTGCTGCTGCAAGCCAATCAGTTGTTGCATTCTACGATCCTACTTGCCTATTGTTCTAGGATCAAAGCTTAGTACATAACAGTTTTTAAACAAATATGAATACAATAACCATTAAACACATAGCAAGCAGTACATATAATGGTGTTTGTTTTATCCACTGTCTCTAGTCATACACCTACACATTCAACATTCAACCATACTGCATAATGTAACCTCTCCACTGACTGATCAGCTGAGAAGGGGCCAATGTGTCTGTGCATGTATGTGGGCCATGCCCACCCCTGGCAAGTAGCCTAGCACAGTGGTTTTCAACCAGTGTGCCGTGGCACCCTGGGGTGCCTTGAATGATGGTCAGGGGTGCCGCAGGCAACACTGGCCTCCATCCCTCTTTCTTTCCTTCCCTCCCTCCTCTGATGCCTTCTCGCGTCTCTGCTTCCCAAAGGCTTGCACAGCTGTTTATTGCACCAGCCCTGGCCACAAGCTCCCCAGGTGAATGGTGCCTCTGGGGCTGGCCAGGGGGTACTGGTTGCCAGGAGCTGAAGTGGTCTTGGAGTAAGCTAGCAAGTGGGCGAGGGAGTCCAGCCAGCCAGTCCACCATCCCTTGCTGCTGGGAATGGACAGACAAGTGGGAGGCTGGGCAGGCAGGCGCTGCACTGGCCTTTCTTGTGCTTGCTGTGTGCAAGGCCTGCTTGTGAGCTGAGTGCTGGGTGCCAAAGGGGAGCCTTTCCACCATGCTGGCCTGGTGGCACCCACTGCTGCCTCCCAAGATGAGTAAGATGGTGGCCTCACATTCAACTTCAGCCAGTCTCCATTGGGCTGCTAAGGCTGGAGGGATCCTCTTCCCAGGCTCCTGTGGGGTGGCATGAGGAGACACCTTTCTTTAGGGGGGGGGTTTGGCTCAGCGACCAGGGGCAGCAGCAGTGGCTGCCTAGAGGAATCCCAATGAGAGGGGAGAGGAGAGGAGGCTGAGGGAAGACTCCACAAGGGAGGGTGCTTGGAAAAGGATGAGAGGCTGCCAGCTCTGCAGGCAAGGGGTGACATAACTGGGCTCCTGAGCCCCACAGAGGTGCTGCAGCAAGAATGTAGTTGGTCAAGGGAGCCGTGGACTCAAAGGTTGAAAACCTCTGCCCTAGGGATTTGGCCAAGGGCAAATGCAGCCTGTGCGCCAAAGAAGACCAGCCACTACTGTATAAAAGCTTACCAAAAAAACCCAAAACCTTGCAGACGTGCAAATGGAAGATGTGTCCACCAGAAGCAAACAACCCTATAACGAAACACCTTCTGTTCCCCAAATAAACTATTGTCACCTCTCTCCAGCCAATGTTTAATCAAGTGGGCAACTCTGTTCCTAGGTTTAACTAATATTGCAGCTTACTGTAAGAAGAAGAGAAGAAGAAGATTTGATATCCCGCTTTATCACTACCCGAAGGAGTCTCAAAGCGGCTAACATTCTCCTTTCCCTTCCTCCCCCACAACAAACACTCTGTGAGGTGAGTGGGACTGAGAGACTTCAAAGAAGTGTGACTAGCCCAAGGTCACCCAGCCGCTGCATGTGGAGGAGCGGAGACGCGAACCCGGTTCCCCAGATTAGAGTCTACCACTCTTAACCACTACACCACACTGGCTCTCAATTGGAGTAAATTGGAGAGAGGCATGCAAGCCAGCTGCTAAAGAGCACTCACTGTCATAGACTTCAAGGGCAAACTCCAAGCGCTGGTTTTCCATCACGGTGGATCTGAAAGGGATCCATGTGGGCTGTATTCCAAGTGAGGAGACATTCCACAACCTAGAAGAGAAACCAGGTTTCACCTACTTCCTTCTTATATAATTCAGAAGGCTTGTTGCTCTTCCTGCAGGACAGATCTTATGCATCACATGCCTCTTCTTACTTTTTGCATGCTGTTATTATCCTTGTAGGCCCTCAAAGTACAGGGTGTTTTAGCAGCTGCAGACTAAATTGCCACACTTTGCCAAGGATCAAACCTCAGGGACAGACACCAGGGACATCTCAACATCTCCTTAACACAATTCATCCATTAAAACATTCTTCCTAGAATGAAAGATGCTACCCAGGCCAGATAGCCAATGGGAGAAGCTAGATCCACACATTTAAGTATTTGGAGACCAGATGTGATCAAAAGCATAAGAGACATGCTGCCGGAGGTGATGTGGGCCCCTCAGACTTTGCATCTGTTTGGGGGCTGTTTGTGATTTATATGACAAAACAATTTCATGGTTGGCACATTCCTACTAAACATGATTTTAGCTGGAGACATTTATGAATACTTGATATATTTTGTATACATATGAACACCTGACTACTGAATATATGCTACGCATTTATGCTACTCATTATTTTTCTAGCTCTTTTATTTTTATTCTCCTCAGGGCTTTTTTTTCCCAGACAGAACTCTCCGGAACTCAGTCCCAGCACCTCTCAGGTGGGTGCCATGGCCATTCTAAGAGAACGAGTGAGGCATTCATGGTGAGTTCTAGAACCTCCTTTTCTAGAAAAACAGCACTGATTCTCCTTACCGTTATGACTGGGTTGGTTGTTTTTTTTTAATTTAAAAATGTATTTTAGTTTGCTGCTTTGCTTATTGTCTTTTGCAAATCTTATGAAGAAGAAGAAGAAAGCCCCACCTTCTTTTGTTACAACAATGGGATAGCCCAGCATCTCTCACTAGCACGATATTCCTTCCAGAACCAAGACTTACCTTGGGTAGAAACAATCTATGAAATGTGAGAAGCGACTGGTCCGGATCACACCACTTGCAGCGGAAGGTATGTAGTGGAGAACATTTCTATAGCGGATACTGTCTGGGAGGAGCTAGGAGCCAGATATAAGTTATAAGCCTTCAGGATCTTTTACAAGACTGTGAAAGATATAGCATTCCAGGAAAACCCCATGTTATTAAGCCTATATAAACTCCCAGTCTTCTTACCACCCAGCTGCTCAAAACAGAAATCAAAGCTATGAAGTACAGAGGCAAGTGCAACCCCCCCCCCCCAAGTCCACTGAAGCTGTCATCTACAGCATAATGCTAGAATGTTAAATTTATTTTTGGGGTGTCAAAATGCTATAACACAATCAGGTTAGATTTAATAAAAGAGCATTTAAAGAAATTCTGTTCATCATCCTTTGGTTCCCCCCCCCTTCTTTAAAGAAAAGAAAAAAACCCTATTATAGCAATATAGCCCAGCACTCTCAGTCTTTTTGGGGAAAAGAACAAAACAAACAAAATAGGGTCATAAAATGGCACACACCACAAAAGGTTACAATGAATGTATGCCAGGATCCAGTGCCCCTGCCCTCTGATGTGGATGTAACATAGAAGAAAAAATTATACACAATGCACCCAATGGTGCAAATCTACTTATGGTGATAGAACCATGACTGGCTAGTGCCAAGAGACATCCTTCTGGAAACAGCCTCAAATAATATAGTTTACCCCACACAGAGCTATAATTCCCAGCACCTTTGGGGAACTACATATCCCAGGATTCGTGTGTGTGTGTGTGTGTGTGAAGCCATTCCTGTTTTAAATATATAGTGTGGATGTGACCTACGAAGTGAATTTTTGGATAGAAATTCCTATATAACCAGAGCCATAGCTAGATCTTGCGCCCCTGGCAAAACTGTCCAGATTGCACCCCCTAGCCTCTGACAAATTAGCTCTTCTTTCCGCCTCTCCTCCAAACCCCCCCCCCATTCAATTCATCCTCTATTTAAAACCTTTTCCTATGAGGCAATAATCAACATTTTATTTATAGGCATATTTATGGATATATTTTTTAGCCAATTTTGTGGGGGCCCACCTCACCACCCCCTAGCTATGGCTCTGTATATAACCTAGACAAGTCACAAAGGATTCTGGAATCCTAGATTTGGAAGGGATCTTCGAGATCCATCTCGTCCAGTTTCCCCACTTCTGTGTAGGATTTTCTTACTTCTCTGACGGCTCCACATGCATGGAGAGGGTATTCGAGCTGCAGCACATCCAGGTGAACAGCAGTCACGGTACAGCCAGATCCCAGGGTCAGTTCATGAACACCAACAGCCACTCCCGTCCCAAAGAGATCCACCGGCACTGTGATCAATACGTGTGAGCTGCCGCATGACACAGACACTGCAGAAAGCCCAGGGACACGTCAACCAGGAGCAACATTTAGTGAACGCTGACACACATCATTTTACAGTCATGAACGGAACCAATATGTTACTGTAAAGAATATGGCAGCTAGTAGGCCACTCAGCACTGCATCTTGCTTCTCACAGTGGCTAACCAGACACTTATTGAAATCCCAGAATAGGATGCCAGAGAGAGTGGCAGGTGATAGTATGGCCATGCTATGACGCACTGGGTGAGGTTGTCACACCATCCTCCCTTTCTTCTTAATTTTAAGAATTTGTAGTTAGGGAGGAGACTCTTGAGAGTCCCATGGACTGCAAGAAGATCAAACCTATCCATTCTTAAAGAAATCAGCCCTGAGTGCTAACTAGAAGGACAGATCCTGAAGTTGAGGCTCCAGTACTTTGGCCACCTCATGAGAAGAGAAGACTCCCTAGAAAAGACCCTGATGTTGGGAAAGATTGAGGGCACAAGGAGAAGGGGACGACAGAGGATGAGATGGTTGGACAGTGTTCTCGAAGCTACTAACATGAGTTTGGCCAAACTGCGAGAGGCAGTGAAGGATAGGCGTGCCTGGCGTGCTCTGGTCCATGGGGTCACGAAGAGTCGGACACGACTGAACGACTGAACAAGAACAAGTTAGGGAGCAGTTGGAGAGATACGTACACAGTTACAGATGCTTCTTTTGTTTGTTTTTTACTTTAAAAAAGTTCTCTTTTTCTAAAATAAAACAGACCTATTGCCAAGTAAATGGGTTCAGCATCAGGTCAGCAGAAGCAAACCCCTGTATTCCTGTGCTCCTGGTAGTGCTATCATTCATCAAGCGAGTTTCAGCTCAAAACATGGAATTGCACATGTTCAGAGAATTGCTTTTTCAAACAAAAACAAAAGCAAAAACAACCAGAGGGAAACTTGAACATCAGACTGAAAAAAGTTGCCCAGAAGGTCACAAAGTCAACTTAAAGGACTCAAGTTTGTTCATTACTTGTGACATTATATTTAATAACATCCTATGGTGATATTTTGACGGCCCCACCCCAGATGGACCTACGATTTGTGCATGTTTTGAAGAATGGGAAGTTTAACTTATCAAGAGAAGCAGTGTGTTTTTGTTTGTTTGCTTGCTTTGGAAAAAAGGTGCTGGTACTCACTATGAAGTTGTTACAATAAGTGCCACATCATTGATTTTCTCCGTGGTGGCTATCTAGTCTTTTATATATTGTATGCGTTTGGATTATTAATGTATTTGGATGACTTTGTATGATTTTATGATTTTATTGTTTAAACTTATGGCTAAGAGTGACTAGGGAAACCCAGCCAGGTGGGCAGGGTATAAATAAAATATTAACTTATTATCAACAATAACAAGTGCCACACTTTTAACATTTGGGGGGAAAGGTGCTGGTACTGCACACCCTTGAGTACCCCCAGAAAAGAAAACACCGAAGAGAAGTATGCTAGAAGCAGAGGAATATCACCTGCCACCTTGGATTGTGTGGGCCCTCCAGCCACTAGGCAAAACTACCCAAAGGAATGGGTTTTCTTCACAACCTCCAAGCCCTAGCCAGTAATACCCGATTTAGCTTCTATCTACCTAGTGCACCACCTAAAATGTATGTTCAGCTTTATTAATATAAAGGCTACCACACATTTCTCTTGAGGTCTGCCTCACAGCGAGGCAATGGATTCTGCTTCTGGCTGGAGCTAGAGCCTAAGTAACTGCTGGCATTTAAGTTTTCAAAATAATTGTGGGGAATGGCGCCTTTTGTTGCTTTGTCCAAGTTGTCCAGTGTGCAACTGGAAACCTGGTGCAGTCCAGTCTAACAACCTTCCTCTTTGTATGCTTCCTCAGAGATGAAGTCCCACAGGGGTCATGGCCCTTACCCCAGCCTGATTCAACAGAATGCTGCGGCTGCCCCACCTTACAGTGACCTTCGGGCTCTATCTTCATGGCCAGTTTCCCCACTCCCACTTCTCATTTTGTGGTTACTCCATCCAATAACATTCTGGTATTTCTATCATAAAGGGCTTCTCTCTTCCTCAATCCACATCCATCCGCCATTTTGAATAACAGCCTGTCTGAAGAGGAGTTCTGGAAGAGTCAAATAATTCCCCTCACCCATTTTAGTTAGCCCTAGCTAGTAAAGGTAGCCTGCTAGCATGAACCCCCCCCCCAATGAATTCAATGCAAGTTAAAGAAAGTTGTCCAGCTATCTCCACTTAGATCGATCGATCAATCAATCAATCAATCAATCAATCAATCAATCCAGGCCAGTACCAGGCAGCTTCATAGTAAACATTTGCCACCAATCACTGCCCAGACTAGTTTTTCAATGACCTTGTTCCTTGGCTGGTTTCATAACAGGAGGAATTTCCTCTAAGAACAAAACATCTAACAGCAAAGACAAAGTCAACACCTATTAAAACCAACCTCATGAGAGTTAGCATACCATTAAAAAAAAGTTTCAACAGTTCCTGGTTAACCCTTCCACACAAGAGTATTTCAGCTTCCCCTTCTCCCCCTGGCACTTACCAGAGTTATTTTGGGCAGAAACAGCAGCAGCTAAAAGAAATAAAGCCCACAGCCTTAGGTGGTTCTCCATCCTTCACAGCTACAACCCAGGAACCACCCAGGTGGGAAAGGAAGTGTCCTCCTCTCCCATTGGCTCCATTTATAGCCCATGCATTGCTCAGGTGTCTCTGCATCCTCCAATGGAACCTGCTCATTCATGGTTCTATTTCCCTTTCTAAACTGGGTAGCCATTTCCTAGCAATTCATTATGAAACAATTATAATAACCTCAGAGGCGCTGTCCTATGTAAACTGCCTGTGAAAGTTCATCATTGATAGTTTGTATATGGAAGACTTGGTGAGTCCTTCATTCTCAGGCTCGAGGACCAAATGGGGGAGCATGTTGAGTCAGGGCATATACATATACAACCACTTGGTTGTTTACAGCAGTGCAGAAGGGCAGATGCAATCCTAAATGTACTTATCTGGGAGTAAGCTCCATTGAGTCCAATAGGACTAGGATGCATGGTTGGGACTGCAGTCCAAGTCTAACTGTGTCCAGTGGGGCTTACTCCCTAGTAAATGGTAGTAATTGAAGCAGTGCAGCAGAATCCTAAGCATGTCTACTTGGAAGTAAGGCCCACTGAGTTAATTAAGGCTTCCGCCCAGGTGTGTTAATGAGATTACAGTCTTAATCAGGGGCAGCTGTTGAGAAGTCAAATGCGTGTAAGATTATTCTGATCCTTTTCAGTTTTTTCACCACCTTTGCTTCTTGGAGTACTCAAGACATAGACTATTGTGTAAATCAAGAGTTATAGTCAGGTTGAATTTACATTTCTCTGCTGTCATTATCTTATATCCAGAAATTTCAACTTCACCACTACCTTTTACCTGGAACGGTGCACATGCTGGCAAGTGTCCCTGGGGGGCGCCGCCTGCGGCAATGTCAACCCCCCCTTCAGGGATGACACCCGGGGCAGGCTGCACCCACCGCACCCCCTTTCTCTGCCAGTGGGAACAGGGAGGAAGGCAAATGGAACTGCCACTTACCGGTGATAATAATAATAATAATAATAATAATAATAATAATAATAATAATAATAATGTATTTATACCCCGCCCATCTGGTTGCGTCTCCCCAGCCACTCTGGGCGGCTCCCAGCAGAATATTAAAACATGATAAAACATCAAACATTAAAAACTTCCCTAAACAGGGAAGTTTCTACCTGTTTCTACTTTTACCTATGAAACACATTATTAAGAACTGTCATTCTGTACTTTCCTGCAGGGCAGGGACACACATCTGCGTACGTTACTTAGCATTGCTCAATATCTCTTTCTTGCTATGGGGAAGCAACATGATAAGGGAGGAGTCCCTTGTACCTACCCCGTTGTCACTGCTTGGTTCCTGGTTGTAGTGCTCACATCCCAAGAGCAACCAAGAGGCATATACTGCATCTGAGCAATGATGATGGGGTCTCTGCTGGGATTGGTGTTTCTGCTTCTCATCCAAGGACAATGCTGCCTGGACTGTAGTAAGTAGGAAAAGCCTGTCAACTGAATTTCACTCTCTAGGTCATAATGATACAGTGCTTCCAAATCTCATTTATTTTAAGGGATTTTTTTTAAAATGTCCCAGAATGGCAGAAATTTGCAGCTTCCCTATAACATTTCACATCAGCTTAAGTATTTCATTGGTCTCCCGCTTTTGTCTCCCTTTTAGCCCTTCTCTTTGCCTCTGCTTTGCACTGCTTCATCTCTCAAGTCAGGTTGCCGGCTTTTGTACTGCTCCAGCAGCAAATACCAGGGAATATAATAGATAAAGGAAGCTGTGTTGGCCCCTTAGAAAAATCCAAAATCCATATTAGCCAATCAAAATGTCACAAAACAGTGTGCAAGCTTTTGAGCTCTCCAGAACCCTGCACCATTTCTAAGGTCTTCCTTCCTTGCTGCACCGCTGCCCCATCTTGTCATTCTGCTATGGGGACGGGGAACCGGCTGCTGTTAGACTTCAACTCCTATCATCCCTGACCCTTGGCTATGCTGCATGGGGCTGATGGGAGGTGGAGTCCAACAACATCTAGAAAGCCATAGGCTCCCAATCTCTGCTCTATTGCAGATTACATGGCCTAAGGGTGAGGTTGTAATTGTATGATAACTTCTTCAGGTAACACACGGGTTGGCACAACAGCAATATAAAATGGATGAGTTTTATTTTTGTATTTATTTGTTTTAAATCTTTATACATAGCCCTTTTATCCAATTACTTCAGGGCAGTTTACAATAACAGCTTGTTAAACTCCATAGCACAATCATTCCTCTGTGCCTCTTGTTCTTGGAAATATATACAGTGGTACTTCGGGTTAAGAGTTTAATTCGTTCTGGGGGTCCGTTCTTAACCTGAAACTGTTCTTGACCTGAGGTACCACTTTAGCTAATGGGGCCTCCCACTGCCACCACACCGCCACTGCATGATTTCTGTTCTCATCCTGAAGCAAAGTTCTTAACCCGAGGTACTATTTCTGAGTTAGCGGAGTCTGTAACCTGAAGAGTCTGTAACCTGAAGTGTCTGTAACCCGAGGTACCACTGTACAGTGGTACCTCAGTTTTAGAACGTCTCCATTGATGAACATTTCGGTTTTCGAACACTGTAAACCCAGAAGTAAATGCTTCGGTTTTCGAACACGACTCAGAAATCAAACATGCCAAGCGGCTTCCACTGAGTGCAAGATCCTGAGGACTAGCTGTCGGCTATTGAGTTTTGGTTTTCAAACGCTTCAGAACTCGAACGGTCTTCTGGAAAGGATTCAAAAACCGATGTACCACTGTATATAGACAGCATCACTTGTGCTTTTCACATTAGCACAAGTGCTGTTAGGTGAATAATGCAAATGGTCCAGCGAAAGGGAAGCTCCTAAAATGAGAGCAGCACAAAAGCCACTCCTACAGAGGCAAGGGTGATGGTTTCGAATTATCAGCTTCTGATTAGGGTTAGATATCTGTTCTCCAGAATCCAATGTAGAACATGGGTTAAGAAGCAGACCTCTCCCTCAGAATTGATAAAATGAGGTGACAATCGCTGTGTATGCACACATATCTTGGGAGAGAGAACTCTGTCTTGGTAAGGCTTTTCCTCTTGCTGCTTCCAGAGTTGCCAACTTTTTTTTTTTTTTTAACTGATTTCTACTCCTGTAATTTTTACAGCAACTTAATCTGCAGACCTTAGCAAGGTGATGATAATGGCAACCTCTTTTCCATTCTAAGTTTTACATGTGGACTTGTGCAAACCAAGCTGCTGTTTAATGAGTAAAAGGAGGCCAGACTGGATTTTTCAGATCAGCTGGCAATCCTAGCTGCTACTATTTACAAGGAAGTAAAATGCAACAAAATAGCTATTACTAAAGGTTATTACACAACTTCCCTTGGCTTAGACTGAGAGCATACTGTATCTTCCTGCTTGCTTTATTATTGTTATATTCACCCCAGCTCTCCACATGATGGAAAATTCAAGGAGTGCAGTGCTTACCCACCAGGGGTGCCAACTCGAATAAAATATTGTGGGGGGCCAGGTAAGCCTCGCCTTGCATATTTGATCACATGACACAGTGCATGCACACCATTTGAACCAGAATGTCCATCAACTTTGCAGGAGCCCGGCCACCTCAAATATTTTATTGTGGGGTCTGAAGCCCCCAAGGCCCCTAGGAGTTGGCTCCTATGGTACCCAGGTCTGGTTCCCTTTGGAAGGCTTTTTGATATTTTGTACTATTTGCGTATTTTTTAAAAATACCCAGGTTGACCATAAGCCATTGAGGTTCAGCATCCAATAGACAGCACCACAAATACTGTTAGCTTATAGAGTCCAAATTCAGCCTACAAGGTACTTAAAGATATTAAAAATGAAGAGACTTAAGTAAATGTGTCTAAGAATTAGTTCTGCATTGCTGGACTATTGATACTCCTTTGTCAGGTCCAAGTATTGTGTCAGGGCAAAACAAGCTATCCAGACACAACCCAGAGTGACATTATTTTCTGGAGGTATCCAAGCACATACCAGAAATTTAAACATGCAAAGGCTTGTATTGCATGCCTGTAATAATATTAATAGGTCATGATTGCATTCAAAAGAGAAATACAACAGAAAAAAAGGCACAGTATGAAGCAAAATAATTACAATTAATTTATTAACACTGAGACAGAATCAGAGGTGAGTAAGACAAGGATTAATGCCAACTCGCATTCCACATAGGACCAATGGACATGCAGGTTTTGAAGACCTGCTCTTTCAAAGTGGCTTACAACTCAATTAAAATAAACATAAATTACAGATGAGGGTTAGGGGTGAGTATGTAATAAGACTTTAGCTATATCATGATTCAGCACTAACTTATCCCATTGATTTAAAGGGAAATGAAGTTCAGGTCAACAGCCAGGGAAGCAGGGCCCAGTGAATTGTGGGTTGTCTTGTCAACATCATCCCAAAGTATAGAGCTACTGAACCCATACTATGGTCCATCCCTCCCATTTTCTCTCCCATCATCCCTAGCTAACAGGACCAGTGGTCAGGGATGATGGGAGTTGTAGTCCCAAAACATCTGGAGTGTCAAGGTTAGCCATCACTGTACTAGATGATGCATTCAGCCACAGCCTATCACAAATCCACCACATGTGAATGTAATCTCATTACATGTTGATGGATCTTCACGGGGACTTTATTTAATTGCAAAATGATTCAGAAATGTAAGGAACTGAACTTAAGACTAGAAAAAGGAGAAATAAAGACACTGAAATTGACAGATTTCTACATTTCCAGTCATTGTTTCAAAATTCTGTGCAATCCCTGATGTTTCCAGTTAAAGACTGCCAATAACTAGGCACAGGAAATGCCCCTGCCTGTTACTCAGAATAGCTAGTGCTGTTTACTGGAGTAAGCAGTCCAGAGCATTCCATACTAAGTGTTTAGTGTGGAATTGCCACGCTTGGATCACACACCTTTTACAGAGCATACACACAAATTATTTATCCAGCCACCCATCCTTCTTTCAGACTGCAAATGATCCATCTTAAAAAAAACACAAAAAACCCTTAAGTGAACAGTAGCACCATCTCTACAGGTGAGCTTGCAGAACTACTCTGCTGCCTTTTTAAAGGTACCTGTTTCCACAGGCCTCTCCCAATTCTCCAACTAAGCATACGTTTGCCATTTCTTTTCTGGTCACTGTTGAGAGCTCCTAATATTTTATTCATCCCTAACTCACTCCACCTATCCCTGCCCTGCAACAAATGGGGCCCTGCTGCAAGTACTGCATGCCCCAGAGGTGCACTTAGCTTGTACTAGCAGTGATTGCTAACCTTGACACCCCAGATGTTTTGGAACTACAATTCCGATCATCCCTAGCTAACAGGATCAGTGGTGAGGGATGATGGGAGTTGTAGTCCCAAAACATCTGGAGTGTCAATGTTAGCCATCACTGTCAGTGGGTGTAGTGAAATAAAGAACTTTGTGTGTTAAAACTTGGCTTTGAATTGTAAAGCATTCTGGGAATATGTTTGTGGGCCCTATAAGTGGAATGCGTTTTTGTAAGTGTAATTGTCTCCTGCCGGTAAAGTGGGGAGGGATGTTATTTGATTTACATGTTCATGTGAGATCTGGTTTAGCTGTGAGAAAGGGAGGTTCCCCTTGTTGCCTGTTTTGAAGTTTAATCAACCAGCAGCTGCTGAGGTCTCTGACAATTAGGAGATGAAGGGTCATTACCTTACTATTGGTCAACTATTGGCACAGCTATTGGCACTTTGATTGGCTTTCTTTAGAAAACCCCTCATGGGGGATTTAGATAAAGACACAATGAGTTGTAAAGGGGGGAGGCACTGCCTGGGATCCAACGCCAGCCCCGCACATTTGTCCGATCCTTGCCTCAGGGAGAAGGATCGAGTTGCTGATCTGTTTTAAGTTTTGCTGTGGGAGTATTAGATGTGTAGATAGTAATACTCTACAATGTTGTTATTTTGTTTTCTGTAACCTTTTCTTGAGAACTGTGTGACTATTGTGTGACTGGTCCCATCACCTCCTGGCAAATAGAAGGGGAAGAAATGGAGGCAGTGAGAGATTTCACTTTCTTGGGTTCCATGATCACTGCAGATGGTGACAGCAGTCACGAAATTAGAAGACGCCTGCTTCTTGGAAGGAAAGCAATGACAAACCTAGACAGCATCTTAAAAAGCAAAGACATCACTTTGCCAACAAAGGTCCGTATAGTTAAAGCTATGGTTTTCCCAGTAGTATGTACGGAAGTGAGAGCTGGACCATAAAGAAGGCTGATCGCCAAAGAATTGATGCTTTTGAATTATGGTGCTGGAGGAGACTCTTGAGAGTCCCATGGACTGCAAGAAGATCAAACCTATCCATTCTTAAAGAAATCAGCCCTGAGTGCTCACTAGAAGGACAGATCCTGAAGCTGAGGCTCCAGTACTTTGGCCAACTCATGAGAAGAGAAGACTCCCTGGGAAAGACCCTGATGTTGGGAAAGATTGAGGGCACAAGGAGAAGGGGACGACAGAGGACGAGATGGTTGGACAGTGTTCTCGAAGCTACTAACATGAGTTTGGCCAAACTGCGAGAGGCAGTGAAGGATAGGCGTGCCTGGCATGCTCTGGTCCATGGGGTCACGAAGAGTCGGACACGACTGAACGACTGAACAACAACAACAACCTTTTCTTGAGAACTGTGTGACTATTGTATACTGATTGTTTTCCCTTTTAATAAATTCTGAGAGGACAGGTTGGTCTTTGTTTTGTGTTTCCGACTGCAAAGCTGAACCAGTGCCTGACTGCTTGTCCCTACCTGGGAGATTTTTAACCGTATCCATGGTATAGTGGAACGGACTGTGTATCCTGGTAACGGCAGAGGGCTGCCCCTTTTTCCTCGTGCCCAGGGATACCGGTGGATTAAAAGGGGTGGTGGCAGCTTGTACCGTTTGTTTGGGTTTTGGATATACCGTAAATCTTGGCTAGTCCTCCCATTTGGGGGGGGGGTCGTAATCTTCCCCTCTCTCACCACATGGTGGCAGCCGGTGGGATAAGACTTTGTCAGTCGGAAACAATCAAAACTTTTGATTTTTAAACTTACTTCTCAAAAGTTTACAGATGTTTTTGTTTTGTTTTTTATTAGATAGTTAGGGATGGCGACAGGATATGATCCTAGAGAAATGCTTCAGCCTACTGGAGAGTGGGGTTGGAAGGGAGACGTTGCTTCCTCCTTCCATCTTTTGAAGCCCTTGGACAGGTCAGTCCAGGAAGCTCCGGTGAGGGTTGCTTCTTCCGGCTTGTTACCCTTGAGGAACTTGGATGATGAGTGGGGCGATGCCGCTCAGGAAAGGGAGTTGCCAGTGGATGCTGAGCAACAGGACTGGGAAGTGGATGCTTCGGAAGGTTCCCAGGTGACCTATGAGCGGTGGGTGCAGCAGTCGCAACCCCAGAGCAAGGTGGAGGTGACCTCTACCACTGCATACCCCAAGGAAACTCATATCGCAGCTTCAGAGCCAGTGGCCCTGCAGCGGGAGATTGCGTTGCCACCTCGGCGGAACATTGAATGGGTACAGGATAGTACCCGGAAAGGCTTCTGGGCTCGGGAACAGTATGAGTGGGAGAGTCGGTTGGGCAGAGGTTGGGTGACCAGTCCGGGTGGATGTGACCACCGGGAGCCGCCAAGATGACCCCAGGAACGCAGTGTTAGTACTGCACGGAACCACTTACGGTTGGAACCACCACCTATTGGTGTAGGCCAGGTGGCTTGTTTGGAGGAGCAGGACTACCGGGAGATGTTAATACACCTTAGGGAAGATGCCATGCGTGCTGGGCGGGGCGGCCCGGAGAGGGAACTTCAGCCTTGGGATAACTACCAGTATGTTCCCCATCAACCGTTTAGTCCTACAAGGGCCGGGGCCCTTGTGGATTCATGGGGCTCGAGAAGGCCAGCTCGCCAGTATGCCGAGGGGGAGGGCTATGTGCCTCGCACCTGAGATTTGCGGGGATATGTGAAGGAGGGGGTTGGTCTAGTTGGCCTTCTCCAATCGATGGGGGGGGGATTCAAGACTCTTGTTGGATTGGAGGATGGGCAAGTGCTTAAACAGGAGCAGAAGGACGATCCTATGTTACAGGCGTGTCGAGAAGCCGCCGGGACTGTTCCCAGGGGAGAGAGGAAAGTAACTCTAATCAGAACCCTCTTCGGTGGAGCTTAACCCTGCAGGACTACCAGTTTAAAGTTGTTCATATACCCGGCAAGAAAAACATCGTTGCCGATACCTTGAGTCGGTTGTATCAGTCTGTAGAGTGAGTTGTTAAATCCCCAAGAGGTATGGAACTTTCTCAGGCTGGATGCGGTAATCTCATATGTAAATAATAGTGATAAAATTGTGGGCCTTAAAACCCCTAATTTTATCTTTGGAGGGAGGGTGTAGTGAAATAAACAACTTTGTATGTTAAAACTTGGCTTTGAATTGTAAAGCATTCTGGGAATATGTTTGTGGGCCCTATAAGTGGAATGCATTTTTGTAAGTGTAATTGTCTCCTGCCGGTAAAGTGGGGAGGGATGTTATTTGATTTACATGTTAATGTGAGATCTGGTTTAGCTGTGAGAAAGGGAGGTTCCCCTTGTTGCCTGTTTTGAAGTTTAATCAACCAGCAGCTGCTGAGGTCTCTGACAATTAGGAGATGAAGGGTCATTACCTTTGTTGTTGTTGTTGTTGTTCAGTCGTGTCCGACTCTTCGTGACCCCATGGACCAGAGCATGCCAGGCACGCCTATCCTTCACTGCCTCTCGCAGTTTGGCCAAACTCATGTTAGTAGCTTCGAGAACACTGTCCAACCATCTCATCCTCTGTCGTCCCCTTCTCCTTGTGCCCTCAATCTTTCCCAACATCAGGGTCTTTTCCAGGGAGTCTTCTCTTCTCATGAGGTGGCCAAAGTACTGGAGCCTTAACCTCAGGATCTGTCCTTCTAGTGAGCACTCAGGGCTGATTTCTTTAAGAATGGATAGGTTTGATCTTCTTGCAGTCCATGGGACTCTCAAGAGTCTCCTCCAGCACCATAATTCAAAAGCATCAATTCTTTGGCGATCAGCCTTCTTTATGGTCCAGCTTTCACTTCCGTACATTACTACTGGGAAAACCATAGCTTTAACTATACGGACCTTTGTTGGCAAGGTGATGTCTTTGCTTTTTTAAGATGCTGTCTAGGTTTGTCATTGCTTTCCTTCCAAGAAGCAGGCGTCTTCTAATTTCGTGACTGCTGTCACCATCTGCAGTGATCATGGAACCCAAGAAAGTGAAATCTCTCACTGCCTCCATTTCTTCCCCTTCTATTTGCCAGGAGGTGATGGGACCAGTGGCTATGATCTTAGTTTTTTTGATGTTGAGCTTCAGACCATATTTTGCACTCTCCTCTTTCACCCTCATTAAAAGGTTCTTTAATTCCTCCTCACTTTCTGCCATCAAGGTTGTATCATCAGCATATCTGAGGTTGTTGATATTTCTTCTGGCAATTTTAATTCTGTTTTGGGATTCATCCAGTCCAGCCTTTTGCATGATGAATTCTGCATATAAGTTAAATAAGCAGGGAGACAATATACAGCCTTGTCGTACTCCTTTCCCAATTTTGAACCAATCAGTTATTCCATATCCCGTTCTAATTGTAGCTTCTTGTCCCACATAGAGATTTCCCAGGAGACGGATGAGGTGATCAGGCACTCCCATTTCTTTAAGAACTTGCCATAGTTTGCTATGGTCGACACAGTCAAAAGCTTTTGCGTAGTCAATGAAGCAGAAGTAAATGTTTTTTCTGGAACTCTCTAGCTTTCTCTGTAATCCAGCGCATGTTTGCAATTTGGTCTCTGGTTCCTCTGCCCCTTCGAAATCCAGCTTGCACTTCTGGGAGTTCTCGGTCCACATACTGCTTAAGCCTGCCTTGTAGAATTTTTAGCAAAACCTTGCTAGCGTGTGAAATGAGCACAATTGTGTGGTAGTTGGAGCATTCTTTGGCACTGCCCTTCTTTGGGATTGGGATGTAGACTGATCTTCTCCAATCCTCTGGCCACTGCTGAGTTTTCCAAACTTGCTGGCATATTGAGTGTAGCACCTTAACAGCATCATCTTTTAAAATTTTAAATAGTTCAGCTGGAATATCATCACTTCCACTGGCTTTGTTGTTAGCAAGGCTTTCTAAGGCCCATTTGACTTCACTCTCCAGGATGTCTGGTTCAAGGTCAGCAACCACACTACCTGGGGTGTATGAGACCTCCATATCTTTCTGGTATAATTCCTCTGTGTATTCTTGCCATCTCTTCTTGATGTCTTCTGCTTCTGTTAGGTCCTTCCCACTTTTGTCCTTAATTGTGGTAATCTTTGTACGAAATGTTCCTTTCATATCTCCAATTTTCTTGAACAGATCTCTGGTTTTTCCCATTCTGTTGTTTTCCTCTATTTCTTTGCATTGCTCGTTTAAAAAGGCCCTCTTGTCTCTCCTTGCTATTTTTTTGAAATCTGCATTCAATTTCCTGTATCTTTCACTATCTCCCTCGCATTTTGCTTGCCTTCTCTCCCCCGCTATTTGTAAGGCCTCATTGGACAGCCACTTTGCTTTCTTGCATTTCTTTTTCATTGGGATGGTTTTTGTTGCTGCCTCCTGTATAATGTTACGAGCCTCCATCCACAGTTCTTCAGGCACTCTATCCACCAAATCTAAATCCTTAAACCTGTTCTTCACTTCAACTGTGTATTCATAAGGAATTTGATTTAGATTGTATCTTACTGGCCCAGTGGTTTTTCCTACTTTCTTCAGTTTAACCTGGAATTTTGTCCATGGAGTTTTCTTGGCAGGGATACTGGAGTGGCTTGCCAGTTCCTTCTCCAGGTGGATCACGTTTAGTCCAAACTCTCCACTATGACCTGTCCATCTTGACCTGTCCATAGCTTCCCTGAGAAATTCAAGCCCCTTCGCCACGACAATGCAGTGATCCATGAAGGGGGGTCATTACCTTACTATTGGTCAACTCACAATTAAGAGTACACTTTGATTGGCTTTCTTTAGAAAACCCCTCGTGGGGGATTTAGATAAAGACCCAAGGAGTTGTAAAGGGGGGAGGCATTGCCTGGGATCCAACGCCAGCCCCGCACGTTTGTCCGATCCTTGCCTCAGGGAGAGGGATCGAGTTGCTGATCTATGTTTTAAGTTTTGCTGTGGGAGTATTAGATGTGTAGATAGTAATACTCTACTATGTTGTTATTTTGTTTTCTGTAACCTTTTATTGAGAACTGTGTGACCATTGTATACTGATTGTTTTCCCTTTTAATAAATTCTAAGAGGACAGGTTGGTCTGTGTTTTGTGTTTCCGACTGCAAAGCTGAACCAGTGCCTGACTACTTGTCCCTACCTGGGAGATTTTTAACCGTATCCACGGTATAGTGGAACGGCAGAGGGTTGCCCCTTTTTCCTCATGCCCAGGGATACCGGTGGATTAAAAGGGGTGGTGGCAGCTTGTACCATTTGTTTGGGTTTTGGATATACCGTAATTCTTGGCTACTCTTCCCATTTTGGGGGGGGGGGGAGTTGTAATCTTCCCCTCTCTCACCAGTGGGCTTTTAGTGCTGCAGCTCCAGTCCTCTGGAATCAATTACCAGCCAAACTTGGGCAGGTGCCTTGTGTCATGATGATTAGGTGTCTACTGAAGGCATTTTATTTTTTAAAAAAATTGTTTAACAAGGCTTTCACTGAAGGATGACCCAGGCATTTATGGAATCTTAAATGTGTGTCTGCAGAAATTTATTTATTGGTTTTTAAAATAATCTGTGGGTATGGTTCTTCTTGCTTTTAGAGTTTGTGTTTTTATGTTTTATTCTACTTTTGTCCACCTGGATCATTTCATGGTGTGAAGTGGTTTATAAATTTGTTTTAAAGATTAACAAGTAAATAAGAAATCATGGAATTTGGCCCGGGAGACAATTTTGCAGGGCAGTTTTTCCTTCCTAACAAACAGAAGGCTGTCTGAGAAGGTTCTGTGGGAGAGATGCCAGTGGGCTTAATTTCAGCCACGTCCCAGATGTCACGCCCAGTGCTGAATGCAGGCAGCACTTCCTGGTCTCTGTAAGGAGTGTGTCACACTTTAGAAACAAATTACCATTTCCCCGTGAATGGTGATTAGCCTTCACTTTCTCTGGTATCACCTTGTGGAAGTCACAGAGATAAACAAATTAAATAATGCCAGAGATGAGGTGGCAATTGAAAAGCAAAAGGTTGGGAGGGAGGGAGGGAACTGGAGCTGCACCTGCAGGTTATATAAAGGAAGCCCAAACAGGCTTTTGACCTGTGCCAACTTCTGGTGTTCTTGGAAACGTCAAAGAAAGACACACTCACTCCAGTCTAAAATGTCCCTCTCGGCTGTTGTCCTTTTGTGCATGTTCTGCACAGTGACCAGTGAGGCTTGTGGTGAGTATTAAAAAGCTTAGGGTGCTTCCAGAGGGAAGTACTGTCAATGGGTCGTTGAGGTTTCACAAGCAGGTTGTTGGAGACAAGGTCTTCAGAAACCAAAGGGATTTCCTCCTGGGAAGGGTAAATCTGGACTAAATGGGGTGTGTGTGTGACATGGGTGGGCTAGCATTTTATGATAACAATGTCACAAGGATGCTCCAGAAAATCTTGCACCTGTCCCATGATATATACCTGTCTGTAACCACCCTTAGTTACCACAGAGCCCCATTTAATGTGGGTAGGATTTAAAAGCTGCTTCCACAATACTTATAGTGCCGCTAGAAGTCTGTCAGAAGTCATTCCTGCATTCTTTTAGATGTATCTCAAAAACACTAGTGTTCAATCTGCTAGGGAACATGATTTATTTTCATTAGCCAGTTTATTAGCATGCTCCTGATGTTTTTACTGAAGCTATTATAGTAGTATTGTGCTTTTATGTTGTACACCACTCTGTTATATTTTCCATCAGATTGCAGTTTATAAATGTTTACATAACATTTGAAAAAATAAAATGCATGTTGTCATAAGTTGAATTGCAGTCCTATTGAAAAGTTAGGTAAGTGCTCTGGAGGCAGTTGTTGCTTCTTGATGAACATCTGCTTTTCTCAGTTCCAGCTGTCCCCAGTGCTCAGCAGTGGCTGGTTACAGGCCTCCAGACTCAGCTAGAAAATGACGTGAAGCAGCAGAGTTCACCCAGTCCAAGCATTGTGATGGCTTTGAACCTGGCTGGGGGCCGAGATTCCAGTGCAACAGAGCGGTTGATCCAGGATATCAAGGGCGTAAAAGGTAGGATGTTGAGAATAAGAGGTGTCAGCTTCCCCTAGTTGTCCAATTGGAGCACTAGAGGTTTGTGAACCAAGCCATGTTTGTTTGGAGACACGATATCTGTTTTTCCCCATCTCTTTCTGCAGAGATGACCTCTGGCAAAGTGGCGCTTTATGTCCTATCTCTCCAATCATCCTGTGTGGATCCGAAGGATGTCCCCACAGCAGGGGGAAATGTCAACGTGGTCTCTGCCTTGGAAGAAAAAACCGATGAAGAGATCAAACATTACTGTAAGAAGACAAATGGGTGCTGAACTCCTTCCATCCTTAGGCTGTGTCCTCTCCCAGCTCTTGCATGGATGGTGGCTGACTGAGTTTGAGATGCCCGAATCTTTCAGGAAGGTCTCCCTGATATGCTACCAATAATATGATGCCCTTGGATGTGCTCCCAAAACACTGGCTACTTACAACAACCTAGTGCAGTGGCTCCCAATAGGTGGTCCGCGGATGCCAGGGGGGGTCCGTGTAACCCACCCAGGGGTCCATGGCACCACTCGCAGAACAACTACCATAGAGGTATCAACATTTTCAAAAGTAGGGGGTCCATGGCTTGGCTTTTGGAAAACAGGGGGCCCACAGTACATAGCTAATTGGGAACCTAGTGCGACTGAAGCTAGCACCCATCTTTGCCATCTGAGGATAACCACATCCCTAGTCATTATAAGAAGCCAAAAGAACGTTGGGCTGAGCGTGGGAGCCTGCTGTGGTCAGGAAGCAGCTGCAATGGATAACACACAGCTATGTCTGTTGCAGATGACACTGGGGCCCCCAAGACTACCTACTACCAACTGGCTCTGGATATCCTAGCCCTGTGCGTGGAAAAGAGCCCGGATACCGAAAATGCCGCCGCCGTCCTCATTAAGGTAGTAAAAGGCTGCCAGAGCAAGGGCTGCTTCGGCGTAGGTAAGATTACCACACTTGACTTGTACATTTTTTTTTTTAAACTAATTTTCAGTTTTACGTTTATTCTGCCCTTTCTCCAAGACGTTTAGTCAGGACAGTGTACACACTTATCCTTGCAATGGGGTGAGATGGTGACTTGCCCAAGGTCACACATGGGGAGTTTCATGGCTTAGTGGGGTTTGAGAGTCGGGGACTCCTAGTGTAAAATCCAAAACTCTATCTAAGAACCTATCCTGCCGTGCGGTGCAATTTGGCCTGCTTCCACCCAGCACCTGCTTCTCAGCAGCCTTCTTGTCCAACAGCTGCAGTGCCGACCTCCTTCACCTTGCCTAGTGTCCCTTTGCTGAGCAGAACACCACAAAGATAAATTTGCCCTGGTGCTCCCTACCATCTCGGTAGGCAGTGCTATTTTTCTAGGAAAAAAAGAGGTGATGGAACTCGCCGTGAACACCTACTTCGTTCTCTTAGAATGGCAATGGTGCCCACCTGAGAGGTGCTGGGACTGAGTTCTGGCTGGAAAAAAAGCTCTGTCAGTAGGCAATGATGATGTGTGATTTGCAGATACTGCCGCCATGGTGGCTTTGGCACTGACTTGTGTGCATGACGGAATGAGCAAGGAGATCAAGATGGAGGGAGCCATTACTGAGACGCTACGTGTGATCACAGCACAAATCCTTGGCTCGCAACAGGAGAGTGGCATCGTTGGAAATATCTATAGCACTGGGCTGGCAATGCAGGTATGTATCTTGCCATGCATCAGGAGATGAAGCAAGGAGCATGTTCGTCACCGTTCGGTGTGTGTGTCCCATTTCCTTCTCTCTGGTGCAAGCTTCTCTCTCTTGCTTTCTTTCCAGGCACTCAGTGTTACCACTGAGTTCTACCCTGCTGGGGCATGGAAATGTAGCAAGACCATCGACGAAGTGTTGAGGAAGATGTATGAGGGAGCCTTTACTAATCCTGAGGCGGGTTCTCAAATCCTGCCTTCTCTAGTGGGCAAAACATACTTGGATGTGGCGACTCTGAATTGCTTCTCAGGTAAGGCTGCACCCCGCTGAGCGTTGACCTGAGGCAATGCAAGAGCAGCATACAAGTTCCTAAAGGTCTTGAGCTACAGCTTCAGACTTTTGGCATACAGGAAAGGCAAGGCCTAAATCAATCTGTTTTCGTTTTTCCCAACATAACCTTCTCATGCTGCTATGAAAAAAGCCAAGTAGGGTTGTCAGCTTTTTCCCCTGACAGGTCTCCTGCACCTCTAACAGCTGCATGGCAAATCTAGTTTCCCTACCATCACTAAATTTCCTTGATAGAAAAACCTGAACTGTATCTGTCGAGCAATGAATAAAGGCATGGGAACTGTGTCTGGGGAAAACAGTGACAAGTAATATCCCAACAAATATTTCTTCCATGTGAATGCTTTCAGGGAGAATCCAAAGTTGTTAAAAAACAACAACAACCTGTATTGGGATTTGTCAGCTACATGGTTATTCTAGGATGAGGTAGAAAAGCTGTGGCTCTTCTGTTTTTGCTGGGACTCCAACCTCCATTGGCTCCAGCCAGCATGGCCAATGGTCAGGGATTATGGGAGGGCTGTATATTATCCACCCATGTTCTAGAAGAACCCATTAATCTGACACTAGGGGCTGGCTCCTATTGATGGGATCCTTCCATGTGGGTGAAAAGGCAACTGCAGCTTACATAAGATGTGGGGAGGAGTGTGTTACACACTCATCTATTGTCACAGAGTTCCAGCACATGCAACCAAATTGTACCTCTGCCTATGGATATAGCGCTATTGATGATTCAGGGCAAACACATGGGAGCTTGAAGTGGGAAGGTCTTGAGCGTTAGCTCTGCTCTAGCATCCTACCATGTGTTGGCTCCACTATAGACTTTCCCACATTCTGCGCAAAGGCTGGCAGACGGATTCAAAACACATTTGGGTGAGCACGTTTAGAAGCCTCTCCACCATTGGGCACCTTGAGCATGCAAGGTTCCCAAACACATGGCAGTTTCCAAGTATGTATAAATGAGGTCCAGCTTCAAGGGCCTTCTGGTTGTTCCCTCACTGAGAGATGTGAAGTTCCCAGGCAGAGGGCCTTCTTGGTAGTGGTGTTTGCCCTGTGGAATGCCCTCCCATCATTGTCTTCTAAAAGTCAAATAGTTGTTTATTTCCTTGACATCTGAAGGCAGCCCTGTTCAGGGAGGTTTTTATTTTATTTTAATGTTTGATGTTTTATTGTGTTTTTAATATACTGTTGGGAGCTGCCCAGAGTGGCTGGGGCTACCCAGTCAGATGGGCAGCATATAAGTAATAAAATTACTATTACTGCTACACATTAAGTATGTTTGATATGCAAATGTTGGAAGTGGCATTGGGGATAGTCCTTTCATGCACACCCCTCCTGCACCTGTTCGCTTGAATGCATGTGCAGAGCTTGTGACAAGAAAGGGCTAGGGCTTGCCGATCAAAAGGTCAGCGGTTTGAATTCCCGCGATGGGGTGAGCTCCTGTTGTTCAGTCCCAGCTCCTGCCAACCTAGCAGTTCGAAAGCACGCCAAAAAAGTGCAAGTAGATTAGTAGGTACTGCTCCAGCGGGAAGGTAAACGGTGTTTCTGTGCGCTGTTCTGGTGTCGGTGTTCCATTGCACCAGAATCGGCTTAGTCATGCTGGCCAAATGACCCGGAAAAACTGTCTGCGGAGCGGACAAACGCCAGCTCCCTCGGCCTGTAAAGCGAGATGAGTGTCGCAACCCCAGAGTCGTTTGCGACTGGACTTAACTGTCAGGGGTCACTTTACCTTTACTTTTAAAAGCTCATTTTCCCAACAAGGCTTAGATCATGTTATGGGCTCCCCACCAGCTCTGGGACTACAGGACTGGCTTTAGGTATTAAGGGCATCATGAGGTATCTGCTTTCTCCTGTCTTTTTGCACAGATCCTAACATTACAGTGCACTACACTGTAATCAATCAGCTAATAGGACCGTATTTCAACCACTCCATAACAGTGAAGGTGCCCAAGGGCTCTGTACTGCTTGCTGTCTTGGAAGCTGCTCAGAGTGTTAATCCCACTGCATTCAGGTAAAGAAGGGAGGCCTGGCAGGGGTGTGTGTGTGTGAGTGTGTGTCAACTCTAGCATTTCATGGGGGCGGTGAAACCCAGGATGCAAAATTGTGAAAATTTATTCTTTAAAAATAAGCTAATACCATGATTTGGGGGACCCTGAATATCATTTTTAAACACTAGATTTTGGTGAATTGTTTCCAACTTTTCTGAAAGTTTCGGGACACTTCCCTTTTTTCTTCCCTTTAAAATTTATTTCGGTAATTTATTCCCCCTTAAATGATAGATTTCCCCTTTTAACTTACAGCTTTCAAACAGAATCGACCTCCTGGGGGCCCATGGTTATTTCTATCCATGGTGTCAATGGCAGCACCGATGACAAGACCTACTGGCAGTTCTTGAGTGGCGAAAAACCCCTTGACCAAGGTGGAGTGTCTGATGACGAAATCTTTTGAGTCAAAAGAAATACAAAATAGCCGTTTGCAGTCACAAGGGAGCATGTTCTCAAGATAATTTTCGCAGTTAATGGCAGTATTTCCTCTATTATGTTTGAATTGTTAGTAGGACAGAGAGCAAAAACAGCAGCAGGGCTGTACCTGTGTTGTTCGTATATACAATTAAAGTGGCAAGGAGCAAGGGGGACCATTAATATTCAGATCTTACCTAATAATAAATGGTGAGACACAAGACAAGATCAAGGGAATTGCCTTTGGCAGCGACTGGAGTCCATGGGTACAGGCTAAAGGAGGAGGTTAGGGAGACAGATGCTTTAGTGAGGTTACCAGCTCAAATGTTGGCGTTGCTCAGGAGCTGGATTTGAATGATATCTGAGATAACCTTTATTGTTATTTATTTCATTTATAAATTGCTTCCCATGAGACACTGTGAAATGATTTACAACATCATAACATGATGTGTGATGTAAAAACAGGTAACATATAAAAATAATTACTAGAAAGTTTAATATAACAGTTCTGTACATACAAATAACAATACAATTCAGATCTGGAACAGATACCAACTGGTATAAAGAGATTAGAAGACTTGATTAAAGAGGACATCTTTAGCAAGGCACCTGCCTGATATCCAATGGGAGTCAAAGTCAGATATGAATACTAAGCTGAGGCTTGAGGTACAGTAGCAAGGCAAAAAGGATATGACATAGAGAAGGCTGTGAAGCAAAACTGGTATAATAAACTTATTTATGTAGTTCACCTTTCATGTGCTCTCCCCGCAATGGTAGACTCTGTTTTTCATCTTCAGCTGATGGTACACATCCAGCATAAAACAAGCATCTGCTTAGCTACAATGTTGAAGGCAGTAGTCAACAAATGTATCTGATGGGAAACTGACTCCTTCGCCTGTAGATTCCTGCATTTCAGGGGGTTGGGCTAGATGACCCTTGGGATCCCTTCCAATTCTATGATCTTATGAGAAAGCTATATATCCAAGCTGTAGAACACTACTCACTTTTCAACATCACCGCTTTGTGTCTGCAGGTGTTGGCAGCTACAAGCCCACGGACAACGAACATATTGTGGCCAAATTCAGTACATACTGAGCAACCAGCTGCCAATAGGAAGAACTACTTCAAATAAATATTTACCAAAGTACAGTTCCTGCTCCAGGTTAAAGAGATATGTCAGCTTATTTGAAGATGCAACATTTATCCATGCTGCATGCTACATAAGAACATATGCGTTATCTTGCAGTTCTGACAAGATATAAATAAAGCAGTTGGATTCCTGTGTATCATACTGTGCATATTTCAGATTGTTCTACACCTTGGTCCCAATTTCAGTTAAGCGCTGATTTCATTTATATTCACAAAGTAAGAATGGTCTATGCCAGACAAAAATAGGAGTAAATATGATTTATATCTTTTGCTTCCTTCTATACTGGATCACTTCTGATGAGATAGTATGCAGATATGGACAAACTACTCTACCTGCCATTTTTTAACCAATAGATAGGCACCAAAATCAATGAAGAAATGAGGGAATGGAATGCTTCTATTAGAGTATGAAATGCTTTTCTATTCAAAATACAAAGTAGTTGAATAATAACAACCAACAAGAGAAATACATCATAACTCTGAAGCAGCAGTAATATGAAAACTATTGAGCTGACCACCACCAAGGTAAGCTCTCTCAAACTGTCAAGTTTTAATGATTTGGCAGAAGAGTATCTGGAATCCCACAGGGCACATTTCCCTAGACAGGGAGCTCCAAAGAGTTGACTCAAGGTCTGAGAAGGGCCTGCTCCAAGTTAACTGCCAAACTCATGTCGGAAGGGAGGTTCTTTCTTTGTTCCAGTGGTAAAGAGGGCAATGACCAAAGAGTACATTGTACATAAACGAATATTGGGGAATAAAAATACATAAAAAGCCATAAAGTGGCTATTATTACATGCAAGGATTACAATACGCAAGACTTAAATTAACAACAGCCATTGCTGTACCCTTACCCTAGCACACCTAAATTCCACCAGTGCTCTAGTTAGCATTTTACTACATAATTGCAGCTGTCCTGTCCTGACTACAGGGCATTTTCATGTGAGAGGAGATAACAGCTACCATTCTAGAAAACAGGTTTCTAAGGTCTTAGATGCATATTACTAAAGATCAACTTGGTGCATGGGTGTAGCTGACCCCCCCCATCAATAAAAATACATAACAAACCGAGGTTCTGTCCCCCCCCAACAAAAGGCTTGGCTCCACCCCCCCCCAAAAAAATCCTGGCTACGCCCATGACTTGGTGCCTTGAATCTAGGAAAACCCAAAAATGATTTCAAGAAAAAGAAGGAAAAATGTTTGCAGAGGATAAGGGCCCCCTACTTAAAACGAAGCTGCTCCCAGTGACCTTTAACGTGCCACCAGGTTCTTTGCTTCGATGGAGGCTGCAAGCTAAGCTGTAGCCTACCACCCAGGGCTGGATTTAGGTTTGATGATGCCCTAAGCTACTGAAGGTAATGGGGACCTTTATATGTCCAGCTGTCCTTTGCCAACAACAAATTGTCGCTTTTTGTGTGTGTTGAATATATGCTATATGGTAATTTATGGACCTAATAGGTATCTAAAGCCACTTGCACATAACAAATAGGAACCTACACAACACAAAACACTGTTGCTGCATGTAGGTTTTATTTTATTTGTTTTTTTATCTTATATTTTGGAAATGTACATCCAGTTTGTTTTTCCTTTAATTTTGTTTGGGGCCCCCAAGAGAGTGGGGCCCTAAGCTATAGCTTGTTCAGTTTATACGTAAATCCGGCACTGGTGCTCACTCTTGCTCTCTGACTGTTGTGCTGGAAACCAAGCTGCCTTGTCCGCATGCCCCGTAAACTCTCCCCTGCTTTTTCTAGCCAATGGGGACCCGGGGACCAACCTCGTCCCAGGGAAGAGCCAGAAAACCCCAATCTGGGATCATTTATTCGCCGGAACTAAATCGTGTCGTCGCTCGTTTCCGTACGTCCCCTTCTCACTAACACCCTCCCCACCGGAAGTGGAGCCCTGCACTTCCGTCGCGCTTAGGGATCAGAGGCTCGAGGTTAGGCGGAGCTTCTTTGCGGGAGAGCCCCCCGCCCACCTTTCCGGGGCTCACGGCAGCGTCGCACGATGTGGAAGCAGCTGGGGCGCCCTTTGCTCGGCCTCCGCGGGACCCAGGCAGGTGAGGAGGCCTGTTTCGGAGGGGCCGAGCAGCCGGGGAAAGGCGCTCGGCTCTCCGGTGCCCTCGCTTCGCCGTCCCCCCCCTAGGCGGCTGGCTGGGCGCCGCGGGAGCAGGAGGCTGGGCCAGGTGGGCTTCGGGCTTGATCCGGCCCCGCTCTTGGCTGGGCTCTTAGCAGTTTCTCTCGCTGGAGGAGGAGCAAGGATCATCCCGGGATTTTCTGCGGTAGGAAGTCGAGGGAGAGGGGCCGTGTTGCTCGTAGTCCCCGCTATGGGGTTAATAAAGCGAAGATCCTGCCTCTGGTGACCAGAGATGCAGAAGGCAGAGCTCTTGTAGCAATCACGCAAAAGGGGAAACTTCGAGAAGGTGCAGTTTGTGTCACGCAAGACTGCAAACCTACATGTACCAAAAGATTTGCCGTTTTACATGCTCTAATGACAGAGCGTTTGGGGGGGGGGCTGTCCTCTGAATCTGGTCCTCATCTTGCCATTAGGAGGTCAGCAACGCTTCGATGACTTTAGAAGGGGTTTAGAGTGCTAGGGTTAGCCATATGTCCTCCCCACCCCCAGGACACATCTTCTTTTTCGTGGGTATGTAAAATGAAAGTCCATAGTTAAAAGTAGAAGTCGGCAAATGTGTCCTCTTTTTTGCTCTTCAAAATATGGCAACCCTAGCTAGACACGTTCAGGGAGGATGGAGCTATCCATGGCAGCTAGTAAAAAGGACTATGCACTACCTTTGGAATTGGAGACACCATACCTCTGAATTCTAGTCACAGGGGAATAACTGCACAAGATCGCTGAACTAGAGGATACTGAAATGAGATAAACCTTCAGTCAGATCCAGCAGGACTCTTCTAACCCACCCACTCCTCCTTTGTGTCCATAGTTGTCATCATTTCTAAGCTCTAGTAGAAACCCTGAATGGGTGCGGCATTCAGTTGAATGTGGAAAGAGAAGTCAATTCTTTGTTCTCTGAGCATTCTTTGGGCTGCTGCTGTTTGTAATGTGAAATTGTACCCCTCCCCATGTATGGACCAATTGATTAAGAATGTTGAGGTGTGGTGCATCTTCACTGGAATCAAAGGGAAATTAGCAACCTAAGGGCTATCAAGTGTAGGGGACCTTTGGCCCTCCTGATGTTGCTGAACTACATCTCCCATCAGTTGCTGGGGCTTTTGGGAGTTGTAGTTCAGCATCTGGAGGGCCAAAGGTTCCTCACACCAGAGCTAGATGGTCCACGGCATGATGTCTTTGAAGAAACCATAACAAATTACAGTGGTACCTCGGGTTAAGTACTTAATTCGTTCCAGAGGTCCGTTCTTAACCTGAAGCGTACTTAACCTGAAGCACCACTTTAGCTAATGGGACCTCCTGCTGCCGCTGTGCCGCCAAAGCACAATTTCTGTTCTTACTGGAGTTCTTAACCTGAAGAGTACTTAACCTGAAGCTTACTTAACCCGAGGTACCACTGTATAACTAAGATTGCCTCTGCAGCACCCCCGTTTTTGGCAGCTTCTCTTCAAAGTATACATTTTTATGACATTATCAGATACCATGTTTTGATGTGTTAAAGAGTGGATCTGTGTTTCTGCTTGACAATAAATTTAAGCACTATGCCTTCTGTTTCTTCTAGATTCGAGTGGAACCAAAATTTTCACTGCTGGCTTGAAGCAGTATAAACTTCCACCAGATTACAGTGGTATGTTGAGAAATAAGGGAGAGTGTTAATAAAAGTATGACATGGATGTTTGATAATGAGTGTTTTATGGCAGGATGAAGTGCGGTAAGTATAATTGGTATTCACTCAGAGATGTTCTACATTGGAAGAATAAATCAGGAATTAACCATTGTTTTGAAATCTCATGGAATGAAACACTGGGGTAGTATTGTTCCCAAAAGAAAGATTCTCCTCTCTAGAGCAGTGTTTCTCAACCAGTGTGCCTCCAGATGTTTTGGGACTACAACTCCCATCATCCCTCGCTAGCAATACCAGTGGTCAGGGATGATGGGAATTGTAGTCCCAAAACATCTGGAGGCACACTGGTTGGGAAACACTGCTCTAGAGAGCTGTTCCCAGAACATGTAGCCATTACACCTGGATAACTCGCCCATCTCCTCCCCAATACAGCAAAGACACTGTGCACACAGAAGTAGCCTTCCAGGTATGCAGCCTCAGCTAGCTAGGAAATGCCAAGCATTTGAAGATCCCACTGCTGGCTTTCTTCATCCAGCAGCAACGACTGCATAGGCATTGAAATGCAGTGTTGAAATCATACAGGTTAGCTTGGCTACCTTTGGCAGTACTGTTTGAAGGAGTTGAGAGGGGGTTAAATCTAGACCCCCACCTTCTGATTAGGAAGAACCACCTTGATTGAGGTGATTGGGGCATAGAGTGAGTGTTGCATTCTGAGACCAGAACAGATACTCATAAAATGCCCACTTTGTTCTGGGCAACAGATATCCTTAAAGATATTTTGTACTAGGCAGACAGTGATCACATGAAATGTGTCAAATATGCTTCCCTGTGTAGTAAGTGGAATAAAAAAAACTTAGTAATAATACTGTGCTGGAATGCTGTAGATAATACAAGCATGTGTGCCGAAGAGCAGGGGACCCAACTACCCGCTTTGTTGTTGTTGTTGTTGTTGTTGTTGTTGTTGTTGTAAAAATGCAAATAGAGCAACTATACTTTTTGCTAAGGTTTGGCTCTTTTATGCAATAGCCCTTTCGGCTGCTCCCATTTAACGGAAGGAAATTTCATTTCATTTCAAACTGCTGCCTTACTACAGCAAATATAACTTCAAATTAACTTCATGAACCAATATGGTGAAAATAAATCTTAATGCTGCAGTCTTATACAAATAGTTCCATCGGTATCTGGGAAATTGGTGCCCAACTGAAGGCCAGTTTATGTTAGCTTAGCAAAGTGTGGGCACATACACAGACTCTTGTCTGTATTGAGTCTACAAGAACAAGGGAAGACCTAAACAGGGAAGCAGTTCTCAAGAGCACCGCTAGACTCATTTTTCTCTTCACCAGAACCAGAAGGGCAAGGAGGAATCTGCTTTTGGCACAGAAGAGTCTTTGTTTCTAGCAGGTGTTACCAGTAGCTTCTAAATCCACCACAATTTTTGGTATTGTACTAACTTGCCGGTGGCATCTACTATCTTCCTCAGAAGGCTCTTTACAAATAAATACCCTATGTAAAATGAACTTAAAGGATGCAGAAAGCTGTATTTTTTTGAGGTGGGGGAAGGTATTTGAAAAACACACACACAAAAATAGTATCAGCTAGCCTGTTTACTTTAGCTGGGGGAGGCAAAGTGATATTTAGAATCATAGAATTGTAGAGTTGGAAGGGACCATAAGGGTCATTAATCCAAAGTCATCTGGATACAGCCTGTTATCAGCTCAAATGTTAACTTTGACTTAAAGGTAAAGGGACCCCTGACCATTAGGTCCAGTCGTGACCGACTCTGGGGTTCCATGCTCATCTTGCATTATTGGCCGAGGGAGCCGGCGTACAGCTTCCAGGTCATGTGGCCAGCATGACAAACCAGCTTCTGGCGAACCAGAGCAGCGCACGGAAACGCCGTTTACCTTCCCGCTGCAGCGGTACCTATTTATCTACTTGCACTTTGACGTGCTTTCGAACTGCTAGGTTGGCAGGAGCAGGGACCGAGCGACAGGAGCTCACCCCATCGTGGGGATTTGAACCGCCGACCTTCTGATCGGCAAGCCCTGGGCTCTGTGGTTTAACCCACAGTGCCACCTGCGTCCCTTTAACTTTGACTTACCATCTCCTAAATATTTGTTAACATTACTGGCTCTGGTGTTCCTATATACTGTAGTTTACAGTAGGTAGCTAATCAGGAATCACAGCTATGGATGATGAGGTGAGATTCCTGGACCTGGACAAAACTCTTTGGTAGTCTAGGTGGGAGACTGTTACAAGAAATATTGAACCCAGTTTTATTCTTCTAGGCATCACTATTCCCGAGAAAAGCAAACTGAAATTTGTTGATAAAGTTCCAGCTATACCAAAGGTCAGGCGAGAGTTCAAGAATTTACGTGACATCCGTGGTCCATCTAAAGAAGCCACAGAATTCACAGAAGGACAGTATGGTATTATGGTGAGTGTGAGCATTAGTAACCTTGATGTGGCTTCCCAGTTATATAGAAAAAGAATATGAAGAGATAAGTCATGAAGCTTGGAAAAGGGAGTTATCTGTTACCCTGTGATTTCAGAAGGAGTTTGTGTGCCTGACATATTTTCCTATTTCTGAATGGTGAAAATACTTTTTTCCTCCCCTTGCCTGCAGGCTCTTGGTGGTGGTTATCTCCGCTGGGGTCATTTTGAAATGATACGTCTGACCATCAATCGGCACCTGCATCCCAAGAAAATGTTTGCAGTGTGGAGAGTCCGTGCTCCTTACAAGCCCATCACACGCAAAGGTCTAGGGCAGCGCATGGGTGGTGGCAAAGGTGCAATAGACCACTATGTGTCAGCAGTGAAGGCTGGCCGCCTCATCGTGGAAGTAGGTGGGTTCTGTGAATTTGCCGAGGTGGAACGCTTCCTAACACAGGTGGCCAAGAAGTTGCCTTTCCCTGCTAAAGCTGTCAGCCGGCAATCCCTGCAAGAGATGCGGGACAAGGAAGAGGAGATGAGGCGCAACAACCAGAATCCATGGACATTTGAACGTATCGTCACAGCCAACATGCTAGGGATAAGGAAATATTTGAGTCCCTATGACTTGAAACAGAAGGGTCGGTATTGGGGAAAGTTCTTTCTACCCGACAGAGTGTAAACAGGAAGTCATAGGACGGGCAGTATTCTGCTTCAAAGCATCAATTCTTCCACAGACTTTTCCTGTATTTTTGACTTTTTATGGATAATGTGTTAAGGAGCCTTCTCCACATGTTCTATACTTGGAAATCAAGTAGATGTGGAGGGTGATGGAGGGGCTGTAAATACACAGAGCTTGGGTGAATAAATCTGCCATTTTCTTGTCCATTTTCGTTATTCCCACATGGATGCATGGCCTTTGAGAACGACTTGTCAATTTGCAATGCACATAGAATTTGGAAGAGTGATAATTGATAAAAGTATATTCAAAGCCAAGTTTAAAAGTTTTAATGTCTAAAGCCTATCGTTTGCAACTTCTTACCTTTTGTATAGCTCATTTCAAAACCAGAACATTTCAAAGTGCTTGTGAGACTAGGCATATGTAGTCCTGAGGTGGCTCAATTTTTATATACGTTGGTGCTGAATTCTGGCATGTTGCCAGTGCAGCTTGATCAGCTGTGGAATAAAAAGGGCTGTATAGGGTAATAGCTTGGGCCTGTGCCTATTCTTTTAAGTCTAAATGGAGTAGTAGTAAGAGTTTAGGGTTCCAAAAAAGAGCTGCTTCTGTACTCTTGAAGTGAACCAGGCAAAAGCCCTCAGACGTCTTAACTGTCAACTCTTGGGAGTCCTTGTAGTAGATTAGGGTGAGGAGCCCCTCCCCTCCAAATATTATTTGGACACCAAATCCCATCAGCCCCAGCCAGCATGGGCAGTGCTCAGGGATGATGGGAGTTGCAGGCCAGCAGCATCTGGAGAACCAACCACCCACTCCCCTTCCCTATACTAGAAAAATAGGTTGGTTATGTAGCTTTATTTCATTTAGTCTTCCACACATAACAGCAGATCAAACAAAACTCTTTATTCCAAAGGATTTCTGAACATCCACGCCTTTTGAACAGTAAGAGAGTAGCTTTCATAAGTCACAGTTATGGGAGACTGAATAAGCATTTTCCCTTCCAAGTCCAAAGCATCCAGTGGCCCCTCTTGCGCACGGGACTTCTAATTTTTATAATTCAAAGGATGGGTCGTCAGGCAGTTGCATATATCTCCCTTCTTCCTAGTGACTGGTTTATCATTTAAAAGGGAAAAAACAACCTGAGGAGTTGCCCCAGCTGGAGAAGGAGCTACACCGTTGGCCAGGATTAAAGGAATTAAAAGTGTTCCAGCTACATGCCCCCTACCAGAGAGGCGACGGAAGGGAGGAAACAACGTATAGTTGAGTAAATACAGCTGAAGTTGTTTAAATAAATGACAACTTTTCTTCAAGTACGTGAGAAATTGTGGGATAGTTCTATATACAAGTATACATGTTAATACAACCAGTGTCAAATTGGACAGAACACAATGATTTACAAAGGGGTGTGTGGCTCCCCTATGAGCGTTTGCAGATTGCCCCTCAAGAATTCCCATTCATACAACAGAATAAACGGACTGGGACTAGGACCACAAGGATGGCAGGAGTCTGCATAAGCAACATTATGCAGCAGGCGAGGAAACAATCTGGCTCAGTCCATGCCATCATCCAGATGTTCAGTCACACAGCTTTTGAGGCTACTGTAAGAAGTTGTATCCCTTTCAACAAAGCATAAGCAGAAGAAAGCAAACAAAACAAAAAAATCACAGGTCTGAAAACCCACAGGCACCTGCTTGCCTACTGTGGATTGTCATAAAGGGAGGCAAACCTGTGGATTTTCTTCCATAAATAACATGAGCCGTTAGGGGTTTTCCCCTAGTGTGTTTTCAATGGTATATAAATCACCTTGAGATGCATGTAAGAGGAGATTCATAAATTAATAAAATAACCAAAGTACTTGGTTTCACTGGAGAAATCTAGGCAGGAGCAGCAAGTATAAGGGGGAGTAAAGTTCCAATTAGAGCTGGTTAAGTATCAAGAGCAACCAACAAGCTTGGTTGTAGCCAGAAGGCCCCTGTGCTCATACTGTTCCCCCTCGCAGTCCTACTTGGCTTTATGCTGGTGTACTAACGCTTGGGTCCTGCTCTAGCTCCTCCTGCCCTTTCTTTAATCTCCTGAAATCCAGCAAAAGATTTTGAAGGGTAAATGGTTGGCTGTGACATCTCCATAAAGAGAGGAAGCACTGGAAATTGTAGGACCAGGGGAAGCGTGTGTGGAGTGGGGAAGCCATCTTGCAAATCCATCCTGGAAGAAAGGAAACAGCAAGGAGCTGAGAAGGTTGAAGGTAAAAGGAAACAGATGACAAGTACTGTAGTATTGTAGCCTAACAACCAGCAAAAATTATGAGATCATACTACCCTGGAAGTGCACAGGAAACTATTGCCCTCCTTTTATAAGCAAGATGCTCTTAACGCTCCGATTTAGAGCCTTTCAGTACATATGCATTTGTGAATTCTGATATTCTACTCTGCTCACCCAGTTGGACTGCATAGACTTATCTCCAGGTTGATGGCTCTACCTTTTTAAAAAAAAAAAAAAAAAAAAAAACCTTTCAAGCTTTTTTTTGGAGGGGGGTATTTTCTGCTAACCATAGCAATGGGTAGAACTATAAGGCAGTTTAGGAAATAGGAGTAGACTGCAATGTTCATAAAAATGAGCATTACCTTGATTAAACAAACCTCTGGATCAAGCTTCTACATGCAACTCACCTTAGACAAGTGGTGAGGGACAGGATATGGGCGCTCAGGTAAAGAAGCTGCCGACAGTAGAGGCCAGGATGATGGCAAGAATGATGCAGCATATCATGATCATGATCTTCTTCTGCTCAGCAAGAGGAAACATGAATAGCAATATACCCAGACATCTTTCACTGGTAGGGGGACGGTAGCAGGAACAAGGGGACAGAGGAGAGGGCTTGTGTTTTGTGGGTAACAAGCGGAGGATAGAATTAAGGAAGACTGGAAACTAGGGACATAAACACACCAGAGTTAAGGAGGGTATTATGGACAGGGCTGTTCTTTCACAGATGCAGATAGCACTGAGACTGTTCCATTATATTTTTTTTATACCAACAGTATTTTTATATAATACAGAAGCACTCCATTCCATTTTGGGGTCCTGTACAACCCTTAAGTAGTTTAGATGGAAAGCATATGGGTACTGACACTCTTAACGGCAGCCTGCCTCATCCTTGGGTTCCCAGATGTCATTGGACTATAGCCCCCATCATCCCTAGCCAATATGGCCAATTTGTCAGGGATAATGGGAGGCATAGACCACAACATCTGGGGACCAAGGATTGGGGAAGGTTGACAGGACAGAATCATCTTACCTGAAAGATTTGGCATAATGACAATGGGGAGCGGTGGTGGAATCCAGCCACTTTATGTTCCAGGTGTATTTAAAGAGGCAGTTCCTCAACCCTTCTGTGTTAAGAATAGCAAACCTTCCTCAAGACCCACACACTGCAAGGTGTGTTGCTGAAGCATATATAGGATATGGGCAAAAGCCATACAAGACCAAGAAAGTGCACACCACCCCTCAAAACAATAATAATGGCTTGTATGGCTATACCCAGTCCAGAAGTTCAATACACAAACACAGAGTTTACAGATTATTTGAACATCAAACTCATTTATTAAAAACAAAAACAAAAAAAACAGCTCATTAAAAAAAGCATTGACAAAACCAAATTCCTATAATCTCTGCTGTCCATAGGCAGCACAGTATTTTGAAATTCAGTCTTACCCGCTTTGCAGATGGCTCTCACGGGTGATCAGTCCACCAACTTTTTAAGCACCACTTAACAATGTACAGACATCAAGGCCTAAAGGAAAGGACATCTCTAGAAAGACTTTCCTCTTCGCTCCATCTGTGCACTCATAAGAGGTCACTGCCAGTTGGCAGGAAAGTGTTTGTATGGTTACTGCAACATCAAGACTAGACAGGCTAGATACTGGCTGGAACTGAATGGTGGAACAATGGGTAACCAGCTAGATTTTCCTAGTGTCCAGGAGGTGGTCATCTCCCCCAAGAAGAAAATCCTCAATTCCAGTCAAAGGGGCTTTCTCTCCCATGGGAGATAACAGCTACAGCAGACTTTCCGGTGAAGAATTCGTATAAATATAGTATAAATATAGAACACTTGTGTGCATCTGCCCCTTAAATTTCAACAGAAACGTAACTGCCAGGACCTAAAGCTTTCTTGCCGTATTAATGTCTCTCTACCAACCCTTAGTTCCAGGACGATTCCCCACCTTTGAAAAAGGGAATGTGGTTCATTTAGTCTGTGAGGTAGGCTTCTGTGCAGTGAACTTATTGGTGCTGAAGGTGAAAGGAACTGAAGCATAGGCGCTTGCTTCTCGGAGAAGGGCTTGAGACTTGCTCCCATATACCATGGGCTAGCCTGAATCAGCCTTCTTTGCATTTTGCTAAGCTAAATCATGATGCTTTCCTAGCCAAATTCATTTCTCTGTGCCTAATTCACAGTCACATCATTTCGCTTCTGCGAGACACCCGCAGGAGGAGGACACAGATATGACTGAAAATGAAGCAGTGAGGCAGCTGAAAAGCTTTTGAATAGGAAAAATAATAGCAAAGGGTTTCTCAGACAAAACCATAAAACTCATGTTTGGAAGCAGCAAGCCTTGAGGGCGATTTTACTTAAAAAAAACAAAAAACCACAAAAGCGTAACAACTGCTAGGACCACCCTTGAGAAAAAAACATGTAAATCTATTCTTTTAACAAGCTTGAGGTCTTTTAAATGAAAAAGTAAAGTCTTCCCTGGCAGAAGTTATAGTATCATGAAAACACATGCCTTATTTGTATGTCTTATGAACCAACTCACTGCCTTTCTCCACACCAGCTTTTCCCGGCTGTGCAAATCAAATTGGCTGAGTGATGAACAGCAATTTAATGGAGGCAACGAGACCATTCAAACAAGGTAGAAACCCTCAGTAGAAAAACAACACTTCCAAGCAAACAAAGCTTTTCATTTCTTCCCAATTAGTATGTCATCAGACAAACATGCGCACACAGGACTGGGGGGAGAGAGGGCACACACAACCACGCCTTCAGCACACAGGCACACTCGCCCAAGGAAAACAAATATTTTAAAGCAGGAAGGAATTGCATTCTACTCCTTTCAGAAATCTGAATGCATTCCAAACAAATAAGGTTGGCTACCCGTTTTGTAGACCACACATATTCCCAAGGAGTGCTTTCCTCCATAGGCATCTAAGGACATCTTTCTGTTCAAACACAGACTAGTTCTAAGCACCCAAAACATCACACCTCTGCTGCAATGCTGGCTGCTTTGAGCCAAGAAATTAGTACACAAGCAGCTCAGATTTGGAGGGCCTGAGTACTAGCAGCTATATCCCACCTATGTAGCATGCAGTTGTCACAGCCTAATTTAGGGAAACTGGCTCGATTACCCAGCTGTTTTCATGCCTGGGTGGCTGCATTTATGCCTATGGTCCTAACCCACTATCCCTCTCTCAAGAGTGCCTTGATTGACTGCAAACTGTGCCACTATTAAGAAGTCAAGCTCTCTTTGGGGATAGCAGGGCAAGATATACTGTGGCATACAATGGGCTAAGATTTGTGTCTTGCAAAATATTTATGAGTTGCAAAATCTGCTCTAAACTTAAAAAAAAAAGCAGAATGCTAGCCTCAGTATACAATGGGATGGTGGTCAGCAGTTACGTAGCAGATCCAGTTCAAGTCCTGGCCCTTAACCTGGGCAATTTTGACTAGCAATGTAATGTCTGACATCTCTAGTAAAGACATCTCCATTGTTAAAAGAAAAGAAAAAGGCACAGCTGAAAAGAATAAAGGCACTGAGGTAGGCAAAGGTGTGTCCAAAATTCCGTTCAAGGTTCATTCCACCGTACTAGAGAATATTCTTGAAGGATGTGGGATTAAACATAGGAAATGCTTGATCTGGAGGCAGCAGGTGTTGTGGGAAGGAAGGGAAGGAAGGAAGGGTAGGGAGTAGATATGTTGGGAGGTTCTCTCTGGAGTGCCATGAGATTGCTGTACATCCTGGATTCAGCAAGGTACGTCAGACTCTTCTGGCTGCAGAGCTTTATCCAAGGAGGGAACTGGAACAGTATGTAGCTCTCACAGGAAGCACTGGTGCAAGTGAACTCATCCTGCAGGAAGCCATTCATGCTAAATCCAAGAGGCCAAAGGCAGGAGGGTAGGCAGGGGAAGGTCACATCATGGTGGTGAGGATCAGGAGGGAGAGTCTTGCTATCAAACCAGGAAGAGCTTGGGAGTGTCTGGAGGAAAGGAAAGGAACAAAATGGGAGGGAAAGTTATTCTCATGTAGGGATGAACAACCAGCTCACTATCGCCAGAGGGGTTCATCAAACCTCTAATAGCAGGAGTGGGGAACCTGTGGCCCTTAAATTGTCATATAATTCCCATCATCCCCAGCCAGTGGCTCTGCAGGCTCGAGCTGTTGGGCACTGAGTTCAACACTTGGAAGATCACAGGTTCTCCATCCCTCCTCTACAGAATCATAGGGAAAGGAAAGAAATACCCCCCCCCCCAGCTCTCTAGAGTTCTTAGGGGAAATAGAAGCGCCTCTCTCAATAACCCTCTACCTATTGGCCTGTGAGCTCAGGTGCCATAATTTGTACATAAAAGATTGAGAGGGTGGAGAGAAAACCATGGAGTTTGAGGAACAGCAAAGGTTCACAATCTGAGTGAGGACCAGAGCGGGGAGCAGGAGCGAAACACACACATATATGGGGGCTTGTAGGAGAAACAGCTGTCCTTGACCTGCTGTCTAGGAACTTTGGGGTCAAAGGAAAGTCTCACAGATCAACTAAGGATACCCTCAGATGTTGCACTTATGCATCCTCAACTGTACAATACAGCCTTGAAACACTATCAGATCTGAGAAATGATGTTAAGAGGACCAGGCAACCCTCCTTGGCCAGCACAGAATGGGCTTGTATACCATATATGCACAGAATGGCAGGTGCATGTTCTAGTGATCCACAAGCACTGAGAAACAAAGTAAGTGCTCATTTGAGGAAGAAGAGCTAACACGGAAACCATCAGCTGTGGGGAAGATCATTGCTTCAGCTGCAGAGCTGTCACTTCTCTGAAGGGGTAAGAAACTTCAGAAACCATACCTTGTGCATCTAGCAGACCTCAGCCTCTCTCAGGCTGACCAGACACTCTCTCCCACCACATCCCAAACGCTAGGAGTTGAGAACCGCACACTCAAGAAACAAAAGCTCAAATATACTGGTGAAATTTACAGCACAGAAAACAGAGACCCAAATAAACATATCTGCTCTGAAACCAGAGAACAACATGAAGCTCTATTACTACTATTATGCCTCAAAATTCTAGAATCCTGTGGCATCTTTAGAATCCTAGTTTATTATATAATGTTGCTAGTCCTCATGGTTGCTGATTGTCTGTATCAGCTTTATATACTGAAAACGCAGGAATAAAACTAAGCCTGGCAAAAGCTTCCCTATTGTTCAAGTCAAGTTATTCTATATGATCCTACTGCTTCTCACAAGCCCCAAATCACCAATACCCTGACACTTTATCTATGTCCTTCCCTTATACCCTATGTGATCAACCAAAAAAAAGATGGAATAGATTTTTGCAGTACAGCCCAATTTCTGTAGAATGACTCCTTGCACCCCCAGGTCACAAAGGCCGAGAGGCTTAATACAGAGCTCCAGCTGCTCTCTAGCCTACCCTGCACATTGTAGGAAGAATATATGTAGGTACAAAATGCAACTTGCCACAAAGTTCTTTTTTGTTGATTTTGTTGATCAGACAAACAACCCTAGTCCCAAGTCATAAACATTCACACACAGAGAGGAGGAGAGATTCAGAAGCCCGTCCGAAAGCCAAGCAGCAGAGGAGATGGCAAGAGAGGTTGAAGTAATCCTTCTGCTTCCACAAGCTACTTACAGTTCAGAGCCAGCAGCCCTTCATGTTTTGAGCCCTACTGAAAGTCCAATAATGAGAGCTAAAATTCCCAGCAAGGAAACCACTATCACAATGATAATTATTGTTTTCTAGAAGGGCAAAAGAAAAGGTAGATTAAGTCATTATAAGTAATTACATAATAACAACGGAGGAAATGCTGTGCACACACCTAGAAGGCAGCTTCTGGTTAAGCTAAAGCACTTAGATTGATGCAATTTAAGACAAATTGACACTTGCATAGTCATCACTCAAAGGAATGCTACAGCAAGTGATGGCTTGTAAGTGTGAACCGGTCAAAGACACAAAACACAGCAAAGCATTTGTACTTCCAGACAGTACTCAAGTGGAAACGATTCACACATGCAGGTGCAAGTCATCAAGCAATACCTTATGGAGTGATGAATGTGCATGTGTGAATGCCTTATTAGGTACACTGTTTGAATAAGTTTGCATCCAATGACTTTGACTTAAAATGGGTTGTGGCAATAATGGGGCAGGGCAGGGGGGCTGAGCTGGACCAGGACCATGGCATGGCTAGAGGAAGGCTCTAATCCTTTGCTCTGATGCAGTCCTGATTGGACACCACCCCCATTCACAATGGATGGAAAGCACGCATTGTCCCCAAGGGGGACTTTTTTCCTATTGCAAATACGAAGCATGACCCTCGATTCCAATCAGAACTGCATTGGGGGCAAATACTTTTAAAATACACACACTCGTGCCACAGTCTTGATGCAGCTCCCCCTAATTTTTTTTTAATCCCTGCATGCCAGGGCTAATATTAGGCATGTGACAAATATTATGCCTAATTTGACCATGATTGTCATGCTTACATTTTGCCTCAAACATTAAAAATAAAGTAAGAAAGATCAAGCACCCAAGAATTCTGCTCTTTGTAAAGCAAGGACAGAGGTCCTTGTTCTTTTTTAAAGTTCAGCACAAAACCCTGAAATGAGACTTAAGAATCCAGTTCTATGCATTTATTCAGATGTCAAGTCCCAAAGAATTCTGTAGGATTTATTCCAGGTAAGCATGCACAGAATGTAGCACAGAAAAGGGATAAAAGAATGGAAGGACAGCCCAAAGCAGAAGACTGCAGAGTTGATGACAAGCAAAGTTCAGCCCTCAAGTTCTTGAGACCCTGTTGAGAGAGTTTAGGAGCTGTGAAAGAAGAGACCTTCCTTATTCTGGAGGGGGTGGGAGATATAGTCTAAGCACTACTGGGAGAACAAAACAATACTTAACAAAACATTGCTAGCTGTTCATATAGTTCATTGCATAGCGGGATTAATTTTTGAACAGGCTGCAGGGAAGGTGGAGGAACTGCAAGTAGACAGGATAGGGGGTGGGAAATGGGTCTTCATCTAATAAGACTGAACAGGAGTTTTGGAAGACGAGAAAGAGAAGGGCAAGAGGTGCTCCGGTTGGTTTGCAGGATATGAGTTCAGCAGTGGAACTCAAAGGGCGTATGGACAATAATCTAAAAACAAGGGTGGGAACCTCGGACCCCCTCAAGGACTCTCTATGTGACCCTTGGGATTCTCTCCAGCAGGTCATGCCCCTTCCCTGGCCACACCCTTCCTTCCCAGCCCATGCCCCTCTCCTCCATGCCCTTCTGAGTGCTTTTGTCATCTGGCTGGAAAGAGTCCCTGGACAGCAGTAATTCATCTCGCTTGCCTGGGTGGGAGGTGGAGAGGTGTGTGTGTGTGTGTGTGTGTGTGTAGAAACCTCTGACTTTTGCATGAGTGGCATGCCGCCGGAATGAAAAGGGCTCCCCACCCCTGGTCTACAAGGAGGTCTACAAGGAGGGAAGGGAGGGGTGGACTACATTCACTTCTTCCTCACCCTTCGCGCTTCGCTCTGATACTTTACGGCCTTTTTGGTGTCAGCCACAGCCCGTTCCACAAAGCCTACTGATTGGTCCATGTTGTTCTCTATGCGGTCAATCATGCCTCCCTTGCAGAGGAAGAGGAAAGCCGGAAGCGAAACAGAGGCAGAAACAGAAACAGAAAGTGTCAGCCAGCAAGGCGGCAGGCAGCGCAGATCTGGTAGTCCACGGGAGAGGCTCACCTTGCGTGCCTTACTCTGATATTTCAGGGCCTTTTTGGTCTCCTCGCGAGCTTTCTCTACGTGATCTAAGGTGTGCCTCAGGTTGAGTTCTATGTTATCTACAATTTCTCCCTGCGGGAAAGTTTAAGGGAAGGGGATAGAAAAGCAAAGAGAAATGGTGTTATCATGCTGCAAAATGCCTACTGCCATGGCTAATACCCTCAGTTTCCCCTACCTAATTCTATGCAACCTTCAGCTTATCCCCCCCCCCCCCAGCAACATGGATTTCCTGCCATTAATTCCTCTCCTCTCTTGAATGCTTGCCCTCTCCTCATGCAAGCCAGGAGTTCGCCTCACAGCTGTTACCCTCCCTCTGAATGAATGACTCTTCCAGGGATATGGTTTCCATCGACCATCAGCTTGCCCATATTCCCTCCCTCCTCCCACCCAAAGAACATTTTTAAATTCTGAAAACAAAACACTCACCATAGTTTGACCTGACCGTCATTTCCTCCGCATTGCATTGTGAGCAGAAAACAAGAAATGGGGCCTTAGTAGTATTCAGGCTTCCATGCTAATCTCTAAGCAGACTATTTCTGCCTCATAACTGATAGGTGTTAATAAGCACAGTTGTGAAAACACCTTCTTTAGTTTTTGGATAGCATAGTGGAATAGTGACTAGTTGAGAAGATGGTGACACAACCTCTTTAGTCCAGGAGACAGGGCTCTATCCCCAGGAATGTAACAGGGTAGCAAGCCACGCTCCAGACTAGTCAGACAGGAATCTATTAGCAAATGAAGTTACTCTCAACTCTAGTATCCAAATTACCTTAATAATGGACTTCATCAGGCTACCCTAGCCTACCATTATTTAGGTTCAGTCAGCCACATACAGACATTACTCTGTCAACCCCTAGACAAGGGCTGCAAATTATGCTGGGAGACATGCTTGTTAACTCAGAAGCGCTGTTACATTAACTGGTTGGAAAGCATTTTTGCAAATGCTCCCTGTTAACTTATTTCTCTTCCCTCTAGCATCCCCTCTGCAACTCCATCTCTCTGCTCAACCCCCATTTACTCGTTTCCCATGCCACAAACATCTGCACTCTGTCTGACTATATGGACAAAAGCAGCATGCTGTTGGATCAGACCAAAGGTCCATCTAGTCCAATTTTCCTTTTACTCATTGGGCAACATGATGGCCCTCAGGAAGCTGCCTTTACAGGTTGTCAACCTCATTTCCCATGGTTAAACAGATAACCAGCTCTGGGCGCTCTGCTTTTCATTGCCACATTTGCTTTTTATCAAGGTCTCCATTTGGTGATCCATTTCTCTCTCCACCCCCTGCCCCATAGCTCAGTTACCTGATTTTCTACTAGCATGGCAATGTCCACAAACATGTCGTGAAGCTCCTTGATGCTGCTTTCAAGCCGCACAATGTCCTTATGCCGTCCCTCAATCTCACTCAACGCTTGCTTTGAGATCTGGGAATCCATAATCTAGGAAAGGCCAAAGATTTGTCATTTGCAAATGTACCATAGTGACCATGCTCTGCAGAACATTGCTTCCAAAAGTTCTGCACTGCGGTTTTCATATGCTCCCCTTCAATCTATCCCAGCTCTTCTCACTGGATATACTCTTCCATTTCACATCATGCCCAAACTCAGCCACCATCTTGCAACTCCAACCAACAAGACTTGGTGCTCCTACAATCCACAGATATTCTTTTGCATTCTTCTCCCCTTCTCAACCTTAAGCAGCCTAGTCAGTGTGGTGTAGTGGTTAAGAGCGGTAGACTCGTAATCTGGCGAACCGGGTTCACTTCCCCGCTCCTCCACATGCAGCTGCTGGGTGACCTTGGGCCAGTCACACTTCTCTGAAGTCTCTCAGCCCCACTCACCTCACAGAGTGTTTGTTGTGGGGGAGGAAGGGAAAGGAGAATGTTAGCCGCTTTGAGACTCCTTTGGGTAGTGATAAAGCGGGATATCAAATCAAATCCAAACTCTTCTTCTTCCAGCAGTCACCTTCACACACACTACCTTCACACACACTCACCCCAGATGTGAATATTGATGGATTCCCGCTCTCTAACATTTCCTCCAGCTCCTCATCTGTTGTATTCTTCCCGGCTGCATCCCAGGGAAAGAAACAGGGAGAGAACAAGAGCTTCAGGTACTGCAACAGGAACAAACACTTCCTTGGGAGCTACAAGTACTGCCAGGGCAGGAAGGGGTGCAAATGCTTCTAGGCAGAAGAACCCAGCTCTAGCATTCAGGATCATGCTCTACCCAAAGGTAAAGGTCAAGGCATAAAGCATACATACTGATCTCAAGCTGTCGCTGAATCCTTCCTTTGCTCCGTTCCCGGAAGTCGACCTGTGCTTCGTTGTACTTCGTCATCACATCGACAAATTTTCGGGAAAGGACTGAATGCTGGAGATAGGAAGAAGTGATGACTCAAGGGACCCTGGCTCATTCACTCTGTCTGATCTGCCAATTATCTACTGCCATTATTTTTTGGAAGCTGGAAACTGAAAGATGTTTGGTTTTTTGGAAAACCCATAAGTCTTTGAGTCTGCATTAAAAAGGGACTTAATACCCTCAAGTTTTCAAATGTGTGTGTTTCTTAAGTGTTATCTTTAAGAAACTGAAAATCATTTGCATAAGCAAAAGCATTTTAAATATTTCAAAATTACAGTTAAGCAGCTTGTGTGAAACTAGAGAAATTTGAACTAGAGGGTTCAACTTGGAACCAGTTTTGTTCCACCATGAAAAGCAAGCAGTCCCTCTGAGCATGTGAAAAAAACTCTCATCATTATTAATTTAGTCATTGCTTCATTACAAAAACAGTGCTGAAATGACTTACAACAATATCTCATGGCTCATAAATACATCATTTAAAAGCAATACAGCAGCTAATAATGTTAATTTTAAAAATCCTCCCTGAAATACAAAAGTAGCCTCACTTGCTCCTGGATAAACACAGAAATAAACAAAGTATCCCAAAAGCACAATATTATTAGAGTCCAACTGCATGGTAGAATAAAAACACCTTTGCCTGGCACCAAATATATGAAAATGTCCCTTGGGGGGAAATGGAGAGAAGGGCCTCGGATGCTGATCTTAGGGTCCAGGTAAGTTTGCCCAGGAAAGGCGGTGCGTGAGGTATTAGGGCCCTGAGTTGTGTAAGGCTTTACTGGGTAGAACCAGTACTTTCAATTGGGCTTGGGAAGAACTACAGCTAGTTCCCACACATCTGGGATTCAGATGCAGGCCTGAGAATGTGGCTCCCAAGAGGATTTGAGTTCCAGATTATTCCCTGCTTTCCCCACCCGCCACAGCAGTTACCAGTAGCCTCTTGTTGCTTTCAAAAAAGTTTTTCTCCCTTCTTTTCTGACCACTGGCTAACAGCGGGCAAAGGCATCCAACAGTATGGAATTGCCACAGAGCTCTGCTTACCTGGGACTTCCGTATCCGCAGGTCAGCTGATGATCGAACCTCATCCTGTTCAATACTCCTCTCCATACCTGTGAATGCAGGGAAAGGAGTTGACGGAAAGATGCTCTGGTTCTATCCTGCGCAGTGAAGAAGCCTTAGTCCCTTTACCTAGGCCTATACCACTCTCATAGGTGCCGACTTCTAGGGGCTGTAGCATTTTCAGAGGATGTTGTACAACATCATGTCGCCCCGCCCCCAGTCCTCTGGAGAAGCTGGTGCCTTTGACCATTCTCCCTCCCTCCTTCTACATTAGTGTGTGTACTAGCATATTGCCATAGTATGTAGGAACAAGTCCTTCTCTTAAGAGTCTGCATAATTTAATTACTTTGGTGGCGAGTGAGGAACATGCAAAGGGTGGCGACAAGAAGACTGGGTCAGGATGGTCAGCCTGCAACTACAGAAGAGAGAGACTCTAGTATATTGCTTACACTTTATGCTAGATGGGAATCTTTTTCCAGTAGTGGGTGGAGCAAACTCCAAAGTGGGCAAGGCCAGACCCACACAAAATATCTCTCTCACACAGACTCCCATACCCATTCTACTTAAACTTCCATTTTCTCCACTGATTTTTTTTTAACAAAGGTTATTAAAAAAACTAAAACCCTCTCCAATACATTTCTCTGTCCTAACTGTTCATAAGGCAAAAAAAAAGGTCATTAATCCCCAAGGAAGAATGTAAATGACATCAAAACACAGCTAGGCTGAAGGCCCTAACTTACAGCAATTCAAGACCTCAAAAGGCAATTGCATTCCAAAAACTACATGCATGCAATTGCAGAATTCTTGACTGACTTCTTGCATATTTTCAAGGAATGTAAGTCTACGTCTCTTCTGAGACATTTTCTCTTCTGCTTGATCTCTTTGCAGAGATCAGAGTTGCAACTACACACTTTGCATAACAAAGCCCTTTCTCCTCTCATCCGCTCTGTACTGTACTGAACAGCTGATGAGTAGAAGGTGACCTGGGGAGCCAGATTCGGGCCATATCCAGCCTGCAGGCTTTGAGTTGCCCACCCCTGCTTGAGGCATTCCCTAAATGAGAGCTGAGCAATATAAACGAGAACTTCCAAGACCAGTCTGCCCGAGGGACATGTTACTTACTCTTAAGTTTGTTTCGGACACTGTTAGCCATTTTCTTGATATCTGCTGTGAGCTGCTCCAGGTCGTCCTTAGTCTCTGTAGAACACAAGAACAGACATCAGTGCTGAGCAGCACGAGAACAGCAGCAAGCATCCTCTTGGAAAGAATCCAGTTTTGAAGTCACGAGAGAGCAGGGGAAAGAGGCAAGGTTGGCATTAGCTTTAGAGCTGCTGGGACCACAGGGCCCTGGCAGGGCCCACCAAAAATTTGGCTCCCAGCATTTACCTGGTGGCATCAGTGGGAGGTGGACATTTAACTTCTCACAATGCCCCCATCATAGTATTGCTTTGGGGCATTGTGGGAAATTAAACTGTCCACAGTCTTCTGAAACCTGAGAGGACAGCAGAGGAAGCCTCTTCAGACTGTTTACTTCCAAGTTTTAGCCTCTCACCCTCTTACACAGTATATCAAGAGGCAGGGAGGCAAGAAGGGTTTAGCAGGTTTGGTTCTGTGTTCTCAGAGTAAGGGAAAGTCCATAAGAACCATTGCCAAAAAATTCTCTCAAGGGGGTTTGTGTCTTACTCACTTGGTTCAGGGATTGGGGCTGACAGGATGATGCTATACAGCTTTTTTGCCTCTTCTACATTTTCGAAAATTTTGTCAATATTCTGCCGGGTTTCTTCAATCTGCAAAGTTATGGAAACAAAATGAAGAGGAATCTTGCCACTACACTGACACCGCTGGGAGGGTAGGTATGGGGAAATCAAGAGCCTAATCCCCACAGAGTCAGCACCAAGCTCATTTACGCATACCTCACTTTAACTGTCCTCCTCCCCAGGTCATACAATCATATTTAGGAACAGCTGTAGCCGTCACACCTTTTGATGCTGTCAATATATGGTACTTTCCTATCTATGTAATTGTATGTCACTTGACTACTACAGTGGTACCTCGGGTTACAGACGCTCCAGGTTACATACACTTCAGGTTACAGACTCTGCTAACCCAGAAATATTACCTCGGGTTAAGAACTTTGCTTCAGGGTGAGAACAGAAATCGGGCAGCGGCAGCGCAGTGGCAGGGGGAGGCCTCATTAGCTAAAGTGGTACCTCAGGTTAAGAACGTTTTCAGGTTAAGAATGGACCTCCGGAACGAATTAAGTACGTAACCAGAGGTACCACTGTACTCCGCATGGAGGAAATGCAAACTGTTAAGGCTCCAGAGGAGACAGCACGGCTAAGCACTGTTGAATATGTGACAGGAAAGTCAAATAATGATAAGGGGGAAACTTTGCTTGCCACTTTTAGAACACCATTATGCACGCAAAGCATATTCTAGCTTCTGCCTGTACCCGCTTCCCGAGAAAGTGAGTACTTGTCACAAGGGAAACAAATAAACCAAACCTCATGAAAACCCAGCCTATCCATGTGCCATGATTCTTGGACTTGGTTTTAATTTCAGGTCTACATTTTCTCTCTCCCAGACTCTCCTTACCTCTGCAAAGAATTCATCCATGAAAGCTGTGTTGTCAATAGCGATTTCCAGGTCTTCATCAGCATCATCCTGGTCCTGTTTCTGTAAAGGGACAAGATGGAAAAAATTAAAGAAGAATCACACAACCATATTTTACACCAAGTCTAATCTCCTTAGTCCAGCTTGGTGGTAAAGGAAACATCTTAATATTATAGGCTGGAGCTGCATCTTTTCTCTTTCTAATTGGCAAAATTCATTCTGCATTGTCTTTAAGTTACAAAGATTACTCCAGATACCATTATGTAAAAAAACAAATCTCAGAATAATAAATAGAACATTAAGAAGAAAAAATCCTCACACTCTATCAATAATATAAATTAGGGTTGCTATATGGGACATAGCTGGGATTCGGCCATTGGAAATTGTGTCCTTGCGGAAATTGCTTAAATGTCAAGGGAAATCTGCATGTATGGCAACTCATGTTGGTAGTGTTGTTTCCTTAAAAATAGATCATAAACTCCTTTTTTGTTTTTCAAAAAAGCTCAACAACTTGGGCAAAATCCTTTTGAAATATGGCAACCCTAATACACGTACCTTGGAAATCGAATGGAATCCATTCCGGAAGTTCGTTCAGCTTCCAAAATGTTCGACTTCCAAGGCACAGCTTCCGATTGGCTGCAGAAGCTTCCTGCAGCCAATCGGAAGCCGCGCCGGACGTTTGGCTTCCAAAAGAACATTCAAAAACTGGAACACTCACTTCCGGTTTTCGATCATTCAGGAGCTGGAACGTTCGACTCCCAAGGCGTCTGGGAGCCGAGGTACGACTGTATAAATCCCTGTAAGCCACTGAAACACATGAAACCAACTACCACAAACCACTTGATCACTTTAAAAAATGGTGCAAATGCAGAAGGATTTGCCTCCTGTATCCTAAGCTCATGAAGTCCAGCCTTGCTGCCACCATCACCAACTGTCAGAAATCTAGGGCAGGTAGATCTACAGTAATAGCAAGAGCAGGTAAAGAAAGGGAACCAAGGGTCTTTAGCCTCTCCCCCAAAGCTGGGTCCCCCAACCCTGCTTCTTAGTCTGCTTTGCTCTTCCTGAAATGAAATGTCTGCCTTTATTTAACTATGTACCTCTACAATATTGACTCCAGGCTTCCAACGCCTGCTCTTAAAAATAGCACATCATTCGTCATTACTTGCTGAGCAACAAAAACCAAACAAACTACACCCTCTACAAACTACACCCTCTTAGGGACTCATTTTGCCTTGGGTGGAAAGGTGACAAAAGGATAACCAGGCCCTAAGGTCAACAAACTGCATACAGTAAAGCTGACTGACTGGAAGTCATGCTGCACAGTCAAGGCCAAGGCCTTTCAAGGGCAGGACAAAGCAATTTGGGTGGCAAGCACAAAGTATCACAGAGTTTCCAGAATCCAGCTTTCAGAGATCTCCAAAATATAAGCTTCTTTGATTATGGCATTGCATTCTTTGTTTCAGGTGTGGGAGAGAGATTTACACGCTTTGTTTTTGAGGTACACTAAACCTGCAACTTACATGGGAGTTAGGTTCTGGGGATAGCACCGTAAGCCAAAATTGTGTATAGTCAAAACACATTGGGTTCAATGGTGGGTGGGACTGCCAAAGTCTTCTTTCCTGGATGCCCACCCCCTTTTAAAAAAAATTTAAAAATTGCCAAGCACTTAAAGCTAAATGTGCACAAGTTAATTTACTTAAACAGTGGGTTTACTGTATTTACAAAACTGAGGAAGAGCGGTCATCTTATCTCAATATTCCAGCTACTGCCAAGATCATGAGGAGAAAATGAAAACGAAAATCCTTAAAAAGACTGGAAGATCGAGTGACAGATTCAGTAACCTTAGAGGCTGTCAATTGTGAAGCACACAATGGCTTTTAAGAGTCTAATAAATTAATACAGATGGTTGACTTGGATGGCTGCGAGGACTGTTGCCGTAGACCATGTGAGCCATGAGAAGGAAATATAGGCTTCTTGTAGAACGTGAGCTGATTGAAAGTTGGAAGAAAATACAAGGTACAAGTCAGACACAGCTTCTTAATGAAATACTGGGTCTATGACTATATAATAAAAATTGCTGTCTAAAAAAAGCTGTATACCATACATCTACTCTAGCAATGAGCAAATTCTTGTTGTTACTGATGCAAAATGGTTGGTTGCCTGGACCCCATGCCTCTGCAGGAGTCTTTGGGGCTAGCTAATATGGAAGCTTCCCATGTGAGCCACACACCTCCCACCCTCCCTGCTGTTCAAGCATTGTACTGGAGTAGCATGGGATCCATTCACAACATGCCATAACATACAACTTAGGTCTGACAGGTCGAGCCGGAGCAAAGACTCAATAATGAATTACAGGTATGTCCATATTGCCCTCCAACAAAAGTCTAGAATGTCTTGAGTTGATTAACATTAGCATTACTATTTATTAAATTTGCTTATCACCTTTCACCCGAAGATTACAGGGCAGTTTGCAACATAAAAATACAAAATGAGAACCCAAACTACGTAATAAAAACAAAAAGAAGCCAATAACCCCCCATAAACACATTTAGAAGGACATAGAAAGTTAATCAGCCAAAGGCCTGGTTACAGAGAAATGTTTTTTCCTGGTGCCTAAAGATATGTAATGAAGGCACCAAGTGAGCCTCGCAGGGGAGAGCACTTAATGTTGCAGTGCCCAAGTCTCTTGAGCAGTGGCTGCAACCCACCATGCATTTTTGCAAGGTATCAACTCCCTGAAACACCCTCCCAAAGGGAAGTCCACCTGGTCCTGACTTTACTTTTACAATACTTGCTTTTAGGCAGACGGTGCCTTTAATTAACTAAGCTTTTGGCTCCACTTACTGAAGTGTTGTTTTAAACTTGTGTTAAACGTGATTTTAACTACATTTTCCTGTTTGATTTGTATCTGCTACCGGTACTTTTAGTTCAGATTTAATCACTGTTGTTTTAACACTTTGTGAGCCACTTCAATTATCTGCGGGTAGAAGAGCAGGGAGAAATCAATAAAATACATTGTCTTGCTGCCCAACAACATCTACTTCTCTAAGCCCGCTTTGATTCTGCGTGAACCAAACTTGGCCAGGAGCAATAGAGAAGATGAAATCAGAAACAAGCATAAAATCTATGTTTGCCCAAAAGTTGTCCAAGGGTACCGAGCAGCCTTCTCTAACCTTCTGTCCCTCCAGATATTTTGGATCACAACTCCCAGCATGGTCAGTGGGGAAGATATAGTACAAAACATCTGGAAGGAACACAGCTTGAGGGAGGCTGGTATGGAGTAATGGAATATGCAACTGCTATGCAGTCAGAGAAATATCAATTCAAAAGAAGAATGCTTCTTCCAGCTTTCAATTCTCAGTTTTTCCTCTCTATATCTTCCACAGGTCAAACTGAGCTGGACAGAGAATGCGGATGAGCTTTCCCCATGAATTTATTTTCAAGTTAATAGCATAGCTTCCAAACGCATGTGTTTGTGACAAAACAGCCAGGGACAGGCTTTTCATATATGATTGTGTACAAATTTTTTCTTGACTCTAAACAGAAAAAAGCATTGTGTGTGAAGCAGCTTGAGCGGAGAAATGTACAGAAGGTCCGAGCCCTGCAGAAAAGAACACTGCGAGTGAAGAAGGGGAGGAAACAGTTCCCAGCTGTAATTTATTGGATGCAAGCAATTTCAGTTCTGAATCTGAAGCTGGATTGGAGCCAGTGACCTAGAATTAGACGATTTCCATCTTTCACTTGCACCCCCCTCAAGCTACCCTCTGCACCTGCTAAAACAAGATTCAACAGTAAAAAATCAAATGAGAGTTGCCACCCAAATTCACTTCCTTAGTAAAATAAAATTTCAGGCAAAGACTCAGGCAAATCATCATGAGAAATGTCGAGGGAAGATGAAATAATTTGTTCCCAGATACAGGAGTGGGGAGTTTTATCAGTTCTGGACAGAGTTGTGTTCCCTCTGACGAAATAGGCACACCGTTTGTTTGTTTTTTTGGGGGGGACTCTAGAACCACCTTTATCACTGTAGGCCCAAGCAACTTCAGTGAGCACCTATTATCAACTGATTTTGGTGCACCAACTATGCCATTTCCTGTGACCACCGTGAGCCATGAGTTCCTCACAACTCGTCGACTGTAATATGCTTTATGTGGGGCTTCCCCCACATAACGCTGCCCCAGGCTGTTGAGTGGGACACCTGGAGATACACATAGTACACCTGTTCTGAGGCAGCTTCATTGGCTGTCAATTAGCTATCAGGTCATGTTCAAGGTCTTGTTGCTAAGATACAAAGCCCTGAACGACTTAAAGACCAGGTTAACTGAAAGACTGCTTCCCCCTATATCATGTGCTGTAAGATCACTTGGCCCATCTGAGGAAATTTTACTCACAGAATCACACCCTACAGAATATTGCAGGGCAGTGAACCAAAAACAAACAAAGCATTGCCTCTGGAATGTCCTTCCCTCTACCATACATGACACATCATCCATCAGTTGTTTCAGATGTCTTGTAAAGACATATTTTTGTCTAGGTTTCACTGGACCCTGTTATTACAAAATTTCTGTTTTTATATGGCATTTTTGTAAACAGATCTTATAAAACAGATCTTACAAAACAGATCTTGAGCAGTTTAGAAATGCTTTCAATTAGATAAATAGAATTAAAATGAAATGCTCTCACGGCTTACAGCTTCCCACAGCCAGTATCACTGCTGTTTATTGACTACATTTATATAGCTTCCGCCCATCAATAAAAAAAACACTTCCGATATGGCTTACACTATTAAAGACACAATGTACAATAATTTAGAAACAATAAGAGACAGCAAAAAGACTTCCTTGCAATGGAGACTATTACCCTGAAAGACCATTTATGGGCAGTTTAGCAGGAAACGTTACACACCAGAGGCTAAGCAAGTGCAACGTCTCCTTTCTACAGCTTCCTCGGAGAGAAAAGTCTCGTGGTTCAGACAGCAAAAAGCGGACTTTGGTTCTCTAAGTAGCACAGATAGTCCCTCCAAGGTGCTGCTACTTGGCTCAGTAACTAAAGCCACTACAGTTAAGTGCTCTTCAGTCTCACAAAATGGAGGTCAGAGGTTATGTTAGTGGAAAGGTCACTGAGCCACCCGCATTCACAAGGAGTGCACGTCTAATCTCACATCTGGTACTGAACACACACACACACACACACACACACCGCAAGAGGTATTAACGGATTGCTGCTTGCAGAAGGGCGGGGGCGTCCTGCTTTCACACACGGAGACAGTCTGATCTGCATGCACAGAGACACGTCCCCCCCTTCCTGCAGACGCCCCCCCAAATTCTAGCCTTCCCTGTGATGCACTCCATCACTTCCAGGCAATCAGAAATGGCTTACACTTGCACCGTTCCCTTTCCTGCCTCAGCAGCAAATTTACTTGACTGTGCACTCAGAAGGTCTCTGTGTCGCACCCAGTGCTTTTTTTCTAAAAAAAATATGTTTAGGGGTACTTTCATTTTCCTACTCATATTGAAATACTGCCCCTCAATGAGGCGAAACTTAGATTCACAAAATGTTTAGGGGTATGCATACCCCTGCATCCTCCCAGAAAAAAAAAGCACTGGCCGTACCTTCTTGTCGTGCATTTTTTGCTTCCAATTCACCTCCCTCTAAATTAAAGGGTAACATCCCACATACAGACAACAGCACTTCTTCTTGCCTAGGCATGGAGGGCCAAAGATGAGTGTGCCCCAACTCTGCCTCTACAGGAACACATGATTCATTCCTCAGCCTGATGAAAACCAGGACAGATGGCTAGCATCCTTGTTTAATTGCATTACACCCTCACAGCATGCTCTACAAAAACCCTCTGTCCTTCAGTCCAATGCATCTTGAGGGGGTGTGGGATGATAGCGAACAGTCAGAGCAGCAAACATGGAACGGGTGGATGGCAGGGGGGGGCATTTGGGGGTGAGGCAGTAATTAAACGAAGGCTGGTAGGAAGGCACTTTGCAACTGGGGGCCCTTGTTAAAAATTAAAAAATGGGTGATATCCAGCTTAATCATACTCAAAGCAGACTCACTGAAATGAAATCATTTGACTTCAGTGGGGCTACCTCAAGTAAGACTTACAGAACAATCTTAACCATGTCTATTCAGTCAGAAGTAAGTCTGATTAAATTAAGTGGATCTTATTCCCAGGTAAGTAGGTTTAGCTTGCAGCCTAAGTTGGATATCACCAAGGAAATTTGTTCCACTATGAGTCTTCTAAAAAATACCCTGTTTCCCCTATTTTAAGACGTAGTCATAAAATAAGCCATAGCAGGATTTTTTCGCATTTGCAAAATATAAGCCGTACCCTGAAAATAAGCCATAGTGATAGGCGCAGTTCTGGAGGGCGCCAAGGAAAAGGCTGGGCTGGGCTTACATGATAAAAATAAGACATCCCCTCAAACTAAGCCATAGTGCGTTTTCTTGAGGAAAAAAATAAATAAGACGGTTTCTTAAAATAGGGGAAACATGGTAATATTATTTATATTGCTGATATCCTGCCTACATCATCAAATGATTTGAGGGCAGGTCACAACAATAAAAATTCAATAGGCAATAAGCATTAGAACAGAAATTGATCTTTTTTGGGGGGCTTGTATACAAGTCATACAAAGTATTTTTAAAATACAAAAAAAACAACTTCATATAAATAAAACCCATCATAAGTTTTCAAACTAGTTATACTGCATAAGCTCAAAATATACTTCAAGTTAAACTTTTTAAATTTCTGCATCATTCCAAGCAGAATTTGGACTGTTTGACCCGGATTAATTTTAAGAACAAACATCCTTATCTCCCAGTGGTGAAAGCAAGCAGGTACAGTTTGGTGTAAAAATTAGCAACATTAAAGGTAAAGGTAAAGGAACCCCTGACCATTAGGTCCAGTCGCGGACGACTCAGGGGTTGTGGCGCTCATCTCGCTCTATAGGCCAAGGGAGCCGGCGTACAGCTTCCAGGTCATGTGGCGAGCATGACTAAGCCGCTTCTGGCAAACCAGAGCAGCGCACGGAAACGCCGTTTACCTTCCAACCAGAGCGGTACCTATTTATCTACTTGCACTTTGACATGCTGTTGAACTGCTAGGTTGGCAGGAGCAGGGACTGAGCAACGGGAGCTCACCCCATCGCGGGGATTCGAACTGCCGACCTTCTGATCGGGCAAGCCCTAGGCTCTGTGGTTTAACCCACAGCGCCACCGCAGAGGCACAAATATAAGCTGTGTTGCTATCACAGTCAGTTCCCTTTGCTCTAAGGCAGCCTTGCCCTGCCTGGTTCGTTCACTAAGTCATGGACGACAACTAACAAAGAGCTTCAGCATGTTCTGTCTGGGGCTGAAGGAAGTCGTTGTCCAAAACATATGGAGGTCACCAGGTTGGGGAAGGAATAGGCTGCAGTTGCTCAGCCCTAGCACTACAAACAGATACTTTGGCTACAGCTCATCAGGAGCCACTTCCTACACACACACACACACACACACACACACACACACACACACAGAGAGAGAGAGAGAGAGAGAGAGAGAGAGAGAGAGAGAGAGAGTAGGTTTGTTTGTGAGACAAAGGTTAGGCCGCTAAGAGAACCTGCAAAAGACTATTAGGCTACATTTCGAGGATATAGTCAGAAGGAAGGCCCATTAGTGATTACTGTGCACTGACTGAAGGAAAATATTTACAAATTTCAGCACCCTCCATCATATATGCTGCCAATCCTGCTGGTGTTTGTAAACCAGCCTGGGGTAAATATTATGAAGTGTAGTATATAATTACCTTAAATAAATACAAAACAGTGATTGATGGCCAAAGGTCTTATTTGATTTATGACACACCACATGCTGAACAAACACCTTCTGTTAATTGCAAAAAAGGCCCTTTTAAAATAAAGCACTGTCATCTGTTAGACAAAAAACGCACACATTCTAAAAACAGATTCAGCCTCACCTTCCTTAATGGTTAGCTCTAAAGAAGTGCCATTTTTATGACCTTCCGTCATGACAAACTTTTAAAACATATGGAGGGGACTTTCAGCTTTCAGTGAACAAATGGAGTGATTCTGAAGAGCGGAGATGACGCGAGTAAAATATAGGTTTTCAAAATTTCAAGGGATTAAAGAACATGACTAAAAGCCAATACATCACAGTGCCTAAGAGGCTGAGTCTGCAATCTCAACCCCATTAACCTGAGAGTAAGCCCCATTTCACTAAATAGGACTTACTTTTGAGTAGACATAGTTAGGATTAATCTGTGAGCTGTGAATAAGGAAGACCCTGGTTCAAATCTTACCTCTACCATGGAACCACAATGTGGCAGCCATGCTCTCTCAACCTCATCCTCATCAGCCATAAGGGGGACAATGACACTGTCCCCTTCCTCCCTCACCGCTCCATGTGCGTCCCTCCCGAAGCTGCGCGCTCGGTGGAAGAGGACGACCATCCCAGATAGAAGGAGTGTACCGTTCTTCGGTCAAGGGTATACGATAGCAGCACTCCACTGCTAGAACCTCCAAACAAGCTCAGAAATGGGGAGCCTGTGACCCTTAAGATGTAGTTGGGATTACAACTCACCTCATCTCTGACACTAGCCATGCTGGCTGCGGCTGATGGGCTTTGGATTCCACAAGGGCACCATGTTGGCTACCCTTGTGCTATGCAATGTTAAGACTTAAAAATAAGGAACACAAGCACATTAAGTACCCTTATTCAAACCTAACTCTGCCAATTTGTATGGTGAGGAGAATGATCCATTTTCATACTACTTTGATATTTCACTTTGCTTAAGGCTGCCATCTTAAACTTACTTTCCAGGAAGGTAACTTTCTTTCCTGAAAGAAACTTACTTTCCTGTAAGACTAATTGCAGCCGTTAACAGTCGTCAACAGGTTTACCACAGCTATCAACCTTTCACCCATTTCCACCACCCCTCTGAGTAATACCCCTCCCCACCCTCTCACTATATACAAGGGTCTGGTGACTTCTGTTTCAGTGTATCTGAAGAAGTGTGCATGCACACGAAAGCTCATACCAAGAACAAACTTAGTTGGTCTCTAAGGTGCTACTGGAAGGAATTTTTTTATTTTATTTTGTTTTTACTTTCCAGGAAGTAATTGCCAATTAATTCAGCAGAGCTAACTCGGAATAAACATACAGTATGCTTCTTCGGGCTAGGATCAATGATTCCCTAAAAGCAGCAGTCTGTAAGATCACAACAAAAGGAAGACAGTGAAGGCCTATCTCAGAGCAAACTATTGTAGATACTGAATTCAGGTTAAACTATACTTCAGTGTTGTTGTACTGAATCTGCAGGTTGAAGAGAAAGCACTGCTAAATACTCTCATGTTCAGGAGCCCTAAAAAGCACCATCATGAATGGACAGATGCCTTTAATGTAACAAAGCATGAACAAACCTAGCAATACTTATCCGCTACCTTCCTCATTCATTCAGTGTTATCACAGCACAAGGCAATATGTTTTTTTAACCCAGAATACTTTTGGGGCAGGCTTCCACACGATGATCATAATCTACCATGGTCCACAAAGAGTGAGCGAACTGCCAACAGTAACTACAATATCCAGCAATCACTTGATCAAACTGATCAAATCAAATAATGTTATGGTTTGGGGGACAATAAGCCTTAAAAGAACAAAGTGCAACTACACCCAAGTGTATCACAACTCCACAGGATAATTAGCAAAATAGAACAATGAGTTGTCCTAAACAAGACAGTCTATTAAATTATTAGAATTTACAAAAATCTCATTTTTATCCCATATCTTTATAGCTCATCAATCCCTTATCTCTTATTATTCACCTGCTTTCTTTCAAACCTCCCCAACAGCCATAACAGTTCCAGCAAACACACACACACACACACACACACACACACGACAGTTCAATCTTAGAAGAATTCTGCGAAGAAAAGCATGCAATTGCAATATGCATTATCTATTTTATTTAAGTTAAAAATGTTTATACCACTTTTCTAAAAGAAACTGCACAAACCAAGACATCAACTAATTTCAGGGCAAAAAGAGGGTTTCACTTCCTTGGCATCAGCTAAATCGGTGTTGATGAACCTGCAGCTTGTGGGCTAAATCTGGCCAGTGAGGCTGTTTTCCCCAAACCATGCTCACCTGCCCCATGCCTGACAGCATAAGTGATGCCAGGTGTGGGGCAGGTAGGATTCCCTGCACATCAGCTGAAACAAGGAGTTCAAACCTGCTTGGTTACTAACTCCTGCCACCCCAGCAGGCCACCTTTGACAGGTGGACAGGATAACTCACACCCTTGGGACATCAGATGATTGACAGGTGAGTGGTCCTGCCCACCTGTTGAAGTTGACCAATGGGGAGAGAGAAAGATCTAGCCCACAAGGCCAGAAAGTCCCCCCACCCCTGTGCTAAATGTAGGGAAGGAAAAAGAAGAGTCTGAGAAATTGTAAGTCATCAGCACCCGATTTTTAGAGAAGCCTATCTATATCAAAACTGTATATTTCAGTTATATAAGTTAGTCTCCAAGACGCAGACTACACAGCCCTGCCACTGGCTAGGAACACATGGGAGTCAAAGGAGAATTCAGCAGCAGACATATTTAGGATTCATGCATGATGCTTGAACAAGGAACATCAACAATCTGGACAGCAAAATATGAACTGAAGGCAATAAGGCTTTTGAAAAGGATGCATTCATAGGGCTATTCCACTCCTTACATTGGCATCCGGGACATATACTAGGTTATTTGACTTTTAAAAAATAGGCTAATGAAGAAAAGCAGTGGCAAGCCCTTCAACAGGCATTGGTATTGTAACCTTCATGTTTCTTATAAATCATTTTTATAACTATTTATTAAGCAGTCCTCTGAGGGAAATTACAGAGTTTACTTTTATTGATGCACAGACTCAGCAGCTATACAGTACTTGCTGCTTAGATTAAATTGCATGTTTGGGTCACACCAAGCGCAAACAGCAAGGGGGAAGCGGGCACTTTCCCCCCTGTTTGCTCTGTAAAGTATCTAGCAAGGCAACTCACAAGATGGAGTTCCTGAAAGTTCCTTGTTTAAACCTTAACCTCCATTTGCAGGTGAAGTAATGTTTCTGCCTTTGTGGGGGGAACCGCATAGACCTAGTCTAGACAGGAACTTCTAAATACTTAAACAATACTTCACATTTTCCAGAGCCCCATTTCAGTAAGCGTACTTAGGGTTGTGGCTGGTGGGTTTTAAAATTACTGTATCTCATATTTTAGCGTCTGAAGTGAAGAATATTGTCAGCACACTTTGGGATAATTGGCAAATAAAATACATTTGGATCTGGAGGAGTCAACAGAATGGAAGAAGGAAAATGACTGTCAGAAAACAGTGCTTTTAGTATATGTTGCCAGTAATTAGGATGGACTCAAAGGGAGCTGCCTCAGGAACATAACCATTTCCACTAGCAACACAATGGACTGAATAAGGAGAAACTTAGGGGTGTAGGAAAAGAATTACAATGCTACTTGCAGAATTGTAACATTCCAAGAAGCAGAAAACACCTCCCAGAATGTTCTGTCAGGCACTCACATGTCCACAGGCAATTTAAAGATATGAACAGATCACATTTGCCACCAATGGTGAAAATGAGGAATTCCTCAAAATGGCAATGGGTGAGTTTGAGTCCATGCTTTTTACTTAAATATGCTGCCTTGGCTTGGATTCATTTGGGGATGTACTGCTTCATAGGACTCAGTGAACGGTGTGGTGATGGGCTCCTTAAGGGTCAAAAATATGCAAAAAGCCAAAGCAAATAAAATAAAATAAAAGGCCCAGGAACTCTAGTCACAGCTCAGTTTGAATTCTGTACTATACAGTGGGAGGAATTCAAGATCGTGTTACGGTGATTTTTTTTCAGCAAAGCAAGCATTTCTGCTTGCCAGATGGAATGATTCCACCTCTCCTCCCCCTGTGAGCTGTACCAGGGCTTCTCCCAGCTCCCCTGAAGTCAATTTTGGGGTGTGTGCAGGGGGAGGAGAAGCCCCGTTGCGCAACTGGTGGGGATCATTCATTGAACCCACACAATATTCCTTTCCCCAGCCTTTAACAGTATTCTCTGCTCTATTTACAGAGTTATGGAAATTAGAGATAGACATGGGCCCTGGAGACATCTGCTCTTTTTGTCTCTGCCTCCTCACACGAAACATTCTCATGCAACATCGTCTTCCTCTGCTGGGTCTTCTCCCTTGTCACAGAACCTCTAAGGAATACCCAACTCCACTGTGGTGTATACAGGAGCTTGAACTCAACACATTCCTCTGCTTGAGCAGCAGAACCTACAGCAGGCAGGGAGAAATAATACAGTGCTGCCTAAAAACGATCTCCTTCAAAGTGGAAAGGAGATGCCACGCAATCTGCCAGAGAAGCCTTTCGGCAGTATTCTGACTGGGTACTCCGCTATGGGAGTAGTTCTCAAACCTTCAAGCGAAGCCATGTTGCCTTGGCAGATACCTTACACACAGCTATATGCCGGTCCCAACTTCCTAGAATTCATTTAACCCATTTTACCTGCCTCTCCACAACTTGAAGCAGCTAATGTAAACATTAAATTCCAATTTTCACAATAGGCCAATTCTTCCTCCAATTCACTGATATCCCAGCAAACATCTGAGGCCCTCCAGATGTTGCTGGATTCCAACTCCCACCAGCCTCAGACAGTATGGCCAATGGTCAGGGATTATGGGCACTGGAGTCTAGCAACCTCTGGAAAGCCACGTTAGCCACACTTGCCATACAGCCGTAATGATTTTGTTTAATATAACAAGCCCACTCCAGAGAGACCTACTAGGCTTCTAGTTATTAGTGATAATGAGGCTCTCTCAGTGGTGGCTACACAGCTTTGGGACTCCCTCCCTGGAGAAATACATAGGGCTTTGTTGCTTAAAAAAGAAGAACTATAAATGCATTTTAATTATTTTCTATGTTGGATTGAACTGTGCTGCATATGAAGAGGCAAATCCTGACAGTGTGGCTCTCTCTCTCTCTCTCTCTTATCTTAGTTTGTGGTTTAAATGTTGAAATTGTAGCTATTTTATTTTAAGGTGTTTTAGAGTCTTGCACATCACCTCATGAGGCCACTGCAACTTAAAAGGTGGGTTAAAAGTCTTTCAAATAAAAGCTAAGCTAAACGGCATGAAATAAAAATAAAAATGCACAATTCAAAAATTGCACACTGATGTGCCGCTGGGATTCCTTTCCTGTGTCTCATGTCCAGTCTCAGCAGAAATAGCTGCACCACATCAGTTGTTCCACCATACTATTAAGAACTGAGAACATTCTGTCAAAAGCAGTCATGTCCTCCAAGAGAAATCAATTTTCAGGCTTACACAGAAGTGCTCCATAATATGCTATAAGTGTGATAGGAAGTATCACATTAATGTATTGTGCAGAGGAGCTTGATCCTGGAAATATGAAGCCTTGATGCAACGTACATATCCCTTGCAGATGAGAGAGGGTATTAAGGCTATCCATTACAGGCCTGAAGTTTAATGGTGCTTACCCCCAGGTAACTGTGTATGGTGGCCCAATTACCGGTAGCTATGTGCTGCACGGGTCGCTTCCAACTCTACAATTCTATGATTCAAGTGGTTAACCCAAACCACTACTCTATGCTGAGGTCCTAGGCCACACTTTCAGGAAGGACCAAACATGGTACAACTAGCATATCATATGATTTGTATCATTTTTCAAGGAGATATAACTTCTCAGGGCTCATCCCACTTGCTTCACCGCTTTCCCCTGGGGAAACAGCTGAATCTGTTAGAAAAATGTCTATTGGGTTTCTCCAGATTGACGTTTGCTCCAATTTAGCTCTAAAGAGCAGGATATCTGGGGGAAAGTGGCAGGGCAAAGCCAAAGCCACTCAGACCTGTTCTTTCTAGGTGCAGAACAAGCGGAAGTGTGTATGACACCTTAGACAGGATAGCAGAAAGCTGACTTGAGACCAGGGAAAGGCCCTTTTCCTGTCTGAAAAGCAATGGAGACACCTGTTATAACTGCACCTTCAAGGAGGTTTATACCTCAAAGGTTTAACATCCAAACAGGCCCAAAGCAATAACTGTGTTTGCTAAAACCAATGCCAACTGGAAACTAGGTGGAAAGGTAATACATGACCAGCAGCAAAAGACTAGAAAACTGGAACAACTTATCACCTGATGTTCTCATGAGGTATGACTCCCATGGCACTGGCTACTTCTACTCCTCAAAGGATTCAAGGTCAAGGTATGTAGGCTCTGGGCACATTTTTCACAGCTGCATTCTGTCCTCACAAACAATTCTGCTGAACTTTACTCTCACTACACTCAGCTAAGCACAATTGCTGACGCAGCTGCCCTCCTCCTTCCTCTCCTTGCAGGGGAGAAGAGCAGAAGACGGCTGGCTGCCGACTTCATCATCCAGTTCACAGAGCAATAAGTTTCATTCCAACTATGACCGTCACATGCTCAGAGAGCCAGCCTCCCCCCCCTTTTTTTTACAAAGAACTAAATTTGGAGTTTCTACTCAGGAAACCGCTGAGAACAGGATGCATGTTGGTCATCTGGTAGGGATTTGTAAGCCAAGCAAATAATCACATATCAGCCAAAGTTTTGATTTCAGAACTGATAGCAGATACAGCTGCCTTACCAACAGTAGTCATCTGCATTTTTGTCATTTGAGCACACAACTTGACAGTGGGTGACTGTCCAAACTTCAAAGTCCTGCTCAAGTCACTGAAGACTGCTTGGTGGTCTAGAGCAGACGACTATCTCAAAGAGTTGTTATGTAGAGATAATTATAATGCACTTTGCATACAAAACCACTATAAAAATAATAGGCCACCACCTCTATTTTACTTGTTCATATATGCATTGTGTGATACACCTGACTTGTAAAGAAATTGCTCCGTCACGTTCAGCAAAATAAATTTTAGGTAAGTGTGTCAACTAATCCTAAGAGTCGGATTTCCTTGCAGAGAAACCAGCCCAAAGTACAGATGCCATGCCACAATTGGTTCTTAAATCTCCTCAAAGCATCATGCAGCACCTCCTGCAGAACCAGGATGCAAAACAAGTCTACCATTTGTTGTACATATTGGCAGCCTGGCCCTGGAAAAAACAAAATGGCCCAACACACACACTCACACAAGACAAAAATAGACTTGTTTTCTGATGTTACATTCTAACCTTAGACTTACAGGATTTCCATATATTCTGCTGACTACCAGCCACCATAACTGTACAGAAAATTCTGTACACTGCAGCATTGTCCAATGAACACTGCCTAGGATTAGATTGTTACTTAGAGCCATGCATTGCTACACAGCCCTCTGATGTGTTTATGTGTGGATGATGCTTGTCATCACACAGTACCAATTATGAATTGCAGTAGTATTGTGGAGAGATCTTGCATGTACTGCTAGCTTTGTGCTAACCCTACCTGCTTTAATCACACCCATTCGCCACCACGATCCCTTAAAAGAAATTGATGTCAAATGATGTTATATGAAGAAAAGTACCTCCGAGAATACAGAGAGTACTTTACCCTGGGGGTGGGGGCAGAGTGCTGGTCCACACACACTTCAAATTAAAAAGCAGAAGCTTACAGTGACTATTACCATTCCACAACCATATGCTGAGACTTCATGCCTACCTTTCACCACTGGTGAAGTACGGGTACATACTTCTGATGAAGTCTAGCAGCATGCCATGACTTCACCAGCCACTGAAACAGGAACCTTTAGTTTCTCTTCAAGTGCCCTAACAGATCTTAGCATGCTACCAGAAGTACATAATTGCAACACACTATATGTGGAGCTGCCTTTGAAGACTTCCTAAAAACCGCAGAACACAGCTGCTTGACTATTAACTAAGAGTGGCCCTGGAAAGCCCATCTTGAAACAACTTCCCTGACTGCCAGCCCATTTCCAAGCACAATTCAAAGTGCACAATGTAAAGCCCTACCTTTGACCACAAGTACCGGTATCTGCCTGTTTGTTAACCACCATCGGAGCCCTTGCCTTCCGAGGTGAGGCAGCTGGCTGTAGTAGTCCAGCTTTGGAACAAAAGCATTGCCTGGCTTTTACTCTTAGGTCTTGTCAGCGTTAGGCAGAGACCTCCCAGACTTTTTTAAATGTCAGCTTACACATTTTTCTTCTGCTACTGTTTCAATTTGTAGGTTTATCTGTCATGCTGGTTTACTCTTTTAATTGGCTTCATTTGGCCGCGAGCTGCCCTGAAAGCTCTTGCTGAAGGGTGCGGCAGACATCTGCTATATGTATACAAAAACAAAATGTATTTTCCTAAGAAGCGACAGCCTATCCTTCTGACTCAGGGCTTCCCCTTTGGTTGAGGCTGCCTTTGTTCTGCCATTCAAACTCAAAAAGGAGAAATTCTAGAGAAAAAATGGAGAAATACTAAAGTAGTGCCTTCCCTAAAGTCACTTCTGTTTGCCCTTCAGTTCAGTGTAAGGCCTAAGGTCAGAATGGAGAACCTGTGGCCATCCAGATGTTGTTGGCTTCCAACTTCCACCAGCTCCTGCCAGCATGGCCAATGGTCAGGGATGTAGTTCATAACATCTGGAAGGCACCATGTGGGCTATCCCACTATTTCCCTTTGTTCTAAAGGGCAGGGCACTTGCCCATCCAAACAGTCATTTGCCCGGACGTGTAAGAAGAGCTATTATTTTTGCTTTAAACTTTATAAGGCATGCTTCTGGAGCCACAAGTTCAAAAACGTACAACATTTAAAAACAACTTAAGGCTGCAAGCCAAGCCACATTTAGCAGAGAACAAGTTCAACTTAGCTCAGAGGGAAGGGCAGCAGAATCTTAACCATGTCTACTCAGAAGTACTGGTAAGTCCTATTAAATTAAGTGAAGCTTACTCCTAGGTGAGTAAGGTTAGGACTTCAGTCTTCCTTCCAAGCAGCCATAGAACTTTAGTTGGTACCATAACTGGCTGGAAAGTTAAAGAAACAGCTACCGGTAATATCTCAGTTAACGTCTTTTTAAAAATTAACATATAAACTGTTCTAAAAATGATTTTCAAAGTATAAGTTTTAAAGTTTTGTATAAGCTAAAACACAGCTTTCCCAGAGTTTTATCTGACACAGACCACTCTCTATGACTTAAAGAAACACTGTCATTCCATATAATAAAAACTCTGGAACTTTTTGTTTGAGAGACAGAGAGTAGTGTATCTTCTATGAGAAAAGGGTCAGACCCACACCATATATTTAAACCACTTTAACAGTCATAGAAAGCCTGGCTTGTTTTCAGGGTGCTAGGAATTGTAGCTGTGTTAGGTCAGCACTCTTAAACTACAGTTCCCAGTGGTATAATAGTGTTTTAAATGTATGCAGTGAATGTGACCATGATCTCTTAAGAACTGTAAGTCCCCAAGTTCCTTATTTTCATGCTGGCATTTAAAAAAAGAAAATTATATAGCTTTCTGTGAAACTAATATGGTTGATCTGCTTGGCAGGGGGTTGGACTGGATGGCCCTTGTGGTCTCTTCCAACTCTATGATTCTATGATCTACAATGGAAATAATTCACAATTCAAGCACACAGCTTCCCCCAAAGAATCCTGGGAACTGTAGTTTGTTTAGGGTGCTGGGAATTGTGGGGTGTCAAGTACAGTTTCCATTATTCCTGGGGGGGGGCGGGTAAATGTATGGTGTGGGTGTGACTTGTCAGAGGGTCTTCATGCAGCAAACCTGGAACAGAATAGAGTTGGAAACTCATGGAATAGAACAGAAGCCACTGCTGCCACATATGGACCACAGTGTTCTCAGTGGACAATGTGAGTTTTAGAAGAACAAAAGGATAAGAGGGACAAACAAGTACTGAGGATCAGAGGTGAAGAGATTCTCTGATTTCCTTAAAGGAAACCACCACCAGGATAGGTGGGGCAGGTTAGAACAGTTTACCAGAGGCTAGGATTTGTTGATGCCATTTTTGTTGAAGTTGGCAAGCCTGCAGAGAAGGGAGAAAGCATACACAGGTCACAAAGTCACCCTAAAGATCTCTTTCTCTCTCTCTCTCTCTCTCTCTCTCTCTCTCTCTCTCTCTCTCTCACACACACACACACACACACACAAACACACTGCTTCCCACTTTGGAACCTAAATGCTCTTAACGAAGAGATCCAAAGGACTACCAACCCCACATAATCAAAAGTTACGAGCTGTGACATTAGCATGTAAAAATAATTATACTAAATAGCTGCAAATTGAGATAAACACTGAACACAGCTCTTTTCAACCAATTACATTCCGGGTGGCGATCTTTCTCCATGCATGCAACTATAAGCTTGGGAGTTTTGCTTGTTTTCAAATAAAAGCTGAGATTCTCATGATTTTAGGATTTAATAAAGCCAGTGAAAGCCCTAAACCACAACATCTGCAGTAATATCATGATAGCTGCCAGCCCCATTGATTCATTTTACTTGCTATTAGAGGAGAGGAGAGTTGTCAGCTCTCACAATGGGTCCTCCTGCCTCGAGACAAGAAGCACAGCACACTTTATGAATGGAACTTAAGACCCCTCCAGATGTCCTTTATATTTCATATTTATAACCATTTGTGCACATGATGCTATCAGAGCAGTCACATGTGATTCCAACTGCAATACTGTTTGAGCATGCAAAAGTTTTGGGGGTGCTCACACTCCTTCATTCCAAATCAGTGCGCATATCCTGTAACTTTCTGCAGAAACTCCATGACTTTTTAACACCACAAATGTTCTGGTTTATTCTTCTCCTGCTTTTGCTATGCTATAGCCCCACTGGAGCGCAATAAAATTTATGGCACTGGGTGAGCATCACAGAACAAGACACACACATAGATTGACCACAGTCAAAAGCTGCCATATGGGGAACTTTCAAGGGACAGCCAAGCAGCACCCGCTTCTACTACAGTTGCCCACAGCTGAACTAGGCCATTACCAAGCCAGAATGAAATGCAGCCAAGACCCTATTCAGGCATTCTGCTTGTGTGTAAAATTGATCCCACCAAGCTCTGCTTCCCTGTTGCCGGACTTGTCACCTTCCAACTTGAGGAGGTGAAAGCTCTGATGCAGGAGTCAGTGTGGTGTAGTGGTTAAGAGTGGTAGACTCGTAATCTGGTGAACCGGGTTCGCGTCTCCACTCCTCCACATGCAGCTGCAGGGTGACCTTGGGCTAGTCACACTTCTCTGAAGTCTCTCAGCCCCACTCACCTCACATAGTGTTTGTTGTGGGGGAGGAAGGGAAAGGAGAATGTTAGCCGCTTTGAGTAGTGATACCTTCGGGTAGTGATAAAGCGGGATATCAAATCCAAACTCTTCTTCTTCTTCCCTACTTCCCAGAAACCTGGTCATGCAGCACACTACTGTCACACAACCTGAAGCTGAGGCTCCAATACTTTGGCCACCTCATGAGAAGAGAAGACTCCCTGGAAAAGACCCTGATGTTGGGAAAGATGGAGGGCACAAGGAGAAGGGGACAACAGAGGACGAGATGGTTGGACAGTGTTCTCGAAGCTACCAACATAAGTCTGACCAAACTGCAGGAGGCAGTGGAAGACAGGAGTGCCTGGCGTGCTCTGGTCCATGGGGTCACGAAGAGTCGGACACGACTAAATGACTAAACAACAACTGTCACATTCACACCGCACATTCAAAGCGCATGGCTTTCTCATGAAAAATCCTGGGAACTGTCGTTTGCTAAAGGTTTTGGGATTTGTAGCTCTGTGAGGGGTAAACCACAGTTCCGACGATTTGGGGGGTGGGTAGAGAAAGCTAGGTATGGTGTTGAAGGTAGCTAAAATCCCACTTGAGACCTTTGCCTTCCATGAACAGGAAGGTAATGCTGGGGAGGGCGAGATTCAGAGGCTTGTCCCCCACCCGTGTATGTAGGTTTTACCTGTGAGCACAACTCCTGAATAGGGCTTATGCCTCTTAACAGGGAGAACCTACGTGCTCAGAGGCCCTCCTCAACACATCCGCCTCCTGGGAAGAGCTCTTCCTTCAGGAAAAGGATCTGCAAGCTGTTCTCTGGAAACGCTCCCCCTCCCCTCGGTTAAGATCTCCCCCTGTCCGTTTGGGACTTGAGTCTGCTGAGGAATAAAAATAAAATTAATCCCCTTCTCTCTCCCAAGCGTTTTATCTCCTCTGGCCCTGGCTGATGGCTTTATAATCCTGACTAAATCCCTGTCACTCCCTCTCCTTTGCTCCCTTTGCCCATGATTCAAGAGAAATGGGGGCAGGGCAGAGAAACAACCAAGTCTCTCTCACAGGCGGGAAACATGGCTCTTTCCTTAAAAGATGGGGAAGGGGACAGCCCACACTGTCCCAAAAGTTACGGAACAAGCAACCCTGCTCTAGTTAAAAGAGAAATGCAGGTGATTCACCTCACAGACCTCACTTCCCTAGGGACAAGGTCACATCGGGTCTTTTGAAGGAGAGGTGGGCCTTAAAGGAATGCCTCCCCTTAAAAAAAATACTGGGAAATTATTATATAACCTTTGTGACCCACCAGTTCCAAAAAAAAAACAAAAACCCCACCTTAGATTTACACTAGAATATAGCAAATGCAGGCCTATACTCTGCATTTCCCAACTTGGTCACAATAGACACAAACAAGAGAGGCGGTTTTTGGGGGGGGGGGCGAGGTCCCTAGCAATTGCTCAAATCTCCATAAAGAAATCCACTTCATTCTTTCAGAACTGGGTCATAGCATAAAATGATTTTTATTTAAAAACATACACATGGCAGGAAAAGAGGCATGAGAAGCAGCTGCTGCAACATTTGATCCCAACTGAAAATCGGAAACAGTGCCTTATCTCTCAGAAATGAACATATCGTTCCAGTGAAAACTATGACAGAGCTAGGGAAGTCCCCTTGGTTTCTAGAGTGGGGGCAAAAAGAGCTTTAGTATAGAAACGTAATAATAAAATAAAGCAAAACTTAATATCCGGTTCTCTGGCAGAGCGTATCTGGATTAGGAAAGACAACCAGTCAGAGATGTATTAAATTTGACTTGGTTCTAACAGCCTAATAACCACACACGCACCCAGTATTGGCAATGGAAACCGAGGCCCAGGAGCACAACCTGTATTGACAAAGATCTCACTTCAAAGCTCTAGCTCTGCAGGTAAGAAGTCTAATAGACTGGCCCAGATGGGAAAAGGCATCTTCTGTCTCTTTATATATAGCATAACACAGAGAAAAGAGCAAAAGCAGTTTTGCAGCTCATTCTGCTATCCCCAGTCCAAAGCCATAATGGAGTCATTGATAAAAAAGGAAGTTTCTAGTACAGAGTCTTTCCTTACTGACTACCTGGCACCTTTCAAGGGGGATCTGTCATCATAGCAGTATTTCTTCTATTGTATTATTGACAAACTGGTTGACCTTTAAAAACCTGTCTTCCAATGAAATAGAAAAAGAGCATAACATTCACCACCACTTCTCTCCGAGTTAAAGCAAGGAGCACTTATGGAACATATTCCCCTTTGTTCTAAAGTAAGGAATGGAAACTCAGTTCTCTCTGGTTCATAGGATTGCTACGGTACTTCCCAGCCTGGAGCAATCACAGACCAAGAAGAGAAACCTACACTCCCGGAAATCCAGAGATTACTGTCAAGGTTGTGTCATCTCCCCCAATTCCATTCACACACAGAACAGAAGATAATTCAGCATCCTGACAATGTCAGCTTTCCCCCTTTTTTAAAAGAATGTTTTTCATCTTTAAGTAATAAATTGTGTGTGTGTGTGTGTGTGTGTTGTGTTTTTTGTGTGTGTGTGTGTATAATGTCCAGTAGTTTTCAAAAGACAGGAAAAGGTTCTGTTAGCAGCCAGGGAATGGGGCGTCAGTACATTGCAGTTCACTGCATTCCCCCTTGACTTGCAGAAGCACAAAAAATTATGCAAACTGAGATAATAGGTGCAAGTTTGCATAATTTGGGCAAGTTACAGAATCCAGGTTGCTTCAGTGCATGGTTTTTTTAAAAATTAACGAAGAGCACACACAATCCAGTGGACTCCCCTCTTGATACAATTTTTATTCCTATTTTACAAGCAAGGGGGCATCACAGTTAGCAGCCTCCAAGGGCTCTCGTGGCACCTCATACAGGAATAGATTTATTGTGGCACAGCAGAAGGGCTTTGTTAGTAAGTGATGGCATAATATGCTGGAGGGTGGAACAAGTGCCAACAATGCCTTTATATGGTCTACACAGGACGAACAGGACGAATTTACACAAAACAATGAATGGGCACAACCCTGGCATTAAACAACTCAATATATTTAAAAACTCAAAAACAGAGGAATATTTCACTGCAGGACATTTTGATGCTGAGCCAGAAGTCACAATTATTTGAAAACAATGGTACAAAGGAAGACAGCACCAGCATGAAACTGATCAGCAAATTTGATTCCACTGATTTAGGTCTTCATCAAGACCATGGGTTTTTCTCCCATTATGAACATTACGTTACCATAGCAGAGCTGGGAAATAGCATACCAATTACTACCACTGGTAATAGACTATTTTGTATCGGTTTGAACTTCACATACAGATGCCACAGGCTTGCAATCTTTCTCAAGGTCCCATTCCTGCCCCCTGCTGCCTTCTCTGTATTACCTGTATATATGAATCTGTTGCACCTCTGAGTGTAACACCTCATGGACTTGCACCCACCAAAAACAGTAGCCATGTTATCCTTTCTGATATCCCAAGACTCTCGCCCTTCATTGGTTTTGCCACAATAGACTAGCATAGTTATTGTTCTGGAATTCGCAATAGAAAAGGGTAGTGATATGACTAGGCCACAGGCCCCTCATTTCCTTATGTTGCAGCCTGGTATTAGTTTCTAGCATTAGACAAGTTCTGGTTCAATTTCAAAGTCGTTCAGATATTTCAGCTCAGCAGTGCTATTGCCCCTCAACAGTGTGTGTGTGTGTGTGTGTGTGTGTAAAGCAATGTATGCCTGTGAAACCTGACGTTTGACTTCATCTGTTTGACATTTCTATTTAACCTGTGTCACTTGAACTGGAAAAATAAGCCAGATAAGCGTTCTATATTCTCTCTTATCGGAGGCATAACAAAGGTTCCAAGCTAGGACCAGCCCCACCCATTGAAGACTCTTGCCATAACCCCCCTCACTGGATTGTCAGCCTTATCTTCCCGACTGAGTTTCTGTCTGCTGCCAGTTGTCTCCAATCACATGGCCACAGCTCAATCCCAGGTCATATGAAGTGTGAAACCATTACTGCCTGCTCATAAGCAGCACCTATTTGTAAACCACTTTGAGGTATTTTTTATTTTATTTTTTACAGTCTAGCAATATATAAATTTTACGACACAATAAATAAACAAACAAAGTAACCTCTGGTGCCACTTGCTACTTCCCTCCACCAGATTGGAATAGTTTACAGAAAAATGGGCAAGATGTATCAAGGAGTTATTCCTCATTCAGGGGGGACACAGTATATATACCCCTCAGAAGATTTATGTGGTCAAATGACTTTTGCACTACAAGCTTCAGCAATATTTCAACTGAACTTGTCACAATCCCTCAAACCTCTTTTTCTGGCTAAAAAAAAAATGAATCTGACAGGAGTTTGTAGAATATGGGCAAGCACCATTATCTCATGACCAAATTGCAGCAGCCAGCCATTGGTACATTTCAAATTCAAGGGCACTGGCAGTGTTTCTCCAGGCAGAGCTGAGCACCTCTCTCTCTCTCTCTCTACTAGTCAAGCCATGCCTGTGGCGCTAGCCCACTTTTGGCATCGTGCCAGCCTTCTTTCTGGCTAAGCTCTACATTTCATAACTCTGCAAGAGCAAGGAGAAGGGGGCATGGTGGCACAGCCACAATTTCCACAGCATCCTTCCTCGACAATTAGGCAAGGAGCTCTTGTTGCGCTGGAAAGTGGGAGATGAAATAGAATCAAACTCTGCACCCAAAACAAGCACAGAGATAGCGTGCCCCTTTCTATTATTGTCATTCACATGGTGTAAGAGAAAACAACGGGTTTTGAACCAGGCCTTCCCATCAGCTTTGAAAGGAGGAGCATGTCTAGGCCTTTACTTAGACTGGCACACATTGAACTAGTTAGCACCTTCTGGCAATAAAATCTGTGAGAAATTAACCTGCGCTGAGGGTCCCACCTCGTTAAGATCACACTGGGTGCAGCCCCTTCATATGTACAAGCGACTCTGCAAGGATTGTGCACTTCAGGAGAATCGCAACGAAACTTTCATTGCAAGCTAGCTTTGTGTATTTTATATACAGTTGAAAGGTTAATTTAGGAAACTGGCTTACTTGTCTAAGAAAAAGTCACGTTCTGAGAGAATGTGCATTATGCTCTGTCTACAGCGACCCAAAAGTATGAATGGAGGAACACTATTTTTTGAATAAGGGCTCATCCACAGCAGCTATAAGTCCCTGAGGGTTATGTTTCAGGTTATATGAATTTAGTACCTAAGTCCAAGGTGCCTATCCCTTTCAAGACATCTTGCACAGCCATGTCCTGGGGCACATGTTTTAGTGGAAAGTCTGTGCGCATGGGTGGGGAAAGAGAGAGAGAGGAGTGTCACATGGAGGGAAACCAAAAGGAGGAAGTGACTATCTCCAGTTTTCTTCATGCAACATGTGGGGGGAGGTGAGGAAAAGGAGACCCTCAACTCCTTCCAAGAATCATCTTCTCAAATCTGCCCCTCCATTAATTCTCTTCAAACTTCAGGAAACGACTCCTTTCCCATTGCCTCCCAGCCAGCTTTTCACATTGATCTGTTGTTTTTTAACACGTACATTGAAACCGTGCACACACAAATGCATATTCAACTGCCCCACCTTACAAGTTCATGTGCCAAGGATTTGAGAGTTGCTGTAGCTCCCCAATGTGCTGCTGTGCCTGTGCAAGCGGCAATAAACATATTTGCTGCTGTGTAGCATTTACAACAGTGCCTAGTCTCACAATCCTTTGCTCCTGCTGTCAGGTGGAAGCAAATTCACCTTCCTGGCCCCTCTGTCAGGTAACGCTTATAACCTGCTGCTGCTATTGGACTGTAAGCCTCCTCTCTTCCTGCCAACACCCATCCCCCACTTTTTAAAAACTTCATTTTTACTTCAAAATACGTTTAAGCACTTCTGCTCCCACAGTATGCACAGCAGATCCACTCAACCTACTTCTGCTTGTGGGGAATGCAACCAGCAAGGGGTGGGATGGCAGGTGTAGCTGAATTATTTTATGGCCAGCTACATTTATATCCTGCATTTCCTCCAAGGAACTCAAGGAAGGACATACGGCTCCTCCCCTCCTCCACAAATCATTTATTACAGGGTCACAAACCAGCTAACCCCTCTCTCCATTTTAATCCCCACAACAACCCTGAGAGGTAGGCTAGGCTTAAAAACAATGACTGGCCCAAGGTCACCCAGTGAGTCTCATGGGCAAATGGGGATCTGAATCTGGGTCAAAGTCCAACGCTGTATCCTCTACACAGGGTCCCTCACTATACAGGACCCCCCATCTCCAAAATAGACCTGGCCTCGTTCGGGGGGGCTTCGCCCTTTCTTTTCCCGCTGTTAATACTTTCCCGAAGCCCGATCCCCTCCCTGTTTACTCGGGAGTAAGCTCGGCGGCGCTCAACGGAGCCCAGCATTACACCCTGCGAGGAGGAGAAGGAAAGGAGGCTCCTCACTCACCGACTTCAGTTGCTCCAGCCGGTCCTTCATTTTGGACAGGTGCTGCTGTGGCTCCTCCTCCTGCTGCTGCTGCTGTTCTCTCCAGGTGAAGCCGGGATCCCCGCCGAAACTCCGCACGGGGAGGAGGGCTTCTCCAGGAAGTGGAGTCCCAGCCCAGAGGGAAGGTTCCTCTTCTTCCTCCTCCTCGCCCCGATCGCTAGCAGGAACGCGCGAGTTTCGTCCGCGCAAAGGGTGGGGAGGGACACACGCCACGCACGCTCACATCCCTTCCTCCCGCAAAGCTAAATCTGTCTTTCCCCCACCCCCCTGTGTGTGTGTCTGATCCTCAGGCGCTGAGCTGGCCGCAGCTGATAATCCGCCGCGACATACGCGGAGGGGAGGCGAGAGGGGAGGGAACGAGGGCAGAGGCGCCGCCCACTTTTACCTGGGCAGAAATCGCTCTTAAAGAGACCTCGTCGCACACCCTCGTTTGTTTGTTTTTAACGTATTTTTCATTAAAGATTTCTTGGTTTACGAAAGTATGTGCATTGTCTCTTTTTTCAAGTTACATTTTCTACACATCACTTTCATTTGGTATGCAGTCTGAGACCCTACCTGCCCTTGGGCAGTCTCGCCAGAGTGGTGCATGCTCTAGTTATCTCCCGCTTGGACTACTGCAATGCGCTCTATGTGGGGCTACCTTTGAAGGTGACCCGGAAACTGCAACTAATCCAGAATGTGGCAGCCAGACTGGTGACTGGGAGTGTCCGCCGAGACCACATAATACCGATCAATCAATCAATCAATCAATCACTTTATTTCAGCTTTAAGCTCATAAGCATAATACCGATCTTGAAAGAACTACATTGGCTCCAAATACGTTCCTGAGCACAATTAAAAGTGTTGGTGCTGACCTTTAAAGCCCTAAACAACCTCGGCCCAGTATACCTGAAGGAGCGTCTCCACCCCCATTGTTCAGCCCAGACACTGAGGTCCAGCTCTGAGGGCCTTTGGCGGTTCCCTCGCTGCGAGAAGTGAGGTTACAGGGAACCAGGCAGAGGGCCTTCTCTGTTGTGGTGCCCGCCCTGTGGAACGCCCCCCCCCACCAGATGTCAAGGAAATAAACAACTATCTGACTTTTAGAAGACATCTGAAGGCAGCCCTGTTTAGGGGAGCTTTTAATGTTTGACGCACTATTGTATTTTAATATTTTGTTGGAAGCCGCCCAGAGTGGCTGGGGAAACCCAGTCAGATGGGCGGGGTATAAATAAATTGTTATTGTTATTGTTGTTATTATTATTATTATTTGTTGAGACATTAGTGTTACATTAGGAAGAAAAGGGGGAAAGAGGTGGAGGGGGCCATGGTGAGTGGGGGTGGGGTGGCGATGCTTTTATTCTACTTAATGTATGTGTGGGGTTTTGTGTCAGCATCTTACTATTCGCTTGTGTTCCTTTGGTGGTGAGAGAGGTTGGGGTTGGCCTAGGGTGTGGTTGTTTGTGATTGGCTGTGGTCAACTTTGTTTTCATGTGTGAGTGGGGTGGGTGGGCGTTTTTTAATAAGGTTAACCATATTGATTCATATGCTCTTGGTGGATTCTTGTTGTTGTCTTGTTGGGCTGTGTATGTGATAAAGGGGAGCCATACCAGAGTGAAGGCGTATTCTTCTATTTGTCCCTGTGTCAGTTTCAGTTTATTGGTTAGTTTTTCTATTAAGGCTGTTTCCCATACTATTTGGTACCATTGGTCCATGCTTACTCCTGACAGGTCTCTCCAGTGTCTGGCTATGATGTTTCTGGCTGCAGAGAGTAGGTGGGTTATGAGCTCTTTATGATGTGAGTGGGCATTATTATCTTGGAAGATGTTTAGTAGGGCCAGTTCTTGAGTGACTTCTAGTACTTGCTTAGTTATTTTGCATATTCTTGTATGATTGTTGTCCAGAATAGTTGGATTTTGGGGCATTCCCACCACATGTGGAGGTATGTGCCTGTGGAGCACACCCTCATTTTCTTAGAACAACAGAACTGTAGTTGGAAGGGACCACAAGGGTCATCTAGTCCACCCCCTGCAATGCAGGAATCTTTTGTCCAACACGGAGTTCGAACCCACGACCCTGAGATTAAGAGTCTTGTACTCTAACGACAGATTTGGTTTTCTCAGTAGAGCCTGTTTCAGGGAGCTTATAGGTTTCTCCACTATTCCCCACCACCACCACCCAGGAACCGTGATTTGCATCTAAGGGAAGTGTAAACAATGCATGGCTTAGGCTGGGAGATCGTTCAGGAAAAGTCTTCTCAGACTGCTGTTTGCTTCCTCCAGTTTTTTATTTTATTTTACCAGAGTAGCATAAGAAGGGCCCTTCCTGGTAGAGCAGGGTTTCCCAAACTTGGGTCTCCAGCTGTTTTGGGTCTCCCATCATCCCTAGCTAGCAGGACCAGTGTTCAGGGATGATGGGAACTGTAGTCCAAAAACAGCTGGAGACCCAAGTTTGGGAAACCCCGCTGTAGAGCTAGCTGTCCAAAAGGATTGAGACCAGAGGAAGAAGAAGAAAAGGGTGACAAAATGCGACAGCAACGTTTGTTTTGTTTCATATGCATTGATGGGTATAAGGTACTTTTGGAAAGAGAGCTCCAGTCCAGGTGTAAAGAATAGCAGGGGAGAATCAATGGGGTCATTGAAGGCAGAGTAGCAAACTTGTGGTACTCCAAACATCCTCAAATTCTATCTCCCAATGTAAATTGGAGGCCCACTCCCAGTTAAAGGGAGTATTGGACTTGGAAATACAAGTCAGAAAGCTCCCTGGTTTGCCTTCCACAACACACTAATCTTTCGCATTCCCTACCTTACAGGGTTGCTGTAATAATGAAATGGTGCTCTTTGGTAGAGAAATGAGATATAATACATTTTGGCTTTCTTCAGCCTTTTAAGTGTATAAACTAAAATAGAGGTAAGGGAGAAGAATCATTGTTATTGTAATACAACAGATCATGTAAACTTGCTCTGGTGGTAATCACAATGCAGAGAGATGCTAGCAGACAAGGTCCAGGTGCAGTCTGAAGCCCCCCCAGTCCAAACCACTGTTCCTTAAAGACTATTCCTCTGCTGAGATCACTTTGATCCCGTGTTATGTTGCTATTGCACTGCTGCACATCTACTGTTACAAAATTCATTATTCACTCACCCTTCCTCCACACTGCAGAATTAAACTCTGTTGGGACTGCCAGGCTGGGGAAATTGTTAGAAAGCTGAAAATTCTTAGACAAACAATTACACAGTATGCAAATAATTTGCCTTGAGGCCTTGATAAAAAATCAGGACGCTTACAAGTCTCAGGAAACGTGCAAATTACTGTAATTATATGATGATGCTAAATAACTATGTAGAAATTAGGCATCAAGATTCTTCTACAGATACCTCTGAAAAGCAGTTTCATTTTTTTAATATGTGATTTGGTAGACATAGGGCGGACCTGACAAGATTTAAGTTTTAGCTTAGGTGTAAATGGAGATAATCACATAAGCATTTTGTGCTCATCCCCATTCACAGAAAAGGAGGGATGGAACAGAGTTGTATTGATCTGGGGGAATTGGAGAAAGATAAAAGAATATAGGCAATGGGGCTTGCACCAGGTAGATTGTTCCTCTCTAATGAAGCCATACTGTGCAATGAGTCCCAAAAAAGAATATGTAAATGGCAGTATATGAAATAAAACAAGCAATGTGAACAACACTCTCTAGCAGTAGGGAGGGTGGGGGCACACTTATGGATACTGTAAACAAGGGGTAAGTAGTGCAGGGCTTCCAAATGTTGCTGGACTGCAGCTTCTATCATTCATGAGAATTAGCCAGGTTGGCAGGGGCTGATGCGAGTTCTTTTATACATGTATAAATGTTATTTTCCAGTTTTTACAATATAACAAATACACATCTTGCAAACACAAATTTCGAATACAATTCCATCTTTGACTTCTCCCCCGCTCCCCTTTTGTGGTTCCTTTCCTACTTTAGATTTTTAACACTGCATGTTCCAATTTACTCCATTTTTAAGTTATTCTTCCTTTTATCTTAGTAATATTTTCAACTGTTTGATTTAAGTTAATCGTACTAATGAACTTACTTGCATGACAGAACTTTTCATGTATTCTACAAATTTTCCCCATTCTTTAATAATCCCCCCCCCCTGGTTTCTTATTACACCCGTCAGTTTTGCCATTTTGGCATAACCCATCAGTTTAATTAGCCATTCTCCATTAGTTGGTATAGCATCTTCTTTCCACCTCTGGACAAACACCATTTTGGCTGCAGTTGTGGCATACAGGAACTAATTTTTAAGGTCCTTCAGAATCTCTGTATTCACAATCCTAAAAGTAAAGCTTCTGTTGTTGTTTTTTAACTAAAGGTTATCTTAAACATTTTCTTCAATTCATTATAAATCATTTCCCAGAAAACTTTTGTTCTTTTACGGGGCCACCACATATGATAGAAATTACCTTCCTTTTCTTTACACTTCCAGCATGAATTTGATTTTGATTTATACATTTTTGCAGGTCTACTAGGAGTTAAATACTCATAAAGTTTTCTTTCAATGTGTAACATGCTGTAAAACATGCTGTGAATTTTAAATCTACATTCCACAACTTTCCCCACGCAGCCATTTCAATATTATAACAAATATTCCTTGCCCAGTGGATTTGATGTGAGTTCCATTCCAGAAACATCTAGAGCAGGAGTAGGCAACCTAAGGCCCAGGGGCCAGATGCGGCCCAATCGCCTTCTCAATCCGGCCCATGGACGGTCCGGAAATCAGTGTGTTTTTACATGAGTAAAATGTGTCCTTTTATTTAAAATGCATCTTTGGGTTATTTGTGGGGCATAGGAATTCATTCATCCCCCCCCAAAAAAATAGTCCAGCCCACCACATGGTCTGAGGAACAGTGGACCGGCCCACAGCTGAAAAAGGTTGCTGACCCCTGATCTAAAGGGTGCCACATTGGCATCCCTCAGTATAAACTATAGCCAGTGTAAAACTTGGGAGACCTGGGTCCAAATGTCTGCCAGGTACATTCAGTACTTTTTCTGTAAAATGGGGATAATAATGATGCACGTCATGGAGCATTTGCATGGCTAAGTGGGAACATAAATTGCTTCTTATGGATAAGACTATAAATAGCAACCCAGTGCAGAATTTCTGCATAACATCCTGTCTGGTAACTTCCCATTTCAGGCTGAGAGTCTCCTCAAAACTTCCCACACTGATATTCCTATTCCTTACAGCAGGAATGGACAGTGGTATAATCAGGGATCAAATCATTCTTATGAGGCCATTCTTTTTAACCACACCTTGATTAAAATTTGGTCAAGATGACAGGCAAATGTACTTTGGGAGGCAGATTCACATGCTTTCAGCTGGCAATCCCTGTGCTATAGCCACATTGCCAGACAACAAATAGTTAACTTTTATGGGATACCTCACTCTCTCACACAATTAACCCTTCCTTGAGTAAAAGTCACCAGTAGTAAGGAAACTATGATTTTGGAGGTTGATGTGTGGGAAGACCAGATGGGCTTTTACTGTATTCAAAGATGTACTCACTTCAAGGACTGATTGATTAAAGCTATCAATCTCACCATTAAAATAATAGCCTACATTGTGTAAAAGTTTTCTATGTTTGAAGTGAATTTTATTTGAAGCACATTGTGTTCTGAATTATCTGAACAAACATTTCCTGGTTTGTATTTCACAGTCTCTTATATTTTCAACCAGGATGAGGGAGTACCAACCTGCCTTTTAAGAAAAGAAGCCATATAGAATCCTTGGAAGTCTATAAAGTTTGCATAAAGAAGAGAGCCATTTTGTTAGATGGCACTCCTTTCACAGAGCCAAGAAAGAATCGTGGAATCCAGAAGCTCAACATTCCATCGCTGGCTGACAAATACTTTGTATAACTTTTGAGTAAAGATGCCATTTTAGCTGTCTGTGATGCTAACTATTTCACTGCTGATCATTTTAGCAGCGACATTGCCATCTTCCCCGTAGCTTTTTGTAAGAGTATTAATAGGAAACGTGTATACTGCATTTTTTTAGAGATTTCAGAATGCTTTCTGCCCAAAATCTCAGTAATTTTTATGACAATCTTGTCAGGCATGCCAGAGTTTTCATAATGAACATGTGGGCTGGAGGCTTCCTGCGGCTACCTAATGTTTGCTATTAAGGTGAGATTTTAACCATAGTCTCCCCAGCTCATGTTTATAGCCACTATCAAACACCACCTTTTGAAAATTCATATGAAGACATATTCAGCAGGTGAAGTTCCCCCTCATCGTTGTATCTGCATATCATGAAAAGCTCCACCTGCTGGATTTATCATAAAGGTGTTAAAATGGTCAATAGACTTGCCAGAGGAAAAGTGGATAATTCTCACCTCCATCCCACCTCATGTGTGCTTATTCTTATACTGAAAGGTGTTCCCCACCCCTTTCCAGCTACCAACTGAGCCAGTTCTCTGCAGCTACTGAGATCTACAATATAGTCTAACTTGGACAATGCCTAATTGAATGCCACACGTACAGTTTAAAAAATCTGCAGTCACCCCAATATTTAAGATGTGGAGAAACAGCAAACCTGACATTAGCAAGCAACAAGAAAATTTTGGGTGAGTGTGCATAATCAACTTAAAATGAATGTTTTAACAGACTTAAATGCAATGAAATTTGCTGTTTGATGTACCAGTTATAGGCATGAAGCTAGGAAGAACAGCATCCACCAGAGCCTAGGAAGTTCTGGTTGCTAATGTGATGCCAGTGGACCCAAAGATGCCATTGAGGACTTCCCATGGGGCCCATGAAGCTGCTGAGCATTGCCCTTCTGCCCTCACTTCACAATATGTCATGAGGTGGCAAGAGAGAGGGAGAGGGAGGGGGGAGAGAGAGAGCCCCATGGCACAAAAACATAGATCCAAGGGGTGGATCATCAAGGGACTCCCTCAAAATTGCCATCAAGTCATAGGTCACCCCTGCATACATACATGCTCTATGCCTTGCATAAAAGCTTTTCATTGCTGGCAAGCACCAAAAACCCTGATTTTTACTGTGAGCTTTCGTTTGATGGTGGGTTTGGGGGCGGGACTCTGTATAAAATCATACAAATCCAAGATAACCCATTGTAATTTGATTGGAGCTGACTTTTCCTCAGCTTTGGAAAAGCAAAGTAATGTGTGCATATTTGCTCTCTCTCTCTTTCTCTTTGGGTGGTGGGGTGGGGAGAGAAAGGAAGACTGACCTGGGGGAGGAGAGGAGAGAAACAACCAGAAGAGGATGGTGCCCACAGCACCCTCTCACAATTCCAAGTGTGTCCATAGACACAAAAAGGCTGGTGACTCCATATAGGATCTTTCAGATGGCTTCACAGCTTCTTTCTGGTATTTATGCATTTTGTAAGCAGGCTGCATACACACTACACTTAGGTAAAAGGTAAAGGGACCCCTAACCATTAGGTCCAGTCGTGGACGACTCTGGGGTTGGGGCGCTCACCTTGCTTTACTGGCCAAGGGAGCCGGCGTACAGCTTCCGGGTCATGTGGCCAGCATGACTAAGCCTCTTCTGGCGAACCAGAGCAGTGCACGGAAACACCGTTTACCTTCCCACCGGAGTGGTACCTATTTATCTACTTGTACTTTGATGTGCTTTCGAACTGCTAGGTTGGCAGGAGCAGGGACCGAACAACAGGAGCTCACCCGTCACAGGGATTCGAACCGCCGACCTTCTGATCAGCAAGCCCTAGGCTCAGTGGTTTAGACTGGTTTAGACTACTTAGGTAGGTTTTACGTTAACCATTTTACTTAGGCAATGTACACAACATACATTTAAAGCATACCCACTTGCCCAGAGAATCCTGGGAGCTTTAGTTTGTTATGGGGGCTGTAGCATGGTGAGGGATAAATTGCAGTTCCCATTATTCTTTTGTGGGGGTGGGTGGGGGTGCTTTAAATATATGGTGTGCTAGAGGAAGGGGCAGAGTAGCCACCTGGCTCCAAAGCCAGCCCAATACATTTTACTGCCTGATGTAGAGCAGCAAAGAAAAGGGCATACAATAGCACATGAACAACACAGTAAATCAAACAATTTCCTTCCGTTTAATGTCACTTTCAATATCAGCTACCTAATGCCACTTTTCCGTGAGGATGCCCTTAGGGCAGGAAAGAAAGAAAGAAAGGCCTGCTGCTGTGTCCAGGGCTGAGAGAGAGTCGAAGCTGAGGTCCAGAGTGGGGAACAGAATGGGAGGCACAGACCACGTCCGTTGTCTTCCTCTGGGCTCAGATTTTATCCATCTCACCCATGGGGATGTACCAGTATGTGTCAAAAGTAGATCATGTCAAGTTTTGAAAGAGTTTTGGACTTAAAAAAATAGAAATCTCCATTTATATCACTGCATTACGGTAGGAATTAACCCTAAGTCTCTTGTAAATCAATAAGATTAAGACCACTCCTTTCAGCAGACACTAACGTTCTCTATGCCAGTTAAAGGAAATATATGCAGTGGACCTTCCGATAACATTAGGCAACGATATCTGTTTCACTCTTAGATGGCTGGTTTTGTGGGATGTATAACACTGGTGCAGTCAATCACAACATTCCTAGAGTGTACACAAAGGGGACTTGGTCCTCCAGGTAGAGTTTCCTGTGCCAAGACTGAAATCACTTCCTTTGTGTGACCAGAAGTGGGAGTGGCCTTACCTGTAGCTATTCAAAGATACAGGTGAGCTGCTACTCTCCCTCTCTTCCCACCAGGACTCCGAGGATGCAACATCTCAGGAGATGCTCTCTTGGCTTCCAGCCAAGAGAGGCCCACATGGAGCCTTTCTCCCTTAAGGAGAATCTCCACATGTAAATACATTTAATCTAAGCTAGCCTGCCTTTCTGAGACTGTAGAAGCTTGAAATGACTGTGAGTAAAACCTTTATACTTTTATAAGCTTATGTGTCGTGTATTTTCTTTTAAGAGGGAACCAGGGGAAATATGTGCCAGGATCTGCCTTATTCTAGAAGTTCATAGGAACTTAAACGCCACGCTTTGCTGCGCTTTATTGGGGATGAGAAACTCTGCTAGTTTGGAGCTTGTTAGCACAAGCTGGGATAGGAAATATTAATCAATATTCCCTCATCCACATTCCCTCTCATCTCCCACAAAGGGTTTTGAGGCCCAGAACTGCATATTTTGTGTATTTTTAAAGGATTGCTTTGGATTGTGATTTTTGGCAGAGTAGAATTTTTCTGTTTGTACTTCCTGGTAAGCACATGGTCTTTTGTTCTCCATTGTGCTGTGAAAGGGGGATTAGCGACCCCTCCCCTCCCTCAGAGCTCACAGACCTCAGAGGCAGTGAAGATTAGTTTGCATTTTGAGATTTTTAAGTTTTGATTTTTGAATTTTAACCATTTTTGGGAATTTTTGAAAGTTTGGAAATTTTTCAAATTTTTGAGGATTAAGATGGCAAGCTCAGGATTTGATAGTGAAGCAAGATCAAACTTTATGCTGCTGAATGATAGTAATTTTGTGCAATGGAAGCAGCGTGTTTTAGTGCATCTTGGTGCAAAACAAGTGCTTAAAGCGGTGAAAGATCCCAAACCTGATTTTGCTGATTTAACCAAGAAAGCAGATTGGGAAAGGCAAGATGCAGAAGCTAAACACATAATTTTGAGCAGTTTGAAAGATGAGCATTTATCTCTGATTGACTATGAAAGTGATGCATCTCAGATTCTAAAAGATATTGAGAGGGTTTATGCACAATCATCAGAGAACTCTTATAGACATTTGTTGGATAAACTGCTGAAGTTAAAGATGAATTCCAGAGAACAATTTACAGGGCATTTTAAGGACTTTAATGAAATTGTTCAAAGGATTGCCCTAACTCCCAGAGCTTTTGATGATGCAACCAAAGTGACTTTTATGCTGGCATCATTAGGAAAAGAATTTACTTCATTTAAGAGTATAATGGATCACACAAGAGATTTGACTTTTAATGAACTAGCAAATCACTTAAGAGAGGAATGCAGAGATTACCTTGATTCTCCACAAAGGAATCCAATGAAAATGGACACAAGTTATGTTTCTAAGCAATTTCCCAGGTCCAGGGAGGTGTCCAAAGATATAATATGCCATAACTGCAATTTAAAAGGGCACATAGCAAGGAGTTGCCAGAAGCCCAAGAATAAGTCCCGCCCCTTTCAACCAAAAGGTGAAAAGAAGGGGGGTCACGAGCGTACATTTCTACTGCAAGAAAAGAGTTTAAATGTGCAAAGAAATGAAAGGAAAAGTGACCAATTTATTTTAGATTCGGGAGCCACAAGCCATTTTGCGCATAAAAGAGAATATTTCAGAGAAATTAATGATAGTGAATGGACTGAAATCCAGATTGCTGATGGAAATGTTCTAAAATCACAAGGTGCAGGTTCAATGCGTTTGAAATTCAAGGTGAACAATGAATCTCTTGAAACAACTGTGCCTAACGTTCAATATGTCCCAGAATTGAATTGTAACTTGCTTAGTGTGTCTGCTTTAGACAAGAAAGGTTTCAAGGTTACATTTGCCAATGGAAAATGCAATGTAATGAAAAATGGTGAGGTTTACGCTCAAGGGAAATTAATCAATGGTGTATATGAGATTAATGTTTCAGAAATCCAGTCAGCGCAAGTAGCTCCATCCAGGCAGAAGGATGATCCAGATCTGCAGCACTGGCATGAGGAGGCTGACACAAGGAACACAGCCATTGACTGTTCCAATGAGCCACCAACAGAGGAGTTTGTAAGTTTTCCTTTTGAAGCCATACCAGAAACTAATCCACCTCCTAGTATTGTACCTCCCAGTGTTGTAGCACCCCCTACAGATGACACCCCAGAAGACGCGGAGGACCAGATGTCAGAAGGCTCCAGAGACGAAGAGGACCCGTATGCAGGGATGCCGCCATTGGAAGGAGATGAGGAAGCTGATGCGGTTCAACAAGAGCCAGAGGTCAGACGTTCCTCCAGGTCCAACAAAGGCGTTCCACCACTACGACTGTCCTACTTTGCAGGGTCGGCGCCACCACAGGAACCTTCCACGTGGGAACAGGTTCAACGGTTGCCAGCTGCTGAGGCCAGTCTCTGGAAGCAAGCCGCGCAGGAAGAGATGGATGCACTGCATCGCAACAAGACCTGGACCCTGACAGAGCTACCTCCTGGTAAGAAGGCAATTGGGTCCAAGTGGGTGTTCAAGCTTAAGAAGGGGTCAGAAGGGGAGGTGCAACGCTACAAAGCTAGGCTTGTAGCACAAGGATTTTCACAACAGTATGGCGAAGACTATGATCAAGTATTTGCGCCTACAGTGCGATACAGCAGTGTTAGATTACTTCTAAGTATTGCAGCATCTAAAGGCCTATCAGTCCGTCATGTCGACATAGCAACAGCTTTTCTTCATGGGACGATTTCTGAACAGATTTATATGAAGCAGCCCAAAGGCTTTATCAAGCAAAATGAGGCACATCTTGTATGTAAACTTCAGAAAGGAATTTACGGTTTGAAACAAGCTGCAAGAGCATGGAACCAGAAATTACATGAAATGCTGGTTCAGCTTGGGTACAAGCAGTCAACAGCTGACAAGTGCCTGTACACTAAGAACAGAAATGGACAATTCTCTTACATTCTGGCTTTTGTCGATGATTTATTAATATCAACGTCCAATGACAGAGACTATAAAGACATAGTCAGACATCTCAACAAAGAGGTGGAAGTAAAGGAATTGGGACTTGTCCAGTATTACTTGGGAATTCAAATTGAGAGAGAAGAAGACGGCTCATTTCTTCTCAGCCAGAAGCAGAAGATAATAGAACTGATAGAAAGCATGCAGATGCAAGGTGCACACCCTGTCGCGACACCCATGGCCACAGATTTTCTAAAGAATCAGCAAGATTCGAAGCTGCTGCCAGACAACAGCGAATACAGGTCAGCGATTGGTAAACTTTTGTATTTGGTTACTACCAGCAGACCTGACATAGCAAGTGCAGTGGGGATCCTAAGCAGAAAAGTGAGTTCTCCCACTGAACATGACTTGGGTGGGGTCAAGAGGGTGGTGCGTTACCTCAAGGGTACAATGAATTGTAAATTAAGATTGCCAGCTGTAAGGGACCCTAAGTTGGTTGGGTACAGTGATGCAGATTGGGCTGGGGATAAGGCGGATTACAAATCCACAAGTGGTTATGTTTTTATGTTTGGAAATGCACCTATCATTTGGGGCAGTTATAAACAGAAATGTGTAGCCTTATCGTCCACAGAGAGTGAATATATTTCAGCTTCGGAAGCATGCAGAGAGATCATCTGGCTGGATCAACTCCTGACAGACTTTGGTTTGCCGAGAAAAGGACCTGTCAGCTTGATGGAGGACAATCAAGGCTGCCTGCAGCTAGCGCAAACCGAAAAGTTCCTTGCACGTTCAAAACACATTGGGGTCAGGTATCACTTCATTCGCCAGATGATCCAAGATGGACTAGTAGAAATGTCCTACTGTAATACTCAGGAGATGACTGCGGACATTCTCACGAAACCCTTGCCACGAGAGAGTTTCCAGAACCTGCGTGTCAAGCTGGGACTCTGGGTGGTTGAATAAAGTTGTTTTATGTTTGTTAAATGTTGTTCAGACTGAGAAGGGGTTTGTGGGATGTATAACACTGGTGCAGTCAATCACAACATTCCTAGAGTGTACACAAAGGGGACTTGGTCCTCCAGGTAGAGTTTCCTGTGCCAAGACTGAAATCACTTCCTTTGTGTGACCAGAAGTGGGAGTGGCCTTACCTGTAGCTATTCAAAGATACAGGTGAGCTGCTACTCTCCCTCTCTTCCCACCAGGACTCCGAGGATGCAACATCTCAGGAGATGCTCTCTTGGCTTCCAGCCAAGAGAGGCCCACATGGAGCCTTTCTCCCTTAAGGAGAATCTCCACATGTAAATACATTTAATCTAAGCTAGCCTGCCTTTCTGAGACTGTAGAAGCTTGAAATGACTGTGAGTAAAACCTTTATACTTTTATAAGCTTATGTGTCGTGTATTTTCTTTTAAGAGGGAACCAGGGGAAATATGTGCCAGGATCTGCCTTATTCTAGAAGTTCATAGGAACTTAAACGCCACGCTTTGCTGCGCTTTATTGGGGATGAGAAACTCTGCTAGTTTGGAGCTTGTTAGCACAAGCTGGGATAGGAAATATTAATCAATATTCCCTCATCCACATTCCCTCTCATCTCCCACAGGTTTTCAAGCATGTGCTCAGTTTCTTCTCCAATTTAGTGTTTCAGTTCCATTATGTGATGGCAAACAAAGAGGAGAAGCAGTCCACTTTCTGCTACAAATAGACAAGTCTTTTCATATTTACCATGTTGATGACAGCAATATGAAGAACAGAGTCCAGAAATCAAAGGTCAGCCTCTGTAGACAGAACTATCGTGACACCTCAAATGCACTAATTTGCCCCAGTGCCCATGGTTCAACCTGTGACTGAGGGCATTTCCAGGCTCTTGCTAGTTTGGGATAGGACTCCATCACAAACGGGCAAACTCAGGTCATGCAATTATAACGGATTGCACAACAAACCTGCTTCCCCAAAAGATCTAGTGAAATGTGCGGAGAACACTTGCTTGGATGCAACTTCATCTAACTTCCCCACAAACAAATTGGCACAAATGCTCATTTAACAGCCAAGGTTGTCTAATGTCCCTGAAAACAAACTAGGACGAATGTTCAATAAACAAAACATTTAGGGATTCGTGTGCATGTGCAAATAAGTCCTCAGCCACATAAAAACCGATGTGTGTTTGGCTGCTTGTATTGCGAATTCCTACCACAGTGCAAAACACATTAGAATATCCAAGGCTCTCACTGGGACAGCACTTCCTTCCTTAGTGTTCTACTGAGTGCGTTCTTTAACTCTTTGTTCCTCATGCTATAGATCAAGGGGTTCAGCACCGGAGTGACAAAGGTGTAGACCACAGACACCACTCGACCTTCCTCCGGCGAGTAGCTGGAGCTGGGACGCAGGTATATCAAACTGCCACAGCCATACTGCAGAAGAACGACCATTAAATGGGAGGAGCAGGTGGAGAAAGCCCGCTGCCTACCTGAGGCAGAGCGGATGCGCAAGATGGCTGCCACAATGAAGGCATAGGAGACACAAACTAGGAGGAAAGGGGCAGTCAGTATTACGGCACTGATAATAAAGAGGGCAGTCTGGTGGGTGTGGGTGTCGCTGCACGCGAGCTTCAGGACAGCAGGGAAGTCGCAGAAGAAATGGTCGATCTCCTTATTGCCACAGAACGGAAGGCGCAAGATCAGGATGGAGAGCTGAATGCCAAACACGCAGCTCATGCCTAGCGTCCCAGCTACAAGACTTGCACACACCCTCCAGTTCATTATGGTAGTGTAGCGCAGTGGGTGGCAGATTGCCACATAGCGATCGTACGCCATAACAGAGAGCAGGACGCAGTCGCCGCCTCCCAAGAAGATAAAGAAGAACATCTGTGTGCCACATCCTGCCAAAGAGATGGAGACTTTTTGCACAGAGAGGAGGTTGGCCAGGGTGAGCGGGGCAATGACGCAGGAGTAAGCAATCTCCAGGGCTGCCAGGTTAGCCAAGAAGAAATACATGGGAGTGTGGAGGGAGCGCTCTGTACGGACAATGAACACAACCACAGAGTTTCCCAAAAGGCTGAGTAGGTACAAGACCAAAAAAGTCCAGAAAAGCAACAGCTGCATCTCTCGGACCGTTGAGAAGGGGTGGAAGTAGAAATGTGTCAGGCTAGTGTGGTTTCCACTCTCCATAGGAATTGGTACATATGACCTGGCACGAGATAAAAAGAGAGACTGATGACAGAGAAAGTGATATCGCCACCAAGATGTCAACAGGCCATGTCAATTTCTAAACATGTACAATAAACCAAGCAGCCACTGGAGGGCAGACTCCCCCCCTTTTGCAAATAAAGATCTCTGTGTTGTCTTGCAAGACAACAGCTGTCTTAGAATCATGGAGTCATAGAATTGTAGAGTTGGAAGGGACGTCAAGGGTCATCTAGTCCCACTACCTCCAATGCAGGGATCTCAACTAAAGAATCCAGGACAAATGGCCATCCAATCTCTGCTTAAAGACTGCCTTCTGACAGAATCTATTCTACTGTTGAAGAGCTCTTACCATCAGAAAGTTCTTCCTGATGTTTCATCAGAATCTCTTTTCTTGTAACTTGAAACCTTTGGTTTGGGTCTCCGGAGCAGGAGAAAACAAGCTTGCTCCATCTTCTATGTGACAGCCCTTTAGATATTTGAAGATAGCTATTATATCTCCTCTCAGTCTCCTCTTTTCCAGGCTAAGCATTCCCAATTCCCTCAACCATTCCTCCTAAGATTTGGTTTCCAGACCTCTGATCATCTTGGTTGCCCTCCTCTGCATACATTCCAGCTTGTCAATATCCTCTTTTCGGGCTTGTGTGAAATTGTACAGCACAGGCATAATCTAGAAGGCATTTCAGTTCATGCTTCAGCAAATAATGAGTAAGTTTAAACTTCAGGACTGTAAAGCATTTCACATGCTGCAAGCACATCTTTTGGCAATTCTTTCATAGACCACTGTAGCTTCACTTTTCCTGCTCCTTCTTCTGCTATCCGTTAAAGTTCCCTGAACTATCTTCACTAAATCTTTTACGAAACCCATCTCTCCCTATGCTGTTGCCTTGTCAATTTTATTTGCGGACTTTCTGTAGAAGGAAGTTCTGTTGAAATCAATGGAATTTCCAGAGAACTGTGTTTAGAATCAGATGCTTAGATTGCAAGCTGTGTCACTTGTATTTTGTATTCCCTCCAGTACAAAAACAATAAATTGCCATTACCCTGGCACTGTACATTGCCCTTGCTTTTCTGAGCTAGGGATTGCAAAACAATTGCATGTCAGAGTTCCTGTAGTTTTACTCCATTAAAATTAAATGGACACTCCATCCAAAAGTACTCAAATCCTATTTTGTTTTTATTGAATGGAAGCAGTTGTGACAAGTGGGACCCATCACAAAATGTTGCAGTGTAGAGTGGTCCTGCCCAGGTTTCCAGCCAGCCAGCAATGCTGTCTTCTAGGATAATGTGTTCCAGCCCCACCCTGGTTTTCTGTCTGCCACGCACAACAAGCAGCATTCTGTGTCTACCAGTATTCACAGGGCGGTTGGTTCTTTCTCTGTTTTTGTTTTTATTTGAATTACTTTCTTTTATCTTATTGTATTATGAAACAGCTTTAATAAAATCTTATTTTTAAAATAAAAATCTTGCTGTCCCCAGAAGGTTACTGATACCTCCTTCTTCTTGTGTGGAGATGGTGTCATTTTGGAAATGTAAGCACCGTCTCTCATGCCTGGGCATCAGGAAACGAAGGATTGACTAACTTTTACTGAATCATGCCCACTAGTGTTATATATTTTTCTTATGTCTTTAGATGTTCTTTATGTGTTTTGATGTTTTTAATTGTTTCTATTTTTAATTCTACTGTCTTATTACTTTTGTGTTTTCTGCTATTGTTTAAGCTATTGTTAGTACGACAGTGTAGAATTTGCCACACCATCCTCTGCTACTCACTATTTTGGAGTACAGGAGGCTAGTATCCATGCATTTTTTCATTTTAATGGCCAAGAAAACTACATTTCCACTGGAAGGTGGAAGCCTCCCTCTTTGCAAAATAACATTTGGATGTCAACTTAAAAGACAGCAGTTGTTTTTTTAGCGCTGAGGTAGCCAACATGGTGCCCTTTGGATGCTGTTGCCCTTCATCACTGGCCATGCTGGCTGGGAAAGATGGGAGCTGGAGTCCCACAACATCTAGAGGGCATTGTGTTGTTTATTCCTGTTCTAGTAGCTGTGAAATTGTATTCTATGGCACAGCCATAGTCTAGAAACACTTTCCACATCACCTGCAAATAGGAATGTCAAATGTAAATAACTGAGCATTATTTATCATTTCAGTGTTGGCTTCATTAGGAGGCAATGAAAGTGATACAAAGAGATGGCAAAAGCAACTTCCATTTAGGCTTAAACCTCTTGCTACACAAAGGGGAACCGCAACATTTCTGTAGAAGGAAATGTACCAGAATATTTCCCATTCAGAACCTCGCACCACTCCTAGGAAAGCATTTGCCTGGAACAATGCTCAACGTTGTGGTCATTATTCTTGCTCACAACTAATTCAATGTCCGCAGCCGACATGTTGCCTAAACTCTTCTGACAATTGCAAGCAGTACCATTCTGGCCCTGATTTACTTCAATTGTATGCCCAACTGTTTTTATTGTGAGAAGGGTAGAACAGTTTTTACTGGCTGGCTCGGATAATCTTACTAACCTGTTGTCCAAGCTGATATTGGATGCCTCTGCCTTTTCCACAAGAGAGCTCTAGCACTGAGGGCTTTATAAACCTTGCAGGATCCTTAGAGGAGCAAGGTAATCCCAATCCCTCAGTGATGCATCAAAGTCCCCATAAAAGTAAATCACATACAAGCAGCCAACAAGAGTAGAGGTCCCTGCTCTCTGAGGACAAAGGGCAGCAGAAAGAGAGGGAGACAAGGAGTCAACTCACTGCCAAGGAGCCTTTCTGCCACGTTTGCCCCAATGTAGCTCAAGTTTTTCACCACTTGTGCTCTAGCCATTTTCCCTCCTGTTCCAAGGCAGGTGTAACCCAAAAGATCAGTGACAAGGAGGGGGAGAGTGTTAGGGCCATGAGAGATGGATTTTGATAGCCCGTGTTGGGGATCTAGCCTAACGAACTATACAAAGCTGTGTGTGGAATTGTTTTTAGGTGTTTTAATTATTTTGTGATTTATGTGTTTGCCACCCTGGGCTCCTTAGGGAGGAAGTGTGAGATGTAAATTTAAATAATAATAATTTCATCTCACACCAGGATCGCAAGTTACTAAGAATAAAAATGGTGTCTCATATTCTTAGTGCATGCAGGTACCAATTGGTACCTGTAGTGATTTTGATATATAATGGCTTTAGAAGAACCATACTTTTCTGTGTATAAGATGAGGTTTTTTTTACTGTATAATAATGTCAAAAGTGGGAGGCGTCATATACACGTTGGGGGAGGACGTGTGATTGGTTGCAGCCCGTTTCTCTTTCGGGTTAGTGATTTTCTGACCCCCCCCCCAAAAAAGCTCAACAACTCTGGGCCATCTCCCCCCATTTTCTTAAATTTGAGTCCCCCCAAATAGGGGACTTATTTATAGTCTTATACATGGGGGCATGTTATACAAGGAAAAGTACGGTAGTTTTTTTTAATATATGCAACAGTTTTAACAGTTTTTATATGTGTGTTTTTAATATTTTTTAAAATATGCGTCAGGATGCCTCGTGGGAATTGATTCATGTATAAATAAATAAATACAGTCATAAGCAAGACAGCAATGGGATGACTTCACTAGCAGCATTGGGAATGATGGTGTGAATTTGAATTGATATGGAGGGAGGGAGTGAAGATGTGAGTGAGGAACTGACGCAGAACACACACAAGCTACACATTTTTGCAGGTCTACATTTTTGCTTTTGAAAAAGTAAATTAGATCTATAGGCCAGTTACAAAGACATTTTGTCCATTGGTTCCCCTCCCCTCCCCCCCAAACCCATCTTCATTTTCCTTGTCCAGTGGTTCTAGTGCATATCCAGGGGCTCTGATGCTATACACATGGATCCTTCTCTGACACAAACATAATTTATTTATTTATTTCAAAGATGTACACCCCATCATTCACTGCAGGATTTAGACCAGGTTACGGCAAGCATATACAAAAAAACAAAAAAAACATGAAAATATCACATCAGTAATTAGTAGGTATGGCACTATAAAGGCCAATAGACCCTGATGTTTTGCTCAAAACTGGAACTACCGGCAGGGCCTCCGCAGCAGATCTTAAGCAGAATGTTGTCTGCCCATTAGAAATACACAGCACTTTCAGCCACAGCTTAGATGTAAATCTGTACATGTGAGTTTGCTTTCATGTTTTGTTTTAATCTGCATATATAGGACCTTGTTTATGCCTTACTAGGTATGATCCCCAGCCTCAATCACCCAAAGAATGTTAGTATATCAGTGCTAGTCCTATGGCAGGGCTGGGAAGCTTGTAGACCTCTGGTCATTGCTGGATGACCCCTCCCATCCTTTGACCCTGACCATTGGCAATGCTTGATGGGTTTGTTGGTTGTTGGAGTCCAAGACCACCTGGAGCGCTATAGCTTAGCCGCCTCTGTTCTATGGGATCATGTTCTATGAGGCTAAAGCTTGCTAGTGTCATCTTGGGTGGGCAGATACGGGGAAAATCACTTCAACAGGAGGGCAGTGGAGGTACATCTAAATGGACCGACAATGATGTTTCTGGTTCATCCACATGTCATCACCACCACTGTTGCCTTATCCACGAATATGTCTAATTGCATTAAAATTGGTGCTCATATCACATCTTGTGTAGGTGTAATTGTGTGCAGTGTGAAGTACTCCATGTCTGTCCTGAAAGTGCACCCCACTTTCCCAAAAAACACCAGGGAATTTTGTGTTACTATAACCATGTGTGTTGTATATTAGAACACTTATCAACAATTTTTTGTGATCTTCTTATTTTTATACTCTGGAATGTCACACAGAAAGTGTCATTCCTTGTCCCGTTCTGCTCAGGGGTCAAAACAACAACAACAACATCATAGATTCTATTTGGGTGCATGCCTGTATGTGCATTTATTAACAAAAAACGGAATCATCAGTCCAATTCATCGGTTGAAGTTGTCTCCAAATGAATATGTGGTCCAAAATCCCCATGCGAGTCCCATCAGGCATTTCTGGCTAGTCTGGTTTGAGGTTAATGTCTGCCTCATTTGCTACCCTCCTTTGCTGACATCATTCCAGCCTCTTCTTGGGGTATTTTCCTTCTGTTCCCTCACAATATCTTCAGGCCCCTGAATGAAATGTATTAGTTCTCTCTGTGGCTGGAAACCTGTCCAGGTTCTCCTGCCCATCAAAGCAGAACTCAGTGTCACTAGTGTAGCTGTTGTTCTGCTTGCTTTCAATCAGGCATTTGTTTCATTTCCTTCAGGAATACCCACACTGAATTCAGGTCAATTGGCCACACAATGCACTGGCGCAACTTCTGCTACATGCAAAGAATATTCCTTTTGAGGCATAGTTGCAGCTTAGACATAGAGCCTACCTATACATCCTTCCATCACTGACCTGTGGTTTCAGTTCCACCATACCATTACAACAGAAGGCAGTAAACAGTATACAATTCCCTGGTTGTGATTCAATGCTGTCATTTCTTCTGGGGCAGCACAGCTCTTTTTAAGGCTCTGATAAGTGCGTCCTTTAACTCTTTGTTCCTCATACTATAGATCAAGGGGTTCAGCACAGGAGTGACAAAGGTGTAGACCACAGACACCGCCCGGCCTTCCTCCGGTGAGTAGCTGGAGCTTGGGCGAAGGTATATCAAACTGCCACAGCCGTACTGCAGAAGGACGACCATTAAGTGGGAGGAGCAGGTGGAGAAAGCCCTTTGCTTGCCTGCGGCAGAGCTGATCCGCAAGACGGCAGCCACAATGAAAGCATAGGAGATACAGATGAGGAGGAAAGGGATGGTGATGACAGTAATGCTGACAATAAAAAAGGCAGTTTGGTGGAAATGGGTATCTCCACATGCCAGTTTCATGACAACCGGGACATCGCAGAAAAAATTGTTGATTTCCTTATTGGCACAGAAAGGCAAAGTCAATATCAAGATAGAAAGCTGAATGCCAAAGAAGCAACTCATGGCCAAGGTCCCAACAACCATTTTCACACACACTCTCCAGTTCATGATGACAGTGTAGCTGAGCGGGTGACAGATTGCCACATAGCGGTCATATGCCATGATTGCTATCAGGACACAGTCAGAGCTTCCCAGGAATATAAAAAAGAACATTTGAGTCCCACAGCCAGCCAAGGTGATGGAGACCTTTCTCACAAAAGGTACGTGGGCCAGAGTGAGGGGTGCAATGGTACAAGAATAAGCAATTTCCAGACATGCCAGGTTAGCCAAGAAATAATACATCGGGGTGTGAAGAGAATGTGTGGTGTAGATGATGAGAGCAATGGTAGCATTCCCAAACAGACTGAGCAAGTAGAGAATCAGAAAAGTCCAGAAAATCAGCTGCCTCATGCCTGGGTGTGTTGTGAATGGATGGAAGTGGAACTGTATAATTCCAGTTTGGTTTTCAGTCTCCATATAAACCTGCACATCAGCTTTGCTATGGGTTAGGAGGAGAGAGGACAGCATTACTGAAAAGCCAGCATTGGGCAACCAGGAAATAAAGTAACACAAATAAATTGAATTGCAACAAACAGGGAAGATGTTGCAAACTTGGCTGATAGGGAATGTGCAATTGATCAACATATCCTTTAATACTGAAGTTCAGACTTCTGGAGGCAGCTATTAACAAGAATGAGATCAGATTCTTAGAGTAGGTTGTTCACTGAAGTGTCTACATCCATTAAAACTGAGCGACTATTACACTGCCTATAAATGGCAAGGTTGATATTGAAATGTTTTACGATTTTTTATGCGCTGTAAGCCGCCCAGAGTGACTGGAGAAACCCAGCCAGATGGGCGGGGTATAATAGTAAAGCAGCTCAACACAAAAAAAGCTCAACAACTCTGGGCAATCTCCCCCCATTTTCCTAATTTGGAGTCACTAAAAATAGGGGGAGTTTTATACACGGGGACATGTTATACATGGAAAAGTACAGTATATCATGATTTATCTCAGCAGTTAGGGTGTTCTTGATGCAATTCCTGCATTCTGGATATAGGGTGAGGTTTTTGTTTCTGATTTCTGGCACATGATAGTCTGTCTCAAAAATGTTTTCCAAAGAAGCTTGAAGCTTATTTTTTACTCCCTCTCCCTAACTCTCACTGTATGGTGTTTGTGTGCATTTGGCATATCAGTACATATTTTATTTGTTTTGTCTGCACTCTGTTGGAGGGATAGTCATTTATTAGTGCATTTTAAAAACATCTACCTACCTTCCTACCCTGGTACCGTCAAGAAAACTTGCTAAATGAAATATCTTTTTCTCACCACTCTTCTTCTGATGGCTTAACATTCCAGCAGCAACCTGAACATTAATATTTCTTTCGTATTGTTGCTGTTAAATTCAAAATTATTCCTTCCTTCCCTTATTTCCTTTGTAAAACATTCTCCTTGGGGTCAACACATGCAGCCATTTTAGCATATCTACGCTTCCATGTGTGTGTCTTTCTTACCTGTATTGACATCAGCAACTGCTATCTTTTCTTCACACCACCTGACATTCAAGACTTTTTAACCTATCTTCTGTAGCCCCTTGGGAGTGAACTGCTGATGCAGCGCCTCACCACAGCTCCTATCATCAAGAGGTTTATTGAACAGTCAGCCTGATTTACTTGCACAAAAATTGGGAGGTTAGATGTTATTGACTGTTTATTGAGAATTCATTCTGATTGGTTTGCAGAGAGGTTATATGACCTTCCATCAGGTATCATTCCATACTTTCCTTTGCATTTTCCTGACACTTTCCCTATTGCCCGCCCAAAAAAAAGGTTGGGGAGGGGGAGATGAACCAGCTTTATTGCACAGACTTTGACTGAGCTGCCTAAATTTGCCAATATATGATTGAATCCCACTGAAAATAGCAACAGTCTGAAAGCACTGTGGATGATGCAGAATATTTTTCTAAGCTCATGGATGCATTGAGAGCAGTGCTTGGAATGAACTACAGTAGTTGAGCTCTATGACGTTTACTGAACTAGTTCAAAAATCTCTGAACTACAGCTGAAAGTAGATCCCATAACTGGCAGGTGAACTAAGGTGGATTCAGTTAATTTGGGGGTTCAACTCCAAATGATTTCTAGTTCATCTTCCTGTCTATTCCTTCCTCTTCCCCTAGCAAGAGGCCCAGACTCCTAGCTTTCATTTAAAAAAGTCCATCAGACATCTACAAAGTTAGAAAGCAAACTGTGGAGGCAATGTCCGAAGTCTTATTAAGTGGATACAGAGGTGCTGCTGTTGGTAAGAATGCTTAGTCACTTAACCACGTTTGCTAAGCAACCAGAATAAAGGAATGTCTGGCATTTCCTGTATCTTCTCTGCTGAAGAGACTCACTGTTTTCCAACAGGAGCAGCTTGCAGCAGAAAGCACAAATAAAGCAAAGGAACAAAGCAAATGATGTTTTGTTGGCACAATTTAAGCAGAGTAAGCCATTTCTAGTATGGAAATACAATTATGTGGCAAGGTTCATCTGTTGACATTCTGTCTATTAGGCATCTTGTGTCTGGTCCATGATTAGCCTGTAGTTCAGCCCAGGAGCTTCTAACATTCTGAATGCTGAAGGTTTTTGTTCTTTTGCTGAAGATGAACACTTTATGAACTAAAAAGTTCATTTGAATTAATGTGAGCAGAACTAGCTTGTCTTATAAAAGGATGAACTTGAACTGAAATGAACTTTCCAAGCAATGGTTAAAAGTTTACTGAGGGTTTGGATTTGTTGCACACATACGTCGCCTGTGAATCTAGCAGTCGTATTTGTTGCATTTTTTCATAGTCTGGTTACTGGTTGCTGTTGGGGCTCTTTCCTGAAGACAAAACAGCTCTTAATTATCCAGTAATAACTTCTACATCTCCTCTTCCCCTGTATCACCTTCATTCTTGATTGGCCAAGAGGAATCCATCCTTTTAAATCGATTTTTGCCCTCATTGTCACCATCTTTGAAGAAGTTTCTGGATTTTAATACAGTTAAAATATGCAAAAAGGAAAGGTATTGTTCCATGTTAATGAATGAAAAGAATATTTTTATAAGATGTATGACACTTCAAAGTGATCTTCAAATAGCAATAAGGATCCATAGAGGCTGAGAGAAATAAATAACAAGAAAGGGGCAGGATATGTGTTGAGAAACTTTGGAGCACTAGGTTCATATGTGGGCCAGAAATAAGAACCTTTATCAGACAAATCTTGTTATTCTCAGTTCAGTGCAGATCAGTACTGAGAGCAGTAGTGGCAAGAGGTGACCCTGGTGTGTGCAAGGTAGAGTTTTGCTGATGAGTAGATTGTCCACCTGGCATGTCTATGGGTGGAAAAAGAAAAGCAGCAGCGAGAGCCAGAAAGGGACAGCTATCATTGATGAGCTCAGTGCTGCAGTGGAGAAAGATAAAGCCAATTGAAAATTAAAATTTTGGGTGGTGGAATTTCTGCATAGCCTGAGCAAATTTGGTGGCAGTTTTGGAAGTGGAGTTAAGTTCAGGGACAACAGCAGCAGTGGGGGAGCAATCAGCTGGCCATAAGGGCAAGAGTTACATGTCCCTCAGGCTACAAGTTGGTCACTTATGAGCTAGATGGACTAATGGCATGACTTGGTGTGTGTTATATATGTATTTATATGTATTTTCCTTATGAGGAACTGAAGTTAACAATGACTTTCCAATGCTACTCAATCTGAGCTTTCAACCTAGGTGTTCCATATACAAGCCAGCCATTTTCTCCATTGAACTACACTTAGATGTGGAGTTGAGTCTGAAAGTGGCAGTGTAAATATTTGCTTACACCAGAATTGTCCTTGGAGAATTGAAACTTTATAAACTTACAGCCAGTTCTCTGAGGGTGAACATGCCTTGAGAATTGAAGCACATATGTGCAAGACTCTTGGCCCTGATCAACAATTGCCTCTTCTTAAGGGACAACTTTATCTTTGGGGAACCAAGTATCTTTCTCTGATGCATGAACTTGTAAAGTCCTAAAGCATCTTTCATGGCCGTCAGAGAATTATGTTAATTTGTGCGTGTCTCATAAGAGATCTCTTTGTTTTAACAAGCCTCTAAGGCATTCTGTCTTGAAATTATTTGTCTGAACAGAGGGCGGGGTGCACGGAGAGAGAACTTTTGCCTCCTTAACAACTTTTCTCACCATTTTATCCATAAATCCCAATAGGATGTTACTTATTTGTACAGTGGTACCTCGGGTTAAGTACGCTTCAGGTTAAGAACTCTGCTAAGAACAAAAATTGTGCTCTGGCAGCGCAGCGGCAGCAGGAGGTCCCATTAGCTTCAGGTTAAGAACGGACGTTAAGAGGTTAAGAACGGAGGTTAAGAAGTGGTGCTTCAGGTTAAGTACGCTTCAGGTTAAGAACAGACCTCCGGAACGAATTAAGTACTTAACCCGAGGTACCACTGTATTTAAGAAAGTTCTACAGAACTTCCCAAAATAAGAGACAGCATCTCAAGGTCCTAAGAGAGGGACAATTTCAAGGTTATTTCTCATCCTTAAAGAAAACAGTAGCTGTTGCAGCGTTTGTTAGCATCACTTTCCCTAGAGATGTACTGTAATATATTAGAATTCGAAAGAACTAATTACCGTCTTATAATCGAGGAAGAGGGACAGTCTATGCTAAACATTATGATGGATAAATATCAGTCACCCCCCTCAAAAAACGTTCCCCCAAACAAAGGTTGGTGTCCAATGCACAGGGCCAGCAGCCCATTTTCCAATAATAATCCAGCAGAAACCTGGTCTTTTGTGAAGGTTGGCAATCATTATTATTGCATAGAATAATATTTTATAACACCTTAAAAGTAAATGCTTTTACTTGCACCATTTCTCCTTCCTGTGTTTCAACCACCATCTGAAGCACATGCACCACAGTAGGAAAGCAGCTTGAGACTTGCTGCTCTCTGATCCTCTTTACGCTTAATGATCACTATATGCGATTCAGGTAGACCATAGCTTAGTGGCAGAGGCAGAGCACATACTTAGCATGCAGACAGGTTTGGTCCCTCTATGGCTTCTGTAGCTGGGAAGGATCCCTGTTTCAAATGCTGGAGAGCCATTAACAGCCCTTTTCAGGCTGATGGCAGCATTTGGTGCTGGGGAAACCATTGCAGGTGCGGTCAGAATAACAAAAAGTGGTCAGGTTCAGATAAAAGCTGGTCAAGAATTGAAACAGCTTTCAAAATTACCTCCCAACCCACTTTGAACTTCCCCTTTGATATACACAGTAGTGTTAGAGGCAACATTAAGGTAGGCATTAAGCCCCAGGCTCCCAAATAGTATGGAGATGATACAGAAGGAGTGTTCCCCAAAAACCCTTGCATTTATTTTAAAATTTATTCCTTTCATTTGCACTCACCTTCCATCCTCCACCCTGCTTTCATTTTATTGGCTTCCTTTCAGATGCTCCTCCTTACATTTATTATTTTCCTTTGCATTTGTCATCTTCTCTCATCTTCTTACATTTTTTCCTCTTTGCAACACAGAGCTGTCACTGCATGGTGTGACAGGGTATTACCATGTTCAGATATTCTCCCTCCAAGCCCCCAACCCAACACCTGGCCCATCACAAAATATTGGTAGCCGCTGAAGAGGAGTTGCCACTTTGAGGAGTTGGGAAAATTCATTTCAGTTCAAGTTCATCCTTTTATAAGACAAGCTAGTTATGCTCACGTTCATTCAAATGAACTTTTTAGTTCATAAAGTGTTCATCTTCTGCAAAAGAACAAAAACCTTCAGCATTCAGAATGTTAGAAGCTCCTGGGCTGAACTACAGGCTAATCAGGGACCACACACAAGATGCCTAATAGAGAGAATCTCAACAGATGAACCTTAGCAAACGTGGTTAATTGACAAAGCATCCTTAGCAACAGCAGCACCTCTGTATCCACTTAATAAGACTTCGGACATTGCCTCCACAGTTTGCTTTCCAACTTTGTAGATGTCTGATGGACTTTTTAAAATGAAAGCTAGGAGTCTGGGCCTCTTGCTAGGGGAAGAGGGGGGAATAGACAGGAAGATGAACTAGAAATCATTTGGAGTTGAACCCCCAAATTAACTGAATCCACCTTAGTTCACCTGCCAATTATGGGATCTACTTTCAGCTGTAGTTCAGAGATTTTTGAACTAGTTCAGTAAACTTCATAAAGCTCAACTAGTTCATTCCAAGCACTGCTCTCAATGCATCCATGAGCTTAGAAAAATATTCTGCATCATCCACAGTGCTTTCAGACTGTTGCTATTTTCAGTGGGATTCAATCATATATTGGCAAATTTAGGCAGCTCAGTCAAAGTCTGTGCAATAAAGCTGGTTCATCTCCCCCTCTCCAACCCCCCCTTTTTTGGTGGCAATAGGGAAAGTGTCAGGAAAATGCAAAGGAAAGTATGGAATGATACCTGATGGAAGGTCATATAACCTCTCTGCAAACAAATCAGAATGAATTCTCAATAAACAGTCAATAATGTCTAACCTCCCAATTTTTGTGCAAGAAAATCAGGCTGACTGTTCAATAAACCTCTTGCTGATAGGAGCTGTGGTGAGAGGCTGCATCAGCAGTTCACTCCCAAGGGGCTATAGAAGATAGGTTAAAAAGTCTTGAATGCTGGGAGATGTGAAGAAAAGATAGCAGCTGCTGATGTCAATACAGGTAAGAAAGACACACACATGGAAGCGTAGATATGCTAAAACAGCTCCATGTGTTGACCCCAATGAGAATGTTTTACAAAGGAAATAAGGGAAGGAAGGAATAATTTTGAATTTAACAGCAACAATACGCAAGAAATATTCATGTCCAGGTTGCTGCTGGTATGTTAAGCCATCAGAAGAAGAGTGGTGAGAAAAGGATATTTCATTTAGCAAGTTTTCTTGACTGTACCAGGGTAGGAAGGTTGGTAGATGTTTTTAAAATGCACTAATAAATGACTATCCCTCCAAGAGAGTACAAACAAAACAAATAAAATATGTACTGATATGCCAAATGCACACAAACACCATACATTGAGAGTTAGGGAGAGGGGGTAAAAAATAAGCTTCTGGGTTCTTTAGAAAACATTTCTGCGTGTCATTTCCATGAATATATGCACTTTTACGTACACATAATTGTACACTTTTGGGGGTTGGAGAACTGCATCACAAAATTGGGAGAAGTGAAAATTTCAAATGATAGATGTGTTTCACTTTGTGTATCATTTTGGGAAGTGTGGATTAAATAGGTTTGTGTTAAATTGTGAACTGAACCTGTTGTTATTGTTGTTGTTGTTGTTGTTTATTGAATGTATATACCACCCTATACCCAGAGGTCTCAGGGCGGTTCACAGAAAAGATCACAACATATATCAGAATAACCTAGATTGTTTCCCTCCCAGATTGACTTCCATGCCCTTCTAGGTACAAAACACGTCTCTTTTCAGCCCCCAATCCAGTCCCAGATTTTGCAACACTTTGCAATAAACAGTTTTAAAATGTTACCACATAATAGAATAATATATTGTTTGTTGTATCACTTTCCTATGTAATTCATTAGAAAGAAATCTCCTTTTGAGTCTATTAAGAGCCAAACTGCAGTTTTGGATTGCAACCAATGGCTTCCCTAAAGCTACTTCATAGGTTATTCCTTGGCAAATGTGTGCTATGCCATATTTCCTACTACTTTCTTGTCAATCCCTTAACACCAAAAGGTTCAGCGGGGGAGGGAGGAGTTGTTGTTGAGTAAGAGCTCCAAACCGACTTTTATTGCATAACCTGAATTTGCTGATACGTTGCTGAAACCTGCTTGCAAAATAGTGATACCAGTAGCGCCCATAGTGTAGGACTACAGCTCCAATGCATTAAGATTGTCTGGTGTCTGTAGAAGATGGAGCCAGAGATGGATAATGGTATAGAAAAGTAATGTTAATAATAATAATAATTTCATTATTTATATCCTGCCCATCTGGCTGGGTTTCCCCAGCTGCTCTGGGTGGCTTACAGCATATAAAAAATGGTAAAACATTTCAATATCAACCTAGCCATTTATAAGCAGTGTAATAGTCGCTCAGTTTTAATGGATGTAGACACTTCAGTGAACAACCTACTCTAAGAATCTGATCTCATTCTTGTTAATAGCTGCCTCCAGAAGTCTGAACTTCAGTAAGGATTAAAGGATATGTTGATCAATTGCACATTCCCCATCAGCCAAGTTTGCAACATCTTCCCTGTTTGTTGCAATTCAATTTATTTGTGTTACTTAATTTCCTGGTTGCCCAATGCTGGCTTCTCAGTAATGTTGTCCTCTCTCCTCTTAACCCATAGCAAAGCTGATGTGCAGGTTTACATGGAGACTGAAAACCAAACTGGAATTATACAGTTCCACTTCCATCCATTCACAACACACCCAGGCATGAGGCAGCTGATTTTCTGGACTTTTCTGATTCTCTACTTGCTCAGTCTGTTTGGGAATGCTACCATTGCTCTCATCATCTACACCACACATTCTCTTCACACCCCGATGTATTATTTCTTGGCTAACCTGGCATGTCTGGAAATTGCTTATTCTTGTACCATTGCACCCCTCACTCTGGCCCACATAGCTTCTGCGAGAAAGGTCTCCATCACCTTGGCTGGCTGTGGGACCCAAATGTTCTTCTTTACCTTCCTGGGGAGCTCTGACTGTGTCCTGCTAGCGATCATGGCATATGACCGCTATGTGGCAATCTGTCACCCGCTCAGCTACACTGTCATCATGAACTGGAGAGTGTGTGTGAAAATGGTTGTTGGGACCTTGGCCATGAGTTGTTTCTTTGGCATTCAGCTTTCTATCTTGATATTGACTTTGCCTTTCTGTGCCAATAAGGAAATCAATAATTTTTTCTGTGATTTCCCTGTTGTCATGAAACTGGCATGTGGCGATACTCATTTTCACCAAACTGCCCTTTTTATTACCAGTGTTATCATCATCACCATCCCTTTCCTCCTCATCTGTATCTCCTATGCCTTTATTGTGGCTGCCGTCTTGCGAATCAGCTCTGTTGCAGGCAGGCAAAGGGCTTTCTCCACCTGCTCCTCCCACTTAATGGTCGTCCTTCTGCAATTTGGCTGTGGCAGTTTGATATACCTGCGTCCCAGCTCCAGCTACTCTCCAGAGGAAGGTCGAGTGGTTTCTGTGGTCTACACCTTTGTCACTCCTGTGCTGAACCCCTTGATCTATAGTATGAGGAACAAAGAGTTAAAGGACGCACTTATCAGAGCCTTAAAAAGAGCTGTGCTGCCCCAGAAGAAATGACAGCGTTGAATCGCAACCAGGGAATGGTACACCGTCTACTGCCTTCTGTTGTAATGGTATGGTGGAACTGAAACCACAGGTCAGTGATGGAAGGATGTATAGGTAGGCTCTATGTCTAAGCTGCAACTATGCCTCAAAAGGAATGTTCTTTGCCTGTAGCAGAAGTTGCACCAGTGCATTGTGTGGCCAATTGACCTGAATTCAGTATGGGTATTCCTGAAGGAAATGAAACAAATGCCTGATTGAAAGCAAGCAGAACAACAGCTACACTAGTGACACTGAGTTCTGCTTTGATGGGCAGGAGAACCTGGACAAGTTTCCAGCCACAGAGAGAACTAATACATTTCATTCAGGGGCCTGAAGATATTGTGAGGGAACAGAAGGAAAATACCCCAAGAAGAGGCTGGAATGATGTCAGCAAAGGAGGGTAGCAAATGAGGCAGACATTAACCTCAAACCAGACTAGCCCGAAATGCCTGATGGGACTGGCATGGGGATTTTGGACCACGTATTCATTTGGAGACAACTTCAACCGATGAATTGGACTGATGATTATGATTATGGAGGACTGCCTGCTGGAAGCCTGAGGGCCCTGCTCTGCCTCTCTCCACCTGGCTTCGGGTGGGGCCTGACAGGCTTCACAAGGACTGTGGCTACTGCTCAGCAGAGAGGGCTCCTCTTTTAAATGGTTTTTATTTTTTATCTGTGGCGTTTTAAATGGTTGTTTTTTGTTTTTTTGTGCAACACCGTGAAGGCAGCTAGGCTGAATAGTTGCTGGAGTTGGGGAAGGTGGAGGCAGCCCGGAAGTTGCATCTAAGAGCCCCTGTATCACCTGAAGGCAGCCAGGAGCTCCTCGGCTGAGCTGCCCGATCCACTCCTACTTGTGTGCAAGCAGGAGTGGAGGCAGGGATCTCTCATCTCGAAGCCTCCACTCCACTTCTGAGATATCCACGCTTCCACTCCTGCTTGCACATGAGCCCTCCTCTCCTCCACCACCCCCACCACGGAACCTACAGCACTGCTGGGGCGACGGCTTCGCCACCACTGCTCTAGACTAAGATTTTATATGTATGTATATATTAACGTGGTGGCGCTGTGGTCTAAACCACTGAGCCTAGGGCTTGCCGATTGGAAGGTCGGCAGTTCGAATCCCCGCGATGGGGTGAGCTCCAGTTGCTTGGTCCCTGCTCCTGCCAACCTAGCAATTCGAAAGCACGTCAAAGTGCAAGTAGATAAATAGGTACCGCTCCAGCGGGAAGGTAAACGGCGTTTCCATGTGCTGCTCTGGTTCGCCAGAAGCAGCTTAGTCATGCTGGCCACATGACCTGGAAGCTGTACGCCGGCTCCCTCGGCCAGTAAAGCGAGATGAGCGCCGCAACCCCAGAGTCGTCCACGACTGGACCTAACGGTCAGGGGTCCCTTTACCTTTATATATTAAATAAATAAACTGAAATATTGGGAAGCAGCATAATTCTGTGAGGGGGCCAGCAACACTTTAGTGACCTAGTCATCCACACACTTGGGCTGCTGTGTGGTTTTACTGTGGTGTTTTAATTATTTGATTTGTTTATTGAGAAGTTTTCATTCTTTTCCACAAGTCAGAAGTACATTAGCACAAATGAGCAAAATTTAGCAGGCATAATTCTAAACCATGATTCTATAACCAAGCCTCTCCCAAAAGTACTACGTATCACTCTCTAAACCTTTGTTTCCAAACCTTTGTTCCATTCACAACAATGCTGTTTCTAGAAAAATAATTTATTAAAATTATTCAAATAATTCGGTTGTAAAATAATCTCTTTGTATTGTTCCACCTGTGAATTTTATCAAACTTATTTTTGCTGTGACTGAGGACTCCTCCTGATATCCTCCTGATATAAAGCGCTTTTTCAACCAATGACTGGCTATTCCCTAATAAGAGGGGCTGCTAAAGACTCTCAGTTTGTAGCGCATCATTGTTCTAGTAACAAAAACGGTTCCTATTTCTGGACTATATTGCCACATATTTGCCTAGTGCTCCAAAGTTTCTCATCACATACCCTGCCCCTTTCCAGTTATTTATTTCTCTTGGCCTCTATGGATCCTTACTACTATATGAAGACCATGTATCATATAATATACAGGGGAAGTTAAACATGATATTGTCTTCTCTCCCCCCCCCCCCCGGATCACATATTGCTCCAGTCTTGTGGGACTATTTCCTCTGAGGGCACCTTTATATAGGTTTTCTGCTTCCTGCACCTTCTTGTTTGGATTGCCCTGCCTGAGATATATGAGTTCTATATGTGATGTGGTCTCTTTCATGCAAAGTTTTATGACTCCTGAAAATCCACAGAAAATATGGGATCTATCAGGTTCAGAATACACAACAAAACCAGGGAAGGGTTATTTCTATGGTTTCATTATTCTAAAATTTTCCAACAATAATCCAGCAGAAACCTGGTCTTTTGTGAAAGTTGGCATTTATTATTATTGCATTGAAAAATATTTTACAACACCTTAAAATTAAGTGCTTTTACTTGCACCATTTCTCCTTCCAGTGTTTCAACCACCATCTGAAGCACATGCACCACAGTAGGAAAGCAGCTCTCTGATCTTTACTCTTTACTTCTTTACTCCAAATGATCGCTATAGGGAATGAGAGATAGGAGCACAAAAATTTTCTTTCCTAAAGTGTAGGAGTCTGGCTTTGTATGAGAATGTGAACTCTCTTGTGACTGCTATTAGACAGGGATTGGGGGGGGGGAAGTTTGAAGTACTTGATGATGACAAGTAAGCCCCTAACTATTGGTATACTCATGTGACGTCTCTGAGTGGTGAGAAGTTCTGGGAGATGCAGTGTTCACCTGGGTTTAGATGCCTTTGGTAATAATTCACAAGAGAATTATGGCGCTTCATGACATTTCAGTTTATTTATTTAATATATACATACAGAATCTTAGACTAGAAGCAGATTATTGTTTATTCACACACAGAGAGAGAGAGAGAGATACAGAAATAAGTAAATACAGAATAAGTAAATAAAATAAAATAAAATAAGTAAATACCAAAAATTTTTTACATATATGTTACATTTTACAATAAAGCAAAAAGGTTGCAAGGATGAATATAATGCTGGAATTTGTTGTTCCAGAATGAAAAAGAGACTCACCTTCTACAAATCTATGTGATAGCTTTCTATTTGTTACTCTGAAACACAAATGTAATCATTGTTTATATCCCAGAATTTCACAAACCAGTGAGATACTAAAAGAGCTGTTGTCCCGTCCCCCCCCTCTAGCAATACATATTTTTGCTGCAGAAAAGTTTAGTGCCACTTCTAAATATTCCTCTAGAGCTATGTTTTTGAAATATCCCAGTAAGAGACATTTGAGATCATGTGATCATTTCCAATCGATTATTAAATTCTGTAATTGCATGCCCCCTTAAACTGAATTATTGGACAGTCTGCTTGGAGGCAGTTACATCTCTAGCATTTTTCGGGCTTCAAAATAAATTTGATTTAATGTGTGTGGAACCCCACACAGACAGTATTAGTATAGTTATGTAAGAAGATGTATAAATATCTCTCTCACCATTTTGCATAAGGTGTAGGGTTCATTAAGTGATATGGCCATCTTGGCAGACACAGTCTCAGCTTCCACAGCCACCGCCTGTCATGAACCGCCATGGAGAGGATTGGCAGAAACTGCAGCAGATACAGTCTATGCTTATGATAATACTCTATTCTCTTGTTAATTGTACTAGTTTAAGTGGTTTATATTTGACTTCCTTGCATAACATTTTATTTTGAAATGCTTAAAGTATTTTTTGTTAACTTTGCTGCATTAGATATTCATTCTGTAGTTGACCTCCTTCATAATGTTTTATTTTGAAATCTTGAAGATAATGTCTTAGTTTCCTGTTAATTATGTTGCTTTGAACGTATATTTTATACGTGGCTTTCATTGGTAATGTTTTATTCGGGATTGTTCCATCTGATATTTTAATGTGTTATAAACTGCTTTGAGATTATTTTCTTGAAAATATAAAGCAATATAGAAATGAAAGGAATGATGATGATGACGACACTAGAATTGCATTGAGTTCCTCTCTCTTGTTACAATCTCACATGACACCTTCTACCTATAGGTATTACCATGGGGCGAGACGCTGCATGGGGGTCGTACGTTAGCTACCTCTGCTGCTATCAGCCTGTTGCTATCACCCCTATGGTCTAACTTTAATGAAGACTGCTAGCTGTCAAACCTTTTTGGAGGGGGGGGGAACACTCTTCTTCGAAAGGCTCTCCTCAGTGCCTCTTTCAGTTCCTTGTTTCTCATGCTATAGATCAGAGGGTTCAGTAGGGGAGTGACAAAGGTGTACACCACAGACACCACTCGACCCTCCTGTGGTGAGTAGCTGGAGTTGGGCCTTAAGTAAATGAAATTGCAACAGCCATACTGTAAGAGGACAACCATCAAGTGGGAGGAGCACGTGGAGAAGGCTTTCTGCTGGCCTTCAGCAGAACGGATTTGCAAAATGGCCACCGCAATAAAGCTATATGAGATACAGATTAGAAGGAAGGGTATGGTGAGAACAACAACACTAACTATGAAGATAGCAGCTTGGTGGATGTGGGTGTCACTACAAGCCAGTTGCAGAATGACTGGGATGTCACAAAAGAAGTGGTTGATTTCATTTTGGCCACAGAACGGCAAGCGGAAAATAAGGATGGTCAGTTGTAGCGACAACAGAAAGCCCAGCAGCCAGGATGCCACTACGAGGGAAGTACATACTGTTTTGTTCATGATGAGCATGTAGCGCAGCGGATGGCAAATTGCCACGTATCTATCGTATGCCATGATGGCCAGCAGGACACAGTCAGCTCCTCCGAGGAAGACAAAGAAGAACATTTGGGTTCCACAGCCACTTAAGGAAATGGTGGCACTTTTCCTGGACAGAAGGTTGGCCAAAGCCAATGGAGCAATGGCAGAAGAGTAGCAGATCTCCAGAGCTGCCAGGTTGCCCAAGAAAAAATACATGGGGTTATGGAGAGAGTGGTTGACATGGACAATAAGCACGACAGCAGCGTTCCCACAGAGGCTGAGGACGTAGAAGAGCAGAAAGAGAAGGAAAATGACCAGTTGTGTCTCAAGCAAGGTTGAGAAGGGACGGAAATAGAATTCAGTTCGGTTTTCATATCCCATGAAGATAGTAAAGAGCACCTGAAGGGAAAATAAAGATCTGAGTCAATGAGTTACCGGTACCTTAGCCCAGCAGTGAGGATACGCTCATCCTGAGACCTGGCTTCCGAAAATAAAGTGTCTGCACCAACTCTTCAGTTCTTAATGGTAAAGGTAAAGGTACCCCTAACCGTAAGGTCCAGTCGAGGACGACTCTGGGGTTGCACGCTCATCTTGCTCTATAGGCCGATGGAGCCGGCGTTTGTCCGCAGACAGCTTCTGGGTCATGTGGGCAGCATGACTAAGCCGCTTCTGGCGAACCAGAGCATTGCACAGAAACGCCATTTACATTCCCGCCACAGCGGTACCTATTTATCTATTTGCACTTTGAAGTGCTTTCGAACTGCTAGGTGGGCAGGAGCTCAGAACGAATAACGGGAGCTCATCCTGTCACAGGCTATCGAACCACCGACCTTCTGATCAGCAAGCCCTAGGCTCTGTGGTTTAGACCACAGTGCCACCCACATCTTTTCAGTTCTTAGTAAAAGGTTATATAGAACATTCAGATGGGGAGCATTCCTTCAGCAATCTATTTTATTTTTCCTCAGAGGACTGGACTTCCAGTACTGGTACAATTCATACATTAAAATTGCTTCTCTCTTTGGAGACGTTATTCAAATATAAGTATGCTTGGTTAATGTTTTGCACATTATTGTCCAAAAGAGTCATTTGCTCTTGTCAATTAAATGTAAAAATTGTATTTTACTTAACAGTGCATATCATGGCCGATTTCGAAATGCACATTCAACTTGAACCAAAACAAAAGATATGTGTAATAATGACTGGGAGACAGTGACATGAGCTGCTTACACTTGTATGGTTCTTGGCATCAGCCATTCATTATTATTATTTTGCCATTAGAAGGGGAACCGCAATTGACTTTACATGCTATCTGGAGTGTTGTGCTTCTTCTGTGTGTGCTTCCTGCTATGTTTCATCCACAGCACTGAAGGCAACATGCCATGTGACAAACTGGACTCTTTCTAATTGTTTTCACTTGTGAAATTTACACTTTCCATTGGAAGCTCTGCTCTGTCAGTAGATGTGGGTGTTAGTACGCCAAACTAAATTTATAGAGCTGAATTTAAATCTTTTACTTTTTATCATTCTCTGAGTAGTACAGTACGATTGTTTATCCCACTATAACTGTACAGACAGACAAACAAACATACATACAAAGGTAGCCATTCAGGTTCGTAGCATTCGTGCTAGGAAGAAAAAATTAGGCAAAGTGCCCAGTTAATGGATAAAGGCAAATAGGCATTTTACATGTAGCCCAATTGACCAATTTCAATGGGAAATGTGTACTGGGTTGGAGCCTTAGCTCAAGTAATTTTGAGGCACATTAGATGTGACAGCAAACCTCCAATGTACTCTAAGAAAATATCTCCAGACTATTCTAGTGCTCATCTAAGCTGGAATGGGAATTTTCTGGCTCTGATAATGTGGCAGTTCCACTGGAGTATGCATCTGATGGTAGGGGAAGTAGATCACACTTTCAAAAAAAATAAAAATAAAGTAGCCAAACCTATTCAGAAAAGCACTGGATGTGAAATCCACACGGATTCATTTGTCAAGTTTAGGATATTTTGAGGATCTTATTCAATCAAAACATAGAAAGTCAATGAACAGGAACTGATGGCTGAAAGCATCTGCTCCATTTGATGTGTTTATGGTTAAATCATGGTTCACAGGGAAAAGAAATTTAGAAAACAAATTGCAGTTAGCTGAAGAATGAACAAGTATCCGCTTTTCCATTTATTCAGAACAATCCCAACAGTATTTTGGCTATGATCTAGAAAAATCTGGAGCTTCTTCTACCTTTTCTTTTTCACTGCACAGAGTCTGGTTTTGTACACACCATACATTTCAACCCCATTCCCCATGTCCCAGAAAAAAGAATCACCGGAACTGTACATTTTACCCATCACAGGGGTACAATTCACAGCACCCTTAAACTGCAGTTCCTAGGATGGTGGGGGACATGCTATAAATGCCCTTTACGTGTATGATGTCTATGCAACCTATGCATTTTGATTCTAGGTCTGGGATTGAGTCTGGGATCTCATACACTAAGGATGAAAAGAAAGGAGAATGCATGCTGAATAGAAAACATGTTGAATAGAGAATGAAAGGCTTATGAAGTAGGCAAGTGAACAGAATCCACATCCACAGAAATGACTTACTTGGATACTCCTGGTGCTGGACTGCCAAGGGAAATCTGCAGGCATTTGCTGTTGCTCTTCAACCAGAAGGGGAAATGCGAGTGGTGGTGATGGACCACGAATAGTGGCAAAGTTCACAACTGCTCCTTTCACAACAAATAGTGGAAAAGTTCACAACCAGGGAATGAAGGGCTAAGAGAGCAGCCCTGTGGCACAGCCATCATGTTTCCTGGTTCTGAAGATCCTCCTTTAGAAAGCATGCAAAGACCCTTAAGGGAGCAAGAGTGAGAAGAGAAATTTTCTTTCCTGAAGTGCAGGCATTAGGCTTTATATGAGAGTGTGAACTCTCTTGTGGCTGCTCTTACACAGAAATGGAAGGAAGTGTGAAGTACAGTACTTGAAGATAAAAAAGTAAGACTCTAACTATTGGTATAATTACATGACTTCCTTGAGTGGTGAGAAGTTCTGGGAGATGCAGTGTTCACCTGGGTTTAGATGCCTTTGGAAATAATTCACAGGAGAATTGTGGTGCTTCACGACATTTCAGTTTATTTATTTAATATATACATACATATAGAATCTTAGACTAGAGGCAATAAAGGTTTATTCAAACATACACACACACAAATTACAAACATAAGTAAATACAGAATAAGTAAATAAAATAAGTAAATACCAACAATAATTACATATATGATACATTTTACAATAAAGCAAAAGGGTTGTAAGGATGAATATTATGCTGGAAAATATTATTCCAGAATGAAAAAAAGACTGCCCTTCTACAAGTCTGTGATAGTTATTTGTTACTCTGAAACATAAAAATGTCGTTAATGTTTATATCCCAGATTTTCACAAACCAGTGAGATACTAAAAGAGCTGTGGTCCCGCCCCCCCTTCTAGCAATACATATTTCTGCTTCAGAAAAGTTTAGTGCCACTTCTAAATATTCCTCCAGAGCTATATTTTTTCAAATACTGGTATCCTAGTAAGAGGCATTTGAGATCATGTGATATTGAATTTCCAATCAATGATTAAATTCCGTAATTGCATGCCCCCTTAAACTGAATTATTGGACAGTCTGCTTGGAGGCAGTTACATCTCTAGCATATTTGGGGCTTCAAAATAAATTTGATTTAATGTGTGTGGAACCCCCCACAGACAGTATTAGTATAGTTATGTAAGAGGATGTATAAATATCTCTCTCACCATTTTGCATAAGGTGTAGGGTTCATTAAATGATATGGCCATCTTGGCAGACACAGTCTCAGCTTCCATAGCCACCGCCTGTCATGAACCACCATGGAGAGGATTGGCAGAAACTGCAGCAGATACATTCTATGCCTATAATAATATTCTATTCTCTTGTTAATTGTACTGGTTTAAGTGGTTTATATTTGACTTCCTTGCATAACATTTTGTTTTGAAATGCTTCAGGTATTTTTTGTTAACTTTGCTGCATTAGATATTCATTCTGTAGTTGACGTCCTTCGTAATGTTTTATTTTGAAATCTTGAAGATAATGTCTTAAAGTTTCCTGTTAATTATGTTGCTTTGAATGTATATTTTATACGTGGCTTTCATTGGTAATGTTTTATTCAGGATTGCTCTGTCTGACATTTTAATGTGTTATAAACTGCTTTGAGATTATTTTCTTGAAAATATAAAGCAATATAGAAATGAAAGGAATGATGATGATGATGATGATGATGATGATGACAGTAGAATTACATTGAGTTCCTCTCTCTTGTTACAATCTCAAATGACACCTTCTACCTATAGGTATTACCATGGGTTGAGGCTGTGCATGGGGGTCGTACGTTAGCTACCTCTGCTGCTATCAGCCTGTTGCTATCATCCCTATGGTCTAACTTTAATGAAGACTGCTAGCTGTCAAACCTTTTTGGAGGAGGGGGGGAACACTCTTCTTCGAAAGGCTCGCCTCAGTGCCTCTTTCAGTTCCTTGTTTCTCATGCTATAGATCAGAGGGTTCAGTAGGGGAGTGACAAAGGTGTACACCACAGACACCACTCGACCCTCCTGTGGTGAGTAGCTGGAGTTGGGCCGTAAGTATATGAAACTGCAACAGCCGTACTGTAAGAGGACAACCATCAAGTGGGAGGAGCACGTGGAGAAGGCTTTCTGCTGGCCTTCAGCAGAACGGATTTGCAAAATGGCCACCGCAATGAAGCTATATGAGATACAGATTAGAAGGAAGGGTATGGTGAGAACTACAACACTAACTATGAAGAGAACAGCTTGGTGGATGTGGGTGTCACTACAAGCCAACTGCAGAATGACTGGGATGTCACAAAAGAAGTGGTTGATTTCATTTTGGCCACAGAACGGCAAGCGGAAAATAAGGATGGTCAGTTGTAGCGACAACAGAAAGCCCAGCAGCCAGGATGCCACTACAAGGGAAGTACATACTGTTTTGTTCATGATGAGCATGTAGCGCAGCGGATGGCAAATTGCCACGTATCTATCGTATGCCATGACTGCCAGAAGGACACAGTCAGCTCCTCCGAGGAAGACAAAGAAGAACATTTGGGTTCCACAGCCACTTAAGGAAATGGTGGCACTTTTCCTGGACAGAAGGTTGGCCAAAGCCAATGGAGCAATAGCAGAAGAGTAGCAGATCTCCAGAGCTGCCAGGTTGCCCAAGAAAAAATACATGGGGTTATGGAGAGAGTGGTCGACATGGACAATAAGCACGACAGCAGCGTTCCCACAGAGGCTGAGGACGTAGAAGAGCAGAAAGAGAAGGAAAATGACCAGCTGTGTCTCAAGCAAGGTTGAGAAGGGACGGAAATAGAATTCAGTTCGGTTTTCATATTCCATGAAGATAGTAAAGAGCACCTGAAGGGAAAATAAAGATCTGAGTCAATGAGTTACCGGTACCTTAGCCCAGCAGTAAGGATATGCTCATCCTGAGACCTGGCTTCCTAAAATAAAGTGTCTGCACCAACTCTTTTCAGTTCTTAGTAAAAGGTTATATAGAACATTCAGATGGGGAGCATTCCTTTAGCAATCTATTTTATTTTTCCTCAGAGGACTTGATTTCTGGTACTGGTACAATTCATACATTAAAATTGCTTATCTTTTTGGAGACGTCATTCAAATATAAGTATGCTTGGTTAATGTTTTGCACATTATTGTCCAAAAGAGTCATTTGCTCTTGTCAATTAGTTGTAAAAATAGTATTTTACTTAAGTGTGCATATCATGGCTGATTTCGAAATATAAATTCAACTTGGACCAAAACAGAAGATATGTGTAATGATGATTGGAAGACAGTGACATTAGCTACTTACACTTCTATGGTTCTTGGCATCAGCCAATCAATTTTTTGCCATTGTGAGTTAGAAGGGGAACCGCAATTGACTTTACATGCTATCTGGAGTGTTGTGCATCTTCTGTGTTTGCTTCCTGCTATGTCTCATCCACAGCACTGAAGGCAACATGCCATGTGACAAACTGGACTCTTTCTAATTGTTCTAATTGTTTGCACTTGTGGAATTTACACTTTCCATTGGAAGCTTTGCTCTATCAGTAGATGCTGGTCTTTGACCGTATTAAAGTTTACTACTACTACTACTACTGTGGGTATTAGTACTCCAAACTAAATTTATGGAGTTGAATTTAAACCTGTTACTTTTTATCCTTCTCTGAGGAGTACAGTACGATTGTTTATCCCACTATAACTGTACAGACAAACAAACAAACAAACATACAAAGGTAACCTTTCAGGTTCGTAGCGTTCGTGCTAGGAAGAAAAAATTAGGCAAAATGCCCAGTTAATGGATAGGCATTTTACATGTAGCCCAATTGACCGAGTTAAATGGGAAAAGTGTACTGGGTTGGAACCTTGGCTCAAGTACGGTAATTTTGAGGCACATTAGATGTGACAGCAAAGCAACAATGTACTCTAAGAAAATATCTCCAGACTATTCTAGTGCTCATCTAAGCTAGAATGGGGAGTTTTCCAGTTCTGATAATGTGGCAATTCCAATGGAATATGCATCTGATGGTAGGGGAAGTAGATCACACTTAAAAAAAAAATAAAGTAGCCAAACCTATTCAGAAAAGCACTGGATGTGAAATCCACATGGATTCATTTGTCAAGTTTAGGATATTTTGAGGATCTTATTCAATCAAAACACAGAAAGTCAATGAACAGGAACTGATGGGTGAAAGCACCTGCTCCATTTAATACAGTATGTTTATGATTGATTGATTGATTGAATCTTTATTTGCATCAGCCACCAGCCATAGCAATAAAATAAACAAAATGTGGTATACACAGGATAATGCTAAAAAGTCAATTATATAAAATATATTTTGGGGGTTTGGATCAATAGTCAAATAACGGATCTTACTCTAATTGCCCCAGCTGAAAACTTTGCAACCTTTGCTGTCATCTGCTCATCTTGATCTGCCAAGAGAAAGGACATTGTAACAGTGGTTGGACGACCCAGAATGGACAATAATAGAGGGGTGATAACGTCACTCCTCAAATATTTATAAAGTGTGCAAGCCAGAAGGGCATGGGCCACCAATTCAGTACTGCCATCTCAATGTGTTTATGGTTAAATCATGGTTCACAGGGAAAAGAAATTTAGAAAACAAATTGCAGTTAGCTGAAGAATGAACGAGTATCTGCTTTTCCATTTATTCAGAACAATCCCAACAGTATTTTGGCTCTGATCTAGAAAAATCTGAAGCTGCTTCTCCCTTTTCTTTTTCACTGCACAGAGTCTGGTTTTGTACACACCATACATTTCAACCCCATTTCCCATGTCCCAGAAAAAAGAATCACCGGAACTGTACATTTTACCCATCACAGGGGTACAATTCCCAGCACCCTTAAACTGCAGTTCCTAGGATGGCGGGGGACATGCTATAAATGCCCTTTACGTGTATGATGTCTATGCAACCTATGCATTTTGATTCTAGGTCTGGGATTGAGTCTGGGATCTCATACACTAAGGATGAAAAAAGGAGAATGCATGCTGAATAGAAAACATGTTGAATAGAGAATGAAAGGCTTATGAAGTAGGCAAGTGAACAGAATCCACATCCACAGAAATGACTTACTTGGATACTCCTGGTGCTGGAAAAAGGCATTTGCTGTTGCTCTTCAACTAGAAAGGGAAATGCGAGTGGTGGTGATGGACCACGAATAGTGGCAAAGTTCACAACTGCTCCTTTCACAACGAATAGTGACAAAGTTCACAACCAGGGAATGAAGGGCTAAGAGAGCAGCCCTTTGGCACAGCCATCATGTTTCCTGGTTCTGAAGATCCTCCTTTAGAAAGCATGCAAAGACCCTTAAGGGAGCAAGAGTGAGGAGAGAAATTAGGCTTTATATGAGAGTGTGAACTCTCTTGTGGCTGCTCTTACACAGGAATGGAAGAAAGTGTGAAGTACTTGAAGGTAAAAAAGTAAGACTCTAACTATTGTTATACTCACATAACTTTCCTGAGTGGCAAGAAGTTCCAGGGAATACAGTGGTGACCTGGGTTTAGATTCCTTTGGGGGAAAGCCACAGAAGGCTTATAGCATTTCATAATATTTACAAATATACAGGTTGAGCATAGGTATACCACTTAAATATTAATAGCCAGACCACTTAAATATTACAAGTTGACTGCTCCCACATGAGATCTCTATAGAGGCAACCAGCGCTCCAATAATCTTCTTAATTGGAGCCCAAACTCAGCTCCATCTGTCTCCTTGCCCATATTTGTCTCAATTCCATTTGAAAACTGTGGTCTCTAATTTTTTCCATGAATCCAGAACTTGATTCTGTCATCAGCTGCAAGTGTGAGAAGAGTAAGGCATATCCCACTTCAGATATACCCTACCCACAGAGCCAGTAATCAAAGGGGTTTGGCAACTTTGCCACATACTAATAAAACAACAACAACTCATTTTTGTTATTCTTACCCTATTGATCTCCTTGTGCCCAATTTTCCAGTCTTTTACAACAATATTGACAAACATATGCCACATTTCCTGGGCTAAAGAACAGCATACAGCATAGTTTACAACCAACATGGAAAGAATCAGGATTTATTCTAGGCTTCACAAGAAAGGAGATTCTGATTAAAGATTAGGAATCGCTTTCTGACAATCTCTCCTTCACTGGAGGTTTAAAGCAGAGGTTGGACAGCTGTTGGTCAGCGACATTTGAGTTGTGATTCCTGCATCACTGGGGGCTGGGCTAGACGGCCCTTGGGATCCCTCCAAACTGTACAGTGCTATTATTCCGCCCCCCACATTGTGCAAGAAGCCAGCACACTGCTCACCTCTGAACCTAAAAGGAGGAAGAAGAAGACAGACACAGGAAGAAAAAATAACAAAGAAATACGGAAACACGGGAAATGAAAAAGACAGTGAGGGAGAAGGATGTGCCTTGGAAACGATGGGAGAGTAAGGGGAAGAAATCATTTCCCTTCCTTAACCTACATTTGGGTACTGAGATTCCCCCACAAAGCATTAACTATGAAGCTGAGCCCATATTCCAAATTATTTTTGTAACTAGGATTTCCCCTCAGTTACAAAATAGCTATTATCCCTGTAAAATATATTGAAGATTTTATTTACTGTTATGGTCTACTCATGGTTACTGGAGATTTTCACAAAATTGCTGCTCAAAAACTGTGTATTGGTTGCCTAGTCTAACTCATGTGTTACAACACTGTCTAGAATAAGGTCCAGGACACACTTATTAATACATAATATATTGATTAATATCAACACATCTGCGTGTCTTCCCTTTGTCTGGGGACCTTGTGCATCTGAGCCTAGCTAGGTCAGTCTGTTGGACATAGCAGAAAGAATTGTTGTCTCAGCCTAGGATTCTCTCTGAGATGCTGCCTTCTCTTGGACTGAACTTTCCAGAAGTCTAGTCCTGTAACTTGAGTCTTCTTCAAGGCGTGGTTCTCCAGGATAAAGTGAAGGACAAAACTAATACCAGAAAACAGGAATGAATCTCCAGGAATCCTGGGAACTGTAGTATGACACAGCAAAGGCCTGTCCTATGCTGTGGCTGTTGTTATAATTGAGAAAACGAGAAAGAACTAAGGCCCAAGTTTTACTAAAGGGCTGAGCAGGAAATTGTCATTTGAGAACTGTAGCTGCTGGAGACAATTTTTAGACCATAGGCAGCTGGTCACTAACTCACACCACTTTGTCCTTTTTTGAGCTTTTGTTGGATGCACATATCCTCCTCAGTTACAGGTAGATAGCCGTGTTGGTCTGTCATAGTCAAAACAAAATAAAAAAAATTCCTTCCAGTAGCACCTTAGAGACCAACTAAGTTTGTTCTTGGTGTGAGCTTTCGTGTGCATGCACACTTCTTCAGATATCCTCCTCACACATCCTTGCTTGAGGCATTTTGTAAACTTGGGCCATTTGACCAAGCCACACCCTCTGACATCAGAGGTGAGGCAGGTGATGATACAGCTGAACCAAAGGGGTTTGCAGGCTCCACCCATCAGCTGATGGCAGCTCCTGAAAAGACCCAACTATCATCTGGTTATCAGGATTTGCGAAGTGCCACATGCAGTGCTGTGCAAGCACCAATGATCAGCCCATTGTTAGAGCTTGCAGAGTATGCAAATTCTGGTGATCAGCTGATTGCTGGGACTTGCAGAGCATCAGCTGATCTGCAGTGCCTGCAAACTCCCTTTGGCTCAGCTGTCTCTTTACCTGCCCTGCACCTAGGGACTGTGATGATATAATCCATCACCTTTCTTCTTTATCCTTCACTGCCCTCTAGTGGTGCTTTTATTTTATTTTTATCCCACTACCATGTCAATATTGAACTGTTGGCAGAAAAAAAACACGCTATGAGTGTGTGTGTGTGTGTGTGTGTTAACATAGATCATCTAGCCACACCCTATGCTTATGGAGACTTATAGCCATATTTAAAACTGTTACATTCCATAATAAAAATATCAAGAAAATAAAAACTAAAATGTTTGATGGGTCCTGGTGCTCAAGGTGACTTACATTATATTTAAAATAGCAATATCCCATATTGAATGCACACACACAAAATAAAACTTAAAATGTTTGTGGCATTTTGGGGTGTGTGTGTGTGTGTGTGTGTGAGAGAGAGAGAGAGAGAGAGAGAGAGAGAAAGAAAGAAAGAAAGAAAGAAAGAAAGAAAGAAAGAAAGAAAGAATTCCGCTCACCTCTTTCCCCCTTTTCTTCCTACTGTCTCAACAAACAAAACTGACTTGCAAAAATGTTACATGGAAAAAATACGAGAGAGACATTGCACATACCTTTGTAAATCAAGAAAATCTTTAAGAAAGAAATTCTTGAGGGGCCATCTGGTTAGGCTGCAATAGATTGTAACGGATTGCTCTGAAGTCATTTCAGCACGGGGGGGGGGGGGGTTCACCGCAACACCACCTGCCCACCACTGTGTTCTGTCCTGCATTTTGCTAGAATAACTGTATACTGGAGGGAGGTGGGATCCAGATCAGGACCCTAGTATGGGGGATTGGAAGCTTTAATTCTTTCACCCTCCTGCGGCTCCCATCTGCATGTATGTGCAGCAGGGGCATACCTGCAACTTGCATTGCAGAAAAAGTTCCCATTCATTTCAGAGGCAATGAATTGGCCTTGTCTAGGATGCTGACATGGGGGTAGTGTGCGTTGTGCTCTCAAATCATGTGAGTCTGGATTTTGCCACTCGTGCTCTCTGGACAAGATAGATCACACACATCTCTTACAGATTGTGCTAAATACAGCACAGAGATTCGTTTTAAAAAGAGGTCTTCATCAGCGTTGCAGATTTCTCTGAAGAGTATTTTTTGTCCGGCAGATGGCAGTCATAGCACCTAGTACTTTGGCTCTGCTGAACTACATCATTAAATAAAAAGCCGGCATTTATTTTTACACAAGGGAAGCTTCAAGCTGCTCTTGTTCCAGACACATTTGTAATTTGAATATGACATGTATTGGTCAGAAAGAATGCTTGGCTGTATTACAAATAACAAATAACAACCCTCTGATTTCTCTTCCACATGAACAGTGATCGTATTTTTATTTATTTATTTAAAAGAATAGCTGGATGGAGGGTCAAAAGTGAGGTAACCCTCAGGTTTGAAAATGCTTGAAAAACAGTACTCCTACACTGCAGTCACTTAGCATGTTCTGCATTTTTGCTGCCAGATGACAATTTCTGGCACTCGCAATTTGGATGCCAAGTATACAAGAAATGGCAGGGAGATTTTCTTTCCTACAAGCCATTTATGTGATGAAAGTCTGCCCACCTCTTGCTCTAAGTATAAAGTAGGGAAAGATTCATCCCTAAGGCAAAATGTATTTTCAATGTAGTGGGAATAAATATGACATCTTCAGGATGACCCAAACATGACACTTTGCCACTAAAGCTTATTTCAAATACCCTTGTTATGTTTACAAACTGATTTCCTTCTCTCTCTCAGCCCCAGACCATACATGATGCATGCAACCCATGATCAGGATTCCTGACTTTTTGAAACAACTTTTAAAATAAGTGCAATAATCTTCAAATTTGATTTGTGCAGTGGTGCTGAAGAAGGAATTGCTTAATCCTTTCCCTCAAGCTGTTTCCTGGTCTAATTTGCCCCTCACTTGAGGCTACAGTTAGGTCTATGGAGAAAAAATACCGGTAGTTACCCTTGCTTCTCCCAGAGTTACAATTAACTCTTGACAACTGTTGACAAACAACAGTGCCCAGAGTTTTTTGAGGGGTAATGTGTGTTCCAGTGTGCTTTAAAGGCACAGGGTGCATTCAGCACAAATTTCACAGTACTTTCTTACAATGTAATCCTAAACATCTTTGCTTACTCCCTAGTAAATATGTTTTGGATAATAGCCCAACTCTGCAATCCGAACCCCCTTTGTCCTGGGCATGCAGGTGTATGTGTGTGTGTGTACTGCATGGGTAGGCAAACTAAGGCCTGGGGGCCGGATCCGGCCCAATTGCCTTCTAAATCTGGCCCGTGGACAGTCCAGGAATCAGCGTGTTTTTACATGAGTAGAATGTGTGCTTTTATTTAAAATGCATCTCTGGGTTATTTGTGGGGCATAGGAATTTGTTCATTCCCCCCCAAAAAAATATAGTCCGGCCCCCACAAGGTCTGAGGGACAGTGGACCGGCCCCCTGCTGAAAAAGTTTGCTGACCCCTGGTGTACTGGGTAGAAGGGTCCCTCTGCCCAGTCCTGCTGGCTTCTACCTGCAATGTGACACCACTGCCATTCTGCCAACACAGAATTCAAGGTTATACCTACTGAATTTGCAATGACAATCCACAGAAAGTCCCAAATGAGTGTTCCAGAAGAGTGGCGGGAAGGGGGTGAGCCAGCCCAAAATCTGATGGATCCCAAGGTGGCCCCACCACTGTCACATGGCAGCTTCAGGCTAGCAGCAGCCAAGAGGCTGCACACTTTCCAGCTCAGGAGTCAGATTAGGTGCGGAGCTCTGGTGCTGCTGCTGGAGACTGAGGAACAACTGAGACTAAGGAACATGAGCCCCCAGAAGAATCTCCTGTATCTGCAGGGTACCTTCATGGGTGCCTTCCCCTGAGGAACCAAATGCCTCCCCCAGAACCTCTTCACCAGTCCAGCAATACAGGTAGCACAAGACAAGTTGGAGGTGAGAGAACGATGGAGGAGTGCTCATCTTCAGGCAAGAGGCATGGCCCCTTTAAGAATCTAGAGTTAGTCACAAGGGGGTGGAGTCTGAGATAAGTTGCACTGAGTGCAGAGCTTAAATAGGCTCAGTCTGTTCCTAACTTTTACTGGAGCAAGTTGTTCACCTAGAGCTGTCTGTGGTCCTGTAAGCCTGGCCAGCTTTCTCTATGGGATCTGGCATTAGCTTGCTTTTTGCCCTGGGTGGGGTGTGTTTCAGGGCTGCAGATGCAGCGGTGATAGGGATTTGGGTTGATGCCCAATGGCAGACTCCTCTCTGTGTCTGTTTAGAGGTAAGTACTGCTGAGTTCAGTGGAGCAGACTTCCAAGTAGTGCTGTAATTCGGGTTTCTTTTAAAAATTATTTATGAAATGCTGTGTATTTTGCTACTTTAAACCCTCCCCAAAGTGAGTACACCTCGTTAGCACAGCTTATTGCCTTTGTCTACTGCCTACCCAAATTTGTGGCTGCGCAGTGGGAAGGGGCAGGCAGCAGTGGTGAGCTGGCTTGGGGAGAGTGATTGGGGAGACCCCAGCTGTGCTGTTGCCATGCTGCTGCCCCACCCCAGTTAACTACCATTGCTCGGTAAAGCGAAGAAAGAAGGCTGTCATCCACTTCTCAGTATACTGGACAAATGGCAGAAAAAGAGGACACAAGACCGAGCTGGAAATACTGGGCCACCCTATTTCTATATTTGCTTCTGAATAGCAGCTGCGGGGGGACAATAGCAGTACAGTGGAACCTCGAGTTGCGGACGTAATCCGTCCTGGAGGCATGTCTGCAACTTGAAGCGTTCGCATCCAGAAGTGCCGCATCTGTGCACGCGCGTGGCACAATTTTGCGCTTCTGTGCATGCGCGAACATTCTAGTACTTCCAGGTTGCCGCAGGACGCAACTTGAAAAGACATAACCTGAAGCAGACGCAACTGTAGAGGATTCTCCTTCTTGGGGCGTCCTAGAGGCGTGTCCGGTTGGCCATTGTGGGGAAATGAGATGCTGGACTAGATGGGTCTCTGGTATCATCCAGCAGAGCTCTTGGTAAGGTTGATGGAAGAAAGGATAGCAAGTTCAAGCCCTTACTCGCCATTGTCCTATTTCACTCCCTTGTCCCACCTCCTTCAACTTGCTACCATGGCAATGGCTGTTGAAGGAGGGCAAGGAGCTAAGAGTGGAGGGTTCTTCTGTTTCTTCCACACACATCCTGTCTCATCAGAGGCCATGGCCAGAGCAACTGCCAGAGCCTATCCTGTTTCTTCAAGCCTATGTTCCCATATCACCCTGGACTCTCCTTGCCCTTGATAAGGAATTATTCTATCTCCATGCCCCAACCAGCAGCTGCATTTGTGTTTCCGTTTAAGTCATAATAATTATTACTAAATGTGCTTGTATATATGTATATCATTTAGCATATGCAACTCCACATCCTTTTTTCACTGATGCATTACCTCTTTTTTGGCAACATGTAACTGACAGCCCTATAATGCACTGTTCTGCCTCTCCCCTTCTCCTCACTCCTGAATATGGCTCTTGGCGATGCTTCCAACATATACTGTTCCCCTTCCCTGCCATTCTGGACCTGCCTTCGGTAGATTAGTAGGCAGAAAGTAGTAAAAAGTGCATAATTATTGTATGGATGAAGAACTTTATTTGTATAGTGCAAAGATTACTGGAGGGGGGGTGCAATGATCCATTATGGGTTCCTCTGGATTGCCTGTTTATTCTGAATGATGATGTTCAATTTTGTTTGTTGACTTTAAGAATTATTATGACTGTGTTTTTTATCATTAGGAACATAGGAAGCTGCCTTACTGAGTCAGACCGTTGGTTCATCTAGCTCAGCATTGTCTGCACTGACCGGCAGTAGCTCTCCAGAGTTTCCAGCCAAGGGACATTCCTAGCCCTGCCTGGTGATGCTGAGGATCGAACCTGTGACCTTGTGCATGCAAAGCAGATGCCCTACCAATGAGCCACAGCCATTGCTGTAAGTTGTCATGTGCTCCATTTTTGAAGGAGGGGACATACCGTATTTTTTCGTGTATAACACGCCCCTGTGTATAAGACGCCCCCTATTTTTGAAGACACCTAATTAAGAAAATGGGAGGCGATTGCCCAGAGTTGTTGAGCTTTCGGGGGGGGGGGGTTGTCCAGGGTTGCTGAGCATTTTTTTGCGGGAGATTGCCGAAAATCGCTCACAGCAAAACGACAAAAGCCCTTGCCACAGCCACCAATAAACTGCCCAATCGCCACTGACAATCTCCTGCTCGCGGCAGCAACCAATCCCATGTCCCCACTATGCACTACCCGTGTATAAGAGGACCCCCAATTTTAAACATTATTTTAGAATTTAAAAACCTCGTCTTATACCCGGAGAAGTATGGTAGATCTATCAAACAAATATTGTAGCACAAAAATAGCAGCTTTATTCTTGCCATATGTTAATGAAGCGGATGTAAACTCCATCCATTGTTAATGTGTACATGAGATAATTGAGTCAGATTGTCCATCCAAATTCAGCTAAGGGCTTTATGTTAATACACCAAGAGCTACACAAATCAAAATTTGGGAAGTCAAAGTGTGTCTCTGGGGTGGGGGTCCTTATTCGTGAACAAATGTTTCCCCCTCTCCTTCTGAGGCCAGACTTTGCATAAACAGGCTCCTTTTTTAGTTATTGGCTATATACTTATGATGGACTTCACAGGGCTGAAGTCAAGTAAAATAGATATGGTTGACCTGTGGGCAATGTAGTGGGCAGTGGCAACTCCACGAGATATTCTGCACTGAGAAACAAAATTCTGCATAATAGACATAAATCATATTATAATCTTATTTATAGACATGATCTGTAGTTTGCATGATTTGCTGCCTGATTTGACTTGTGAAAGGGGCATGGAATGTTTGTGGAATGGTCTTCCTCTTGGGGTGTATCAGTCTCTCTCATTAACTGTAGTTGAAATTTTAAAACATTCCTGTTTACCCAGCCATTTGATGGCTGAAAGACACTGGCCAAGGCAACTTTGAGATTAGTGACTGTGACTGTATATGTTGTTGCTTATAGATGTTTTAAATAAAAAGGTTAGTGTTTAATACTAAGCAATAGGATAAATTTGAGGTTAGCATAACCTCCCCTTACAAAATGGTTCTACCTGTTTTTAGTTTTTTAATGTTTTAATTTTAAATTGCATTGGTTTAACATTTTGATTTTTGCTCCTATGGTTGTCTTTGAGAAAGGGCAGCATAGAAATGTAAGAAACAAGTAAATGCAAGTTGCAGAGCAATAGAAACTGAACCTACAGTATTCTGACTTAAGTTGCTCTTTACTGGGAGAGCTTGTGTGGTGCTGTTGTGTTTGTGTGGTTTATTGTGTTTACTTCCTGATTTGTGTTTTTTAATCTGGAAGCTACTTTAAGTGCACATCATGGAGGAGTGAACTCTAAACACCAGCTTTTTCTGCTCTTGGGGCAGCTTACTGAAGAAAGAATTTATAAAGTTAGCAGTTAAAATAAGCAAACAAATGGCTATATAGTTAAATTTGATAAACAACTGCAAAGAGTTATTTATCTTGTGCTCGTAGCATCTCAAAGAGGTTCTATTTGTTTTGCAAAGCCTCAAATGTGCACAAGGTAAGCACAGGAATGAATCGCAACATTGCCAATTGCTTACATTAAAAAAAAAACAAGAAATAAACTCAGTGCCCGCTTCCTCCGCAAGGATAACCGCGCTCTGGCCCTTTAAGAGGGCAACGCCTCCTTACGTAGGGGAGGGGAAAAAAGCAGCGTCCTCCTCCTCATAGCGGGACCGGGAATAGAACGGGACTCCCTGCACGCATGCGTGATCTACGCAAGAGGAAACCTGTGTGGTGGACTTCATGGGACTACGTCAAGACGCAGGGCACGCATCAGGGGGCGGGGTCCCGGAGCTGGAGAAGGATCCGCGCGGAGCCTCCCGGGCGCTGCGTGGGGCGGGGGGGGGCAAGGAGCCTCCGCGCCCCGCGAACCATGTTCCGCTACCAGGTGAGGAAACGCTTTGTCGGTGCGTGGGCGCTGCCGGGCCTCTTACTCGCGGGGCCTCCCTCCCCCGCTCGGGCGGAAGCGCCCAGGGCCACCCTTGCCGTGACCTTTGACCCTTATTTGGAACTCTCGGCTCTCTCTTCTCTCCCCCCTCCCCCAAGCTGTCCGGCGCCGCGTGCTGGAGGAGAGGGGCCGCTCTAGGAGTCTGTGGACAATGACCCAGGAGGACCCCTGTCCGTGAACCCGGTGGAGGCTGGTCTAGTCTGGGGTGGGGCAGAACGGGAAGCCCCTTCCCGTTCCCTCAGCTCAAGCTGGGTCTCCGAGTTGGGTGCCCTGTTAGGATGTGCGAAGGAGAGTGGCATCCTTTCCCCAACTCTGCAGCCTATGCCCTAAACAAGCGAATAACTAGCTGCTTTCATGTGGGATGGCCTTTGGGGAAGAGTCTACTCTGAGGTGCTCATTTGTGTTTTCGGTTCCTGAGGGCCCTTTCCATGCCAGAGACATGGGAGGGGGTCAGTCATCTGCAACATAGGTGGGAGTTTGTGCATGGAGCACCCACAAATCAATTGCTATTCTGGGAATCCCTTAGGAAAGTCATGTGGGAGGAATGTACCAGGTGAATGTGGAATGACTTGCCACAGTGAGACATTGGGGTTTGATCTATAGAAGGAAATTCAGGGTTGAAGTTGCAGCGGAGGTTCAGCACCTCAGCGTGCAAAACTATATTGTATTAAGGAATAATATATGTAACTGATTGGTTTTTGGACATGTGCTTTGGGGAATTTAACTAATCGGGCTTGCACATATTATCTATTCAGTAAGATAGTCTTGCAAAGTTACAGGAGTTCTCCTTTGTCTGCAAAAACTGACAAAGGAGACTAAAACAGCAGAAACTGAGAATTATTGCATATTTTCTGTGGAGTGTTTACATTTGGATTCTGCTCATAGATCATGTGATAGAGCTGTTGATAGGAACTGAAGGATACTGTGTTCTGAGAAACAGACCATGGTGAGACTTTTAGGATAGAGAAGTGTGGGAAATGTCATGTAATTTAGTGTACAGGCATACTGGATTACATTGAGGTAGTAGGCTGCAGCATTCATTTAGAGGACTGTGTTCTGTGATTCAGGCATGTCTGTTCCACATCCTTTTTAAGTATGCTAGGTTCTTTTCTATGGGGAACTTAATGGGCTGGAGCTCCTTCTCCATCTTTCCTCCAGTGTAACTCCTCCCATGACAAAATCTGAAGTAGTTAAGCTGGGAGTGAGGAACCTTTTTCAGCCTGAGGGCCTCATTCCCTCATGACAAACCTTTTGGGGGCTGTATGCCAGTGATGGGCAGGGCAAGAATTGAAAGCAGGCGAGGCAACAGATGTGATTCTATCCTTTGTACAGTGGGACAGGAGGGGAGAGTGCCCTTGTGCCTGAACCCTGCTTGCTGGTTTCCCACAGACGTCTGGTTGGGCATTGTGAGAACAGGTTGCTGGACTAGATGAGCCATTGGCTCTTCTTGTTACATTTAAGTGGCTTAAGCAGCAGTTTAACACCCCTGGGATAGTCGTTTAAGAGTGCAGAGTCAAGATACCTAACTTGGGATAGTTACCCCCTTAATCTTCTTTCAGTACTTTGTCCTGCAGCAAAGATGGTAAAAGCACGGCTCCTTTTCAGGGTTGTTCTGAACTGCAGGCCCAAAGGAGGACTCAAGGGAGTAGTTGTGTTCAGGGATACCAAAGGAGGATGTCAAAAATGCTTTAGTGATCAGTTCTAGCGCTTTATTAAAGAAAGGTGTAGACTTACAGCAAAGAGATGGCTTGTCCATACCCAAGCAAACATTCATGTGTTCTTTATACACAAAGCAGCATACATCACTCTGGCCAGGACTCCCCATCATTCCACCTGACTAAATGATGGCATAGGTGGCAAATACCCAAATCTTACAGATAGTTCTCCTTTCTGGGCTCAGAGCCCAGCCTCCCAAGGCCCCCCCCCCCGATAAGGATAACATAAAAGTAAGCCAATTAGCCTAAATCAAAGCAAGTGTATATAAACATATGAGCTCATCGCTAAATCAACTACCAATTAATTGTGGGGTCATCTTGACTACCAAGATGGTGTTTGCAGAGCTTCTGGAATAGTTCACTTTTGATTCAAAACAAGGGTCTAGCAATTCCAATTTACACAAGTGATTGAAAGCTTGAAGTGCTTGAAATTAGGTGGCTGCATTTAATTCTTTTAAGTTTGTCCACATGAAATGAAAGAGTATCATCTTGTGTATGGTACAAGAAAGTGACTAGAAATAAAATGAAAAGAAGCTCCTAGCTTGCATGGACACTGGGAGCATTGGATAAGCATTCTTACTTGTTCACATTCTGAACACCATGTAGGAATCAAGGGAACTGTTCTTGTCCTGTTACTGTGCAGAAAAGGCCTTTTCCACATGCTCTTGTGTGTGGAAGAACTGCTTAGTTGTTACACATTTGAGGTTTCACTGCTGTTTGACAGATGTCTCATTTTTAAATCGGACTATGGGGAAAATTAGATTTCTTCCATATTTTCTTAAGTTATCACCACTAAATGGACACACCACTACTGTCCACCCTCCTCTGCTATGCTGTGAGTTTTCATGTGATTTAATGGCTGTTGGCTACACAAGTTGTAACCATCAAAAAGCTCTCCAGACTTTTCCTAGCGGCTTAAGCTGGAATCATCGGGAAGCTGCAAACAAAATTTTTTTTTAAAAAAAAAATCATACTTTCATTTCTCCGTCTCTTTTGATGCTGCAAGTGAAACTGATAGTTTCTTTTTGGCCAGAAAAAGTAAATTGCACTTTATATCTTGCTGTTTTCCCTCACCTCCAAGCAGGCTCTGCTGTTTTGGCAGCATACCATTGCTCTTCCAACCCTGTAACCTTTGGACACCGGCTATAGACTGGTATAGAGCAACAAGGGGCTTGAACAAGGCTGATAGAATTGTAGTTACTGTGCACTAAGCCCAAATGTATTAGTATGCTCTAGTAGGTAATGGGTTGCCATGCAAATCCATTGACCAGTTAAATATTGGTCCCTATGGTAAAGATATTTTAAGCCAGGAATGCTGCTATCTGGGTGGCATCTTACCTCTACAATGGCTTTTTAAAAGTTCGCTTCGCTTTCTGTTTTAATTTCATTCTTGCAAGATCATTTTTGAAAAACTAAAACAAAAAACTGTGCTGGTTTCATAGTTCTGGGTAAAAGTCAGAGGATCTGTTATCTAATATTGGGCATATTTTGAATATTCCTGATATTGTATAATCATCTGTGTGTTACAAACCTCTTTGATGTATTTCATGTTTACAAGGTTTTACTTGTACGGTTGTTGGCTTTATTTTGTTCAGGTTTCTGACTGCATATAAAGAATCTGTATCTGATATTATTTGAATATTAACATTTATACAAACTTGTTTAATGTTGTTAAAATAGGGTGGTGGTTGTTTTTTTAAAAAGCTATTTCATCCTTTCACCATGGCTCTGTTTGCACATAACATTAAGTCATAGATAAAGCAAAGCAATGGTTCACCATGAATGAACAGTGGTGCTGCATCATGCTGCTCAATCATGATCACTTTGCTCTATCCTGCTGATCAGGGAGGGGATGGCTTTGTGCTGCATGCAAGCCAGCAGTTGTGGCTTGTTCTTCCCAACAAACTATGAGCAGTAAGCCAAAAACAAAACTTGGCTTCGTCTCATGGATTGTTTAAAAAGAAACAAATCATGAGCCCTGCTTTGCGCCTTCTGCTAAGTCAGTTGTTCCGTGTTTTTGTCTCTTGGCTCCAGAACAAAGTAGGCATAACTGAGCAGCATCCACTAGCACACTTGCCCATTTGCAGTAAGCTGAGTTGAGTGTTTCAGACTATGTATGGCTTGCTGTGATGTGTGAACCAGGTCATAAACAATTAACTATTTTGTTCTTGTAATTAAGTATTAAATCTGTTTAAAGTATTCCATTTCATTTTCTAATAAATTTAGTACTCTTAAATTATTTGACCATTAGTTGACAATATTTAAATGAGTATTCGACTGGTCAGTTGACCAAATACCCTATATACTCGAGTATAAGCCTAGTTTTTCAGCACATTTTTTGTGCTGAAAAAGCCGCCCTCGGCTTATACTCGAGTGAGGCAGGCAGTGGCTCCTATGAAGCTTTCCCAGGTTTTTTGTGGTAAAATTGGGTGCCTCGGCTTATATTCGGGTCGACTTATGCTCGAGTACAGTATATACAGTACGTTTTGCCTCATTCAAATGCCCAATCCTAGAGTAATGCGTATTTGGATAGACAGTTTTCTTTCTTATCCTGGATTTTCATACACATAGGCTTATTTGCCAGAGCATCTGTCTGTAAAAGGTAAACCATGTGAAATGGTGCTTCATTCAGAAAAAAACTCTTGGCTGGTTTCTGTTCCTCTTCCTATTACTTCTGTTTTTTGCTCAGTGCAGATACTTTGTTTAGTTTCTTTCTGCATCCGACACAATTCAGGTCATATTGTTTTACATAACTAGAGAGCAAAGTCTGGTTTGTGCTTTGAAAGGTGCTCCGGTCCAAATTTAGCTTGAACTGACTCATGAGTAAAACCACTCCCTGGATGAAATTCCTTTCTGGCATGCCAGAAAGGAAGTGAGAGCATGAGAATACAAAACTATGCAATCGTTTGCACAAGGTGTGTTACCCTTCTTGTTATGGGGAAGAGCAATGTGGAAAGCATGGTATAGTCAGTCTTCGGTCTTTGAGCCACTTAACTCTGGAGTTTTAAAACTAGCAAAGCTGATGCAGAGTAAATGATTGTGGGCGCAGCAGGATAGCACAATGGCTTCTCACATTTATATAGTTCTCTGAAAATACAGGTAGTGAACTATGAGTGTGCTGCAGCCTACACTACTTATCTGCTTGTTCCAAACAGGAATAGAAAGATGCTTGAGTTTTGCACACCGCTCAAGACCAGGTGTCCCCCGCATGTCAACAGCCCCCTTTGCCTTTTTGAATCTCATGACACCCACAGAACTTTATATTCATAATAAGGAGTTGGTGTAGCAATATTACAACACGGGAAGGAGTGGGAGGAAATCACTGTGGAAGAGCTAAGTTGCTGTGGGTGTAGCAAAATTAAAAGTGGTGAGTTTTGGTATGATCTGGCACAAGTTGATCTTTTTGAGAGGCTTTTTGCCATAACAGTGCTGCACCGTAGCATTTGAAGCTGCAAATGGATGAGTACTTAATTTTGCCTCATAACATAGAAAGTGGGTTTCAGAAAGTTGCAGGCTGTGATGGTTTGGGGGGGTGTTGTCTCATGAGGATTTTGTGCCTAGTTAATTCAGAATTGGTGCTTTGGTGGTGGGTGGAAGGGATATTGGTTGCATATGTCTTGGAAGGATGAAGATGGGGACCCATCTACTGAAATTATGACTCCTGCCTGGGGAGGAGGGGGAAGAGTTTGTGGGGAAATGATTTGGAATACTATAAGAGGATGTTGAGATGTCTTTCTGGTTCCTGAAATCAATGCTGTGGGTTTCTTTTCTGTTAAGTCCCTTGAGGACTGCCCTCTGGATGAGGATGAAGAAGGCTTTCATAACTTGACTGAGGAAGATGAAGATATCGACCAGTTTAATGATGACACATTTGGAGCTGGTGCAGTTGGTGAGTTTGTCTAACAAGTGTACCCTGCCTTTCCATTCATATGCCGGAGGCTACCGCATTTTATATATACTTCTTTTTATATAATAGCCTAACTGTGCTGAAGCATCCTTATTTCTTCCAAAGTTGCACTGCTGAAACTTGGGCTGCTTGTTAAATCCCTTTGATGTGCCAATATTTTGCCCCAGGAGTTGTAGGCAGATGCTGCTGCAGCCGTTGAACAAGGAGGGAGTGATATGGCAAGAATGGCAGGATCTTAAAGAAATATATCCCGTAAACGGCACTGAGACCTGCAGGTGTAGGACGGTATACAAATTTAATATAAAAATATAACAACAACAGCAGTAATAATAATAAATATCCTTCCTGTCATTACTTTGCAGATGATGACTGGCGAGAAGCTCATGAAAGGTTGGCAGAGCTGGAAGAGAAGCCTGCACCAGGAGGAGAGCAAGTGGATCCGGGAGCTGCCGATGAGATGGACCTGCTGGGGGACCACGAAGAGAACCTGGCAGAGAGGCTCAGCAAGATGGTGATTGATAATGAGTTGGAAGATCCAGCCATCATGCAGGCTGTGCAAACTCGGCCTCCTGTCCAGGTGTGCAGCAAGTGATAGTGGGGTTACATAGTGGTGGGGAAAGAGTAATCTCATCTCTTTGGTAGGTTGCATAGGTTGGAGGGACCTTTATGTGACTTTTAATCCCTGTGTTCTCTTCTTTCCAGCAACAAGGTGGGCTCAATTCGAGCATCTGGGATGGGCCTTCAGTTCTCAGGCGCATTAGAGGACCGCTTCTTAATCAGGTGCAGTGCTTTGTTTGTTCCATCTAAAGGGAATCTTGGTTTTTCCATAAAGGTGACTGTCTCCTCCTGCCTCTCCCACCACCTCCCAGCTTCCATTATCTAATGTTTTCTCTAGTGCACTGTACAGAAGATAGCGACACTGTCTTTGCATGGGAGACTTGCAGACTTAAGTGCAATAGCCTACGTTCTGCCTGTGTCTCTTCCCAAATGTATTAATATTTAAAGTAAGTTGCTGGTGTGTGTTCTCCCCTTCTGCGCAGGAGGTCCCCTCTGTGTCAGTGCTGGAATATGCCCTACCACAAAGACCTCCGCAGGCCCGAGAAGAGGAGCAGGACCTTTCGGAGCGGGCGCTGCCCAGGCGGTCATCCTCGCCAGTTATTGGCAGCCCTCCTGTTCGTGCTGTTCCTATTGGGACACCACCTAAGCAGCCCACCATGCCCAACTTTAACCAGCAGGTATTGCTTCTTCCTTCTGGAATTGAGGGTGGGTGGATCTGGGATGGGGGCTTCAGAGAAGAACAGAATGAAAACAAAAGGCACTGTGCTGCGTTGTGTAGCACAGAGTTTGCCACAGAGGTCTCTGTTTAGCATCTGCAAAGGCTAATGCTATTTTCCACCTGCGCCCTTGTCCCCTTGGAATGCTTGCTTACTTGCCCTTTTGCTGCTCTAGATGTCAAACTCTCCCATGACAGAAGCTTGTCTTCCATCTGTCTGTCTCTGACAAAATGGGAAAACAGCATTAATTAAATATCTGAAACTTTTCAATAAAAATGTAACATAGATGCCCTTTCAAGGATGTGACTTTCTCTCCAGTGGCGTTTTGAGTGTTCAGTGAAATGTGGGTCCAATCTGCTATTGAAAGAAGTGCTCTTGTTTGCTTTAGTTGTTTCTCTTTCAAATGCAATGAAGGTGGTGGCTAGAAGCATGGTATCTTAATGGTTAGGATGCAGTCTGGTACCTGGAGTTGAAGGAAGCATTTGGTGGTGAGGTTTAATCTCAACTCTACTGATTTGCTTATTTTGCTTTCATTTTTCTTCTCTTTCAATAGATCCTATGTCCAAAGCCTGTTCACATTAGAGTCCCCATTCAGCAGCGTTACCCAAGCCCCTTCAGTGAGAGAATGTCTCCAAACCAGCTCTGCAATATGACGGTAGTTCTGACTGAGCAAATCTGTGTTGGCTTGTGGTCTATCATCTGTTCTTGCCCTTAACCCTCCCCCAACATTCCTCGCTATTTAAAATGTTCTTGAAGGCCTTTACTCATCAATGTAACCTTCAGTCTCTCTTCTGTATTGCTTTGTTCTGAAATAAACCCCCTTCTGGCCTTGAACACATTCAGAATCCCTAGGGGGCAACACAGAGCCTGTCAACTACAGAAGATTCCCAGTGCACTTTTGTATGTTTCTAAGGTTTACTTGACTTTCAGTTTGGCTTTTGGTATAATTGCTCATTGTTAGACAAGAAAGCCTAAAACAAAAAAGCCTAAAAGGAAAAAGAGCTCAAATCTCCTGTCTTCAGTTTAATTTTCATGACACCTAATTTCATGTATCAAGATTCTTGGGTTTTGCCCTTGAAAGGAGCTCCAGTGCAAGGACAGCACATACAACAGTTGAAATTTAGTGCTCCTGCTCCTTAGTGGTCTGGTGTACCCATTTAATCATAAAGCAATTTAGCAGTATTGCAGCTTGTAATATACTTCCAAAGAGATCCTCAGTACGGCGCTCCAGTGTTGAGATGTGATGATGATACTGTTTACCTAATGCTAGAATGAATTGTTTTGTTTTGTCCTGTATGATAGGAATGACCAGTATACTGGTTGTTCAAACGCCTCTCTTGTCTTGCTTGTTTCATACACTTCTAGCTTCTGCATTGCTCCTGCCTTCTATTTTCTGTCATCTCAGTAATATCCAGAAGGGGGAACACAGGAATGTTCATATTGTGTCAGACTGTTTCTACAGTCGGTGTGTTCTATTTTCCTTTTTCCAGAACTCCTCCCTCCTGGGCCACCCATTCCCTCCCAATGTTACTCCTGTTCTCACCCACCTTCAAAGAGCACAGCTGCTAGGAGGAGCGCAGGTAAACATCTGACTACTGTCTTGCTCTCCTTTGCATTTTTGTGGTTGCATCCTCTACAGCAGGGGTGGGGGACCTGTGGCTCTCCAAATGTTGTTGAACTCATCCCTGATCATTGGTCATGCTGGCTAGGGCCGTTGGGAGTTTAACGGCCCTAGCCAGCATGACCAATGCTCAGGGATGGTGGAAGTTGGGAGTTCAACAACATCTGGAGGGCCACAGGCTCCTCACTCCTGGCCTATGGGCTCTTTTGCTCTTCTATGCAAGTTCTTCCTCCGTATGCCGGCTTCTTGTGTTTGCTTCATTTGCCAGATCGTATATTCAGGGAACAGAGAAGCCATCAGCAATGTATGCTTGGTATGCTTCTCTGTCTTGCATACCCTAGCGGATGAAGTTCTTGCAGTGGTGATGCTGTTTTCTCCTCCTTCTCCCTACAGGCAGGGAGGCTGTCTCCCAGCCAGTTTGCACGTGTCTCTGGACTTGTCAGCAACCCCCTTGCGTCCATGAACCCCAAACTACTCCAGGGCCGAGTTGGGCAGATGATTCCTTCAGCTAGCGGATTTCGTGCCTACTTTGGGGCACCGCCTGCCCCTTCATCGCAACACCACTCCCCATGTCCTGGAGCCCACCTGCAGAATTTAAGGTATCCAATTTGGTCCACCTTTCTTCCAGTAAGACAGCTAAGCTGAATTGTGTGTGGGTTCTCCATTGCCCTTTCTTGAGAGAACTTTATTCCCTAGGCCTCAACCGCAGATGTTCCGGCCGGATACGACCCACCTTCACCCACAGCACCGGCGACTCTTGCACCAGAGGCAGCAGCAGAACAGGAAGTGAGTGTTGGGTGCATCTATGTGCTGCTTCTGATGGAGGGAGGGAAAGCTTAAATGCCTTCCCAGCACAAGAAGCAAAGTCCTGCCAAGGTTGTGTATACTTGGTGTCAAGGAAAAGCTATTTCTGTGTCCAATGTAACCTGTATATAAATATATATCGAGTGCCTCGGCAGTATGTCTGCCCCAAAAGATCTACATAAAATCAGATTTTTTTGGAAGAATAATTTGGTGGGCATCCAACTCATTCCTGTTCACTGGAGCCCTCATTTTCCACTGATTCTGCAGAAGTGGATTCCCTGCACTAACAGAAGGTTGGGCTTGATGGCCTTCTGACACACCTTCCACTCTGATTCTTTGAAGGACTTGGCGATTATCCTGGACTTCCAAACGGGGCTGGAGTGGCAAAAAGAAGTAGGGATAGGAAAAGGAATGGTTAATTCAGGCAGTTTATAATCTTAACAAAATTAATTGCCTCAGGTGGAAGATGGCTGCTAGTTTAGATGGAAGGGAATTTAGACAGTTCATGGGTCTGTATTGATAGTGATTACCCAAAATGGCTGGAAATTGAACCTCCATATGTTGGGGGCAGTGCATCTCCAGTGAGGAGGTGCAGAGATCAAAAAGGGATACCTATCGCCACTAAGCTCTTTTGGAACATCTGGTTAGCCACTGGAGGCAAACTCAACAGATGTTTAGCTTTACTTTGCAAGACAATTCTTAAGGAGTTAGCTGCATAGGATACTGAGGCCTATCATCCTATCTATTGCTTTTCTGTTTTTTAAGCCTTCACCAAAATCTGCTTGTGTGTATTGGCTTTCTCTCTGTAACCAGGATGAGAATTGTTTTTTAAAGAAGGCTATTCCCAGTTTTTCTGATGAGGTCTTTGGCACAGTGATCATACCCCTGGGATACCCATACCCCTGAGTACTGTGCCTCTATGTGGAGGTATTTCTCAACATCCTGTGGTTATTCTGGTCACCCCTTCAAGGAATATCCTGCAAGTAACTTCATGGCCTGTCACAACAGAGCAAACTGGTGACTGGGGTGAAATTTGCTTATTCAGAAAAAACTTATCCTCTCTTTTACCTGCTCTTAAGTTTGGAAGCTCAGCGCCATGAACTTGCATGCTGGATTGACCCCGGGTTGTTTCTTGGGACATGTAAAAATACAGCTAAAGGAATTTGCTTGAGTGCATCTGTTCTCAGAATTGTCTTGTGCCAAGAGACTTCGTATAAATCCCAGACCGCTGTCCTGGAGCACTTGCATGCTGTGTCCTTCTGTGTACCTTGGTTCTCAAACTTAATCCATTCCGGGAGTCTATTCGACTCCAAAAACAGTTAAAAACCAAGCGGCGGCTTCCGATTGGCAGCAGGAGCTTCCTGCACTCAAGCGGAAGCCGCGTTGGACATTTGTCTTCTGAAAAACGTTTGCAAACCGGAACACTTACTTCCAGGTTTGCGGTGTTTGGGAGCCAATTTGTTAAGAAACAGAGCCATTCGGGAACCAAGGTTCCACTGTAATTGGTCTGTACTTTTCCTGAATTTTGTGGCACCCCTTTCAGTCAGCACCGGAGCCTAAATGGGTCAGCAGGGGACAGAGGGAGCCACCGGAATAGCCACCAGGAGCAGATCAGGAAGGACCCTTACGCCAATCTCATGCTGCAGCGGGAAAAGGACTGGGTGTCCAAGATCCAGATGATGCAACTGCAAAGCACTGATCCATACCTGGATGACTTCTACTATCAGGTTGGTGCTTCATGGAGGCCCATTGTAGCACTCTGCTTTTTGTCTTGCTGGGGACAAGTTTCCAAGTCTTGAGTTAAAGGGTGCTGTGCCTCTAGATCTCTAACCAGCTTTCTCTTCCTTTAGAACTATTTTCAGAAGCTGGAAAAATTATCTGCAGCTGAGGAAATGCATGGTGATGGTCCCAAAAAAGAGCGCACCAAACTAATCACCCCACAAGTTGCCAAGTTAGAGCATGCCTACAAGCCAGGTAAGTACCTTTGTGCACCAGGGACTGATCTGAATGCATGTAGCAGGAGGAAGAACTAGATGTGGAAGGGTGGACTGTGCTACTTCAGCCTTGCATGGGGTGGGCAAAGAATGCCCTGCAAATAGAAAAATAGCACATGGGGAGATGTGTTCCTTGTTGTGCTAAGCTTCTGTTCACGTGGTGTCTTTAATATGGAGGAGCATTAGAAACTTGCTCCCCTCCCTTCCGCTACTTGTTAGGAGTGATTTAACCTGTTCTGCTCCCTCAGGATTCTACCATCTCATTCTGCTGCCTTTGAAGACTTCACCCTATATACCATTCCAGGGCTGGGGTGTAAAGGAAGGCAAGCTTAGACACAACAAGGAACAGATTGCCTTGTAGGTCTGCATATATTTGAGCCCAAGATATAGCCTCATTTCCTAGATGGTTGATAAGGAAGGCACAGTTTGGTTGATGGAGTGAAAATGTAATGTGGAAGGGATGGGAACAGTAGAACTTTGTGTAGCAATAGCAAGGTGTTAGGGCAGGTAGGTTCGCTCATGCAATTTCACCTGCATTGCCTTTTCTTTATGCTTGCAGTGCAGTTCGAAGGCTCACTGGGGAAGCTCACAGTCTCCAGTGTGAATAACCCCCGCAAAATGATTGATGCTGTTGTGACGTTACGAGGGGAAGAAGACGTAAGTTTCTCTGGCTAGGATTACTTGGGCTCCCTCCATGGATAGCGTAATGCTGTGGGTTTGTCATTTTCCTTCCCAAATATGGGTTCTCGCCGTTGTCAATCCTTGCTCCTGCTCAGGTTGCAGAGGGGAACGCTCCTGTTCAGTGGGAACTTTTCTTAGTATGTCTTGCACTCTTCCTTAGGAGACAAAGGAGAAGCAGGTTCGAGATAAAAGGCGTCAGACTCTCTTCACTATTGAGAAGGTAAGTCTGAGACTTTGGTGCATTCTCCCTGGAAAGTGGGAATCATCCAGTACAAGGTTAAAGGGGAGCTACTAACTCAGTGGTTGAACTGGTGGCAGCGCAGTTTGACCTTCATGAGTTATGCCATCTTGGATTTAGAATAGAGAGGCTACTGTTGAAATCACTTTTACATCCTTTTGGTGGTTTAGCCATGTTTACTGCTTCTATTTGCTGTCTCATTTTCCTACTTAGTATAGTTTCCTTTTAAATGAAGTTATTGAAGGGAGAACTTTCTGACACTGAGCTGGAATGGACTCCCTCAGAAGGTGGTGGACTCTCCTTCCTTGGAGGTTTTTAGGCAGAGGTTGGATGGCCATCCGTCTGGGATGCTTTGGTTGAGATACCTGCATTGTGGAGGGTTGGACTAGATGGCCCTCGGGATCCCTTCCAACTCTACAATCCTATCATTCTAATTATCTGACTTGGCCTGCGGCAGTCTAGTCTAAAGCTTTGGGGGAAGGTGGGGGGGGGATGGCACAGCCTACCCATTCGGCAGTGTTACAGGGAACCAGGCAGAGGGCCTTCTCGGTAGTGGCACCCGCCCTGTGGAACGCCCTCCCTTCAGATGTCAAAGAGAATAACAACTACCAGACCTTTAGAAGACATCTGAAGGCAGCCCTGTTTAGGGAGGCTTTTAATGTTTAATAGATTATTGTATTTTAATGTTCTGTTGGAAGCCGCCCAGAGTGGCTGGGGAAACCCAGCCAGATGGGCGGGGTATAAATAATAAATTATTATTATTATTATTATTATTATTATTATTATTATTATTATTTATTCAGGCATTAGAACTGTAGTCCTATAAGGAGTGTCATATGGCATTGAGTTTAGATGCATGTCTAAAGCCCATTTCTTGATTACTAGACATACAGCCTCCTCCTGGATGTAGAAGACTATGAGAGGCGCTACCTTTTGAGCCTGGAGGGCGACAGGCTGGCTTTGATGGAGGGGAGGAAGCAGAAGATCTGTGACATGTATGACAACCTGAAGGGGAAAATGCCCAACCAGGAAAAGTAAGAGTAAGATTCTTGTACAATTCCAAAAAGAAAATAGTTCCTCCCAATTTGACAGAGCAGATATTCGGGTGCACAAGCGACTGTAGGGGGAATTAGTGACAACTGGCCTCTCCCCAGATTCCACAGAGGAGGGAGCATCACATGAACAGAACTCTGCTAAGCGGGATGCCCCACTAGCAGAAGCCTAGAAAGACAGGATTATGTGTTTCCTTACTGATATTGGCAGTATTGGGGATCGTGGAATAAGCACTGCAAGAATAAAAGTTTCAAAAACTAGTTGGTACAGATTTGTTTCTGGAGGGAAATGGGATGGCAGACCATACTTGACAAACTATTTCCAAGATAATACCAGACTATTCGGTAATAAACTTATTGTTATTCCCCGCTTCCTCACCTAGGCTTCTTGTTTTAGCAGCCTGCTGGCCTGTGGTGGGGGCACAACTGTAGCCCCCTCCATAATTACCCCTCACTTCTAGGTTGTGAAGTGGATGTTCCCCCTTAGAGTGCCATATCTGGCCCAGGGAGCATCCTGTTGCCAACCCAACATGATTTTAAAGCTGTTTCGACTCAAAATAATTATTTGACCTTAATGAGCTTACTGCTCCTGATGAAATGGTCTCTGCTTTTCCGAAGACTTTCTTGCTGTTTGGAAGAACTCTGCATAGGTTGCTAGATGCTGTACCTTCGTGAAGAGTGTTGTGGCTGTGGGCAAGGCTGTGATTTGCAAAGCTAACCCAGCTCTGCATGCCACTTAGAGAGGAAGTTCGGTGGGGGAGAAGAATCGCATGCTCTGGTGGCACCTAACAATGATTTGTGTGCTCTTTTCTGGCAGGCTGTGTGATGATGCTTTTGTGCAGATCATGTGTATTCGGAAAGGAAAACGTCTGGTTGCCCGGATCCTACCTTTCTTGTCCACTGAGCAAGCCGCTGATATACTTATGGCCACAGCCAGGAACTTGCCATTCCTAATTAAGAAGGATGCTCAGGATGAGGTAAACACTGCTGAAGAGAGGCCACTAAGGAGTTATCTTGAGTGTTACAGGAATGGAAGAGTTCACCTGCATAGCTAATGCCTTCTCTTACTAAAGTAAGAGGAAAATACAGTAGTCCTGTTTGTGTTTGTTAGGATTAGTCTTTTTTGGAATTGACAAGGGTCTTTCAACAAAATAACTAAGACTACAGTCCTGTGCATACTTACCTGGGTCTAAGCCCCATTGAACTTAGCAAGACTTAAACATAGGAATCCTCTATAAATATCTACAGTGTTTCAATTATTTCCGTACTGTGCGTTATGACAGCCATGTTTTTACAGACAGATTCTAGCTCCTGTTGGCAGTTTCCCTTGATAATCTGGAGAGACCGAAGCCACAAATAGAGCACATTTCTTCTTCCAGTCGTCCCATCTCTTTCCTAGTCTTTTAAAGTGAGGTGTTAATTAGCATTTGTAAGAAAGTGTATAACATGTTTAAGTATCAGAGGCATAAACCTGAAAATGTACTGTGTGTATCAAGACAAAGGCTGATAAAAGTTCAAGAAACCAGTTAGAAAGTGGCTGTCTTGAAAGGGTAGGAAAATGGAGATGGGGAGTCTGTTTCTCCCACTTTAAACTTCTATTTATTCATTATACCCCACTGTTTGAGGAACTTCCTCCAGAAAGCAGCTTAGTTTCCAAAAAAAACAACCCCACCCCATTTCCACCTGATAATAAAATATAAAAAGTACCAGATGCAATACAATGAACAATAAACCAGCGTTTAAAAACAAAAACAAATTCAGTGCTATAGCAATGCTATCCACAGCACTCTGCATAAAGGAGTTTTACTGCAATATATTAATGATTAGACTAGACTCAGAAATTAGGATGTTGGTCTCTGGTGTGGAGCATGCTTCTTGTCCTGTGACAAAAGCATGGCATTTCTTAAAACCTTTTCCTCAGGTGCTACCCTGCCTATTGAGGCCCTTCTCCCTTGTTCTCTATCATCTTCCGCTGGGAACTGCCGCCAGCATCCTGCAGCAGCTAATGAACCTACCTCAGAGCACGACGACGACGACAGCATCGGCCAACATGCACCTCACAAATGTGCTCCAGAACAAGGTTTACTCTTTACTCCGCTTTTATCCGTGCTTAGTGTACCACTAGACTTTTTTATGGCTAGGCATTACTTCGGGATAGAGGAGATGTTAATGATGAGGCTTTAAAGGCACAGCTGCTTACAAAGATTTGCTGGGATGCAAGGAGTGCCCTTGCTCCCCCACCTGAATGAAGCTCTGGAGTCACTATCATGTTCCTAGGCAGCTGTTCTCACATCTCTTGGTTTTTGATATCAGTTACTTTTCTTTTGCCCTGTCTTTTCTGTGCAGCTGACTATTTTACGTTTTTAAAAAAAAATCAGATTGGCCTTTTTAATTCTAAATGGAAATTTAGTCATTCTTTAAAGTAAGATGGACTTAACTGGGGAATAACTTTTAATGGAGGTGTACATAGGGTTGCAGCGTTAATTTTCCTTTCTGTCTCCCCACCCCCTTCCACTTCAGTTTGGCCTCTCTTTGCTGTACTTGGTCTTGAGCCGTGGGGAGGAACTACAGAGTTCAGATTCTACTACAGAGCTCATGCAAGACAACCAGTGGTGAGTCTGAGCAGCCCGGCATTTGCTGTGTCTACTTTTCAAATGTGTATTTCTTCAAAAATGAAGTATTTTGAGTTCGACTTTCAAACGAATGCAGATAATCCGCAACAGTAAGTGAAGACTAGTTTGCATAGTTTCTGGTACATGTTGGTAGCACATGAGAAGCAAGTTACTTAGCTCTAGAGGTTGCACAATCCCCCCCCCTTTGATTCCATACTGTTACAATTGCCATTGCTGTACTGCATGTGGGGTGGAGTGCAGAGACATTTTATTGCTCTTGTCTGTTCATTGCCCTCCTTTCAGTGCACATTTTGTCTTTGCCACCATCCTGGCTGTGTTTGCTTGGTGAGGGAAAAGCACTCTGTATATACTCAAACACTCAAAACAGGTTCTTTAGCTGATAAGTTGAGGCTGGTTGTCCTTGCTTTGAAGTTTGCGCCGAGAAGGCTCACCATGTGCTTAAGAGCCTGTCAAATTACACCTAGGAGTAGGGCAGCAAGCTTGAAGCTCTGGTGAGCATGTACTGTACAACTTAAGGAGTAAGTATCCTTGGACCTGTTCTCTTCATCTCAGCCCATATAGCATGTGAGAGCCATAGTTTACTACATTTATGAACCTTCCTTGAGAAGGATCCCAAGGGGAAGGAGCATTTTTATCTTAAAATTGCTGGGAAGAGCAGAGGGGGAGGCAGAAAGCTGCAGCATCCTCTTCTGAAAGTCTAGCACTGTAACCACTTATTGTAAATACCCACATTGGTAGGTTCAAGACATCTCTCCTCCTGTCTCATCCTTGCAAAAGATCAGTAGCTGGAATATTGATCATGGCTATTTTAGTGTTTACTAGAGCTGTCAAGGTTACTTCCTGATTATAATTGTAGCTCCAGAGGACTCTCAGCTGTCTTCCGTAAACATGGATCACCGTATTCCTTTTTGCCCTTTCAGCCTCCTTTAATATCAAATGGGATCAGGCTAAGGAAAGAACTTTCCAGAAATAGTCTCATGTTTGCCGTTTCCTCACCAATTGGTAGTCAAATCTAAGTTGTGGCCAAAGACAAATGTTCTGAGAGCAGTGCCCCTGTTGAATTGATCAAGTTTGACTTTAGAACAGTGTCATGTGGTGTGAGGAACTGTCAATCTTGCTGTGTCCATCCTTGTTTCCTAAAATATCTGTCAACATGGGGTAGTTGTCTCATCTCCCAGTAGTAAATCCCATCTATTTTTTTACGGTAAAAACATATTCAACTCACCCAGATTGAGGTTGAATCCTGACAAGACAGAAGTGCTGTTTTTGGGGGACAGGAGGCGGGCAGGTGTGGAGGACTCCCTGGTCCTGAATGGGGTAACTGTGCCCCTGAAGGACCAGGTGCGCAGCCTGGGAGTCATTTTGGACTCACAGCTGTCCATGGAGACACAGATTAATTCTGTATCCAGGGCAGCTGTCTACCAGCTCCATCTGGTACGCAGGCTGAGACCCTACCTGCCCGCGGACTGTCTCGCCAGAGTGGTACATGCTCTAGTTATCTCTCGCTTGGACTACTGCAATGCGCTCTACGTGGGGCTACCTTTGAAGGTGACCCGGAAACTACAACTAATCCAGAATGCGGCAGCTAGACTGGTGACTGGGAGCGGCCGCCGAGACCACATAACACCGGTCTTGAAAGACCTACACTGGCTCCCAGTACGTTTCCGAGCACAATTCAAAGTGTTGGTGCTGACCTTTAAAGCCCTAAATGGCTTCGGTCCTGTATACCTGAAGGAGCGTCTCCACCCCCATCGGTCAGCCCGGACACTGAGGTCCAGTGCCGAGGGCCTTCTGGCGGTTCCCTCGCTGCGTGAAGCCAAGTTACAGGGAACCAGGCAGAGGGCCTTCTCGGTAGTGGCGCCCGCCCTGTGGAACGCCCTCCCCTCAGATGTCAAAGAAAACAACAACTACCAGACCTTTAGAAGACATCTGAAGGCAGCCCTGTTTAGGGAGGCTTTTAATGTTTTATAGATTATTGTATTTTAATGCTCTGTTGAAAGCCGCCCAGAGTGGCTGGGGAAACCCAGCCAGATGGGCGGGGTATAAATAATAAATTATTATTATTATTATTATTATTATTATTACCTGCTCTACATTGCAAATACAATTCTAGAGTGGGTTACAGATTAAATCCTATGATGTGGTAGGCATGTAAATTCAAGCGCCTCTCTTGACAAACCTCCACTACCATGCCCTGCACCACACTCTGTGCAAGCCATTCTTACAATGACCATTACTTCCTTGTCTCTGGCAGGACGGAACTGATGTTCATGGCAACCAGAGAGCTTCTCCGGATCCCTCAGGCAGCCTTGGCCAAGCCAGTGTCCACCCCCTCTAATCTCCTGTCTCTCTTCTCTCGCTATGTTGATCAGCAGAAGCTAAATGTGCTAGAGACAAAGTTGCAGTAAGTATTGTCATGTTATCCGCACATTAATAGAAGTCAGGCGTGGAAATGGAGAACAGGAAGGAGAAATCGTGTCTCCAATATATATATATATAATTATATATATATAAATATATTTAAAAATGGAGAAAAGTGGAGAAGATACTGCTGTGGCACTGATTCTCACACTCGCAGTAGTTCCACAGTAGGGGATAATAGTTGGAAGTGCACTAATAAGGACTGGCTGGAATGAGACTTCTGTGTCGGTTCACCAACTGTTGTAGTAGTTTTTTGTAATATTTAAGTTTTGAGGAAGCTTTCTGGCAGGGATGGGGAACCTGTGGTTCTTCAGATGTTACTGGATTCCAACTCCTATCGGCTCCAGACGGCATAGCCCAGGCTTTCTCAACTTTGGATGTTGCTGGGCTGTAACTCCCATCATTCCTAGCCAGCATGGTTAGTGATCAGGGATAATAGTTGTAGTTCAAGAACATCTGGAGACGCAAGGTTGAGAAAAGCTGGTGTATAGCCAGTTGTCATGAATCATGAGAGGTGTATTCCAGCAGTACCTGGAGGTCCACAGGTTCCTCACCCCTTTTATATGGATATGAAACAAAATTGAGCTGGGGGAAAAAAGGAATCTGGCTGCAGTAGCTAGAAAGGGTACACAATCTTGACAGTTCTTACTGCTTTCTTCTGTTTCAGGTTGATTCAAGGAATACGATAGAAGGTCTCAAACTGCTGCCACGCTGGTCTCCATCACTGCTGCCACCTCCAGAGTATTTTAGTGGGTGAAGAGGAGGCAGTGCCTTCTCAGAATAAATCCTTGTGGGATTGTGTCTCTGGTCCAGCACAGAAGATTGCTCTCTTGCTCTGAGCTTGGCTGGGGATGTGCTTACCTTCTCCGCCCCTCATTGCTAGTTTGCAGTTCTGCATGTCCTTGCTGCATTGAATCACCCCAAGCCCCCCCCCCCTTTCCCTCAGCACTTTCACAATAGCTTTCCCTCCCTACACAGACCCTTTTCTCCTCAGTGCACTACTGATGGACTAGCAAGGAAAGTAGTTCCGCTTTCCTGTCACCTGTCACTTAAGAACACCGGCCTGGGTAGGAGGAAGAGAATAGTCCACATTTATTGCGGAAATGGAGAGACCTGTTGGTGTCTCCTTTATGTTGGGTGTGTTTTTAAATGATGGGAAGTCCCTCTGATTGGCCCACTGGTGACTCTGTCTCCCCACCTCTTCCAGTGCCAGATGCCTCAATATGGCGTCGCCCAGTCCTGCAAACTGATCCGCCTTTTCTGAACCTTGTGATGAAGCAATGTCATCTTTGCACATTTGTCTAGTCTTCCTGAGACTCACTTTCTACCTGAGCTTTTTGTCTCTGACCCTACACCTTGCTTCAAGCTCCAGCTGGCCAAGATCCCTTGTAGACTAACCAATAAGGTACCAGGAATGAATTTTCCTGGAACAGATTAATCTTAGTGAGTTTCAATATCATACACTGCTAGGTCCTGCTGTTTTCTTGCTCCTTTTTTTTGAATGTGGTGAGGTGTTTTCTCTTTAAATTCTTTGCTTTTAAAAACAATTTGCACATGTAGATATTCTACAACCAGTAAATGCCTGTTACTAACTGGCTGCCTCTCCACAGTATTCTCCTTACACCTCCCTTAAATCCAGATTTCTAACTTACTTTCTCACACCTTCCTTTTTCCTACAGCCTTTCAACCTTTCTTAATCCTTTTCCTCTACTCTTTACTCCTCTCCGTAAACACGATCAAGTGGTCCATTATTATTATTGTGCTTTTACTTTTTGGTTTGGTTATGATTAATGAAATTTCTAAATTTACATTTTTATAGGGTATTGTAAATAAAAAAAATTCTATACTTGTGGGGAGTGTGCATAGTGTTCTGTGTATGGATTTTGCTTTTCTATAAACTAGGGGGCTGTCTCATTCAGACCCAAACAGTAGGTGCTTCCGTGTGGGCTGCTGAAGCTTGGCAAATCTAATATAGTAGTAAAGTGTGAATAAAGCCTCTAAGAAAAAACATTTTGCATGAATCAGTTAAGTACATTGGCTTAGGTGGTACTACCCCACATCAGTTCTCTTCATTTTTCCTCATAGCCATGGAATGGCTTGTTGGCAGGGATTAGAGCACACCTTGGCCCAGGTATTTGGCATATCCCTTGGAGCTGTACTTCAGGGTTTTATCCATTGCCATATCCACTATGCTTAATTGTACTCAGGTACAGCTGTCTGTGTCAGGGCTAGGGAACCTTTGCCCCCTCCAGATGTTGCTGAACTACAACTCCCAACAGCCTTGGCAAGCATGGCCAATGGCCAGAGATGATGAGCTGTAGTTTAACATCTGGAGAACCAGAGCTTTTTTTTCCAGCCAGAGCTCAGCTCTAGTACCTCTCAGAAATTAGAGCAAGGCCTAAGACTAGTTATATGTAGACAATGCTAGTGTTTCATATTACCCTATTAGTGTTTTTCAGTTTGTGTTCTTGGCTACCTTTAACAAAAAACAAACGGTCTATCTTAACATTTCTTGAGCTGCTTCTAAATGTTACGTTGCTCGGTTAGGATTAAGATACTGCCATTTTACTGTGAGGGGCAACAGTTACCTAAGCTTAAGGGAAATCAGCCCTTTTCCACAACATGTCAGCCAGCTCTTGCAGCAAAGAGCAAATGCGATTGCCATTTAAGATTAACAAGGTTGGATTTAAAATGGTTTTTCTCGTAAGAAATTCAGGTGCAGGCTTATTAACAGTGGTAGGGCAACAATGGCCGTAAGAAAAATACATTAGAACAATTGTTTATTACTGCATTTATATGTTGCCTTTCTGTGTGGACTTGAGGTGGTAACAACTTAAAACAAATAATAAAATGGAAAGATGGAGCAACCCAGCAGTTTCTCTCTCGAGGTTTTGGTAATCTGTTCAGGAGGAGAAAGCGCAACAATTGTCACCGCCAGCTTAAGTTCATCACACTGGCCATTTCAATACCCAGGTCACCCAGTTTGGAGCAATCCCCTTGGAACTCTTCACAATCTGTTTTACCACCCTGAATAATTTGATGTCTTAAGCAAACGTGGTTATCCCTAACTCTATATTGTGTAAAAAGCACCAACCTCAAGAGCTCCTTGGGCCCCCCACTTTCCTTTACCAAGAACTCACCATTTTATTCCTGTTAGTCCTGGGCTAACAATGCCGGCAGGATTATCCCCATATGGTATAAGTTTTTGAAGCCACATATTTGAGCTCCTACCTAAGCCAATTTTTGGAGGAATAAGACCTAAATACATTTGCTTGAAAGTTAAGGTTTGCCTGCCAGCTCGGTCTGAAGAACTTAAGTGAGACTGCAATCTTATGCGCGCCCCTGGAACTCGGTAGACCTGTGTCCTGGTAAACAGGCACAGGATTGGACTGCAAGGGTGCAAATGGCATTGGGTCTGGAGCTCTGGCTCGTCTCCTCCACAGGCGCCCATTACCGTTGGCTCTCAAATGTCATTCGCCATCTAACCAACAGAGCTCCCGTTCCACGATGACGTCAGAGATAGCTTCTTTGCAACGCCCCCCTCCATGAGCTGCTTACTGGCTTTTACCTGCAAAGGACAAGAGAAGAGTCCAATAGGAGCGGCGATAAAGAAACCTATTAGGAAGCGAACGAAGCCGCCTCACCGGCCAATGTAGCGTCAAGCCACGCCCCCTGAGCATATTTGGACCAGTAGCAGCCGCGAAGGCGGTGCCAAGCGAGACTCCGGCCCCTGGAGTGGGCGTCGCTGCTAATGGGGAGGGTTGGGTGACGGCGCGACGCGCATCGTTTGGGGGGAGGGAGAAACCAAGAAGGAGGGAGGCGCTCAGCCTCCGGCGGTTCCTGGTCTCTCGTTGGCCGAGGCACTTCGGGGCTCGCGAAGGCGGCGGCGGCGGTGCTGCGCGGTGCCATGTCGGAGTTACGAGCGGCGGGACCCGGCCCAGCGACGACGCCTGGCGGAGCGGGCGGCCCCATCGCCTGCGTCCCAGGAGCGACCAGTGGGCCCGGCCCAGCGCCCCCGCTACCCTCTCCCGGGCCTGGTGGCGGGCCTGGCGGAGGAGGAGGCCCCCTGGGCCCTGGGGGACCGGCCCCAGGGGGGGTGACAGGCACTCCAGGGGGGAGCTCTACTTCCGCTTCCGGGTCCACCAGCTCCACTTCCGGGTCGGCCCGCGAGGGCTGGCTTTTCAAATGGACCAATTACATCAAAGGGTATCAGCGGCGCTGGTTCGTGCTGAGCAACGGGCTCCTGAGCTACTACAGGTGAGGCCACGCCCCGTCTGCCTGCCCTGGCCTGAGTGGCCGGTCACGCCCCTTTCCTGCTCCGGTCAAGCCCAGGGCGCCTCCCTAGGCCTGTGACCCTCTTTCCCTTTGGCCGGCCTGTGCCCGGCTAGGCATTCCTCCCCCTGGCCTGCGTGGCAGGAGCAGCAGCAGCAGCCTCCTCTGTGTGGAGCAGCCACTTCCCTGCCACGTGGCATGATGGTGTCATGGCTTAGCCACGTCTTGAGAGGCATCAGGGGGGCTTCCACACCTCTGAGTCTCCCCTCAGCTATTCTGCCTTACATTCCTACCCCCACCTCAGACACGCATGCTATGTACTGCATTCTGGAGATGAGGGTGGTAATAGCAGCATTATTTCCCCCTTCTCCACACCTGCGACATTCTGCGGCTTTCTCCTTCCCTTGGTGCCAGCCAGCAGAAAAGCCAAATGTGTTCTAAGACACCCTCCTCCTCCTCCTCCTCCTCCTCCACATCCTTGGCAGCATCGCTGGGCCACATCTTTTTGATTGTCCGTTGCAGCCAATGGCACGGGCAACACACAGTCTGAGAGATGCATCCTCTGTGATGTGTTTTAGTGTACAGTTGTTGTTGTTGTTGTTCAGTCGTTCAGTCGTGTCCGACTCTTCGTGACCCCATGGACCAGAGCACGCCAGGCACGCCTATCCTTCACTGCCTCTCGCAGTTTGGCCAAACTCATGTTAGTAGCTTTGAGAACACTGTCCAACCATCTCGTCCTCTGTCGTCCCCTTCTCCTTGTGCCCTCAACCTTTCCCAACATCAGGGTCTTTTCTAGGGAGTCTTCTCTTCTCATGAGGTGGCCAAAGTACTGGAGCCTTAACCTCAGGATCTGTCCTTCTAGTGAGCACTCAGGGCTGATTTCTTTAAGAATGGATAGGTTTGATCTTCTTGCAGTCCATGGGACTCTCAAGAGTCTCCTCCAGCACCATAATTCAAAAGCATCAATTCTAGTGTACAGTACTTGATACTTAAAAAAGAAATGCAAAAATTTTAGGCCTGTTGGTATGATGCTGATGAGGGTCACAAGCCAGTTTTCCAAAAGACCTGGGTGTGGCGGGTGTGGCAAAGGTAACTCTGTCACAGGCAGTGGGGTCATGTAAGCTAGGAATAGAAATGGCTTTTCTGAAATCACTGCTTCTAACATTCCTTGGTTAGGAGAGAAATTATTCCCAGCAGGTTAGAAGCGTCACATAAACTTTTATTTGCCCTATGCATCCTTCCCTTGTTAGGATTGAGAGCTATGTTCAAATTCCTGCTTGGCTGTGAAGCTCAACAAGTAGTCTGGGGCAAGTAACAAACTCTCAACTTAAACAACCTCATTGTGAAGAAAATTAGGATAACCCTGTACTCCAGGCACCCCCAAACCCGGTCCTCCATATGTTTTGGGACTACAATTCCTATCATCCCTGACCACTCATCCTGTTAGCTAGGGATGATGGGAGTTGTAGTCCCAAAACATCTGGAGGGCCGAGTTTGGGGATGCCTGCTGTACTCCATAAAGGAAGGCTGTGTTACAAATGTAACAAAACCAAACAATGAGGCATTTTACTTATGACAAAACCTACCTTGAGTTACTTACTTAAACTGTGGGTTCCCAAACCATCCATGCTTCAAAACTTCTCTTCCATTTCTTCATGAGTCTTCTGCAAATGCAGAAACAAATACTTAGCATTATATGTTGCCTGTCTCTCTAAGCCAGTGTTTCCCAACCTTGGGCCTCCAGCTGTTTTTGGACTACAACTCCCATCATCCCTCACTAGCAAGACCAGTGGTCAGGGATGATGGGAATTGTAGTCCGAAAACAGCTGGAGGCCCAAGGTTGGGGAACACTGCTCTAAGCAACTATTCATCGCTTTCAGTGCTGTGTTGTATGTCTGTACCACCCTTGTGTTTTCACATAAATGTTACTCCATATCACTGATGAATAGTAAAGCCCCAGCAGTTTTCACCTACTTTCTTCCAAACTGTATGTGCATTCCTATTCCGGCTAGCTTTGCATGTTAAGTGAACATATATTTGTGAATTAGACAAATCACTTCAAACAATTGCAGCCCAGCTGGTTCCAAACATACTGCTCTGCTTTCCTTTGGACCACAGCAGCGAGACTAAGAGGAGGGTTTTGTTGTCTGGGCAGCCCAGGGCCTCCATACATACTGCCCAGGCTTGCACCTGTTGTACTTACTTCAACAAATTGTATTCCACCCATAAAACAGCAGGATTGTCAAGCAGTATATCAAACAGAACATCTGGAGAAAATCTATTATTCCAGCTACCTTACTAATCAAAAGTATATTGAAACTAACTTAATGGAATGCCTCTGAGATTTTTAGGGAGAGAGCTTAGGTTCTCATTTTTGCCTCTACTTTGCTTGCCAGCTGTGTTATTTCCTAGAGAGAAGGGAAATCTAAGTAGTGGAAGGGTGAATGGAGATATGGAATAATGAGAAGTGCTTCTGGAATCTGGGCTCCCAATCTTACCTATGTTTGCTCTCATTATAGTCAATGACACTTGCATCCAAGGATAGCAGCCCTAATCCAGGGGTGGAGAACTGGATTTGGCCAGTGAGCCAGATTGTTATTTTCCACACCTCTTGTGGGTCAAGGTTGACAGGTGGGTGGAGCCTAATCCAGTGTCCTGTAATAATTAGCTGTGTAGCAGGTGTTGCCTTACTGTGCCATATGCATATTTTCTTCTCTGTTGATGTTCTTTTGCATTGCTGTTAAGTCTGGAGTGTGAATGAGGCTCCTTGAACATCTTTCCCCTTGCACATTTTTTGTGGGGCCTCTGTTAACTTAACATTTTGAACTAAAAGTATGCATTTTCAGAAACAGACCTTGAAGGTGCAGTAGTAAAGGGAAGAAAGAGTGTGGTCAAATAGTAATAAGGAATCTTGTGGCACCTTAAAAGCAACAACTTTATTGTTGCATAAGGTTTCGTAGATCAGAGTCCACTTTGTCAAATGCATCAGGACTCCAACCTTGAAAGCTTTTGCCATAATAAATCAACCTGCTAAATGCCTGCTCCAGCGTGGAAAAATAGGCTAGTAGCATCTTAGCAGGCTAGTGTGTGTATGTATGTGTATGTGTGTATGTATGTGTATGTGTGTATGTATTCCACCAACCTGTCCACTTACCTGCATGGAAGTCCTTGCTTCAAAATGCAAGGATGTAATAAATCCATTAGTCTTTAAGTAGCCACAAGACTTTGATGTGTATGTTACAACAGACTAATATGGTGGTGACCAGTTTGACAGAGAAAGAGCCCTTTTTCACTAGTGGGTTGCAGGAAAGATGATTCTCCCAAGTTTAGGAAAATGCTTGTTTTTCACTCATAACTAGCTAAGGGCCCATCTGAACTGTGTTCTCATTCTCTCATAGACTGTGTTCTCATTCACCCAAAAAATCTTGTCCTCTGACCTTGCAATTTATTTCATTGTCCTCTTCAACCAGTGACATCTTGTTGGTTGATCTGCTCTGAAGCACACATTGGAGTTTATGGCTTTTCTGGCTGCCATTAGCTTACCTATCTGTTCTGGTATCACATAACAGGTCATAAATGCCTTTAGACCAGGCAGCTGAGGAACATCAGAAAGCCCATAATTTGAAATCTGAAGCTCAGAGCAGCTAAAAATGGAGAAGAAAAATCCAACTACTTTGGATTTTGAGTAGACCCAATATTTCAATGGGTCTTCTCTTAAATATGACTACTGTTGGATATTGCCAAATCATTTTTTCTGTTTAACATTTAATTTATAGTGTTTTTCTTTTAAAGCAACTAGATTTTAAAGAAAATCTTAACTGAATACAGATAACTCGCAGCTTAACACACATTTAAATTGTGCACATGCAGGTTTGCGTGATATATAGAAATATACAGGCGTACCTTGGTTTTTGAACATCCTAGTTCTCGAACGTTTTGGCTCCTGAACACCGCAAACCCAGAAGTGACTGTTCTGGTTTGCAAACTATTTTTGGAAGTTGAACGGACTTCCAGAATGGATTCCGTTCGAGTTCTAATGTACGACTATATATCATGGAGAAGGTCATATGTCTGGGGGGAAATACTTTGGCAATCCCACCCACCATTGAACCCAGTGTGTTTTGACCATATGCGATTTTGGCTTTATGCACTATCCCCGGAATGTAACCCCTATGTAAGTTGAGAAGCGCCCGTACGAACAAGCAAGTGAATGCTTACACATAATCTCTAAAACTTCATCATGGCCATCTATTAAGCACTCTGATTTGCAGCTTGCTTTTCTATGCAAAAGCAAGGTCTCTTAGCAAATTATTCAATATCAGATATCAAGCAGTAAACGTGATACATTGCTGTGTCTTCCTGTTGGTATTAGAGATCAGTTATCCAATGCATGAGGATCTAGGAAATGTCATCCTGTATAACAGCACAAATACCCAGAACCCTTACGGGTTGTATTGTACTGTTTTGCGCCCTCCCAACATCATGAGTCCTGTGGCATGTTCAGTTAAATGTTGATGTTTAGGGCTTTACTAAGGAAGCAGCATGGATATTATTTCTTTCTAATGCAGGGAGAAACACTGTTTTGTCCACTAAGTACCAGCTCTTGCTCCTGGAAAGTTCCGGACACCGTTATAGCTCAACTGTACGCATGTTTATTTGGAAGGAAATCTCACTTGGTTCAATGGGACCTGCTTCCAAATAAACATGAGTAGGATTACAGCATTACAACCCAAACCTATGTACAGTGGTACCTCGGTTTATTAACTTAATCTGTTCCGGAAGTCTGTTCTTAAACCGAAACCGTTCTTAAACCAAGGCGTACTTTCCCTAATGAGGCCTGCCGGTGCCCTTCCACCATTCGGATTCTGTTCTTAGACCAAGGTAAAGTTCTCAAACCAAGACACTGTTTCCAGTTTTGCGGAGTTTGTAAACCAAATCGTTCTTAAACTGGACTGCTCTTAAACTGGACTGTTCTTAAACCAAGGTACCACTGTATGTCTGTTCAAATGTAAGTGTCCATTGTGTTTAGTGAAATTTAATCCCAAGTAAATCTACATAGAGATTGCAGCCTTTAGTCTTCAGGTAAGTGATCTGGCATGTGAATAGAGACAGCCAAGCAGAAATCTTTTTTTTCTCTTCTCTGAACAGATATAATTCTGCAGTGCAAAAGGCATGTTGGCTTCAGGATCAAAGGTTTTGGTTGATCCTAGGTTGTAGTACAAAGGTTCTGTTTAGTTACTTACTACCCAATAGATCAGTACACTTGCTTGTTCAGGAAATGCATACATTTAAAAATGGTAATACTGATTTAAATCAGTACAGCCAAACTGAGGCTCTTATTCTTGATCAGTTAAACTGGATGTTATAGACTTTGGAACAGGTTTTTATTAGTCTTATTAGATCCATGGGGTGGTTTAGAAACCCATAGGTGAAAAGGAAAAGATGGTGCTTTTTGCTTATATATGTGGTGGTGTGACACATATATTGGGGTGTTGTAGTTGATATCCTATGCTTTTGCCAGGTTTGGGTTGTCCTGTGTTAATGGGCCATACATAACCTATTGTCACTTCCATGTTTAAGAAGGATTATGAGGGTAATGTTGGGTTCTGACTGACAGTAAACAGTAAACTATGCATATCTAATACATGGCCAGTTTTGTCTTCCTTTCTGTTGTGAATTGTATGCTCCTCAGAAACGTAAGAGAGTTAGTCTCTCACTTAGTAATAATAATAATAATAATAAATTAATAATAATTAATAATATATTACATATACTACGCCCATCCAGCCAGGCCTCTCCAGCCACTATGGGCAGCTTCCAACAGGATATTAAAAACACAATAAAATATCAAACATTAAAAACTTCCCTAAACAAGGCTGCCTTCAGATGTCTTCTGAAAGTCAGATAGTTGTTTATTTCCTTGACATCTGGTGGGAGGGCATTCCACAGGGCGGGCGCCACTACCGAGAAGGCCCTCTGCCTGGTTCCCTGTAACCTTATTTCTCACAGTGAGGGAACCGCCAGAAGGCCCTCAGTGCTAGATCTCAGTGTCTGGGCAGAATGATGGGGGTAGAGACGCTCCTTCAGGTATACTGGGCTGAGGCACCTCTGCAATATAGTTTGAGTTAGCTTTCACGTTTTCCTGCAAAGGATTTTGAACTGTAGCTTTTTTGAGGGGGCCGAGGCCCCCATTGTTGAGGCTGAACACAGAGCTGGGCACGAGCGATGTCGGGACATTGCATCAGGCCCCCTCAATGTACTTTGGAAGATGGCGCCTCTGGACACAACTATAACTTCCAGGAACCCTTGGTTAGGAATTGTGATAGTTAAACCAATTTAAATTTGTAGTGGAGACATGTCCCTTTCCAGAGTTATTGCTACCCCTCCAGATCCTGGCCTACTTTAAATACAATTTCTCTCCGACGTGCCTGGATATATGACATATTTACTGATCAGTTGAATCCATCACAACATCAGTTGTGCAGTGCTGTAGGCACAAGTACCGGTAGTAGGGTGACCTTTGTCTTTTTGCTCATCTGCCCTCTACTATAAGAATGTGCTAATGAGACGCTAAGTCTCTTCTGGTGAGGTTTTGGTAAAGTACAGTGGTCCCTCGACTTACGAATTTAATCCATTCCGAATGGACATTCGTAGGTCGGAAAAAAATCGTAAGTCGAGTCCCCATAGGAATGCATTGGGAGAAAAATATCCGAAAAAATTCGTAAGTAAAAAAAAACCGCATCTAAACTTCGTAAGTCGAGGAAACCGCATCTAAAACGGCAACAATTTCCATTCGGAGGTCGAAAAAATTCGTAGGCGCGCGGCCACTTTTTTCACTCGTAAGTCGAAAAATACGGAAGTCGAGTCATTCGTAAGTCGAGGGACCACTGTACTTGCAATAGCTATGTTCACTTGTTGTGTTCTACTTATCTCCTGATCCATATTTTGTGAGGATGGCAAGGAGAGAAACCTGTGGGCTTTAGCGATCCTATAGGAAGGAATGTTTTGTACAAACATCCAAGGAAGACTAAAATTGCCAGTATCCAGAAGCACTGACTACTTTCAAGGGAATGCCATGGGATTCTTGGTGCTGAGATTTGGGGTCTGCTGCCTCCAGACAAACTTACTATGGATTACTGTCTGCAGCCCCTTCTTATTAATGCCTCCATCAGTGTGTTGTCTACTCTTCTTTGAATGACATCAAGCCTATATGTTAGTGCAGACCCTTCCTCTCCTCACACCAAATCTAGCCAACAGTATTAAAATCACCCGGTGCCACTTCTTTGGGAATTTGCCCCTGTGTAGACATCCTGGCTTTTAGCCAGCGAACGTTTAATTTAAAGGCCTATATTTTGAGGGAGCCATGCCTTACTCAGGCAGAGATAGCTGGCTTGTTAGCCACTCTCCCGTAGTTTGGTCTGTATTATTCATAAAGTAACTGGACTCTGGAGGATAAGAATAGCTGGCAACCCAGGGTCATATTTCCCCAGTGGACTCAGCCTGCTGGAAGGAAGGAATGCCAAGTTACCCTCTGTCCAAGCTTTAGGAGGAAGCAGTAAACTCGGGGTCTCTGCGATGAAGCATTCTGGCAGTTTCTCTGTGCCAGCCCCAAGCAGGCTGTGTGTGTGTGTGTGTGTGTGTGTGTGTGTGCATTGTTGTTGCCTATGTGCTACTCAGCCTTGCAATGGAAAGGAGATGGCTCTGCCTTGTACCAGGTCAATACATAGGGAACTTTGTTCTTGTCTTGGGCTGAGAGTGGGGAGGGATTTGGCGAGCCTTAAGGTAGGCGGAATGTATACTTAGTCATTTCTGCAAAACTGGGAAAGCTGTAAGCGCAGCCTTGGACAGAGGGAATGCTGAGAAAATTGGGGACTGAAATGAATGGTGGCCTGGCTGTCTGGAGGCCTTTCGCATTCCAACTGCCTCATCTACACTGGGCTCCCGTCCATGAGACTTCCTGACAAGCTCTGGAATTCCCTGTAGGCCTATGTTTTGAGGATATGTGATACACATATACTGTATACCAGGGGTGGCCAACTCCCAAGAGACTGCGATCTACTCACAGTTAAAAACTGGCAGTGATCTACCCCCTTTTGTGGGGTTCAGGTCAAGGTTGTTGAGCTTTTCTTAGGGAGGAACCAAACTTGTTTTTTTAGGGGAACCAAACTTGTTGAGCTTCTTTGGGGGGAGCCAGTGATCATCCAGTGATCTACTGGTAGATCACGATCTACCTGTTGGACCTGCCTGCTGTATACAAATGTGCAAATGAATCGGCTGGGTGGTAATCAACTTAACTTTGAGTAGATCCCTTGCAATGCATTTCAGTGCGTCTACTCTGTTGAATAATATCTATAAAAGATAATTATATCTTTAATAATTGTACCTATAATAATATCTATAATAGATATATTACTGTTTTCCATTGTAGAGTGGCTCAAGTTCAATAGGTTACATGTAGACCCACTATCAAACTTGGTTTTTCTGGATGCTACTGCAAATTCTGTCTATCTCCTTCAGTCTGAGACTGTAATTCCTTCAGCCCAATATTTCATTTCATTGTTTGGTGTTGAGACAGATCTGTCCTTATGTTTTGAGGGAGAGGGTAAAAATGCCCAATTTCTGGACATTTGAAGGAATTGCAGACAATTTTTCTGTGTCCTGGAATTACCATTAAACTTTATCTAGAACACCCATCAGTGAATGAAACCATAATATAAATATTCATATGTTTGTGTATGTGCATTGCATTAATGAGCATGTAGACAAGAGTGTTGTAGCTTGGGAAGGACTGTGGTGCACAAATGCACGCACGCATGCACACCCTTATCTTGTGAATGTGCTTCTTGAGAATCCAGCATTTTCTCTGAGTTTAGGCTCATTAGTCTGCATCTAGTTCTGGCTTTAACGCCCCCAAACTCCTACAAGTCTGGCTGAGTCCCAATATTGAATGTAAAATCCCCCACCATCTGGCCTGTCCGCTCTGCGTGTGTGGCTGGGACGGCCAGCTTGTTGAAATTATCAGGACGCTCTGCAAAGTTCAAGAGATTGCCCTATTAATAGAAATGCCTGCCACTAGTGATCACAGTAACAGAGAGGAGACTTTTCCCTTCCCTTCTGCCCCACTCAAGGGGGTCATCCCAGCCTGGGAATCACTTTACATATTTTGTAAAGTGGGGAAACAACTTATATTTGGGTTGTGCAGTATTGCCAAGCATTTGAGAAAGTGAGTGGTAAATAACTTGCTCACTAACTTTCAGCACGTCAGTTTAATGATTAGTCAACGCAAGTGACAGGGTGCCTACAACTTTGTGCAGACTGTAACTGATTGCCATACATTGGACAGGTGACAGTTTGGTTATACAGTGGTACCTTGGTTCTCAAATTTAATCCGTTTCGGAAGTCCATTAATAAACTAAATCATTCCAAAACCAAGGCGCGCTTCCCATAGAAAGTAATGCAAAATGGATTGACCCGTTCCACACTTTGGAGAACAAACCCTAAAACAGCAATTTAACATGAATTTTACTATCTAACGAGACCATTGATCCATAAAATGAAAGCAATAAACAATGTGCTGCAATCACACAATCAATCAATCAGTAGCTGAACTGGGTTCCACACAGGCACACACACACAAAGAGCAGCAGAAGCAAAAACGCAAAATAAATAGCAAAAACAGACATACCTCAGCGTAACACTCAAATGGAAGTGTGGCACTCAAATTGGAAGTGTAACACTCGAAAAAGAGCACGTTTGACTTCTGAAAAAAGTTCGCAAACCCACTTACTTCTGGGTTTGCAGTGTTTGGGTTCCAAGTTGTTTGAGTACCAAGGTGTTTGAGAACCAAGGTACCACTGTATCATTTTGGGGAAATGGGGTGGGTAGGACTTGGAAACCCGGTCCAAAGCAGGAGGCGGTTCTGGACAAATAGCTCTCTGGTAAAACTGTTCCTGGACTTTAGTACCTCAGTACCTTGATTTTCATGTTCCTCCATGGACCATGGATAAGTCCTACACGAAGAAAACTAATATGGCAGCAGGAAGGCTAGATATCTAGATACATAGATCATATGACTGGAATCCTTCCCATGTCAATCACCTGTAGTATAATCCAGCCATGTTTTCATGCATGTTTGTTTTTATCTAGAAAGCCTCGTAAAGGAGTCAAGCTAAGGTCTCCATAATCCATTTCCGCCATGGACTCATTAGCCAAGTTGCTAGTTTATTTTCCATCCATAAAGTATTATTCACCTGCCTCACCAAAAGGAGTATTTGTCTTTGCTGCCCTTCTGGAAATTGCTGCCTCACCAGCTTTTCAAGAGAGCTAAAGCACATCCGAAACGTTTGCAAATCAAAACAGTGCTGCACAAAAGATAACTAGTGGTTGTGTGACGTTTAGGGTGTGCCTGTATACTAGAGGTATGTCGAAAGGATCAGAAATGCGAGACAATAGAATTCTTATTGATAGTTGCACTAGACAGAAGAAGTTCTGCTACTGTCACAGTCCACTTACGTTTCCAGCCAATCCCCTTCCTGCCCTCAATCTTTTCATTTAAAAAAAAAAAAATCCTACCTGCACATTTCTGCCCCCTCCCCTCTAGCTGACATCCATTGTTCCAAGAACTAGACATCTCCCTTTTTATTATTTGAATCTCACGGCATCAGGTGGCTCCCATTCTGCAATCTGCTGGGGTGGACATTCTCAGACCGCTACCTACACGTGGAAATAGCAGCAGACAGTTTACATACCAATCAGGGAAACACAGTGGTGTTTCTTCCTTGTAGCTGTTGACCCATCATTCCCTATTGCCCTGGAGAGGACAGATACCTAGGACTCCCACTTGCTGCCTGTTCCCAAATGTGGTGTCCTTGTCTCGTTATTCTGCGTCTTGAGATTAGACCTCTGAAGCTTCATGCCCTGGTGACCGCCCTCCTACTTTGTCCTTCTGGCAGGTCGAAGGCAGAGATGCGACACACCTGCCGTGGAACCATCAACCTGGCCACGGCTAACATCACAGTGGAGGACTCCTGCAACTTCATCATTTCCAACGGAGGGGCACAGACCTACCACCTGAAGGCCAACTCGGAGGTTGAGAGGCAGCGCTGGGTCACAGCTCTAGAGCTGGCCAAGGCCAAAGCTGTCAAGATGCTGGCAGAATCAGGTAAAGGGTGTGTTCAGGGCAGTGCAAATGAAGCAGGAGTGGGGGAGGGGGAGCGCTGAGAAACTCAGAGAGCTTATTGTGGAGGGAGACACCCAGGAAAATCAATATGACAAATGGAGAAATGAGATCTTCTGAGCAGATTTGGTGTTGGCTAATGGCACTGGGGCAAACAGGAAGTAGCTGAGGCTTCTGTTCTCCTCAACCTACCCTGCTTGTTTGTTTGTGATTTTGGGCTACCCTTGGTAGGTAGCCTCACCTGTGAAACGCATATAGGCTGCAGAGAACAATTCCTAGTCTATTCTAGGCCATGGGGTTAACATGAGGGCACATCTCTTCCAGTTTGTCCTGTTCCATCCTATTTAGAGCTCCAACTCCTTGGGGCAAGGTTTTCTGCCAAACACCAAATGTTTGTTACTCATACAAATTGCTCGGTGTCCTTTGCCTTCTGCGTGTGACATACCAAGGAAACAGGCCACTTGGGGCCATTGTGGTTTTATAGCATGAGGCCTCTGGAAAATGTGGCTATATTTTTAAGCATCAGGCTTTTCAGAATGGTTAGCTTTCTGTTTCCCAAACCAAAAGTGCGTTGTAGCCATCAGTACCAAATCTGCTTTGCACATTACCCAATCAGCTGAGCCTCACATTATAATCTGGTGGCTCCTGAGCTAAAGCATCTGTCAGTAGCTGGTGTATCTGATTAGATAAAATAAGTGTCAAAAGCAAGTGCCCAATGTCCATTTTTGTATTTGAATAAACCATGCATTGAAGGAGTTGTGGTCCCTCGACTCCTGGGCCCCCCCATCTGGTGTCTCAAACCTGTTTGTCTCTTCTCCGTAGGACATATTTGCTCTTTGTAGAAGGGGAAAGAAGTGGAATATGTGCCACCAGCTACCAATGGGGGGGTTGTTTTATTTTCATAGAATTCTAAAGAAAAAGAGGAGGTATTTGGCAGCTTTACCAGAAAGAATTTCTTCAGTGTTTTCAAAACAAAATGTCCTTTGCCCAGTAACATTAGATTGTGTTGTGCCTTAGGCATCAGAGTTGCAAATTTTAGTCCTTCTTAGCTCTGTTGAATTTTCAATATCCCGGTCCCCCATCCCCTTTTAAACCTAAAGCTAAAGAAATAACGGGAGAGAGAGGCATTTATTTGTGTGCATCATCATTATCCACAGCATGAGATTTCAAGCTCATGATACTGAAACTCCGACTCCCAAATGTTAATACCTGCTCTCTCTCTCTCTCTCTCTCTGTTTGCGTGTCTAATTTATCTGCTATGTTGACACTCAAAATGTTGCCGTTTAGATACTGTGCTCTCATGTACTCTTCCCCTCAGCGACTGCATTCCTCATTGTTGAATAGTATTTCTTTTGATTGCTTGCAGCAGACATTCCCCCATCCGATCGGATAGTTTTTTGTAAGTTCCTTATCATTCTACTTTGGGACTCATTATTTTTGGTAGTGACGAAGCACAAGAGTGAGCCAACCATTTGTGTGTGTGTTTTAATCACTAGAATGTAAGGACTGTCTTGCTAAGTTGGACCAAAAGTCCATCTAGTTCCTCATTTTAAGAGCATCCTGCCATATGCCTCTGAAAGTTCACAAACAGGGCATGAAAAGTGATGGTCTTCCTCCAATGTACCCCCCCAAAAAAAGAGAGAGAGATGGGTCTTCTGTTGTTTATCTCCAACATCTTGCTACCGAGCATGCGAGTTCCATTTAAGTATCATTGCTAATAATACCTAAAAGACACATTCTAAATTCATTTTGTCCGATCTTTTTCAAAGAAAAACGAGGGGCCATTTTTATTTTTATTTAACAGTTGCTTACGGTGTTTGAATTCCATATGTTAACTACTTCAAGAGACACAGCTACTTTTCTTTTGTCTGTCTTGAACTTACCACCCATCGGTTTCACAGGGTAACCTTGAGTTCTGGTATTGCAAGAGAAAGACCTGTACCCACACACTCGCCAGAGCATTCCTAACATTATAAACCCACTGTTGGAGGGAGGAAAGTTACACAAGAGATTGGGCTCCAAACAATGTAAGACTTTCCAGAGAAATGGCATGATCTAGCAGTGTGGAGAAATGTGTTTAAACATCACAACTCTATAAATAGACTCATGGCTTGCAACAAGGAGGTGTTGCATACAGTAGGCGTGGGATACTTGGTTTTGTCAGTATATTTCTCACTTCTGCTTTAAGGAGCACAGATAGTAAAATCAGACCTTAAGGCTGCTACTTTTCAGAGGTTCCCAATGATCTTTACCTTTTGAATATTTATACTGTCTTTATTGCTCCCAATTAGCTTTGGGATTATTGTTTTTTATCTTTGCAAGTTTGATTTCTGCTTTGATTCCACAGCTTTGTCTATATACTCAGAGAAGGATAAAAAACAAACAAACCCACCAACCCTGAAATTAATAATATCTGTAGTACCACAGTTTACACCTTAGTTCCTTGCTAAAATGGAGAGGTGGGATTAGAAATCCTGTCCTTTGCTTCAACAAACCATTGAACTGGCAAGAGAGATTTCCTTGGCCAGTATCTTCACTGAACTATGGGAAGGGATCACCTAATGGTGGTGGTGGGGTGGGAGAGGAAACAGACTCCCTTTAGTCCCCTGAAGATCGGCGCCAGTGCTGAGAATAAAGGAGGACCTGCAAGTGCATCTGCTTCTGGGGTGAGCCTTGCCTTGAAGGTGTTAACAGCTGCAGCCTTTTCCCCACAGACGAGTCGGGCGATGAAGAATCAGTGTCTCAGACGGACAAGACGGAACTGCAGAACACCCTACGCACCCTCTCTAGCAAGGTGGAAGATCTCAGCACCTGCAACGACCTGATTGCCAAGCACGGGACGGCCTTGCAGCGCTCGCTCAGCGAACTGGAGACCCTCAAGCTGCCTGCCGAGAGCAATGAGAAGATCAAGCAGGTCAACGAGCGCGCCACCCTCTTCCGCATCACGTCCAATGCCATGATCAATGTAAGTGTGCTGCTGCCAGACGCTCTGGCTCTGAGCCGGCCGGCAGGAAGGGGGCCGCTGGGTGCGTCCCAGATCATTGGCTCTGCAGGCTTTAATCATAGAACTTTCAGAGCCACTGCAGCATTTCCCTCTTTTGAGAAGAGAGATATGATCTGGTGGGTTTTGGATTTATAAGCCGTCTGTGACATCACCCATTTTAGCAAAATGTATAAGCCTCTGCTCGTCCTGAATCCCCCGTAGTTAGTTGGCTGTGCTTTCTTAGCCCAGTGTGGCCACACTGTGGCCAGTCGAAAGAATTGCATTCAAGACATGACTCAGCCTGAGCTATAAGAAAAGGACGTGATGGGAATTGTAATCCATAAACAGTACATCAAAACAGATTTTTAAAATCGGGGAGCAAACCAGAAAGGAGAAGTGTAGAGAGAAAGCCTTCAGAAGAATTAAGGGCTGAGGGCCATAGGATGCTGAGATTTTGTGGGCTTGATCACCAGGACCCGTGGCAGCACAGATGTAGCTTTGTTTCCCATCTACTGGGGGTTGCCATCAGGCCAGCCTATGAGGACTTTGCAAGGGGGTTGTTATTATTATAAATATTATAAATATTATTTATTAGTTGCTTTTTTGCCACAGCAACTCAATGTGACTTAAAGTATTTTAAGCAAACACATACATGCATTAAACCAGCATTTTTCAAAAGTGTTTTGAATATTCTATTCTTTAAAAAACTAAATTAAAATATCTCACCCGTGCAAAAAAAGGAATGTTTTTGCCTACTGCCTAAAGATACATAATGAAGGTGCCAGACGAGCCTCCCTGGGGAGAACATTTCACAAGCAAGGAGCCACCACTGAAAAGGCCCATTTTTGTGTTGCTGCTCTCCGGACCTCCTGCAGAGGGGGCACATGAAGAAGCTCCTCAGATGACAATTGCAGGGTCTGGGTTCATTCATATAGGGAGAGGTGGTCCTTGAGGTATTGGGGTCCTGAGCTACATAAGGCTTTATAAGTCAAAACCAGCACTTTGAATTGGGGTCAGAAACTAAATCGGTAGCCAGTGCAGTCAGGCCAGGATTGGTGTGATGTGCACAGACCATCTTGCCCAGGGAGCAACTGGACTATTGAATTCTGCACCATCTGCATTTCCCGAACCATCTTCAAAGACAGCCCCATGTATAAATTGCAGTAATTTATTCTAGAGGTTACCGGAGCAGCATAGACAACAGAAGTTAGGCTGTTCCTTATGGAGGCATAGCTGGGCCACCAGCTGAAGCTGATGGAAGGCACTCCATGCCACTGAGGCCACCTGAGCCTCAAGTGGCAGCAGTCTATCCAGAAGGGTCTCTAAGAGGACAAGAGATCCCTGAGCAGTCAGAATCCCAGAAAGGCTCTGAGCTACAATCCTGTGTGTAGTTCTGTGGAGGAGAGCTCAACTGAGCACAGTGGAACAAACAGCTACATGCGGTTGCACTTTGTGTAGTATTGTTCTTGATCCTTAAACTTAACTTGCTCCTCTCTCCAGTTTCCAGTAGTTACCAGTTCACTTGAGCAAAGTACCATCTAATGTCTCACAGTATCAAAGCTGAGAGCGTCCTCTTGGTTAAATCCCATTCTACTCTAGAACTCTGTACTCTGGGATGACTGTAATGCAGTTGAGACTATTTCAGACGGGTTTATCTTTGGACTCAACTCTGGTAGTTGCCAGTATTGCATGCCTGCCTTCTGCACCCCATGTTCCTGGGATTTACATAAGTGTGCACCTTCCTTGCTTAATTCAGGTGACAGTCTAATTCACCTCCCACCTTTGCAGGTCAACCATTGTATGGTTCAAGTGTCAGGGAAGGATTTCTGTTTTGACCAGGGCATGGTACAACCCTGGGGCAAACAGTAAACTGTAAAGCAAGAGATTTATGCAAACACTCCAGAAATATGAAGAAGACCTCTAAATTGTCCCAAGTTCTGTAAGTCATTCCTAGAAAAGCTATAGGTTGTTCTGCTCAGGCAAGTAGATGCTATCATTGGTGTTTTTGAAGCAACTGGCGAACTGTAACAATGAAGCTGACCACTAGGTGAAGCCCTCCCTTAAAGTGGGAATTTGACAGCCTTAGACATATGTCAACAAGAATTACCAGCTAGCAAAATTGTTTACTAGCCAGCTAAGAAGCTAGTGGGCTATGCTTCCTTGCTGTGTATATACCAGGATCTGAACAATCCATCCCTTCTCCACCAGCCCACTTACTGGTTTGCATGGAATTCTGTGCACTTCCTTGCCAGTGTGGAATTCCTGGTTGCCTATGGCTACCAGAAGTTGTTAAATACAAACCTGGAATACACTTCTTTGAAGATGGAATGACATCACAGTAGCTTTTAAACAGAAAGTTTTTAACTAACCATGGACAGTTTTATACCACAAAAGCCTAACACTGTGGATTACTCAAGAATTTGAATAGGAACTACGTTTTATAAATCTTGTAGTTAACCAACTTTGCCCCTCAGATATACAGCAAACCTCTAGGTGTGTTCAAAAGGAAGTCAAAAAGAAGGCAAGACCTGTTTTGGTATATATTTAAGAGCAAAGGATTACTTGGTCTGAAAGTCTTATTTTTGACCAACATTTATACCATATTTACGCGAATCTAATGTGCAATTGAATCTAATGCGCACCTCAGTTTTCAAAACCTTGAAACGAGAACAGTATTTGCTGGCGAATGTAAATGCACCATCAAATCTAAAGCGCACCCTAATTTTCACTACGTAATTTGGCCAAAAAAGGTGTTCATTACATTCGAGTAAATACGGTATTCCATACCTGTCTGTTCATTTTGCTGCCTTAAGTAAGGATGCAAGATTTGTACTGATGCATTTCCATTGCCAGATATACAGAGCATCTTATCAGACAGGCAAATTTCCTAGCATTCTTTTATTTTGCCTTTTTAAGTGTGTGTTTTTCCACAAAACCTTCTGGACAGATACTAAATTACAGCATTTTATTCCAAATCCTCAAACTAAAACAGTCCGCTTAAAGTCTCTGAGTTTAGAGCAGAGCCTGGGAAGATTTTCCCACTTTTGACCCTTCCTTGCCCCCTGTACAGACCACGGGCTCAGCTTTCCTGCCCCTAAGTACTGGTTGTTGCCCTCCTTCCTTCCTTTTTATTGTGTGACTACTGCTCCATTTTGCACTTAGGACAAATTAATCAACATGGGGTAACATTTAAACAGCTTCTGTTTAATTCATGAAGGTCCAGGAGTCACCTTTTCAGTATTTTGTGATTTGTCCATATTTATTTGCTGGTGGTGTATTTGCAGCCTTTTGCATGGAAATTTGGTTGGGCTTCTAGCAGACGAGTGTCCCTGCCCATGTCTCTCTGAGCATCTCTGTTCAGTGAGTGTCCATGGTGAAGTTGCTAGGAGACTGGTGAATGCTTAATGGGTCTCCGAGTGGGAGGGGCAGTTAAGAGCAAAGTGTCCTGAAAGGACACCTGTCCCCAGCAGTTCCTGTTAACCCACAAGAGGACCCACTTACCACTGGGGCCCACTTACTTGCTGGGGCAGCAAGAGGCGCTGCCGTGCAGTTTGATCGGGGCCAGAATCGGGGCCAGCCCTACAATGCTACGGAGCAAAGTGATCTCCTGGTGGCACCATGGGGGAGACTATATGAAGGCAGGAGTTGGCGTTTGACTAGCACAGCAAGACAAGACGTGTGGGCCTCACAGTTGGAGTGACATTTGGGCCAGCCGAGTGTCCGGGGCCCATACAGACCGGAGTGGTGAGTGCCGCCTTGCTTTGGTGTTCCCCCCAGGCTTGCCGAGACTTCCTGATGTTGGCCCAGACGCACAGCAAGAAGTGGCAGAAGTCCCTTCAATATGAGAGAGACCAGCGCATCCGTTTAGAGGAGACCCTGGAGCAGCTGGCGAAGCAGCACAACCATCTGGAAAGGGCCTTCCGTGGAGCGACAGTTCTACCAGCCAATGCCCACGGCAGCATGGATTCTTCTAAAGGTAGGAATCGAGGGCTTTGGCCTCCATCTCATCTATCAGCCAAGCTCTAGCTCTTCTGCTAGTCTCCATTGCCCTTTCCTTTGTGGGTTCCTACTCAAAATTGCTTCTATTGTGGGACACTTGCCCCGAAGTCCCAAAGCGTTTGGAATCGAGTACTAGTAACTGAAACCAAGAAAGATAACATCAGCACATGTTCCTCTTACAGATCGATGTTGCCCATCAAAAGGAGATATGAGTGATGAAGACGACGATAATGAGTTCTTTGATGCTCCTGAGATCATCACCATGCCTGAAAGCATGGGCCATAAGTGAGTGACGCCCCTCTCCCATTCAGCTGACAGCTTGGCACCCACCATCCTTTGGCACTGCAAACTTGTGAATTTACTGAGGTGTTTCCCACTCCCATAGCCTGTGCTATCGGTTAGAGGGGGACAAACTGCCTCGGTGAAATTCAACATACCAAAGCAGGTTCTGTGTGTTCCTCCCCTGTTAAGTGTGTTTTATAGAACTGGGACATTTGCTGCCTCAGCCTTCAAAGGAGAAAAAAGGAAGAGAGAATGGAGAGGGTGAAGGAAAAGGTGGAGAGGAAATCTCTTGAATATAAAATAAAAGTGATTAGTCCGCCTAAGCCAATGCTATCCACTCTTACTGAGATATTCAGGATCCAGATTACTTCGTACAGGGATGTCTAACTTGTGACCCTACAGATGTTTCTGGACTACAGCTCACATCATTCCTGGTCATTGGCCATGCTGGCTGGGGCTGATGGGAGTCCAGCAACATCTGGGGAGCACAGGTTAGTTGCCACTGACTTAGTGCTTTAAAGGTCCAGACTAGCACTTGAAATTGCACCCAAGGACAGCTAAGACAACATTGTTTTCCAGAGTGGGTGAAACAGGATCAGACAATCTTACATTGTCAGCAATTAGGCAGCTGTGCTCCATGCCAGCTTAAGTTTCTGGAACACATTATTGCAGTAATTTAGTTGGGTATGGATGCCAGTGACTTCAGGCTCAAGCAAGCAGTGCATAGCTTCAAAGGGGAGAGAAATGGAAAGAGTAGATTTCTGTCACTCACCCAAACAACATGTACAGCTGTCATCAGACAACAGTCTCATGCTTCATTCATGCTTCTAGGTTATTTAGATGTAAGAGCACACAGTTGCTGTGATTCCCCCACCCCACCCCCCAATTGCAGGTTAAATTAGTAAAGGGACGGGATAGTAATGAGGAAAGTAGAACAGGAGCCTGGCAAATCAGTACACTACACTGACTCCTTAAAAGTAGTCCATGGGCACCTTTCGGTAATTTTATTTTGCCTTTTAACTTAATAAATATAGATTGATAGATCTGCGGCCCTGGTTATACTTGCTGTCCAACTCTGGCAAACTATAGATACTCTGGTGTTTGGCAGCACTGTTCTCTCTGCATATTTTTTTCCTGATAGCACATTATTTCAACTGGAACATCCTAGTTTTCTCATGGTGTGTCTTTCTGTAATTCCTTTAGACGAACAGGAAGCAACATCAGTGGTGCTAGCAGTGAAATCAGCCTCGATGAGCAGGTAGTCCATGTCTTTGATCCAAGGGGGAGGGGGAGAGAGGCAACATTTTGCACCAGATGCTGTTGGGACCCTGCAGAGGGAGGAAGCTGGAACAAGTGGGTCCTTCACAAGCTTCTGGAGTACCTCAGCAGTGTATCCCAAATGAGCCACAGTCTGCATGAACGATGGGATGCAGAGCACCACCTGGAGGGTTGATGGGTCTCATTAGCTCTTCTACTGTCAGCCTACAAGTGCTTAATATACTTTGGGGCATACTTAATGATGGAGCTTATTGAAGGCTTGGAAAAGCAGGGGTAATGTTGGCTACAGGATCTGCCTTGTTCCACATTTCTGTTCATTTGGGACAGGTCTTACTGCACTGAGCTTAGTGATTCTGGGCATGGCTAGGAACCTCTTTCTGCATAGATGAAGGTGCTCAAGTCATGGAAGAGTTGTTTACTTTGCCCAAGGCTTTTAGTTAAATTGGGAACCTCTTTTACAAGACTGTATAGAATTCACTGTCCAGCTTATGCTTTCCCACCTGTCTTGACTAGTATCCTTTCTCTCCCAAAGTATAAACACCAGTTTTTGGAAGACACCAAGAAGGAGAAGAGAACCCGAATTCCTCACAAACCAAATTACAGCCTGAACTTGTGGAGCATCATGAAGAACTGTATTGGCAAGGAACTCTCCAAGATTCCCATGCCAGTGAGTCCCCTTAAGTCTAGCTTGAGTAGTAAGATCTGGGGCTTGCTGTCCTGTGGGGGAAAGGGATGGGAAGCCACGACTCTATAACCTAACAAGCTCTGTGAAATGAGACTCTGTATGAACTTGGAGTGTGCTTGCCTTGCATCCTTCTGCCCCAGAGTGGCTGCCCTGCCTAACAGCTGCTGCTGCTTCTTCCTCCAGGTGAACTTCAACGAGCCCTTATCTATGCTGCAGCGCCTCACAGAGGACCTGGAATACCACGAGCTGTTGGACCGGGCAGCCAAGTGTGAAAGCTCCCTGGAGCAGCTCTGCTATGTGGCTGCATTTACCGTATCGTCTTACTCCACCACAGTCTTCCGCACTAGCAAGCCATTCAACCCTCTCTTAGGGGAAACCTTTGAGCTAGACCGGCTGGAGGAGAACGGCTACCGTTCCATCTGTGAGCAGGTGACGAGCAGGGCACATCCCTTGTCTGACTCTGAGCTGGAATGCTTGATTGATTCCAGATGCATGGAAGATACATTTCAGTCTTAAGCAAATTAAGTTCTGTTGTGTTTCAGTGGCACTTACTTTCAAGTCAGTGTGCTCAGGGTCCAAGACAATATCTGTTGGGGATGTCTGCTGTCAGCTCTTCCTGCTTCTACATATTCCTGGTGACTCGCCTGCTGAATACACTCTTCTTCCTTAACTTCTCTCTGTCCTGCCCTCTAGGTGAGCCACCACCCTCCAGCTGCTGCCCATCATGCTGATTCCAAGCACGGCTGGACCCTTCGTCAGGAGATTAAAATCACCAGCAAGTTCCGTGGCAAATACCTCTCAATTATGCCCCTTGGTGAGTCTTTGCCTTGAGGTGCCTGCTGTTTTAAAGGGACATGGAAAGCTAATGGTGCCATTGACAAGACGGAATTCCACCTGTGTTTCCCATCTTTTACCAAAGTCCAGGGTCTCTGGCCTGGAGTCAGGCTATCTGGAGACATAGCTGGGCCACTTACGATGGGTGTCTCATATGCACAGCACCTTTTAGGGCATTCATTAGCACATTCACCCTTGCTGTGTGCCCCTCAGGGGTATTAAGAACACATGCGTAGCTTGGGTGCTCATAGAATGGGCATTTGTGGAGCAATTTGTGGGCAATCAGGTCATCCTTAGCTGAGCAGGGATTGGTACCTAGATTGACCAGAGCTGAGTAAAAATGCTGTTGTCCACTAGACTCGACATATTTTTCATCCTAGCAAGGATTCTGTATCAATGCGAAATCATCCTAAGCACATTCTTATTTCTAGGTACCATCCACTGTATCTTCCATGCATCTGGCAATCACTACACATGGAAAAAGGTCACCACCACAGTGCACAACATCATAGTCGGCAAATTATGGATAGACCAGGTGAGTTAAAAGTGGTGCTGGTGGGGACTGTGAAGGCAGCATTGCAGCCCAAAGTGTGCTTGGAGGGTAGTTCTGATAGCCAGGACTTTAGAGGTCCATTTCCCATAGAGTTGCTACTCTTGGTGATCTGCTCAGCTGTTAAAGAACCATTTTAGTGGATTGCATAAATGGTCCTGAACCTGCTTGACTTTATTCCTCCCTTTTCTTCTTTCCAGTCTGGTGAGATTGAAATTCTGAACCATAAGACTAGTGAGAAGTGTATTCTCAAGTTTGTTCCATATAGCTACTTTTCAAGAGATGTGGCCAGAAAGGTAAGAGATGTTGTACTCAGAGCATTTTACTGTGGGGATGGCAAGAACAATGTCAGCCCCTCTACAACAGAGAGAGGTGAAAGGCCTGTTTAGTGGTAGGAGGGGCCTTTTACATAAGATGAAGGGTCACATGGACAGCAGTGACCTTGGCAGCTAAGCCAGCACCTCTAGAGAATGTTCTCTGAATATTGCAGCTGCACTCTGGAGTCCTAGCAGACCAGCTCTTGAGAACAGCTCTGGGTGCTTTTGTTAGCCTAGGGGAGACTATAATGCAATTCTGACACCTAGGTGGGTTTGTACGTAACTTTGCTGGACCTTCTTGAACTCCTTTCTATGGCAGGTTACTGGAGAGGTGTTAGATCCCTCAGGAAAAGTGCACTTCGTGTTGCTGGGCACCTGGGACGAGAAGATGGACTGTTTCAGGGTGACAACCAGTTTGGAGAACGGTGGCGACAGCCGGCAGAGAGCGCACGAAGCAGAGGACAGCAGGGTCATGCTGTGGAAGAGGAACCCACTCCCGTGAGTAAGGGAGGTAGCCTGGCTCCTCACGTGAGGAGCTGGTGCATGGCCATGCTCTTCTTTGCATAGCCAATATGACTATTGTCTCAACTGGCTTTTGTGGATGGCAGAAGATGGTTATGGTTGTTGCTTTTAGAGCATGCCTTTGTAATCAGCAACAAGTCGTGCTTTGTGTACTGTGTGTGTTCCAAGAAAAAGTGAGTTGAGACCTGTAAAAATTGTGGCAAAAGTGTGAGGGTCCTGTGGGGTGCGGGAAATAGGCTTTCTGCTAGTCATGGGCTTAAGAATGGAGGACACTGAAGCACCTGGAAATCCAGCCTCACCTTTCCTCCCTTATCCATCAGGCATTGTCCACACATGCAAGCCTATTTTAAGAGGAAATGGAAACAGTCCTCCAGGTTGCAGACTTCTGTGTTTGTGTGACGTAGTCACAGGAAATACACAGCCCTGGGTACAAGTATACTGACCCTTTGAATAGGAGTTGGTGACCTAGGGTCTTCGATAATGCGTGCATATCTTTCCTGCCAACCTAAGAGGTAGATTAGGGACCCAGGTGGTGCTGTGGGTTAAACCACAGAGCCTAGGGCTTGCTGATCAGAAGGTCGGCAGCTCGAATCCCTGCGACGGGGTGAGCTCCCGTTGCTCGGTCCCAGCTCCTGCCCACCTAGCAGTTCAAAAGCACGTCAAAGTGCAAGTAGATAAATAGGTACCGCTCCGGCGGGAAGGTAAACGGCGTTTCCGTGCGCTGCTCTGGTTCGCCAGAAGCGGCTTTGTCATGCTGGCCACATGACCTGGAAGCTGTACGCCGGCTCTCGGCCAATAAAGCGAGATGAGCGCCGCAACCCCAGAGTCGGACACGACTGGACCAAATGGTCAGGGGTCCCTTTACCTTTAAGAGGTAGATTAAGCTCGCTTTCTACACCAGAACTTAGACTGCAGTGCGACTCGGGAGCCTTTCTGCCATCTGAATTTGTTCTCCCTCTCCCTGCCCCCTTCCTTGGTGCAGGAAGAACGCTGAGAACATGTACTATTTCTCCGAGCTGGCTTTGACGCTCAATGCCCCAGAAAGTGGCACTGCTCCCACGGACAGCAGGCTTCGGCCTGACCAGCGACTCATGGAGAACGGGCGCTGGGACGAAGCCAACGCAGAGAAGCAGCGCCTGGAGGAGAAGCAGCGCATCTCCCGCAAAAAACGTGAAGCTGAGGCCGTGAAGGCGACAGAGGACGGTAAGAGCTTGCCCCTGCACTGATTTTTAAAAGGCAACAGGAACATATGAAGCGGCCTAAGTACAGTGAGGTGGTTGGTCCTCCTAGTCGAGTCTGGTTTGTTCTGGGCTGGCTGTGCCCCTCCAGCATATTGGGCAGAGCGGATGTTGCTGGCCCCGCTTCCTATGATCCTTTTTAGCTGGAGGTGCCTGGGATTGAGCCTGGGGCCTTGCATTGCAAAACAGTTATTTATGATTGGGATTATTTATTGGGATTCTTGCCAGCCCTTCTGCATAAGGTCCCGGGGGGGGGGGGTGTGCAGCCGGGTAAAAAAACACAATGTTAAAATCAGTTAAAACAGTTTGCAATCAAAAGAACAGGTGCAGCTCTGCAGAGAGGGAATCCCACAGTTTAGGGGTTGGCGCAGAGAAGGCCCTCTCCTGGGCTGCCACACCTTGCCTTCCAAACTTCCAAGGGCAGAGAACATATCAAGAGTTGCTCCATCACTGAACTATGGCCCCTCGCTAAGGGAAAAGCATAGCACTGACTTGCCAGCAGAAATGCCAGCCAGATGCCGTTTGTTGTTGTTAACCCGAGAATTCACACCCTCTCTCTCCTCTGTTGCCCCTTCCTCCCCTGCAGGAACTCCTTATGATCCCTACAAAGCATTGTGGTTTGAGCGGAAGAAGGATCCTGACACCAAGGAGGTGTCCCATGTGTACAGGGGAGGCTACTGGGAGAGCAAAGACAAACAGGACTGGAGCATGTGCCCTGACATCTTCTGAGCTGGAAGCAGCAGGACTATTAACGAGGATGGAGGGGGAAAGAAGAGGGTAGTGGAAGAAGGATGGAGGGGGAGCGGCTGATCATGTGACTTCCTGCCTAGTGCTTTCCTCACCGAATCTGTCTGTCTTAACCAATCACTTGTTTTGAATCAATCACCCAAAGCAGAATCCAGCAGTGGTGATTGGCTGGGTTGCCTTAGCTGATTGAAGCTGACGTTGGTGTCTGGATTCCTGGATGGCTGGGGACAAGTAGAAATAGAGGACTGTGCCCTCCGTTTCCCCACCAAAAAGAGAGTATTGCTCTGCTCGCAGCCCCACACGTTTGGGGAGGAAGAGGGGGAGCAACACCGTGCTTACATGGATTGCCCTCCCTTTCTACTTCCAGCTAGGGGCCCGTAGTCAAGACCTTGAATGTATGCACCAAGAGAATAGCTGGGGAAGATACAGGGACCTTTTGACCATAAGGGTTGCTCTCTTTTTCCTCCTTCCACTCTACCTACAGGAGAAGTTTCTGAAACATCGGGTGGGCAGGAGGATGGTAGGTGGATGCCAGTTCTCTCCAGGAGCCACTGTCTCTCTTTGTTCACACAGGTAGCAAAGCAACTAATTGTGCCCTAGAGAAGCGGGCGCAGGGTGGTGGCAGTGGGTGGGCGCAGGTAGCTCTGGTTTCAGCGGAACCCGCCTTTGTGACCTCACCAGCTGTTCATACGATGGTAGGAAATAAAACTTACTTGTTCTCCCTTCCCCATAGCAGACTTCAGATTTTCCCCACATACACTTGGGTGGAAAGCGGCGATGCAGGACACAGCCTCCCCTCTGCCTAAAGCAACCTCTGGCTTAATGCGCACCTGTTTATATGTATATTATATATATGTAGAGAGAGAGAGAGAGAGAGAGAAAGAGATATAATTTTTGTTCTGGTTTTTCCCCTCCCGTACCTCCTATCCTGCAGACCCCATTTTGTAACACTTGCCCCCAGCTGTCCCCCTCCACTGCCACCGGATCCAGGGAGACGCTCTGCAGAAAGCGTGACAGTCAACAATGGCTTGCTTGCCTTGCCTTCTTTAAAATAAAATTTAAAAATAAAAAAAACACTATCTGATGCAGAGCTGGAGCTCACTTGGCATCAGGCTCCTCACTGTGCAGGCACAAGCCAGGTGTCCATGGATTCCGCTGTGAAATCAGGAGGCTGCAAGAACTCCCCAAACTGGCCTTGGGACAGCTCCGCTCTCAGCTGCCAAAGCTGGATCCTAAGGTTGACAGAGGTGCTGCCGCTGTGTTGAAGTGGACAAGGGCACAGAGGCTGCCCTGGCCAAGCCAACGCTCGGGGGAGGGGGGTGCGTGTGTGTGTTTATGTGTATGTGTGGAGGCAGCCCCTGCCCTTGGCTAAGGATCACACAATGAGGTGCCTTCCGTCTGTGTTTCCTATCCTCGTTTCTTTTTCTTTTCTGTGTTTTTCTTTCAACTTCCAAACTTTAGCCACCGAAGGGGTAAGAGGTGGCGGCGTTCCTGCCCGGGGATGCTTGTGGGTGGGATGGAGTCACCTTGCTGGCAGGTAGAGATGAGGCCGTGAACCCTGCCATCCCCAGCAGCAAAGGACAGTGCTGCTCAGTGGGAAGGAAAGGGGCTTTGGGTGGGGTCTCTGCGCTGTTTGCTGCTCAGTCCCTGTCTGAAGCCTGTTTTCTGCAGCTTGTAGAGGCTGACACATCCTTGCATAGGATATTGACAGGCGTTAAGAGAGAGAATATTCCTGCAATTCTATTTTTGGATTTTTTTTTTTTGCCTTATTGTCTTTTTTCCAAGAAAACTAAATTAAATAATAAAACCTGAAATATCCAAGAGTGCTTTGTGTGTGTATCACTTCAACTATCAGGCCTGAACTGACTTCTTTGTCGTTTTCAACTTCTTCCCTGTTTTGTCAGTTTATTCTGGTTTAAGGGGCAAAGATTAAGAAGGGAGCACATACACCTCTGGGCCTTTGTCTCCTCCTGTCCTGGCACCTTAATAGGGCCTGAAATGTTCGTCTGCCTTTTCATTTGGCCTTGGTTCTGACGAGGCTCTTCTGAAATCTCTAAGGTTCACCAGGCGTGTGTCCTGTTTCTTGCGGGGGCAAGAAAATCCTTGTTTGCTTACTGAAGCTAGACAGCGCCTGCTTTCTGCTAAATGTTGAACCCTGCCAACAATCTCACTTGACTTGGGATTCCTTCAGTCCCAGTGGTGTGTGTCAGTATCAGCTACTGTGGAGAAAATGCTGGGGATGCTCACCATTTATATTTCCCTAGGCTAGGACTCTAGACTGGAGAAATGTTCATAAAGGTAAAGTAGGCTTTTAAACGTGTATAGTACCTAGTATACCTGCTCCTGCCCACCTAGCAGTTCGAAAGCACGTCAAAGTGCAAGTAGATAAATAGGTACCACTCCGGCGGGAAGGTAAATGGCATTTCCGTGCGCTGCTCTGGTTCACCAGAAGCGGCTTAGTCATGCTGGCAACATGACCCGGAAGCTGTACGCCGGCTCCCTCGGCCAATAAAGTGAGATGAGCACCGCAGCCCCAGAGTCATCTACGACTGGACCTAATGGTCAGGGGCCCCTTTACCTTTATACCTAGAAAGCAAGCTTGCAGCGCTTGTTTCCACTGATTCCATGGCATGACAAGGATGGCAAATGGGATGTCTTCTAGCTCAGAGATGTGGAACGTCAGGCCTTTGTCACTGGCCTCAGGACTCCCCTTCCTCCCTAGCGCTCTTCCCCAATCCACACTACTCCCTTACCTTCACAACTTCCCTGAGTGTTTTTTGCCCGGCTGGAATTGGTCCTCGAACTTGGATGATGCCTCTTACTTGCCTTGGATAGAGAAGGCTATGTTAGTGTGACCTCTATAAGTTTGCCCAGAAGAGAACGCGGCCCTCAGACTGAAAGAGATTCCCCACCCCTACTCTATATACTTCCAGTGCCTAACATCTTGTCCAGGGAGCTGATCAGGGTTTCTTGTGTATAATATTTGACACGAGTCCAATTTATTTCTTTGGCTCCATATCTATGGCCTCTTCCATCTTTGGGGCCAAAAACACAGTCCTGTTTGCTCCAGCCAAGTGCAAAGAGTGACTGACTTGAAAAATGGAAAGCTGAGACTGCTTTCTCCTTTTCCACTGGATGGCTGATTAATAATGGGAGGTTTTCTCTAGGTTGCAAATTGGCTACCCTATTTCTGTCCTGCTGCAACCTGAAGAGATTTACCCTCTTTGGAAAGATAGAGAACAGCCAGTGCTTTGCCAGTACCACCTATATGTTTATTAACATTTTATACTGCTTAATAAAGTAAGTGGTTTACACAAAAATGAGTACAAAGTAATTTTCTAAAAATGGTATAAATAGCAAAGCTATCAGGTAAGCAATATACAAAACAGAAAATAAAAATTAAATTTGGGTAACAATTTTTTAAAAGGTTCTTCAAAGATCTTTCCTGTGTCTGCATTACTAATGATTGAGAGGGCTTTGCAGAAGGTGGGCTCTATCATCAAGAAGGCCTGCTTCTGCACTCTCACCAAATATGCTGCTCTGGTCATGTAACAGTCAAGAGGGTCTCCCCTCACCCCAAAAGATCTTAAAGATCACCTTGATCCGTATTGGAGGAGGAGGTCTGATAGCTATCCAGGCCCCAGCTTAAGCTCTGAATCTGTTCACAGGAACTATAGCTTTTGCACTTTTCAAAGCAAGTTGTTTTCACTGGAAATTGAAAACCGACGCATCACATGGTGAAATTGTGGCGTGTACAGACTAGGAGCCATTCGGGGAATCACAACATTTGCAATGAGCACAGAACATTAGTGATGGGGGTGGCTTAAGACTCGTGGACTAGTGCCTACAGACCTGCTTTTTATGTATTATCCCTAGGTTAGGCTGGGAGGCAGTGGCTGGTGCAAGGTCGCCCAGCGAGCTTTGTGGCCGAGTGGGGATAGCCCTGGTCTCCCAGGCTCTAGTCCACTACACCACAGTGGTTCCTTTTATGTCAAATGAAACTTAGGTGCCGTTTGAGTTTTCCACCTCAGGCCCTGATATGTGATAATACAGGTGAGGCACAGGAAGCTGAAGAACCCTGTGCATGAGAGAGAAATCATTTATGATTTCTCACGGTGTGCCTTCACTGCACCTTAGCATTCACCCCATAGAATAATGCCTGCTTGCAAACAACAAAACTAACCAAGGTTGCAATCCTATGTATGCACATTTACCCAGGAATAAATCCCACTGCACTCAATGGGGCTTGATTCTGAATTAACCAGGACTGCATGGTAGGCAATAGGTTACTTCTGTATCATCTGGCTTCTGCTCTTTGGAAGAAAGGAAGGAGTCGAGCATGATAAATATAAGCACATAACTGAAAGTAGATTAAGCACAAAGCAATCAGTATGTTTTAAAAGATTCTGGAAGAAAACCACTGCAATCCTATGCAAGTCTTTTAAGAAGTAAGCCCCACTGAGTTCAGTGGTAGTTACCGGTACTCCTAGGTAGGTGTGTCTAGAATTTCAGACTAATTCAGGTGCATAGCTGTCAACCCTCCCTTTTTTGTGGGAAACTCCCTTATTCCAATGCTGTTTCCCGCTGCTATCCCGGATTGTTGATATCCCTTAAATTTCCCGGATTTCAAAGGAAGCAGCTCCTCTCCCTCCCTGCCGGCCAGGGAGGCTCCTCAGCTGCATTGCTTGGCTGCCAATAAGGAGTCTGAGACCGACTGGGGGCGGAGCTTGCATGCCTTGTGCATCCAGACCCTCATGCCCAACCAGAGAGCCAGCCTGCCTGCCGTCTACGCGCTCGCTCTTTCGCTCACCCGTTCGCACGCAGCCTCTGGAGCGCAGGGTGGCGAGGCTACTTGGTGCCATTGCACCGCCCTCGTGGCATCCCTTATTTTCAAATCCGAAAGTTTGAAAAAATCCCTTATTTTCAAATCCAAAAGTTGACAGCTATGTTCAGGTGGAGGACGAAAAAAAAACCCCTACCTGCTCTCTTCCCAATGTTTTTTATGTTCTTAGCTTCTGATAAAGTTCTGTTTAGGAAGCATCGCCGCCCGCAGCGCGCTCCTGCCTTTGACACAGCTCGTTGTGTTGCCACCTTGCGGCCTCATTTGAGAATGGCACTAATGTTTCAAGTGGGGACGGAGAGCACGCATCTATCTACACGTAAAGGGGGTGGGGAAGGGGGATCAAACTTTGTTCCTATTGTTCCAGTATGAAAGCAAACAAGCATAATGGCGTGCTTCCACAGAACATATCTGAGTCGCGCCCCCCCCCCCCAACCAGACAGACCCTTCTCATGTCTGGTGAAAGTGTAAGATTTATTGTTAGTTAGCCAACTATGGTTGTCAGTGCTAAATGAATTCTCTTATATTTGTTCGTGTGAAACGTGTCCCTTCCAGTAGTACTCTATCGTATGCACTAATCCTGGCAGGCAGGGTAGCTAGGAGATGGATTTTGATCTTCTGCTAATACTCGATGCAGCTTGTTGAATGGAGACGCTCTTCGTCCAGCAGGGGGGCGGATGTATCGCGCGTCAAAAGGCTGAAGTTATTCAGCTTATTTCATGGTGTTTTTAAAGTTGACCATAGTTACCAGAATGGCCGAGTGGTTAAGGCGTTGGACTTAAGATCCAATAGACATATGTCTGCGTGGGTTCGAACCCCACTTCTGGTAAGAGAAGGAGCTTTTGTTTGCTAGTCCGCTTTAAACTCCCCCGCCCCAGTCATTTTAACTCTTTTTCTTCTTGCTCTCCGCCCCAGATGGAGCTGCAATTTCCAGCCTCAAGCAATTGCTTTATATCTCCCCAAGAAAACTTCCGGCATATGGAGATCACTGTTAAGGTAACATAAAAGTGTCCTTTAAGGCAGAGGAGGAAACATAACGCGCGGCTCTGTGGCGCAATGGATAGCGCATTGGACTTCTAGCGTAGTGAAGTGATTCAAAGGTTGTGGGTTCGAGTCCCACCAGAGTCACAGGTTTCTTTTGAGGTTGAAAACAAATTTGCCAAAGATCCCAATACCCACTGGGGATTGGAATTTGCATTAAGTTGTGCTATTATATATCTTCGAGTGAAGGAAAGAGCTGATTCCAGACATTTTGTGCATTATGTTGGGCTTTACGCTAATGTCCGATTGGCAGCGGGGGACGGGTGAATCTACTGAAACTCCCTAGCTCTCCAACCCCCATGCGGGCTTTGCAGTAAAAGTCCGCTGCTTCGCGACAGTGAGGGCTGGAAATGCTCCGGGGTTGGGAATGGGGGTTCCTACAAAGAGTTAAAAGGGGCAAAGCAAAGGGGTTTTAATGATGGAAGGGTCACAGTATCAATCACGCGCCGGAGAACCTAGCGCTGGGCGGGGGGCATCCCTTTTTTGGACGAAGCTGGCATTTTCCGATATATTAGCAGCGATGGGGTGATCAAAGGACTGAAGGCAACCCGTTTCAACACTCTGGGAATGGGGGACGCCGTCTGGGCTCAGGACACAGGATCTGCTGCTTCTGCTTTTGCACTTAAAGAGTTGCAGAAGAGCATCCCACGTGTTCGAACGTTCCCCATATTTATTGTATTTATTATATTCTTTTCAGTGCTTTTTTCTGGGGAGGGGGACGCATTCCCCTAAACATTTTGTGAATCTTTGTACTGTCCATTTACTGTATTTATTTTTCCCGATTAGAACTACTGAAATGGTGATTTTCTTGAGTCAAAATGAGGGTATCCCTAAACATTTTTAAAGAAGGGGGGGAAAGCACTGCTTCTGTTTAAATCCTACAAATGGCACGCGAGGCCGGAGGGCAACTGACTGGCTGGATCCCTATGGGTGTTTCTTTCTAGTCCTCCGCGCAGTCGTCGTCCGCCCACCGGAAGTGGTGCGTTGCAGCCGCGGCAGGGGGACTAGTTCCGCGGCTGGAGAGGCGCCTCTAAGTTGGCCGCGGTTAGAGACCCGTGGGGTCTGCGGTGCCCTGGCAAAGGGGGCGAGGAAGCCCTTCCTAGGCAGCCCGTTCTCGGTTAAAACTTGGAGAGATGGAGTAAAAATCTTCCTTGCTGCGTGTTGCTGGGGTGGCTTCTCGCGGTGTGTGAGCCCACGTGGCTGCCCCAATGGGTCGCAAACTGAAGCTGGGAGGCAGATTTATTAGCCCTGGTAAATCTCAAGAGTCAGCGCTTCCTTTTCTCTTGTTATAAGGCCTGCGATGGAGTCGAGGCAGGGATGCTTTTTTACTTTGTCACGGCCAGAGGGCTTCCGCCCTGCTTTCTTTCTGATCCTTTTACCCGGAGATTTCCGGGACTGAACCTGGGAATGATCGCCTCCCCCTGGCAGGCTCGAGCACAGGAAGGCGGCTACCGGGGATGCGTGCACAAGGCTTTTTTCCTAGGAGGAAAGCCCCCCCCCCCTTTCACTTGCATTTGTTGCTGCCTCGGGTCGGGCGGGAAGACGGAAACTCTCCTCCAAGTCTCCCCGCGGTCTGGAGGGCAGGAGAGAGCAAAGGCGGCGAGAAAACTCAGGGAGGTCTTCTCGCGGAAAGAGGCGGAGAAAGTTTCCTCCGCTTCGCGCGAGGGGGCACCGGAAAGCTCTTTCCCAAGTTTTCATGGGGCGCCGTGAGCTCAAAGTGAAACATTCAGCTAGCTGCGTATTATAGGGAGAAATGGATCTACGCATTTGAGCGGTGTGAACACACACACACACACACACACCCAAAATAAATAAAAAATCGACAGGTGCAGGAAATAGTCTCCTGTCTGTCTGCCTGACTCTTAGGTTAGGGCAGAAAGCGCAGCAGCTGCTGCTTCTGGTTCACTAAGGCAGATAGGCATCAGAGTTTCAGCATTGGCTAATAGCTGGTGAACTTTGTTAAATAAAGACGCTTTCAGAGTAACCCGTATTTCGAACACTGAACTTATTCACCTTATTTTGAGGAGTCTTAAAAGTCGGCCACTCTGAAAACCATGGCTAAAGTCGACATATAAGCCTGCGTAGGCTCGAGCCCCACTTCTGGTGCAGAGATTATTAGTCCATTTTAAAAACCTCAACAGTCATGTCGGTTATTTTTTTCTTCTAGTACTCGCCACCCCAGACTTGGCTGCAAATTATTCCAAACCCAAAGCAAGTGCTTTCTGCCTCCCCATGTAAACGTTCTGGATTTCCTTAAAGTAACCTGTAAGTCTGCTTTTAAGAGCCAGAGGGAAAAGCGTGACCCGCGGCTCTGTGGCGCAATGGATAGCGCATTGGACTTCTAGCGTGGAGCAGCGATTCAAAGGTTGTGGGTTCGAGTCCCACCAGAGTCACTTTTGAGGACGTACCCCTTGGAGAGCTTCCCATCGCGTTGTGCTGCCTTCTGCTGAAATAGAGCAAGTCACGCTGAAGGAAAGAACTAATTCCGGAGCTTTTCCTGCTTTTGCCAATTCACTCGCTTTGCACAGGAAGTCGCCTGTCGGACACTTTTACGCCTGATCTAATGGGTTATTTTTGGGGGGGTGGGGGGAGGTTCCCAGCTCACTTTGTTCTTTCCCTCGCCCTTCGATGCCATGAAAGGTACAGTGGGACAAAACCGCAGCAGCGGCTCATCTCTCCCGTGTTGTGCACAGGCTTGTTGTCAAGCCAGGCGTCCGCGGGCCCGCATCCTGTCATCAGCGAAGCTCGAACTCTGCTACAGAGGCGCCTTTCGGCTCCGCAGCCCCGCGCCCGAACCCCTCGGCTATCCAGAACACTAGACGCCCAGTCTGCTAGTATGGAAGGTTTCATAGGCTCAACAGCCGCGCCTGCAGTCTGGGCGGGATTATTTAGCGTGGGGAAAAATAAAATAGCAAGAGTCTGAGCTACTCCGGCGAAAAGTGTTCCTTTGGGCAGCTGAAATGGTTTCTTTCTCCCCGTGCCACTACGCTGCGCTTACAAAATATATTAATTATTCGTTCAAGGAAAATGCTTACAGAGATCGCCATGTTTCGCTCACCCACCCCCACAAAATAAATTTCTCATAAACGTTGCGTGTGTTTGAAAAATGGCTGGATTCTCATTGGCAGTGGATGAAGATTTAAAATTACACATCTCTGTGATATGCGGTCTTGTGGATCCTTCGTGCAGGATCCTTCGCACGTATCTGAGGAACACTCGTGGACTCCTCCTCTTCCTGAAATAGCAGCGACTCCCTAAAGTCCCCTGAGAGAATGTTGGATCTTATGGAAGCCAATCGGAGCTGCTGCTGCTGCTCTTCCAATTGCTCGCCAACTCCCCACTCCGACCAAATCAGTCACCGGAAATCATTCAGTTCGTTGTGTGGTGAAGAACATCAGCTTGGATACAAGGTGATGAAATCAAAAAGCAGATTGGCTCTACAGGCAGCATAGGGCTAAGGCTGCAATATGATACATTATGGATATACTCTGCAGGTAAACCCAAATCTTGTGTGCAAGTGGATCAACCCTCTTGTGCCAAGTTTTGTCCTTAAAAAGGCTACAACATCCACTATTTTCACCTTTTAAGCTTTTCAGATGAGAGCTCTTCCCCCTATGGGTGTAGCCAGGATTTATTGGGGGACAGGCTTTATATTTTTGGGGGGCAGAACCAAGTTATCTGTGATGCAGTTGGTCAGTTAGTTAAGTATTTTTATTTATTTACTTGATTGGGGGGGGCTGCTGCCCCCTGCACCTCCCTGGCTATGCCCATGCTTCCCCCCAAAGTTGCTCAACACTACTCCACTTTTGTCATTTTCCTCCCTTTACATATTTACAGAAAACAACTTTTCAGAGAAAGCAGTGCTAAAAAAGTTGGTCTTTAATGAATACCGGTAGGCATTATACAGTGTTGCTTTTTGATGGGAACACATGGATGAAAGATGAACATTTCAAAATGGCAAGAGGAAAAGGCGGAAAGTAAACAGAGAAAGGAAAGAAATGGTTCTTTTTCCGAGGTGGGGAATTTGGTGCTTTCCAAATGTTCTTGGACTGGCAGAAACAAAACAGTATGTGACAGGGTCAACAGGGTGCAACACTTCTACTGACCCAAATCACCCACTGGGTATGCCTCTTGTGCTATGTTACTACTACAGCAATGGGTAACCTGTAGCCGCCCAAATTCTGCTGGACTCTTAGCTCCCATCTGACTCAGTCAGCAGGCATCAAGGATGATAGGAGTTTTTTGAGTCCAGTAAAATGTGGACGCTGACAGGTCCCTGATCACAGCTCAAATGGAAAAGCTCATTTGGAGCTCAACCTTTTCCTCTTCTTAGAGGTCTCCAATTACTACAACTCAATTTATCCCTGTTGTATGGAAGCCACTGGCCAGTCCAGGGCTCTGATCTCAAAATAACCCTGCATAACGCTGCAACGCTCAACAAAGAAACAAAGAAGCAAGTTGAGGTTGCGACAGGAAGAAGAAACATCCCAGGATTCCGCCTTCTGCATTTTTTCACACCAGCAATTTCACATCAGTCTCCCCTTCCGAATCCTTCCGATGCACAGCACCCATGGCTTAGGGAAGAAGAACATCTGATGGTCAAAACATGACAGCATGCATGACAACCAGACTTTAGCCTGGTATGCAACCAGAGTATGCAACATATTTACACAGAAACAATCCCCAAAACTATTGTTCTTGCTAGTTACGATTCATTTAATTGACTTCGCCATAAGGTTCTAGGGTGGGTTGCATGTCATGGACCACCTGAATGAAGCACAGTTTGGGAACCCTTGTCCTAACTGGAGAAACAGCCCTGCAGGAACTTTAGCTAGAAGCTGTTTTGCTCCCCTGTGCTCATCCCAAGAAGTTCATTGGACTAGTAAGAGTAGATCGAACTTCCAAAGAGATTGAACCCAGTTCTCACCTACTTCCCAAGGAGTATTTGCAAACAGATAGGAATTTCCAGGAAACAGCATAGTCATTCCAGGTCACAAATCCTGAGAGAGAAAAGAGAGAAGGAGGAATGGTCAAGTCACAAATGTTGTAAGTGCTACGAACAACTCCAAAGCATAGATCCAAAGTCTGAGTTACTTGTTTAGGTTCCAACTGATTATCCATACTGCTGCATCATGCTAGCCTGCCATGAAACAGTTAAAATATGAGACTCCCTTATAGGAGCCCACCCCCAAAAGAAGCACATTTTTTCTAGCAGAGGAGCCGCAGCATACTACTGAGAAATCATGGCTGCTTCCATACTGGACATCTGTTGTAGAATAGTTCACTCACTTTTTATAGGGCATCTTCACGATGTCATCAACAAAATATTCTCTCATGTTTTGTCTGCTCAGCTTCTGTGGATTCTTTCACCGCCCCAGGGTCTACTTCATATTTTATTACCCTTGTTCCCAGTGCATGAGTCCACACGTACACACACACACACATGCCTAAGCAAATCCCTGATCCCTCCCAAAAAAGTGCTTTGGAGGGGAGGGGAGTTCATTTTTCACCATTTTGCAAAACCCAAGATCCCAAGTAGTGTTCGCCTGCCAGTCCATCAGGCTGCGAAGGAGGAAACGTCCGGTAATCAAATCTGGAACCATCTGTCCAGACAAAGTCTCCTTCCTAAGAAAAGATCAACAGAATCATTCACAGGAAGAAAGGCTTGCTAAGTCTTCCAAAAAGAAAAAAGAAAGAAACACACATTGCATATTGTACTAGGCCTATAAAAAGCCATGGAAAAATGGGGGGGGGGGAATATATGCCACTTTTCAGGGCAAAGCCCTCCCAATGTGGATCACAAACAGCGTATATAAATATATATATATAATTAAGCTGAACTTTTGGCTATTCTGAATGGCTAAGTCAGTATAGTGTACCTTGAAAGTGTCATGAGCACCAATCCAGTAGGCCTTTCCTTTGGTGTGATCCAGTGGCTTGCCCATCAGGTGAAAAATGAAGTCATTCTCTTCTGGGCTGTGGATGGAGGCTAGGTGAGAGTTCCTGTCATATCTCTGGCAAGCCATCTGGGGGCAAATGCACAGGGAAATAATTCACTTCCTGCTTAATTACAAAAAAGGTCTGTTTCACAAGAACCAAATATCTGTGCAACGCCTCCCCCTTAAGTAAAGTTTGAAAATCAATGCAATTTGTGTCTAAATGCTTTCAAACATTTTCCCACAACCATAAGAACTGCGTATCTCAGCACAGTACTGTTAGAAAGCTCAAAAATTCCATTATTTATAAAATCAAGACGATTTTCCTTTCTAGTTTGAAACTGGACATAGAGAGAAGTTATTTGTCATTTATTTGTAGGCATTCATAAGCCACTTAATATATTTAAATCTCTACACGCTGATCTGTAAGTTACCTGGCGAAGCAACCAAAACTTCAGATCAATCTGATGAAGCAGAACAGCTGTGTTTCAGTAATGTAACTGTTTTGTAATGAAGTATGGAGCGCCTGTGGTTGCAACTGTTCTTGGTCTCATCAAAATATGCTTCCCATTTATCATTTTGCTGTTTTTAATTTTGCCCAAAAAATGAAGGATGTTAGAAAAGCTTGCCCTTCACTGCTTTGGTGCAGATCTGTCATGTATTCCCATGGTTTCAACTATCACCTTTTAATCAGATGCTTTCGTGAAGGGCAAATCATTCAGCACTCAGTTGTTTAGCTAGTGGACGCTCCTCCCAGAGCAAAATAACTGGCAGCAAAGTAGAAGCAGGTGGGTAGTTGGGTGGGTGGTTTAAAGGCAGGGGTGCCGTGACTGCGTGTGTTTGTGTTTGCGTGTGGGGAATCCTGCACTTTGTATATGTGCATCGAGGTGCTCTTTGTGTGCTTAGGACTGCCTCCGGAGACTGTCACCTTTTTGCTGGAGGGATTCAAGCGAATGCCATCAATTGAGATATATAGCCTGATTTCCTCACTACTTCGTAAGTACACAGGGCAATTCGGTACCTCCCTGCTGCTCTCATATACCAATCCTGCTACAACATACAATGTCGCTAGATTCTGCACAGCAGCGCTCAAAATTCGTCGGATGGCCTGTGCCACAAACCAGATTTAATGAACATATCAGAGTGCCCTGTGAATTAACAGTTAAAGTCTTTTATGTATCAACCTTTTATGCTCTTCCACACCTGCCCAGTGCTCCTATCCCTTTTTTAAATTCTTTTAGCTTCTTTTAAATTCTTATAGTCCTTTCTATTCCCCTTCTGTTTTAATACCTTTTAGCTTTCCAAAACGCTTTTCAGATTTTAAATGACTGTATCCCACCCTTTTACGCTGGCCTATGACCGTAATGTGGGACACGGGTGGCGCTGTGGGTTAAACCACAGAGCCTAGGGCTTGCCGATCAGAAGGTCGGCGGTTCGAATCCCTGCGACGGGGTGAGCTCCTGTTGCTCGGTCCCTGCTCCTGCCCACCTAGCAGTTCGAAAGCATGTCAAAGTGCAAGTAGATAAATAGGTACCGCTGCAGTGGGAAGGTAAACGGCTTTTCCGTGTGCTGCTCTGGTTCGCCAGAAGTGGCTTTGTCATGCTGGCCACATGACCTGGAAGCTGTATGCCGGCTCTCGGCCAGTAACGCAAGATGTGCATCGCAACCCCAGAGTCGGACACGACTGAACCTAAAGGTCAGGGGTCCCTTTACCTTTACCTATGACCGTAATAGGGACTTGGGTGGTGCTGTGGGTTAAACCACAGAGCCTAGGGCTTGCCGATCAGAAGGTCAGTGGTTCGAATTCCCGCGACGGGGTGAGCTCCTGTTGCTCGGTCCCAGCTCCTGCCAACCTAGCAGTTCAAAAGCACATCAAAGTGCAAGTAGATAAATAGGTACTGCTCCGGTGGGAAGGTAATCAGTGTTTCCGTGCACTGCTCTGGTTCGCCAGAAGCGTCTTAGTCATGCTGGCCACATGACCTGGAAGCTGTACGCTGGCTCCCTAATGGTCAGGGGTCCCTTTACCTTTATGGCCATAATAAAGATTTGTATTGTATTGAGGTGTGCAAAATTAAAGGGGACTAAAATGCACCAATGCAACAAATTAACTTTGAAAGAAGAAACAGACTTTTTGTGGTATGGAAAGCAATGGGGGAAATGCATTGAGAAGTGTGGGGTGAAGGCATCAGAGCACATCCACGGCTGAGAATAGTACCTGCTTTGCTCCCGCTTAATTTCTGTTAATATGTGGGTAGCTTGGCTATGTGGTGACATATTTCCCTGCTCCCTGATAAACATCAGTGGCTGCCCCCTTTTGGGGGGGCAAAGGAGAGCTGGGGGACAGAGCATTGCATCATTATGACACAAGTAATTGCCACTAGATGGTATGCCAAGGGGGAAGGAGATACTTGTGTGTCTGCCTGGCAGGAGATAAGTGTTGGCATTTAATCTGACCTCAATTTTGTGTTTTCCACAGTATGTCCAAAAATAAAAAGGGCAGGGGACAAATCGATTGTATTTCTAGGTAATCACTATTTATTTTCCCCAAAAGGACAGTGAGGACCTCTGCAATATGTTTTTCCACAGAGCAGCCTGCACTTCTCCTACAAATCTGGTCTAGTCAAGGACATGTGACTGGTCTCTTTCTGCCCCCTTTGACATCACATCAATCACTTGCCTCGGCATCGGTCCAAGTCATTGGTTGTGTCACAGCTTTATAGCAGGCGTTCTGATACTGCACCCAGCCCCTCTCACAAAAGCCACGGGCACAAAGGCATGTTTGGGAACAGGTACCTGAGGCAAAGAGAAGGAACCAAGATGGAGTTAAGAAGTTAAGTCGGGTGATTTGGTCACCCTGCATTTCAAACTATTGCACACTCCTAGAATCCTATTCTCTTCGTTTACAAAGAGACACAGGTACTAATGAACATGGTGGCACTGCTATCTTCTACCCCAGCGATGGGAAACCTGGAGACCAAATGCAGCCCTCCGGTTGTCTTTCTAGTCCTAGAGACTCTCCAGGCAATCTCTGCTCCTCAAGCCCCATCCCTTACCTGACCATCCCTGCACCACCTCTGAGTGCTCTTGCCTGTCTGGAATGTGTCGTTGCTGGTGGGGAGGAGGTCAGCGTGCATTTGTGTGATTGCATTGCATGTCCTTGGCTGCCGTGTGTGTGTGTATGTGCATTGTGCATGTAATATTCATACTTTCCCTGGTTTGCAAACATACCCATGGCAACCCCTCTCCCCCATTCTTCCTTTCCAATGTGCTAAGTCTACAGATCTCTCATGCTCCAGTTGTTTCCCTTGCTGCTTTGGACAAATCATAATTTGCCTTCAAAGGATAATCAGAAACCACAGCTATGGAGAGGTTTCAAGCATAATTTCCCCGGTTCAGACACAATGGCAAACTTCCCAAATCAGGATGGGACAGTATCTGAGCACAAGGGTGGCCTGGGGGGGGGGGGAGAGAGAGAGAGAGAGAGAGAGAGAGAGAGAGAGAGAGAGAGAGAGAGAGAGAGAGAGAGAGAACTAGAGGTAATGCTGTAATATAGGTCACTGTCTGCTATTATCCTTTCCCATGTTATAGATGGTAGGCTGAGAGACTGAGGTCAGTGCTATCTCAAACTCCTAAAAATCTTTGCTCTGTAGGAATTGCTCCACACAGGAGAGAAATGGTATAAAAGCGTCAGTTATGAGCTATTGATTCACAAGCCCAATGAATCTCACACACCATCTAGCCCAGCTCACTCCCTGATGACATGATATTCTGTACTTTAGAGCATCCAACAGCAGCCTTTGTTGGGTTTCCTCCAAGGAACAAGGTATATTGTTCTGGCTATGAGCCGCTGTTTGGCTCAGAAACCTTCCTCCCGAAAGGTGAGAGCAAATATACCAGCCCATTAGAGCAAATACAAAACAAATAGGTTGCCCACCAGTGGAGTAATAGGTCTGCCATTGTTAGAAAGAAGCATTCAACAGTTAAGAGGTTTTCCGGATGCATCCCCAGTCAACTCTGTGGAGCTTCCTTTCAGATAAGCATGCACAGGATCCAGGGGGAAAATGAACACCTAATTACTTTCCTGGGCAATCAATCATTACTGACATCATCTTCAAGTTTTAACCTAATTTGCCTGTGTGCTTAACACTTGCTAAGGACAGCTGTACATTGTGTAAAAAAAAAAAAAGCGTGTCAATTTATTAAAAGTCATTGGATTCTCATTTTCCCTATTCAAAACACTGAATCGGTCTAAACTCACCATGGATGAAGGCAATCAGAAGGAAGGCACAGAGAGCAGTGCAAGCTCCCATTTCTGCAAGAAGGAGCGAAGGCGTGGAAGTCCAAAGTTGCTCTGTACTGTGGAGAGGAATGGGACCTGCTTTATAGGCTGGCCAGCTGTATATCAAGAAGAGCAATTTTTTTTAAAAAAATGAACCGGATTCAGGAAGTTCTTATCATTTTTTTAGATCTATGCAAATCAGGGGAATGCTTATCTTTGGTTCAGTTTCTTCCCCCCTTACCTAATCTCACAACCACACTATCCCAGCAGAGTCAACACACCAGAGTGTCTGTGTAATCCAGGAATTAGTACACTTAACCCCTTCCAGAGCTGGCCCAAGACATTTTGCCATTGGAGGCGAACCACAAAATGACACACACACACACACACACCCAGCCAGGGAAGACCCTGCCTTAGCTGGAGACGGACAAGAAGGGGGGAGAACAGGACCCTTTGATTTGATCAGGCAAGGCTATTCTTACATAGCAGGGATATTTACAATAAAGCTACCAACAGGTTCCCCCCCTGCTTTTCTATATCCATATGATTAATGCGGTCCATGTGCACCAGGTATTCAGGAAATAATAATAATAATAATAATAATAATAATAATAATAATAATAATAAAAAACACATCTTTCGAACACAGAAGCTGGATGATGCATTCTCAGTTTGATTAAGCCAAGAGATATATCAGTGCCTCCTAACACTCCAAATAAATACAAGTTAAGATCCATACATCAACATTGCAGGAGAGAATTTCACGTTAGCATGAACATTGTTTCTCATTGTTCAGTGAGCAACAACACCCCAATAGTTGAAGTTGAACAATGCTTTATTAGGACTAACTCAAATGTCTCAAAAGAATGAGCAAGCGTTTGGGTTGCAGAGTTGTTCAGGGCAGATACTAAGAAAAAACACAGTGGGGAGGAGAGGGAAGTAGCCCCTTGAAAGGGATTTGTGCTTCTGATATGGTGCATTACACGGTCAGCTTTAAAACGGGGGGTTGGGGGGCTAGCCTGTGTCCCTCCAGATGTTGCTGGACTACGTCCCCCACTGGTCCCAGCTAGTGTGGCCAATAGGAATGATGGGAGTTGTAGTCTGTGTTCCTTGTACCAGCATATACCCCCCTCAGAAAACGGGCTCTCACTACAACAAGGACTGTTAAAATCTGGCCTGAAGGTGCTATTCACCAGTTGCAGGACTGTTTCGAGAGAACCAACTGGGATATTTTTGACCATTCAGACCTGGAGGAGAGTACGGCGGCAGTTCTGTGCTATATTAATCACTGCACAGATACTGTCACAGTAAATAAATCCATCCGGGTTTATCCCAATCAGAAACCCTGGATGAATAGAGAGGTCCAGTGCCTGTTGTGGGAAAGGAACAGGGCTTTCAGGACGGGCGAGGTGCAGCTCTACAGTGCAGCAAGAGCAAACCTGAAGAGAGGTATTCGACGGGCAAAGCTGGATTATAAGCAGAGGATTGAGGATAACCTCAGTAGTAACAACACGAGGCAGGTGTGGCAGGGGATTCAGCACATTACAAACTACAAACCAAACCTCGGTGCTGTCGACAGTGACCCATCGCTGGTGGAGGAGCTTAATCTCTTCTTTGCTCACTTCGAGAGGGGGCCACCGGAGACGGCTGTATTACAGCCACCAGCCCATAATGACCCCTCATTCACTGTAAAGGAGCATGAGGTGAGACAGGTATTGAGGATGGTGAATCCGAGGAAGGCTGCTGGACCTGACAGTATCACGGGAAGGGTGTTGAGGGGCTGTGCGGATCAGCTGGCGAGGGCCTTCACTAAGATCTTCAACAAGTCTCTACACCAGTCTATTGTCCCACCCTGCCTGAAGTCGTCAACTATTGTCCCCCTGCCTAAAAAATCCACAATTAGCAGTTTAAATGGCTACAGACCAGTTGCACTGACTCCTATCATCATGAAGTGTTTTGAGAAACTGGTACGTAGTCACATTATTTCCTGTCTTCCATCGACCTTTGACAACTACCAGTTTGCATACAGGGCAAACAGATCCACAGAAGATGCCATCACCACCACTCTCCATGCTGCTCTGTCCCATCTGGAGCAGCCGGGGAGTTATGCGAGGCTGCTGTTTGTGGATTTCAGCTCTGCTTTCAACACGATCCTCCCCCATAGACTGGTGTCCAAGCTAGAGGCGATTGGACTTTCTAACTCCATTTGTCTCTGGGTTTTGAACTTTCTGTCAGATCGTTCTCAGAGGGTTAGAGTAGGGTCACATATGTCCACAGCCCTTAGCCTTAACACCGGCTCACCACAGGGTTGTGTGTTGAGTCCCCTGCTCTATACCCTCTATACGTATGACTGTACAGCCATCTATTCCAGCAACAAAATCATCAAGTTTGCTGATGACACTACTGTGGTGGGGCTCATTTCAGGAGGGGATGAGTCCGCCTATCGGGATGAGGTGGAGCAGTTCTGTGCTTGGTGTAGTGATAACAATCTGGCTCTAAATACTGCCAAGACCAAAGAACTGGTGGTGGATTACAGGGGAAAAAAGGTGGATATTCAGCCCCTGTATATCGGCGGGGACCAGGTGGAGAGGGTGGCTGTGTTCAAGTTTTTGGGAGTGCTTATAGAGCAGGGTATGACTTGGAGCGCAAATACTACTGCTCTGGTAAAGAAGGCCCAGCAGAGAATTTATTTCCTCAGACTTTTAAAGAACAATCTGAGTGAGAGACTGCTGGTGTCCTTCTACCAAGGCTCCATAGAGAGCATTCTTATATACTGTATTTGTGCTTGGTTCTCCAGCTGCACAGCCAGGGAGAAGAAGATACTTCAAAAAGTCATAACCACAGCCCAAAATATTATTGGTCATCCTCTCCCATCTCTGGAGGAACTATACAGTTCCCGTTGCCTTAAAAAGGTTAACAATATTTTAAAGGATCCATCTCATCCAGGACATAGCCTCTTGCACCACTGCCTTCGGGTAGAAGATATAGAACAATTAGATCAAGAACAAATAGATTGAAGAACAGTTTCTACCCAAGAGCTATAACCATCTTAAACGCTGTAACCAGATAATATGACCTTGGAGAGCTGTGATGGGTGTATGTGTGTGTATGTGTGGCTTTCTTTGGTGTGTGTGTGTGTTTTGTGCTGCTTTTTGTTTTGTTTTTTTCTTTCTTTCTGTTTTTACGGGGGGCTTGCACTTGTATAGTGTTGTGCTTGTACTTGTGCAATGACAATAAATTATCTTATCTTATCTTATCTTATCTTATCTTATCTTATCTTATCTTAAAGTCCAGCAACACCTGGAGGGACACAGGCTAGCCACCTGTTTTAAAAGGCATTGTAAAAGCAAAGGGAGCTGCACCGAACCTTAAGGAAAACACACATCCTTATTAGGGCAATTCCATTATTAGGACTACCTATTGCAAAACAGTGTGCAAAGTTCAACCATCGGGCTAGATAGTGAACAGAACAATGGGGTGGTGGGTTAGAAGAAATTTGTTTCTGGCTGATATTGAAGCCACAGAGTCTGCAGGGATTTTAAATGCTTATGCTAAACCAGAAAATAATATTTGCAATGGTAAGTCTCTTATTTTTCCTCCTTTTAATAATTTCAATGGGGGGGGGGGGTTGGAAAAAAAAAATCCGCGCCAGGTACCACCTGACCTTGCTACGTCTCTGAGAAGAAGGGGTGAGTGAAGAGCTACATCAGGAAGAAGGGATTGGGTAAAGATCTACATTGAGAACAAGAGTGGGAGGAGACCAGCAGCACCTCCTATTTGCCAAGAGGTCGTTGTGGGTGAAGAGCTGCAGAGAAGATGATGATGATGATGATGATGATGATGATGATAATAATAATAATAATAATAATAATAATAATAATAATAATAATTTATTATTTATACCCCGCCCATTTGGCTGGGCTTCCAACAGAATGTTAAAATACAAGAATCCATTAAACATTAAAAGCGTCCCTAAACAGGGCTGCTTTCAGATGTCTTTTAAAAATCTGGTACAGTACTGTAGTTGTTTTTCTCTTTGACATCTGGTGGGAGGGCATTCCACAGGGTGGGTGCCACTACCGAGAAGGCCCTCTGCCTGGTTCCCTGTAACTTGGCTTCACGCAGTGAGGGAACCGCCAGAAGGCCCTCGGCGCTGGACCTCAGTGTCCGGGCAGAACGATGGGGGTGGAGATGCTCCTTCAGGTATGGCAGATCTGGCCTCCAAGGAGTTTGCTGCAGCTATCACTGCTATCATGGTGGTGGCAGCAGCAGCAGCAGCAGCAGCAGCAGCAGCAGCGAGCAATGTATTCCTTGGAGGGCCAATCTGCTTGCCTTGTAGATCTTGCCACCTGAGGCAGTCGCCTCACCTTGTCTCATGGGTGGGCCAGCCCTGTGTACTGCTTGTTGTTGTTGTTTAGTCGTTCAGTCCTGTCCGACTTTTTGTGACCCCATGGACCAGAGCACGCCAGGCACTCCTGTCTTCCACTGCCTCCCGCAGTTTGGTCAGACTCATGTTGGTAGCTTCGAGAACACTGTGTACTGCTATGCAAAGCCAATTGTCCTCTGCAAAACTGGCAGAATAATAATCAGCTCCAAACCAGATTAGCCTCTCTCTTTTTCCCCCCAAAACAGGGAATCATGGATATTGGAAGACAGAACTTGTGTTTTAGTTGTGGTTGTTTCTAACTGTGATGGTCATTTGTTTAAAACTGTTTTTTAATGCCGTGTTTGGTATTGCTGTAACCAGCCTTGGGACCTTCTGGTGTGGCCCATAAAAGATCTCCCCCTAAAGGCTGAGGTGGCATTTCTGTTAAACTCATTGTCAGCGGGGCCAGTGTCACAGCCGCAAGAGTGCAACCTGACCACAAAACTGGTAACAACCAGTGAAGGAGGAAATCAACAGCTGACTGTTGAAAGTGAAAAACAACTCCATTGAAAGTGCAAGGAAGCTCCTGTAAGTTGCATTTCAAGGACTGTGGAGGGAGGAGAAATGGTGAGGTGTTGGCAGTGGCGTAGCATGGGTTGTCGGCACCTGGGGTGCGTGTGCTGGGGAGCAAGGAGTGGAGGGTGACCTCACCAACCCAAGCCCTCACCACCGACCGAGCCACGGTGGTCTGAGCTGCTGGAGAGTGAGGTGAAGTGAGGAGAGGGAGAAAGAGACTTGAAGCTGTCCCTCGAGGAGGGTAGACCTGAGGGCTGTTCACAAAAGAGGGGACAGCTGCCAGAGGCTCTCACCTCTCCTTGGCTGGCGGCTCCCTCCATCCAAGCTGTCCCAGTGGTGGGGCACGCGAGGGTGTCCCTTCACCAGCCATGAGGAGAAGGAGGTGCCTCTAGTGCCCCGGTCCTGAAGGCCCGGCCTGGGCGCACCTTGACTTGCCTCCTCATGACTCTGCCTTGATGAGGGATCTTGTCACTGGGGCGCCTTTTTGCCCCCCCTTGCACCCAGGACCGGTGCTGGCAATTTTGGCGCCCTAGGCGAGGGGGCGGGCCACGTGACGTCATTGCGTATGACGCATGTTGCGGAGCAGTGCCCCGCCCCCTGTCCGGCCAGGCGCCCCCTGCCGCCGCAGTTTGCTTGCTCCGCCGCTGGTTGGGGCGGCGGGGAGCAGGCTGGCCAGCGCCCCCTCCATTTTGGTGCCCTCGCCGCTGCGGTTTTCGCCCCAACCTGCTTGCTCCACCGCTGGTTGGGGCAGCACCGGGCGGCGGCGGGGGGCAGGCTGGCCAGCGCCCCCTCCATTTTGGCGCCCTAGGCAATTGCCTAGTTCGCCTAAATGGACGCACTGGCCCTGCTGGCACCTCTTCAAAAATCTGTGCCCAGGGCCAGGGCCCCACTGGCACGTCCCACATTACACCCCTGGGTATTGGGGTGATTGGGATGAACTCTTTGAACTCTATTCTGTAATGCATTGCTGAGTCAAATCTGACCGACTGGGAATTGGGTGTGAGCTTTCATACTTGAGCACCCAAGGGGATTTCCCCGACGAGGCTTGACAAGATGGCATTAAATTATGCTAAAGATACAGATTCTTGTTCTTTGACCTAAGGTGCTCCCCTAGTGTGCCTGCGGCCCTTATCCACTATAATGTTTCTTGCTATGGGTTTGAGGAGGCACCAGCTAGCATGAAGATTTTATGCTAAGGACAACTGAGCCCATGCTGGAACATGTAGTCCCTGGGTCTGGGGTTGGGCCATAGGATAGAGGGAGAGCATCTCCTTTGCATGCAAAAGGTCCCAGGTTCAATCCTTGGCATCTCTAGGTGGGCTTGGGGGAAAGACTCCTGCCTGAAACCCTGGAGAGCTGCTGCCAGTCAGTGTTGACAATACTGAGCTAGATGCACCAATAGTGTGACTCATAATAAAGGAGCTTCCCATGTTCCTAGCAGGACTCAAATAGTAGATTGGCATCATCCCCATTGGTCTGTAGATTGGCATCATCACACTTGTCGGAAAGCAGCTGGAGTTTAATAGATACGCATAGTGCTTAGCTACTTTCTTAATGTCATGGTATGAGAACTATGCAGGATGGGCACAGATAGGAATTGTCAACTGCATTTCGAAATACTACAGCCGAGTTCAAACATTCGTTGAACACAACTGTGCTGCTTCCCCCCAGCATGGCAAGACAGATTTTTCATTGTCCTTGCAAAAAAATGGACTTCCCCAGTAATTCCAACAGTCATCAATCTTGCCCCATTCTTCAGGCACAATGTGTACCTTCTTTTTTTTCTTAAAGAGCTGCATACTTGCTAAATTATCTAAACATTCTTGTGCCACCAACTTTAAAAAAAAGGAAACCAGTTCTTCTAAAGTTGCAAAACTGTTCTGAGAATAAGGAGAGCGAGCAGAGTTTGTGATGTCACAACCACCAGCCAATTGATGCTATGCATGGGGGCGGAGGGAATTGTAATGAGCTAGCAGAACTGTCTCCTGCCCCTGAGAGGGCTGGGTATGTCTAAAGTGCCCTCCCACTCTGCCACTCATATAATGCGACGAGTGGGGAATAGTAGGTGCTGTGTGTTTGTGACCTGCATGAGTGTGAATCTTGCATGTGTTCTCTGTGTGAGAAAGGGAATGTGTAAGTTAGAGGGTGAGTTAGCCACACCAGTGCTATTTTTCTAGAAAAGGAGGTGCTGGAACTCGCCATGAACACCTTCCTCATTCTCTTAGAATGGCAATGGTGCCCACCTGAGAGGTGCCAGAACGGAGTTCCTGAATTCCCCCTGGAAAAAAAGCTCTGGCCATTCTAACTGCCTGCATGTAGCCTCCCCTACACACACACACACACACACACACACACACACAAACACACCTGCCCAGGTTTGGCCAAGGGTTATTGTGGCCCCTGGGTTCATAAATATTAGCCACCCCTGGTGTATAGCATAGTGAATCTATTTTTACATCTTGCAATTAACTTTCTGTCTGCCTTTCCTAAATTTCTATCCTACCTTTCGTCCCAATGTAGCCCCAGGCAGCAAATAACAAAGTAGCCAAAGAATACAACTTTAGGCTATAGTGCTAAAGGGAACTACTTACATATTAGAATCATCAAAAGCAATCCTGATTTAGAACACATTATGACTCAGAATACTCGGTGCATATCAATTATGTGAAAATCCTCAAGACTTAATTCCCACTAATTAACTAAGATGCTTTCCAACACATTACAGGGAGCATTAACGAGTAAACCAGTCTGGCAAGGAGTGGAAAGCTTATTAACAGTAATTTGGAAGCAAAAAAATCCCATAGTAATAAAAATGATATTAAAAGCAATGCAAAATATTTATGATAACATCTGAAACAACCAAAACCTACTAAAACCAGCTTGGAGCTCCCTAGATTACAGGAGACGGCACAGCTCACTTTAGAATAGTAAAATATAAGACCACAACCAATACTATGCTTTCTTTCCCAGTGCAAAAATCAAGGCTGTGTTGGGGGAGGAAAGGAATCAGAACTGGGGCATCATGACCAGTCCTTGGACACTTTGGATACAGATGTGGACCCAGCTTCTGGGGCTCAGCAATCCTCAAATGTAACTGAGGAGGACCATGTTAAGGGAGAGCAGTCTGTGGACCATCCCGGGGAGAGAGGGCTTGACTTTAAGCAAAGTTTCTCAAGTGCAGAACTGAAACCTGCAGTTCTGCAACATCACTCAGAGTCCTTCACTCCCTTGTACATCTCTAAAGAGAGAACACCACTGGAGCCAACTAATGACACCAGAGGGCATGGCTCCAAGCCAGCCATGCAGTTGGACTCTGATCATTGTAGAAATCCAGGCTGAGGAGCCTTTGCACCCCCGCCTTGATGTTGTTGGAATATGACTCCCATCATCCTTGACTATTGACCCAGCTAGCTGGGGATGATGGGAGTTGTAGTCCAACAGCATCTAGAGGGCCACAGGTTCCGTTTCCCTGGTAGAGGTAGTGCCTGGTCACCAGCCTTACTTATCCTAGGAGCTCTCCTAGGTCCTGCAGTGCCTGAGTTTGTTCTGCTACTTGGCATCTACAGTGGTACCTTGGTTCTCAAACGCCTTGGGTCCCAAACACTGAAAACCTGGAAGTAAGTGTTCCAGTTTTCGAACATTTTTCAGAAGCCGAACGTCCGATGCAGCTGTCAGCTATTGTTTCCAGGGCGCCTGCACCAATCAGAAGCCGCGCCTTGGTTTTTGAACATTTTGGAAGTCAAACGGACTTCCGGAATGGATTAAGTTCAAGAACCAAGGTACCACTGTATTTGGCGCTTTTGTTTTTGCTATTTATTTTGCGTTTTTGTTTTTGAGGCCTTTTCGGTTAATTTGTTTTTGTGACTGTGTGGAACCCAGTTCAGCTACTGATTGATTGATTGATTGTGTGACTGCGGAAATGGATAAAAGACCCCCATTCAAACAATGACTATTATCAGTACAGGTAAGAAAAAGAATTTAATTTTAATTTTTATCATCTGCAATACTGTCTTTTTTATTTTATAGTACAGTGCATTGGTTATTACTTTCATTTTATGGCTCAATGGTCTTGTTAGATAGTAAAATTCATGTTAAATTGCTGTTTTAGGGGTTGTTTTTAAAAGTCTGGAACGGATTAATCCATTTTGCATTACTTTCTATGGGAAAGCACCCCTTGATTTTGGAATGCTTTAGTTTTGGAACGGACTTCCAGAATGGATTAAGTTTTAGAACCAAGGTATCACTGTGCTAACGTCTACCTGCTGCATCCCTGCAAGATGACTCTCCTCACACCTTGCTCAGAACCTCATTGGTTCACAGCCTGGCCAGAATTGGATACCTTGTGTGGCTGCAGTAAACACACTTGTGATGATTTTACTGCATGTCCATGAACTAAGAAGCTCAGTTCTACAAGTTGTGAAGTAATGGTAAAGCAGATAATATTTCTAAGCCTATTCAGAACACCGTTCTGTGGTTCCTGAGTAACTGTAAACTGCTTTGAGGTTTTATTACAATCGAGTGAGATATAAAAATGTTGTGAAATGAATAAATAAACACAGCCAGTCCTCCATACAGCTGCTGAGAGGGCTTTCCTACACATTTTCCAGCCTACAAAAATCACTTCTATATAAGAAAAAATGGAGAGCTTACACTAAATTTTCACATGTAATAACACCACATCACAATGTGCTGAAAAGCTGCCATAGCCTGTGGCTTCCCGCTGTGTCGACAACCTGAATACAGACACACAGAACATACGCAAAGGAGTTTGTCACATAAGTGGCTTTCATGCTTTTTCCTACACCTTTTCTATGTAAGAAAAGGTTCACAACTAAAGTGGCTCCGTCACTAACAGCATAATCCTTTGCATGCCAGCTCATACCACTGAGTAGGCTTGCCATGTAGGACTGCAGCCTTAAAGCATTTCAAAAAGAGGTCTAGAACAGGGGTCAGCAACCTTTTTCAGCCGTGGGCCGGTCTACCATCCCTCAGACCATGTGGTGGGCCGGACTTTTTTGGGGGGGGGGATGAACGATTTCCTATGCCCCACAAATAACCCAGAGATGCATTTTAAATAAAAGGACACATTCTACTCATGTAAAAACACGCTGATTCCCAGACCGTCCGTGGGCCAGATTGAGAAGGCAATTGGGCCGCATCTGGCCCATGGGCCTTAGGTTGCCTACCCCTGGCCTAGAAGGAAGCTGTCTGAAAAAAGAAAATGCCCCAAGGACCTTACCTTTATTTTATAGACTTTTTGGACTTTTCCTTTAAAGCATTTTTAGGAACATAGGAATAGCTTGCTGGATCAGGCCAATGGCCCATCTCATCCAGCATCCTGTTCTCATAGTGGCCAACCAGATGCCTGTGGGAAACCAAGGAGCAGAACAGGAGCACAAGAGAACTCTCTCCTCCTGCGGTTTCCAGAAACTGGTATTCTGAAGCATTGCTGCCTCAAACTATGGAGGTAGAGCATAGCCACCGTGGCTAGTAGTGATTGGTAGCCCTCTCCTCCACGAAATGGTCTGTCTCCTGGGTGAGTGAGTTTCATAGTTTGACTATGCACTGTGTGAAGAAATACTTTCTCTGTCCAGTTGAGGGGAGATCTAGAGTGCATGTCCCTGGCATGGGCCAATTGGGACAGATTAATGATTCTACTGGTTTACCTCCGGCCTCGCTGCCCAGCAGGCTCCCTGCCTGAGCTGACAGAGCTGGTCTCAGCGGCGGTGTTGAAGGCTCCCAGATTGCTGGTTCTGGAGGACTTCAACATCCATGCCAAAGCGGTTGGCTCTCCGGTTTCTCAGGACTTCCTGGCTGCCATGGGGCTGTCCCAACATGTCATGGGAGGCTACCTGGGAAGCACTTGATACAAGAGACAGGATAAATGTAACAGATGACCCCTGTTGGGAGAGGGAATGGCATGTAACAGCTGGAATCCTCAACCAGGTGTGCTTCCAGAGAACTGTCATTTTCCAGGTGAGATTCGATCATATATTGGCAAATTCAGGTACAGCAATTAAAGTGGGTTTGGTGTCCTTGCTCAACAAACCTGCTTAGAATTCTTTTTTAAGGGTCTTTTGCATTAAGGAAAGCGATCCTGCAACCATCCTGAAAACAAATTGGGAGAAATGCTCAATAAACCAGCCTCCTGAAAGTGTCCACAAAGTAAAAAAATTCCTTCCAGTAGCACCTTAGTTTGTTCTTGGTATGAGCTTTCGTGTGCATGCACACTTCTTCAGATACACTGAAACAGAAGTCACCACCAGACCCTTATATATAGTGAGAGGGTGGGGAGGGGTATTACTCAGAAGGGTGGTGGGAATGGGTGATTAGCTGATAGGTGAGGTAAACCTGTTGACGACTGTTAACGACTGCAATTAGTCTTACAGGAAAAAGCAAGGGGTGAGATGGCTTAAAAAAAGAACAAACTTAGTTGGTCTCTAAGGTGCTACTGGAAGGAATTTTTTAATTTTGTTTTGACTATGGCAGACCAACACGGCTACCTACCTGTAACTGTCCACAAAGTATTATTACTATTATTATTAATTACCCACCATTCATCCTAAGGTCTCAGGGTGGATTGCAACACTTGTGGCCTGAGTCGTAGACTGTGCTGCAACATTTTATCATACGTCCGACTTGTGGCCGCTGATTAGCTGTTTGAAAAAAATGTGTTTAAAAGCAGCAGGAAGGCTGGAGGGAGTAACACTTCTGAGTACCAGTTGTTGGAAGCCACAGGAGGTGACAGTGATCTTATGCTCAGGTCCTGCTTGCTGTTTTCCCACAGACATCTGGTTGGCCACTCTGAGAACAAGATGCTGGACTAAATGGACCATTGGCCTGATCCAGCAGGTTCCTCTTGGGTTCTTATGAGGGAGTGAAATGTTGGTGCCAAATTATGGAGAAAAATTTGTGACCACACAGGCAATAGTACCTAAGAGCTGAAATCCATAAACTCCTCAGTTCAGGGCTCCCCTCGGCCCTCACTGAAGTCTAGACAGTTTCAAGGCTGCTATAAAAGTGAGCCTGCACTGCTGATCGTAATAGCTGATGCCTGTAATTTTGACAACCTTGACTTTGATCTTAGTCTTCAATAACAAATTACTTTCACAAGTACAGAACAAAGCAAAACCCAAGGTCTTTTGCAGTTCTCATTCACTTAGGGCACATGAAGATGAATTGCAGGGTATATATAACTTGTAACAGTGAGTTCAGAGACAGGGAGTGGTGAAAAGTAATCTGAACATATGACAATTCTTAGAACTTTATAGGGACTTATTATCATTCACCCTGAATGTGCCTGTCACAGTGTTTGCTTAAGAAGAAAAGGCTTGATTTAGAAAACCTGTTTGCCGAGTCCCCCCCCCCCCCACCGCCATGGAATTGTATGTAGATCTCTACTGTAGAGATATGTAGTCTGGCCCATATCCAATTTTTCTACATGGCGTATTTGACCTCCCAGTCATTTTTCCCTTTCCCACCTATGCCTGGGCTGTACCACTTCAGGCTGCAAAGAAGGGGTTTGCATATGGTATGCTCCTCCGTTCAAAATATAAAACAAACATGCCAGGAAGACTATCCAAATCCGGGGGACACTGTGAATGGTGTTGCAAGTTCTAGGACACAAGTTAGTACTGTCTTGTAAGGGTCACTGCTGATACAGTTGGTAGATAAGCTCTAGTAGGCTTCACACATTCCAATAAAATGTGTATTGCATCTGCTAAATAGGTATAAAGGTAAAGGGACCCCTGACCATTAGGTACAGTCATGGACGACTCTGGGGTTGCGGCGCTCATCTCGCTTTACTGGCCGAGGGAGCCGGCGTACAGCTTCCGGGTCAAGCATGACTAAGCCGCTTCTGGTGAACCAGAGCAGCGCACGGAAACGCCGTTTACCTTCCCGCTGCAGCAGTTCCTATTTATCTACTTGCACTTCGTGCTTTCGAATTGCTAGGTTGGCAGGAGCAGGGACCGAACAACGGGAGCTCACCCCGTCATGGGGAGGTACTCTACTGTTAAATCAGTTTTTGCCAACCTGATGTTCTTTAGATGTTTTGGACTGCAACTTCCATCAGTCCCAGTGTGATCCACTCAGTTAAGTCATGGAATGTGGGTCTGTGCACAAGTATGGACCCAACAATATCTGTGGTTTTGTCATAATGACACCAGAGGGTGCAACTGCACAGTATCACAAACTCTGCAAGCTTACCATCCTGCTGTCTTGGGAAACACCATCACAGTTGAAGAATTTGGATTAGGGGTTTTTGCATTTTCTTCTATCTAACACGCCTCCCCAACAAATAAAGGAGGACTTCTTTTTCGATACATGGCAACGTTTTCCTGTATTTTCAATACAAACTCTGAAAGCAATATCCATACAATCCCAGTATGGTATGCTAGGATCTGGAATGCTTAGCTGCTTCCTTAAAAAGCTCTTTAAAGAGAAACAGACTGTCAAAGCAGAAGGCCAACACCCTATGTAAGAAAAACAAAACAAAAACATTAATGTAAATGTTACTCCTTTTGTTTGGAATTAATACTACCCTACCCATTCTTAAAAATATTTATTGTTTGTAAGTTTGTTTCTGAACATTTGAAGTTCTGTCTATGTGTACTGAGTGAAAAAGAAGTATGCAATATAGTCTTTTTTAAAAATGCATTTAAAAATTAAATAAAAGGCCTTCACCAATAATAATTATAAAAACCGTCCCTGTCCAAGAAGTTTTAGGAAGCGAAAAGATTCAAATATGTCAAAAACATTTTTTATTTACTTCATACCATTTATATACTGCTTGATTGTAAAAAAAAACAACCTTCAAACCGATTTACAAAAAGAGGAAAACAATAAAAAAGTAAACACACTTTAAAACAACTAGTTGAAACATTCAAATAATAATAATTAAAACCAGTGATCATCATAGCAACACAGACCTCTTGAAAATTGCTGAGGATCTTGGCAGACCCCCTTCATGATTTTTTCACCTGTCGTAGCAATTGTAATGTGTAATACACTAGATGGTGTATAATTTTTCACTGTATTTTTTATTGCCTCTTCTTTTCTTGTAAATTTGTATGTTGTCACGTTACAATTTGAATTCCATAGGGTTCAAATAGCAATACAATAAAATGCAATATGAGAAATAAAAAAGCAATTAAAGATACAATTAAAAATCAATATGAATGTTTAATGCAACAAACAATGCAGAGGATAAACTGAAGCAGAGGAGGTGGGATTCACCAACAACAGGGTCTTTCAGGCTAGTTACTAAGCAGCAGCGCCTTCAGGGCAGGACTTTGGGGGAGATGTCCAGGGCCTCATTTTGCTGAGTGCCACGTAATCTAACCTCCCCACAAACAAATCAGAATGAATGCTCCTTAAACAGCCAGTGCCATCTAATCTCCCTGAAAACAAATTGGGATGAATAAACAGGTCCTCTGGAAATGCTCCCACATGATCCAATTGTGCCACTGTTGCAAACCTAGCATTATATCTCCCAGAATTATGACAGTGATCCTGGCTTCTAATTTGGCCCAAGAATGCCTCTATTTCCCCTGATTTAGAGAAGCTGTCCCGGTTTCTGATTGGATCTCGGAATGTCCCACCTTTCCTTAGGATGTGCCTATTTTCATTGGAGAAATGTTGGAGAGTATGGAGTTATTCGACTCCTGAGCCGTCTGAAGGCAATCCTGTATAGGGAATTTTTTATGTTTAATGTTTTATCATGTTTTTATATATGTTGGGAGCTGTTCAGAGTGGCTGGGGCCACCCAGTAAGATGTGTGGGGTATAAATAATAAAATTATCATTATGGAATGGGACGTCCCTATTTTCATTGGAGAAATGTTGGAGGGTATGCAAGGAGTCTTGATTTTTTTTTTTAAAAAAAATGTTTTGTGTGTCCACATCTAAACTTGCACCTTTCTAAAAATGTATTTATTGGGTGTGTGTTTTTCTTTTTGTAAATCTACCAAAAATTAGAATAGAATAGAATAGAATAGAATAGAATAGAATAGAATAGAATAGTCAGCAACCTTTTTCAGCCATGGGCCGGTCCACTGTCCCTCAGACCATGTGGTGGGCCGGACTATATTGGGGGGGGGGGAATGAACAAATTCCTATGCCCCACATATAACCCAGAGATGCATTTTAAATAAAAGCACACATTCTACTCATGTAAAAACACACTGATTCCCGGACCGTCCACAGGCTGGATTTAGAAGGCGATTGGGCCACATCCGGCCCACGGGCCTTAGGTTGCCTACCCCTGGTCATTAAGGAGTTTTCTCAGGTGGAGGGTGTGTGTGCTGTGTCCCGTTGGTGGAAATGCTCTGTGGCCCGGGAGGGGGGAACATGTGGGTGTCAAGGAGCATCAGTTGAGGGGAGTGAGAAATGTCCATATTTTCACCTGAGGAATGTTGGAGGGTATGTAGCCATCCCCAAACACCAGCCTTCTCTACGCAAGGGCTAAGTACACACTCACTGGTGTCGCAAGGGGGGCGGGGGGCGGTACGCCCCGCGTCCAGGGGAGGAGGGGGTGACACTTGGGCTGGCCCCGCCCTGCGCGGGGCCCGCCCACCCGCCGGCGCCGGCGCTGCTCCTGCGGCACCCTTGCAAGCCGCCGCGCCAAAAGCAGCAGCGGCAGGGCACCCCCACGAGCCGCGGATCGGGGTGTCACCGCTGCTGCTTTTGGCGCAACGCCTCCCAAGGGCGCTGTGGAAGCAGAGGTGCCGGTTTGGACGGAGTGCGCACACGCGGCATTTCACGCATGCGCACTCCGTCATGACGTTGCGTTCGCTGCCCCGGGTGGCAAGGAGGCTTCCTCCGCCCCTATACACACTATAACTTTAATTATAGTTCTGTGAGATTTTCCCCTGGATTTGGAGGCAGGCGGGTGGGCTGGGACAGTGCTTCAACGTATGGTGAGTGTGCACACACAGCCATAGCAAAGGGAGAGGGAAGCTGTTTCAGGCTCCAGGGTGAGGGCTAGCTTTTGTGGACCTTGCTCCCCACCCACCCACGTAGAGCAAGAGGCAGGAGGGGGCTGGCATTGCATGCTGCGGTTGTTATAATGTGGTGCTTATGAGCGTTTTGCCTGCTGGCTAGTTTGCTGCAGAGGGAGAGAGAGGTGGTTCCTGGCCTGGCAGTAGAACCTGCACTCAAGAGAGATAGGAGAGGAGCATGAGAGATACGGGGTGGCTGGATTGATTGATGGTTTTTCTGTTTCTCTGCAACGGGGTTAACCGATGCTCCCAGCACACAACAAGTATGATGGATGGGTGCGTTGCAATGTTGCCGTTGTTTTGATTAATTTATGGCACTTTGATTGTAATATTTCTTTGGTATTCATATGCTGCTCACTGCTTCCAGCCAGCCAGCAGTCTATAAATAAGTCATAGCATATACCTCAATTGAAAACGGCCATTTTGGTCAACTTTGGTCAACGGCAACTTTCAGGCAGGCGTTTGGTCCGGGGTGGGGGAAACCTCCTGTCATCCTGCTGAGAAGAAGTGATTCAAAGAAGCAGTCCAAACCAGACAATCACCTGAACGGGACGGAAACAATATGCGGAAGTCTGTGGCAAAGCAGCACAATCGGTGTGTTGCCATATCCTCATTCTGGCGTCCTTTTTCATGGTCGGGGCTGTGGCGGGGGGAGTGCCGCCAGCCCCCTTTCCCTTCCACAATATTTTCAGCCCTCAACTGCTGCTTTGCCTGCTGGGAGCACCTGTTTCCTGTAGCTGATGGAAATTATGTGTGCCCATTGAACAGCTGGGGCTGCAAGTGTGTCCAAAGGCTGCTGGGGGAGGGGTGCAAAAACGGACTGAGGGAAGATCCAACCTGATCACAGCATGCCACGCTCTGTGTTGGAGGAGCAGCAGTGTATGAGGAGGAGAGCAGCCATTTTTGTTGTTCCACACAGCACACATTGGGGGGTGAGGGTAAGGTTTAACTAGAGACAGGGTTTAAGCCCCCGAATGTCTTTCTGAGCTATGAAATATACGAAAAGTAATCACAGAGGGCTCCTTCACAAGGCTGTATTTTTTGTTTTGTTTTTTGTGGCTGCACAGCAACTGCTGCCAAACCTTTGGTTCATCTCTTTCAGGGACTCTGTGTGGCGGCAGCAAAATGTGAGTTATTTTTTCCCCTTCAGTGTAAGCAGTCGTGTGGTAAGTGTGCTGCACAGCAGTGTGGCCGGTCATAGAACTGTAGAGTTGGAAAGGACCCTGAGGATCATCTAGTCCAGGCATAGGCAAACTCGGCCCTCCAGATGTTTTTGACCTACAACTCCCATAACCCCTAGCTAGCAGGACCAGTGGTCAGGTATGATGGGAATTGTAGTCCCAAAACATCTGGAGGGCCGAGTTTGCCTATGCCTGATCTAGTCCAAACCCCTGCAACTGGGATCGAACCTGCAACCTTGGTGTTATCAGCACCACGCTCTAACCAACTGAGCTATCCAGGCACTCCCACCTTTATTTCGCCCACCTCAGAGGGGGTGAGGGCGTCTCAGAGAACTCCCACCAAACTGCAGTTCCTAGGGTTCTTTGGAGGAAGCCATGGCAGCTAAACTGGATGAAAACCTGGTTGCGAAGAATAGCATTGCCACATGAGCAGAGGCCCATGTAGTATTTATGCTTAGGAAGAAAGAGCAATCTCAGAGAGAGTGGCACCATGTAGGACCAGCCCAAGACATTTTGCTGCCTGTGATGCAGCAGCAAATGGGGACCTCCCCACAAGTCAAAATGCTTTGTACTCAAGGCAGACCAAATTGTTTTAGCACCTGAGCCAGAGTCCCACAAGCACTTCTTGTGAAGGTAACAACAACAACAACAACACAATTTGCTGCCCTTTTTGGACCCCAAAACCAGTTGCTTGAGGTGGCCACCTCATACCATTGGGGCTGGGCCAATGTAACTACCAGTATGTACGGGGAGATAGGCAGATCAGCTGGGATCATATGTACATACAAGGATCAAGACCAGGGGTGGAGCAAGGGCGGGCCGCTGGGGGCGGGCCGCCCCGGGTTCCACCCTCTAGGGGGCGACACTTTGGGTGCCCCCCCACGATGCCCAAGCCGTGCCCCGCCGCCCGGCCCCCCGTCCATGCGGCTGCTGCTCTCGCAGAACTCGTAAGGCTGCCATGTGCGAAAAGCAGCATGGACGGGGCAGCTTTTTGCGCGCGGCAGCCTTACGAGTTGCCGCTCGCTCGGCAGCTCATAAGGTTGCCACGGGAGCAGCAGCACCAGCACAGGCGGACAGGATGAATGGCGCATGTGCGGGATGGCTGCCCCGTTCGCGCGCAGCAGCCTTATGAGTTCCATGAGAGCAGCAGCCGCACGGACGGGGGGGGGGGCGCTCGCTCCTGGCTCAGCAGCCCAGGCAGACTGCGCTCCGTAGCGCATGCGTCGTGATGACGTGACGCATACGCTACGGAGCGACGCCCCGCCCCTGGGGGTGCTGCTTGGCTTGCTGATCAAGACTGGCACAGCTGAGCAGTCCAAGAATTGAGCCCCTCAGAGGATCCATGTGGCATTGGTGTCTACCTGGTGTCTTGCCCCAAAATGCTAGCAGAAGAACCTCCTGCTGTAGCTTTCCACCCCCCCCCCCTAGAGTGAAGCTGGGGCCTCTCTCATGGCAGAGGCCCACCACCATCAATGGTCCTCCTCTCCACCAGAAGAAGCCAGTGGGGAGCATCCTAACCACGACAATTAAAAGATGTTGTCAGAGCTCCAAGCTCAACTGTCTCTGTAGGACTCCAACTACAACTCCCTGGTTGGTCCCTTCCCTGCACACTTTTCATAGATAAATTTACGGGAAAGCCGGCAGTCATGTGGCTCTGCCTGTGCAATCCGGAAATAGTTTTACCACATGACTGAAGGAAGCAAAAACTTACCCCAAGAGATTACTGATGAAGATGACAGCAACCGATTTTGACTCATTTATTTGAAACTTTTCTATACTACCCCTCAGTTTTAAAAACTTCTCATGACTGCTTAGACAACTCATCAAAAATAAAATTTAGTCCAGCCGCACATCCAAGCACAGTGCTCACGCATCAGTAAAGAGCAATAGCAGCTGAAAGAGTGAACTCAGCATTGTAAAAACCGATTCCCGCTAAAGTGCTTTGAGTGTGAACACCCCACATTGAAAGCACATTTGTTGCACATTTAAAGGACACGGCTTCCCCAAAAGAACCCTGTGAAGGGTAGTTTACCCCTCACGCAATTATAATTCCCAGCACCCAGTTCCCAGGATTCTTTGGGGGAATGTGCTTTAAATGTATGGTTTGGATGTGTGTTATACCAAGAACAAGAAGGACTAGGGAGGAGCAAAGCATCTGTGAGCATCTCTCTGTGAGCCTTCATGTTCAAGCGGTCCTGGCAAGCCATAGTTTGGCTTTGCTTTATCGTTTTGTGCAAACCAATGTTTCGTATGATTTTGCACCGTGGATCGGGGGTCAGAGAAGAAGAAGAGGAGTTTGGATTTGATATCCCGCTTTATCACTACCCAAAGGAGTCTCAAAGCGGCTAACATTCTCCTTTCCCTTCCTCCCCCACAAAGGAAGAGAAATAATTCACTGAAATGTTTTACAGTTACTTCTACCAGTATTGATCCAACAATGTACCAAATCAGTTCTCCGATGTAGGGCCAGCCTGTCCGCGAGGCAGATGGAGACAGCTGCCCTGGGTGGCAGAATCCAAGGGGCAGTGCTCTCCCGGGTTCCAGTGATATCTCGCAGGGTTCTCATGAGATCTCGTGGGAAACTGCCACTCCTTCTCCTCGCTTCTCTAGCACTGCCATAGATACACACACCCTGCCTGGAAACTGAAGAGAACACTTGCGGCCAGCAAGATATTGTGGGGCTCTCATGAGATCTTGCCAAAAGCTGCCACTCCTCCCTTTTCCCATGACTGGGGCATGTCCCCCTATCGCTGCCACTGCCAGAGAAGGGAGGAGAAGTTGTGGCTTCTAGGTTTTGGTGAAATCTCACAGACCTCTCACGAGATCTTGTGGACCTCTCATGAGATCTTGCTGGAACCAAGAAGACACACTGTGGCGCTCCATAAGAGCAACTCTGTGACTGGTAGAGGAAGCTGACCAGCAGTTGTAAGGCAGGCAGGCAGGTGGGGGCTGATGGAGGGCAGACTGAGATTAGTGGGCAGTGCTCCATTTGCCCTCATGCGCCAGCCTCCTGTGCCTACCTCACAAGCGAGGTCAAACTTAGAGGGATGAACTGAACTGTTTGACCTAGAGCTGGGGCAGCCCATATGGTGCCCACCAGGGATGGACTAGAAAACCCATCTGCCTCAGCCAGCATGATCAAGGAGCATGGATCATGGGAGTTGTAGTGTCATCCACAACATCTGCAGAGCACCATGCTGGCTACCTCGGATTTCGAGAATCATTTCACTTCCACCATGTTAGAAAAGGTCAGAACACAATAGCAGAAATGAGTTCGTCGCCAGCTGTGAGGACTAACCACATGCTTCAGTTCCGCTTTTGAATCTTTCTCAGCCCCAATCTGTTCTGAAATGAGGAAGTTAGAAATAATAAGACAAAATGATACAGGAGCGAGTAAAACCCCTGTCCTTTATTTATGGCACCAAATTGCTACAAGGAAACAATGATTAACAGCAGAAAGTCATTTTTTAATGAATGGGGCTGTTGCAATATTTCAAACCAAGGCTATCACATGATTAGATTATGACATAAAAACAACTTATATCAAGTCTCACCTCCCGTTCAGACTGTTCCCTCCCCCTTTTGTTGTCTGCCGCCCCCCCCCCGCCCCCCTGGTACATATTTCAAATGGACTGGAACACTTCCACTTTCATTTCTGCTGGCAGCAGATTCAGTTCCACTTTTGGACTCACGTGGCTGCGGGGAAGAGGTTCTGAATTGGAACCCCACCCCAAAAGCGTATCACATCAGCAAAGAACAAACAAGCAAACAAAAACCCAGTTGGGTAATTCCAAAGAGACGAATGTCAGAGGCTGCTCTAAAGTTCGTTCAACCTGAGAAAGAGAAAGTATAAAGCAAATTAGTTTTGCTTCCTCTTTAAATGATCAACCTTTGCATAAAAAGAAGGAAGCCTCTACTGGGGTTACCACCAGCAGCAGAGAGAGAAGCACATTGAGACCATTCAGACGCTAGCTTTTCCTCCACACTGGTCGAGCCATGAGTAATTGGACAGGGATCGTTCTCTCCTTGACGCTCATAACCTGGGTATGTCGGGCGCAGGAATTACCCTTGTGCCATCCTTCTCTCACTGGATTTCAGGCATGCAAGCAGGTCTTGAATCTTCCTGCACTGGAAGTTCTTCCTGGAGGTGGTTGGGATAACCTGAGGAATCTGGATATGGCAAGAGTGATCAGCCTAAACTACTCTTCGTGCAGCACTACGGAAGATGGGGCTTATTTCATCCCCAACGAGTTTTTCGCCATCGCCCGAAAACAGAGCTCCCTGGAGATGAACTCAGAGATAATAGAGTCTTGGATGGATTACCAGTGTGCCACCTCCGTTTCCATCAATGCAGAGGTGTCCTTTCTTTCTATCAACGGAAGGTTCTCCACCGACTTCCGCAGGATGAAAACCCACCAAGTGAGAGATGAGGCCGTGACCACCAGGGTTCAGGTCAGGAATTTGATGTACACTGTGAAATTCAACCCTGGTGCCATGTTAGATAAAGGCTTCCAGCAGCAGCTTGTCACCATTGCTAGCTATCTGGAGAACAACCACACACGAATGGCTGACTACTTGGCAGAGATCCTGGTCCTAAACTACGGCACTCACGTTATCACGGGAGTTGATGCTGGAGCCAGCCTCATCCAGGAGGACCAAGTGAAGTCCTCCTTTGTGAAAGATGGCAAGTCCTCGAGAATTTCTGTCACAGCTGCGGCCGGGGCCTCTTTCCTCAAAATGCTCCACTTTGACATTAGCACTTCAGTGGCGACAGAAAACGCTTTCACCCAGCAGTATCAGGACAACCTCACCAGCTCCAGGGTGGAGAGTATTGGCGGAGTGCCTTTTTACCCTGGCATTACCCTGAAAACTTGGCAAGAGAGCACCACCAACCAGCTGGTGGCTGTTGACCGTTCAGGCTTGCCTCTGCCCTTCTTCATCACCCCAGGAAATCTGCCCGGATTGCCCACCCCCACCGTGAAGAGATTGTCCAGGACTGTGGCATCTGCCATCTCCCGTTACTACACATTCAACACCTACCCTGGCTGCATCGACCCTGCCTCGCCCAACTTCAACTTCTATGCCAACATGGATGATGGGAGCTGTGAAGGGACAATGACCAACTTCACCTTTGGTGGAGTCTACCAGGAGTGCGCTCGGCTGGAAGGTCCTGATGCTGATGTGCTCTGCCAGGACCTGGAGCAGAGGAACCCACTCACTGGAGACTTCTCTTGCCCCGAGGGTTATGATGCAATCAAACTGCGCTCCCAGCTGCTTGAGGAAGGCTATAGCCGCTTGGAGTGCCGCCAGCATTGCACACTGTGGATATTCTGCAGGCAGGTTTGCAACGATGTTTTCACCCCTTCCGTGGTCCAGTTCAGCTCCTATTGGTGTGCAGCAAGAAACTCCGTCCCCCAACAGTCAGGGTTCCTTTTTGGAGGCCTCTTTAGTGCCCAGAGCCCCAACCCCATGACCAACAGCCAGTCCTGTCCCTCCAACTATTACCAGCTGAAGCTCTTGGACCAGCTCGTAATCTGCGTCAGCAACGATGCCCGGGCACAGAGCCACGCTATTCCTTTTGGGGGGTTCTTCAGTTGCCAGGTAGGAAACCCGCTGACGGGACACCACCGTGGAACAGATGATGACCCCTACTCCAAGAGGTGCCCAGCAGGATTTGGCCAGCACTTGGCTCTGATCAGCGATGGCTGTGAAGTGCAATACTGTGTCCAGGCTGGGCGTTTCACAGAAGGGGCTTTACCCCAAGCCCGGCTCCCTCCCTTCACTCGCAAACCTGTCATAAGCTTAACTGCCACCAACACCGTCCTGGTGATGAACAGCAATGGTGACCAGGCTTGGATCAAGGACAGCCAGACCCAGATGTGGAAGATAGGTAGCCCTGCTGATCTGCACAACATGAATGCTGGCGGTGGGAGCTTCTCAGGTGGAGATACAGCTGGGGTCACTGTTGGTGCCACCACCGGCTTGGCCATCCTGATTGGCCTGTCGGTCTATGGATGCAGGAGGTACAAGAAAAGGGAGTACAAAAACATTGGGGAAGAGGAGAGGAGTTTGACCTCAAGCAACAATGCTGGTGATTTCATGGGTGAAATAGAGGCTGAGCAGGAGCAGGAAAGGCAAACAGTGTAGTGTAGTGTAGTGTAGTGTAGTGTAGTGTAGTGTAGTGTAGTGTAGTGTAGTGTAGTGTAGTGTAGTGTGTTTTACTATCAATTACATCAGGGATGGGGACCTGTGGCCCTGAAGATGATGTTGGATGCCAGCTCCCATCAGCTTCAGCCAGCATGATGGGAGTAGTAGTCCAGCAACATCTGGATGGCCACCTGAATGCTGCTGTATGTCAGCCACCCCCAACCTGCTGCCCTCTAGCTGTTTGGGACCAGAACACCCATGATCCTGACTGTATGTGCATGGCTATGAGCTTCTTCCTCCTACTGTCTCTTCCTCCTCTCTAACTTTTCTGAGTAAGCAGAAGCACAGAAGCTCCCATAGGCATTTTCCATTAGGTCCAGAGCATTGGGAAGCTGCCTTATACTTAGCTGAATCCTTTGGTCCACCTAGATCAGAAGTGCCTCTTCCGACAAGCAGCAGCTCTCCAGCATTCTTTTTCGTTTTAAAATAATTTTTATTAAATATTTTCTTTGTTTCCAAAAGCACACGCATTGTCTCTTTCTTCAGGTTGTGTTTTCTACAGATCAGCTACATTTTTTGTGAGTCATTGGTGTTATATGCAGTTTAGGGGTGGGAAGAAAAGGGGGGGTGGGTGAGAGGGGGTGGGGTGGTAAAGCTTATCTTATTTTACTTAGTGCATGTGTGGGTTTTTTGTGTCAGCGTCACTTGGGTAGGTTCTCTTTCTATTCGCTTGCTATGTTTCCTTGGTGGTGAGTGAGGTTGGGGGTGGCGTAGTGTGTGGCTGACTGTCTTTGACTGGCTGCAGTGGGATTTGTTTGTGCGTGGGGGGGGGCGTTGTTGGGTTAAGTTAGCCATATTGATTCATATGCTGTCATTCTTGTTGGGCTGTGTTTGTGATAAAGGGGAGCCATACTGGGGTAAAGGCGTCCTTTTCTACTTCTCCCTGTATCAGTTTCAGTCTATCGGTTAGCTTTTCTAGTAAGGCCGCTTCCCATACTACTTGATACCAGTATCCCATGTTTATTTCGGACAGGTCCCTCCAGTGTCTGGCTATGACGTTTCTGGCTGCTGAGAGTAGGTGGGTTATGAGTTCTTTATAGTGTGAGTGGGCAGCTCTCCAGCATTTCTGAGGGGAGTTTCCCTCAACCTCATCTATGGGCATAAGGAGCACATGCCTTTTCCTGGGGGATTAGACTACAACAGAGATGGGGGGGGGGGGCGTCTGTGGCTTTCCAGATGCTGTCCGACTCCAAATCCCATCAGCCCAAGCTGGCATAGCCAATGGCCAGGGATGATAGGAGCTGGAGTCCAGCAACCTCTGGAGGGCCTCAGCTTAACCCCCCCATGGGATATACAGCCACGCACAGCACCTAAATTCACCTTCCTTGAGGATACCTGCCTGTAAGGTAAAGGTAAAGGTAAAGGGACCCCTGACCATTAGGTCCTGTCGTGTCCGACTCTGGGGTTGCGGCGCTCATCTCGCTTTATTGGCCGAGGGAGCCGGTGTACAGCTTCCGGGTCATGTGGCCAGCATGACTAAGCCACTTCTGGCGAACCAGAGCAGCGCACGGAAACGCCGTTTACCTTCCCGCTGGAGCGGTTCCTATTTATCTACTTGCACTTTGACGTGCTTTCGAACTGCTAGGTTGGCAGGAGCTGGGACCGAGCAACGGGAGGTCACCCCATCACGGGGATTCAAACCACCGACCTTCTGATCGGCAAGCCCTAGGCTCTGTGGTTTAACCCACAGCGCCACCTGGGTCCCTGCCTGTACTGCAAACAAATCACAGGTTAAGATGGTGGTCCCGTGGGGTGTCACGAAGGGTTGATGATGACGGGACAGGACAAGACCCTTGGGCTGAAAAAGGCTCCCCACCCTGATCTGGCCCCAGTGTGAAGAAGTTGCAAATGCTTAACAGGATTTTAAGTTTAACAGGATGCAGCTGAACAAGGACACATCCCCCACACACTGTCAGACAGAGCAGACTCTGCATTCTTTACTCTTTTTTTACCAGCACTGTTGTAGAAACAATACCAGGATAACACCTTGTGCAAGTCCTAGTTTTACTTCCCAGGTAGAAGAGAGAGGGGCTGCGTAGCTACTTTGGGGAAACACTTTGAGCTGCTCAGATGGGAGAGGAAGCATGCTTATTGTCACATGCACACAAAGCCCAGGGCGGCGGCGGAGTAGAAAAGGGGGATATGAAGAGAGAAATAACTTCAAGATTCAGCCCTTGTTCAGCTATAAAAAGCACTGGCTTGCAGCGAAGGAGCTGCAAGGGCTTTTTCTCTTTTCGGCAAAAGGATTTTCTCCTCCCCCCCCCATAAGTGCATCTTTGAACACACTGGCCTGGTGCATTAGCAAGGTTTTATTCTATTGAAAACAGCTCCTCTGTGCTCCATCAGCAGCTTATGCTCTATTAACATATATCCTCCCGGAAAAGGATGGCAGGAAATGCCTCTTCCAGACTCTGTCAATGAGTCAGCCACTGATTTGTCTGCAAATCACAGCAGGTTACTACCGGTAACAGTATATTGAATTTTTGGTTTTATTTGATCCAGTAAAGGCAACTGCATGTATCCATATATAACAATATATTTTATTTTTTAAAAAACCCTCTCGAATGCAAAATATATGTGTATATATATACTGTATAGTGCTCGTTCATAAACATGCAATCCAACATTCCTGAAGGGAATGAACGTCTTGTATTAAGGCAGCCGTCAATGAATATCGTCGTTTTTCAGCTAGTTACTCCCATTTGGTTCTGCTTTATTGCTTATTTCTCCAAGCTGGTGGAGGGAATCGGTTTTAAAGGACATAAGAAAGGATGTAGGCACTTAGATCTCATGTAAACAAAGAGAGGAAACTACACACAAGTAGTAGATCAGCGGGAAAGAATTTGTACAGCTAGAACTCACCAGTGTTTTATGTACTATTTCTGGATTCTGCACTCAGAAAAATGAAATTGTGCCATTAGAGGTGTGTGTGAAATATATTGGTATATATTTACTTATAGCAAAAATAGCGGCTAATTAGGCAAGCTATCTCATAGTGTGGAATTATTTGGCAATGAAACATGTGATAATAAGGAACAGGAATTAGCTATCCAAGAAGGCTCAGGAAAGAAACATCAAATGTAGCTGTGCAGTGGTGTGAAGAGGCATCCCCTCAACCTTGGGGGCCTAGACGAGCCCCATGCTGGTTTCTGAGTTTTTAATATAAAATACCGCACACTAAATTTCTAGTTCGTTCTGGCAACCACAGAGGCAGAGACTCAAAACCTGCTGGTTTTTTGTTTTGTTTTTAAAGTTTAAAGCCAAAATATTAAAATGGCAAATGGTAACCAACACGGCAAATTCTGTGCTTGGCAGGGCAACACATGGAATAGATATGACAAGAACTGCTGTGCGTTCTTGATTGGAATGAGAGAACTGTCTACTTTCACCAGTGTGATCTTAAGGCAGCCTTTGCCAACCAGATGTCTTAGACCACAGCTCCCGTCAGTGCAAGCTCATCTAAGGGGTGAGCTTGTGGTTTCTAACCCTCTTCCTGACAGGCTTTGCACCTTCAACACTGCATGAGAGGCAGGCATTCCCACTTTCTCCAGCACGGCATCGTAAGGAGTGGGAGAGGAGAAAGAGAAGGTGCACCTGTTTAATTCCCGCAGGCCATGCAGCTGTTAATGGCACAGTATCTCAGGAAAAAAGTTGGCAATCTGAAGTATGAACAGCAAGTATGAACAGATTCCAAGATTAGATCCAACTCAAATTAGAAGTTTAGCAAGATGATCCTGTTTTGTTCCTTCAGTTCTTTCCCTCCCTTCTGACAATGTAAGATTTTGATTCTGTCCAAGAATTAGAAGTCCTTCACTGGATCTAAACATCTTCTTTCAAGTTGTGTTAACTGTAGTGAGTTGGTTTTCCATCAACTCTCATCTCAAGCGGAAGTATTTGCTTTCCCTGAAGCAAATTCCCCCTTGTGGCTGTTTGAAAGCCCATGTTCTCCCAGCTAAGTAAACTGCACATTCACCTGCTCAGGAAGCACCAACAATGAACAAAGGACAGACTCACAGACTCAAAAAACACAGACACGAGACATTCTTCAAAATTGGCAGTGGAGTTTTCCTTTTATTGTTGTACCCGCCCCCCCAAGGGTGCCATCCTGACGCAATGCAACAAACTAGAGACGGGCAAAACGCACCGTTCACAAACAACAAACGAACAATATACATCATGGCTTCCCCCTCACCCTGCCCTCCCCCCCAATCCCCAATCCCACTACCAGCACCCCCACCACAACCTGCTTTGGGACTTGAAGAGGACAAAAAGTGGAAAAGAGAGACCCTCTTCCCCCCATCGCCCTCGACAACAGCGTCACATCAGGCTTGTCATTCCCTATGAAGTACAAAATTATCAACGGCTGGAGAGTTCAAGGAAGAAGTAACTCAGCCAAAACAAAAGTAAAATAAAAGGCAAACTGGCTCCCTTCAGTTGGGAGATGACCGTGGCTGGAAGGTTGCCCTTCAAAATCTCTCCCCTATCCTGGAGGCTAAATCACATTTGAGGGAATGCCATGGTGTGTGGGTGTGTGTATTTGAGGGTGGGGCAGAGAGAGGTTGCATTTAGAGAGTTTAACAAGGCTGGGTAAACTCCCAAACGGGGTTTTCCCCCTACCAATTGAACCACTCAATCAAATCAAATCAAATCTATTAGGGGGAAATTCAAGAAGGAAATGCCTGGCAAGATTTATTCAGAAAGGCATCCCTACATAATGTATGATGGCAACCCAGTCCGATAGGTGGCATATAATTTATTATTATTATTATTTATGATGTAGTAACTGAGTTAAAAATTAAAAAGCTTAGAATGGCACTCATCTGAGTTTTACACACAGTAAACCCGCTGACGATGACTAAGTTAGGACCATTAATGTCAATACGTCTACTCCAAGTAAAACCTAGCTGAATGCTACCCAATGGAATGCTAACATGTTCTTGAGAGGAGTGTTGATGAGAAAGGAAGAGGAGATTCTCCAGGCGACATGTACCCAGGAGCCACCGATTATTTATTAAGAGCCTTTTTAAAAAATCACAGCACACTTAACAATCCTTGTGATGTCTCTGGGCTCCTCCACATTCACACACACCCTGCCGCCACCAAACCAGACAAGCATGCAGTCAGACATCTCTACAGACATGCTCCTTCCTATTCCCACATGCTCTCTCTCACACTTTCCATCTCTTTTGTTTTCTCACCCGAGCCTGCCCCACAGAGATTTCACATGGGTTATTAAGGTCTTCACACATACAAAAAAAAGTCAAAATATTTTATTCAAATATCAGGGGTGGGCCAAATGGCACAGCCGTTTGAAAAGGGCTGTCACTCTTCCTGGGAGAGCCAATGTGGTGCCCTGCAGGTGCTGCATGACTCCAGCTCCCATCGACCCCAGCTGCTATGGCCAACAGTCAGGGATTATGGGAGTTGTAGTTCAGAAAAAAACTTCTGGGAGGGCCCCGCACGGACCATGGCAAACTGCATCACAAGTTGCGCTTAGCCTCCAGGTCTAACTTAAGTACCATTGTATTACACATCCTAGCCTCAAAGCCTTTCTCATACATTACAAATATATATATAAATATATACATATATACGACAAACCCCCCAAACATGAGGTAAATAAATTCAAATCAGTATCCAGGGGACTCCCCCATACAAACAGTTCAAAAGAACCCACCTCAGGAGTGTGAGGAGGCAAAACCTGAAAGTGTCTTGCCTTCCGCCACTTCTGTAAAGCCTCTCATTCCAACCCACAACAGAAACAGATCGGACATAAAACAACCCCCCTGGGATGCAATTCACAAACAGAAAGAGAGGTCGGGGCACATGGCTCTGTATTGGTCTGGAGAGAAGTAAATGCAATTGAGACAGGGAGGCCTGACCTAAACCCTAGCTAAGTCAGTACTGCAACCAGGAGCCCAGCTGGATCGTGCAGATCCAGCCACAGGAGCAAGACTGCATGCACACCATGCCTCCAAGGCACATTCTAAGCACAGTCTTTCCCTCAAAGAATTCTGGGCACTGTAGTTTGCCAGAGGTTGCTGGGAATGTTCACTCTGTGAGGGGTGAACTACAGGGCCCAAAAGACAGGGCTGCAAATGTGCTTTAAAGGTATTTAATGTGTAGTTTTCCAGCCTCAGTCTGGAAGGGACCGACTTTATCCAGAGGCAAGTGTGGGCCAGATCCAATATGCCAACTTGCAGGGAAGCAAGGGGTTTCCTGCATCCCCCTGATGCAGTATAGATACCATCTGTGATCCAGTTATTCTGCTCATCCAAGTTTTGAGTCGGATGCAAGGGCTTGCCTACAGCTGACCCAGTTTGGAATGCATCCAAGAGAAGGAATTCCCAGCCTGCTTCCTCAAGGAACTGGGGCAGGCTCTAGCAGGAAGCGGGCCTGCTTCTTAGCTATCTTAAAATAGGGACGGAGAGGCAGCCTTAGAACGTATGAGTGCCAGGGAGCACCAGACCAGCAAACAGCACATTTCTGACTCACACTGAGCCACGACATGAAAGCAGTGACATGACAACATGGAACCAGGCACCTAGCTGGGCAAGAAAGAGAGGCCAGGGCCAGTTTTAATCCTCAGTGCCTTTGGGACGGACAGCCACCTTTCTTGGTTCCCGAGTGCTGCCACCCGAGATGCCTGCTTGCCCCCAAGGCATACCTTCCTGCTGTTGTTTTCACAGAATTTAAAGTGGGTCTTTATTTGCCCCCCCACATAAAAACGCCAGGCCAGGTATCTGAGCTCCAAACTATAAAAGCAGCTTTGGGTACTGGGGTTAATATAACCCCAGGCCTCATCAAGACACTGCAGCCCAGGCCCAAGACAATCTGGGTGGGGGGGGGAACTTTCCCAGGCTTGTTTGCTCCCAGCAGCCAAATGCTGTAGGACTGGCGGCTTCCAACCTGAGCGAGCCCCTAAGCGGGCTGCTGGGCAGGCAGAACCAGGCCTTTTAAGAGGCAGGTGGTGGCTGTGGCAGCAGGAGGCGGGGAGGGCAGAGCAGGCACAGTGGACGAGGGAGAGGGAGCTTGATCCACGGAACGCCGGCTCTTTTTCGTAGCTCCGCCCCAGGCAGGGCAAAGCCTGTCTCCCCCCCCCCCCATCTCCTCCTGCACCCTCAATCCTTCTCCTGGAGCGTACTCTCCTCCGTGATGCCCTGAGCAGCCAGTTCAGCCAGCACATTGTCCAGGTAGTTGGGATCAGGGTAGCCGTGGCCCGTGAGGTTGGAGCCAAACTCTGTCTTGTGGTGGATCTCGTTCCAGATCACCGTGTCCGACTCACCCGTGGTGCTTGAGGTGCCAATGGCAAAGATCAGACGCCGGTCCCAGGCTACTAGAAGCAGTTTCAGCACCTGTCAGAGGGAAGAAGAAGAGGGGAAAGGGGTTATGGGGAGGAGTTTGCCCAAAGCCCAGCACCTCGTAGCACAGACTACTTCGCAGAAGAAGAGCCCTGCTGGATCAGGCCCAAAGGCCCATCTAATCCAGCATCCTGTTCTCACAGTGGCCAACCAGATGCTCAGAGGACTAACTAACTAACTAACTAACTAACTAATAATAATAATTTTATTATTTATACCCCGCCCACCTGGCTGGGTTTCCCCAGCCACTCTGGGAGGCTCCCAACAGAACACTAGAAAGAGAATAAAACTTCAAACATTAAAAACTTCCCTAAAATACACACAATGTGCATCTGATGCACTTGCAAACACTTGATGCTATTGGTGCAGGAATATCCGTTCAATAAGTATAGACAAAATACCACAATCTCATGCTTGCAGCAAAGGTGTGTTAACACTACAAGTGCACAGGGAATGGAGGCAAGGGACTGTGCCCAATGCAAGGGCCTTTTGCAAAATGTCTTAAACTTCAAAAGACAAGAGGACCACTTTTCTTCCAAAAGGGGAAATCTTGTTATAGCCTCAAGCATGTAGAAAGAAAAGTAAGGCACCAATTCCCCCTGAAGACTGTGGGGAATATCTTGCAAAATGAAGAACTGCCCCAGGCAAACTGGGTCACCTTTTCCCCACTGATGATATTTATTCCACCTGTAAAAAGTGAGAGTAGGGAAGACGGCATCCTAGCGTATATGAACAAACTGGGCTTCAACCAGGGAAGATGGAGAAAGTCACTGAACATTGAAAAATATGTTTATGGTTTATCTTCTAGACCTTGTCCTCACACTGTCATTGGTGAACCTTTGGGGTACTTCTAGCCTGCTCCCCATAATGTAGGGGAGCTGGCAGCAGTAGTAGCTCTTCATGGTGTGTTTCCACAGTACTCATTTAATGAAATGAAGAAGAAGAAGACGAAGAAGAAGAGGAGGAGGAGGAGGAGTTTGGATTTGATATCCCACTTTATCACTACCCGAAGGAGTCTCAAAGCAGCTAACATTCTCCTTTCCCTTCCTCCCCCACAACAAACACTCTGTGAGGTGAGTGGGGCTGAGAGACTTCAGAGAAGTGTGACTAGCCCAGGGTTACCCAGGAGCGGAGACGCAAACCCAGTTCACCAGATTACGAGTCTACCGCTCTTAACCACTACACTGGCTCTGTGTGAAGTGCCTCACACATTTGAAGTGTAAGCATGTACAGGCCAAATCTGTAACACGAAGCAGGCTTTTGTGAAAAATGAATTAGGAAGCCATTATGAGCCTATTATCCTACTGTATCAAACTCTCCCCTCCTATTCTCCCTGTTTTAACTTTCCCCCATCTTCCTATGGTCTTTTCTATGTCACATTAATACCACTTATAATAAGGCATTCTGCAGCACCATAAGTTAGGAAATAAGATTTCATGTTTTAATTCAATAATATGTGGGCTTTTGAAAAATTATCCATCTCCGCTTCAAAACCAGGAGATTTTCCCACACACCAGTTTTCAGAGGCAGAGAGCTTCTGCTGCAGGACTGAGAGTTAACCAGCAACAAAGTTATGGCGGGGATTTGTTTGAAAAGACACAGGAACATTCAAAAGCTGCTTTTAACCCTCCACTACCATTTATTTTGACAGTTTCAATCTGCTATTGGGGCCAAATAGATCCCTTTTAAGTGCTAGCTGGAAATAAATATATGATATTTCAATACACAGTCTCACACAAAAACTACTGGGGTACAATTTTAAATTATTATAGCCCCGTTAATATTATAGATAAGAAATACACGCTGCGAATTTGCACGACGAGTGTCCTCCATGCATCAAGATAAAGTCAACATGGAGCAGAACCAACACGGCTAATGTAAAGCTAAGTGGTATAACCACAACGAATGGTTGTGCTTAAAACTCTTATAGCAGAGAGATGCCACTTACCTTTCTGCCTCTTTCACTCTCGGGGAGGTAACAGTGTCGAGGGAAGCCCCGCGCAGTGAAGCTCTTCCCGGGATTGGGATGCTCTGGTCCCTAAAAAGAATGAGATGCACATGAAAATAAATCTGACTTTTCAAGTATCTTTGAAAGAAGTTCACAGGATGTGAAAGGCCCCACTAGTCTCTAAGCATGAAGCTGGTTGGGAGATAAGACAGTAGGAGCTATCTGAGAGCCATGTGTTCTGCTAAGGAACCTGCCCATGAAGCCAGAATCTCACCTGGACCCCTGGTGGAATGTTGTAGATAATTCGGATGGTTTTACAGTCGAGGTGCCCAGGCAAGGAATGGGGAATAAGGTGATATTCCATCTTCCCAGGAGGTTGGGTGCCAGTCTTTACTCCATAGATGGTCTTGCAGGTTGGACACTGCAAACTCCCATCCTAAAAGCACAGTAGGGAAGCTGTAATGCTGGACAATAATTTTAGAACAGCACAGAATAAAAAAAACACCAGGCTGACATTATAATCACACGGCCACAAAGAGTGAGCAGAGGTGGTGGAAGAATGGACGGCTATTATCTCATCTTCCAGAAAAGTAGGAAGCACTTTGCAATCTCATCCATCCCCAAGTGGAGAAACACAAGCGCACAAAGCAAGGATAGGTTCCAAGTCCCAGTCTTACATCTAAGCCCTGTGAGTCTTGCCTTCACTATATACATTTGGCCCCTAGGCTCCCCACCCAATTTAGCCTGTTGCTATTCCAACTGGCAGTAGATCTCCAAAGTCTTGGTCAGAAAGGTTTTTCCCATCAACTGTTACCCAAGTGAACCTGCAAAGATCTGTGTGCAAAACACGCCACCACTGAATGGAAGGCCTTCACATCACGTTTTTTGTGCTTTTAGGTATTCGGCTGAGACATCTTAGGTCATCTTTTAAAAATGTACATGTGTGAAACATTTTTAAGCCCCAGTGAAAAAAAGCTAGATTGCGGCAGAAGCAGCCAAGAAATGTGGGAGCGAAACAGTGTTATCTCCAGAAAGATGATGGGTTCAGGAATGTTTTGGGCTTGGCTCAAAAGGAAAGAGTTTTAAGTCTGCCCACAAAAGAATTTGTTTTCATGTTAGAGCTGTTATGTTACTAGGGCTATTGCAGCCTTTTTTAAAATGCAGTATGGAATTCCAGAATTAAATCTCTCAAAACCATGGGCTTCAACTGGGACTAAGTGTACTTTGCATGCACTCTTTTTAAAGGGAAAAAAGCAACATTCCTTGGAAAGTCAGTGTTTGCAATTAATAAGTGGGACACGCTTGCCCTTAATTTGCACAACATAAAGTGCTTTTTGCTAGACAAGCAGGAAAAACAAAGAGCGTAGCAGATTACTGAGGCCCCATCGCTGTTTGGCTTCTAAGCGAGTTCCTAGCTATACCCTGTTCCTCGGTATGTTTTTTTCTCCATAGCCAAATGGCTCAGAAACGTATTTTTTGTTTTAATAAAAGGTCACTTTTCAGGATGCTTGTGTCATGCCATCACAGAAGTGCAGAACATGCAGTCTTGGTTCTGACTCATTAAAGAGGGAAGTAAAAAGAGCTGTTCAGTCCTGGGCAGAATTCATGGGTGCATCAGTACCCACTCGAGAGACTGCAGGCCTCCGCCTTCCCCACCCCAGGAACACACCTTGTTCCCGTTGTTGTACATGGCCACAAGGCAGTGGAGGTGATACATGTGGCCGCACTTGGAGAGCTTTCCCACCAAGTCTGGCTTGATGGCTGGCTGAGGGCCCTTGTACCCTGAAGGGGCGGAGAGGCGCTCCATGCAGATGGTACAGTCCTGAAAAGGGGCGAGAAATGGCGTTAATCACAAGAGCAAAACATATGCACACAATAGAAACATTCGCCTGGAAGAAGCCCAGCCGGCTAATGGCTGGCACGCTTGTCACGTTAATGTCATTCTCGGCAGCAATGAGATAACGGCGTGAAGTTCACCTGCCACCTTCTGCCGCTGCCATTACTCTATGCCACAAATGGGGAATCTGCGACCTCCCAAAGTCATTGGGACTACAACTCCCATCATCCCTGACTACTGGCCTGGGCCAGCCCAAGATGTTTTGGCACCTGAGGTGGACCCCAAAATGGAGCCTCTCTCCTTGCCAGGGAAGAAAGATTTTGAGCGAAGACCCACATCAGGGACACGAGGGGGAATAAGCATCTACATCAGGATCAGCACACGCATCATGTGTAGATGCCCCCAGGGTCAATCTTTGGTATCTCCAGGCAGGGCTGGGATAGGATCCTGCTTGAAACCTTGGAGGGACACTGCCAGTCAATGAGTGCAAACAGGGTGGAGCTAGAAAGCCCAGCAGCAGCAGCTTCCTGTAGCCCATGCCCATTCACTCACTATTTGACAGTCCATGTTCCCTTTCTCTAGCCAGGGCATTGGTGCGATAGAGATTATGATGCTTTCAGGAGAAGCCTGCATCTCTGCTCTGCTCTCAACAATGCTCAGCACATGCTCAGTGCTAGAGAAATGATTTGTTGCAGTAAGGTTAAGGCAACCGACACTCTGCATTGGGGGGCGGGGGAGAGCCTGCACCAAGAAAACCTATGCCCAGGTCCAACACGTTAGCTGCTGTACTACACTACAGACATGCTGTATGTAAAAAACCAGACTTGCCTCTTCTGGGGGATGGCGCACCTTCTGCAAGTATTTCTTCAGCACCTCCTCTGGGGTTTTACCTGGACAAGGAGGAGGAAACAAGAGAAGATCAGCAAGTTGAAGGCATTGTTCCTGAAGGCCAACAGCAAGGTGAAAGGCAGGGAAACAAAGGGGGAATGAGAAATTTGGAGGGCAAGGACCGCACAAGAGAAATCAAAGTTGCCATCCCTTGCTTTGTGCAACTTGGCTATATTGCCCCCTTCCCCCGTCACCTGAAGCTATTTACTTTGCATATACTGGTTCAATCCAGATGCCACTATACTGAGGTTTGTGTACCTCAATCATGGTTTATGCGTGATATCCAAACTGACCAACCAGAGTCTGCAATTAGCTGGCAAACCAGAATCAGAAGCCATGGGTTGAAGTGGAGAGTTTGGTAGATAAGATAAGATAAGATAAGATAAGATAAGATAAGATAAGATAAGATAAGATAAGATAAGATAAGATAAGATAAGATAAGATAAGATAAGATAAGATAAGATGATAAGATAGATAAGATAATTTATTGTCATTGCACAAGTACAAGCACAACACTATACAAGTGCAACAAAATTGCACGCCCCCATAAAAACAAAAGAAAGAAAAAACAAAACAAAAAGCAGCACAAAACACACACACACCAAAGAAAGCCACACATACACACACATACACCCATCACAGCTCTCCAAGGTCATATTATCTGGTTACAGCGTTTAAGATGGTTATAGCTCTTGGGTAGAAACTGTTCTTCAATCTATTTGTTCTTGAACTAATTGTTCTATATCTTCTACCCGAAGGCAGTGGTGCAAAGAGGCTGTGTCCTGGATGAGATGGATCCTTTAAAATATTGTTAACTTTTTTAAGGCAACGGGAACTGTATAGTTCTTCCAGAGATGGGAGAGGATGACCAATAATATATTGGGCTGTGGTTATGACTTTTTGAAGTATCTTCTTCTCCCTGGCTGTGCAGCTGGAGAACCAAGCACAAATACAGTACATAAGAATGCTCTCTATGGAGCCTTGGTAGAAGGACACCAGCAGTCTCTCACACAGCTTGTTCTTCTTTAAAAGTCTGAGGAAATAAATTCTCTGCTGGGCCTTCTTTACCAGAGCAGTAGTATTTGCGCTCCAAGTCATACCCTGCTCTATAAGCACTCCCAAAAACTTGAACACAGCCACCCTCTCCACCTGGTCCACCTTGGTACGATGTCCTGATCAATGTACTACAGTTAGGAAACATGAGCAAGAATGGTAAGACTCCAATTTGAAACCTTAATTCTAATCTACTCACATCTCCACTGTTACTGCCCCCCTGCAAACTCACATGTGTGCAAAGGTCATGTGCCTGTTGTCTGTCCCTCCCAGGGGTGCTTTAGTGTTCCTGAAAAAGACTCTGCCCAGTTTGCGGCTGCAGTCCAGTGTTGAGCTAAGCAACTTTTCCTAACTTGCAGACCTGGTTCTTGTTTGTGGTGGCAGAGGCACCTTCAGCCTCCCTTGCTTCCACCAGAGCATCTCAAGCATTCAGAGGTAAGCAAGCCGAGACGTGATTGGACACTGAAAGGATCTTTGCAGATTGCCATAGGAGCAACCGTGCTCAAGACCAGAGCTAGGGAACCTTTTCTCTGATGAGGGTTGCAATCCCTCCGGCAGAATAGTGACACTCTGCAAGCACCCCACAAGGGCACCCCACACTGCAACATTCTGTTGCATGCCCCATTTGTTCAATCCACTGTTGATACTATTTTCCCAGAGTTCTTTGTTTCAGAGTTAAAGAAAACACCATTAAACATCTGCCATGCTTTTTTCCTACTTTCCACTGAGTTCACAGTGAAGCTTTTTCTTTCCATTTTGTGCGTCTAAGAATGTAAACTCAAGTTTTTCCAAGACCTTGATGTCTTCATACAACTTTATAAAATGTAAGGTGGGAAGGGGGTGGAGGGCAGTAGGTTTGCATTCACAGGATTTATTTGCAAAATACCAAACAGCTGCCTGTGGGCCAGATCAAAAATTGCAGCCGGATCCTACTCAGAAACAAGCCCAGCTGCGAGCAACTGATCTTACTTGAGGGGAAGGGTGTATAGCACTGCAGCCTTAAGCTGGCCATCTGGGAAAAGACAGCAAGAGAGTGTCATGCTGTTGGCAAGAGCCTTTCTCTTTCTAGAGAAAGAGACGCTGGAACTCAGAGAGTGTCCAAGAAACACCACCCCCTTATCTGGAAACCCTTCAGGCTGATCCCTGCTGTGTGGGATTCTGTAGTAACCTGATGAGGGAAATGCAGTCTACATGCTCTGGGGCATCTTAATATATTCTTAATTAAAATGCTCCAGAGTTGATCTTTAGAACTGATAACCGATTTCAGTGCTCCGCCCTGGATCTTTGAGCCTATCTGCGAGCCTATCTGCCCTTGTCAGCATTGTATGCGGCGTGCTGGGTGCGATGTCAAGGCCCCCTTTGTTGTCAGCTCTTTGCTCCTTCCTCCTTTACAGATGTGCAACAGGCGCCAGTGAAACTGGTTAGGCTTATGGAGTCCCTTTGTGGATTATTACTACTTGTCAAGCAGATGTGAAGTACTCTGGAGAAAGATAGGGAGTGTAGTACAGTATGCTTGCTACAGCTGGGCCGGGAAATTATGAGGGGGTGGAGGATGCATGCAAGTCAACAGCAGGGGATATGTGTTAGGTAATGCTGCAGTTGGGAGCCGTCCAGGATAGTGCTTTGGAAGAACACTGGTTGGATAGCTGCCATTGTCTGGCCATCAACAGATGCAGCCGCACACTGGTATGGGGCAGAGAAGTGGGAGCAGTGCAGGGAAGCAGAATGATGGTTTAGAACCAATGTGGTGCCCTCCAGATGTTGCTGGAGCACATGCAATAGTCAGGGATGGTGGTAGTTGCAGTATTACAACATCTGGAGGGCACCATGCTGATTATCCTTGCATTGGAGCAAGGTTTGGGTGGCAGCTATAAAGGGCCATGAAAGAAATCGCAGAAAGGGGAAAGGTCCACAGACTGGTGAGTGTAAAGACAGGAACATACTGTCTGATCTGCAAAGATGAGTGCTATCACAAGATTGCCTGAACAGGCAAGTCCTCAGCTAGCTCACCCTCCTGTTCTAAACCCGCCAGAAGGAGTCAATCAGTGATAATGTAGCAGCACATGGGGGTGGCCATCAGTCATGAACAGCTTGGTTCTGCATCCAGGGGCTGTTAGGAGGCGAGTGAGCTGAACAAGGAACATGGTGTGAGCTTTACACAGCAAAACTAAGACTTTATTTTCCATTGCAGATGGAGTCTCAAAAACATGGTTTGACTTTTAACTATAGTTACTGTAAACCATGGTTTGGCGTGATGTCTGGATGGAGTTACTTTCTGCAGTGCTCTTTGTGGTCTGAACTGTGTAGATTGACAAGTGAAGGGTTGATGGCTTCTGGGCACCGTTAAGGTCCTGCAGCGGCCCCCTGGTACTCTAGTTTTAGAATCCTATGAGGAGAAAGGGCAGAGGGGCTATCCATTCTTACCTTTCTTGGTCTGCTTTTTGGTGGTCTTGCGGCAAGTATTGGATATCCCAGGAATGGATTTGATTTCACTCTTGCTGACTGGAGGGGGATGCAAAACCAGCTTTGGGGGTCGAGTGAGGCAGACCGGCAGACCAGCAGCACTCATGAGGATCCCTGTGATGCCTGGGTGGGACAGAGGGGTATTTGACAAGTTGATTCCTCTTTGCTCCCCCAAAACCAAAACATATCCCTGTCTGCTCCCCAATGCTCCATATTTCTCCATCCATTTGCCTCCTTAGGCCAAAACCATTCATTAACAAAGGGAACACCCTCCGCATTACGTTGCAAGGACATGGTGCTCTGCAAATACATTTTCTCTGCAAGCCCTTATCTAGAGGAGACCACAAGTGTTCTGCTTATGGTACCCTGTGAGTTGGATCTCACCTTCATCTATGAGGGTGGGATGGCAAGATGGTGCCTTTCGGCCATTCCCACCTCTTACAATATCATAATGTAACAGGCAAGTCAGAGGTAAGGCTGATAACCCTGGAGACCTAAGCAGTTGTTATTTTTTATTTGCAAATTAAAATTCAAAGCTTAAAAGCTTGTGTAGTAATTATTCTGCAATTACTAACAACAGTGACAACAAGGTAGCTTGAACTATCCTGCAGTCCATCATGGAAATTAAAGCTTCACTTCTTTAAAGCTGCACTTCCCATGACAGTGTTTATTCGACTGTGGACCTCCAATATTGTTTAGACCCCCAACTCCCATCAGCTTCAGCTAGCATGGCCAATGGTCAGCGATGATTAAAGTTGCATTTCAAAAACATCTGGAGGGCCACAGGTTTTCTACCACATCAAAGAACGTCACCATTACCTCCCTTTTAATATTTCTTTAGGTGTGACTCCTGTCTTTAACCCATATGTCAACTGTGCACATATCCTCTGCGTTCACTGAATAAACATACTGCACAGACTAACGCCAAACTCTCATCAAACTTATTACAGCTCCTCAGATATCCCTTATTTAGGCCAAGCAATAGCCATGAGTCACTGATGATTGCTCTGTTCCTACAGTGACCCTATCCCTCTTACCTGCCAGAGCTGGGTTGACTGGGCTTGAGCCATTGAGGTTTTTCACAGGAACTGTAGGGACCCTGCAAAGATAAGAGGCACAGCTTACAAGTGGCTGTGGACACATTCGGCATCATTACGAAAAGCAGTTTACTCAAGAACCAATTCTCAGAGACGCAGATGCACTAGCCTCTTGAGGGAAAACAACAACAGAATCTTGTGGCACCTTAAAAGACTAACAAGTTTATCATGGCATAAACTTTCACAGACTGCAGAAATTCAGGCTAATGCTTCATGCATCTGATGTAGTCCATGAAAGCTTAAGCTATAACAAGTTTATTAGTCTTTAAAGTGCCACGAGATGTTTTACTTTTCTTAAGAACCAAGCAAACATGGAAGGAGATGAGGCACAGAATTCAAAGGACGCTTTAGAATCCCTTTGAGGAACGAAACTGGAGACTCTGTGAGGCCGGGGGGGTGGGGGGAAGAGAATGGTGCTCTACGTTACACTGGGTGGCAGGTTCCCTGCCGTTTCTCTGATCCCCAGACTGGTTTCTGTTAAGACCCTGAAAGTGACAAAAAGCAGTGTGTTCCCACTAAACTAGCCTGGCAGGTTGCATCCCTGCCTTTGGCTGCTAGTAGCCTGAGGCACAAACACAAGCCCTGGCTGAGTAAAGAAACGCGGCCTGGGAGAGGCAAGCGCACCCGTAGGTATCTGAAATAAGGGCGTGTGCCAGAGACAGGAGGACTGGTTTGACGAAAGGGCGTCTGTGGCTGTGACAGCCTTTGTATCAGCATGACTCCTTAAAGGCGTGTGCATGCAGGGGGTTGGGGAAGAGGGTCAGGTGTGCACTAGCTGCGGTCTTCTAACCATGATGATCTTCTGCCTTCCTGCATAGCAGAGAGGGTCAACTATAGGACTGGGCAGTGAGTGATCATAGTAACAGTGGGGAAGGATTCCCCAGAGAGAAAACGTTATTGCTTTTTCCAGGACCGCTTCCTTTCAGTGTAATGCTTCTACCCTGAAATAGGCTATTATTCACAGGGGTGGGGAACCGGTGGCCCTCCAGAAGTTGCAGCTCCCATTATCCCTAACCACCAGCCATGCTGGCTGGAGGCTGGTGGGAGTCAAGATTCCAGCAGCCGCTGCAGAGCCATGGGTTTGCCCACCCTGACCTAAAGCACTGAAATAACCCGTATGTGCCTGATTCCCACTCCGTAAATGGTGACGGTCTGAAAATGCAAAGTGATATTGAGGGAAGTTTGAAAGCATGAAGTTTAAAAAAAATAACATGATTTTTTCTTCTTCTTCACGAAGAGAAGGGTAAAGTTCTTCATTGTGCTGTGTCTGAATAGAGGAAAAACCACCGAGAACATAGTGTAAGTGAAATGGTTGTGGAGTAAAAAAAAGTGCAGTCCCACAACTTTCTTAGAACATGACTGCTTCATGCATTAGCCACTGTGGGGCAGGATGTGTCCTACAAAAGCAGCAACTCCACCCCCCCCCCATGTTCCAAATATTTGGGTACCCTTCAACCTAAGTCATGAAGCCAGCAGGTAGACAGTACAGTGGAATCTCAGTTTTCGAATGTCTTGGCTGCCAAACATTTCGGAAGCCGAATGCCGAAAACCTGGAAGTGAATGCTTCCATTTTTGAACGCGCCTTGGAAGTCGAATGGCTTCCAAGGCGCGTTTCTCTATTTTTTCAATTGAATTCTCTGACCACCCATTGAGCCTCGGTTGTCGAACGTTTTGGAAGTCGAACGGATTATGTTCGACAACCGAGGTTCCATTGTATAATCTATACTGGGTCTTGTCAGCCATGCAAGGCCAAGAGAAGCCAACCTCGCCTGAGGAATCCTGCCTATGTCTGTACGACGCAGAGAGCTGTCTGGCCAAATTCTAACAGTGGCTTCACATATCAGAAATAGCCATTCGATGGCCATTCTAAACTGCATGCCCTTTAGAAATGAACAATCCTCAAATTGCTCCACACACACACACACACACACACACACACACACACACACACAAAAGGGAAGTGGAGGCATCTGGGACAGGGACGGATGAAGTATGCATGAGAAGGCAACAAGGCCTGAATGACAAACAGAGCGAAAGACCTTTCTAGCTGGACAATAGTTGCCGTAGAGACAGACCAAGACCTAACTGGAGACAGAGAATCCTCTAATCTAAAGACAGAGGCATTTGCCCACCCCTCTCCCATTCCCTAGCACTCCTCTCACTGCGCCTTTCTCCAGCTCTTTATAAACCTCGGTCGTGTCTCCAAGTTATTCACAGGGCCTTTTGTTCCAGCAAACATCGCCTTGGCCCCTTCCTCCCTTGCTCTCTTCCTTGGGAAAGTCTTTTGGAAGGGTCACGGGCAATGGAGGGGGGGGGGAGAGCCACCGGGCGACAGAAGGCCGATGGCAGTCAGACAAAAGGGGAGAAACACGCTAATTAGATGACCAAGAAAGAGTGTTTTGGTCAGGGGAGGGTGAGGTGTCTTCCAGATCAGGCAGTGGCGTGAAAAGCTTTCAATAGGGCTTTTGAGAGGAAGGGTCCCTAGATGTGGAGGGGAGAGAAAAAGAATGTTTCACTTCCTCATTAGTATTCAAAAGGGGTTTGCAGGCCTCTCCCCTCCCCCTCCCCCATTTTCATGGTTAAAGGGGTCTGTGGTATTTGCTAAAAGTTGGGGGACGTGGGAGCTGAGAGAGGCCGAGGTGGGGAGTGCCAGCTGTAGGCAGTCTTAGATCTTCATTAGGGATTTTTCTATCATGCTGGCATGTCAGCCTGCATATATTAAGCAACACCACAGCTCGGCCTCATCATGTTCTTCTAGATTCTCAAGTCAGGCCCTCTGACTTGGAACTGGCTCATGCTGCTGGAATCTCCATACTAATGCCTCTAGAGATGCCTCAACTGCAACATTTTTATTGTGTTTATTTAACATATTGTTCCGTTTCCCATGTTTTGTAACCTACTCTGGCACTGCCCATGACAATGAAGAGTAACAAATATATGAAATTAATGAACAAGTCAACACTTAAGAAGTCAGATTCTTTTCAACTGAAAAACAAAAACAAAATGTTTGTAACCTCCGAGCTTAGACTTCATGTCAACCTTTTCTCTCCTGTCCAGGTCCACATTCCCTTGGGGATAATTTGTTTAGGGCAACATGCAGACTGTGGGCAGGACCAAAGTCAGCACTGGGATGGGAGGCACAGATCCAAAAATGGGGCGGGGCTTCCCCATCTCTCTCTCTCTCTCTCTCTCTCTCTCTCCCTCCCTCCCTCCCTCCCTCCCTCCCTCCCTCCCCAGATTACTCTTCCCAAAGGCCAAACCTGGTTGTTTGCAGGGGACTTGTAGGAACATAGGAAGCTACCTTATACAGAGTCAGACCATTGGCGCATCTAGCTCAGAACTGTCTCCACTGACTGGCTCTCTAGGATTTCAGGCAGATGTCTCTCCTAGCCCCTACTTGGAGATGCTGGGGATGGAACCTAAGACCTTCTGCAAGCAAAGCAGATCTACCACTGAGCTACAAAATACAGCCAAGGGCTGCATATGTCCTGGGATTTCAGATGGCCCAGCCTTGCTTTAGGAAGCCTTTTTGCTTACTGAAAAATCCTTTCACAACACTGAAACTTGGCTTGCTATGAAAAACAGTGATCATTTTCAATGTGAGGCAAGATCTGGTTTGACTCATCATTTGTCTTGAGTTGACTCAGATGGGTGTTAGGCGTCTGCCTCTGCAGACCACGCCAAGCAACGGATTTGGAGGGGGGAAATCAAAAGAGCTTCTTCCACGTAATGACCCAAGGGTGCACCGTGGTAAAAGAGCAGTGACCCTCTAAGAAGAGCCCTGCTGGATCAGGCCAAAGGTTCATCCAACTGAGCATCCTGTTCTCAGTGGCCAACCACAGGATATCAACAAGCAGGCCCTGAGTACAATAACCCTCTCCCCATTTCCGAATCCTAGCAGCAGAGGTATAGTGCCTTCATCAGCAGAGGCAGAATTATTATTATTATTATTATTATTATTATTATTATTATTATTATTATTATTATTTCCTGAATACCTGAATATTATTATTTCCTGAATTTCTATACTGTCCTTCATCCAAAGATCACAGGGGAGTTTGCAATATAGCCTTATCTACTTGTAGAGTGTGGTCTCCATATGCAAAAAGGGAAGGAGGCACTAATCTGTACAGTCCATAGGCGCTCGATTCACTCACAACTCAGGTTTCCTACCCCAGTGGTTCCCAAACTGTTCTCCTCATGGACCACCTGAAAACTGCTGAGGCTCTTGGTGAAACACCTAATGATTTTTCAATTGTAATGTGCTGCACTAGATACTGTATGATTCGCTTCTTTTGGTTCTTTTCTATTGCATTTTGTTGTATTCCATTGAATTCAAATTGTAAGACAATAAAATAATGTAAAATTTAAAATTACGCTCTGTCAGCGTAAACATTTCAGCTTGCCGGACGGAATGCTCCCCCCACCCCGGTGAACTGCTCTGAGGGTTCTCGACAGCCCCATGCCCTGCCAATCTGGGGTGGGAAAAGAGAGGAAGCAAAACCCCTGTTGCACTAGTGAAAGTCCTTGCACAGTGAGTTGAATCTGGTCCGATGCAAGAAATAAAAGAAGCAAATAACAACACCATCAAAAATCAATAGGACTCAAATAAATAAAAATCAGTATGACCATTCGATGTGATTGATGTGCCGTCTGCTATCCTCAACCACAAATCCACAGACACCTGAACGAGGCTTGTGATCCACTGGTGCTCCGTGGACCACCGTTTGGGAACACTCACAGTCACACACCCCACTGTCCGAGACAACTGCAATGTACTTACCCCGAGGCAATCAGCACACGGGATTGTGCAATGGCTAGGCGCTGCAGGTTGGTACGGTTCAGTGTATTAAGGCTGGCACGGGTCACCTTGCCGTTGGCGCTGGTAGGGCTTGCAGGGGAGCTGGCTGTGGTGAGGGCCGGAGTGCTGGCTGCCTGCCTCCGGCTCACCTGAGAGGCCAGGGTTTTCAAGGAACTGCGCATGGTAGCTGCTCCGTCTTGGGGCTTGTGGATAGATGCCGGCATGGGGAGCTTGGCGCTGCCAGAAAGGGAGACGGCTTTACGGGGAGGCGGTGGTGGTTGTGCAGGCGGCTGCTGCTGCTGCAAGAGCTGCTGCTGGCTGATCGAAACGCCAGTCCCTCCGTTGCTCCCGGCTGCCACGGCCGCCTTGATGCTCATGACGAGGAGGCACTGGGGGCAAGTGCAGGCTGGCGCAGGAGGTGTGCTGGCCACCCCGGGGCTCGCCGGCCACGACTGGGATTTGGGCAAGGTGCCGGTGACCAACGGGTAGACCATGTCGAGGCGGCGGCGGACGCGGCGCTTGCGCTGCGTCTGGCGGTTGATCTGCCCCATCGTGCTGAAGTCAATGATGTAGCAGAAGCCGATGGCAGTGAGGTCAATCCAGGGGTGCTGCTTCTCGTAGGCATGTTGGATGGTGATGCCCACCTCCATGTCGTAGGGAGTCCAGGTGCCATTGTCGTTCTCCCACTCCCACACCACGCCCTTTCCCGGGGCTGAGGAGGGGTCGTAATAGCTGCGCCGCACGGGGCGAATGGTGCCTGTGGGAAAGAGCAACAGAAGAGGGTAAACAGAAAGGCCCCAAGAGTTTATTATAGCTCGAGGTTACACAAGCCTACTTGAGAATGATGCTCAGAAAATGATTTTTTTTTTTTAGAAGCACTAGTCAGACAAGAGAGCTGGTGTAGCACAGTGGCGAACCTGTAAGTCTCTGGCTGAAATTTCGCAACCATCACCAACTCACTGAGTGCCCCTGGGTCACGTGGCTATTATTGGCCTACCTCACAGGGTTGTTGCAGGGACTGCTAAGCTGCTGTACATTTGGACACCTATATATATTAAACGGAAACCCAATGGGCAATGGAGCGTCTTCGCGCATGGCAGTCTGTGAAAGCTGTGTCTGATGAATTCCAATTTTTCCCCCATTATGGAAGCAGGGGATGGATCTATACAGTTCCATGCCATAATAGGAGGGTAGTAATTGGACGTTGATTGGCAGTCAGTTATTTGTGAGTTGGGTGAGTTTGGGGGGCAAGTATCAGCAAAATGGATTTCTCTGGAAATTATGCACAGCTTGCTCACTGACTCAATTTCCTTTCAGCAAACTCTTTCGGTCTGAATAGGCAAAGTCCAAGTGGATTATAGGAAATCTCTCATCTTCTGTGCTTGGCTTTTGCCACAGAACTGCACTGCAGTTGAATCTCAGAGACCATGAGGCCACTATTGAAAGTTTGACATTCTCTCATTCATATTCTAAGGATATGCACTGAATCGTATTGTACGGTCTATCCCTTGGGTCACTGCTACTTTGCCGAAATCCCAGTCATGCCAAGCAATCTCTGGGGTGGTCCTCATGCTGCCAGAAGGTGCTTTGATCTAGCAGAGGGAGGGAGACCATTTTCACCAGTTGCCCTCACCTTAGCGTGCGTGCGTGCACACACACACACACACACACACACCCGCCCAGATCTCTCACATTGTCCCAAAGGTTCCTCCATTACCTCCTGGAGCAGATTTGGGAGTGGGGATGCATGGAGGGACACAGGACAAAAATCACCTCCCACTCATTCTTCTGATGGAAGCTCATGCTGGAAGAGCGAGCTACCATCTGCATGAGGACCATAACTAAATACAACCCAACAGACTGGCACAGATTAGTCATAGTATTCATTATTAATACATTGTCAATTACTGTGCATTATGAACCTGAAGGCACTGCTTTCCATACGGTTCCACAACAGAGTGATTACTCCTGATTTAAGTACTGGTGGTTTTGCAAAAATAATGTGACCTCTTTTTAATGCCCCCCCTCTTTGTTTTGATTCATATTCATATTTGATCCACATTCATATTGTTACAGTGAAAATGGTGAAATAATAATAATAATAATAAAGGTAAAGGTAAAGGGACTCCTGACCATTAGGTCCAGTTGTGTCCGACTCTGGGGTTGCAGCGCTCATCTCGCATTACTGGCCCAAGGGAGCCAGCGTACAGCTTCCAGGTCATGTGGCCAGCATGACTAAGCCGCTTCTGGCGAACCAGAGCAGCGCACGGAAACGCCATTTACCTTCCCGCCGGAGCGGTACCTATTGATCTACTTGCACTTTGACGTGCTTTCGAACTGCTAGATTGGCAGGAGCTGGGACCGAGCAACGGGAGCTCACCCCGTGGCAGGGATTCAAACCGCCGACCTTCTGATCAGCAAGCCCTAGGCCAGTGATGGCTAACCTTGACACCCCAGATGTTTTGGAACTACAACTCCCATCATCCCTAGCTAACAGGATCAGTGGTCAGGGATGATGGGAGTTGTAGTCCCAAAACATCTGGAGTGTCAAGGTTAGCCATCACTGCCCTAGGCTCTGTGGTTTAACCCACAGCGCCACCTGGGTCCCTAATAATAATAATAATAATTTATTATTTATACCCCGCCCATCTGGCTGAGTTTCCCCAGCCACTCTGATGTGAGTGGTGCTTGGAGCAGTTTCAAAAGGAAAGGGGGGCCACACAGGATTCCCGCTGATATGTGGGCTGCTTCATGTTACTAATTAATAAACAGGACATGTACTTGTGCGTGTTTTTATGGCATCCTGTTGATATATGTGCCGGCTGGATGTGTTTACTTAACCATGTGTATACTGCAAAAGAAGCCACTCAGAGTTGCAACTGCCTCCCTTCTCCCTGCATCATGTTTTCATAGTGATATAAATGCTGGGATATGCATAGCAGCTAGTAACTTCTGAAGCGGCCTTGAGGGTGAGTCTTCAGCTCCTTGACCCCACACCCACATAATTCACTGTATTTATTATGTCTAGGCTCTGGGTGTCATTGCTTGTGCAGCCAAAATACCACCACCCATACAGAAGAGGTCTGCGAGCAACATTTTTGAAGAAAAAACTTGAGCTCCGCTGCCACAAAAAAGCTGATTACAAAAAAAACATGCTCACTGGCCATCAAATGCTGCTTGACTGGGCATGGCAGGGGGAGAGATGGGAAGAGGTGGGAGGGGGAATGCCTTGAATTCTGAACAGCAGCACTCCACGCTGCAACATTTTGTTGCAGATTCCACTTGTTATTTATTAGTTCCCTGTCCCTTGCACACATGTGATCTACCAATCCTAAATCTTCCGTGCTCTTTCCACTTCTCCTCTTAATCACCACATTCTTTTTTAAAAAACCAAACCCTCCAACTTCTTTGACTCCTTTGGGAGCAGAATAAATTATGCAAAAGCAAATAAATATATGCTTATTCCCAATAGTATTTCAAGTACACAATCTGCATTACAGCCCTGCTTTTGTGCTCCCATCTCTTCACATGTGTAAGCTACCACAGCTCAGAATTTTAGGTGCTGCTGAAATAACAATCCAACACTGCTGGTGGGGGGGGGAGAATAAAACAAAATAAACATTGGCGGGGGAAGGAAATTGATCTCTGCGGTTTCACTGCTGACCGGTTACTAAATACATCTTTCTCCTCCTGGGTAAAATCACCTGAGGCCTCAAGTACACAACCATTATTTCACAATAATTGTAATGCCATTAGTGTTAACTAATTATAACACCATCATTAACTCCTGCCAATTGACGTAACCAAGGACCCCATCAGTAGCCTAATCATCTACAAAAGACACACAAGCTTATAGGACTGGTGATAAGGGATTCATACCCAGTGATAGAATATTTATCCAACCACCAAAGGTTAATAACCACCACACCCTTATTCCACAGCTGGCATTAACCCGCGGACCTCCAAAGCCGTACCACAATATGTGGAAGCAGAAAACAATTCAGCACTTAAAACAGGCAGCTACAAATGTGCATCGCTGTTGCCAGTGCTTTTTTTCCTGGGGTGACGCAGGGGTACGGATACCCCTAAACATTTTGTGAATCTAAGTTTGGCCTCACTGAGAGACAATATTTCAATACGAGTAGGAAAATGAGAGTACCCCTAAACATTTTTAAAAGAAAAAAAAAAGCACTGGCTGTCGCTATTCCTTGTGGTATTTTGCTAAATATATGGGCCTAGCCCTATACTATTTCAGTTTCCTTTATATAAAAATATCTAGCTTGCCATTTCTTTCTGTTCTGAACTATGCTGAGGGGGAGAGCTACAACAATGGCTGGAACTGCCAGCAATGAAACTGCAGGTTATCATTGCAGATAATGTATGAATCCCAACAGGAAGGTTACAATCTGATAGGATGCTCCAACAAACAAACACCCTATTTCAGGCCAAAGAGGTAGCTGGAGATTTCTGACATACTGCCCTATTTCACCCACAGAACTTGCTAACAAGATTTCAGAACTATTTCATCTTTGGCAGTAGAGTTAATGGGCTTAAAGATAATCTGATTAAGCTACATTCTGAAGCATTAAATCCATGGTTCTCATGTGTGAGGGGTGGGCCTCCCCCTAAGGAGCAGAAGGCAGTTCTGAGGGGAAATGTAAGCCCCCCGTCTTTCCTGACATCACCAACAGACTAGTTTTTCCTGTGCAACTCTGAACAAAGTACATGAGGAAAATGTGGGGTCACCAACCCCCATCTTTACCTCATAGTTCTAATGCAAGTGTTGGGGGCATTTGCTGGGGAGAACAGGAAGGAAGAGGGAAGTATTTGTTCAACCCCTCTCCTGCTTGCGAATTCTCTGCTTCATAACCAGGTTTCGGCAGCCTTAGTGCCCTCCAGGTGTTTTGGACTACAACTCCTATCAGTGCCAACCAGTATGGCCACACTGGCTGGGGATCGTGGGGGTAGTAGGCCAAGATATGGAGGGAATGGCGGTGGGGCAGGGGCGGAACGAAGGCTGTAAGGCAAATGATTCAACTGAAATTAAGCAAATCTGAGTCTGGTCAGTGCCTGGGTGGGAGACCACCAATGGCTGTGTACACACCATACATTTAAAGCACATGTCTTTTCCCTCGCCCAAATAATTCTGGGAACTGTAGCTTGTTAAGGCTGCTGGGAATTGTAGCTCTGTAAAGGGTTCTTGAGTGGTGAGGGGCATGTGCCCCTCACAAATGTATGGTGTGAAGAGCTTATGTACACTGCCCTCAATTTCCTTGCAGAGGAAACACAAGTTATAAAGTATAAATAAATAATTCCCACCCATCCCAGGCTGGCCTCCAAGACCATGTGTAGCTTCCAAAGCAAGCAGTTGTATGGTCAACAGCTGCTATGTCATCAAATGCTGTGACAGAATGGCAATCATCAGGGGTGACTCTGGCGAGCGGACTCACTTGCAAGGTAAGGGACATTATCATGAGAGGGTCTTGTGCAGCTGATTGTCAAAGGTAAGAGCACAGAGGTACTGCAATTCCTTCAGAGGCTGTGGAAAAGGCTTGCATTATTCAACTATTTGACAGAACGGGTGAAAGATCATTGCAAGCCGCCCATCAACCACAATTATTGTGACTGTTCCAACTGTTCTCACAAATCTTCTTTCACTCAGTTTACCAGGTTCAAAAATTATGAGCCCTGTTGAATTACGGCAGGGCAAGCAAGAAGAAGAACAACAACAGGAGAGAATGCATATGGCTCCACATTCACTGACCACTGTACTGGAGGCAATGATGTGGGGCAGAAGTTTTCCACTTCTTTGAGGGGAACTTTTCTGTTCTTATTAGTAACAGTGAATGGATACCAAATGCAAATACAGTATTAGGCAAGCATGGCAGTTTCAACGTGTTTAGTTTTGTTTATTTGAATGCGAGTAAATTAAATACGCTAAATTAGATCACTGTGCAGGCCCTACAGTGTAAACTATAGGGCCTGCACAGTGCATTTTTCTTATGCAAATTACTCTATACAAGTTAGCCAGATTTGCATAGGAAAATTTCCCAATTCAAAAGTTTTGATAAAACTTAAATGAGGACTTTCCACTTATAATCAACATCATTGATACAAATGAGAGAACAAAGGGTGTAAGAACAGAATCAGTTGTTGATTATTCTATGAAGGAAATGTTAGAGATGTTAAGGGATTCTTGCATATTAATACTTTTATTATATGTTACAGAACTTCGGTGCTGCAAATGCAGCAAAAATAACATAAGAGGCAGCAGTTACGAGTCATAACCTCAACCTGACTGGCTCAAGGTATGATCGCTATGAGTTGCCTTCGAATTGTGTGTCTCACTGGTCAGCTACTGCCCACCTTAAACCAGGACTGCAGGTGGCTGAGAGGCAGAGAGAGAGCAAGTGTTTTGAGCCCTCTGTAGCCGACAAAAGAGAGTTCCTCACTGCAAAGTCTACACTGTCAATACATGGTTCTTCTGGATGCCCTCCTTGCTAGAAAAAGGTGCAGTTCTTATCTCGGAGGCTGCCATTTGAAGCAAGTCTGGTTTTTTTGTAGAGAGGCAATGTCAGTGTTGAGCATTTTCAGCTCATGGTCAATGAGGGCCATCTTCTGCAAGTCATTGACCTGCAACAGGTCTGTGGATAAGCCAGGACACATGGTCCTGACATTCCAGCTTGCTAGGCACAAGAGGGTTTGTTTCTTTTCTTTTTGCCTGGTGCAGAAGTTCAATCTGCTTGTCAAGTGATACTCTGAGATCCAAGCACCCACTGAAGCAGACAGACATTGGCAGTTTGGCTTCATCTCCAGAGGCACACCCCATTGTCTCTTGAGACAGATGGATGCCAACAATTATATTTCATGTACTTTGTATACTCTGTATAATTGTAAAGGTTAGCAGCACTTCAGTCTCATTCAAATAAAATATAGAAGTCAAGATCAGCCAAGTTTTCGGAAAGGATTGAGCACATGCATGCCCCCCCCCATCCCTTCTCCCCAATGGCATCCCACACGGAAACTCCATCTTCTCTTCTATGCCTCATCTCCTTCTTACCACAGCTCTTAGCCTCTCCGTTCCATTCCCTATATTACTGGTATATGCAATTTCTCCAGCCAATATACAATGGCAGCAGCCATGTTTGTTTTTCACATCTGTCCCGATCATGTGTAAAATGAAGGGTCAGGCATCTGATTCTTACATTAGAAGGGGTGTACAGGTGAGAAGAACTTCCCACTCCTCCCCTTTAATTTCTCACAGTCCACCACCCCAGGAACTTTTCTCCCAGCCAGATCATTACTGGAAGTGGACTGGGCCAGGAGAAAAATGCCCTTAAGGATGGACTGTGGGGAATTAAGGTGGAGGAGGGAATAGGTTCAGCTCTGGGCACACACCTTCTGGTGTAAAGAATCAGCCCCTCCCGCCATTTAAATGTGAACAGGGCAGAATAAACAAGCATGGCTGCGCTTGGGGCTGCATCTCTCTCATCACTTACCCTAAATGCCTAAGCCTCACCCTAAATGCTTAACTCTCCCATTTAAACAAATAGGGTTTAAACACACATAATTCTGGCTGACTCATGCCCTTTATCAGCTGGTGTCTTTTAGCAGAAGCATAATCTGGCTACTTGTGACATAATTTGGGTAAAACTAATTGTTGGCGGGTACACCTGTACTAATCCAGCACATGCTAAAAGGAGGGGTATAAAAGCTAAGCCGACAATTGCAGAGAAGCAAGTGTGTTTTCCTAAAAAAAAAAAAAAAACTTAAAAAAAACCCAACTCAACAATTTTTAAAAACTCAACAACTTTAGCGGTGTTCAGATTTTTACTTCTTGAAATATAGCAACCCTATTGTATGGGGAAGGGGTGAACAGAAAGATTTATTATGGGACAGTGAATGACAAAACTGAAACATCAATTGACAATAGTGCTGATCTGGTCTGGATAGCTTGCTAACTGCTGTACACACTGAGGATACAGATGACTGGAAAGCAGGATAATTAGCTAAAATACATGTAATTTGCAGGCAAGGATATAAAGCCACTATAGAGATTATGTGAAGAATGCAAACTATTCATATTTAGGGATTATGTTTAATTCACTTATCTCTGTTTATAACTACAGTCTCAGGCAAATAAATATTTTTGACCGGGGATTTCCTTTTAAAAGAAAAAGTATTCAAAACAGAGGGTGACTATTTACTGAAGCAAGTTTCACAGCTTGTTTTATACATGGGCGGTACAAAATTGGAAAGTTGGCAATTTCCCCAGAAAAAAAACCTAGTTCAGAAGAGGACACTGAGTAAGATCTAGTTTATACACCACTACAACCTATATTTACCAGGGCTCTGCCCAGAACAAGGAACTGGGGAAAATAAAAACTATTATTATAACAAATTAAATGTTGTATACTGTACTTAATTTAACAATTGTGTAGATTTTAGTTTAAACTTAAGTACAGTAAGTTAATCAAAACAAAAAAGCTCAAGGTGGGCTAGCTGGCACCCCAAAATATTTCTCAATCAGTGTGTTTTTCTCTTCATTCCTTGTTAAACTAGTATTACCTTTGCATTGCAAAGTGAGAAAAGGATGATCAAATATAGAAGTACCCCAGGGGACAAATGCTGTGATAATTCTACAGACTCAACTGCTTAGTTGAGCTGGTTAGCAAAGAGATCATTTCTTCTTATCCGGTGATTCCTTTCTCGTAGAGGACTTTAACATGTAGGTTGTGCTCCCCAATCCTGCTCACATTTTCAGACAAACACACACACACACACACACACACACAGAGAGAGAGGGGGGGAGAGGGAGAGAAGCAGATGCAAATTGCCTTTCTCCAAGCGAATAAGGAAGACTGCAAGGTCTGAATCAGGGCAGTGACAAACTACAGTGACTACTGAATGTGTCTGCCCAAATGTTTTCAAAAGTCGGGAGGGAAGGGTGGAATGCCAGGGCCAAAATGACCTTTGCCCCATGATTCCAAATAAATACCTGCACAAAAACAGGGTTGACTGACTTTTCAATTCTTGATTCTTTTATTCCAATCCTGCTTCCACACAGAAATAGGAGGCTAGGCCGTCTTGAAAGAAAGGTAAGGGTACATTGGTGCAAGAACCTGAGCTGAGCGAGTGCATGAAAGTTCTGGCCCAGTGCCTGGATGCAGTGCTGGGCTCAATGTGGGCCAATAAACTAAATTTAAATCCTGGCAAGACAGAAGCACTACGGATGAGACGTTCCCGTATCAGGGAGATAAGCCAGTTGGGGTGGAACTCCTTTTGAAGGAGCAGGTACACAGTACTCTTGGCTCCAGCTCAGTCACTTGAGGTTCAGGTTACCTCAGTTGTGAATAATGCCTTTTACCAGCTTCAGCCAGTGTCCCCACCACAACCACTCCTGAATTAGGGTAGGTTAGCTATGGTGGTTCAAAAGCAAAGATAACCTTGAGGATACCTGTCTCTATCTATGTGAGGTAGATTCTGCAGCCTAGATGTTATACATCGTCAGTCGCCCACACCCAATAACACCTGTGATGAGGGACTTGCACTGGCTGTCAGTACAAGACCAAACTATCTTCAAGGACTTACTATTAGTACATACCGTAATAAAACCCTAAACAACCCAAGGTCAGTGCACTTAAAATATCACCGCATCCCCCTATACCCTTGCCCTGTCTTTGCGATCAGCCACTGAGGCAAGTCTGACTGTTCCTGCCAGTATAAGACTGTCCTCAACAAGAAACTGTGCATTTAATTTAGTGGCACCAGGATTATCGAACTCTAACAAATGAAATCAAACACCAGAAGTCTGTAATGAGTTCCAGGCGTCAACTTAAGGCTTCGTTATCTCAGCAGGCCTTCGTATGAAAATGAATTATTATTCTTATAACCTTCATATCAGATGATCCATTTTGTTCACTTCCATTCCTTTAACGTATTTTGCTTTGATCTTATTAGTTACAGTATTTTCCTGCATATAAGACTACTTTTTAACCCAGAAAAATCTTCTCAAAAGTCGGGGGTCGTCTTATACGCCGGGTCGTATTTCTTATACGGCGAGTATATCCCAAACTCTATATTTTAACTGGAAAAGTTGGGGGTCGTCTTATATGCCGGAAAATACGGTATATTGTTTTAGTTTTAACTGAGGCATACCCCGTAGATATATGTTTATTGATTCTGTGGTATATAAAAGAATACAAAAAAAAAAAAAGAACAGCTCAACACACAAAGCGGATCAAATATAAAAAAAAACAGATTTACTACCTTTTGCTAATGGTTAAAATGCCAATGGAGAATAACTCGTCATCAAACGATGTGCCACATCACTCCCAGAATCTGCAACTCCAAACAAAAGTGGATGTGTGGCACCAAGGTGATTTGGGGTTCCATTTTATGGACAGCAGCCTCCACCACCCTGAGCAGTTCCAGAAATTGCTTCTGAGAGTAACAGCACCATGCAAAGTTGCACAAGGAACAGGTGCCTGGCACAGATGGCTGAACACTCTGGATTAGCAAGTGATCAAACAATGAAAAGGAAAGGATAAACCTGGATCATTTATTCTGTTGATTGTAGTTTAAGCCTGAATTACATGAAATGCTTTATAATTTAGCAGTAAATGCACTGTAGCAAGCACGTCACAAAAGAAAGGCGCTGTTGTGATTGGATTTTGTTCCATCAAAATGTCTGAAGAATTTATTGCTGGGGTGAAAGAAGGTGGGCATGAATCAATAAAGGCAACCAGCTTTCTATGGCTAACATCTGGATACCCCCCCCCCCCGTTTTGATCTCTTAAGAATTCCTTGCCTCTTTAGGCTTGAGCGAAGTAAAAAACAAAACCTGCATCAGGGAAGACCACACACACCATAACAAGGTATTTCAGGCAGAAAGGGAATTTTCTGAAGAAATTATGGGGGGAGGTGGACTCTTAAGAAATAATCAGGCAATACAATGGAGAAGCCTGTTACAAGCTAAACCGCAGTACCACTAGTGCAAAGCCTATAATTTATTATAATCCATCACAAGAAGGGGAAGGAACCAGCATAGGGGGGTAGGCGGGGGTGCTGGAATTTCAGCATCTGGCTCCATCCATCAACCTTGTGGGAAAATCCTCCCGCCACTCCCTGGGTCATTCTGAATCAGGCCTTCAGCCTCCCATTCAACAAGGGAAGAAAAGGGACAATAGCTATTCAAGACCTTGCCAGGGTCACAACCCCTCTACCATCAGAACTCCTTAATGACCCCAAACAACAACATTCATAGCAACTGGAGAGGGAGAGGAGGGGAGACAGGCAGAACAATCGCTCATTCAGTCTGGGGTGTGAGGGGACTTCTGCCCACCCTCCTCAGAGGCAGCTTCTCAACAGGATATTGACAGCATTCCCCTTTCTCAAGGAGCCAGAAGTTCTTTGGCTGCCAAAAACTGGCCTGGTATCCTAACCTTAAAAAAGATCTGAACAACCCCACTCACATTTAATGGGATCTAGCCTATGTTCACATGCATAATTACTCCAGTTTTAATGGATTTTTAATGCACTTTTGTGTCTATCTGTTCTCAATCAGAGGAGTGTAAAGAGCACCGGGAACAGAATTACACCTTGTCCTTGAAATAGTATGTCCTCCCCACTCATCCCCTGCCCAGGCCACCTGAAGGGTCAGTCCAGGTAAATATTAGTGTGCCTTCCATTAGTCATGGCAAAAAATGATGAAGACTTCACACATTACAGGAAAAAAAGGATTGTGCCTGAATACTGTGTGTACCCACAGTGTCCCTCAAAATATGTGAAAGGCGACCTTCTTTTTTCACCCAGTGTCTATGCAGTATGCACACACTGCAGGGAGTGGTAACCAACCCCAGGTCCTGGCAGCATGCACACTTAGTAAAATAGAGAAGAATAGTCCTAAAGTGTGGAATAGGAATTATAATTTGTATTAGTGACTGTATTTATTCTGCATTAATTAATTTAGAACGGACTAAGTCTGGAGTAATTACATAGATTCAATTCATGGAAGATAAAACCATCAATGGCTATGAGTCCTGGTGGCAATTTTGCCTCAAGTATCACACTCAGGTGCTGGGGACCCTGAGCAAGACAGTGCTGTTGAGTTCCTATCCTCCTTTTGGGTTTCCCTTAGAAGCTGCTTGATACAGAATCCGTTCATTGGTCCAGCTAGCCCTGTGCTATCTGTAAATGCCAGGGATCAAGCCCAGGACCTTCTGCATGCAAAGCAGCTGTCCTGCCACTAGGCTACAACCCTTCTCAAGCAGCGGCATCTTGTTGGCAACAGCGAGAACAAAAGGCTGAACTAGAGAGGTCTTTGGCCTGATCCAACTTGGTTCTTCTTAATGTTAGACGTATGGTCTTGTGAGGGACGCGGGTGGCGCTGTGGTCTAAACCACCGAGCCTAGGGCTTGCCGATCGGAAGGTCGGCAGTTCGAATCCCCACGACGGGGAGAGCTCCCGTTGCTTGGTCCCTGCTCCTGCCAACCTAGCAGTTCGAAAGCATGTCAAAGTGCAAGTAGATAAATAGGTACCGCTCTGGCAGGAAGCTAAACGGCGTTTCCGTGTGCTGCTCTGGTTCGCCAGAAGCGGTTTAGTCATGCTGGCCACATGACCCGGAAGCTGTACGCCGGCTCCCTCAGCCAGTAAAGCGAGATGAGCGCCGCAACCCGAGTCGTCCACGACTGGATCTAATGGTCAGGGGTCCCTTTACCTTTACCTTTTATGGTCTTGTGAACAGTCCCTGAAAAGAGCAAAAAGCACTGGGGTGGTTGGGATGGGGACCAGACCATGAAGCTGTGTTACAGCTCCCACCTCACTCCTGAGAAGACTTTAGTTCGAATAAGGTAGACTGCTGGAAATGGCCTCTGTATGATGACTTACTTACCCATCATGGCTGGATTCTGTAGTTCTGCTGCTAGCACAGGGACGCTCCAGATAAGGAGGAACAGAGAAATGGAGAGCAGTGCTAACAGAGATATGAAGGCCTGGGAAATTTTCTCCTCCTGTTCATTTCCCCCAAAATGGGGGAGGGGCACAGAAAAATTGGGGGGAAACCAGGGTTCCCCTCCAATTTTTCTGTACCCCGCCACAAGCCTTCACGTGTCTAGTGCTGCATCTTACAGGAGCAACTTATTGGGCAAGTATTCACAGTAAGAATTGTTTCAAGCAGTCTTCACATGACGCTCATCAAACTTATGAGCCCACGCTTACTGGAATTTATGGGATTTATATTTCTTTCTTTAAAAATTCAAAATATTTGCTACCCACTTCATCAAAAGATGCCACGATGGAGCACAGGAGTGTGGATAAACACACAAAACATATACACACAATTTAAATCCAACATGTAAATACAGTATAACAAAATATCGGGAGACAAAAACAAATTAAACCCAAACAGCTAAAGAGCAAACCAGAAAGAAAGAAAAAGTATCTCAAATGCTAAAACACTTCTCTTGGTGCTGAAAAGCTTGTAGTCTCTTTCTCATTCACATGCAGAGCAAAACCCACCATGCTCTTTAATGGTTTTACCCAAGTCTCTTGCTGCCTCATTATTCAAATTTATTTTCAAAGCTGAGTACAGGATGCAGAGGTTATGTTCCTCATTCAGACCTGGAAAGCAAGCTAGATGATGAACTGTACTATATAATTAATCAGACCTTCTAGTACAATGTGTTGGATCAACCAGGGTTCAAATATAAACTCAACCATGGCTTTATAGGGCACCTGAAAGGCACTGTGGATAGACTTGTCTGTCTTAACCAGGGAGATGTGGGTTCAAGTCCCCACTCAGCCATGAAACGTAATAGGTGACTTCATCTAAGGCTGCTGTGAGAATAAAATGAGGTACCTTTAATGAGATACAAGTCTTTGGTATGTCCCTCAGGACATGGTCTTACAGCTGGATTCACTCATGCAATGCATTTAATCGGTCATGTGAGGGAATTTCTAATTCTCCTCCCATCCACACTGTTGACATGGCCACTGTAACCCCCATCTGTAAAATGGGAGGAATAACAAATTCACAAGTGAGTTGAAGTCCTACAAAACACCCTGAAAATCAAAAGTGAAATATAAGGACAAAGAAATTAGTCTCTAGATAAAATTCTAAACATAATGGGCAGAAATCCTTTACTGTTCTTTCCTCAGGCAAATGAATGCCTCCCCTAACTGCAGAGACCCTGCCAGATTTGAAGGAAACTTTATTTGTTGGTATTCTTCTTCAGCCTTCCCTTTTCCAAGAGCAAAGCAAACATTAATCTCTGCCTGTCTCAGAGCTGACAAAGGCCTATAGACAGGCCGGCAGCCTGCCTGGCCCACTTTCTTTCCTGACCCACTGGCTCTAGCGCCAAGTTGGGACGAGCTTAGACTTCAAAATTAGTTTGACTTTGCTTCAGCAAAATTCAGCGAGGGAGGTGGAAGGACAGGCAGACACACTGCTCTTATCACCGTGGCAACCACTCAAAGAGGAGAAGGACAGTGCTTTTATTCAAGAGGAAGGGAGTGAGTTCAGGGAAGGGGTTGGGAGCGAGGGAGCCCAGGCCACCACCACACAGACAAGAGATGGCCTGCATGCTAATGACTCGGGAGCAAAAGCACACCCTGCAGTGCTAACTCCTTCAGTAGTAATTGCATCACAATGTTCGCCCCACATCCGCCATGCTGAGGAATGGAGTGGCCAGAATGCTAGTTTTAGAGGCACCGTCCACATCTATACAAATGCACAGATATGCACAACCAAATTCTGCAGATGATCCATCAATATTAGTGCAATTGTTGCATCTTCCACAAATTTCCTTTATCAGGATAGCAAAAGCTCTGCCTATAGATAAATTCCTATCTGTGTGTGTGTGTGTGTGTGTGTGTGTGTGTGAAAACACTGTAACTTGGGCATTAAAGTGTCCAATGAAATAGATTAGCCACAACTAGAGGACAAAATCTCTCTAAATCTCTCATCACACAATGCATACTCAGCATACAGAGTTCATTTCCACATGGTTTTTGGATGGTCACCAAACACCAATTCCTTTTTTAAATGGGCGAGCTGAATTCATGGAGGATAGGATAAGATCACCATAGGCACCAAATGGTACCACACACACCTCTCTCAAGTCACCGTGCATAGGATCAAATACTTGCCATGTTATTTTGGTGCCAGAGACACAAAATCCAAAAGTGCCACTCCTTGAGAGTAAAAATATGTTGATTCAAATTGAATAACTTAACAAGTTTCTGCCCATTTTATGATACTAAAATCCAGCTGCCTGGGGCAGCTGCCTCTCTCTGTCTAACGGTAGGACTGACCCTGACAGACATGGCAATCTCTCGCAAGTTCACAGTGTAAGCTTTCCCACAGCATCTGGCTACTGCACAGAATGCTCAGCTAGATTATTTTTTGTCTTGCTAGGCCAGACCATTCTCGTGTTTTTTTCAGGGTCTGGGCACTCAAACACGGCAACCCCTGAACCAGGATATCAGGGGTGGCTAACCTGTGGCTCTCCAGATGTTGCTGGACTCCAACTCCCAGCAGCTTCAGCCAGCATGGCCAATAGTCAGGGGCGATGAGAGCTGTAGTTCAGAAACATCTGGCATGCTGAAGGCTAGCTATCCCTTCAGTTGATTAATATCTGATAAGTCAGGCAATATATTTAACCTTACAAGTCTCTGTTTCACAGTCGACAGGTGGAAAGCCACAATCAAGACTTTGCCTCTTCCCTTGCTTTCCCACTGCCCTTGCCTCAGCATCCATCTGCTGCTCACTGATATTTCCTTATGACATGATATATGTGTGCTGATACCGGTATGTGAATATGTTTCATCAAAATGGCAGCTGAAGGGGTGCTGGGAGCCACAGCAAGCTGCAGGCATGCAAGGCAGGTAATAGCTCTTTTACTGAGTGTCCAAGGCAGTACATCTTCATTACCTTGTTAATCCTTCTACCAGCCCTGTAAACGTAGGCAGGCCATATTAACACTCCTTCTAACAATCCTGTTATGTGCCATATTAATTAGCAAGACTAAATAAAGAATACTAAAAGCCTGAAGGAACAAACCTCTTTGGGAAGGAGTTCCACAACCAGTGTCCCACGACTAAAAAGGCCCTGGGTGGACTAAAACTGTCCAGCTTGGGCTGATGTTGACATATGAATCAGGAATACCCACTCCATAGTTCACACTCTTAACTCGCTCTACTGCACCACTAGTATAGCAGAGCTAGATTTTCAGACTGGGGTTCCTAACATATGCATTCCAGGCAGCTATTGCACTGCTCCGAGCAGAGGCACACAAACTGTCCCATAAGTCTTCTGTGTGCCTAACATTTTATCCACACACCAAACATTATTTATGTGTGTGCCCATATTTCACGCAGAGAGGAAAAAAGCATGCATCAAGGCCCTGAGATGAATTTCATTTCACAGTTGTGAGGTAACTTCAGCGCCGCAGGGATGAATGCCTCCACTTCACAGCCTGCCTTCAAGGCCAGGCTTCAAAGGGTACAGCAGGGGCAAGGCAACTAGGCCTTATCGTGGAAAGGCCCCAGAATACTCAATTCCCATGATTCCAGAGGGGAAAGAAAGCATTATTGGATGGGTGGGTGCATTTTTGCCCCTGGGTGGGGGGCACACATAGCAATGGGAGGACGCTTAGGTAGGTGGGGTGTCACAACTGTCTGGGTGGGCTGGGAGGAGCATGATTTACCGGTACATGGCACTCCCAAACCCTGGCAGGAAAGTATTTGTGGCAGTAAATTCTGTGGCAGCACAGCGTGGGCACCTGAAACAAGCCATACAGAAGGTGTGTGAAGGCGAAATGTTGCTTGCAGGATGCCCAAATAAGATCTAGAACCATTTTAGTCCCGCTAGCTGACAACCTTCAGCAGGAGACAAATGGAGGGAGTGTGTCCCTGTTGAACCTTGCAGACTTTTCTTCAGCTTTCAGATCCATCGCCCATGGTATCCTTCCAGACTGCCTGACATGCATCTGCTTCTAACTAATAGGCTAGTAGCTGAAGGGGGTGACAGGAAATTGCAGCTCCAACCTTATGGGAATTAACCTGTGGAGTGCCAGGAGGTTCTGTCTTCTCTCCAGACCCACCCCCACCTTTCAAAATCTACATCAAGCTATTGGGAGAAGTAGGCTGATGGCCTCCAATAATCTTCTTTTGTAGCCCAGGAAGGCAATTGATTCCTCAAACTGTCTCTGGAATTAATAGTGGGCTGAATGGGGGATAATAAACTAAAGCTTAATCCATGTAAGTTAATGATAGCGAATGGATTGGTTGATCTAGGACTGGGGTGGGGGAATCATTTTCAGCCTGAGGCTATGCTCTCTCAGGACCAAACTTGTAGGGGGCTGCATTGCCAGTGTGCCCCCAAAGCACACTAGGTTAGTGTTGGCACAAGCACAGCATGCACACACCGTTTGCACATACATATACATTATGCACACAAACACATACATACACACACAATTTTTTGCTCTCATCCCCCACCCCCCAGCAGTTGGGCTTGAAAAAAAAGCATTCTAGCTTTTTCCAAGACTAATTGGCAAAGGAGGGGAGGCTTTGATCTTCATGAAGACTGCAGATGGGAAGTGTTAACCCTTCATTCTCCAGCTATGACCCGTCCCCCAACCCACACACAAACCCACACACTCCACTTGGCCTTGAAAGCCTCCCCTGGGAACCTGTTTTCAAGCCTAACTGATGCTGGGGCCCCACAAATTGCATCGAGGCTGTGGGTTTCCAGTTCCCCACCTGGAATTCACGTGTCTAAATGAAGTAAGAGAAGTGATATCATGCAAGTGTTCTGGAAGGCAGTTCCTAGCATACAGGGCACCAAGAAAGAAAGGGCAGAGTAGAAGTCCTTCAGATAGTTGCTAGTGATGCTGTTGTAGGAATGATTATCACAGTCATTAACGTACTGGAGATGTATGTTCTCCACAGTGCTTTTAAGCTCAGCTTGAGAGTCCCTACTATGAAGACTACAAGTATCTATTTGTAATGATACCCTCTGTGTGGTCCTAGGGAGGCCTGGGCCTGGGCCATCAGCTTCTTACCTGTGTTCAAAAGGATAGAATCACAGAATTGTACTAAAGCATACCGGTACATGACATGTGGCCATCCAGCCTCAACTTAAAACCTCCAATGTGAAGGAGAGTCTACAACCTCTTGTGGGAGTCTGTGCCACTGTGTCAACCAACTCTTAGTGTCAGAAACTGATGTTCAGTCAGAATCTCCTTTCATAACTTGGGTACCTGCTATTTAGAGTGACTGTGAAGTTCTTTAAGTCTTAAGCTACAGTACTTGTTTTTGTGTTTAAACTGATTTTCATTGGTTTATTGTATGTTCCTATCTGTTTTATATCTGTAAGATGCTTTAGAAACCATTTTTGGTAGGAAAGAGGGATAAAGACAATAATGTATGTCCGAAGAACTGGGCCTCCGAACAAAAGCTTAGGCCACAATATATACAGTATTTGCCATTTGTTGAGACAGCCTTCGCCAACCTGGCGCCTTCCAAAGGTTTGGGACTACAATGCCTAGCAGCTGATGGCAGTCCAACACAACTGGAGGGCACCTGGTTGGCAAAGATTGCTTTAAAGTGTTAGAGAACTCCACTTATTTTGATTCTCTTCATACTGTCATTTAAAAAAAAAACCTCACTTTTATTTTAAAATAAACTGAAGGTAAAATGTACTTAAGAGATGATGGGAGGAAAACACTCCTTCAAAATGACAGACCAGATACAGGGTTTGCTTCAGCCCTGGAGCGAGCAGATCCAATGGCCATAGGATATGCTGCTGATTTATTACATTTTCAGAGCTCTCTTGAATGGAATTATTTAAAAATATTTCCAGCTTCTCAGCACCCAAAGTTAGAAAACTGACTATAGATCTCTTGCAGTGTCCCCCTTGCCCTCAGATGAGCTGTAAGCCTCCTTCTCTCATCCTTCTTCTGTTCAGTTAGAGGATCCTCCCCTAAAATATTCCTGTTCGATTCCTCTGTCTTGCTTTCAACATCTCTTCCTCCCTCATCTAGCTTCAGTCTATCCAAAATGCAGTCTGCTGCACCAGAAGGGGAGGCTCTCATTCCTATGCACTGTGGTGGCCTGATTCACCTGTTATCTCCTCCCAGCTCTCCTCCTGATCCAATAGCTTTACCTCTTCTTGAAGTGAGCTCACTGGCAGTAGCAAACCGGGATTCCCAGCCAAGGAGGCTGATGGCTTTCCCAGGGTATTTTCCTCTTGTCAGCAAAGACAGCACTCAGTCTCTCTCTCCACCTACAATTGATTTTCTGCCCTTTTCAATCACGAGACTGCAATTGCATCACTGAAGGTATTTCAAGAACATTTTAACTAGAGGCATTCAGCTCCTCCGGTAAATCCTTTGATCAAGGTGCTTATAAAGCGGGAGGGGGGGGGGAGGTAGAGAGCAGCACTGAAGCACCACCCACATCTCAACCAATGTTTCGAAACCCTGCCATTTGGTTTGCCATTCAATATCACACTACTATTCTGGCCTTGTGGTCCCCCGTCCCCCCCACAACCCTAGCTGACAGCAGAAAACTGAAAGAAAGCAGACAACTGACAGAAAATGGAAATAACTTCCTCCAGATTTCCACACAGGAGTTCTAAAGGTTAGCATACATCCTTGATCAATGTCCCTAAACATTTATTTTGGTCAGAACCAGTAGTAAACATCCATCCACTCAGAGGCATATGGTTCTTTTTGCAAGACTCCAGGGTGAAGGAGGACTAGCGAACCCTCAGGGTGCAAACAGTTTCATTTCACTCGGATTTGTTGCTACTCTTTAACAACCTTTTAATCACCCTGGGTAAGTAAACCACTATCTGTCACTGCCTGTCAATCCACAATTACAGGGGAAGTGGGATATTCAAACTGCATTAGTTTAGAGGCAAGTGTGTGTGCAATTTACTCCAGACCACTTAAAATGCAGTGCAAAGATTTTGAGTACAGTACAGTGAACATAATATTTCTTCACAATTCCTGGGGAATGGCTATTGTGAAATTCTGGTTTTCCTTGTTGCTTGGACTTGTTCTGACCCAGTACCTAAAAAGTTCCAATATATCCCATATTATTCCCCCAATCTTCACACTTCTCTCCCTGGACCTAGGTGATCAAACTATGTTTCCTCTCTGTTCTGAGGCACACACAGTCCAATTCTATGGATTTTTACGCAGATCTAAATCCCACTGAGCCCAATGGAGTTTACTCCCTAGTAAATCCCCCGCTGCCTGTGGCCCAGAAAGCCCTTGCCACCCTGCAGTCACACACTTGCTTCTCCTTTGCAGGTATACAAGCGCTTGGGAGTTCAAGGAACCTGAGAACAACTAGCAACGGGCACTTTCGGCTGTGAAGATGACTGGGCTGCGCAGGCAGTTCCCAAACTTGTACTCGCGTTAATCCAAAGTACAATGTTTGCCCAGGTTAAAGAGGAACTCCGAAGACATCCAGGTGGCCGAGAAACACTTAGGTGAGCCCCCACCCCCCGTCTCATTTCTGCCTTTCCAGTCGCCTTATGGGTTAGGGACCTCTGCCACGCCAGCGTACCGCGCGCACACACCTCGGGCGACTCCTTCTCCAGGCTTGGGAAGGGATATATTTCAGCCTCCCCATCGGTTCCTCTCTTACGCCGCCTTCCCCTCCCGTGCCAATCGAGGGGCTGATCCCACCACGGATCTCCACCTAGATTACTTTGGACACCACGTCTCTCGATCCCAGGGCTTCGATCCCCGGTGTGGCCTTTTGTTAGGCAAGGGAGGAAGAGAAGGGACCGGCCAGGGAAGGGGAAGGAAGGCGAGGACCGGCTCCCGGCCCACGCGGTAGGGTGGGCGCTCCAGGCCACGCCGGGGCACACTCACCCGTGTCCTGGCGGAACTGGTGCATGGACTGCAGGTCGATGATATAAGGCGACAGGCGGTTGTCCACCTGGCCTAGGACGACGCTTCCCCCGACTCTCGGCCCGGATCGGATCACTGCCTCGATGTGGTGGCTCACGGCGGGGCTGTAGGGTCTCCAGCGCCCGTGCTCGTTCAGCCATTCCCAAACCACCACGGCCGAAGCCAGCAGCATATTGGTGGCGGTCTCCTGCAAGCAAGCAAGCGCTCCCGATCCCAAGCGGCGCCCGGAGGAGCCCCTTTTCAGCGTCCGATCGGTCTCATCTACCCCCTTTAAACTCTGCAACGTCACGGCCACTAGCTGGCTGGTTGCTCCTTGGATCAGTTCCAGATCTTGCTCTTCTTGTCAAATCTCTCCCTTTCTCTCCCTGACAGCGAAGAGCTGGGCTTTGCGGGGTTCACAAGCGCCTCGATTCTGCTCGCTTCATGCACCTTTTTAAAAAATGCTTCTAAAGCTCTCATCCCACCCACTTGAAGACTCTTGCTTCACTGCCTATAAAAATGCATGCATTTAAAAAATAACAAGGTTCCATCCACTCAGCGAGCTGGAAAAGCAGGTTCCGTCATTTGCTCTGTAAAGTGGCTCCGAGGGGAATTTCTCACTATCTTTACGGCGAAAGGAGGGTGACTCAGTTACACCAGTTGCATCTCCTCCTCCTCCTCCTGTTTTCCTCTCTGCAGCTGCACGGGGGATCCTTCTCAGCAAGCCCTTCTCGGAATTTCATGCTCTAGTTTTTCCCCTCCTCCTCCTCCTCCCCGTGCACTAGATGCAGCAATCGCTCCAGCTCCCCCTCCCTGTTGCTTTTCTGCCTGCCTCCTTTCTACGAGGAATCCGGGTGAGTGGGATTTTCTCGGCACAGCAGGAGAAATGCAAGCCTCCACCAGACGCGATGCCCGCTTTCCACAGCGGAGAAACAATCACCCATTGCACGGCACGGGCACTTCACTCCTGCCTATTGCAACCCGCAGCCTCTCCCGCTACAACTTCCCTGCCTTAGCAAGGTTTTGGAGTAGAAGCCGCAGCACGAGCTCCCCGGGAACGCGACGTCTCGAGCGCGCGAGCTCCCTCCTCCTCCTCCTCTCACCACCATTACCTCATGCTCGGCCCCCCGCCCCTAAGCCCACCCCTCTGGCCGGCATCAGGGCGCCATCTGCTGACCGTAGAAAACGAAGCAGCGGCAGGAGGGACTGAACCATCGCACGCAAAACAGGGGGTGGCACTTGCTTGCCACCACGAGCAAACAGAAGAGAACGCGCATGCAAGGAAAGGCCCGTCTGCAGAATCGCCCGTGCCATTGCTTTCCAGCCAGCCCACTGATTTGCCACAGCTCCTCACTGCAGCCTTTAGTGCCCTCCAGCATTTGCCGAGAGAAAAATTAGGCGAAGCAGCTGGATGTGAGAATAGTTCCTTCACAGCTGAGATCAGAGGAGGCAGTGACGACGAAGTATTCCTTTGGGTCATTCCCAGTTAAATAATTTTGTAACTTTAAAATGCAACGTTAGTCCTCTCTCCTAAAAAGTGCAGCTTTCTGATATTTTCCAGGGGCGTAGCTGTGTTAGTCTTTTGCGGCAAAAAGAACAAGCAGTCTTGTGGCATCTTAAAGACCATTGCAGCATAAGCCTTCCTTGTGACAATACTTCAAAAATGTTATCCTGAGTTAAAGGGACATATGTACGCTATAACTCAGGATTCACACATCAGATGAAGTGGAGTGGAGTCATTTGCTTATGCCATGATAAATTTGTTAATTTTTAAGGATGCCACAATGTTCGTTCTAGATATGACAATTCTACCCTTTTCTAATCTATCTAGCTAGTGTAGAAGCTAGTTCCAATTTAAAAAACAAAAAAAACAACACCCTATGGTCATTGCTTAGAGAGGCTGGATCAAAGCAAATCAAGGAAGCTAAAAATTCTGGTGGCCATATTAGTATGTTCTAGAAATATTTTATTTGGAATTATTTCAAAAGCACTTTTCCATGTACGAAGTGCTTTAAAGGTAAAGGGACCCCTGACCATTAGGTCCAGTCGTGTCCGACTCTGGGGTTGCGGCGCTCATCTCGCTTTATTGGCCGAGAGCCGGCGTACAGCTTCCAGGTCATGTGGCCAGCATGACTAAGCCGCTTCTGGCGAACCAGAGCAGCACACGGAAACGCCATTTACCTTCCCGCTGCAGTGGTACCTATTTATCTACTTGCACTTTGACGTGCTTTCGAACTGCTAGGTGGGCAGGAGCTGGGACCGAGCAACGGGAGCTCACCCCGTTGCGGGGATTCGAACAGCCGACCTTCTGATCAGCAAGCCCTAGGCTCAGTGGTTTACACATCCTATTTTTAGCTTCACATCAAGTGTTTGAAGTCAGTTAAAGGTAGATAGCCGTGTTGGTCTGTCATAGTCAAAACAAAACAAAATAAAAAAAATCCTTCCAGTAGCACCTTAGAGACCAACTAAGTTTGTTCTTGGTATGAGCTTTCGTGTGCATGAAGAAGTGTGCATGCACACGAAAGCTCATACCAAGAACAAACTTAGTTGGTCTCTAAGGTGCTACTGGAAGGATTTATTTTATTTTATTTTGTTTGAAGTCAGTTAGGCTGTATCATTACCGGTAAGTATGAATTCAGTGCATGCCTGAATCTAATATATACATGTGGCCAGGATATCTGTTAATGGTCACTGATTGCTTTACCTGAGCAGCCTGGCCATTCTTTTGTGATGGTAAATACTTTAATTCCTGAAACCAGGTCACAGGCTCATCCTATTCATACACACAAATACACCCTTAGACAGGTAAGCAAAAGACAATGGAGAGGCTTTCCAATTTCCTTCCTCCTTGCAGAGAAACATTTGAGGTCAATTTGGGAGTCAAAATGGTTTGGGAGTCAAAATGGCTTCAGACTGCTCTCCTGTACTATTTCAGACACGTGGTTTATATACTTATGTATCTGTTTGCTTTGTTTATTTTGTATTTGGGACCTTAGAATTCTTATAACACATGTTTCTTTATTATAGATATTTCCCTCCTCCCCACCAGCAGTAGTCAGTATGGAGCAGGAGGGAAGGGGAACTCATTATCTGACGATTTCATGTTGTAGGCAAAACCACAAACTACAGGGAAAGGAGGGGAAAAACAAGAGAAGGAAGGTGTTTTCCCATCACAGCCATAATCCAGCATCTTACCTGAAAATGTTTGGATAACATATTGCACACACTTAACAGTTTTAAAAGCTAACGTGTCTCTAGAAAGCGTAAACAGTAGAATTATTTATTAGGTATCCTTCTCCAGTCCCAAGAGTTCAGAGCCAACTCTTCACATAATGCACAAAATCAGCCATTACCACTGCTGAGTTTCATGTACAGTGGTACCTCGGGTTACGAACAATCCTGTTTACGAATGCTGCAGGTTACAAACTCCACAAACACGGAAGTAGGTGTCCCGGGTTGCAAACTTTGCCCCGGGATACGAATGCAATCCGCTTCTGGGGCCACGGGAGGCCTATGTTAGGGAATGCGCACCTTGGGTTAAGAATGGACTTCCGGAACGAATTACGGTAAGTTCGTAACCTGAGATACCACTGTACGTTATACAGTATCTAATTGCACAGACGTATTTCAGGAAGAATGGCAATCCTGCTTTTATTGTTGTTTGTAGAATTGTAGAGTTGGAAGGGACCCCAAGGGTCATCTAGTCCAACCCTCTGCAATGCAGGAATTGTGCCCACAGCCATCCCTGGGTAGGTTTGAACCACCAACTTTCTGGTTAACAACCAGACATATTGAACAAAGTTCATATTGATTCTTCATATACATATGTACCGTATATACTCGAGTATAAGCCGACCCGAATATAAGCCGAGGCACCCAATTTTACCACAAAAAAACCGGGAAAGCTTCATAGGAGCCACTGCCTGCCTCACTCGAGTATAAGCCGAGGGCGGCTTTTTCAGCACAAAAAATGTGCTGAAAAACTAGGCTTATACTCGAGTATATAGGGTATATCTGTGGCCTACACACCAATTCTCCTGGATGGGTGTTCTGATTGTTAGATGCAGTTGTTAATTCCCTAAAATCTTAAGGTATGGGAAAGGCTGAATTTTAGTTTACGCTGGTGTTATATAATGCAATTTTTAACGGTTTCAACAAATGCACTTCAGGTTAAAAATCTCTAGTTAGATAGCTGGTGATGGTGTTAGAGAAGCAAAGCAGCTAATAAGCCTGATCTTTATTAAACTGTTGCAACAGGGTCCCTACTCACCACACACAGGAGGGAGAAGAACCCTGAACAATGGTGCGCAAACCCTTATATAGACTTTTGAAATTGCCCACCCTGTAGCTCAAGGCCAGCCCCCAAAAACATCATACATACATCACAGGAGGTGGTCTACAGCAGAAATCCTGCCTGCCAGGATGATAATGGTCACTGATTGCATTACCTGGGCAGTCTGGCCATTCTTTTGTGATGTTTAATACTTTAGTTCCTGAATCCAGATCACAGGCTCACCGTATTCATACACCAATATGCCCTTTAGACAGGATTTGCAAGCAAAAAGACAATGGGAAGGCTTTCCCCATTTGCCCTCCCTTACTGCAGAGGAATATTTGAGGTCATTGGGAGACTCAAAATGGTTTCAGGATTGCTCTCCCATAACTATTTCAGACACATGGTTCATATATTTAGATATGTGTGCATTTATGAATATTCTATATTTGAGACCTTAAAATTCTTATAACACTCCACCATTGCTCTAACGGATCAGCTGCCCCTGGTTGAAACTGATGTAACATGAAAGCACAGTACAAGAGGCCTTTTCATTCAGGGTGGAAAGGTGAGGCAACCAGCTCAGAGCTTCCATGGTTCTTGGCATTGCATCCGAAGTCTCCCCGGCATCAAAGCTGTTGAGAGATACCGTGTTTTCCCCTTGTTTTTAGCTGTGAAAGTGGGAAAGCCTTCCTGCTGTAACACAGCTATTTCATACAGGATTCTGCGCGGCAGCCGTTCCAGTCCAATGGTCTTGGACTCTGCACTTGCCAATACAAGGTCAACTTAAAAGAAAGGTCAGTCTAGAGTTGTAGTACACTTGGACATCTCTTATGCTTCTTTCTAAACATAGGCCATTCAAGTTAGTTACTCCAACCCTAAACTCACCATCATAGATATGTGCATCTCTGCAGATTGTCACAAATTCTCCCAATGACTAAGGATTGCTGACCTCAGATCCTTCATCTATATAGTAATGAACCTGAAATGAATCACATCATTTTCTCTCTATTACCTCTCTGCTTTATGTGGCCATGCAATTTTGAGAGTATTAGCTAGAAACATTTTTAACTACATAAAGTTGCATGGTATTGTACCTTGATGTTTGCTGTGGCCTAGGGCTTATGTACTACAGTAGTAAATAAGCAACTGATAAACCCCAGTTCAGGGACGTGGGTGGCGCTGTGGGTTAAACCACGGAGCCTAGGGCTTGCCAATCAGAAGGTCGGCGGTTCGAATCCCCGCGACGGGGTGAGCTCCTGTTGCTTGGTCCCTGCTCCTGCCAACCTAGCAGTTCGAAAGCACGTCGAAGTGCAAGTAGATAAATAGGTACCGCTCCGGCGTTTCTGTGCGCTGCTCTGGTTTGCCAGAAGCGGCAGTCATGCTGGCCACATGAACCGGAAGCTGTACGCCGGCTCCCTCGGCCTTTAAAGAGAGATGAGCGCTGTAACCCCAGAGTCGTCTGCGACTGGACCTAATGGTCAGGGGTCCCTTTACCTTTTAAACCCCAGTTCTGTAATTCTGCAGGTTTAAAGTATAAGAAATGCTTAAAATTTAATAAATGAAAAAATGTGTGTTTGTGGGAGGGGCGTTATCGGTTTTTGTTTTTATTATGTATTTTGTGTTCTCATTTTGTATTTTTATGTTGTGAATCTCCCTGTGATCTTTGAATGAAGGGTGACATACAAATTTAATAAATAAGATGAATAAAGCTACAATAAAAAAGGCAGCTTTACCCTGAATGAGTTCCTTTAACATTTTCTATAAAGATAATATCACCACCTATTATTATCCTCAGGATATGTCAATAAAACACAGGTGGGGTCTCAGTAAGAACCTGCAATGGTTCACTTCAAAGTAAGAGTTGATGTGAGCAGCTGAGAGCCTTCAAACAGGCAAGGCAGAACCCCATGTTGGGGACTTCAAAGCCAGGACTTTAATTCAACATGCCAACGGTAAAAATCACTGCAATGAAATAATGTCCTGGAAACAAGCTCTTTGATTTGCTTTCACTAAGCGTGGCTCTGTGAGTGGTGATGTTGCCAGGTGAGCTATTGATGAATTCAAAACACAGCCTGCTCCTGAGAGGCTTGAGGCCAACCACTGAAGGAAAAAAAAACTTGTCATTTCAGGCAGCTACTAATGAAAGAAGACAGCCATTTAACTCTGTGATTTACTGTTAATGGATGTTACGTGTTTAATGCCATGACTGCTGATGGCTAGTCTCGGGAGCTTGATTTCTAGAATAAAGCCAGGTGCACACACTGGGTGACTTCAGAAAGCACTGTGGCACTTTCAACATGCCACTTCATACATTACATTTTTTTAAATGCAAAGGAGCCCATTTCTCACATGCCAGGATCCCATGGAGCTGGTTTATTGTGAGTAGTTTTGCTAAACACAGTCCACTTCACTAATGGAAGTGGGACCATGTAGAATATCAGTGATGGCTAACCTTGACACTCCAGATGTTTTGGGACTACAACTCCCATCATCCCTGACCACTGATCCTGTTAGCTAGGGATGATGGGAGTTGTAGTTCCAAAACATCTGGGGTGTCAAGGTTAGCCATCACTGATAGATAATTCTCCGTCCCCAGAGTAACAGAGAGACTTTCCCCTTAGAGATGGGGTAGCATAAACGCCAGCCCTGCCACAGTAACGTGAGAACCATACAAATATAATGTTGGAAGATCCAGGGCAGACTAATGGAAATACTTCCTCACACAGTGGAATTCGTTATCACAAGTTATAGGAATGGCCACCTACTTCAAAATGGTGTTAAGACAAATTAATGGAGAGTATCAGTCACTGCCAATTGTTTGTGCTGCTTGTGAGGTGGATATAGTGGCACGTTTTAAACACCTATTTGTGCAGGATTTCTCTGCACTTGTCCTGCATCCAGTGACTCTTCCTGAACTAGAGACCCATGTCTGCACCATCAGTTACATCAAAGTCAGTACCAGAGGAAGATGAAGCACAGCTTAGTATGTCTTCTTTTTTTAAACATATTTTTATTTGATTTTACAAGTATAAAATTATAGAAATAACATAACACATATTGAATCACCGGACTTCCCACCATCCCCTCCATGGGTTCTGTTATTAAATCTTTTCTACTGTCTTTTCTTACAGTGGTCTTCAAGATAAATTATAAATTTTTCCCATTCCTTGTCAAAGTTTTGGTCTTCTTGGTTCCTGAGCTTTCCGGTCAATTTTGCTATTTCGACATAGTCCAACAATTTGATTTGCCATTCTTTTCTGGTAGGGACTTTGTCTTCTTTTCATCTCTGGGCTAATAGCATCTGTGCTGCTCATTTTGTACGTCTTCAATAAGTTTTCTTGTTTAAGTTCCTATTACCAATAATAAATTGAAAGCAACTGAACTTCATTGAGAACACGCTGGTTCAAGGAATTCAGAGTCATATTGATTGAAGCAAAGGACAGAAAGAACCCCAGTAAATCATAAGTGAAATTAGGTAATATATGCAAATTAATTATGAATGCACTCTAAACACTATAAAGAAATGATAACATGATAATTAACAGCACATTCCAATTCCCTGTGAGTTAAGAAATTCAATGGTATCTTCCTTTCCTTTGGATAAGAGAGTACTGGAGAGTTATAGCATCTTTCTAATGCATGTTTTATTTTACAGATATATAAGCAGAGAGCGAGGGGAGGCTTTAATGAGTGTGTAGTAAAATACATGGCTAAGCAAGCGTGTAGTAGCCTGGTAATCTGTATTCACCCCTTATTTCAGTTTATTTCACTTCTTTTGTCAACATACTTTGTGGCAAGGAAAATGGGATGATTTCCTTATTATCATATTTTTCCGTGTATAACACACCCCCATGTATAAGACACCCCCTATTTTTGGGGACTCTAAATTTAGAAAATGGGATTGACCACAGTTGTAGAGCTTTTTTGGGGGGTGGGGTGGGGAATGCCAAAAATAAGTCACCCAAAGACAAATTGTGCAGTGAATCGCACGCATTGCCAAATCAAACTATCGTCAGCCCGCTCCCAATGACTGACGCAGCGACAGCCAATCGGAAGCAACCCTTAGAGCAGCAACCTATCACCCAACCAATTGCCACAGACAATCTTCTGGTCGCGGCTACAACCAATTGCACGTCCCACCAAGGCAGGTATAAGACAAGCCCCAATTTTAGACATTTTTTGGGGGGGGAGGGACCTAGTCTTATAAACAGGAAAATACAGTAACTTGTGGAGTCTACTTGACTCCCTAGTATTCTTCAGAGCTTAGAGCACTGAGACAAGTGGGAAGACAGCTTGAATGAAATTGAACACTGGTGACTGATACTTTGCTGACTCCATTGAATTTTCACCATGCTGCCTGACAAAGCTTTTCCAGGTGGTATGGGGCCTTTTACAGTCTAGCACGAAGGAGCTAGCAGAACTGACACTAGCACGCTGCGATTTGCTTGTGAAGCATTTTGAGGATAAAAATCGCTTGAATCTGCTGCAACCTTGACTCCACTGTTACAGCAGATGAATCTCAAGGGCAATGTCTAGTCCTGTTATGTTGGATGAGTTTCAGTTGGTAAGGCTTGAGGATGTGTACAAGGTGCTTGGATCTGCACTTGCACTCGACTCTTGCCCCTCTTGGCTGATAAAAACTAGCAGAGAAGAGAAAGGTGGCTGGGTCAGGGAGGTGGTTAATGCCTCCTTGAAGCAGGCGGTAGCAAGGCCATTCCTTAAGAAACCCTCCCTGAATTCAGAAAGTCTAAGTAATTATCAGCCAGTTACCAATCTCCCCTTCTTGGGTAAGGTTCTTGATTGGGTTGGGGACCAGATCCAGGTGCTCTTGGAAGAAACTGACTTTCTGTTCTTTCTCTTTTATCTCTGAGGCTTTCAATATCATCAACCATGTTATCCTTCTGAACTGGATGTCCAGGTTTGGGTGGGTGGCACTGCTTTGAAATGATATATGATACGTTTTTAAAAGCGTTGTATGTTATGAAGAATAACTGTTTAAAAATGCAAAATGTAATTTAATCATTTAATATGTCCTCTCTATCCTCCAAATTTCAGACTGAAGGGTCATCTTAGAATGTAGATCTTTTAATCCAGTGGTTTCATTTCCACATCTATAGGATTGGTTTCCACTTCCATAGGTTCAGCACCCAAGGCAGCCTGTTCTGTATCATAAGAAGCCTGTCTGAAAGGTCCAATTTCAGTGTCATACCAACATTTATCCTTCTTCTCAATTACTGAGAGGATTGATGTCATCAAAACGCCAAATTCAATTATGCTGCGCTGCTTGGAGTTGTTTCCATAAACGTAGCCAGCAGCGTGCATTGCAACAAGACGGCCATGTCTATCAAACACAGGTGAACCTGAAGACCCCCAGAAAAAAGATGTATCATAGGTGAGTACATCACAGTTGTTGAAAACATTTGAGAAAACTCCTGGATGGAGCATATGGATACAGTTCTTGGGACCGTCACCACAGTTGGCGTTGCTGCATTCTGCCTCCTTACCCTGCTGCAAACGATGAGCACATTCCTTCTGACGCTCATCCACAGTGACAACAGAACAGGCATCCTGATGCTTTGTTTCTCCACCTGGGTGACCAATGATGTAAGTAAGACCATCAAATGGTGGAGGGGAACATAACTTTACCAAGCCTGTAGGAGGTGGACTTTTGTTTCCATTTTCCTTCAGTTTCAGGATGGCAAAATCAAGCTCTACATTGGATATTTCAAACCACTCCTCAAGTGAAAACCAGCCTCCGTCTTTAGGGTGGTTGTCGTTATAAGAGAAAGTCACCCGGGCCTTCTTGCTGATTTCAGATGCCCACTGCTTTTCTTCAATCCCTTCTCCAACGATCATTTTTACCACATGATGGCAAGTTAGAATGTAGCTATTACACAACACAAAGCAAGTAGCAGAACCCTCCTTTCCGGAAATGCCCCACTCAATGTACCCAACTGACTGACTTAGAGTTACCTGTATCTGTAACATCTTAACCGTTATGGCATTGCTTATCTCCTTGCCATAGTTTGCTCTGCACACCCTGAGGACCTCCTTTTTACGCTTCTGCGCCTTCTTGGTTTTTGCAAAGAAGTTATCCATGATCTTCTTTTGATCCCTTAAGCCAGGATACAAGCTTAGGAGATCACTTTTAAAATAATGGCAGGTTTGGAGCTGCCTCCCATGAGACACCTGGGGAATCTGTTGGCTATTTCGATCACCATCAGATTTAGCACATTCCGTCATTTCCACATAAAAGATCTTGTTAGATAAATTGTTAACTGAATGAGTGTTAGGTATGGCCTTGTTATCCTCCATCAGTCTCCAGTCTTTTTCCTTTAGCTCAGGCTTGAAACGACCATCATTGCACAGGGCATCTTTTATGGTTTCTCCTTTCGGTGCAAAGACACACAGCGTGCAGTATTCCTTAAGAAGTTGACGGCATCTAATCAACTTACTGCTTTGTGCCGGCTTGGGGTCAATGTAGAACAAAATACATTCCTCCTCCCTGTTTTCATGCTGGCGATACCCTAACTCATCAGAGTCCCCATGGTGCTGACCCCTATAACATTTCATTACAAAATGGGAGCCATCCGGCATACACTTCAGAGGCATCCCCAGATTAATGCAACCATCAATCCCTTTCTTCCCTATTAAGTAGATCTCTTTGCCCTTGCTTTTCTCCATATGGGTACAAATATCTCTTGTTGTCATGAGGGCAGAACGCACACTGTCGTGGAGACTGCCTTTCACCACGTGGTCCTTCCCATCATCACCTAAATTCACAGTGAATTCTCGTTCTTCTTCCGTTGATTTCTCACTGCTAGGAAGAGTGTTTCTTGTAGGGTGATTTCCAGTTTCTTTCCTAAGAGTGGGTGCACTTATATATCCCACTCTTGAGCTTGCCTCATTATCGCACTGTAAAAAAAGGGGGAAGTAAACAAATAAAATCTTTTGTGTTTTTCTTAAAAACAAAACACATGCTTGCAGATGGTAGCTAGACCATGGCAGGAATACCAGTGAGCACACACCAACTGAAAAGTGGGGAGCTGGGCTAAGGCCTGAAGAATACAGGAGCAGCACTGCTGCCAGGTGTGCTCCTGGCAGAATAGGGAAACAACAAATACGGTGGCCAGGCTCTTGTAGAGCCAGGCAGAGGCCCGGGCCAGGTAGATAATGTGGCCCTTTTTTTTTGCCCTGGGGATCTCCATTGTTGATCGAAAGACTTAATTCGTTTTAATATATTGAAACTTCTCTCATTGGAGTGCATTTTTGTATCAGTTTCCTTTATTTTACTGAAAACAAAGAAACTACGCTATCTGAGACATGATCCATTGTTTTTTGAGTACTGTTTTTCCCCCCGTGTTTTTTTTTTTTTTTAACTGATGCGGAGGCCCAGGCCAAGTGGCCCATATGACCCCCCCCCCTCTGTCTGGGCCTGACAGTGGCATGGCACATTCTTTCACTTGTTTCCTAATGAGTCACAGTAACTGTTGCATCTGCTGCTACTCATGAGTAGCCCCATGTTTCCTTGGTGTCCAGACATTTATGCTACAATTCATCTGGCCCAGAGGCAACAAATGTTCCTACATTCCTGCTCCACACCAGCAAGGCTTCCAGAAGTGACCAATGGAAAAGGGTTGTCACTTTTTTATATATATGAGCAAGGCTCTCATGCCTTTGAAAACTTCTAGACAAACATTGCAAGTGGCATAGACATATCAGCACAGGATTGTGTTGAGGAGAGCTATTCCTATTACTCTGCTGTGATGCAGCTTTGAAAGGCAAAGGGGGTACTGTAAAAACAAATAGTGTATATTCCTGCGTATAAGACTACTTTTTAACCCAGGAAAATCTTCTCAAAAGTCAGGGGTCGTCTTATACGCCGGGTCGTATTTCTTATACGGCGAGTATATCCCAAACTCTATATTTTAACTGGAAAAGTTGGGGGTCGTCTTATACGCCCAGTCGTCTTATACGCCGGAATATACGGTAGCATACCTTACAACATTTCTTTGATGAAAATAGGGACGACGTATTTAACAACGACAACATATGGAGCTTACCACACACATTAAAACATAATAAAGCATTAAACATTTTCAAAACTTCCCTATAAAGGGCTGCCTTCAGATGTCTCCTAAAGGTTGTATAGTTTCTTATCTTCTTGGCTCGGGGAGGGGGGGTCACATAACTCCATACCCTCCAGCATTTCTCTGATGAAAATAGGGCCACCCTAAGGAAAAGTGGGACATTCCAGGAACAAATCAGAAACTGGGACAGCTTCTGTAAATCCAGGACTGTCCCTGGAAAATAGGGCCACTTGGGGGGTCTGAAATAGTTTGACAACCTGATTCCTCTGTGTTGCTTTCAATGTTCATTTCATCATCAGTGCTGTCCAACAGGAGCTTTGACTGCTTTTTTACAGTTTCTCTGTGGTAACAACTCACCACACAGACTTTCCATTCTCTGCTTGCACATAGTAGGAGGGAAGCCTATGGCTAAGCTCTAGTTTAGGGATAGGGAATCTTAGGCCCAAGGATCATATGAGCCCCCCCCCAAGCCCTTCTGTTTGGCCTTTCCCAGGCTACATCCCCTCACCAGGCCTGCTTTGCAACTTCTTTTAGTATTTTTGCCTGGCTGGAATGAGGTCCAGCTCTGAGGGCCTTCTGGCAGTTCCCTCACTGGGAGAAGTGAAGTTACAGGGAACCAGGCAGAAGGCCTTCTTGGTAGTTGCACCCGCCCTGTGGAACACCCTCCCGTCAGGTGTCAAAGAGATTTTCTTTTCTTTTTTTACAAACATCTGAAGGCAGTCCTGTTTTGGGAAGCTTTGAATGTTTGGTTGTGTTCTTTTATATTCTGTTGGAAGCCACTCAGAGTGGCTGGGGTGACCCAGTCAGATGGGCAGAGTGCAATAAATATATTACTACCATTATTATAGTCAATAAAAAAGCTAACAGATCTTCATTTGATGGTCTCTGAGTGGGGATTATCTCTATCCCCAGCAGTGCCAGAGCAGGGGACATTTCAAATCTTATTCCATAGGTTAGATTGATCTGCACCCTTGATTACTGATGTTTCTTGCTTGCCTCAATGGAGGATAGAGGGGTGTGAGAGAGTTTGTGGAGGAACTACGGTAGCCAGCTATGCAAAGGTTAAACTTACCTTTGATGTTCTGCCCACTTTGGGGCTCCGGACCGGCCTACCATGTGGCTCCCTGAAGGAAATGTAGCCCTTCAGCTGAAAAATGTTCCCCTGCCCTGCTCTACCTACTGCACCACTTTCAAGAGTAAAAGAAGCAGGTTCTGAACTGCCCTGGTTAGTACTGATGTGCTAGTTAGTGAGTCATGCAGGTGAAATGCACAGGGTGGGTGCCGAGGTTTGCTAAATAGGCCAGCAACCAGCAGCCACTGGCAATCAATCAAATGGACACAGGGAAGGGTGGGGTGAAAAGGGCAGGGCAAAAAGAGAGCAATCTCGGGGCTACCCGATTTATAGTAAGCATCTACAGGCCCTATGTGGTTTTGTTCCTCAGTGCAACAGCATAGCTTTGCTTTAATCCCTAGACCCTACATAAGAGAGATGGATGGAAGCTTTGTCTGTGTTTGCTTTTTGCATGCCCCTCCTTTGATGTCCGCACATTCAGCAGAAATGACAGTAGCGAGGTGATACCGGTATTTCAATTGTGCACATGAAGGCTTCTCTGGAATCTGCAACTATATGTGCCAAGGTATCCTCACTATAGGAATTTGAGCTGCATACATGGACATCATAGAAAAACATACACACCTTCATTGCTCCTGTATTGCTCCTCCCTGCAGCCCTGTTCCTCCTTCTTGTACAACACAGGATTAAAGAATGGCTGAATAGGGCTTCCGCCTGTCAGACATCTCATTACTTGCGTGTGGCCCCATCACACCACTTGCAAAAGAGAACACAAACTTGCATATGACACAAAGTATGCTGATGTTATGCAAATTTTTGCCCTCTTCTATTTGACATGGAAAGCTTGATCCACATACAGTATGCTGGACCCAGAAAATCATTCTGACACTCTGGACTTCAGGCTAGTAAACAGAAGTAGACAGTGGCAGTATTTAACCAGTAAGAACTGCTACAGACAGCAAATAAAAATATTCAGTAACCACCCTTTCTTTGGAAGATTGAGGTTAGGTAATCCCTCTTCCGAATAAGTCATACCTGCAGATAACGAAGGATATTTCCATCACTCTTTCTTGTAATGGAATTCTTCTTGCTACGACGCTTCATATTTACTCAAGCAGATACAGCTAAGGGGGGAAGTTACCAGATTCAGAGATCAGTGAATTGGCAGCTATTTGTTATTTTTTACATTTTCTTATTTTATTTTTTTAATAAACGGATGATACATACACTATATACATTAACAATGAACAACAGCTGCAACAGCAGTAATGAAAAAAGAACTGTTAGGGTCATGCTGCTCAGATGTTTACCATATACCGGTAATATAAACTTCCAGTGACATAACCTTTCTACATGCTTATGTGCTACTGTGGGTTGATGTCTATGTGGTTCAGCATTTTAAAAAATGGAAGAAGTAGGCAGAGAGACTTTCTTTTGTGCTCTTACAGCACCTTCAAGAAAAACATTTAAGGAAGCAAACATTAGTATATTGCTTTTGGTAATAAGAAGGAATACAGCAACTGCTCAGTGATGTACAGCATGAGAAACTGTATACAGTATTAATGACACTTAGCATATTTCTTTAAGGGTGCTATTGTAGCTTTGAAACTACTGGTTCCAGGAATCTTAGAGCAGGGGAATCAAAAGCGATAGTGGGATGGAGTAAAACACAGAGAAACAGATGAGATAGCCGGTAAATTTGCCACACTGGTAGACACCAGTGCTTCAGCTATCATTCACTTTTTCTTCAATTAAGGGAACCAATATGTTCCTGCTGCAATTACCATTATGGATTGGTACAATGAACCACTCGCTGCAATGTACCCAATCAAAATTCCTTCACAAAACCCTGGGTTTGCCAAACTACATCCCGTATGCAGCCATGTGCCTGGAAACTGGACAAGGGCTTATGGAAACTAGAGTGTGGCTCATTATTATAACGTTCTGGCTACGTTTCCATTTTAAATCTGACCCCTCTTCCCTAATTTTTCATATGCTGTTGGAATACCACCATTCCAAATAGTTAGCTTGTATTGAGAATGAAATTAAAACCATTGGCTTATCATTGGATCCACTGCTTATGCTCCCACTGTTAGAAACATTTCAAACAATTAAGCAGATTTCTAGAAACTCAATCCCAAAATCTCAGTAGTGCAGTCAATAAATCTTGCTCTCTGTTGGGATTAAGGATCCTACCTTCCTAGAAGATTCTCAAAAATCCCATATTCCTTGCCATATAAGACAGGTCGAAACCATCACACGTCTTATTTTACTGCCCATTCTGTGACAAATATTTAAACCCCATGTTGAAATAAAGGTTAAATGGTTGACTTCTCCTAGGTTTCATTTCGACTGGACAGTCGTAAGCATGACATCACAGAGAATGTAGCCAAATTTCTGAGAGCAGCCATGAAACTACATCGCTGTAAGACTTGATAGGTACTTTTAAACCTTATGCCTGTATTAGTTTTATCTTAAGGTACCTCCTTTTTGAACAGGCTCCAATTTTACACTTTGACTTATGTATTTTTGAATCCTCTTGTATGCCAATAAAGGAGATTGATTGGCCACCGTAGGCAGACAGGGCTGTAGCTAGCTGCTAGGGCAGTGATCCAGTGGTCAGGGATGATGGGAGTTGTAGTCCCAAAACATCTGGAGTGTCAAGGTTAGCCATCACTGTGCTAGGGTGTGGTGAGGAAGGCCCCCGCCAGGGGCGCGGGCGAGCCCCCCCCAAAAAAATTGGCTTTAAAATATGTCCATAAATATGTCTCCGAGGGCTGCGCTTGGGCGGTCAAACCACAGCAGCCCGTGAGGTAGAGGGTAGCGGCGGGGAAGAAGCTGAGCGGTGGGGCCAGAAGTGAGCGGGGCAAGGCGGGCACTTTGCGCAAGGGGAGAGAGAGAAACCTCCCTTCCCGAGAGGTCCAAGTTTGCTCTCCTCTTTGGAGAGCGCTCCCGCTTCTCCCGGTGGCAGCGGGCTCCTCCATTTCCCCCTCCCTCCCTCTTTCTCAGCGCCTGGGCGCCTTGAGCTGATAAGAAAGCCGAGAAAGGAGCAGGAACAGCGGCTGCGGCGGGAGAGCGTGTGCGAGGAGGAGCCGTCAAAAGCGCGCGCGCAGACGCACAGTACTAGGAAAGTCCCAGGCGCGCAGGCGCAGCTTCGCTCTCCTAAGAATAAAAGTTTTCCTGGGTCTCGGTTTGGGCGGGAAGGGGACTGCCAAGGAGGGAAGAAAAGGGAAGCGCCCTAGTGTTCTCAGATTGGGGACAACCTCCCCCTTCTTTTCCCCAACCTGTGGAAGGACCAGACTCAAATTCCTCGCCTCTTTACCCCTCAGCCAACTTTCCCTCCTTCTCTCTTCCCCGCTTCCCCCACTGAAGTTGGCGCGCAAGATCAGATAGCTACGGCTCTGTAGGCAGACTCAAGCCGTGTAGAGAGACTTGCAGCGGCTCTCTCCTAACACAGAAAGTTACCCCTCGTTCTCCAGCCCAAATCAGTGCTGGATTTACGTATAAGCTAAATAACCTATAGCTTAGGGCCCCACTCTCCTGGGCCCCCAAAAAAATTAAAGGGGAAAAAACTGGATGTACATTTCCAAAATATAAGATAAAAAACAAATAAAATAAAACCTACATACAGCAACAGTGTTTTGTGTTGTGTAGGCTCCTATGATGTAAGTAATGGGCCCCGCCTGCTCCCTAAAATATCACTGCTTTGCTCATTTCTATATATAGGGTGTCTACATTCTGCATGTGCAAATGACATACCTATTACAAGTAGGTCCATAAATCACCATATAGCATATATTCAAGACAAAAAACAGTGACAATTTGTTGTTGACAAAGGACAGCTGGACATATAAAGGGCCCCATTACCTTCAGTAGCTTAGGGCCTCATCAAACCTAAATCCGGCTCTGAGCCCAGTCCAAGCAGATTCCTGGGATTTGGCCAGGAAGTGGGAGGGGGGAGGGGTACGACTCCAAGCCTCACTTGTAGCAGCAGGGACTTACCTACCCCAGCGCTGGCAAGGGGAGTGTAGGAGAGACCACTCCTTTCACGTCAAAGGAATACCCCGGACCCACAAGGAGCGGGAAAGAAGCCGCTGGCGCCGTTTTTCTCCGCGTTTCAAATTTCGCGGCAAGAACGTACAGAAAGCTGCTGGAAGTCGAAGAGGGGCGGGAGTTACTGGGGCATCACAGGTTCCTATTGGATTACAGGGCGCGATCCCGGTTCTATTCGAAACACGTCATTTGCTTTCCCATACCCCGCCCAGTGCGTTTCGCCCAATGCGGTGAGGGCCCGCCAGTTCCTCCGAAGCTGGAGGTTTCCAGCCAAGCTGGAATTTTACATACGGTAGTGACAGACAGACAGATCATTGGGTTCCATGATCACTGCAGATGGTGACAGCAGTCACGAAATTAGAAGACGCCTGCTTCTTGGGAGAAAAGCAATGACAAACCTAGACAGCACCTTAAAAAGCAAAGACATCACCTTGCCAACAAAGGTCCGTATAGTTAAAGCTATGGTTTTCCCAGTAGTAATGTACGGAAGTGAGAGCTGGACCATAAAGAAGGCTGATCGCCGAAGAATTGATGCTTTTGAATTATGGTGCTGGAGGAGACTCTTGAGAGTCCCATGGACTGCAAGAAGATCAAATCTATCCATTCTTAAAGAAATCAGCTCTGAGTGCCCACTAGAAGGACAGATCCTGAAGTTGAGGCTCCAGTACTTTGGCCACCTTATGAGAAGAGAAGACTCCCTAGAAAAGACCCTGATGTTGGGAAAGATGGAGGGCACAAGGAGAAGGGGACGACAGAGGACGAGATGGTTGGACAGTGTTCTCGAAGCCACTAGCATGAGTTTGGCCAAACTGCGAGAGGCAGTGGAGGATAGGTGTGCCTGGCGTGCCTTGGTCCATGGGGTCACGAAGAGTCGGACACGACTGAACGACTGAACAACAGTGACAGACAGCAGTGAACCAAGGGGAAAAGATAAAACGCGGAATGCAAGGTAAGAAGACGCTACGATGGCAAGAAAAGGGGAAGAGCGACATCCCGAAAAACGAAACAGAAAGTCCTCGTTTTACTATTTGCTTAAGCCCGCCTTGCCATAGACGACCGTGCTAAATCGGGCGAGATTTGTCTAGGCTTGTAACGCAGCTAAATGGAAGGAGTGTTTGCAGTTACCTTGCCGCCTTTCGCGGGTCGCAGCAGAAGAAGGAGCCGAGGAGATGAGCGATTCCGTAAAGAACCTCCTTTTGATGTTATTTCTAGTTTACCGCGCTCCAGATCCTGGAGCTGTTGTAGCATCTGATCCCACATCTGGTTCTCTTTCCTGCAAAAGAGTCCTACAAAAGGACTCTCTACATAAGTCAAATATGAGGAAGAAAATCTAAGTGCTAGTGGGAGGAAGATATTTCATGTATTGTTGAAGGAAACAAACCTGTGTGCCCTTATTTACAACGCATCACCAAAGCTGTTATTTAATACTCTTCTGGAACAGAATTAAGGAAAGAACAAGCTAATCACATTAAAATGACACCTTTCCTCCATGAATTTAGGACAATGGGTGACACCCAACAAAGTCATTCCCAGAGTAGACCCATTGAAACCAATGGGCCAGCTCTGTTATTAACATTAGATATCACCTGCTACACATAAAATAGGAGAATCTTATCTTCACAAGCCTGAGGGACAGTGGCAGCAGCAATGGATTTATTACTCAAACAATTCCCCGGAAAGCTGTTTTGTTGAATATGAAGCACGCAAGTTGCTTGCTTTTCACAACTTCTGCTTGTAGATGATGCTGTAAAACATCTATTCACTGTTCTGCATTTGTTTTGTTTGCTTGTTTTCCTTTCTTTGCTATCCTGTAAATAAATCTGAAATTCAGATGAAAAGTCTTTGTTCAGGGGCAGGGGAATTAAGAGAAATCAATTAAACCATATCCTAATGATACTAGAAGTGGTGAGAAACCAGGACAGCTGTGCTTGTGAATATAACAAGAGCCCTGCTTGGTTAAACTAAGGACCATCTAGTCTAGCATCCTGCTCTGACAGTGGCCAACTAGCAGGAACCCAGAAGGAGGACTTGTGTATAATAGCTCTCTCCCCATTCCTGGTTCCCACCAACAGGTATTCAGGGGCATACTGCCTTCTACAGGTGAGGTGGTAGCTATTGTTAGCCTTTGGGGCAAGAGTGGGGCACGTGGTGGGGCAGAGTTGTGGAACCACCTGAGCAGTGGCATCATGGACTCTCTACTCTAACCTGTTGTTGTTATTGCTGATATCATTTATTTTATTTTCTCCTTTTTATATCGAATTCATTTGTACCGGTAACTGAAAATCAATAAAATACTTTTTTTTTTTTTTAAGTTGCTGACGTCCTATGAACTCATTGATTAGGATTCATACCTTATTCTGCTGAGGTTATTTTATTCCTTTTGGTGACACTGCTGGCTTGGATCTTTCGAAGCAAGAACATCTAACCCATACAGCTGCAGTTGTGCAGATGAGGAGAATGTGAGAGAGACTAGTGTATTTCACAAAGTCTCCTTGCTTAAAGCAGTTTCAGAAGAGTCTGCTCATTCCATCAGTGAATCCTTGCCATGCACTGATTGGAAAAGCAGGCAGTGCAGCCTTGTTCTCCTGACTCTTGGTCCCTTTGTTATCATTGGATGGTGTATCTTTCTGGGTTGCCTGGCTGGAATGGTACAGTGCTATGATGGCTCCAGTCCCTCATGGAGGGATGAACCCAGAAGATAGTGCTGGGGAGCTTCTGTTCCACCCATGGCCTTTGGCCTGTGTGAGATGCCTCCTGGTTCCATTTTGTCTCTCCATGCTCTTTACATAGCTGTCAACCTTTCCCTTTTATTGCGAGGAATCCTATTCGGAATAAGGTAATTTCCCGCAAAAAAAGGGAAAAGTTGACAGCTATGGCTCTTTAATATCTACCCTGTTTCCCCTATTTTAAGACGTAGTCATAAAATAAGCCATAGCAGGATTTTTTCGCATTTGCAAAATATAAGCCGTACCCCGAAAATAAGCCATAGTGATAGGCACCGTTCTGGAGGGCGCCAAGGAAAATGCGGGGCTGGGCTTACGTAATTAAAAATAAGACATCCCCTCAAAATAAGCCATAGTGCGTTTTCTTGAGGGGAAAAAAATATATAAGACGGTGTCTTAAAATAGGGGAAACACGGTATATAAAGCCATTGGCAGAATTATTCCAGAGGGTTGAGCTAATGTCCAAACATCTCAAACAATTCTCTCCCTCAACCTACTATTCCCAGAGAGGCTACAGGTAGTTTTTTATAAGATGGAGGTACTGTGGATGAGGAAAACAGCTGGTGGAGAGGTAAAACTGGTACTGGATGGTATTGCACTTGTCTGGGAGGATTTGTTGTGCTGCCTGGGGTTTCTCCTGGTCTTAAGATGTGGGTGGCGCTGTGGTCTAAACCACTGAGCCTCTTGGGCTTGTCAATTAGAAGGTCGGCGGTTCAAATCCGCGTGAATGCGGTGAGCTCTCGTTGCTCTGTCCCTGCTCCTGGCAACCTAGCAGTTCGAAAGCTAGGTGGGAAGGTAAACGGCATTTCCGTGTGCTCTGGTTTCCATCACAGTGTTCCGTTGTGCCAGAAGCAGTTTAGTCATGCTGGCAACGTGACCTGGAAAGCTGTCTGTGGACAAACGACAAGCGAGATGAGCACCGCACCCCATAGTCACCTTTGACTGGACTTAGCCATTCAGGAGTCCTTTACCTTCACCTTCTCCTGGTTTCAGCACTATCAGCCTACGATACAGGTGACATTGGTGACCAGGAGCATTTTTAAAATTTGTTTTGTCCGATTCACCAGCTGTCCCCCATCTGGGGAAAGCAGATCTTGCCCCAGGCATTCATGCTACAATTACATCCAGACTAGACTATTGTAATGTCTTCTGCATGGGCTTGCCTACAGAGATGGTCTGGAAGCTTCAGCTTCTGTAGAATGCAGCCTCCTGCTTGCTTGAGGGGGAACTGCAGTCGGAGCATATAATTTGATTCTGCACCAGCTGAGCTAGTTGCCAGAGTGTGCTTCTGACCCCAAGTACGGGTTGTCATCTAATACACAAAAAGGTGCATCACACCGCAAAGGGGTTCGGTGGGTTGCTGTCCTTGTCTTTACATGAAAATGCAAATACACACACCCAAACACATGCCATTATTCCAGTAGGAAAAAGCTGGCTAATGGCATGGTTTATGTAGCCAATGCTTTAATGGGTTATACAAGGCAGAAACAAATTGCCTTTGTGTTCCATGCTGGCAAGCTATTAGGCATTTGTTTCCAGATTGGCTCTTTAGACAAAACTTATGCTCAGTACTGAAACGAGACGCTGTCAGGCCATGGGAGTTATTTTTCACCCAAACAACCTATCTGCTCCAAAAGACAAGCTAGATGCCATACAACAGTTTGATTGTTTCGTGGACTTGTGGGAAGCACTTAAAAATGTAATACACCAGCCACACAACTCCCCCTTCCCCCGGTGATAATGTGCTAGAACACGAGACAGGAGCCAAGTCTGCGGTCATGCCATGCTGAGAAGGTCAAGCTGTGTTATAGACGTTGTTGTTTTCCACCACAGACTCCAACTCAAATTCTGCCCTGTGTAGGGCATATGGGATGCCTTTTGCAACCCAGTTTGATATAAATACTGTTGCACACAACATGAGCTCCACAGGGTGAAAGACTCTAGGGGTACAGAGTCTGGTTTCCATGGAATGAAGGTCAATGGAGACTGTGGTGTCTTTAGGATATATGGCTTTATTTACACACATATGCCATCTGAGGATAGGATGGAGGAGCTCACATCATTAACACTCCACAGATCTTCCTTCCCAGTAGATTTTCAGGCAGATCCCCAGGCCCAAACTTTGAGTCTAGCACAGAGCAAGAGAAGCCTGTGTCTCCAGCCTCCAACAGCAGCCAAAAATTCATACAGCTGCCCTTGGTCTGCTGTTCTCCATCCTAGGATGAGGTGGCATCCAGCCAGGCGAGGTGGGAAAAAGCTTAGTCAATTGTTTCTTTGGCAACAGGGCAACCTCTGTGAACATGTAAATGGCAGTACGTAACTGGTCAGCTAAGGCCTTTGGCTTATGAAGAAACTGGTCTGACCAGTTCAGCAGGTTTCACCTTATAGATTCTTACCTCACAGACACAGGATCACAGGTTTGGAAGGGACCCACAGTTATCATTTAGATAACCATAGTGGTGTAAATCTGGATTGGCAGGCACAATAAAAAAAAAAGGCTCAGGCTGCAATTCTATATTTATGTGGGAGTAAGTACTGTTGAACTCAGTGGGGCTTACTTATGAGTAGGCATGCATAAGATTGCACTGTAAAGTTTCCCTTTTGGCGGTCATGAGAACACTCACATATAATTATATACCGATCATCTTGATGGGTCCAGTGTTAAACCCAAATAAACAGTTGCAGGATTTGGATTCTAGACTTTCAAGCAAAAATGTTGTACCAGGGCATTTGTCAAGAATTCCAACTTGCAGAACGACTGCACAGTTTGCAGATTCCAGCCTAGAAATGAAAAGCTGAGTCATCATTAAACAGCATAGTGCAGGAAAGAAGATATTTGCTTCAACGGAATACAGGCCGCTGGGGCTGGAATAGTAGCAGGGACTGTAATCCAAGTAAGACGTTAATGCCAGAGGGGTTAGCTGGCTGAGATTCTGCACCTTGACTTCCCATCGGCTTTTATACCACAGGTGTACATAAGAATATCTGTACACCAATTCAGTCCATTAGACGCTCACAGAATACAGATGAGGGCTGAATGTGACAGCTTAAATATGCAGCTCAGGTGAATGGATGAGCAGAAGGCACTGCTGTTGCATGTCATTATAAAGCACCCCTAAAACAATTTGTCCAAATTTCTAATGTGCATTTGTTTTATCTTAGGGTTACCAGACGTCCCCGGTTTCCGGGGAAGGTTCCCGGATTTGCACATCTGTCCCCGTGAAATGTGGCAGCGGCAGACTCAGCAGCCCGGAGCCAGCCTGGTACAGCAGTTGGCTCTGGCTGGCTTCAGGAGCGGCTCGCTGCTCGCTGCCATAATGCCTGCCATTTTTCATCGCTGGAAGTCCCCATATGATGTGCCTTGTGCGCAACACATCATATGGAGACTTCCGGAGAGGAAAAATGGCGGACGCTGCCGCGCCACTGTCAAAGGGGAACGTCCGGAGGTACAGATCTCCTGCTCCCTTCCCCCTTTGTTTTGACTGATCGGGGGAGGCTCGGGAGTCACGGGCGGGCGGCTGTTGCCCAGTTTTTAAAAAACTGTGCATTTATGTTTCACAGGGTGCAAAAGAAGGGCTTTGCACCTTTATACAATATGCATGTGTGCTTGGGCCCAGAGATTTTTGGCTCACCATCCTTTCCCACTACTGACTCGCTGTTACTACTCAGCTTCAAAAAAAAAAAAGTGTCCCCGGATTCACAGAAAAAAATCTGGTAACCATATTTTATCTCCTTAAAAAGTTGCCTGGGCAGTTGACACGTCACCACTTCTTGTGGCAACGAATCCCATAAATTATATAAGTCTAATGTGAGAAAGAACTTCTTCATCTATTGCATTCGGTTACAACTAGATAATGCACACAAAGTGCTTTGTACCGTTGGCAATGCTACACCAGCCTCCTCCAGATATTGCTGGACTCCAGCTCCTACCAGCCTGAGGCAGCCCAGCAAATGCTCAAAGATTATCTGAGTTGTAATCCTTTCAAAGTCAACGCTACATCACCTGTCCACAATATGGAGGGGGGAGGGGGGAAACTAACGGGGGGGGGGGAACTCTCCCAAAAGCAGCCCAATTAATATAGAGCATGCTCAGTGAGAATGCCTCACCCTCAGTGACACTGACAAAATTAAATAGCTGCTGTCTTGCTCAGTTAAACCAGTCATGCTCAATACAGCCAAGTTTGCGATAAAAGCCTCCCAAAAGCCCCTGAATCCAACCTTGTGCATTGAGATAAGTGTCACCTGTGTATACATGCCCTATGTATTATAAGGATTTTATCACATATGTTTTAATATGCTTCTGAGATTGTTTGATTAACTCTTTCCTTTTTTTCTTTTTGGCTATAACCTGTATTTGGTTGACCAATAAAAAAAGAATGTTATTGTTGACTACTGTTATTGTTGACTACTGGGACAAAAGAAAGAGGCAGGGGGGGGGGGGAAGGATAGAACAGATTGTCTTGAAAAGGAGCACTCCATGCTGCAACCTTTTGTTGCAGCTCCCACTTGGCATTGCAGATACCCTCTTAATACATGGCAATGTGACAAAATCTGTCTTGCTCCACCGCCAGATGCTTAACAACAACAACAACAACAACAACAACAACTAATAATAATAATAATAATAATAATTTATTATTTATACCCTGCCCATCTGGCTGGGTTTCCCCAGCCACTCTGGGCGGCTTCCAACCGAATATTAAAAACAATACAGCATCAATAACCTCTGCCACCCAGGAGTGAGCGAGCTCCCCCAAAGTAGTTTGGGCATCTGTAAGTGCTCTCCCAGGGAAGCCTGTCCACCGTAACTGATGTTCAGGGATCCCCGAATCAACTTCCAAGGAACTCCAGGGCTCCCTGGAACACAGTTGAAAACCACAGCCAAAGGCTTGGCAGGCACTCCAGCCCTGCTGCCCACGTGTTTGTTACTTAATCATAGCTAGCTGGGAGGACTGGGAATCCCTGAGTTGGTAGTGGCTCTGTCTCTGTTGCTCAGAAGGATGCCGGCTGATTGCTGCATCTGAAGGGAAATGCTAAATGAGTCACTTAAGTGCTTGCTTCCAGGCTCCCGCTGAGGGACTCTTTCAGATATCCACTGAGGAAATGCTGTCATGTGCATCAGCTTGCAGGCTGAGTACCTCTCTCACACACAAGCACACATCTCTGCAGCTTCTGTCCTTGTAGGCATTTCCCCTCTGGGCAAGCCTTCAATAGCCTTTTCATGCGATGGCAAAATCTAAAAGGCCAACTCTTTCATCTCCCTGAAGTAGGGATCTCAGCCCTGCTTTAAGTTTATCTGCTCCATCCTTGCCCTTGGTTTTGAGCATCTCTTCACACCGTGACTTTCCCACAGATGGAAGCAGTAATGTTTCTGAATGCTGGGGGTGGTGGGGTGCTTTGCAAGGACCTGTTTGCAAGTTTCCCGTTATCTGGTTGGCCATGGTGATAACAGGATATTGGATGGGCCGTTGGCCTGATCCAGCAGGTTTTTCTTATGTTTGTTATAAGAAAAACTGCGCCCTTTTCCTTATGAGGTATTCCAGAGCCCGTGTAGAGTCCTTAAGTGGGTTCCTTATCGGTAGGAGAAAACAGAGGCCAGCCAGGGTATATTGAGAAGCAAAGTGGCTAGTAAGCCTGATCTTTATACTACACTTGATCTTAGCCAAAAGGCCGAGAAGCGATAAGCCTGATCTTTATTAAAGGAGCTGTTGCAACAGAGTCCCCACTCACCACACGCAGGAGAAAGGAGAACCCTGAACAATGGTGCGCAAGCCCTTATTTAGACTTTTGAGATTGCCCACCCTGTAGTCCAAGACCACCCCACAAAACATCGTACATACATCACAGGAGGAGGCGATCTACAGCAGAAAACCTTCCTGCCAGGATACCTGTTCATGGTCACTGATTGCATTACCTGGGCAGTCTGGCCATTCTTTTGTGATGGTTAATACTTTAGTTCCTGAATCCAGGTCACAGGCTCACCCTATTCATACACAAATACGCCCTTAAGGCAGGATTTGCAAGCACAAAGACAATGGGAAGGCTTTCCCCATTTGCCTCCCTTACTGCAGAGGAATATTTGAGGTCATTGGGAGAGTCAAAATGGCTTCAGGATTGCTTTCCCATACTATATCAGACACATGGTTCATATATTTAGATATGTGTGTATTTATGAATATTTATTCTGTATTTGAGACCTTAAAATTCTTATAACATGTTCTTACAACTTCCTGGGTAAAGGGAGTGAATGGCGGGTAGACGAAAGAACTAAATGTGCCCAACGAATTGGGAAAGTAAGTGAATTCTTTGGCATGGAACAGAGATAGGGACACTGTGGCCTTGCAGAATCTGACTCCCATCCACCCCAGCCAACAGGGGACAATGGAAGCTGTAATCCAGCAAGGGTGAAGGGCCATCCCTGTTTCAGAATCTCAAGATTAGAAGGCTGGGATTCCACCCCCTCACTTCTGTTTTTGACACAGAGATGGCAGAATTATGTCCTGGCTAGAAGTTGTTTCCCTTTCATCCAGGCCTGGAGACAGATTCTTGTATCCAACAAAGCCTGGAAAGTCCAGAGTTTGGTGGGAGCCAGTTCAGGCATATGGAAACAATATCAAACAGGCTGCAGAAGGGACTTTACAGGACAGGTTTCGCTTTCCCTTAGCAGCATCAGATGACCCATGACTCATCTCACAACAGCCCCCTGAGAGATGGGCACACCCTCAAGAGGTTTCCCCTCCACCAATGGGATTGGGCAGTTGAAGTTCCTCTTTCCCCCTGCTTTGCCTGCCTGTCCTCTGAAAACCTCCAGAAAAGGAAAGGAAATCAAGTGTGCAAAGCAAGCAGAGCTGTCCATTTGAGAAAGAGAGAAGGAAGCAGAGGAGCTGGGAAGACGCAAGTCAGGTAAGGCACAACTTTTTGGGACCTCTAGAGGGGCATCTCTCTTAGGTAGGTAGGGCTTTCGGATCATCGCTGTTTTGCTATTTCATGGGTGCAGTTCTGTCCTCTCCTGGCAAATTCATCTTGTGCAGCTGAAGTGGATTTGGCACTCTTGTGCAGCAAACACACTCCCCACCCCAGAAAAAAAGAGGACTCTTTTCCTGTATGAACTCTATCAGAAATTGTGTGGGGGAAAGTGTGAGGCAACCATTGCTATACAGCAGGGGTGGCCAACTCCCAAGAGACTGCGATCTACTCACAGAGTTAAAAATTGGCCGTGATCTACCCCCTTTTTTTGGGTTTCAGGTCAAGTTGTTGAGCTTTTTTTAGGGAGAAGGAAAGCCCCATTTTTGGGGAGTGCAGGGCAAAAAATGAGGTTTTTTTAGAGGAGCCAAAGTTGTTGAGCTTTTTTGGGGGAGCCAGTGATCTACCAGTAGATCACGATCTACCTGATGGACGGATATATACCTTTCACGCAAACAAATCAGAATGAATGCTCAAAGAACGGGTCATTTGGAAGCAACCTTTGGAGAAAGCTCAGGGCCCATACCAGTTTTCTGTCAGAAATGGTCCCATCCCTGACTTTTATTTGACACCCCCCACACCCTCACCACACCTTGGCATAAATAGTACCTGGATAGCTCAGTCGGTAGAGCATGAGACTCTTAATCTCAGGGTCATCCCATGTTGTGCAAAAGATTCCTGCCTTGCTCGGGTTTGAACTATATGACGCCCCTTCCAATTCAATGATTAACATAGGGCAAATAGCACCAGGGACAGGCTGGTTTTTCAAGAGAAAAATTGTCACAGGCCCTCAATCCTAATTGGAAACAGACTCCATATTAGGCACCCAGGCTGTTTTTCTCTCTAAAATGAAAGTGGCTGGGTGAACATACAGTGGTACCTCAGGTTGCATACGCTTCAGATTAAGAACTCCGCTAACCCAGAAATAATGCTTCAGGTTAAGAACTTTGCTTCAGGATAAGAACAGAAATTGTGCTCTGGCGGAGCAGCGGCAGCGGGAGGCCCCATTAGCTAAAGTGGTGCTTCAGGTTAAGAACAGTTTCAGGTTAAGAACGGACCTCCGGAACGAATTAAGTACTTAACCAGAGGTACCACTGTACCTCATTTGTAGCTTGACCATTAGGATTTTGCAACAAAAACAATACCATATATATGGGTGTTCCATGTCCCACTGCTGTTGTGAATGGTGTTTATTTTGCATGCATTTTATTTATATTTAGATAAATATGATGTCAATAGGTTTTTTACTTTTGAGTTTATTGCTATTTTAATTATATTTTTTCCTGGAAGTTTTTGTTCATTAAACAGTATATAAATCTTGTGAGACAATAAAATACATTTCAGGTATTTTAAAAAATAAATACTTTATTAGAAAAGAAAAAAGAAATTACACACAAAACAAACTTAAAGAACCAGACATATTTACCATAAGGAATGCTATCTAATGAAAACCTTAGATATATTGAAATATAATAAGAACATAGGAAGAATCCTGCTGGGTCAGGCCAAAGGCCACTCTAGTCATAGAATATATAGAATTGTAGCGTTGAAAGGGACCCTGAGTGCCATCTAGTCCAACCCCCTGCAATGCAGAAATCTCAGCTAAAGTATCCATGACAGGCGGCCATCCAACCGCTGCTTAAAAACCTCTAAGAAAGGAGACTCCACAACCTCCTGAGGGAGACCATTCCACTGTCAAAGAGCTCATAATGTCAGAAAGTACGGTACTTCCTGATGTTTAGTCGAAATCTCCTTTCTTGTAATTTGAATCCACTGGTTCGAGTCCTACCCTCCAGAGCAGGAGAAAACAAGCTTGTTCCATCCTCCATGTGGCAGCCCTTAAGATATTTGAAGATGGCTATCATATCTCCTCTCAGTCTGCTCTTTTCCAGGCTAAACATACCCAGCTCCTTCAACCGTTCCTCATAAGGTTTGGTTTCCAGACCCTTGATCATCTTGGTCGCCCTCCTCTGCACACGTTCCAGCTTGTCAACATCTTTCTTAAATTGTGGCGCCCAGAACAGGAACCATATTCCAGATGTGGTCTGACCAAGGCAGAACAGAGTGCAAAATAGTCTCTCATCCAAGGCAGAATAGTCCAGCATCCTCTTCTCACAGTGGCCAACCAAATGCCAACAGGAAGCCCCACAAGCATAAAGACATCTTTTAAAAACCTACATTGATATTTTAGCATAGAAGCGGGCAAAAAAGAAACACGAGGCAATTTTCTTGAGGTGAACTGAAGTCCACAAAAACTTTATAAATGCGTTTTGTTTATTAGAGGCTACATGACTTGTGTGTTGTTTTTCAGGGCTGCGCATGTAAGTGGCCTTTCCCTTTCTCCAGCATGGCACTTTGGCTTTGGCCTCTCCTGATTTTCCTGAGGGCAGAAGATGCTGGAGGCCAGGATCCAGTCAGCTTCAAGGCCTGTAAGAGGGATTCTGGCGAGAAAGTGCTGGAGGTGCTGCCAGGGGGTGGCTGGGACAACTTGCGCAACGTAGAGATGGGAATGGTGATGAGTCTCAACTACTCCCAGTGCCGGACCACAGAAGATGGCGAATACCTCATTCCCAACGATGTCTTTGTGCTGCCCCTCAAGAAGAGCACGGTGGAACTGCACTCTGAGATCATTCAGGACTGGCAAAACTACACGGATGCCTTTGCCCAGTCTGTCAACACTGACATTTCCTTCCTTCCAGTGCTTAACGGAAAGTTCTCGGATGGCTCCCAGGAAACCAAGGTGCACAACGTCTATGACGAGACAGTCACCACACGGGTGCAGGCCCGGTACCACATCTACTCCGTCAAAGCTCTCCCGTCCATGGCTTTCCACAAGGAGTTTCGCCGTCAGCTTGTGAACATAGGCAACCACCTAGAGAACAACCAGAGCCGGTCTGCCGAGTACCTCGCCGAGCTGCTGGTGCTCAACTACGGCACACATGTCCTCACAGGTTTGCAAGCTGGAGCCAGCCTGATACAGGAGGACCAGGTGAAGCGCAAATTTCTGTTGGAAAAGGCCTCAGAGAAAGCAGGCATCACTGCCTCAGCATCAGTGACCTTTTTCAGCAAGGTGAACCTGGGCATGGGCTTCTCCTCACAGGTCTGGGATAACCTGACTAAGAGCTACATTGACAACACGGTGGATTCCAAGATGGAGGGCTGGGGCAGTGTGCCCTTCTACCCTGGCATCACCCTCCAGAAGTGGCAGGAAGGCATCCCTAACAGCTTAGTGGCTATAGGCAAGTCTGGGAGGCCTCTGCCATTCTTCATCACTCCCGAGGCTTTGCCGGAACTGCCCGAGCCTACCGTTCGGCGAGTGGCCGCTGTGGTGGAAAAGGCCGTCCTCCTCTACTATGCTGTCAACACCCACCCTGGCTGCCTCAGGCCCGAGTCCAGTAACTTCAACTTCCAGGCCAACGTAGACGACGGGTCGTGCCAAAACCCCAACACGAACTTCACTTTTGGGGGAGTCTTCCAGGAATGCCACGGCGTGTCTGGCAGGGACACCGAGGAACTCTGCCAGGCCTACCGGATAAAGAACCCGCTGACGGGCAGCTCTTCTTGCCCAGCCAACTTCTCTGCTGCCCTTCTGCACGGCGAGCAACGCACCGCCAGCAAGCCCAAGACGGAGTGCCACCAGCAGTGCCACACTTGCTACCTTTTCCTTTCCTGCTGCGATACCGTTTGTGGCATCCGCTACTATCCCAGCACGGTGAAGTTTAACGCCTACTGGTGTGCTGCCACGGGCCCCGTCCCCCAAAACTCAGGTTTTCTCTTTGGAGGACTGTACACTACTGGGAACGAGAACCCGGTTACCAAGACCCGTGCCTGCCCGGCCTACTTCTTCCCCCTGGTGCTGTTTGATAATCTGAAGGTGTGTGTCAGCAGCGACTATGAGATGGGATCTCGGTTCGCGGTGCCCTTTGGGGGCTTCTTTAGCTGCCAGTCTGGCAATCCCTTGGCTGGATTACTGAAGGGACAGAGCCCTGGGTTCCTCCAGGATTTTTTCTACCAGGACTCCCCTACCAAATACCCCATGAAATGCCCGGCTGGGCATAGCCAACATAAGGCCTACTTGAGCGATGGCTGCCAAATCCTCTATTGCTTGCAGGCCGGGACCCTTTTTGCCCAGCAGCTAGCCCCCCTCAAGCTCCCACCCTTCTTGCGTTCTCCCTCCACGAATTCCAGCCTTCCCGACACCATCCTGGTGCAGTCTGACGGTAGCCAAGCCTGGGTGAAAACACATGTAAGCGGGAGCTGGAGGCTGGCCAATGCCACTGATAAGAAAGAGCTAGCTCTGCTTTTGGACGGGCAGGATCATTCTAAACTCTCAGGAGGTTCCATCGCTGGAATCTCAATAGCAGTCATTGCTGCTTTGGCCATTACCATGGCAATTTCAGTTTACAAAATCCGGCACTTTAAAAGCAGAGGATACCAGGAGCTGTCGAATGAACGTCTAGTACAGGATGAAGAAAACTACGGAGCCACAGAAACTACTCCAGAACTCAGCGCTGCCTGAGGCAACTTTTTACCTGGGCTCCAGAAATAAGACGCACACTTTCATTGGGGAGTAGATGCACAGGTAACAGGGGCAGAATAATGACTGGTGGGTGAAAGCAAGCATTAGCATGGATGTGGAGCCCTCACCCCACAATAAACACCCACCTGAAAGCACACTGCATTGTGTAGATTGTAAAGATACACTTGATATTGCAAAGAGCAACAAGGGAACCTCTAAACATTGCTGGACTCCCAAATTCCATCAGAGCCAGGCAGCAGGACCAACGGGCACATGGGGTAAAAAAGAAAAAAACATCCAGCAGGGACGTCACAGGCTCTGCCATCCATCCCTCTGTGAAGAATGTGCAAGGCAGAGCCCTGAGCAGAAACAACATTATAAGGGCCTTGTCAGGTTACTGAGCCTTTTCTATATCAGGTGGTTTGACTGTGCTTGTGCTTCCTCACTCTCTGGTTGATGTGGGGGTTTTATACTGGATTTGTTCATATCATTCTATAGCTCTTTGCCTCAGTTTTTAAACCGAGCTGTTCATCGTCTGCTAGTATTCTGTTATGAGGTAATGCAACAAATGCACACAAAACTTCCCTCGGGCAGCCACCCAAAGCTTTTCCTAATCAAATACATTCCAAGGTTTTTAAAAAATACTTTTACAACTTGTGTGACTGCTTGTTTATTAGCATATTGCTATGTTTGTGCTAATTTGTGGTGTTGGGAGGAGGGGGCTATTGATTTGGAAGAGACTGAGCAATGCAACATCCCTGCTTGTTCCAGATGAGCAATGCTATCCATATATCATGGCAAAAACAGAGTTTTGCGGCGCCTTAAAGACTAACAGATTTATCACAGGCTTAAGCTTTTTTGTTGCCTAAAGCCCACTTCATCAGATACATCTGCATTCTAATCCATGAAAAATTACTCCATAATAAACCCATTTGGGCTGGATCCAATGCAGCTGTTCCACTTGTGCAATGGAGCTTCCCACTCCTCTTCATGGGCGTAGCCAGGATTTTTGTTTGGGGGTGCTGGAGTTTGTTAGGGGGGAACAGGACTTTTGTTAGGTGGGGAGAACCGATGTGATTGGTCAGTTGGTTAAGTCTTTCTATTGTTTTACTTGACCGGGGTGGGTGGGTGGGTGGGCAGCTGTCCCCCAGCCCCCCCCCCCCGGCTATGCTCATGCTCCTCTTTACTCCCTTGCAGCCCCAAAATCTGGTTGAGGGTTGTGGGGGGAGGGGCCACCTGGAGCAAATTTTGGAGGGCATGCGAGGAGAGAATGGGGACATTCTGATGCACAAGCAGAATGCCACCCCTGTAGCATTAGATCGAGCCATAGTCTTTAAGGTGCCACAAACCCCAACCTATATTAGGGATGCTGAAATTAATTCTTTGGAGTTTCAAGACAAATATGCTTGAGTGCATTATAGAATACCCCTCCCCAAGGAGCTGGACTTTCAGGAGTCATTGCTTCTGTATCCAACCCTTATCCAAGGAATTCAGGTAAGCAAACATGCTGTCATCTCTTATCCTCATTTGGTAGATTAGACTGAGAGAACAGCCCTCTTTCGTAGTTCTTCTCCTGCCCCCCATCTCCACATGAGCTAGACAACAGCAATGAGTGTATTAACCCTGCCTGCTCTGTCATGTCATCCATCTCACCCCCTTCCACCCCCCCCCCCGTGACTAGCTTCAGCACTTTCTAGGGCCTGGGAGGGGGAACTTCTGCAAAGGGGATCCTATGGAAAGAGCCAGTGTGGTGTATTGGTTAACATATTGGACTGACCTGGGTTCGAATCCCCACTCAGCCCATGAAGCTCGCTGGGCGACCTTGAGCCATGTCACTGCCTCTCCGCCTAACCTGCCTCACAGGGTTGTTGTGCCAATAAAGTGAGAGGGGAGAATCACGTGCATCACCTCCAGTTCCTTGGAGGAAAAGGTGGTATATAATTTCAATCAGTGAATTAAATACTGTACTTGTGCCATCAAATCATACGACTCCTTGTGCGATGGAAAATCCTGATCTTTCAGGATTCTAAATTACACAGCGACCTTAACACAGGTAGAGAAGTGTCCCCACCCCCCGTGCTCGCTTCGGCAGCACATATACTAGAGAAGTGTCCCCCCAGAGAGATTTCCATTCCAACACGTGGATGGAGGCCAATGGCTGCCTCTTCCCTGCTCTGCCTTTCACTGCAGGAGGCTGAAGCCCAAGTTTGTTGTTGTTTAGTCGTTTAGTCATGTCCGACTCTTCGTGACCCTATGGACCAGAGCACGCCAGGCACTCCTGTCTTCCACTGCCTCCCGCAGTTTGGTCAGACTCATGTTGGTAGCTTCGAGAACACTGTCCAACCATCTCGTCCTCTGTCGTCCCCTTCTCCTTGTGCCCTCCATCTTTCCCAACATCAGGGTCTTTTCCAGGGAGTCTTCTCTTCTCATGAGGTGGCCAAAGTATTGGGAGTCTCAGCTTCAGGATCTGTCCTTCCAGTGAACACTCAGGGCTGATTTCTTTAAGAATGGATAGGTTTGATCTTCACCCACTAGCCCAGCTATTCTATAGCCCAGCAGAGATTTTAACACAGGTATTTCTGGTGATGTCCGATATCCTGCCCACTGCATCACACCCTCTCTGAGAATATTTTGGAGCAACCAATAAAAGAGTCCAAGGCTACAATCCTATGCATAAACACCTGGGAGTAAAATGCATCGAACACAGTGGGGCTTGTATCTGAATAAATATGGCATCACAGCAGGAACACACAAAGCTGCCTCATATGGAGCCAAATCATTGGTCCATCTCAGTGTCGCCTACACTCATAGACAATGGCTGTCCAGAATTTCCAGTGCTTTCTCAGCTCCCCCTGAACCTGGGACCTCCTTCTGCATGCAGAGCATCTGCTCAGCTACTGTGATGCAGCCCTTTCTCCTGTCTTGGGATTCGGCCAGAAATCGTACTTGTACAGACAAGCTTGTAGTTTCATATACTGCCGAGAATAAACCTGCGCCTGTCCTACTCAGACTGCAAAGTAAGGGTGCATGAGCTGTCCTCTCATTCTATGAGAGGAAAGGAAGATTGCACAACCGTTGAGCAGACAATGTACAGGCGCATGACCCTTTTGGCGAGTCAGCACACGTTGAGTCACTCCTAATGGCAACTGCTCTTGCTCCAGATGAAGCAGCTGCTTGCCTTCTTCACCAGGAGCCAGTCAGGTGGGTGGGGCTTCCGATGGGAACTTTTCAGAATTCAGTTCAAGACACATTTGTTTGCAATCTGATCTTCCTGTGTAGCGCTGCCAACCACTGCATCATGGACAAAACTGCAGTGCCCCCTCCTTTTCTCTCCCCACCCTGGAATCTACACTCTTTGGGGGCAGAGATCTGTCTTTTTTGCTCATATAACTCCATTAAGTGTCATTAGTGTGCATGGTGCTTAACTAAACAATAATCTCTCTTGTTCTTATCGAGTTAACACCCAAGAGCGAAAGGGGGTCAAGTGATTGTACCCCAGTGTGTGTTAGAAAACCACTGTGAACTCAGCCAGCCTTCACCTAAAGTGCTGGGCACCTTACTGGAGAATTGTCTGAAACAAATACTTATGCCTCATATTTTTAAAAGTGTTTTCCCAAAGGGCAGATCCACCACACATTTAAAGCACATTACTCCACCCCCGCACCTGCAAATCCTGTGAACTGTAGTTTAAGGGTGCTGGGAATTGTAGCTCTGCGAGGGGTCAAATACAGATCCCAGGATCCTTAGGGGGAAACTATGTACAGTCGTACCTTGAAAGTCAAATGGAATCCATCCTGGAAGTCTTTTCGACTTCCAAAACGTTCGAAAACCAATTTGTGGCTTCTGATTGGCTGCAGGAAGCACCTGCAGCCAATCAGAAGCCGTGGAAGCTTCGTTGGACGTTTGGGTTCCAAAAGAATGTTTGCAAACCTGAATAATCACTTCTGGGTTTGCGGCATTTGGGAGCCAAAACGTCCGAGTTCCAGGGCGTTCGGGATCCAAAGTACAACTGTACTTTAAATGAGCACTGAAAGTGCATATTATTTACACTCAAAGTACTTTAGGGGGAATGGCCAGAGCCAGTATTATAGAAACACAGGACAACACAAAACATCAGAATACAGCTTGACAACAATATGAGAGTTCCCCAGTAAATGTTGAGCAAACTGCCAGGCATGGCAACTCCAGAAAAAGGGACCAGTATGGAAGGAATGTAGTGTAAAACATTTTAACTCCACAGTGGTCCTTTTTCTAAATTCTACATGAAGATCAGAAGCAACACCATGCTGAATTGCTCTCCCTAACAGGGGCTTTGGTGCCCAAGACTGGTCTTCTAGTTTTGATACCTCTGTGGGCACCTAGGTTTGCCTGTTCATAAAATGGGGAATTAGCAACTAAATTGGTAATCTGTAATCAACCAACAAAAAGAAAATACAACCCGTTTTGTGTACATCAGACAAGAGAGCTGTGTCTCACTTAATGGTTGTGTTAAGAACATGACGTAAGATGAGCCAGCAGGATCAGGCCAATGGTCCATCTAGTCCAGCTTCCTGTCCTCACAGCACCTGTGGGAAGAAGTCTGCAAGTGCTGCAGGACATGAGCACAGCAGCTCTCTGTCTACCTGTGATTTCCAGCAACTGCTACCCAAAGGGATAATGTGTTGTTTAGCCAGGCAGGCACCAGCGCCATCAGAGGGAGAAATGAAAGGCAACTGAGAGTGATGTTTTGAAGGTCATCCTGTAAGCAGGATTCAAGCACCAAGATGAATAGAAAAGAGACAGTTTAATTAAGTCAGACTCTTACCATGGGAACATTTTCCAAGCTAATCAGGTCTGAACTAATGCTATGTTATTTTCGAAAATTGCCAAGTTCACCGATGGGAGATTTCTTTCATTGGTTTTACCGCGAGTCTCAGGAAAAGCTTCACCGAGCACTTGGCTCAGCCTCAGTGTTTATTTCCGCTCAGTTTCAAATCAGTCATGGGTTTCATACTCTCTGGTTACTAAAAAGAGAGGGAGGGAGGGAGATGGATGGAAGGAGACAGTGTCACTTACAGTGTGACCAGGAGTCAATACATAAACCACAAGCTCTCAAGTTTCCCTGTGCATTGTCGGCTCTGACTTGAGGGGCTGGTTTTGAGGCATTATGTTGCCCCACAGAAAGTTGACTGGAGAAAAGTTCAAAGTATACGGCAGGTTGTTCCCTCCCCCCATACTTCCCTGAACTCCTAACCCCTAAGAACAGGGGTCAGCAAACTTTTTCAGCAGGGGGCCGGTCCACTGTCCCTCAGACCTTGTGGGGGGCCAGACTATATTTTTTTTTGGGGGGGGGAATGAACGAATTCCTATGCCCCACAAAAAGCACACATTCTACTCATGTAAAAACACCAGGGAGGCCCCACAAATAACCCAGAGATGCATTTTAAATAAAAGGACACATTCTACTCATGTAAAAAGACGCTGATTCCCGGACCGTCCACGGGCCGGATTTAGGTGATTGGGCCGGATCCGGCCCCCGGGTCTTAGTTTGCCTACCCATGCCTAAGAACAATGACAGGGTGCAGCTTTAACACATTTCTTCCTCCTCCCTTCCCTTGGCCACGTACAATGCATGTGCCCCACAGCAAGATGTTATAAATACTCGCCCTTCACATTTTATTCCCACACCTCCACGGTGTGGATCCACTGGTGTTCACTGCCTTGAGCAGTCAGTTTTCAGAATGGAAAGGTGGTTGGAAATCTCATAGGGAAATGGTGATTTAGTTTATTATTACTACAGCTCAAGGTGGTGTAATGCTTCTCCTCCTTTCCATTTTATCATCACGGTCATCACAGCTACTTGGGGATTTCAAAGCTGCTCTCCCAAGTCCTAGTATGACACCAAGAATGTTTTGGAGGGTGTTATCATCATCATTAATATACAGTGGTACCTTGGTTCTCAAACTTAATCCGTTCCGGAAGTCCGTTCCAAAACCAAAACGTTCCAAAACCAAGGCGCGCTTTCCCATAGAAAGTAATGCAAAATGGATTAATCCATTCCAGGCTTTTAAAAACAACCCCTAAAACAGCATTTTCACATGAATTTTACTATCTAACAAGACCACTGATCCATAAAAAGAAAGCAATAAACAATGTACTGCAGTCGCACAATCAATCAATCAATCAGTGGCTGAACTGGGTTCCACACAGTCACAAAAACAAAACAAAAAAGCCGCAAAAACAAAAACACAAAATAAATAGCAAAAACAGACAGACCTCAGAGTTACACTCAAAACGGAAGTGTGTCACTCAAATCGGAAACGTAACACTCAAAATGGATCACGTCCGGCTTCCAAAAAATGTTCACAAACCGGAACACTTCCTTCCAGGTTCGCAGTGTTTGGGTTCCAAGTTGTTTGAGAACCAAGGTACCACGTACTGTCATTCATCCACAGGGTTTAAGCTTCTAGTTGACTCCCCTTATTTAGCAAACAACAACTGGAAGGAATAACTTGTACTGCAAGCTCTCAGTCCCTAAATCTACCTGTCCAGCCTCCAAAAAGAATGCCCACATGAGAAACTGCACTATAGGACATGTGATCTTCTCTTCTCTTCCATCCTATGACTCATCACTATGAGGGCAACTAAGCTGATTCAGAAATGTTGATAATTGGGAGCAGGAGTTGTGAACGGAGATAAAATCCTGAGCAATGAGATTCCTGGATTATGCCTGGGTTTGGAACAAAGCTCACAGGAAATACTGGCCCAAATTGCTGCTGTTTTACAATGGGCAAAATTCCACAGGCAGAAGAGGCTAATTTGTGCATTTTCCTATCGCTGCACTCTGCTGGCGGCAAGAAGACCTGCCGCACTAATTTCTCCACCCAACGCCCACAGAAGATTCAGCCTGAAATAGTGGCACAACTTTAAAACGCAGACTATTTGAATAATCACCCCAAATACAAAGAGCAAGGACAGAACAGTATCCTGTTAAAAAATAAATCAACTTTATTTAATCAAATTATTTTAACACACTTTGGCGCAATCAATAATTAGGGCTCTCACACAATTAAACAAATCTTTAATCACATCAGTTTGGGGATTAATCCATTAATTGGTTAAATTTACAAATGGATAGCATATAGTAAGCATACTTTGTTTACAGATTAGGGTAGGGCGCCTGTGGCTTTTCAAATGAAATTTTCAAGCTGAACTACAACTCCCATTATCCCTGACCACTGGCCATGCTGGCTGGGGTTGATGGGAGATGGAGTCCAAAATCATCTGGAGAGCCACAGGTTCCCCCATCCACCTTTTAGATGATGCATGTGCTTTAGACACCATGTTCTTAGGAGAGGCATTCTCTCCAATGTGGGAGAGATGAGGAGGGAAATGCTTCTCATAAGACTGCACTCACCATCTAAAGTGTTTCTAATTACTTATATTAAAACGTATGCTCTAAAAAAATCTGTCCGAGTAACTGTGGGACGTGCTTAGTTGATCAAAATGGTTTTCAACCAATTACATTGGTTGCATGTAACCAATTACCCTCTTAATAATGTTATGTTCTTTTTCTAGATGCAAAAAGCCTTCTTGCAACGAGTGAGATCACCACTGGGAATCAACCGTGATATTTTCACTCTGCTTCCAAGTTAGAAAACTCAAAAAATTATTATGGGAGTAATTTCTTCTTAAATCACAATATAAAATAAGGAAGCACCTCCGATAATTAGATTTCATACATTTCTAAAGGTATTTTTTAAAATTAAAAAAAAACTTGCTAGAAGAAACATTTCACATTTTAAAATATAGCATAAATATAAATATTCAAGTTAGAAACAGCACAGTAGATAAAGGTGGCCTCTAGTGGGAAATTGAATTGTGCCATTCATATATATTTCACTAATTTCCTCTTTCCATGCAATCCCTGCCAAATCTGATCCAGAGGCTGGGGGGACCCTCTAGAACAGCATGGGAACTTGCACTGGGGAATAGGGAAATTAGCCAAAATCACTCCCCTTACTAGATCAAGTCACTTTTATGAACAGAAAGTGCCCATCCATTCATAGAAGACTAAAGTCTGAATCCTAGCCAATGAAATAGCACGCGGGCAAGCACACACACGCGTGCACACACACACACACACACATCATAGCCTTCAGAGGAGCTCCTTCAAAATATGGATTATGGAAATATGAATTGGTCTAACCCAGCCTTTACCCAGCCTGGTTGCCTCCAGGTGTTTGTGATGGGACTCCTGTTCTCATCATTCCCTGCTAGCATCGCCAAGCCAATGGTCAGGGAAGCTGGGGGCTAAATCTGGCAACATCTGGAGGGGAAGGCTAGTCTAACCTCTCCAAGCATTACCTGTGCTTTGATGTTCATTCCTCATGTGTGAAAAGCAGCAGAAGCAGAATGCCCCACCCAATACACCTTCACAGGAAAGATAAGGGGTCATTTGCCACCACAAGTGCTGAATTTTACACAGAATCTGGAATTAGAACTTGGGAATTTTACCTTTGGGAAAGAAAAAAAGCCCACCTTTATTCTGCAGAAGTAGGTAGGGTTTTTTAAAGTCCAGTATTCAGAGAATGAGCTTGTGTGTGACCTGGCTCTCCTTCATAACCTTCCCAGCCCAATCCTGAGTATGTTTACACAGAAGTAAATCCTACTGAGTTCAATGGAAATCAGTCCCTAAGGAAGAATGCAAAGGACTCTAGTCACGTTCCCCTTCCCACAGACATTCTGTTGCTCTTCCCCTTATTTGTCTCTTTCCTTCTGTCACCAAAGTACTCCAGATTCAACAAAAGACTCCTATCAGTTAAGCTGGTTAAATATATGAGTGGTATCTATGAGTGGCAGCCACTGCCAGTCCCACACAGAGCAGACTCACTGAGGTTAATAGACACGGCCAACTTAGGTTCATTAATTTAAATGGATCTACTCTGAATAGGACTAACAATCCTGCATCTTTTTAGTCAGAGAGCAAAATTTGGATTAATTTGGTGCAGAATCCCAGGACGCTAGCGCAAGCCATGTAACGCAGACCCTCTCCATCACCAAACCTGTTTTAATTTGAGAAATGGATTGAAAAACCCATCCCTTTACCATCTCCTTTGTGCAGTAAACAAACACTCTGTTCTTCTATAATTACCCTAGAAAGATCATCTGGCAGAAACTCTTCCCCACCAATTAAAAGAGTCTTCGACCTAAACAACAACTCATTGTAGCCACTTTTAGTTTCGTTCTTCTGAATTAGGCACACTGGACTGAACATTTAACATTTCCTGTTGGGATTTTTTGACACTCTGAAGTCTCCCCGCCCCCTGCTTTCTCTCTCTCTCACACACACCTTCAGAGAAGTCACCCCAGGGGCGTAGCAAGCCGCTTGGCTGCCGGGGGCTCGCTTTCAAGCGCCTGCTTTCCTTTCCTTCCCCCCCCCTTCAGTGGCTTTTTTCACCACTGGGCTCCCTGGGTGGAGCCACAGCATGGAGGCGAGGGGCGGGCCAGTGAGTGTCACCCCCCCCAAGGCGGTACCCGGGGCGGCCCGCCCCCTACGTCCCCTCGCTCCGCCCCTGAGTCACCCTATGGGTTAATTCATTCATGCCAGTTGCTCCAAGAACATAGAACCAATGCAGATTAAAAAGTAAACCCCCTCTCCTTTAGCTCATTTTAAATAGCAGTTGGCATAGATCAGGGGTGGCCAACTTCCAAGACACTGCAATCTACTCACAGAGTTAAAAACTGGCAGTGATCTACCCTCTTTTGGGGGGTTCAGGTCGAGGTTGTTGAGCTTTTTTTTAGGAAGGAAACCCCTGTTTTGGGGGCTTCAGGGCAAAGATGTAGAGCTTTTTTTAGGGGGGAGCCAGTGATCTACCAGTGATCTACCACAGATGTCCAGTGATCTACCTGTTGGACATGCCTGGCATAGATTAAAGGCTCCACATGAATGATTACCCAATCTGTACACATTTATATATTAGACCAATTTTTTAAAAAAGTTTTTGCATCTTCCCCAGAAAAAAACAGTAGTTCATTTAAGTGACTAGCTCCACAATCCTATCCATGTTTACTCAGAAATAATTCCTATGTTCAGTAGGATTTGCTCCTAAGTATTGCAGCCACATAGCTCATTGCCAAGCTGTGCATTTCCAAATTTACTGAGAAGTAAAGCTTAATATGTTCAACATCGCTTACTCCTCTGTCTACTAAGGATTGCAGCCTTATGTAAGAAACCTAACCGGTTAGGTTAGCAAAAACAAAGTGCCAACTGCTTTGGTTTGAAAGCAGCCACTTCCAGAAAATACTAATCTGCTTTTGCATACAGTCTTTCAACGTCATGGTTAAATATAGTTTCAGTGTCAGTGAGCCTAGAACTATTAAACGAGCCCCTTTCCTGCGTAAATGAAGCACTTGTCCCTGTGCAAAGCGTTAGCAAAGCAGGTTCAGTGCAGGAGTTTTCTGGCGCACAAGCAACATTCTCTGCCTACAGCCAGCCTTCCATGGGAAGCAACAGAGTCTTCTGGAGCCTGCTGTGAGACTTTTCAAAGAATGCACCAGGGGCACAGGCAGTTTTAGAACCCTATTCAGACACAGAAACACCACTTCCATAATATCCTCTCATTGAAGCGAATGAATTTGCATTAGTTTGCCTGGCACTTAAAAAAAGAAAGAAAGAAAGCTTGCAGGAGCTCTTATCCCTCCATCCTGTTCTAGTTCATAAGCAGAGCGAAGCATTCCTGGAAAGTGGATTATGCAACTTCTTCTGGTAATGGTAAAACTGAGAACTTGAAAGGGGGTGGCTTTAATTTCTTCCATTTGTTGGACATCAGATTTTCATCTTTATTTACTCCAAGTGGCGGAGCTTCGTCAGATCTCCAGGCCAACAAATATCATTTCCCCAACTGTTAGCCTTTGTGTATCTAGGGCTGGGGGAGGAATCTGCAGAAGCCAGATTCCAAAGCAGACTTAACCTGATCTGATCTGGGTGGATCACGACCTGGGTCTGATTATGACCCACTTTAGAACCCCCATGGGGAACTGGGACAAACTGGATTTAAAAGGGTCCATACAACCCTACATGGATGGAGGAATCTTTATTCCAGCGGAGGATTCAGTGAGCTGAAAGGGGGGTGGGGAGCTGATTTTGCAAATTCACTTTTTCTACTGTAGTCTCCTGTGCTACCTTGTCACACTTTTCTAAAAGGTCCAACCCTCTTGAGCAGATCTGGGGGCAACGTAAGGCTGCAGAGGGAAGGTGGAATAAGTGAAAATCACTTCAAATGTTAACTCAGACAGCCTTCCTTCAGCAGAGGGACACCACTGAATACAGCCAAATAGATGCCTGTGACAAGTTGTGAGTTCCAAGATCTGAGCAGGGCTTTATTATGTACCATGACATAGAATCACAGAATTGTAGAGTTGAAAGGAACCACAAAGGTCATCTAGTCCAACCCCCTGCAAGGGTTCATTGGATCCAGGTTACACAATCGCTTTAGTTGAATTTGCCCAAGTGAAATTCAGCAGGGGTGGATTCAGATGACTTACTGTCAAAGCAAACTCAAGTGAAGGTTTTCTCCCCCTCCCAGCGCGTGGAAGTCAAAAAAGGATTTTGATGCAAACTTCAAACAAACAGTAACAGCAAGTAAGAGTGCAGGGTTCGGAACATGGTGGGAAGGGGAAAGAGGCTGAAATCTCTGGTTCATTCCTGTAAACCTGCTGGCTGACCTTCCCCAGATTAAATTCCAAGGTTTCTCTAAAGCTACACATACTGCAACCCACCCTGAATCCTCGGAAACAAAGTGTGTGTAAGTCAACCACAACCGGCATGTGGTCACTGAAGCCTCCACGTCAAAGGTTGTGTGTCTCCACCCCAAAATTAATGTTGGTATGCAGCTTGAATTTGAGGATTTCTCAAAAGGAAATAAATACTAACATCTGGAAAGCGCTAGTCACTCCAACGCTCTCATCAGAGAGCTCACTCTGACCATACTGTACCAATCCAATACACCCCACAGCTGAGAGGGAGGTACGGCCTTTGGAAAGGAAAGAACCTCGACAGAGAAGAGCAGCCTCATTTCTTCTGGGCTTGAGCCAGGCGGCGACTCGAACGTGGGATGGCGCCGGTCTGAACAGACTTGGAGATATGGTGCAGGTCCCGGACAGACCGGACAGTCCATTGGGCAAGCTCCTGCAGTACTTTCATGCCCCTCATTTTCTTCTCAAATGAGCTCTTTCCACCAGCATCTCTGATACTTCCCAACTCTTTGGCTGGTACATTGTGCTCCAGCATGGCCATCAGTTCCTCCAGTTGGTAAGCGAGACCCGAGACCTGGAGCACAACGGACTGGATAGACTCATGGAAAGCTGTGTCGTCCGGGCTCAAGCTGGACCTCTGCTCTTCCAGGATTTCATCCAGTAATATCTGAAATGCCCAATAAGCTTTCAGGTTGTCTCCCAGCCGCTCGGCATCTGAAATCTCGCTCCATTGCTCAGTGCCAGCTGTTGGCACGCCGTCAATCGAGTCTAGGCTGAAGTTTTTGTCCAACCCTTGTTTCTCAACCTAGAAGAAAAGAAACCGGAAGGGGAAAATAAAAAGGTTTCCAGAAATTCTGCCCATATTTTTCTCGAGGCAATCATTACACCACAACTGTTCATCCTGGCATTCCCCTGAACTGGACTTGTGATTTTATTGCTTTATCAAGTTTTTAGCTATTTTAATGAGTGTGCTATTTAATTGCTTGCCTTGTATATTCAGGATGTTTTAGTGTTACTGTGCACAGTATTTTATAATTTTATAATTGCAAACCGCTTAGGCAATTTTGGCATGTAATCAGTATATAACTTAATAACTAATAATTACAGTATTCAGTGTGGCAAATGTGGAAAGTCTGTGGAGGTGTGTTACGAATTCAGATATGGATTCCAAAGGTACTCCAAGAAGAGGAAGTTATACATATAGCCTCCACAAGATGGCTCTATATTATAGGAACAGAGCGGTTCCTATCCTGTTATTTCCACCCCTAGCCTGCCCCAGGGCAGGTCTATTACAAAATAATTAAATTAAGCCCCTGGTTCAAACTCTGTCTTGACTTCTGATAGGGATGGAAAACCTACTTCCTACCATGACAAGACTGCTCCGAAATATTCCTTCTGGGAGAATTGCTTTGATGGACCACCAAGGTTTGGCAATGGAAATAAGTCCCACACCCCTTCCAGGTCAAAACCTGCTTGTTTTCCTTATTTTTTCTTTGATCCCCAATATGTGCCTCAAAATTACTGCATGAGTTATCTGGAGCTATTTGTTCTGCCCTTGCACTGTTCTGTAACAAAGCACCAGCCTAGTTGTGGGTGGATGGTTCTGCCTGTGGGCAGGGAGTGGACTCACTTGGGAAGATATATGGGCCTTTTCTAATTACTTGATTCTGTGCTGCAGTGATTCATTTCCCCCTTCATTGTTAAATATATAAAACTACGAAGACTGCTTTCAAAGGGAATGGAGTGAGGAGGAGCTGACCGGTGCCTTCACATCAAGATTAGATGCCCTCTGCAGGGCTGGATTTACCGAAACACCAGGTAGAGATTAGGGGCTTAGCAGTTTCAACTGGAATAAAATTAAATAACCTGATGCACAGAAGGCTCTAAGTAAGCCCTGATTAGGGAAAAACCACCACTTATCTAAAATTATGAATCTCACTAGAAATCCAAATTAAAGACTGGGAGCATTAAGATGCCTTATCTGGTAAAAATGGTCTAATTTGTGAGAGAAGAAAGAGCACAAAGCCCATTACGCTTTCTCAAGGGAAAGGCTCTCCTGGCTCCACAGCTAAGCTACACACCTGATCAGTGCTAGAATCATAGAATCATAGAGTTGGAAGAGACCACAAGGGCCATCCAGTCCAACCCCCTGCCAAGCAGGAACACCATCAAAGCATTCTTGACAGATGGCTAAAGCATCGCTTTTTTCCTTACAGTGGAACGACAAACATTTTGCTCCCTCAGAAAGCTCAGCGAAGTTTAAGATCAACAGGGTTCTCTTTTGTCCTCTGAAATGAAGCCCTGCTTTCAAAATTAAAAGAAAACAGGTGGCCACCAGAGCTTTTGAGGCTAAGCAAATAAGCCATATTCCGAGCCGCGGAGTGGGAAGAAGAGTTTCAAAGAAGAGACTCACGTAGGACTCCAGGAGGCTGCTGACATCTGAGCGCATCTTCCTCAGGAGATGAACGGTGCGGCGGCAGAGGTCGCGGTGGTGGGAGATCCCCGGGGGCCGCTCTGAAGCCATCGCCCGGATCGGCTGCCCCGGAGGCAAGCCAAGGCGCACAGCTCACATACGGCTGGGTGTCCACAGAAATCCCTTGCTCAGCTCATGCATTCCAGAGGCCAATAGAGAATTCTCCACTTGTTGCACAGCCTGCCCGCTCTCCCGCCCTCTTCCATCCCCCGCGGCCTAGGGAGAAACTGCAAATTCCTGGCAGCAGAGCTTAACTCTCTGACAGCAACACAGACATTTGTCCCCCCCCCCCCCAGTTGAGAACCTCCAACCCACTCAGTACAAGATGCTGGGACCAGTGAGTTTTCTGTTCCCACACGCCCCCCTTTTCTGAAGCTTGCTTGCACCCTCCCCCCTTCCTTGCATTATTTTTTACCGCTTTTATTTTGATTTGCCCGTGCCGGCTCAATGACCTTACTAATCCCTGTAAATTCGCTGCCGCAAAGCCTAACCATCCGTGATAAAAGGCACAAAAGGCAGGCAGTCGCCCTACTGACAGCACCTTTAGCCGGATACTTTCTGCGGCAGCCGTCTAATGCCAATGAACAATTCCCTCAGGCATTATTACCTTGTGTTGTTCTCAATTTTTATCTCCAGCAACTCTCTTCTTCCTTCTTGCTTGTTCTACACCTTGTTAAAAGCCCAAATGGAACCAGCAACACAGCAAAGAGTTGCTTTGCATTTGCTTCATTCCCAACATCAAACATTTCCATTCATCACTATGCATTTGGACTGGGCTTGTAATGTGAATCCTTTCAGCAAGGTCTAGTCCAATTGGTGCTGCAGATAATGTGGTTTTTATTGGATTGTTAACATGGAAAATGTAATAATTATTATTTTTTAAATGAAATTGGTGCTGCAGGGTTTATACTCCAGCTCTCTGTTTCTTTGCTCAGAACCTTTAAAAAAACAACCCACCACCACCTGACTGACTCAGCTAGCTAGGTACATATTTGCCTGGATATGCAACACATTTCCCTGTTAGCTCTAACACTTAATGCTGGAGAAGACTGCTAGCACACTCTAAAGTGTGTGCCTTATCTTTTGAGAACAAGCTATTGATCCACGTTCCTCTCTTGGTTCTTTCTGCATGGTGCTCCCAACTTTATACAAGGACATGTGCAAACTGCTTCAGTAATACACGCTGTTCACATTATCCATGAAAAGCAACTGGGTGTGAGTCAGCATTACACTGGCATGGAAAGCACAGACATGCTGTGCCCCTCTACACATTTACGCCTTCACCTGGGGGGGAGGAATTAAGCATTTCCTATGATCCACTGCAAATTGCCCCCCTTCCATGTTTTGCAGCAGAAAAGCCGCCACCAGGCTAACATCACAAGCTGTATGGCAGTGATGGCCAAACTTGGCCCTCCAGCTGTTTTTGGACTACAACTCCCATGATCCCTAGCTAACAGGAACAGTGGTCAGGGGTGATGGGAATTGGAGTCCCAAAAGAAGCTGGAGGGCAAAGTTTGGCCATCACTGCTATATGGGAATATGTCATGTCGCTCCAAACAGGCAAACATTCAGTGAAGGTTGCATGCCTTCTTGTTTATCTTTAGTCTTTATGATATGACAAAGTCAACTAAATCCTTAGTAGAAACAGAGCTAGAAGGTACTCCTAGTTCAAACTGTGTGGAGGCAGGAAATTCTCTACTTCAGACATCGACAAATACCTAAATTGTCTGTAAAAAATAAATCTAAATATCCTAATCTGGTTATATCTACCCCATACAACAGGGCTTGCTTCTATTCAATGACCTAACCTGCTTAATACCATACTTGCCTGATAATGCAAATGAGGTCAATAACTTATTTCCTTCATCAGTCTGTTGCATCCCACACAACTGCTTCCAGAAAATCTTGAAATGGGTGCTAATTAATTCATTTTTCTGTTTTCTATTAAGGGTGACCCACCCACAGACTTATACTTTATTGTGGAAGTAAACAGTAGGTATCCCAGACAGAATCCAGTTACACTTCAAATGAACGATAGCTATTCTTCCAGTATCTTTTCAGTGTAAATAATGTAAGGTGATATCTAACGAAGTATTGCCATTAGCACAAAGACTGCTGGCTGTGTAACAGAAATCACCCCCCTCTCTCTTTGCCCCCCTATGTGATCTGCAGTTCTCCCAAGTAGATTTGGGGAGGGCACATGAAGAGGGAAAGTTTCATTGCACAACCAGAAATCCTTGCGCTGAATTACTTCATTGGATTCTGCCCATAATCTCTCAGGAATGTGAATGAATCAACCATTTAGGTAGAACCCAACCACATGGATTGGAGTGCGTCCCATCAGTTGGAAACAATCTGGCACCAGGTGGTGTAATTCATATCAAAATTGCTTCATTCATAGACATTTCAGTGGCATGGGATTGCTGCTGCACTGATGCAGGTGCATGGAAAGCAGCCTCCTTTGTTTTTCCCATATAGACAGCATGCAATGAGACACAAATTATTTTATTTTTCCCCTTTATGTATTTATTTTGGTTATGGCTTACCCAGCTTAAACACAAGAGATGAAAACAGTATCCCTTTTTATTGTTTTATTTATTTTTGTTTACATAACCCTTAATCAACATGGATTTATCACTGCCCTCCCCCGACACCCTGCCCCAAATCTCCATCACTTACTTGGTGGAAATTTTTATATGCAACAAGGCTTTTAAGCAATCAAAGACTTGTCACTTCAACCATCCCTTCCCTTAACACTAAAAAATAGGGGTGTGCCACAATGCAACACAGCTCTGTTGCCACCCAGTGGCTACTACTTCAGGTAGTTCTGCTAAGTATCACAAATTCTGCTCCCTCTCTGGTAGGAATTTACAATGCTAGTGCAGTTTGCCTCTAGTTCTTCACTATCATCCTGGAAAGCTGCTCCAGGGATTTAGCAGTTCTCCCCCACCCTACAAAGACTCCACCATATTGCCATTGTTCAGAAACTATTTGAAGTAAATGGACCATTTCTAACATACTAAGCTCACCCACCATTGAAAAACCCCTGAGCTTCCTGTTGACATCAATTCTATTGGTGTTCATATAAATGCCGAAGAGAGAATCCATACATGTCAGATTAGGAAATAGGCTTGTTAGCTCTTTTTTTGGTGGTGGTTGGGTGCAGGATGCACACCATCTCTCACACTGACAGGAAGGGGATCCAATGCTTACACAGCCAAGGGGAGTTTACAGATTGGACAAAACTACAAACTGCTTCCAGAGTGGGTCAGTATCAAATTAGTTACTGTAAACTATCCCATATTACAGAGGAAAGGAGATTATATAGCTTCAGCTCCCAGCACCATGCTTCCTTCCCATGGGAAAAAGCTTATAAGAAGAAAATATAAATAGTTTATTGCAAGTATTATAATAATTGATTGAAGCAAAACTGCATGCGTATGGTGGGAGACACATTAAGGGGAAGCAGCAGGAACAGTTTATGTCAAGGCAAATGGTTTCAGTTCATAAATCTAGACCAGAAGTTATTCACCCCAGAGTGCAAGGAGCTGACCTGGTTAAACACAAGACAATGTTTCTTTGACAAAATCATACACACACACATACACATACACACACACCAACAGAGGGGAAAAAAAGATCAACAGAGCTGTCTAGGAAAGGCAAGTAATAAGCTGATGGGCAACTCAAGCTGAGAAAGAACTTCAAGTAGTTTGGCAACTACCTACCTACAGCAAAAGTTAACAGCCCCTACAACACTGAAAAAGAGCCTATGATCTGTTCTTGGTGGTACAGCAGTGAAATTCCTTACTGTATACTGTAGAAGATATGAGGGCAGCCCCTTCAGCAGTATACAGAAGAAGCTCTCAACTGCAAATACCTTTCTGGTGTCAACCCTAATCACAGGATACGTAGCTTCATGTCAAGCCTGTAAAACACACAGCCTAAAGCCACATGCAGCACCCCAGCCTCACACTGCAGCCTAGCAGGTTGTTGACAAACCTCCAACCAGTCTGCAGGAATTGAAGGAACATGAGTTGGTAAATAAAACCCTGGCAGACAGCAATAGTTTGCGTCATTTTAGTACCCCATGGAAATACCCGGTTGATGCTTAGCTTCCAACTCAATAAAGGAGCTCCATTTACACATCTCTCCAGATAATCAAAACTGTGGCTGGGAATGATGCTAGCTAGTGCTATCCAGAGTAATTTGGAACTACATGAGGTAGAACTACAGTACAAACTGAAAAACCTATTTCCATAACCACTGATTTAAAAGAGGGTGGCAACATTACCAAACAAAAAAAATCAGGATCATGCCTAAGATAATTCCTCATTCTCAGTTCCTGTTAATATGAATATACTAGGCCAGTAAAATAGAAAAGTTTGCTGTGATAATTTGTCACCCCACAAGCTGTCGGGTAACAGTCAAAAGCTCACGCAAATTATGTCCAAGTAAATTTTTGAGGTGTCAGTTGCTTTTCTAAGCTCTCCACAAAATGCTAGACATATTGCACTCCTTAGTGATACCCCAGTCACCAAGTATGACAGAAACAAGAGGATATACACCTATGTGAAAATGGTGAATATGTGGCCTAGGAGGTCTGGAGCTGCCACCACTCGATGTCAGTTTTGCATCTAAATAGGTTTTTAAGGACTGGGTCCAAGCGTCTTTGGACAGTCAATCTATTCAGCAGTCACACATCCTCAAAAACAGGCTTTTTCATAATGGCATTTGCTTACCAAAACTAGAGAAACGCAAAACTAATAATGCAACCTAAGTGAGCAAAGCGTTAGGAAAGCTGGGGGAGAGAGTAATGGCTGACGCAGGACAAAGCTTTGAAGTGGGTATTACTTCTTCACAAAGAAATCCTCCCCCTCCAAACAACAACAAATGCTGAAATCTCCCTGTTCACTAGAAAGGGCACAAAGACCTATTCTGCTACACTAGCACTTCCTTCAAGCAGGGAGATGGACAATTCCTTAACATGGTTTGCTGAAGAGGTTGCTTCCATTTTATACCCCTTATGAAGAATTGGTTTGGAAAGAAAATCCTCCCTAGACAGCAGCTAAGAGATCTTTTTTTAAAAAAATAAAATAAATAAGGAATTTGTTATCACAACTTAAAAACAAGACATGTTCAAAGTGCAAATTTTCTTTTACCAGTCTAGCACCCATTCTCGTTGCCTCCTCTACACAGGGCTTTTGCAGCCAGAGCAACTGTAGAAAAGGATGGCACCCCTCATGAAAAAGTGAGCACCCGAGTGCCAGAATCCCCTTCTCTCTCCTTACTGAGGCAGAAGGAAGGATGAGAGAAAGGGGGAATATATGCTGTTTTACAGCTCATCCTGCTGAAGGGTCCTAAAGTGCCAAGCTATATTCCCAAGCCCTAGGAGGAGAAGTAGGAGCCTGCAAAGGGTCAGAATTCAATAATGCATAGAAAAGGATGACGTGACCGGGAGGTGCAAAGTAGGGTTTTGAAAATGAGATACTGATCCAGAGTATAAACACCTTCAATCTTGCAACATTGGTCAAGAAGCAGGAAGTTTGCTTACTTTGGAAGGGCAGGGAGAGGGATAGGCTCTGGCTGCTTCCCTTCACTGCATTGCAAGAATTCCTTGCTTTGTCAGTCTCTGTGTAAAGGCAACATTCCTCTCCAAGAAGGGAACTGCGAAAGAATGTGTAGTGATCCACTCTGGGAGGGAGGAGAGGTGGGGCAGAGGGGGAGCAGGCCCTTTAGTTATTTGACTAGTAATTTAAATGTTTTAGTTTCTCTATACTGAATAAGCTTTTCCCATTTATTTATTTTTTTTAAATACAAGTTCAAGTTGTCCCAACACCCATGTGCTCCTTTTCCCTACTAAGGTCCTGTAGAATCAGAATCTTCAATTAGAACTTCAGTGGTCGCTCCAAGGATCTCGGTGTTCATGACCAGCCCTTCCGTACTCTCGCCACTAGCAGTGCCAACAAAGATCTTCCCGTCAGCCATCAGATTGACCCGGTCACCCCCACTGCAATATGCCTTGGGCATCCCGTCAGGGTTCAGCAGTAGACATTCTCCAGGAGTGGTGTTTCCAAGGGGATCTGGAAGAAGGGGGAGGCCCTGGCCATCAGTGGGCGGGACAACCGACTCTGGACTGGTACCCAGGATCTCAGTGCTGGTGATGAGGGCGCCTGCATTGGCTGCCAGGGCTTCAGCAATAAGCACCTCTGGGTGACTCTTAGCCTTATGTGCTACAACGCTGTCTTTTTTCTCAAACTTCTTTCCACAGATATTGCATGAAAACTGGTAAAATGTATCTGCGTCATGCTTTTTCATGTGCCAGTTCAATGAGGCCTTCTGTCGGCAGGTGAATCCACAGATCTCACATCTAAAGAAAAAAAGTGGGGTGGGAAAAGAAATATAAAATACGGCTGTAAGAATAAAGTATTGTAATTTACAACAGAAGGGAAACCTAGTCTCAGTCATTGGGCCAAATGAGTTGCTCAGCCTTACTTATTTCCTTGCCCCAGAGGGCCTTAGTAGACCTGTTCCCTGTTAGGCAAGTAGCTGAAAGGTGTCACCAGGGTGAGGGCAGAGAAATTCTGCCTGAATAATTCTGGCACCATACAGATGTTTATTTCTGCTGCTGATACTACTGAAATGTGATTCTTTATACAAATATTTTAGAGCACCTCTGGCCTATCAAGTTGGACAGAAGAATTCGAAATAAGTTAAGAAATAAGAGTGGAATACAGAAGGGTATCCTAAGAAAGGCACCCAAAGATATAGCTGGTCTAATCCTTCATGACTAGAAACACAGGATAAAACATGACGTTACTTACTGTAATGGCTTCTCGCCTGTGTGGATCATTCGGTGAACTGCCAAATTGTGAGAACTCTTGAAAGCACGGGCACAGTATTCACAAATATAATCCCTTTGATCTGTAAAGCAGCACACAGTATTCTATAATCAAGTCTTGTTCCTAATCAAATCCCTATTTGTACATCTGGAAAATGCCTTAATGCTCCAATCATAATACTCATGTTTTAAAATGTTTTCCTTTTAAGAGTGAGGGGGGCTGTTTAACAGTAGCAGGGATATATTTCTCAGCTGAAAATACATTTGTATATCACTACCAAGCCATTCCTAGACGTTGCTTTCATGCATTCTTACTTTTTCTTTTCCACAAAGACTCCAATGAAGAGGGAAGGTATGGAAAACCTCCACACTAGACTTGCAAGGTACACAGGGAGGAATTCAGTGTCACACTCTTCTAGTTGCTCCATCAGTGCAAGTATTTCTGTTTGCCCAATGGACCAATCCCCCCATGCTGTTCTGGGAGCTCTTCTGAACCCAGTGTATGGGAGGCATGGGAGGGGAAGCCCCGCTGAACTAGTGGGAACCTTTGTGCTGGCTACTGTGCTGCATTAGTTGAATCCAGGTCAGACTATTTTTTCCCCTGGGCCAATCACAGGTAAATAGTATTTCTCTTTGAAGACTATTCAAGTTACACATTGTCCATTTTAAGGTGCCTGTAGGCCACAACTTCCATACAAATATATACAAGGGGGGAAATGTGCATACTTCCACAAAGCCCGTTCAAAACTTCACCCATAACAGACACTGTCCTTGGAAGAAACAGTCTGGGTTAGATCAAAACAAATGCAAGAACAAACAGGAGCCATAGGGAAGTTGCCAGAAATAGGAGTAGGGCCAGATTTCTCTATAAGGACATTAAAGTAAAACGGCTTGATAGATATAATGTAAAATACTTAATTTGCATCTGAGTAACAGTTGCTGGTCATTTCTTTTTTATATATAAATAACTAGTAGTTCACTTGTTTCCCCTTCTTCCCCACATCAGTTGGGGAACCTCCAGACCATGCTAAATCAGGCCCATGAGGCCAGCCAATTTGGCCATCACAGCTCTTTGTGGCCAGCCATGGTCATCTATCATTCACCTGATGTCTAGTAAAAGCTGGCAAATTTAAACAACACAGAATACAAGCCCCACTGCCAAGGGAAAATAGGAAGCATGCAGCTTAGATTGTTCTCTTGATTGTTCCTTTGCAGCAGGGCTTCCATTTGCCACTGTTCAAACTGACTGCTGAATGCAAGCACCACTGCTCTCTGGTGGGTTCAGATCCTTTTGATCTGCTATGAGGTTACTCATACACCTGCCTACTTTTCAAAAGTGGTTCCCCACTGCTGCCCTACAGATCAGATTCAATGTGAGGGGAATACAACAAGAGAACCCAACTAACTTTAGGAGGTTGGACCTAGTATTTTGCCTACTGCTTTCTTCTGTACTAGTCATCTTCAACATTTTGAGTGTATATGTGTAGCAGATGGTCTACTTTCTTATCTGAATACTGACATTTCAGTTTACTTTTTGTGAATGTCAGAATATATGTATCCAGACAAAATTTCCTCAGGATTGTTCAGATCTAAACAACTGACACTTGACAAGTTTCAGGCACCAACAATAAAATGGAGAGGGGGAGAAGTGTGCTCATTGGAGAAAAGGTGGGCTATTAGTGTAATAAGTAAATAGTAAGTTTAATATTAACCTTTGCCAGAAGTGTGTTAAGAGTAATTGCAGCTGCTTTCATACAGAAAAGGATGCCAACATCCACTATATGGAAGAAACTGATGAACAAGCCAGTAGGACTAGGTATACAGATTAACCTCCCCACCCCCATCAAGTTCATATTTTTGGGTTGGTTTGATGCTGGCTTGTGATTAAAAACTTTGTGATCTAGCATAATCTGCAGGTGCTTATTTTCAAAGCTAGTTTAAGCTGTGACCAAAAACCTAATGGGCATTTTAAGGCCCAAATACACAAAGAGAACTCCTCCACCTTTGTGCTGAAGGTTTTATTAAACACTGAAATTGCTACAATTTCTATTTGTTGTGCACGTCACACCTGGATTGAGGTTTCACACACCCAAAAGGAAAAACTATTCATTTTCCTCCAGCAGCAGCTGGTGGAGCCGTGTTGCTTACCTAGCTTCCCAATGCAGAGGTTGCCACCAATAACTGAGAGGCGGCATGGAGTGGGCAGTGTTGGGAGGAGCGGATTGGCTCAGTCACTGTGCCTGCACTGCACTGCTCTCTCCGCCCCCGCCCCCATTAGAGTAGAATCCCCCTGGATTCCCACATTGGGAATCCAGGTAAACAACACCACACCACCCTGTTGACCACTATTGCTTTCGTCCTATATTCTTTAGCAAAGTATGGCAATTTTGTCTTATAGCCTATATTACCTGTATGGTGTTTGGCATGCCGCAAAAGTTGCTTCTGGAGCCGAAATAGTCTCCCACAAGACGGATGAGGACATACATATTTTTTTTTCAGCAGATGCTGATATTTGATGTGATGCTGAAAACAAGGAAAACTTAGAAGGTTCACAAGTATTAAAAATACTAACAGAAGAAAGGTTCACTGGTAAAGTCAAGCCCAGCATTTGTGACACTTTAGTACGTGCATATAAAGGGCAATAATGCAACATTTATTTTATTTATTAAGTTTACATCCTGCCTTACCCCCTAAAGGATTTTCTACCAACTCATGGTAGTATGAGGGCTAAGGAAAACAGCACTGATTACACAGGCCTTGGAATTATTTATAACTAAAAATAAATGGATGCAAACAGATAGTAATAAATTATTCTCACCTGCAAATAGCGAGGATGTGCAAGAACTGTGCCACATCCTTCCATCTCACAACGTACATATTGTATTGGAGGCTTTTTCCTATGAAAAAAACAGGAGAGAAGATGGGGACAGAATGACATGGAGTACTATTACAAATGTAGACAATATACTTTTCTAATGAACACAGAGAGGTGGACTGCAAGGGGTGAGCGGTAAAAGAAGCCACATTAGTCTTTTGACATGGAAAAATTCTTTGAAAAACCTCAATAAAATGTTACTTAAAAAAAAAAGATTTTTCTAGAGTAATTGTGGTTTCTAAAATCCTTTGCAGAAAAGCATCTGCACTGTTGTGTTCAACACAACTTCTGCACCCCCTTCCTTTAGGGCATGACTCTTAGAGGGACAATTTATCACTGAAACGGTCAGCCATCCCCAGAAGCAACTCTTTGGATCACAATGTTTTTGGAAGTTAGAACTGTATACAAGCTGCGTCATTATCCTCTTAACAGGATGGTTTGCAGTTGGGACTATGAAGCTTCGTTTAGGTTTTCTTGCTTTTGTTTAACCATGAATATTATAAATGGTTCCATTAGAGTTACATAATTAAACATTTCAAAACAACTCACTTTTACAAAGTATGCAAGAATTGAGCAGCCAAATGAAATACAATATAGAAAAAACAGCACAGAATGGACCTGAATCAAGGATAGAAATTTAATCACTCTTGTAAACATACTGTATCAAATGGGATTAGGTTATTCGAAAAGAGACTAGTGTAAGCAAGACTTTAAATAAGCCCACAGAAGGTACTAGTTTGTTCCCATGCAGACTGCAGAGAAGCGAAACCCGCCCCTGCTAGGATACACAGAAGAGTCTTCTTTCATTTTTTATATGCAAAACTAAATGCATGGGGAGGATCTGCCTCAGCAGAACTTTAGAAAACCAATATCCAGTTAGCCAAGTTTATATTGTATCACTATATTAAGTTGAAAAAGTAAAAGGAGCTCACCTCCTTTTGGGAAGTCGTGGACTCTTGTCATCTTTTCTCCTCCTTCCTCTTCTAGAACAAGACCACCAGGACAAAAACGAAAACAAAGAGAAAAAGAAAGCACAATTGCTGATGTACAAGCAAAGGGAACTATTCTTCAGATGGCAAGTTGATTAATGACAAAATCTACCACTAAAATAGAACAAGTACTGTACAGCACAGAACAAGTAGCTTATTCACAATAAAATATAACTTAGTTACATACATTTCTGTTATCCGGCTGCCACAGAACTCATTCTAACACAACCAACCTTCAAGCAAGTACCGTGGTACCTCTGGTTACGTACTTAATTTGTTCCGGAGGTCCGTTCTTAACCTGAAAACGTTCTTAACCTGAAGCACCACTTTAGCTAATGGGGCCTCCTACTGCCGCTGTGCCGCCGCTGCCCGATTTCTGTTCTCATCCTGAAGCAAAGTTCTTAACCCGAGGTAAGATTTCTGGGTTAGCAGAGTCTGTAACCTGAAGCGTCTGTAACCCGAGGTACCACTGTAGATGTAAGGTAAAGGTAAAGGACCCCTGGATAGTTAAGTCCAGTCAAAGGCGACTGGGGTGTGGCACTCATCTTGCTTTTCAGGCCAAGGGAGCCGGTGTTTATCCACAGCTTTCTGGGGTCATGTGGCCAGCATAACTAACCCGCTACTGGTGCATGGAGGACTGTGATGAGTGCCAGAGTGCATGGAAACGCCGTTTACCTTCCCACCGCAGCAGTACCTATTTATCCATTTGCAGTGGTATGCTTTCAAACTGCTAGGTTTACAGAAGCTGGAATAGAGCAACGGGAGCTCACACCACAGCGCAGATTTGAACTGCCAACCTTCCAATGGGCAAGCCCAAGAAGCTCAGTGGTTTAGATCACAGCATCATCTGCGTCCCGATGTACAACTTTCAGAAGATATAAATTCTAGTATTGCAATATGTTTTTTTCTAATAGGAACTTCTTTTCATTAAGGGATATCTCCAGAGACCTAAAATTTTCGCTTGGCTTCCTAATCAAACCAATTCATTGAGGTCTTATCAACCCCTCCCTTCTAGTCTTGTGGTATATGTGTGCAGGCAAAGTAAAGTAAAAGCTTTGCAATGAGGTTTTGTGAAAAGTACACTGCTGCCTTCTACTTCAAAAGCAGAGGGAAGAGATATAATCCCCCCCTCCTTCTTCTCTGTGGAGGGAAGAAGAGGTAGGCTCTCTCTCACAAGATTATTGTTACAGTATTTATTAAACTTATTAGTTTTTTATTTACTTACAAAAACTCAAAGTGACTTATAACAATAAATATAAATATATTTAAAAAAGTAAAAAATTGTCCAGTAGCACCTTCGAGACCAATCAAGTGTGTTCTTGGTATGAGCTTTCGTGTGCATGCAAGAACAAACCTACCAGGTAGCTGGTCTCTAAGGTGCTACTGAACAATTTATTTATTTTTTATATATTTCTACTGTGTCCGACCAACACGGCTACCTACCTGAATCTAGAACAATAAATATAGATAGGCTTTTACAGAAAATGCAAGCAATATCCTTTCCAGTGTTGCCGTTTCTTAGAACACTCCCGTGGGAAGGGTGAGAAATCCCTGATCATCACCTCTATGAAGGTTCTCGAAGAGAAAAGTGAGGTGTCTTTCCCTTCCCACTAAGTCCTAGCATGCAGTCCTAAATTTGGCCCAGAGCATCTATTTAGGAGGGAAACAACTAGCCAACTCCAGGATCATTATTTGCCCCTACCCTCAGTACCACCAATATAGCATGGATGTTACAAGAGCACAATGCATTCATACACCTTAAAATTCTGAAATTTAATTTGTGTACACAACACAACTGCAGGATCTAGTACCCCTTCCCCTCAAAAAGAGAAATGCTGCAAGTTTCTACATCTTATCTAGTAAACAAAGACCCAAAATATTGAGTGCAGGTAATCTCCTATAAATGATCAGATGCCACAGGTTCTTCAAAAACAAATGAATATAATGTGCTTGTACAATGCAACACTCCCCATCCTAAATCTGTTCTGGATTTCCTCCTCAACCCTCCAGAGAATATTTGGGGTGAGGGTGCAGGAAGAAGAAGAGAGAAGTGAAGTTCCATTGGGTGAATGAAAGTTGTTCTGCTTATGCAATGACTTTGTTAGATTCAATTCAATAACTTATTTGTGCTCAGTGTAATGCCATGCAAAGTCAGCAGATAACTTTGATGTTGGTAGAATACCAGCTAGCAGAAAGTAATGAACCAGACATTCTTCTTGGCTTTAAAAATCTACAGAACCACTCAACTGCAGACTTCATAGCATAGGTGATATAGAAATAAATATTCCTGATCCAGTACAAAGCACATTCGTGGCCTTTAATTTTGATCACATTAAGAGGCTTGTGCACAAAGCCACAGAATTTTACTCACTTCCTAGGTGGCTCCTCATCTTCTCGAAACTCACTTTCTTCTTTGACTTCCACCTCCACTTTAATCTCTTTCTGTTTCTCCTTTTCTTCTTTTCCCTTGCCTGTTTTTTTCTTCTGCTTTGGAGTTTCCCTGCAGAAACAGATATCACATATTCTCTACTTCAGGAAACCTTTCATCTGCAGTTCGGCAACAACCTGAATCTTCTAGACATTTCTTCAACATAGATTTTGAGGAACTTCAAGTTTTCATGTTTGCTATCCCTGTAATTAGTAAACATGCCTTGGTCTCTGCCAATTTTTAAAGAGTCCAGTTGCTCACAAAAGTCGGAACTTAATATTTATGTGTGTTTTTCTAACTATGGGTCTGAACTGGCAGCTATTCCATTAGCCCATCAGATTAACGACATACAATTCCTCTTTCCTTGGAAAATGGAACGCACCTGTCTAAATGTGGTTTATAGGTTTCATCTCTGGGATCATCTTTGAAAGGAACCTCTTCTTCACTGATAAGCATTTCTTCTTCATCACTGTGGATGCAGTGAAGAGGAGAAAAGAATGTGAAAGGATGAACAGAATTTATATATCAACATATTCCTGGACACAGAAGAGAACAGTATAAACTTCATACACTTTTTCTGGTCTTACAATATTATGCACAGAGTACACACCAGACAAAAGGCACTTTTTCTGGAACACACAGAGACAGCAAGCTATCTGTTCACTTGCTAGGAGGCTGCATCAGCAATAGTTCAAATAATCCAATAACAGGAATCATATTGCAAGGTAATGAGAATGCAATTAGAACTAACATTATCTAAATCATTCTCTCTCTTTGTAACAATCTCTTTAGATATATCTTCTATTTTCCTATCAATTTCAATGATTAACAACTTAGCCCTCATCAGTTCTAAAACTGGCTGAGCATTTATTTATATGGCAGACAGTTTATCCCCAATGCTTCAAACCTCCAACCTACTGGCAATATTTCTATCAGGTAACATATTAGAGCCACAGGTTAGCTTCCCCTAACTTTAGATCATCATCTCAGCAAGTCAGCCTCTGAATTAATTCAAGACACCAGACGTCTGTTATATTTGTATGCGCCAAGCATCTTTGAGTGATATTTTAGCCTGACAGCCCCCCTGTTTGAATCAGTTTCTTATGTGCAAACCAATATTCTAAATACACTAATTATAAAACACGGCAATCAAAACTTCTTACCTGATTCCAGCTGGAGATGAATGCTCTTCTGTGACCTCTAAAAGTTAGAAACAAAAGCATATTTTTATCTTAATAAGTATGGGCAGTAAACATCAGCATCTGAGAATTTATATGTATATATCACTATAGTGCTGCATCAAAATGATGCAACATGTCAAATATCCATATCATGGTTACGTACGGAGATGCTGTTTCAAATTTTTCACAAAAAGGACAGTACATAAGAATACATATGAAAATGACATGCCCAAGCCACACAGGCATCAATAGTAATGAAATGTGTTGTGCGAAATGCTAATAGCTTGCATTTTAACAATTAAGCTATATTTGCACCTGGCCTGTGTTGCAAGTGACTACATGGGCAAAAACTATTTTTAGTAACAGTCAACTTTAAGGCACAATACTAATTTTTGGCTTTCAAATCCTATAAATTTTATGCTTTACTGTAAGGTTGGGGAACTTCAAATACAGTCTTCCAAGCCTCTCCATCTGGTGCTTAGGACTCTCTTCACATAATACCCTAGGCCACACTCCTTACTGGTCCTGCTTTGCATTTTTCAAGGACTGAAAGCAGCACATACCGAATTCTAGCTGGTCTGTGTTTGGTTCTGATTTGCAGATGAGCTGCAAAGACCCAGTCTTTGATCTAGAGCTCCGTGAATTATCTGTATCACACTGATGAACAGCAGCCGCTGCCCTGTTGCTACGCCAGCCCCGACTGGGCCTGGCTATACTGACTGGGGTTCCAGCAGCAAGAATATTTGAGACTTCTTCCTCTTCTGTCTCTTCTTTGGGATCTGTGATATAAATATCAGATGGTGATTATTATTTATTAGTTGCTTTACTCATGGAAATGATGCAAAGGAACTTTCAGACACAACAAAATATAACCAATTACAATAAACATGATCAATAAAAACCTTAAAAAACCCAAATGTTTACAAATAAAAGATACAGGCAGCAACCATTTTGCGTGTGTCCAACTGATGCTGGACCACTGACAATCACACCACTTTCGGCCCCGGAATGAGCAGGGAGGGCTGACGCCCAGCCTCTGACACATGCAATAACCTGGTATGCAACCGCCACACAAATGAGGGGTTGCCTGTATTACAGATCTTGCCTCACTTACAGTGGAACCTCAGGTTGCGGATGTAATCTGTAACGGAGGCATGTCCGCAACCCACAGCGTTCGCATCCTGAAGTGCCGCGTCTGCGCAGGCACAATTTGGCGCTTCTGCGCAAGTGCGAAGCGCGATTTAGCGCTTCTGCGCATGCGGCAAAACGCGGAAGCAACCCGTTCCGGGTTTCCTGCGGTCCACAACCCGAAAACACATAACCTGAGGCAGCCATAACATGAGGTATGACTGTATTTTAAATATAGATGTATTTTAAAGGCTTCCAAGGGCAAAAAGCCCAGGTAAAAGGGGAAGTTTTTGCCCTGTGCCTAAAAATATGGCACCAGGCAAGACTCTTTGGTGAGAGCATGCATAGGCAAACTCGGCCCTCCAGATGTTTTGGGACTACAACTCCCATTATCCCTAGCTAACAGGACCAGTGGTCAGGGATGATGGGAGTTGTAGTCCCAAAACATTTGGAGGGCCGAGTTTGCCTATGCCTGGGTGAGAACATTTCAAAAGTAGGAAATCACCAAGTGAAAAGTCCTGCTCTCCTGTTACAATCCTACAGACCTCCCAGGGCCCACAGAGAAGGGCCTCAAATGATGTACACAGAGACCAGGTCAGTTTATCTGAATCAAGAATTAAAAAAACACCACCTTTGCTTTTAGAATCATATAGCTGGAATGCAACAAAAAGCAATGCATTATCCAGACCACAAAGAATCACAAGCTGGGAGGTGCAGCACTAGAGAAGGGGACTCTCAGAGTAAATCGCTTGGGAGAAGTTGCACAACATTTATGTAAACTTTGTTTATAAATATTGCTTTTGCTGTGATACTACCCACCCTGTGGAATGGTCTCCCTTCAATATTTAGTCAGCACCAATAGTAAATATGAACCTGTTCATCCTGGCTTTTCATATGTTATACCAGTTTTACTTTCTCTTAGATACATATATAAATTTTTATACTTTAATGGTGGTCAATGTGCTTGATTTTTCACGGACTGACTTACGTTGTACACTACTTTGGCAACTTCTAGTTTCAAAGAGGAATATAAACTGTAATAAGTAAATAGGCAATGCTCTTTATAATAGGCTGCTCTGTGCAATCACTATTATACAAAACAAATAACCTCTTCTTATTCATTCTTTCTTCCAGTGATTGCTTTTGATACTGTTCACTGCACCTATTCCGGATTCAATGCATTTCTTAAAAATAGTTGACCAAAAATGGACACATTGTTCCAAGATAACTGTCAACACTTGTCTGAAGCTACCAATACCTCTATACACCATCTAAAAATGTTTGCTCTAACAATTCCAATACTTTTTACCTTCCACAACCTAACCTATGAGTCTGTGTGAACAATTAGAGAATAAATCAATAAATGTTGACATGCAGGACACTTGCTGTGCAATTATCTAATGTAAGCTCCAATAGGAAATAATTGTTCCTACCCCACCTGAAATATTTTGCTCTCTGGGTAAACTCTTAATTTTTACATTTAAGGAAGGAGAAAAATAAGATTGGGCTTTTTGGAAGAAACAAGACTATTAATTCAGTGGACAGGCATTTCTCACTGGTACAACAGCAGCAAATTAGTCTTTACAAAGGACCCAAAACCTTCTGAAAGAAAGAAAAAACTACTACAGAGTAGTTAAGTCTTTGACAGAGGGCCCTCAGCAAGTTGAAAGAAAGTAGAGCTTATATGTCTATGTCTAACTACATTTTTTTGGCAGAAACAGCTCCTTCAAGGTCCAAGAAAAGGCTGATCACCCCTCACCCCTCAGCTAGCAGAAAGGAGGAAATAGGACCTGCAACTCATATTCGAAGACACAGGATGCGGTTACCATACCCTGCTTCAGACATGCCAGTTTCAAATTATTAAATAATGTACTATTTGATTATTAATGAAATGTAGCTATCCTGGAAGTAGGTCTCCCACATTTTAATTAATTATATTAACAGGAAACCCACGAGGAAATATATACTAAAGATATCTAAATAGGGACGTTTTCTTTAAACATGTCAGCTACAGATAGAAAGACAGTAAAACTGTTGGATGGCAAAAATTAAAAAGCGTTCTGAAGTAATTAAAGGTGTAAAGCAGGCAAATGAATCATCGGTATTAGTTTTAACTGAAGGTGCATCAGACATAGTCACACCTGACCCACCATCCATTGACAAGATATATGACCAATGTATATACGTACATATGACCAATAAAAGAAGCGATTACATTAAATTTCAAATTATAATTGGCAAAAAAGTGACAAGTCAGCACACCCAGATGGGACTCATCGAGCCCATGAAATTGACAGTACTGTAGTTTAGGACAAACAGACTGAAGTAGTGCAGACAATGCGAAATCAACTCATGGAATTCATTTACATGAGATGTTTTGATAATCATTAGAGTTAAAGATCATTTTTAAAAGGTTTAGTCAAGTTCAGAAAAGAATCTATCAACCAACTTTCACTACCCATAATAGCTAAAAATGAAACAATGGACCGAAGCAATACATCTCCATGATTCTACAGTTGGTAACAAACAATTACTACCAGTAATATTCATGTGAACCTCTCAAGGATATCCAGATGCTTACAAATTGGGAATGGATTGCCAGGCTAAATACAATTGAGGAGAGTAATTGTATTATATGTGATACATTCAAATCTTACCTTTCACCACAGTTTTATCCAGGCATCTGAAATGGAATGAAATACATGGTGAATTTCTGCTGAAACCACTAACACAACAGCATGAAAAGTAAGATTTATTCTAAGCATTATATGTGCTTCAACAAAATATATGTTCCTTCTCAGGAAGTTTCATCATTAAGGATGATTGTAGGGGTTAAAGCATTGCACTAGGAACTAGGAAATATATATATATATCAAAATTCCACTCAGTCAAACACTATCTTTTAGTGTAGCCAACTTCATAGGATTGTTGTGAGGAAAAAGCTGGGAGAGAAAGCATCACATACATTGCTTTGAGCTCCTTAGAGAGGAGATAACCTTTTGTAACTAAGCAAAAGGTACACAGCTGTGCTCACAAGTGCTAATACTATACCGGTATGTATAGGAAAAATTCCAGGAATTTTTTTTGGCCACAAATGTTGAGAAATGTCCTAAATGCCAGTCCTGGGTTTCCTGTTCTCTCTCACAACTACTTCATTCAAGTGCTAAGCTATTTGATTTATTTTATTACAGTTATTCATTACTTTTCAGGGCCAAGTCCTCAGAAAGCAACCTATACTTTCTCCCAACACTTGTCCCCACCAAAAAAAAGGGGGAAACTGAACAATACTTATAAAAGTACTGAGCCTAAGCCAGATTTCTTCAGCAAGGAACACACCTCACCCCACTTCAGGGCCCCCACCCCTGGAAGCATTTATTACCACTAACGTTCAACCCTCCCTAGCCACTTCTCCTAACTATGAAGTTAAGCTGACCCTGTATAGAAACTGGCCCTACAACAGTCAGGGGCGTGTGCCTTAATCCCCAATTAGTAATGTAACCGTACCTAATTAACATGAACACGCACAGATGCTGTGTGCTTCCCAGTGCAGACTTCCCTACTTGCAGCTGCCTGAAATAATTCTGGGGATATTTACCTAGAAGAAAGCCGACTTGAACTCTGTGGGGCTGACTTCAGAGTAAACATGCTCAGGATTACACAGCACATGAAGCGCGCGGCATTCTCGCATCGGGTCGTTGCCATAACGCAAAGAGGCGCACAAAGTGCGTTTTCGCAATGCCATTAGCGGCAAAGTGGGGATGCGACAGGGAAGTGGGAACAAGCAACCCCTTTCTCTTTCACCAGCGAGCAGCGCCAATACTCACGCGGCGCGCGGGCTCTCCTTCCTGCCGGCAGCGCCAGGCGGAGCGGCGGTTGGTTGCGGCTCCGCCTCGGAGTCGGGCACCGACGGCGTCTCGGGCTCCTGGTTCTGCCGGGCGCCAGGGCTACTGCGGCGGCGGCGGGGATATTCGGCCTTCCTTCGGCGTGAGGCGGCGGCAGCGGCGGCGGCAGCAGCAGCGGCGGCCGCCCGTCCCCGGTCTCGGCCTCCTCGGAGCACCCGACTGCCGCCGGACTCCTCCCCCTGTCCAGCAGCGGCTGCGGGAGTGGGCGGGGGACGCCGGCGGCCGCTGGGAGGCGGAGCGCTCGCCTCTTCGCTCTCTCGCGGCTCCTGCTGCGGCTCTTCTTCCTGGGTCTCCGCCTGCTCGGGCGCCCCCGGCATCAGAGCAGCTGGCGGAGGCGGCGGCGGCTCAAAGGGGGGCCCAAGCGGCGGCGGCGGCGGCTGCCCCTCCTGCTTGTGACAGCAGCGCCGAGCGCTCACCCCGCCTCTGTACAGCGGGCCCCCGCCCTCCCGCGCCGAGCGAGGCCAATCAAGAGCGAGTTCGGAGTTCAGGCCGGACTCAAGGTCGCCCCCCTCGCTCTGCGCCAGCCAGTCAGAAGGGAAGGTGCCGGACACACCCCACCCACCGCTCTCCCGACTCCACCAATCGGCGTCGCCAAGCCCGGCTGGCTCAGTACACTCCAATCAACGGGCGAGCCTCGCCGGGGGCGCGCGCGCGCTGTCGGAATCCTGACCGTGGCGCGCGCGTCGTAGAGCGGAGCCGTTTAACAGTTACTGTATCTCGCGCGCGCCAAATGTCCTTCGTTACCCTGAGGAAGGGGCATCGTTGCGGAGGCTTCGCTCTCTCTCTCTCGAGCTACGGAACCCTCAGTGCCGCGCAGTGACGCTGTTCCCACGAAGCCCTCAGTCCTGCCGTTGTCGCCCCCTCCCCCCGTCCGCTCCGCAGTTTGGGCCAGTCTAGTATCCCAGAGCCTCTTGTTTTGACGAGCGAAATGAAAAGAGATTCGTTACCTTCCGAAAACCTGTTTCCCTGAGCTTCACGACGTCCGCGTTTCTCGGAGTTTCACGTTCGGGAAGGATTTAAAAGGAAGGAAAAAAAAAACATTGTAGCTTCTCCTTTAAGAAAAAAAAAAGCACCGTCGTGTGGCGGGTGAAAGTCGGTGACAAAATGGCGTCCAATGAGGAGAGGCGGGACTTGCGGAGGACGCGCGCATTTCCGCTCGCGGCTAGAACTGCGCAGCTGCCGGTCGAGCCGGCATTATGGGAATTGTAGTTTATACATATAGTTCATAGTTATGCGTACAAGTCGTGGAAGAGTGAGTCCCATTGGCCACAGCAGGATTTACTCCGAGTGGACATGCATAGAGCTGGGCTGTATGTCTGAAATCCCACATTCTCTTACCTAGGGAGCAGGACCCAGTACATTTAATGGAATATTTCTAAATAAGGTTGCACTGGAAAGCATTATAAGGCCATAATGCATGCTTCTCTTGGGATAATTCATTGACCACTCCCAAACGACCAACATGCATATCTGCACCTTGAAGATGTGCATTCCTCTGTCAAACAGCTCTTACTATCAGTGTAATGAAAAAATTAAGGTCTTTTATATATAATAAATGTTCATAAATGTACCAAGCAAACACGTACATAAATATATAAACCACATGTCTGAAGCAGCACAGGAAGACAGTCCTGAAACCATTTTGATTCCCAAACTGACCAAATGTTTCTCTGCAAGGAGGGAGGAGGTGAGGGAACCTTCCTATTGTCTCAGGAATTAAGTGATAACCATCTCAAAGGAATGGCCAGACTACCAGAAAAGGCAATCGGATAACTTGCCAGACAGGAGATAAACAACGCACTCAGATTTCTGTTGTAGACCGCCTTTTCTGTGATGTAGGCACACCTTTGTTCTGGGTCCTCCTCTCTCCTGTGTGTGAGGGGAGCACCCTGTTGCAACAGCTTTAATAAAGATCAGGCTTACTAGCTGCTTTGCTTCTCAATATTCTCTGGTTGGCCTCTGTTATTTTCTCCTACTGATGGAGAACCTATAAAGGACTCTATAAGGGCTCTTGTGTACCCCATAAGGGAATAAGGGCAGATTTTGTTTACAACATCAGAAAGTCCTTCCTGATGTTTAGTTGGAATCTGCTTTCTTGTAACTTATTGTAACATTGAATTTCCAAAACACTTATTCTTTGTAAATTTTAATTGTAAACCAAACAAATTAAACTCTTACTCTGAATGCCTATTTTTGAGTTTTCTGCCTGCCTCCTTCATTTTCATATTTTTTAACAGCCTTAACACACACACACACACACAATCCAGAGTTCAGTTCAGTAACAAAAGTAAGTGGAGCCTCATCCATTGAGCAAAAAGAACAGTAATTTTATTGCAAAGTATTATGATGCTGTTAGGACCAAACTCTGACCTAGTGAAAGAAAACAGGCTAATGCTTGAGTTGTATACACGATGGTGCAACTGTTCCCAAGGGATATTTTAGAAACCTTTGTATCACTTTCCATATATGCATGCAATTTTATATTAATCTCTTGCTACACATTGTGCATGTGTGAGAGTGTGCTGTTAAGGAACCAGCCAAAGTGGCATTAAAATTGAATTAGAGAGGAGAGAAGAAGCTGAGACTAGTTTAAAGCCAGGTTAATAAAACTCTCTACAGGCTATGGCCCTCAGGTGTACAGCACACCTTGAGCTGCTTTAACTTCTGTATGGTACCAAAGACAAGACAGCACACCAAACATGGTTAGATATTTTATAAAATGTTACATATTTCACATAATGTTACTGTACATAAATTATAAGATACTTTTTGCTAAATGTAATCATATTTTCAAAATGTTACAGAGGAGAAGTCATGGCAGTCTGTAACAGCAACAAAAAAGTTACTAGGGTGGAATTAAACATTGCACTCAGGCAATCCTTTTGTCAGCACAAGCATTTCTGCTCCTCAGATGGAACAATCTCCCTCCACCTGCCTCCCAAGCTGTTCTGGGATTTCACCTGACCCCGCAGGGCTGAGTTGGAGGGGTGCAGGAAAAGGAGGGGGTGGAACCCTCTTGCACTAGCACAACAATTTGGTTGAATCTGGCCCTAAGTATTTAAGGAGCAACATGACTAGTTTTTTAATTGTTTACAGAACAATTGTAATATGCAGTGCTTTTTCTGGGGATACACGGGTACGCATACCCCTAAACATTTTGTGAATCTTTGTACTTTTGTCCATTTACTGTATTTATTTTTCCTGATTTGAACTATAAAACTGTGGTTTTCTTGAGTAAAAATGAGTATCCCTAAACATTTTTTAAGGAAATAAAGCACTGGTAATATGTATGTTTACAGACAACAATTCTATTCAGAAAAATACAGGTTTGAAAAGACACTTACAGGGCTATATGTAAATTAGCATACAATTCAATTGGGAAAGATTCTCCAGGTGTCCCTATTTTCCAAGGACGTCCCTGATTTAGAGAAGCCATCCTGGGTTATTTTTATTACCGGTAGATTCCGGAATGTTTCGCTTTTCCTTAGGATGTCCCTATTTTCACTGGAGAAATGTTGGAGGCTATGAAATTATCCAACCCCCGAACTGTCTGAAGGCAATCCTGTACAGTGGTACCTCTGGTTAAGTACTTAATTCGTTCCGGAGGTCCGTTCTTAACCTGAAACTGTTCTTAACCTGAAGCACCACTTTAGCTAATGGGGCCTCCCGCTGCCGCTGCGCCGCCAGAGCACGATTTCTGTTCTTATCCTGAAGCAAAGTTCTTAACCTGAAGCATTATTTCTGGGTTAGCCGAGTTCTTAACCTGAAGTGTATGTAACCTGAAGCGTATGTAACCTGAGGTACCACTGTATAGCGAAGGTGTTTTTTTTAAATGTTTAATGTTATTATCTTTTTATATATGTTGGAAGCTGCCCAGAGTGGCTGGGACAACCCAGTAAGATGTATGGGGTATAAATAGTAAAAGTATCATTATGGAATGGGACGTCCCTATTTTCATTGGAGAAATGTTGGAGAGTATATCAGGATTGATACAGGAGCATTCCCCCCTCCCCACATGTTCTTTCTCTCCTGTGGTGTGTCTCTGACACCTAGTGTTCAGTTCAAGTAATGCAGGTTGTTTTGTCCACTCGGCTCCTAAAAGCTGAAATACCAAGGGTGTTTCGAGATGGGAGTTCATTGTAGAATCAGTTCTGCTTATGCATGACCTTTCCCCCCTTTTTTTCTTTTTTGCAGCATCCACTTTATGCCGCCATCATAATGCCAGATCATCCTTTTTTTTCCTTTTTCCTTTTACATTTATTCTGGGTTTCCCCTCATCACTGAAAAGCCAATAAGTAAAAATAACCAATTGTGCACCTGCAGTCGCTGCTGTTAGCGCATTTCCTTCAATGGGCTGTTTGTCACATGTGTGGTGACATTTCATTGGGTGGCTGGCCTCTAATGCCACACCCCTACTTTCAGTGGAAACTCACTAGGGCCACTGGGGCACAACCCTCCCGATGAGAATGTCAAGGAATTATTGTTAGAAAACACCCCACGAAAATCTCAAAGCCAGACATTTTTCTTCTGTCCCACACACATTTTATACTTTTATGAACTTACAGAGGCTTGCAGAGGCATTTCTGCCAATCTATTCTCTGGCCAACTAGGTCTCTGCAGCACTCAGCTAGTCCTAATCAAAAAGTGAAGCTATGGCAAAGAGATTCCTTACATGTGTCTCTGGGCAGAAAAAACACACATATGTGAAATTTGAGTATTAGGATTGCCAGTGTTTCAGCCCCTGTTGTAAAGGTTCCCCCTTCTGCTGTTATGAGAGCAGCTCCAGCCTCTGTATAGGACAGGCTTCCTCAAACTCGGCCCTCCATATGTTTTGAGACTACAATTCCCAACATCCCTGACCACTGGTCCTGCTAGCTAGGGATCATTGGAGTTGTAGGCCAAAAACATATGGAGGGCCGAGTTTGAGGAAGCCTGGTATAGGACAAGGTAGGGCTACCTGAAGAGCAGTCCTCTCTGCCTGCTGAGGATGCTCAGAAATGTTTCCTTGAAGGCCACACCTCCAAACACCTCAAAGCACATTTTTGTATTTATGAGGAGGGTATGGTTGCTATTTTGAGCATTTTGTTTTTGAATTAATATTTATCAAAAGAGAGAGATGGTGGACACAATGTGTCCTTCTTTAATAAATACCGTATTTGCCCAAATATAAGCCACACCCGAATATAAGCCACACCTTTAAAATTCGGGGGGGAGGGGGGAGACAATACTCGAATATAAGCTGCTCCCTTAAATTTCTGCAGGCACTCCCACCCGAAAATGGCAAATGTAGAAGAAAATCCTAGGTTACTAGAGATGACCCACATGTGGGTTAAACACCCGTTCATAGCACTGTAAATGCAAATAAAAAAATCAATACTGCACTGTAAAATATGGGGAAAGCAATGAATGACATTAGAATTAATTGCACAACAGTCTCAAGCTTGCAAATCAGCAATAAAACTTTTTTTTTGGTTCCATTTTACCATATGTCTGCTTCAGCAGCGATATTGTAAAAGCCATTTTTTGTAAGGTCCTGAATTTAAGCCTCACTTTAACTTTTCATGGTCGGAATTTGGAGGGGGGGAATGCAGCTTATATTCGGGCCAGTACAGTATTTATTCTTCCTTAAGTGTATAGGCAACTCGCCATTTACACATGCTCTATTCATGTGCAACTGTGAACATGCATGGTATTGGTATAGGATCCCAGAAGTTGATCCAGGAAATGGGGAGTACCCTGGAGATGTCCTCTTTGCACTGGGGAGGGTCTCCTCATGAGCCAGGACGACTTTCTAGGGTGCTCCCAATATACACAATTTCAGTTATATGTGTGGAGGCGCAGAACATACCCCCCCCCCCAATTGGGAATTGCCTGTATTTATTTTTGTGAATGGTAAAGAGGACTGCTGCTGTCCTGGTTCGCCAGAAGCGGCTTAGTCATGCTGGCCACATGACCCGGAAAAACTGCATACAAATGCCGTCTCCCTCAGCCAGTAAAGCGAGATGAGCGCCGCAACCCCAGAGTCGTCCGCGACTGGACTTAACTGTCAGGGATCCTTTATCTTTATCTTTTTGAAGAGGACTGGTAGGAGAAATAGTGGGTGACTTCTCTGTGTTGCAGCTTTCAACACTTGTGTATTATTAAAACTGTAGGGTTGTTTTCTCCCTTCTGATGTCATAAATGTGTGCGTGATTTGAGTTTTGAGAAAAGGTTTTGTTTTCTATAGGTTGAAAACTGGTCTGTTTCTAGCATCCAGCCAGTTTTCCTGCTTTGATTACCTGTTTTGAATATACTTTTTAACATTTGTTTTCATATTAATACTGTTAAGCACTTAAAAAAAAACCACAACAACTTGTCTACTTGACACATTTGTACTGTCAGAATTTATGTTCTTACTTGTTCTCATTTGAGCAAGTCTCATTTATTTAAAAGAAGCCTTCTTGCCTTTCCTAGTTTCCTCGACTCTTTCCATAACTATGCTAGCCTCTACTTCAGGCATGTCCTTAAAAAAGCTCAGCAACCTTGGTCGGCCCTCACGCATGTTCACTTCATCAAATCTGGCCCTCTTTGAAAAAAGTTTGGGCACCGCTGCTCTACTTGGACTTAACCTTTTCAAATCTGTGGTATACATTCTAGCTGAGCTTCAGTTACTGTGGTTTTCAATAAACACTCTGAAGAGATTTGACTCCCTAGACTCGCCCTTTTCAATTTCCTTGCAACTAATCGCTGCAGTTTTGCAATGTTTCCTCTTTTGAAATTAAATGTGGCCTTGCTGGATTCTCTGGCCAGCTTGCACTTAGATACACGCTAAATTTGATAGGCCATCTAAACAGTTCCTTGATCATTCCAAAGCATAGCCATTTATTGTATTCGTTGGCAATTTGTGTACCAGAGGACAGCTCCCTCCCACCCCCCACGTTAGATTTGATGCCAGGGCCTCCAAACACTAGCCCCATAGATCAGAATGATGCCTTCCACACCTTTTGGACTCCAAGTCCCAACAGCCCCAGCCAGCATAGTTGGAGGTTGTGGATGATGGGAGCTCTAGCCCAACAACATCTAGAAAGGCACCATATTGGGAAGACTGCCATAACGCTTGGGCACATGTAAATGTGCTTCCAGTTCAGCAGTGTTTCCACTGGATCCCATTTTGTCCCTTGCTGTCCCTTGCACCCACTCACTGCCTGCACAAACAAATGCTGCCATGCATCTGTGGTGGCAGCTGTGCCACAAGGGATCCATCAATTCCATTTCTCTCCATTTTCCCAACCATAAATTTAGTTTTTCACATTTCTGCAGTAATTTCCACATTTTTAAAAATCAGTGTTTTAATGTGAATCTCTCCTAGTAAACACATTTTTGCATGCAGTTCTGACTAACGTACACATTTTTGCAAGCAGTTGCTCTTAACGCAATGCATGTTTGTATGCTCTTTTAACTAATATATGCATTTGTATGCACAGTTTCCCTTTTATAATATGCATTTTTAAAGCGCTGCTGGGTAGGTCTGGATTTTGAAGGAGAACTCTTTCTCATTTAGTTTTGGAAAGTGCAAATTAGATGAAACTGGCTTGAAGTACAAACTGAATCGAATTTCCTTCTCCATCCCTCGATGTGCCACTGTGTGTCATGTGAACAGCACAATGCATGAGCACATGCAATCCCTACTGGAATGCATGGCCTATACTGGCTGCCTTTCTGCTGCCTTGCTTGGTCAGAAGTCTTTCCCACTGGCACTGCCTGTGATGCTTTGGGAGAAGGCAACTAGTTAGCACAGCCAACTAGCACAGACAAGCAGCAGGCCAGCATTACAACCAGTGGAGTGCCAGCTTTGAAGGGTATCAAGGTGGGGTTCCTCTGGAGGAGTGGACAGGGGATGCTGTTACATAAACACACACACAGCATTCATTCATTCATTCATTCATTCATTCATTGTAAAGCATTTCTAAACGGCTTGCTACTGTATTGGCCCGAATATAAGCCACACCTGCAAATAAGCCACACCTTTAAAATTCAAGGCGGGGGGATGAAAAAAAAGACAATACCCGAATATAAGTCACTCCCTTAAAATTGGGTTACAGGCTGAAAATTGCTGCAGTTAGTAGAATTGTAACTCCGAGCCAATTTAAGCCTTTGATCTTGCAAGCCCGCAAAAGTTACCGTACAGTTGCTAAAATCGCAAATCGCTCTTCAATTGCTACGATTCCGCAGGCACTCACACCCATAAATGGCAAATGAACAGTCTCAAGCTCGCAAATCGGCAAGAAAACATTTTTTTTGTGTTCCGTTTTACTGTATGTCTGTTTCAGCAGCGATATTGTAAAAGTCAATTTTTGTAAGTTTGTGAATTTAAGCCGCGCTTTAACTTTTCATGGTCGGAATCTGGAAAAAAGTGCATCTTATATTCAGGCCGATATACAAAGATTACATTAAAAACAATATCATAAAAACAGAAAAACACTGCCTTGGGATGGCCATTTCATTCTACCTAAAGGTGCAGCCAAGCCCTGCGTTTTCCAAAGATGTGGTGGGAAATGTCAGGGTATAACTGATGCCCTCTACTTTTCAGCACCTGTCAAGTATTAACTTATTCTGAGGCTGGTCCTGATCCCATTCTGAAGAGATTCATGGGGTATGTTACAATCTGCCTGACGCAACAGGACACACACCAAATCTACAGGAAAGATCTCACAAAACAGCCACGTCAGATTTGCATAAGCTTGGATTGCTGTCTCTTCCTGTTCAGCTATGTTGAGTACATTTTTTAGCTGCGCAAAATGTGACTCGCAGGGGGGAAAGAACCGTTCAGCTTCTGAAGAAAGGAAGTACGGCTAGAGAGAGGAACTGAAAAAGTCTGCCTGAATTACGGTCCCGCTCACTCACCATCTTGTTCATTTCCCCTTCAGTTCCAAGACCCAACAAACCTGTCTCTGTGTTGGGGATCCTTTGAGCCGTCTTGCGGAGAGAAGACCCCTGTATGCAAATATAGGCAATGGATGATTTAGGTAAGTAGCTCTTTTGCATTATAGCAAAACAGCAAGGACTGACATGGTGCAGAAAGCACAAGAAGATTGCACACTGTTTCATCTTCTCTTTAATGGGGGGCGAGGGAACAGGGAAAATTGAAGATGTGAAGAGATCAAACACCGACTGTTGAGATGACACAGTTCCATCTGGCAGAGGCTTTGTGCCTCACAGCTGCATGACAGGCAGGAATTCAACAGGTACAGCTTTTTCCATAACAAGAAAAAAGAAGGTGAAGAAAAAAGAGCTGTAGCTGTTGAATTTCTACTTCTCGGACAGCTGTTAAAAGCACAAAGACTTTCTTTAGAGAAAAGCACCAGCCTTATTTGGGTCACTGGTGTTCCAGAAGGAAGAGCTCAAGATAGGACAGAGGAACTTGAATAAATTCGAGGAATGGAGAACCAAAGATCCACACCATGCCTTTAAATCTCATTCAAAGCACATTTAAAAACCACGACTTCTCCCAAGAATCCTGGGAACTGTAGTTCATTAAGGGTGCTGGGAACTGTAGCTCTGTGAGGGGAAAACTTTATCCACAGAGATGGAAGAAGTTTGTCTTTGTTAGTTTCCAATATATGGAGTTTACAAAAGGTGATACATTAGAAAGATAATGGTTGGTAAGGCAGTAGAAAGAAGAGGAATGGTTAGAGAAACCTGTGGTTGCAAAAGACATCTGAACAAATTTATATGGAAAACAGGGGAGAACATTTTTTAGAAATTATTAGCAGTTTTAAATTCTAGAATATTCTAGATTGTGCTGGATACATGCAGAAAGGATATCTTTCTCTTTCTCTGTGGTCTCACATTTACAGTAATTCTATCATCCTTCCCTTCTCTACCTCACTGCCTTTTGTACATCAGAGCTACTGCCATAAATGGGTAATTGTGTGTGTGTGCATACAATAAAAGCCACAAATCAATGTGGTGGGTTAGAGAGATGCATCATAATGTAATGAAGAATAAAACAGAATTAAAAGGTAAAGGGACCCCTGACCATTAGGTCCAGTCGCGGACGACTCTGGGGTTGCGGCGCTCATCTCGCTTTACTGGCTGAGGGAGCTGGCGTCCAGCTTCCGGGTCATGTGGCCAGCATGACTAAGTCGCTTCTGGCGAACCAGAGCAGTGCACGGAAACGCCGTTTACCTTCCCGCTGGAGCTGTACCTATTTATCTACTTGCATTCTGTGCTTTTGAACTGCTAGGTTGGCAGGAGCAGGGACTGAGCAATGGGAGCTCACCCCGTCGCGGGGATTCGAACCGCCAAACTTCTGATCGGCAAGCCCTAAGCTCTGTGGTTTAACCCACAGCACCATCTGCGTCCCTAAAACAGAATTAAGCACAACCAATTACAAGTGACTTAATAAACTTGGTTGTTGACCCTTAAAATGGCATAATTACCAAGTTCAGCTCAGCCTGTAATTTGTCTAGGTTTGATTTTCCATCATAACAATTTTTAATTTCAGTTTGTACTGAAATTGGCCATAATGAAAAATACGCGCGTAAAATTGAGATAATTGAACCATTCAGGCTTCTGCAGTAATATATTGCCTGTTGAACTTGTGGGATATGGTTCATGCCTTTAAAAGGTGGCAACTTTTGTCCCTTTTTGACATTCCTTTGTGTTATTTGAATCTAACTGGATGTAAGTTTGAGGTCTTTGTTAGGCCACAGGACAACTATCTTTCCTTTCCGTGAGAGGAAGTATCTGAACAACAACCTTGTGGCTCTCACTTTTCTGATTTTGGACACTTCATTTCATGAGAGAGAAAAGCCACCGGATATTATAACTACATCTTTTAAAGGTGAAATTATGTGTCATGTATAACACACTAAAGGTCAACGGGGGAAGCAGAAATTAGGGCAAGGGGAAAGGCTATTGAAAGTTCCTCCCACGATGAGACAATTGTGCTTCCTGAGAGCAAGGTATATGGTAGAGGAACCCAGTAAGTATGAATAGCTCTCTTTGAAGGTTCACCTAGGACAGAAGATGTACTGAATTGGGCTGGGCACCATACAAATATGTGACTTGCATAGCCCAAGAGTGTCTGTGAGACAACTGTATGTGTGTCAGCACAAGAGAGATGCAAGGCAAAGCAAGCAAGCAAGCACATATACTGATTTATCAAACTTCTCTTTCAAGCTGTTCCACAAGTTCAAGACAAGAGGCAACCAGGGCCAAATCCACACCTTACATTTAAAGCACTATTATACCATATTAACAGTCATTGCTTCCCACAAAGAATCCTGGAAACTACAGTTCATTAAGGATTCTGAAAGTTGTTAGAAGACCCCCATTCTCCTCTCGGCACACTCAGCTACAGCTCCCAGGATGCTTTGGGGGAAGCCATGAGTTAAAAAGGTATACAGTGGTACCTCGGGTTACAAACGCTTCGGGTTAAAAACACATAAAGTTACAAACTCCGCTAACCCGGAAGTAGTACCTCGAGTTACGAACTTTGCCCCAGGATGAGAACAGAAATCGCATGGCGGCAGCACAGCGGCAGTGGGAGGCCCCATTAGCGAAAGCGTGCCTCAGGTTAAGAACGGTTTCGGGTTAAGTACGGACCTCAAGAATGAATTAAATTCGTAACCCGAGGCACCACTGTATAGTGGTACCATGGTTCTCAAACTTAATCCATTCCGGAAGTCCGTTCCGAAACCAAAGCGTTCCAAAACCAAGGCGCACTTTCCCATAGAAAGTAATGCAAAATGGATTAATCCATTCCAGGCAACCTCTAAAACAGCAATTTAACATGAATTTTACTATCTAACAAGACCATTGATCCATAAAACAATGTACTGCAGCCACACAATCAATCAATCAATCAATCAGTAGCTGAACTGGGTTCAACACAGTCACAAAAACAAAAATACAAAATAAATAGCAAAACCAGACAGACCTCAACATTAACACTCAAAACGGAAGTGTGGCACTCAAATCAGGAGCATAACACTCAAAATGGAGCCCATTCGGCTTCCGAAAAAAGTTCGCAAACTGGAACACTTACTTCTGGGTTTGCAGTGTTTGGGTTCCAAGTTGTTTGAGTACCAAGGTGTTTGAGAACCAAGGTACCACTGCACCAATGCTTTAAATGTATGGTGTGGATGCTGCCATATTTAACATAAAATACCATATTAAAACATTCATCTAAATTGTCCCCACAGAGCATGTGTAGGATATAGCTCTCAGCTCTTGGCCTTCAGGATGGAATTAAAAAAGCCCTAAATAAATATAGATGCCGACCCTGAGGTTAGAAGAGATTTGTGACCAGAGACCTCTCTGCCAAAAGGTACAAAATAAGCAGATTGCCTTTTATACCCTAAGATGTGGAGGGGCAAATAGCAGCTGGTGCATATGATCCCATCAAAGTCAAGCAATTTTGCCATTTATTCAAATTGTGCAAGTGTTTCTATCTTCCTCCATGAATTAACTTTTTTAATGTTTAACTGTTGGGCTTGGTTGCACCTCTTATATAGCCTTGGATGAGCGAGCAAGCTGGTTGAGAGGTGGTACTAGAGAGAACTCTAGACAAAGATTTGTGTGGCTATGTTGTTCATGCTCATACTCAGGAAATACTGTATTTCACATTTATAATCCACAGAGAGAGAGAGAGAGAGAGAGAGAGAGAGAGAGAGAGAAAGAAATTAAGTTTTCCATTCCTTAATCATGCTTGGCTTCCAGAGCAAGGTGCCCCCTGTCATGGACATTGTGCTAGACTGGTCATGTTGTATGGATGCCTGATTATCGCCTTCCAAAGCAACTACTCTATTCCGAACTTAAAAATGGAAAGCGTAATGCTGGTGGTCAGCAAAAGAGGTTTAAAGACTGTCTCAAGGCAAATCTAAAAAAATGTAGTATAAACACCAACAAGTGGGAAACACTGGCCTGCGAGCGCTCCAACTGGAGAACAGCCTTTATCAAAGGTGTCATGGGCTTTGAAGACACTCGAACTCAGGACGCAAGGGAGAAATGTGCTAAGAGGAAGGCATACTTGGCAAATCCACACCGTGATCAACTCCCACCCGGAAACCAATGTCCCCACTGTGGAAGGACGTGTGGATCTGGAATTGACCTCCACAGTCACTTACGGACTCATTGTTAAAACCGTGTTTACGGAAGACAACCTTACTCGGCTACAAGTGATCGCCGAAGAAGAGGAAGAAGAAGAAGAATCAAGGAATGGAGAAACATCTCTAACTTGCTTCCTCCTTCTGCAGGGTCTATATTATCCCCACCCCTGCCCCAATAATGGTAGACATTTGCAAAGAACCTCCCTTCTGCCCTTGTTTGCCCCAGCATAACCCATAAAATTGACAGGCAGATTGCTATTTATTGATAGATGTAGATGCCTATTATTGCCAAAGCACTCAGAATCAGATGGAAGGTGCCAATGAGCATGATAGGGGCAGGAAGAGAGGATGAATGATGGCAATGACAAAATTTAAACTATAATCGTTTTGTTCAGATGCTTTGTTGGCGGAACTGGAACAAACCTCAGCAAGTTTAACTGTGAGTGATCCAGTAACCCCAAAGGGCTACTTTCTTCTGGAACGTGACAACAAGGAGAAACCAGCGGCAATAGCAGCAGAGACCAGTGTCATCCAGAAGAAGAAACCAGTTGCCCCGGAAGCCAAGAAGGTATTCTCCTTAAGTTGTTTACCTTCTTAGCAAGTTGCAGGTTAATTCAGGTTTTCAAGATGAATTACACTGGGGTGACTACACTTTTGGGGGCTGAGGGAGACACCCCCTGCTTCCAAGCCCTCCAGGTGCCAAATGCCAGTGATAGGCATGGCCACCCCACAACACACACACCCCAGAGCACACACAGTCAGCAACACACTCAGAAACACCCAGATCCAGATGCATGCACACAGCTACACACAGAGATGTGTGCAAAGGATGCAGATCGCTCCCGGCTCACCAGATTGATCCTCTGGTCAGCAGGGTGAGGGGGCAATCTCCGTCCTGATCCTAGCACTGGGATGGGTGGAGAGGTTTCGGTTTCTCTGCTCATCCCAGGGCCAGGGTGAGGATGCAGATCCTCCTTCACTCTGCTTACCAGATAATTGATCTGGTTGTGGTGAGTGGGGGAGAGGGAATGATCTGTATCCCGGTCTTGCATGAGTCATCTAGGAAGGGCTTCCTAAACACTGCAGAAATGACGCTTCAAGAGGAGCACCAGAGAATCAGTTCAGCATTTTGTTTGTTTGTTTGTTTTCCCTGCACTCAGGGAAAGACAGGGAGTCTTGGGGAGACACACACACACACACACACACACACACACACACACACACACAGCTTAATGGGCTGGGTATGGCTTGCAGGTCACAGGGAAATGACACGACAGCTTGGTGTCCCCAGCAGAACAATTCACTCCAGTTCTTGGCTTAATCCACCACATTACTGACATTTTTCACTTAGTCCAGAGTTTGGGTAAAAGCACTTTGTCATATATGTGGTGGTGGGGGGGGACAACATGTGGCTAAACCATAAAAAGTCCATTAGGTTGCAAAACACAGACGAAAGACCTGCCGGATGACCTCAGAAAACTGAACCCCTTTCAGCAAATCAACTACATTTGTAGAGTCAAAGTCAAGGTTTATTTCTTGTTGCAACCATCCTGGTCATTTCAGCCAAAAAGGAAATGAAACTATACCTAACTATACATTGGCAGAGTCATAAAGCTACACACATGGTTTGCATATATTATATAAGTCCCCAAGTTTCGACTCTGGTTAGAGCAGGGGTAGGGAACCTATGGCCTTCCAGATGTTTTTGGATGACAACTCCATCACCCCGACCATGGGCCATGCTGGCTTGGGCTGTTGGGAGTTGGAGTCTAACAACATCAGGAAGGCCACAGTTTCCACACCCTGGGGTTTAAGGACCACAGGTAGCAGCCAGGGAAAGACCTCTGCCCCTGGTACTGGAGACCTACTCACTCAGCTATAGTGGACTTGAGGAGCCTTTGGCTTGATTCAGTTTACAGCAGCTCCTCAAAACTGCATATATCTTTCACACATGAGACTTCCCAATCTGGAGACTGTTGCATAGCATGGCTGTTCCGGTCCTATGCTGTGATGATCCAGTTGTCTGCTTTTCTCTCCTGTATGTTTTGAATATAATTGAATACTTTGCAGCAGTAACAGGAGATAAGGGCAGTCAATAGGTATGGGAGAAAATATATTTGAGATCTGCTCCAAAGTCTTCTAAAATAGGAGCTGGCTTCACACTGGGAGATGGCAACTTAACTATAAAGCAGCTCAAGAGAAACAGAGGAGAGTAACAATTTCTGGTGGTTCTTTGCTTTTCAGAACTGGTTGGTACAGAATAACAGTCAATATTAGAGAGGAGCATATGACTGGGTGGATTTGAGGGGAGACAGTGTCTTTTTTGTATATTTTCTCTTGTGTATATTCCCAGGTGCCACCAGCACATGATGTTCAACACCATGAAGAAGATGCAGACCATATTTACAGGTAAATGAACACTGAATCAGGAAGGCAGGTTACACAGCTCACTTGTGCTGCATGTTTTTTGGAGGGAAGTCTTCCACAGATAATGGTTCAAAACTGTACGGCATGTAAACTTTTGCTCTCTTAATGCTTAGTTAGCATTGCATCAAAGGCTACCAGAAATGGTCACTGGTAAAAGGCAAGCTTATCTCCATTCATATGCATCCATATGCATCCACTTGACCTTCTTTCCTATGGTTGGAAGAGATGGGGAGAGATGAATCATGCTATACGTGGTCTGTGTGATTTATCCCAAGGTGGACTGAGACACCCCCACCCCCACTAGCAGCATGCCTTGAGAAATGGAGGGAATCAGTGGGAGGGCAGATACTGCTGCCGTATGGCTTTCCTGAATCAGATACAGTACATGGAATTGATGCACCAATTTTGGAATGAGGCTGTGGGAGAGTTTTTCTTTAAAAGGATCTCAGGCACATTGTAGCAGAAGCGAGTAGCTTCCTGGTATGTGGGTCATTGTTGCTTACCGGGAAGCAGAAGGTCAAAGTGGTGGGGAGATCAGTGTGGTGCAAATGCACTGGCAGACCCAATTTAATGCTCCTGCTGGTGCATTTGCAATGTGCCAACCTTCCTGTCCTTCCACATCTCCTGGTAAGTAACGATGACCCACCTGCTAGGAAGCTAGTGTAGTGACTCCACCCCGCCCAGTGATCCATTTCTGCCTTCTAAGTTTTAGAGGTTGGTAGCAGTTAAGGAGTAGCCGGGAATGGGGCCTATGTGTGAACATGCATGGTGGGCAAAGGGAACATGGTTCGTTTTAGAATTTTAAGAATGTCCTTCCTCTTTTCCTTCAGTCATAAATTTGGCTTTCTATTCCCTCTAGCAAAGTGCAAACTCCACAGCCGGTGCTCTCTTCGTCTTCGTTCACCACACCTGCTCAACAGTTGGATGAACTTTTGGCTTGCTTGGGAACAATCCAGGACAAGGTGAGTCACAGACCCGGCTGACCCTTTGCAGGAGAAACAACAGCAGTTTCTGGGAAATGATAGTGAAGCGCCAAGACAATTCCTAAGGAATGCTTAATGTTTTTGGTGGCTTTTTGTATTAGCCATAGCAAATTAAGAGCAGAAGTTACATTCCCATCTCCAGCTTAGGCAGAAGAAAAACTAAGGCAGAAGACAGGGTGCAATAAAAAATAACAGAAGGTGTATGTAGGTTGTGCGGGGAGAGGGGACACTTCTGTGGCACAAGGCAGAAAAGGTTCATGCATGGTGATCCAAGAAAAGCTTTGTAGAATAAGTGAGATTTAGGAGTTTTAAGTGAAGAGAGAGGGGAAACTTGGGTAATACAGAAGATGAGAGTATTTTTATGTAAAGAGAATTGCATGGAGGAAGATTTGTGGCACTGTTCTAGTTCACCATGTTGAGTATATCTATTTATCTCCTCTTTTGCTGTTATGTATTATTGGCTTATTTTACTGTGCTTGATGTGTTATCACTTTATTTTTTTCTATCGTTAACCACTTTTGAGTTATTGATAAGAAAAGTGGAGGGTTGTCTTTTTAAAATAAAAAGTAAATAGAAATAAATGAATGAAAAAGCGAAAGCCCAAATCATTTGCTTTTCTGCAGATCTCAGATGGGGAGGAAGGTTCTGAGAAGCCATCACCAGCCAAACAGAATACCATGGACAACCTGGACAGCATGTTGCAGGGCCTGACACATGATATGCAGGACCTTGGCGTTGCCACTGTGGCCAAGGGCCACTGTGCTTCCTGCCACAAACTCATCGTTGGAAAGGTAGGAGAGGGAGAGAGACAGAGAGAGAACCGACCTCTCCAGTAGTTTTCAACCCCACTGGGCTAGAGGTTTGTTATGAACAACCAATGGTTTGTCACATATCTGCTTTGTGAAGTGTTTGGTTTGCCTCAGATAGAAGGAAGGGATTTCTTCTCCTGCAGATTGGCCATTTAATGTCTGCCACATATTGCTGAGCATCCTGCCCTCTCAACCCAAAGTGGTCCTGTGGTGCACTGAGCAATGTGGGGCTTGTTGATTAGAAACATGGCCCCATGACAAATGTCTGAGAGACATCCTGTTGGAAAGGGACGTGTGCCTCTAACCTCTCCTCTTGGGCTTGCTGGTTTCTAGCTAATTACAGCGCTGGGAAAGACGTGGCACCCTGAACACTTCACCTGTGCCCATTGTGGAAAGGAAGTGAGCTCTATCCCCTTCTATGAGAGGGAGAGCAAGGCCTACTGCCCCGAAGACTACCACGATCTCTTCTCTCCTCACTGCGCTTACTGTGCTGCACCAATCAAGGAGGTACGTCATGTTAGCCTCACCTTCTGACTGCTATTGCTCCCTTTGATTTGACTCGATTATTGACTTTCTGTATCACTTAATGTATTAAAGAATATCTCTAAGCAGTGTACAAAAAAACTGAAGCAACAACCGACAACTTAAACAAAGTATTGCAAAAATACAGAGTTACATATAAAAATCTTATATCAACACACACACACACACACACACACACACACAAACACAATATATCTATCTATCTATATCTATATCTATCTATCTATCTATCTATCTATCATCTATCTATATATCATGTTTCTCCTAAAATAAGACACCGTCTTATATTTCCCCCCCTCAAAAAAACACAGTATGGCTTATTTTCAGGGGATGTCTTATTTTAACCGCTCCGCGTCGGTACGCTGCATAGCCACGCCTATCCAGGCCGTCTTAAGGGAGAGGCGCCACGTCACTATGTCTTATTTTTGGGGTATGGCTTATTTTCGGGGTATGGCTTATATTTCACAAATGCGTAGAAATCTTGCTACGGCTTATTTTATGGCTATGTCTTATTTTAGGAGAAACAGGGTATGTATATATGTATATATATATACATATTCATTTTCCTACTGGCACACCCTCCCTCTCAGCCTCTGGGTCCTCACCCAGGGTCCACACAAACTCTTGGCCCACCTACAAAAGTCTCACATCAAGAAGAGTTCCTGGAAACAGCAGGCATGACCCTAGTCTCTCACTCTAGACTTGTTTCTTTGGGCAGGCCCAAGGTGGATGGTACTTCCTCAGGCTGTGCCCCACTCAGCTGCACTCTCTGCACCCAGTTCCGGTTGCAGCAGGTTTGTTGAATTTCCAGGGGGTGATTTCTTTCATCAATGAAGAACATACAAATAGGGACTTAATGATCAAGTAAACAGGATTTGGGGGGTTGTAGAGTTCTATACCACCCAATGACACCCCCCCAAGGTATGTGGGGGGGGTTATTGTTTTCGTTTGCTACTATGCTATGCATTTTTGTGTTTTAATACTGTAAACTGTAATACTGTGAATCCTCAGATGAAGAACAGTATGGAAATGTTAATAGTAGCAGTAGTAGTAGTAGTAGTAGTAGTAGTAGTAATAATAATAATAATAATAATAGGGGGCCCTCCACTCACATCTCTTTCTTCACCCTCTCTCTCCTCTTCCAGCTGCTTTGAGAGAAGGTTCTGATTCAGATCAAGAGCAAGTTGAGAGTTTATCCAATCTCTGCCTCACTCTCCCTGCCTCCACCTTCTTTTGCCCTTTTAACCATCAGGGCTTCCCAGTGTTGAAATCCCATGACCCTTTCTTCTCCGTTTCTTTGCAGAAAATCCTCACAGCCATGGATCGCACCTGGCACCCAGAGCATTTCTTCTGCGCTCACTGTGGGAAAGTGTTTGGCAATGACGGTACGTCTTCTTCACCTCCCTCAGCCCCTGACCCTTCCCTCAGCTATTCTGCTCTTGCTTGCACAGTAGAAATCCATACAATTTTTGCCCTTTCAATCTTCACTTGCTGCTCCCTGCCATTTGAAACCTCCCTTTCCCACCCCACCTTCTCTTTTAGTCAGACTAAAATCTGCTAAGTCACAATTGTTTTCTGCAAAATCCTAACTACTCTTCACTAGGGAGCAGTTCTCGTTGAGCTCAGTGGGACTTGCTTCTGAGTAAACATGCTTAGGATTGCATTGTGTAGCATTATGGTATAAGAGAGGCCGGAGTACTCTTTCCACAGAGCTGCCAAGTCGATTCTAAGACATCCTGCCTGTCGCACCAATGCATACATTCAAAAGTATGTTATATTTGGGGAAATTGCTTGGAAGACTGTGTTTGTTTAACAGAATTGTATTTAAAATGTGTCTATTGGAAGAAGTGCACACTAAAATATTGATGAAATTAACTTAAGGTGGAAAACAGAGAAATCAAAATTGGCAGATTTGTTTGTCCCTACTCTAAAGCATTTTCAGTCACATTGATCTCAATGGGAGAGTTACAGGTAGGTAGCCGTGTTGGTCTGTCATAGTCAAAACAAAATAAAAAATAAAAGAATTCCTTCCAGTAGCACCTTAGAGACCAACTAAGTTTGTTCTTGGTATGAGCTTTCGTGTGCATGCACACGAAAGCTCATACCAAGAACAAACTTAGTTGGTCTCTAAGGTGCTACTGGAAGGAATTCTTTTATTTTACTCAATGGGAGACGTATGCGTTACTGTCCCACTGAAACCAATGAGGCAAGTTAAGTGCTTAATTTTGATTGAATCATGCTCCTGGTATTTAGTATAAGTACTGAAGCCTCCTGGTGTCACCCTGGAAGCCTGGCTAAAAGCAGAAGTAACTCAGTCACCTCTTCAGGGGCGTTAAACTAATACGTTGAGATGACCAAAGAGTTTGTGACATTATTATAACTCTTTCAAAAAGACCTGAAGCTGTAAAAACACTGTGTTGGTTCGAGACGTGGCATGCTTAGAGGAGACTACTGAAATCAGTGGGACAAATGAGTAAAAAGGAAGTCTGGATCCAATGCAGTACATAGAAGTCACTCATAATGTGCTCAACTTGACCTGACATAAGAACCAGCCAGGATTCATGAGTGACAACTTGTTTGCTAAGGCATGCATCACTCTTTCTAAGTTGTGATCTATAAGAGACTGTTTTGGGAATTCTATAGTGAGATTCCTCAAAGCTTCTCCATTTGGACTCGGAGTCACTGTGGTATCAGCATTCTACCAAAGGACTCCAGCATCACAGTTCTCATTGAAAGCATGTGCCTGTGTCCTAGGAGGAAGTCAGTGCATTGCGAGTGTGCCTATGATGTGTTTTAATTTCTTTGCTACCTGGGTGGCATGTCACAGGGACTTATTATTTCCTTCTCTGTGAATAACCATCAGAAAAGCGTAAACACACTTGTGCTCACTGTGGGACTTTTGATCACAGACTGGCTCTGATGTGCTCCCAGGAGCCCAGCTCCAGTAATTGGCCCCCCAGTGGATTGCTGAGCACATAGTGGTGAGCTCAAGTCCCCAGACTGCTAATTATAACTAGAGCGCAGAAAGTTTTGTGGGTGAATTTAGAGTCTGACTCGTCCCTGAACTCTGTGGATTGGTTCCTTCTGCCAGCTCATGGCAACCATCCTTTGCCATTGGAGTGACTTCGCCTGAAAACACCCCAGTGTTATTGCTTCACGCCATTAGAAGCAACTTTGAGAAATGCGCTAGCCTTGCAACAGTTTCTTAATCCTTGGTGTGACGATGGCTCAGCTTCCGTTGCGTGCTTTGAGCAATTATGGATTGCTGAGCTGTAAGCATTTTAGGGGAACTGTCACTGCAAGAGTTTAGCAAAGCACTGTGTGATCCTATTGTTGCGACTGGCCTATGACTGTACCAGATTATTCTTAGAATCAGTATGGATTAGTGCAGTTTAGCTGAATCATAGAATCAAAGAGTTGGAAGAGACCACAAGGGCCATCCAGTCCAACCCCCTGCCAAGCAGGAACACCATCAAAGCATTCCTGACAGGTGGCTGTCAGGCCTCTGCTTAAAGACCTCCAAAGAAGGAGACTCCACCACATTCCTTGGCAGCAAATTCCACTGTCGAACAGCTCTTACTGTCAGGAAGTTCTTTCTAATGTTTAGGTGGAATCTTCTTTCTTGTAGTTTGAATCCATTGCTCCGTGTCCGCTTCTCTGGAGCAGCAGAAAACAACGTTTCTCCCTCCTCTATATGACATCCTTTTATATATTTGAACATGGCTATCATATCACCCCTTAACCTTCTCTTCTCCAGGCTAAACATACCCAGCTCCCTAAGCCGTTCCTCATAAGGCATTGTTTCCAGGCCTTTGACCATTTTGGTTGCCCTCCTCAGCTGGCCAGTAGCATGAACAGCCCGATCTGCTTGGACAAGTTGTTGCATTTTGTTTTTAGGGAGGAAAAGAGCAGCCTGCCTAGAACCTGAGTACTATAATTTCCCAATACAGTGGTACCTCGGGTTACAGACGCTTCTGGTTACAGACTCCGCTAACCCAGAAATAGTACCTCAGGTTAAGAACTTTGTTTCAGGATGAGACAGAAATAATGTGGCAGTGGCACGACAGCAGCAGGAGGCCCCATTAGCTAAAGTGGTACCTCAGGTTAAGAACAGTTTCAGGTTAAGAACGGACCTCCAGAACGAATTAAGTTCTTAACCCAAGGTACCACTGTAATTAACCTGCTTTAGTTGTGAAAAATATATTTGAGCCCAGGTGGACCGCTTAGAGTTTTCTGCTGAAATGTGGAGTGGTCTATTAAGTAAATAAACAATATGTTCCCAAGACAAACCATGAACCAGGCAGATCAGCTGAAGGAATCTCGATCACAAGGACCTGTTGAGTACTTAATGTTTCCAAGGGAGGTACCCCAGGAAGTAAAACACCCAAGGTAAACTAGACATTGCTTACTGGGCCCATGCAGAAAAACCATTCGGCAGAAACTGATCACATTCAGCCTTTTGATGTTGATTTGACTGGAAGGTAGTGGGTCAAAATCCCAACAAAGGCAAGAATAAGATCATGGGCGGAATTCAAGTAACAGACCCATTTGTGGAAGGGCTTCCACTTGCGCAGTGGGGCTTCTCCTCCTCTCCCACCCCCAGCCCCCTGAAATTGCCTTGGGGAACCCCCAGAACAGCACCAGAGGGGGGAAGATTGTTCCATCTGATAAGGTGATATACTTGCACAGATGGATTGTTTGTAATAGTGTGACACTGAATTCCACCCCCTTGGCTCCACATTGTACTCTTCATGTGAAAAGGAGCCACCTACAAGGCTGATTCTGACTGTTGAGAATAATAATAATAATAATAATAATAATAATAATAATAATAATATTTTATTTATTTATACCCCGCCCTTCCCAGTCCAAAAGCCGGGCTCAGGGCGGCTAACAACAAATACAAAACAATGATTAAAAACAACTTAAAACACAGCTAAAAACAGCATAAAAAACAAACATCATTGGGATCATTAGGGCTGTTAGTCTTGCTAGGCCAGTAGGGAGAACAGGGAAGAATTTTAATGTGGGGACCCAGAAGGGTTTCTTCAGAAAAAAGGGAAGGGGAAAAAGGAATAGGGGATCAGGCTAGATTGAAGGCCAGGCAGAATAACTCTGTCTTACAGGCTCTGCGGAAGGAGATCAGGAAGGAGAAGACAGGCAGAGAAAGGCTGAGGGGATCAAAGAGCAGCTGACCACCATTTTGCAGTGGAGTAGCGACACTTATTTTCTCTAGGGGTTCTGAGAAGGGGCACTTATCTGCTAGAGAGAGAGGAGATAATAATAGATAAACATTGGTTGGGTGATGTCAAGTCTTCACCGGTGGGATGGGAGACCCCCAGAACAGCAAGTGGGAAGGGGATGAGAGAGGAGGCCATTCCATTGAACAAGCAGATATGATTGTGATGATGGAATAATCTTATTGCTACATTGAATACAAACCATGGTATGCTGTTCCTCTTCTCTAAAAGCTCTATCTCCCCATACTTACTCTACAGGTTTCCAAGAGAAGGGTGGGAAGCCATATTGCCAAAAGGATTTCATGGCCCTTTTTTCTTCCAAGTGCAAAGGCTGTGACAAGCCTGTGATGAATCAGTATCTGTCAGCACTGAATGCTGTCTGGCACTCTGAGTGCTTTGTGTGTGGGGTAAGTAAATACAGAATAGTCTGCTCCAATTAGAGGTCATTCTGGGTTGCTGGGCAGAAAACTTATGTACACCACAAAACTTGTATTGAGGAGGTTGCTAACAGAACCAAGAATTATGAAGTCCAGACAGAGTCCAGATAGGATTTAGCTGCAATCCTGCACGCAGTTAGGTTGCTTAAATCCCCAAAACTTGATTCATTCATTTGTTTGAAAAATTGTATATTGCTCCTCACTGAATTGGATTCCAGGGCAGGTAACAAAATTAAAATATCAATAAAACAATAAATCCCCATAACAAAAACAAATCAGCAATGACTTTAATGTGTTTAAAGAGTCGGTCTGCAGGACGACAGCCCTTTCCCAAATAGAAAACTGTCAAAGCTCTTTGAACCGCAAAGTTCAGGTTTTATTCTTCATGAAATTTTTATTAAAATTTTCTTAATAAGATTTTATTAAGATTAAGACAGTGAAATTACAACTACAGAAAATACAAATCAAATAAGTAAAAGACAGAGTTCTCTCTTAAAAGTAATTCTTGGCCCTTACCACACACAGAGGACAGTAGCTTATTCCAACTCTCACCTGGAATATTTCCTTTCTCCTCCTATACACTCACCCTGGGAGACTAACATTTCCTGTCTCTCATCCAGGGTCCCCCATCAACCCATATATCACCCCCATGAGTATACAATCTCTGGACCTTAATAAAGACCCTACACATAGGACTCTAAAGAGAGAAGAAAAAGAAGAAAAACAAAGGAGAAACGGGGGGGGGGAGAGAGAGAGAGAAAGGTACAGCAGAAAGAAAGAAAAGAAAAAGAGAGAAGAGTAAAAAAAAAAGACAAAAGAAACAGAAAAACATTCTAAAAGAAAAGCAAAGTTCAGATTTTAAAAACCAAATCGTGAAAACAAAACCTTGATTTGCAGAATTTAAATACTACAGTGGTACCTCGGGTTAAGTACTTAATTCGTTCCGGAGGTCCGTTCTTAACCTGAAGTGTACTTAACCTGAAGCACCACTTTAGCTAATGGGACCTCCCGCTGCCGCTGCGCCGCCAGAGCACAATTTCTGTTCTTATCCTGAAGCAAAGTTCTTAACCTGAAGGATTTTTTCTGGGTTAGCGGAGTTCTTAACCTGAAGAGTACTTAACCCGAGGTACCACTGTAGTTGCATACTGTACGACACACCCACACCCACCCACCCACCCACCCACCCACCACCTGAACTGCCAGATTCCTAAGCATCCTTCAAGTGATTCCTGGTCCATGCCTCTAGTCCCACCCACAGACTTCCATGTGTTGGCGCAGACATCCTCACTACAGAAACCTGTGCATGAGCAGCTGCTTCTTTGTGTGAAGGCTTCTTCAGTGCAGGCATCTGTGGATGTCCATAAGTGGAGCCACCACTAGGCTCCATTGCCAGGAGCAGAGCCTGCAGTGCACGCCCACTCCCTGCTTATCACAATTCATATGTGAAGGGGGATTTGGTTTCAGATCAAAAGGAAACAAAATTCTTCTATTTTAAAACTCAAAATTTAATTTTTTCAAAAATAATAAAGGAACAAGAGCAGAATTAATTTTGAGATGGGAAAACTGCAAATGCTGACAAATGTGGGCTCTATCAAGCACTAAACATGAACTACAAAGTTGAAAATTTGATTTAAAGCAAGAACCAAAACACAAACGTGAAGAACTTATTTCAAAACAGTAGCTGACTGGTGATGGTCATGATAACTCTATCCAGACTCTGTACAGTATGCTGACTGGCTTGTTCTTATGTAAATCCCGGAAATAGTTATTTTCTGATGCCCTAACACAGGCTTCCTCTGCTTTCAGGACTGTTTTTGCAGCTTTCAAGATGGTTCCTTCTTTGAATTAAATGGACGTCCCTATTGTGAGCTTCACTACCACCATCACCAGGGAACAGTGTGTCTTGGTTGTGGGAAGCCCATTGTTGGGCGCTGTGTCAGTGCCATGGGGCACAAGTTCCACCCGGAGCACTTTGTCTGTGCCTTTTGCCTCACCCAGTTGCACAATGGCATCTTCCAGGAGCAGAATGGCAAGACCTACTGCCATGCCTGCTTTAACAAACTCTTTGTCTGACCGGAAGCCGCAGGGAGCATATTTCTTCTCTCAGAGAAGAGAAACGGGCAAGGGGAAGAGAAACGGGCAAGGGGAAAAAATGATTTGGAAGGGACAAAGGCTGCAATCCTGTGCCCACTTACTTGAGAGGGAGTTCCACTGAACATAATAGGACTTACTCCTGGGTAAAGAAGCATAGGATTAAGCTGTAAGAAATGCAGTGATGGAAATATACTGCTGCAGCAATATCCATCAATGCACCTAACAGCTTCAACACACCCAGATCCTCAACTGCGAGGCAATCACTCTACTCCATTGCGTTTCAAACAACTTTTGCCAGCTTACAGTAGTTTATCAGAAACAGTAGCCTCTAAGTAATATTGGCTCTTCATCCCGTATCCTTTCCTGCTGGCAATAGAGAGTATTTTATTTACTCATTGAAAAAAATACACAAAACATATTCTACACAAAACATATTCTACTGAAATGTGTTATTTACAGTGCAATCCTATGCATGCCTATTCAGAAGTAAGTTCCACTTGGATTTACTCCAAGGTAAATGTGTATATGTTTGTACCCAGGCAAACCAATCCTATTCACTAATTGTGTCAGATAAGGGAGATACACACTAGAGGAGAGCAACAACCACACCCTCCTCCCAAAGCCCACTGATCAGGGACTGTGCCAGCAACAATGCCCACATGCCACCCAAAGAGGTGTGATGGTGGTGAATATCATATATTTGTGCATTACACATTTACGCTTTTGATTGGCAGGAGTGCCATGCACAGGCAAACTTGACTGCCCCCATTTTGCTAACCTGCTGACTCTCACACATGTGTACAAGCTCTCTTTTGCCAATTCATTAGAATAGCTTTCTATCTTAGAATATTCCTCCTGATTTTCAAGGACACTGTGCTGGATACCTAGATATTTTCAACATATTGTTTGTAACTGAATAGGTAGCATGCGCTGAAAAATAAACATCACTTTTCTATTGGTTATATGAGTGTCTTTTTGCATTCCAGGACTCTCTTTGGTACAGTTTAGTTCTTGTGTGTATCACATAGGGATCATGGTTGCTTCAAGTGAGGATTTGAATAAGGGATGGGGGGGGGATTTATTTCAGTTCATATTTGAAGTCGAAGCTGCCTAATTCACACTTTGTGAATTGCTATGCAAACTTAAACCTAGTCATCCTTGAGAATTCATGCTTCACTGAATATTGCAATGCAGTTCTCCAGCCAAGGAATGTGTATAAAAATACATATATTGCAGAAAACAGCATACAGAAAATGCATTATATTTCTGGGTTAGTGGAGTCTGTAACCTGAAGCGTCTGTAACCCGAGGTACCACTGTACTAAGTTGAACGGCAGAAGATCAGCCAGGCTTTCCAGGTCCAATAGTTTAACAATAGAGCCCAAAACAATTCTCCATCTTCCACTGCCTTGAATTAGGCTGCTGAGATCAGGAAAGCTTGGGTGGGGGTGGGGGGGACAGGAGTAGAATTGGGAGCAAACTCCAGTTCTGGTACTGTACTGAAAATAATCCTCAGGCTAAGCTAGTGCTCAGAGGTGCCACATTCTATAATTGTGTCCAGGAAACACCACTTTGCTGCTGGCTCTGGTTGGTGGACCTCAGGTTTCTAGTGAAAAGCAAGTTGATCCTTCAAACCTAAAGTTTGCCTGCCTCTGCCACAGATGATCAGAGCAGTGAAGCCTGTTCAGAGGTGCATTTAGGGCAGTGCAACTGGTTTCCCCACACAACTGACATAGTGAATTGAGCAGAACGGAAGGTGAGAGGCAGGTGTGTGTGGATTCTGGCATTGCTGACATTTGAAAGGCCAAAATCCACCCCTGTCAGGCTTCGGGGAATCGGCTTCCTCCCCCTGTGGCAGTAGAGAAGAAGATCAAAGAAAGGAACGTCTTACCAGTTAGAAACTTTAATAATCACAGCGAGAGAACAAAGAACACATCTCCTAGACATGGCGCTGCTCCCAATTAAGGATCCAATCTCCTTATGTCCCTATTAATCTACATCACTCCTACGTCTGAGCTTGTACCCTGTATGCTTTCTGTTCTGAGACTTTCTGAGCTCTTGGGCTGAGCAGAGGAAGGCTATCCAGAGACCATGAATCTGTTAACCCTCTCTTTTCCAGTGTTTCTTCTCTAAGTTGTTCCCCATCCAGTATTTCCCAGCTTCTGCCTTCTGAACTATGCCCCACTGCAAACCACTGTTCCAAATCTATATTGTCCTCCTGCTTCTGGGAAGATTCAGGAGCAGGAGCAGGGGGAGGGGGTGGCTCCCACCATTCCTCCTCAGTGCAGCCCTCCTCAGCATGGTACCTGACAACCCCTGAGGCTGTTGTAAATTGACACAACTACAATGTTAAAGAAGACCATTTGAGTGCTGACCCTAAGACTGCTATGGGGCCTACCTTGACTAAGTAGATTAAAGGCTCTCAAACAGTAGGAAAGTTCTGCTGCTACTAGAGGGAAATAGAAGCATCATAACTGGTGGTTCCTCTTATGAGCTGTCGCAGGCACTATCGGAAACAAGTGCTGGGCTATGAATAAGATCCTGCCTGTGGTTTGTGGTGACTCATCTCCCTCAGCTTCCTTTGAAAAATGCAATCAGCAATAAAATATGAACTCTGGGGCTGGGGAAGATCTCTTGCATTGCTTTCCTAAAAACCAAATGAGCTCTTCTTTGATTTGTTAAATGCCGTAAAAAACAACAACAACAACTTTATATACAAATTCATCCCAGTGGATAGAACGCGTGGAAGGTGGAAAGATCTCTCACATATGTCTCTGACCTGATATTGCTATTGCAATGGTATGTGCACACCCACCCTCTGTCATTTCAGCTGCAGACAGGGAAATTGTGCGATAGATGTCACATAACCACAGCAGTGCTTGCAGCAAGGAAATGCAATGTTAAGCAATTTCAGAGAAAGTTCTCTTCCTATCAGCAGGGCCAGTTTTTTTATTATTATTATTTGAGAATGCAGCTCAGCTTGGAGACTATCCTGAAAACATCTCCTCTTTAAATGTATTTTATTTATTTCCTTATATTTATATCATCCTCATCATTTGTTTTGTTTATATACCGCTTTTTGGCCCCAAAGTCCCCAAAGTGGTGGACAGATTACTACAAAAGACAAACGCAATTATTTTTATGTACAAAGATACATAAAAACCAATGAAAATATACAATATCTCCTGCCTGCCTTCAAACATGGAACCTTTATAACAAAAGCATTATCAAAGCCTCATAAATTTTTCTGGGATCTCTTGGGTAGATGATCTCCCATTTCTTGTTGGGAGGGACATTCCAGGCAGTGGAATGTGGTTCACCAATGCTCCAAGAAACTGGTGCAATGGAATTGGGGTTACTTTAACAGCAGAGTCCTTTGGCGCTGGAAGTCACGAATGCAGCCAGGATTTTTGTTAGGGGAGGGGGCTTTTTTTAGGGGATCCAGAAAAGTTGTTGAGCTACGTCCATGCTGGAAGTGGAATCAAAATGCAGGTGTCATAGAGCACTTAATATAGTGCTGTATTGTTGAGCATTGCTCTTTCCCATGGCTTTCCCCTATCTTTCTTTTAACGTTTTTCCACTCAGAAAAGCTCACAGTTTGCAAAAGAAGGATAAAAGGTATGCAGATTCTGGTTGGTGGTTGCAGGTTTAGAATTCTTAGTTGTTTATTTCCCTCTGACTTTTAAATTCATTTTTCACCTGTGCCTAAAGAAAGTTGCCGTTTCATGCAAGGTTTACTCCTTTTATTTCCACCTTGAAACTATAGACAGATCCACACCATACATTTAAAGTACATCTAACACACATTTAAATCACTTGACTTCCCCCAAAGAATCCCAGGAACTGTAATTTGTTGAGTGTGCTGGAAATTATAGCTCTGTGAGGGGATTTAAATGTGAGTTCGTTGTGCTTTAAATGTATCTTGTGGATCTGACATTATAATACCAGTGGAACAGCACAGGAACATATCCTGAGGAAATTTCTTACTATTTACAGTGGTACCTCTGGTCAAGTACTTAATTCATTCCGGAGGTCCGTTCTTAACCTGAAACTGTTCTTAACCTGAAGCACCACTTTAGCTAATGGGGCCTCCCGCTGCTGCTGCTGCCCCGCTATCGCACGATTTCTGTTCTCATCCTGAAGCAAAGTTCTTAACCCGAGGTACTATTTCTGGGTTAGCGGAGTCTGTAACCTGAAGCGTCTGTAACTTGAAGCGTCTGTAACCCAAGGTACCACTGTATAGGCAACCTCTAGTGGTGAACAGATGGTTGGGAAATGTAGTTCATTGTTATAATGCTTTTATGATGATACCATGATCGCTATGCCTATTCCCACTCCACTTCCAGATGTTGATTCCTTATATTTATTGTGCTGAATCACTTGTTGTGGCATGACTGTGGGAAAAGTGCATAGATAACGTAGTTTTTAGCTTCCCAAATTTCTTGCTATCTATATATTTTGGGGGGATAGAGCATGCTAGAAAATATTCAAGATGGTGTCATTGTCAGCAGGGAAGTTTACAAGCATTAGGTCTACTACAAAAAAACTGGTCAATTAGTCATTGAATACCTTGGCTGGGATCAGTCCAAAGTTTGTGACAATTAGATATTGCCTCCATAGTGGATAGGTACTGTTTGGGACAGGAAGACTGTAATGAGTTTATCATAAGTTCATTGACCTTTGGGGTTTGTTTGATAAATATATTTGTAACAGAGAAATTCTGAAGAAGAGGGTGATGTTCCCTCTAAACAAAAACCAACAGATATCTGACAACCCTACTGGGGATAATTCACTTCTTCTGGAAAGAAGCTAAGTGTTACCCTGTCTGGAGGATTAGGTGCTGGCAATGCATGGATGGTTGATGTTGCTTTGATTCTGTTGATATTTCAGTGGTGGGAGAAGGTCTCTGTATATCTTCCCACCCTAGCAAATAAACCAGAATACCCTAAGATCCACTGCTATACTGCATAAGAAATGGTGACAGAGTTGAGTGGGGTAAAAATAACGCTGGACATATCACTTGCTTGCTGATACTTGCCTTCCTTTTTGGGAACCAATATCTCAGCAAAAGGAGATCGCCAGAAGGAGCACTCACTTTTGACTGTCATCCCGTGAGTCTGAAGAAACTTAGCAAGGTAAGAAGAGCCCCTTGCAGGCATAGCCAGTTATATAGCCAGCTGTTTCCATGTTATTCTTAAATGGGTTACATGCACTCAAACAAATCATGCCTGATCAACTTCTTATCCTTTGCGGAAGGGATGGGAGCCAGTGACCCTCCAGGTATTGTTAGACTTCAACTTCCATCAGCCCCAGGCCAGCATGCAGTCCAAGTTATCTAAAGAGCCACAGACTACTCTCCATCCCTGCTTGACAGAATACTCATGAAAAATCATTGACTCAATTGTGCAATAGATAGGGAGGATGCTGGGGGATAAGTAACAAATCCATTATCTTCATGCCCTGCTTGTGAGCTCTCCAAGGTATCTGGTTGGTTACTGTTGGAAACTGAATGTTGGGTTAAATGGACTTTTTCTGAAACCAGAAAGGCAAGTGTTTTTGCACACCATGGTCCTCTCTCTCACTACGCTGATACTCATTCATTGTTCCTGTGGACTGAAAAGCTGGGGAAGGGGATTGTAATGCAATTGAGCATGCTTGCTAATGCAGCTTTACATTAGTGCTGCAGATCTTAATAACATTTTATCAGCATGCAAGGTTCTCTCTCCCTCTCCATTTTACTCTCATCACAATCTTGTGGAAATCCTTTATGTTCTATGGGTGGAGAGCTGTGTCTGCATTCATCTTGTCCCTGTTTAAAGTGATTTAATTTTATTTACGGTATTTATGTTTATTCCACCATTCCTCCGAAGAGAGAAAATATACCTCCTCCCTCTCCCCATGTCATCTAGTAACCTTCATGGCCTGGTAGTGATTTGAACCCAGGTCTAAGGGATTATCCACACTTACCTTTTGTCCCACTTTTTCCAAGCAGAGGTCTGTGCTATAACCCTCAGTGTCTGGGCATTTGGGGGGGTATTTCCCCCCCAGAGCTTTCCCCACAAAAACCCACTCTTTAAAGGTGAATTGGAGCAAACTCAATTTGCATTTTCTGCGGATTGATATTTGCTCCGATTGAGCTTTAAAGAATGGCTTTTTACAGGGTAAGTCCAGAGCAAAAAAAAGGGGGGGGTGCTCAGACACAGAATTTAAATCATGGACTGTACCTGGAAAGAGCGGAGGAAAGGTAAGTGTGGATATAAGCCCTAAATTTACTCTCCAGTCCCCTACACTGCACTGACTCTCACTACTGAAGAGGTGAAATATGCAGCCTCTAAAAGCTCTAGGCAAATGGATGAAGGAGCTGCAGTCAATAGAAGAGGAACTTAGCAAAACAATGTCCTGAGGGGGCAGCTGTCAGTGTGTTGCAGGGAATCTCATGGTGCCATTAAGAATAAATCATTTTTAATGGCATAGGTTATCTTGGACTCAGGAAAACACTTGATGCATCTGATGCATACTCTACAAAAACTTATGCCGGAAGAGTCTTTTTAAAAACACAACAGCACTTGTTAGTTTTACGACCAAAGCAAGCCAGAATGGGCAAAGGGTTTCTTTAGGTGCCTCTTCCACAAATGCCAACTCTCCTTTAATCTATGTTTTATCCATTTTGCCCTAGCTAATGAAACTGGGGCCTCTTCCTCTTGTGTTTGTGAGCACACATCTAACTGATTTATTAAAGTACAGTAAAAAGATAAACAGCAGGATAATATTTTACCACTCTGCACACTCAGGCTAAGTGTATATCTCCCACTCTTATACCTGACAGTGAGTGAAGATCTGAAGATCTGAAGTGCTTTGAGAGAGGACGTGGGTGGCGCTGTGGTCTAAACCACTGAGCCTAGGGCTTGCCGATTGGAAGGTTGGCGGTTCAAATCCCTACAATGGGGTGAGCTCTGTGGACAAACGCTGGCTCCCTTGGCCTGAAAGCGAGATGAGCGCCACACCCCATAGTCGCCTTTGACTGGACTTTACTGTCCAGGGGTCATTTACCTTTAGCTTTTTACCTTTACCTAATTATTTAATGTATATTGAAATGGGAAATAAATATATAATGTGCCAGTATTGTATATGGAGTTACAGGTCAAAACAAAATAAAAAATAAAAAAAAATCCTTCCAGTAGCACCTTAGAGACCAACTAAGTTTTTTCTTGGTATGAGCTTTCGTGTGCATGCACACTTCTGGAACTTTCCATTGAAGAAGAGCTTACCGGATTGATCATTAATGGGACTGTATCTTTGTGGCTCATTCACAAGGTTTTTAGTTCACAGTCACATGAAAGAGATAGTATTACAGGTCTATGCATATGCTAATCTGCGAGGCAACCACGCTGGATGTGTGTTTTTTGTTCGAGGCTGTGGAAGAGAATGGACATGTTAATCTGTGTCCAGCACACAGCATGAGACTAAAAGAGACTGCAATGGAGAACAGACTGAGCTTTGATTTTAGCTCAGAATACAGTATATTTGTAATCTAAATTATTATGCCTTATGCTGGGACCAGTATAAGAAATTATGTGAGTAGGTGAATGTAACTTTATTTGTTTTAAGTTGTTTGGAGTTAAATTCTGTAAGTAAAGCTTTTGAACAGATTAGAAACTTGCATGCTGTTTTTCAATAAATATTTTATAATTATTAGTAATATTTCATAATGATTCACTGACATTTGCATGGGAGGTATTGTACAGGATCTAAAACTAATTCCATCCGTATTCATGGCGACCACAATATTTACATGGTAAATTAGATACATGGGAGTAAAAAGTCTGAGGCTGATAATCAAGATTCCAGGTATTTGAATACCACATGCTCCAGTGAGATAACTATGAATTATGAATTGATGTTTAACCCACTGTTTCTTTTGTACAGTGACTGATGAGATGTACTTGGCACTTGCAAACCAGAGCAACCAATCCATTGCCTATGAGTTTGTCTTCCGGGCATTCTCCACCATTCCTGAGATCCAGCGTCTCCTCTTCACGTTCTTCCTTCTGCTCTACCTCACCATCCTCTTTGGCAATGTCTCCATCATCTGGGTGGCCTGCACAGATCATTCCCTCCGCGTCCCCATGTATTTCTTCCTGGGCAACCTCTCTTTTCTGGAGATCTGTTACACCACTGTGGTAGTGCCCCAACTGCTGTCTAGCATCTTAGATGCCCACAGACCGATCCCATTTGCAAGCTGCGGCATACAGATGTTCTTCTTTGTAGCACTCGGCAGCACAGACTGTTTCCTGCTGGCCGTCATGGCATATGACCGTTACGTTGCCATTTGCCACCCACTTCGCTACAGCCTCATCATGACCTGGCAGGTATGCACATGGCTCGTAGCTGGCTCACTGATCCTTGCACTTGTGTTGTCATTGGAGCTGACTGTGTTGATCTTCACCTTGCCTTTCTGTGGCCACCAGCCCGAAATCAACCATTTCCTGTGTGATGTGCCACCTGTGTTGCGCCTGGCATGTGCCGACACCCGTGTCCACCAGACTGTGCTGTACAGTGTTGGTGTCATGGTCCTAACTATTCCCTTCATTCTAATATGCATCTCCTACATCTACATTGTGACTGCCATCTTGCGGATCCGCTCAACAACTGGGCGGCAACAGGCCTTCTCCACCTGCTCCTCCCACTTGACAGTGGTGATCATACAGTATGGGTGCTGCAGCCTCGTCTACCTGCGTCCCAAGGCAGATTCGTCAGAGGATGATGACCGCCATCTTGCTCTCATATACACTTTTGTCACTCCACTGCTAAACCCCCTGATCTACAGCCTGAGGAACAAGGATGTCAAGCAGGCTCTAAAGAAGGCCATGGTGGGAACTAATGACTCTCAGGTCTGATTCCTATTCATATGGGAAATCCAGTACCAAACATTCAATAGAACCATGTACTACCATGTCTAAGAAACAGGAAGCAGAATGAGGTTATGCAACGAAGGGGAAATGAGCGAGGTCCTAACTAAAGAAGAATGGCAACTTAAGCTGATGGACTTAACCTATAGAATAAGAGAATAAGCTTGTGGACTTAACCTATAGAATAAGAGAAGAAGAACATACATAACGTTTAGAGTATACACTTGAAAACATTGGCAGCATTGAGATAAATTCCACAGTGTAAATAAGTTTTGATGGATTTAATAATGGAATACTGAATGGTTTAGTTTGTGTAAAACATGCAAGGATTTATGGTATGCAAAATGAACTATGAAAAGAGAAGAAGGGAAGTTTAAATGAGTATTCTAAATTGTAAAACAGAAAAATTAATAAAAAAAATTTATATATATATATATATATATATATATATATATATATATATATATATGATAATGACTGCTCCCAGCTGTTCTTACACAATAAATAAGATGAGCAAATTCCATGCAAAGGGTCATTTGGAAAGGAATTGAAATTAAAATTGCCAAGATCATAATGCCATTATACAGCATTGAGAATGTTCTGTACAGTTCTGGTCACTTCACCTCAAATAATATTGTAGAGTTGGAAAATGTTCTGAAAGGGGCGACCAAAATGATAATGGAGGTGGAATAACTCCCCTATGAGGAACGGTCACAGCATTTGCAGCCTTTCATTTCAGAGTGAGACCTTGTCAGCAAAGAACACTTGTGCTCTGAAATCTTCACCGGTTGCCAATTTGCTCCCGGGCCAAGTTCAAGGTGTTACTATTCGTATATAAAGCCCTGAAGAACTTGGGACCTGTTTACCTGAAAAATTGCCTTACCCCATATATGCCCACTCAACCTCTCCAATCTGCAGAACTGGCACTGTTACAGGTGCCACATGATATTTGTTCCACATTGGTAAGAAATCAATCTTTCAACATGGCATCACCAACATGTTGGAAGTCCCTGCCTGTTGACATTAGACTGGCACCATCACTGTACTCTTTTCCGCACCTGCTAAAAATATTTTGGTTTAGATAAGCCTACTCAGATATGTAGAAAGTTGATGTGTCTTTTAATGTTTTTAGTTTATCGCTGATTTAATCTTTTAAATGTTTTAAATTGTTCTCCCTTATCTGTTTTTATCAACAATCTTATTCTTTTATTCTTTTTGAGCTTTGAGATTTTCTATGATATGTATACATTTTATGAAATAACAAAAATAAAGAGAAATAACTGTTCAATTAATTATTGAATACCTTGCCTGAGATCTGTCCAAAGCTTGCAACAATTAGCTATTACCTCAATTGTGGGAAAGTATAGTTTGGGACAGAAAGGTTGTAATGAGCTTATCATAAGTTATTGGCCTTTGGGAGTTTATTTGTTTGTTTAATATACTTCCAACTGTAGGATTCTGAAGTGGAGGCTGATGTTCTCTTAAAACAATGAACAAAAAATATCAGGCAACCCTACTGGGGATAATTCACTTCTTTCGGAGAAAAATAAATAGTACCCTAATTGACTTGAGAATTAGATGGTGGCAGGACATGGAAGAGGATGCTGCTTTGATTCCACTGTAATTTCAGTGAAGGGAGAAGGTTTAAATACCTCTTCCCACCCCAGCATGCAAATCAGATTCATGCTAAGTACCATTGCTATTCTGGATTTTAAAAACAGACAAAGCTGAGTGGGGCAAGAATAATACTGTCCCTCCCGCACACTAATATTTAATGGGACTGCATTTACTCATTCCTGTTTGGTCCCAAAATCCCAAGAAAGGACATTGCAAGCAGGTGCACTGCATCCGACTTTTGACTGTGGTTGTGTGAGTCTGAAGAAACCTAACCAGGTAAGAAGAGATTATGTTACAGGTATAGTCAGTAAAAGACAGGTTGTTTCCATGTTGGTCTCAAAGTCCAAAGTCAGATTCATGGCTGAGCAAGTTTTGAGCCCACCATCCCATCTGGTTCTCACTACAGGAGAGATGGACTATGAAGCCTCCAAAGCTCTAAGGATTGGGAAATAGAAAGCAGTAGTTGAGAGATGAGGAACCTCCCTCTTGTTCAGGGTGTGTGTGACAAAGAGTTTTTTGGCACCTTGAAGAATAATAAATTAATCATAAGTTTCATGGACTCAGGATAACATGGGATGTCTCTGATGAAGTGGACTGTACTCCATGGAAACTTATGTCACGATACCTTTGTTACTCTTCAGAGTATCACAAGACTGCTTTTGTAACTTTTTATAAGCACAATAGCACTTGTCCGTTTCACAGTGGAGAAAGGGTCCATTCCACAAACACTGGCTCTCCCTTACATTGAGTTTCATTCCTTTTTCCAAGGCTTTGGAAACAACGTTCTCTTCCTGCAATGTTGTGGAGCTACACATCTGGCCAGTTTATTAAAGGGAAAAGATGAAGATGAGCAGTAGCCTGGCAACTCACCTTCTGAACATTCGCACCAAGTTTATGTCCCCAACAGCATGTATTTACATTATGGATGAAGACCTGAAGCTAGAGACAGACAGTGGGAGAAGGGCCATAGCTCAGTGGTAGGACATCTGCTTTGCATGCAGAAGGTCTCCGGTTCAAACCCTCACATCTCCAGCATGTGGTGGAGGAAGAAGGGACAGAATCAGGCAGATTCCTGTGTTCCTACACTTGGGTGTTTTTTTAGTGCTTTGAGTGAGGTACACATCTCATGGCTGAAATATGAAGGGCAGACCAGCAGAGATGGATAATCTTTCCAAAACAGCAATGTGAGGGAATTTCCTTAAGAACATAAGAAGACCCTTACTGGATGAGACCAAAGACATCATCCAACATCCTCTTTCCCACAGTGGTCAACCAAACGCCTATGGGAAGCCCAGAAGTAACCTCCTGCTACTGTGCCCCCAGTGACTGGCATTGACATCCACGAATTTGTCTAATCCTTTTTTAGTTGGTGGCCTTCAGCACATCAAATGGCAATGATTCCCCTTGTTTGAAAAAGCTGTATGAAGTCCTTCCCCCACCCCACCCTATTCGTGAATCTCTTGCTTTTTGGCTTCACTGGATGACCTGGGCAGCTACGATGATGAAGGAGGGACTAAGACTTCTCTCTGGGCTCATTCACACTTCTGTTTGTCCTGTGAGTTCTGAGCATGGGTTGGGGAGGTTTATATTTCGTCCCACTGCTTTCCCTGGGTAGGAAAACCCACAGTTTACTGCTGAATCAAAACAGATGGCAATCGAGTTTTCTGCAGAGGGACGTTTGTTCTGATTAAGCAATAAAGAGTGGGTTTTCCCAGGGAAAGTGACAGGATAAAAAACAACAACAACCTCTCAGACCTGTGCCTAGAATTCACAGGACAAATGGACATCACAGAACAAAGGTGAGTGTGGATGAGCCTTAAGTCCACTTTCTCCAGACCAATCACAATTGTATCACACTCATCTATTACGTCCCCCCACCAAAAAACCCCACATTTTTTGCAAATTACTTGTTTTTAGTCCAGATACCGCAGTAGCAGCAGGATGCCTATATAAAATGAACAGCTCGTGCTGCTGGGGAAATCTGTCTGACTATGAGAAAACCCCGAGCAAGACTATTCGCTTGTGAGACTTAAGGGGAGACTGCTGGTTGCCCTGATTTCTCCCTGTGGCTCTCACTCGTGGGCTTGCGTAGTGGGACCAATGCAATGGGTTGCTGCCAGGACTGGGTAAGGCTGCTCATTCATGAAAAAGGAAGGCTGGCCACTTCAGTAATGCCACCAGGGGCTGGGGGTCCTGGTCAACACTGGGTGTGGGGGGAGGTCTATTGACCTGAGTTTGGTTGGCAGTGGGGTCACTGCAGTGTGGAACCTGTGCACAAATTAGTTATCAAGATAGGAATAAGATGAAAGGAAATGCAACATGAACACAGGTCTTGATGTAACTCTACCACATTATCGACTATATTATTACATTCAGTTTTAGGGTCTCAATTCCTGCTTATAAAACAAAGTAGGGATGCAGGTGATTACTACACCGCTAACAGCAGTGTAGAGTGCTGGAGGAGACTCTTGAGAGTCCCATGGACTGCAAGAAGATCAAACCTATCCATTCTTAAAGAAATCAGCCCTGAGTGCTCATTAGAAGGACAGATCCTGAAGTTGAGGCTCCAGTACTTTGGCCACCTCATGAGAAGAGAAGACTCCCTAGAAAAGACCCTGATGTTGGGAAAGATGGAGGCACAAGGAGAAGGGGACGGCAGAGGATGAGATGGTTGGACAGTGTTCTCGAAGCTACTAACATAAGTTTGGCCAAACTGCGAGAGGCAGTGAAGGATAGGTGTGCCTGGCGTGCTCTGGTCCATGGGGTCACGAAGAGTCGGACACGACTGAACGACTGAACAACAACAACAGCAGCAGCAATTCAATGTAGTATACAAAAATGGAAAAATAAAAATCCCCCTGCCATAACCGACCGTTAGGGCAAACCTGGCAAACTATCTTAAATAATGATGAAACTTACATACAAGGGAAATGCAACCCCTCCTAGTGGTGCAGCAATAAAACTGCCAGGATATTTGCTAAGCTAAGCAGGGTCCAGTATGGTTTCAAATTGAGAACACTTTAATTTATAATATGGAAATTTAATTCAGTGTGTGGCGCATGGGTTCTGTGTTGCAGCCCTCTTGGCCTGAGAGGTTGGACCACCTTGAGGTAAATGATGATATTTTCCCACTTAATTTATTCACAGTACTATAGAGGGTTTTTTGTTTTGTTTTGTTTTGCTATTTTGTCTCTCTCCCCAATCACGTGTCATGTTCTTTCTTTTTTCCTTTCTATGCCATTTGCTTTCTTTTTCTTCTTCAGAAGGAAGAATGCTTGATGTATAATGGTTTTGGCTACAAATTGTAAAAAATATAACATAAATAAAATTATCTAAAATAAAATAAGGCAGGGATAAGGAACCTGTGGCTTTCCATGGGTTGTTGTACCCCAGTTTCCATCAACCCCAGCCAGCATGGCCAACAGTCAGGGATGATGGGAGTTGAAGTCCAGCAATATCTGGAGAACTATAAGTTCTGTAATCCTGAAATAAGTGGTGATTATAATGACTTAAGCATTAGGTATGCTGTGAGGGGAAAACACAGATGAATCGCATGGCATTTAAAATAGTACTAATAATTAAAGGTAAAGGGACCGCTGACCATTAGGTCCAGTCATGACCGACTCTGGGGTTGTGGCCCTCATCTCGCATTATTGGCCGAGGGAGCCGGCATACAGCTTCCAGGTCATGTGGCCAGCATGACAAAGCCGCTTCTGGCAAACCAGAGCAGCACACGGAAACACCATTTACCTTCCCACCAGAGTAGTTCCTATTTATCTACTTGCACTTTGACGTGCTTTCAAACTAATAATTACAAAACATCTATTTCATACTCATGCAGTGGCACTTCTATATTGTTGTTGTTGTTACTTTTATTATGACCTGCCTTTTCCCTAGAACTCAAGGTGTACATATAAAGTATAATAGTTAAAAAGAAATTCAACTATAATCCTACAAAAATGATATAAGAACAAATTGTTAAAACACAAATAGCAAAAACAACAACAGCACCACACTATTAAAAGCCCTTTCCTTAAAAACAGTCATTTCCCCAAAACTTGTTGGAATCGAATATTCTTCACCTGCAGATAGAAGGACAACAAGGAGGGAGCCAGTTTAACTTCTTTAGGAAGGGAATTCCAAAGTCTGGGAGCAGCCGCCAAAAAAGGTCTTCTCTCTTCTCCCCACCAAACATGTCTGTGAGGGTGACGGGACTAGAAGAAGACCTCTCCCAAAGATCTTAGAGCCCGGGCAGGTTCATATGGGAAGATATTGTCCTTCAGACACCCTGCATTCGTGGTGCTCGCCACATTTACAGTGTAACATAGATGTATGGGGAAAGGAGTGAAACATCTGAGGTTGATAGTCATGCCAAGAATTTGAGTACCAAACATTCCAGCAAAATAACTGAGAACAGCATATTGATGTTTAACCCACTGTTTCTTTTGTACAGTGACTGATGAGATGTACTTGGCACTTGCAAACCAGAGCAACCAATCCATTGCCTATGAGTTTGTCTTCCGGGCATTCTCCACCATTCCTGAGATCCAGCGTCTCCTCTTCACGTTCTTCCTTCTACTCTACCTCACCATCCTCTTTGGCAATGTCTCCATCATCTGGGTGGCCTGCACAGATCATTCCCTCCGTGTCCCCATGTATTTCTTCCTGGGCAACCTCTCTTTTCTGGAGATCTGTTACAGCACTGTAACAGTGCCTCAACTGCTGTCCAGCATCTTAGATGCCCACAGACCAATCCCATTTGCAAACTGTGGCATACAGATGTTCTTCTTTCTGGCACTAGGGGGCATGGACTGTTTCATGTTGGCTGTCATGGCATATGACCGTTACGTTGCCATTTGCCACCCACTTCGCTACAGCCTCATCATGACCTGGCAGGTATGCACATGGCTCGTGGCTGGCTCACTAATGCTTGGTATTGGGGTTTCATTGGAGCTGACTGTGTTGATCTTCACCTTGCCTTTCTGTGGCCACCAGCCCGAAATCAACCATTTCCTGTGTGACGTTCCACCTGTGTTGCGCCTGGCATGTGCCGACACCCGTGTTCACCAGACTGTGCTGTACAGTGTTGGTGTCATGGTCCTAACTATTCCCTTCATTCTAATATGCATCTCCTACATCTACATTGTGACTGCCATCTTGCGGATCCGCTCAACAACTGGGCGGCAACAGGCCTTCTCCACCTGCTCCTCCCACTTGACAGTGGTGATCATACAGTATGGGTGCTGCAGCCTTGTCTACCTGCGTCCCAAGACAGATTCGTCAGAGGATGACGACCGCCATCTTGCTCTCATATACACTTTTGTCACTCCACTGCTAAACCCCCTCATCTACAGCCTGAGGAACAAGGATGTCAAGGAGGCTCTAAAGAAGGTGATTAGGACCAGAGCTGGAACTAGGGTGGGGTGAGCAGGGTCCTTGCCATGGGTGCCTGATTCAAGGGAGGAGCCACACTGAGAACAAATGTTTTAAGAACTGGGACTTAACCTGAGGCCAATGGGATTGCTATTAACTTATTGGAATAGATTGACATGTGGGTATGTTTGTAGACCTAATGTTCTCCCTGAACCTCAGGTCATAGCTTTGACCAGCATACAAAATATCTGGCGGTGTACAGCAAGATTTACAGAAGAAATATAATACCATTAATCACAAAATTGAATAATGATTAAAATGGCTGGTTCGTCTTAAAAGTTTAAACCACAGAACAGGCCTGTTGACAGCATTCCCACGGAGATTCAGCAGATGTCTCCTACCTGCACTTTACAGAAATGAAGACATTTTTGTTTAGGCAAGCTTTCTTAGATGGAAGTCTCTGCCACAGGTGACCATTTTGCATAGTGTTTGAAATTATTTTCTGTTACTCTTGTGTTGTTTCATAACTGTGTTTTAGTTGGTCCGTTCTATTTTTACATAGCCTTGAGGGAAAGTGATCAATAAATAATCAATAAACAGCCACCACAATAATAATACAAACAACTGCTCAATTAGTTCTTGACTACCTTGGATGGAAGATGGTTTTCTCCTGCTCTGGAAGGCAGAACTTGAACCAATGGATTCAAGTTCCAAGATAGGAGATTCTGACTCTCAGGAAGAACTTTCTTATGTATGAGCTGTTCAATAGTGGAAAGGTCTCCCTCGGGAGGTTGTGGACTCCAGGGGTGTAGTGGGGGGCCGTGGCACTCCCATGACAGGCTCCCTCAGTTGCCAAGCCATGCCCGGGCTGGGCCTTCAGGGCTGGGGCAGCAGCAGGGGCGACTCTTTCTCCTCATGGCCGGCAAAGGGATGTCCACGCACCCGCCACCCCTGGGCAGTCGACAGAGAGGGAGGCGGTGGGTGCCACCACCACCGCCCACCAAGGAGAGGCAAGAGCTCCTCCTTTGCAAATGGGGTGCCCCTTCGAGCCCCTTTCTCCCTCCCCTCGTCTCCCTTGTCTCCGGCTCAGGTTGCTGAGGTTTGGTCTGTGGTGAGGACTTGAGGCTGGCATGGCTCCCCACCCCATCCCGGTGCACGCATACATGCCCCAGGTGCAGAGGACCCACACTACGCCACTGGTGGACTCTCCTTCATTGGAGGTTCTAAGGCAGAGATTGGATAGCCATCTGTCATTGGTGCTTCAGCTGAGATTCCTGAATCACAGGGGGTCAGACTAAATGACCCCTGGAGTCCCTTCCAGCTCTACAATTCTACGATTCTATTTAATTTGTATGGTATTTAATTAATGTGGTATCCAGAAGACCGATATCTCAAATCTGCAATTTATTCTCTTTGCCATTCCATATTGGTTCACAGGTGAGTAATAATGCTTAGGAGACTTGTATTATCCTTCCCAATTCAAACAGTAGGCACATCACTTTTTACATGAAAGTGCAAGCAACATAAGGCACTCATGCAAAGGGAAGTCATAAGTTAAAAAACAACAACACCAAAAACAAATCTGATGGCTTAGTTGGTAACCTACAGAACCATTTTAGAGCAGTTCCCTAAACGGAGAAGGAAACCATTTGGGTATTTCATGGAGGTAAGTTAGCTGGATCCCATGTGTCACAAGGCAAATATATTAAACTTGATCACTTTGGGGATATCATGGAGGATGCAGTAGGAAAACTTCTTCATCCATAGATCTACAAGGCTTTACAGGCAGGAGGACATATCTGCGCATTGGAAAACGTCCTAGCCTCTCTCTTGAAAGAAAGCACATCACAAGCAGCTTCTCGCTTTAGCAGTGAAAAGAAGGAGCCAGAACATCAGCACTGTCCTTCCCAGTTCTGCATCTTGCGGTGGTGAGTTGTGACCTTTGCAGTAATTCAGTGTGATCCTGCTGCCAAATGCTTAATGCTAAAGATGAATAGTAACCTGCATAGGAAAGTGGAAAAAGAGTCCAAGGGGTGGAATTGACTGTTTCACAAGAACCATGGACTGGCTTCTATGGATGTTCACATGCAAATGTTATGGCATGAATTCTGTTTCCCTAAAGCCGTGTCCTTCAGCCTTTGCTCCCCATTTGTTGTTGGACTAAAGCTCTCATCATCCCTGACCACCATTGGCTAAGCTTCCTGCAGATAATAGGACTTAGTACCTGGGACTGAAGAAGACTGCTCTAAACCCATGGATGGAAACTTATGCTCTTTGTGTTGAAGGTTCTCAGGATTCTATACTGTTAAAGTGGTGTAAGAGTCCTTTAAATCCCTGGTGTGGTTGTGACCTGATGCCATCCATGTGTATTCTTTGAACTGAAGGGCAAGGTATAAATTGAAATTCTTCTGCTACCCATCACCTTTCCATTGCAACACTTTCTACAGAGTAGGAGCTCAAATGAGCAAGTGAGCAGTGCCGGAATTAGGTATAAGCTAAACAAGCTATAGTTTAGGGCCCCATTCTCTTGGGGACCCCCCAAAAAATTAAAGGAAAAACAACAACTGGGTGTACAGTTCCAAAATATAAGATAAAAAACAATTACTTTGATGAAATACATGTTTTGTTATGTGCAAATGGGTTTAGATACCTATTAGGTCCATAAATTACCATATAGCATATATCCAACACAAAAAAAGTGACAATTTGTTGTTGACAAAGGACAGCTGAACGTATAAAGGGCCCCATTACCTTCAGTAGCTTAGGGCCTCATCAAACCTAAATCTGGCCCTGCAAGTGAGGGAAAGAAGCCAGAATTTGTGGGCATGAAGAAGAGTTGAGCAGCCCCTTCCCCACTCCTCCGCCCCACAAACAGAGCACTGGGAAATCATTCCTACATTTGCTGCTGAATATCTGTTTCTACCCACAGCTCAATAACAGCAATCTAGAAGCAATAGGATTTTTAAAAGATTTTTTATTTATTTAAACAAGAACATGTATACCAATAACATACAAGGATAAAGAAATAAAGAAAAACAATACAGTTGAATTAAAATGTAACTCACACACACAAAGTATAAATTTGGGACATTTTATTCACATTCCTTGGAAAAAAATAATATAATTGGTGTTGGGGGAGTAGTATTTTTAAACAAGATTTGTTTTTTTATATATAAATATCATGGTATTGTCATCTAAGTCTTGTGATAGTCTCACTGAAATGCTGAAATGTTATTAAGAATTCCAAATAGTAGCATATTTCACAGGAGGCATGTGAACATAGTTGAAAAGGGATCTTGTTTTGTTTGTCCTCCTAGTATACCTTAATTTTTTTGAGTTAGTTTTTCAGCTGTCGCTATGAACTTGATTTGACTATGCCATAACTCCTTATTGAATCCTTCTACATATTTCTTTTTTCTTGCAATAACCATGTTGTCAGCTTATAAGTACAAAATCAATTCTTCATCCAAACCATCTTCACTTGGCCCATCCCATACCACCAGTGATGCTAATGAAGGGATTGGCATCAATTCTTGCTTTGTTATAAAATTGATTTCTAGGAATACCATTTGCCTCTGGGCAAGACTTCCACCATAAGAGAAAATACATTCCTTTGGGGGGGGGGGTGTTCTTCAATGCTAACATTTCAGGGACAGACTGGGGTTAATGTGTGATAAAATTACCAGTGTATAGTGATGACTAAATATTACTTTATTCTTGAATCTTCGCTGAGATTGATTTCATACGCACCTTGTTCCATAGTATTTCCCATTTAATTGGCTCAATAGCATAACACAAATCCTATTCCCAACATTTTTGTAATCCTGTTACGTATCTAACTTTGTCAATATTCTCTAAATTGGGGTGATCTGTCAAAAAATGAAACACATTCTTTAATAATAATAATAATAATAATAATAATAATAATAATAATAATAATAAACTTTTATTTATATCCCGCCCTTCCCCGCCAAAACCGGGCTCAGGGCGGCTAACAATCAAATACAGATATAAAAACACAGATTAAAATACAGATATAAAATACACTTTAAAAATTTAAAATTTTGAATTTTAAAAGTTACACTCAAATTTAGAAATAATTTATATTTAATTTATTTCCTGTTACTCAAATTCTGGATTATAAATATGTAGGAACGAACTGCAGTTTATCTCTAAACTTTGAGGGCTAGAAACTGAAGCATAAAACTAAGTTCTGACAATCAAAGGACTTGTAATCAAAACACAAAGCTGACCATTACAGTTTATTAACGAAATCATTTTTGTCTGGTATGAACACCTGAGTCCTGGCCTTGATGTTCTCATTAGTCAGTGGACTTGATGTTCTTCCAGGTAGTATGTTTTCTTTCCTGTTGGAGCCTATTTTTCAATATCAGATACACCCAGGCTCTCTAATTAGCACTGATGCTATCTTATTTTTCATCCTCATTGCTCTGTAGAACGGGAGCTGATCGGTTGGATGCTCCAGGGGAACTGCACTCCAGTGCTGGACTTCATGCTGTTGGCTTTTCCCACCCAGCCAGAGTGTCAGATCTTACTTTTCCTGGGCATCAGCATGATCTATGCAGCCATAATCACAGGTAACGTACTCATTATGGTAGCTATCTGGGGCAACCCTCACCTACACACTCCCATGTACTTCTTCCTGGGGAATCTCTCTGTGGTTGAGCTCTGCTACACAGCAGCTGTAGTCCCACAGATGCTGCTGACCAGCTTGCAGGAGAGGAAGTCCATCACTTTTAGAAGTTGCTGTGCTCAGATGTTCTTCTTCATTGGACTGGGCAGTGCCGACTGCTTCTTACTGGCCATCATGGCATATGACCGCTATGTGGCCATTTGCAAACCCTTGCACTATACTCTCATCATGACACAGCAGCTGTGCATTCAGCTAGTGGCTGCCTCCCTGCTGATTGGTTTCTTGATTTCGTTCATGCTGGTGTGGCTGGTCTTCCACCTCCCCTTCTGTGGCGAGCATGGAATTGAACACTTCTTCTGCGATGTGCCACCTGTATCACAGCTCACCAGTAGCAAGACCAAGCTCGATGAGGCTGGGGTGTTTCTCACTGGGATAGCGGCCATCGCTGTACCCTTCATATTGATCTGCGCCTCTTACCTTTTCATCGCTGTTACAGTGTTGAGGATCCATTCTGCAGACAGTCGCCGAAAAACCATCTCCACTTGCTCCTCCCACTTAGCTGTAGTGGCCCTGCAGTATGGTTGCTGCAGCTTCATGTACCTGCGTCCAAGCTCCAGCTTTTCTCCAAAGCAAGACCAGATGCTATCAATGGTGTACACTCTGGGTACACCGCTACTTAACCCAATCATATACAGCCTGAGGAACAGAGAGATGAAAGGAGCCCTGAGGAAAGTCATCAGACACCGAATCTTCCAAAGGGAATCTGAATGCCACTAAACTTCATGCATCACGGGCTGGTGGTCACAGGTATACTTGACCTCTTTCATGGAGAAATCACTTCTAGGCCCCAGAGGAGGACCAACATGTGTTATCTCAGTCAGCTGAAGCAGCTTCTGGGTAACTTAGAGCAATATCTTGATGGGTGCTTCCAGGCAGAGGCTTAATATTGCAAATGGACCATTCAGATATTGCAAATAGGTCGTTGGCAATTGTATGTTGCTGTTGTTTTAGCTTATCAGATTCCCCACCCCCAGGAGTAAATCTGAATTAAAGGGCACTTTGGTGCTGACAATGTCATGTGATCTCTACAAAATACTTACATGCATGAGCTGTACCCAACCCAGAATTAAGACCCATCTGTGTGCTCTCAAGATAGAACTATACTATGATTAATTGTGTATGCTGGACTAAAAAGGTCTTCGGTCAGATCTAGCAGAACTCAACTTGAATTCAATTAGAAACAAAGAGGCTTTTCTTCTGGGAACACGATTTCTGGGAACAGGGTTATCCGTGTGGGTTGCCCCAAGGCAGTAACTGAAAGAGTGTTGATACCCCATGACACTGCTGTATCCCAATAATAATAATAATAATAATAATAATAATAATAATTATTATTATTATTATTATTTCTACCTCTCCCATCTGGCTGGGTTTCCCCAGCCACTCTGGGCGGCTTTCAACAGAACATTAAAAACAGTATAAAAATTCAAACATTAAAAACTTCCCTAAATAGAACTGCCTTCAGATGTCTTCTAAAAGTCGGATAGTTGTTTATTTCATTGACATCTGACGGGAGGGCGTTCCACAGGGCAGGCGTCACTACCGAGAAGGCCCTCTGCCTGGTTCTAAGAAACATAGAAGATGGTTGGAAGGGGCGACTCATCTGCATATCCCCCTTCTAGCCAGAGAGGGCAAAGCGCTTATACGTGTGAAAAGGACAATAGACTGCAGCTGAGACAGGGAGCTTGGTTGAGGGCTCTGTAAGTATATAAGGATCTGAGGGCATTGGCTGTCTTTCCTGGAGATCTGTGAGGTTCAGTTCTCTGTCAGAGTATTTAATCTGTGTGGCTCCACCTATGCTCAACATGTATATTTGTAACTAAACACAAATATTACAAAATGTCAAATAAGCTTTCAGCGGCCTCCTTCCCAAGTAAACCAAACCCAGATAAAAACTGAACCTTTAGAACTACTCATTGTTCAGGGAAATGGAGTGAACATAACAATCTGTCATGAGATAGCTCAGTCAGTAGAGCATGATACTCTTGATCTCAGGGTCATGGATTTGACCCCCATGTTGGGTGAAAGATTCCTACATTTCATGGGGTCAGGCTGGATTATCCTTGTGGTCCCTTCCAACTCTATGATCCTATGAAAGACACAAAGTTCCCCATCCTGCATTTTCCTCATAAGGCAAGCAGATCGTTTTTGTTGGTTCAAGAGGAAAAAAAGTAGTATAAAAAATTCCTGGATTCTAAGATCCAAGTTTGGGACATGACTAATTGGCACCTCGGTGTCACTTATAGTGCCTTGTTTTCCCCCTTAGGCAAAGCTCTCTCACTAGGCTACTATCAGCTGAAAATAAAATTGTGTATTTGTGAGTCCTATGCAGCCCATGGGATAGGGTAGGAAAGAAATAGTTATGAATTAGAAGTTATTTAAATTGCTCCCATCAGCAATAGCTTTCTATAGTGAAGATGATCTAGGTCGAAGTGATACATTTAAGTCAAGAAAACAGTATTAAAGAATTCCCAGGAGCAGCTAAGATTAAAAAACAAACCTATTTGTAGTTCTTTGTCATTATCTTCCTTCACTGCAAAAAGTGCTAATTTAGGTGGAAGGGATGTTGCTGTGCAAATGTGGTCTGGGACCACTGGTGAAAAGAAGGATCACATCATGTGCAGAGCACCAACAACATATTTCATCCATATTTACACACATCCAAAAACATCATGAGAGTTCTGGCAAAATGTGTGATTACTTCCACAGTGGAAGTAATATTGAGCTCTGCTGGTGAAGTCAAGCATAGAGGGCAGAGGACAGGGTTGTGCGTTGTGGAAATAGCAGGTGACCTCTGCAGCAAGAGTAGAAGCAATAGCCTTCTCCAACTGGTGTCATGAAGAGATTGGCACTGCAGTTCAACCCGTGCTTAGCAGCACTTCCAACATAACACTTCAGAGATATGCCTCTGAAGACCCATGTCTTACATTGTGTACAAATGTTACTTAGGAATGGTTATATTTCCATCTGTCTCATTGCAAAGACAAAGAAAAAAGGAACTCATATAACCTGTGGTTGGTTTCTGAATTCACCTCTGCAGTGATACCCATGTAGATATGTATGAAAATGTCACTTAAAAACAATAACACATATTTAAAGTAATATAAGAAGCTTCTATGAGTGTACTTGGAAAAAAACCAGAATATATTTCACTCAAAGTAAGTCCAGGAACTTGGCCTTTCTCCTCCTAGAAAATAAGCACTGGGAGAAAGCCAAGATGCAAGAATCACAGAGGATTGGGCCCAAGGGGCACACGTTCAAGTAAGAATAATAAGATGAGATAATAACAGCTATTCTTTTAAAATTACAATAATCCCTATGCAAAGGTGTAACTTGTTGAGAAATAGAGGGTTAGAATGGTGCTATAAGGTGTACCTTATAACTTCAAGAGAAGTCCTTGAATATTTTCATCTTGAAGTTCAGAGCAGGTAACATTAGCACAAGAGGCGCCAATATGTATAATAAAGTGTTCAGGAAACCTAGGGGCGACAAAAATGTCGGTGTTTGTATAGCAATGGTGCCTTGATGATAAAAGATGTCTTGAATGCAACCGTCTTACCTGTGCCAGGCCAAAATGGTTTACCTGCTAAGCTACTCTTAGATACCAATTGTGAAAGTTTCTCTTCAAACTTCCACCTGTTCTGTTTTCATAAATGCCAGCTGCATGCATATCTCAGTCTCAATCCTTGCTCAAGACAGAGGTGACTTCACCGTCCAGGAGCAGAATCTGGTGCTCTCATGAGCTTCTACTACTATTAGTATTTTGCCCCAGCAAATGACATTTCACACAGATCCCTTCCTATGTCAGTGCGCTATTTTCTTTATTTTCTTGTATACTTAATTTTAGTTTTCATTTTCCCAAATAAATTTTACTTTTTGGCTTTTTTCCTCATTATTACTGAATCTCATGGCAACCTTTCTACCTTCAACGGCTTCTTTGCACAACCTTCTCCACTGAATTTTCATGAGGACTTTACAAACACTTATAGAAATAGTGTGGTCAACCGAACTGCATGGTTGCATCTGGTGCCACTTCAACCAAGTTTGAATTGAGAAAACCAGCTGTGAAGGATATATGGCATTCCTCTCACTAATATAATGAGCACCAAGGGAAAGCTGGGCCTGGCATGAATACAGGCACACCACTACTCACATGCATTCCACTCACGCGCCACTGAATTTATGTGAGTTGCTGCGAAATAAATAAATTGGCCTTCCCTCAGGATTGCTGCCCAAGCAAGGGAAGGCAGCCTTTGACCAGTGTCATTGTGTCATTGACCAGTGACACAGGCCAGGAGGTGCTTTATCCCTGCCTCCACCACTCCGCCACACAGTTGTGCCCGCATCTTGGCACCAGTTCTGCTGGGTGTCCTTCTTGGCCCTTGCCCTCTGTGGCCAGCCACCACCACCATGTGCACTGGCTGCCCTCAGGTAGGCAGGCAGGCAGGTTCAGGACAGGACAGGCAGCGTCCCCAAGCGATTTCCAGGGTTGGTCCCCAAGTCAGGCTTCAGGGAATTGGCTTCCTCCCCCGTGGCAGTAGATAGACAGAACAAAGGAAAAGGAGTCTTCTTACCAGTTAGAAACTTTAATAATCACAGTGAGAGAACAAAGAACCTATCTCCTAGGAATGGCGGTGCTCCCAATTAAGGATCCCATCCCCTTACGTCCTTATTAATCTACGTCACTTCTGTGTCTTGTAATCTGAGCTTGTACCCTCTGTGCTTTGTGTGCTTTCTGTTCTGCCACTTTCTGAGCTCTTCTTGACCTTGGAGAGAGCGGAGGAATGCTTTCCGGAGACAGTGAATCTGTTAACCCTCTCTCTTCCAGTGTTTCTTCTCCTAGCTGTTCCCCATCCAGTATTTCCCAGCTTCTGCCTTCTGAACTGTGTCCTTCTGCAAACCACTGTTCCCTAACAGTTGGTCTCTCTCTGTCTCTCTCTATCTCTCCTCCCCATGTGCCCCCAAACCAGTCCATTATTACTATCCTAATGCTAAAGATACAACCCAATGCTAAAGACATATTTAAATTAATACATTTTCTAATTTGATGATGTGGCAAGAATTTACTTCTACACCACCTTGTTCTTACCTAGGTGAGGGAATGCCTTTAAGTAAGAGACAGAACCAAGAGAATAACAACAATCTCAGCATCCTGGAGGAACCTGGTTTACTAGTTATTGCAGTAGGACACCCTTGCCAATCAGCTACTCAGCTGCTAGTTAGAAAGACTAGTTAGTTGTTGTTTCCTTTTCTCCTTTTCAGATCCTGATGACCTTCTGTGATTATTATAAAACACAACCAGGTATAAATAGCAGCCTTGTACCCGCATTGCTTGGGAATTCTGGGAAAATAAAGAATTAGTGCAGATCTGCCACCTTGATTTTTTTTTAAAAATGGCATCCAGTTGTATCCAAGCATAAGCAAAAGCCTGCTCCTTGATCTCATGAACTGTGAAGCAAAATTTTGTTAAAATCACTGCAGTTTTTAAAGGTGCGGTCTGCCATCTTGATTCAAAATGGCGCCCAGTTGTATCCAAACCTGCTCCTTGATCTCAGGAACCATCATGCAAAAGTTGGCTTTGATATCTTAAGAGGGATTCAAATGCAGGGCAAACAAACAGTTTTCCAAATATATAGTAGATAGAGGAAGTTTGACTCAAAGTTATAATTAGTTTGGGAGGGGGATATATAGATATATAATTAGTTTAATTATAGACTTTTCATTGATTATGCTATGCCCCAAAGAGGCAAGTTTGATGTTTTGGAAGAAGTTGCTTTCATAAAGAAGCACAGAAGAAATACAATATCCTGGAGACATATATGTACTATATGTCATGACTGTGTTCACTGCACACTTTGAACACAGGAAGCAAGCGTAATGTACCAAGAAGGACACGCATAGCCCAACAGAGAAGTTAATTGAATTCACTATCCAGAGACTGGGTATTTCCTTTCTGTGTGCCTTCTTGTGGAAAGCTCAGCTCTTATCTTCAAGGAAGGCCAGTGTGCTCAGCTTTTATGAAGCTTCTCAATAGACCGATGACCAACAACTGAGAGAGGATTTGCTTACCTTGTGTAGCATTTCAAGGGGAGCACAGACCTGACCTGCATGTGGAACACTTTCTCCCAGTGCTGATCCTATACACTGCCACCCACTGGAAAATGAATACCATAGGCTTCCTTGCACTCGCTTTTGCTGTTCTGCTCTGGGAAGCTTCTTCAAGAAACAACAAATGGCTTAAAGGCCACCCCCAGATGTCTGCTGCCATGCCAGATTTCTCAGTTCAAGGAGATGTGGTAATTGGGGTAGTCTCCCCTGTCCATGCAAGTGTGCACTCCACAATAACACATCTCAAAAGTCTGCCACAGGCAGTTAGCTGCAAGGGGTAAGTCTCACTTCCAATACATTCCTTACGATGGAGGAAATTAACAGATATAAAGAATTAATGGAAGAAAAACCTATGGCTGTTACAAAAAGTAAAGGAAAACACTGTCTGCTTCTACTGCCAGAAAGACTAAGGCTGCAATCCAATGCACGCTTGTCTGAGAGCAGTTCCCATTGAAGTGAGTCTTACTTCTGAGTAGACATTAATCAGGTTATGCTGTAAGAGTACATTTATGTCTCAGTCTAAGAAAGGGATGGGGAACCTGTTGTTGGACTACAACTCCCATCATCCCTGTCCCTGACGATTGGCTATGCTGACTGGGGGTGATGGTATTTGGAGTCTAACAACATATGAAGGGCCAGAGAGCACTTTAGTGCTCTAAGGTGACCTTTGTATGAGCTATCCCATTTTTATCTTCAAAGCAGCTCTGTGAAGGTTTAGGCTGAGGGGCTCATCCGGACTGCCTTTTGGGTTGCATTGCCATTTGTGGCAGTGTGGGTTTTTCTGGAGAAAGCATGGGGACAAAACAAAGAAAAACAATGCTCAGTCATGGAGCTTTAAAGTTTGGACCTGTGCCTAGAAATGCAGCACAAAAAAAGATGTCTGGATGAGCCTTGTGACTGGCCCAAGTCACAGATGAACTGGGAGTAAAATGCAGGCTGCTTTGTCAAAGTCCATCACTCTGTCCAATGCTCTCCACACATGTCCTTATGCTGGCTATCATGAACCTTAGAGCTCAAATTGAGGTTCTAGAAAGTGACTTTTTGTGCTCCCTTTCTTCAGCTTGGACGGGAGTCTCAGAGCAAGAGCATTATAACTGCACACATGAGTAAGCTCACCCATGCCTTCTCTCAAACATTTTCTCATTTGAAAGGGAGAAAGTCACAAGTTTACTAGGATCAAATTCATGCTAGACCTATAGAAGGAGGTTTCATTGAAGAATAATTCTTGTGCTTAAATGACCATTTCCTCTGTGTGGGGTGGGGGCAGATCTTCTGATAAACATCTGCTCAGAGAAATACCAACTGTGCTCAAAACTTCCTTTTCAGATTCCGCATTCGATTTTTCCAGCACACTCTGGCCATTCTCTTTGCCCTTTCAGAAGCAAATAAGGACCCCAGCTTAGTACAGAATATCACCCTGGGCCTCCAGCTTTATGACTCATGCATCTCACCAGCCAAAGCACTGAAAGGTGCCCTTTCTTTTTTATCAGGCCCACAAGAACTGGTGCCTAACTTCAACTGCAGCTCTCGGCCTTTGCTTCTCGGTATCATTGGTGCAATGACTTCCCCAGAGTCAGAGCCCATAGCCCAAGTCCTTTCCCTCTACAAAGTCCCTCAGGTAAGCAGTGTACCTAGGAAAATCCATTATATATCCTTCTAGATGGTCTCAGTTTACAAAAAATAATCAAATGGATTTGACAGGATATTTGTAAGAATTGCTGTGTGTAGACATACACACATGCACACACATTTGTGTGCTTCCAAAGCTTTCGTTCTTTCTCTACAGCTGGAATGTGTTAAGTTAGCAGGAGGTTTTGTCTTTGATAGAGACCTTGGACCTTCTTATCAAAATCTTCTTCCAACTTCAAAATGAAATCTCCATCTCTCATTCTAAGAACTGGGAAAGTGTCCTTGCTAGCTAATTTCATCATACCCTGGGTGCTAAATATAAGGAACATTTTGTCAGTACTGTCTATAGCACAGGTGGAGTCTGCTGAGCTGCTCAGAGTGCTCCAACTCTTAATTCCAAGCTCTCTGAACATCTCCATGCTCTGGTCAGCAGAGAGAGAGAGAGAGAGAGAGAGAGAGAGAGAGAGAGAGAGAGAGAGGATACTGGCAACTCACATAGTTGAACAGAGAATGTAAATAAAGCAACTCAGGAATTACCGGATGAAATGGAAACAGAAGACAGATTTCAGCTGGCCAGCCTTGGCTTCTGTATTATTGTACTTCCTGGTAATGTAGGGATGCAGATGACAGATTTTTAAGAAGTTTGTTAGGTGTACCATGTTGCAATCTATATACCTGCCTGCCTGTAATGTCAGTCAACATACTGGTAATATTGTTACGTGATGCTGTCCTAGTACAGCTGTTGACATGTTTCATCCTAGATGTGTGCAGCGCAGTTCTATTAATATTTACTCAGAAGGCTCACAGAATTCAAGGGGAGCTCCTTCCTCAGTAGGTGTGCTTAGGAGTGCAACATTACAGCTTAATCCTTTGACTTACTTTGCTAGCATCTAACACCCCCAACCTAAACACCCAACCTATTTTTCCTCTATCTTCATCAAGTCCCTTCTCCATCTTTGCAATCACTATACAGCATTTATTCTTCCTTTTACATCTCTCCTACTCATCTTCCTTCAATTTTCTTTTTCACCCTCTTCATTCTCCTGGAACTTAATAATCTTGTACAAACCCCATCTTCCCTCAGGCTTTTCCCATACCCATCTATTTTAACATTTTATTAATGTCATTACTTTCCCTTTGACTTTACATTACATGCAAACACAGATAACAGAGCACAGGCAGGAAGGGGAAAGGAGTGGGCAGAAAAATGATTAAGAATATTCTCTCTCTCTCTCTCTCTCTCTCTCTCTCTCTCTCTCACACACACACACACACACTTTCCTGCTCCAAAACAATTTTCCTAAAGAACAGTAAAAAAGAGGGAGAAGGCTTGGTGGATTCCACTGCATATCTGTGTGTGTAATGTGTAGTTCAGCTCTGATATTTGCACTGCTTTCATCTCAACACTTTTTAAAAACTGTTGGGAAGTTTCCTTTTTCAAAAGTGCTGCTTTTTCTTCACCTTACTTTCCTTTGACTCAGTGCCTTATGTTCTGTTTTCCCTTTCTCTAACTCTGTAGCCTCTACTTTTCTCTTGCCATCGTATCTCCTTTGAGCAAGGACAGTGCCCATTTGCTCCGTGCGCCATATTTACCTACCGTAGTCACTTAGCAACACAGGAATCTGCCTTATATTGTGCCAGACCATTGGTCCATATAGCTCAGTATTGTCAACAATGACTGGAGTTGCCTGGAATTAAAAGTGGGACCTTCTGCAGGCAAAGCAGATGCTCTACCGTTGAGCTATATGGAAATATTATTCATTTTATTATTGAGAATGATGGTGATGTTCAACTACTGTGTATCTCCTTTCCTTGTGCATTCTTTAAAAATGCTGTTATGAAAAGGATGCTTTATTAAAAATCCATGGCATAATGGCAAGTTATGACAGATAAGTCTGAAGAGAGCAGGCAGTAAGGAATAAGGTACAAAATACTGAAAGACAATCCATGATTCCCTCTTTTTATCCCTCAGATCAGCCATGGTTCTCAAGATCCCAAGTTTTCTGACCACTTCCATTTCCCATCATTCCTTCGCACCGTGCCTTCCAGCAGCCACCAGCCCTCTGTGCTCTGCCAGCTTCTGCAGCACTTCAACTGGACATGGGTGGGTGTGGTGAGTTTTGGCAGCGATGCTGCTCAGATGGAGACCATTTTGAAGAAGGAATTGGGCCAGACAGGGAGCTGCCTTGCCCTGTCCAAAACAATCCATGACCCCTATTCCCAGCTGGAGATGAGTGCAGCTGCTAGGGACATTGGGAACTCACGAGCAAGTGTTTTCTTGTGCCACTGCTACAACATCCACTTTAAGCTGCTTGCCAGTGCTCTACAAGCACAAAACGTTACCAGGAAGACGTGGATCTTGACAACGAGCTTTGCTGTGATCCCAGAGATGCTCACCAAGGAGGCATTACAGCTCCTGAATGGGAGCCTAGATCTGAGGATTCATTCGGATAAAATCTCAGGTTTCGATCATTTCCTGACCACGCTTAGCCCTGCTGCTTATCCCAACAGCCGTTTGGTGAAAGTGCTCTGGCAAAATCTGTTTGACTGTGTTTGGCCAGGTTTAGAAAAAACTGATGGAAAAAACACACCCCGACTCTGCACTGGGGTAGAGCAGATGGATGCCAGCCACTTGCTCCTCTTTGATCTAGAGAACTGGGCTGCCACATATCAGGCCTATCTGGCAGCCAGGGCCTTCATCACAGCCTATCACAACATGATCTCCTGCATACGTGACAAAGGGCCCTTCACCCATGGAAGGTGTGCCACAATGAAGGATTTCCAGCCATGGCAAGTGAGTCAACTGTTCCTCTCCTTGTCTAGACTCAGTTGCTGCTTGTGTAGAGTTAAGCAGAACTGGGTTCTAGGTTGGGAGAACTTTAGAAGTCTTAACAGTCCTGAAAGTTACAAGAAGACATTGCTAGCAAGGAGCAATATTCTTGGCAGAGTCAGGGCCAGAGAGAGAACATGGGACAAGAACTCGAACCAAGCATGCCTCCCCCACCCACCCTGCCCACTTAGTGGAAATGTGCAAACACTGGGGTCAGCTATAATACAACCGGAAAGAAAACCAGTCCATCCATCCATTCCACTTGCCTCAGCTAGATATCTTCCTATCCAGTCTGCACCACTTAATACAGCTCAGGACTGGGATCTTCAATATGGATGAGTGCAACATATGCCCAGATCTTAAGGTGGCACCGGGTTGGGCCATTTGACTTTTCCATGTTGTACCAATAAAACTCATATTGAGGGATCAGGCAGCAGTAGAGAGAAAGAACTCCAAGGCCACTGGTTCTTACTGAGTGACTTGGGTAAACCAAGCAACTTCCAGACATGTAGAAGTTACATGTGCTTCAAGCTGTTTTTTAGCCCACTGATGATTTTAATTAGTTTTGAATGTTTTTAAAATACCTGTTTTTGACTGTCTTTTATTAATAATTTTATTTCCCCGCTTTTATTGTGTAAACTGCTTTGATGCTCTATTACAATCAAGTAGCGTATAACTGTTGTTAAATAAATAAATGATAAGCCACACCTGATTGATACTAGAATTGTGTGAAAATGGCCTTCTGAAATCCTCCAGCCTGTTTATCAGTTTCTAGAGCTCTCCATATCCGCTGCCCGCCACCTGACCTGGGTTGACTTGGGGAACATCCAATCAGGATTCGGTCTCAAATCAGTTAGGGTCTTCAGAAACCTATATGGTAGGAAGCAGGGAGAAGAAAGGAGATGCTGTGTCTCCTCCTCCTCCTCCTCCGGACCACACTGCAGAAAACAGGAGACTTTAGCTCTTCTGGGTGCTACTTTGCCAATGTAACCTGCAGGGAATGTGATGACAAGGCAGACCCCTTCACCCAGCAGGATTGCACTCTTGGTGGGTGCCTCCTGCAATACCATTGTTCCAAAATGGGTGTCAATATCTTCAGAGGTGTCCAAATTGGTGAAGTTTGAGGTGTTTTGGTCCAACGTATTGACTCAGCACCTGGATTCCAAATGTAGACCAAAACAGGCGCCTCTTGGGAATTATCATGTCAAATTTGGCAACAATATCTCAAGAGGTGTTCAGATGAATAGAGAACAGATGGGCAGAAAGACAAACCAGTTTCTAAAATATATAGTAGGAGAAAAAGCATGTAATGCTTTCCCTGTAGGAAAACACATTTCTGTTGGTTCCCTGATGCCTGTTCCTGTCAAGACTATTTAATGTTTTGTGTTTTACTATGTTTTTATATATGCTGTGAGCCGCCCAGAGTGGCTGGGGCAGAGTATAAATATACTATATAAATAATTATAGAATTCTCATCATCACCTTCTGAATTAATCAGGTTATATAAGCAAACACACGCACAATCAGCTTCATATAGAAACAGCCACTTCTTCCCTTTCTCCTGATATTTTAGGTCCATCATTACCTAAAGGATATCAACTTTACCACTTCATCAGATGAGATTTTTTTCAAAAACGGCGAGATTCCGGCTACATTTGATATTATGAACTTGCAGATTTTGCCCAATGGCTCTTACAGGGCTGTAAAAGTTGGAGTTGTTCGTTCCAGACCTCAGCTGAGGAAAGAGCTTCTGATTCATGACAATGCCATTAGGTGGGCAGGGGGCCTTGCTCAGGTAAGTTCCTTACTTATATTGCCTATCTCCCTTCTCTAATGAGGTAACATCAGGCCTAGAAATTATGGAGCAAACAAAAGCATTTCTGCTTACCTGGCAGAACGTTCTCCCTTCTCCACCCTGCATGTTCTGTTTGAGGGGGTTCTTTTTGTGGGATGGGTTTTAATGGGCAGGAAAGGGTATGTTAATTGCAATTTATCCCTCCAGGTTCCTACGCAGGTTGAACAGAGTTTTAAAATTCCACCTTTGCCAGCAAAAATTTAAAGCTTAGAAATTAGGCTGTTAAACCTTGTTTTGAGCAAGTCCAGCTTCAAAGAAAAAGCATCCCTCTTCTTACCCCACTTAATAAATAATAAGGCAACAACTTGGGAAGTAAGTTTAAACATATGATTTACTTACTTTATAATCATGCATTGGTTCACGGCAATGGCAGCAGTAAAAACTATGCGCGCAAAATACTTATATTTACAGTATAACCAGCTTCAGGCATGTGCCTAAATCGGGAGCAAGTGGAGCCATGTTTGCTTCCAATGCTGTTCAAAGGGGGGGGGAGAGGGGAACAGGAAGTGCTGTATGCTCCTTCCTCTCCAGGAGAGATGGGGAAATGACATCACACAGAGCCCTCTCTACCAACTGCATTTCTACAGTCTCAGTATCTACCTATCAACAATTCAGCTCTGTGGTATTAGCCCCTTCTCGTGCTATAACTAGCAACAATATGCATTTGTTAGGTTGGGCTGCTAATCTCCCACACTCTTGTCCTTCCCAAGCAGATTTGAGGAGGTAGGAAGGAGGGAGGGGATAGTTCCATTGCAGTAGGGAGACTTGTTGTGCTGGGTTTTGTAGCACAAAAGCATAGCTGAATTCAGCAGCATCTGTTTAAGTTATTTGGAGATCACCTTGTCACTTGATAAGGTTTGATTTATTACTATGTTGATTGATTGATTGAATCTTATGGCGAAGTGGCTGAGAAGGCTGGAGGCTTTAATATTCCCAGGGAGCAGACCCAAGTGAAGCCTACAGGCTGAGTTGGGTCTGCCTCCTATGAATGGACTTTCCCTGTAGCCTGCCTACGATAGGCCAGTTTGTGGGCAGGCTTGAATCCACAGCTCTCGCCAGTGAGGAAGGCTTGCTAACCTCCCCTGCCAGCCAGGCACTGACCCATCATCTGATCTCATCATGGGAGGCAGTGTCGGTCCAGCAATGTCACTGCACCTGGGGAAGGTAAGCAGCCTTCCATTTCCTTTTTCCTCCCAGGTGCCTCGTTCAATCTGTTCAGAAAGCTGTCTGCCTGGATATAGGAAGCTGCCTTTGCAGGGGAAGCCACAATGCTGCTACAGCTGTCTGCAGTGCCCCCACGGTCAGTTTGCCAGTGGAACAGGTAAAGTCCAGAAAACACCACTTTAACAGACATTGGGTTTTCAGTGGGTGATGATTACCACTGGCCGGGCAGCCTCCCCAGCCACATCCCCACCCCCAGTACCCAAGACAGTAACAAGATGCATCCATTAGAGGTCACGCTCTGGACAGCAGTGGTAAAAAGGACCACTTCTTATATATGGGACAATGTCCTATATCAGGCCCAGACCCAAGAGAAGGCTTCTGATGCAGGGGCAGGAACATGTAGCCTTCCAGATATTGTGGGATGCCAACCTAACAAACCCAGCCAGTATAGCCAATTATCAGGAATTGTGGAAGTTGTAATCCAGCAAAATCTGGAGGATCACATGTTCCCTACCCCTTCTTTCAGACTGGCACAGAAGGCATCATTTTGCCCACTGTGCTGTTTTTCCACATCAAAGTCCTACAGTGACAGGACCAGCAAAACGGCACATGGTGGAAGTTTCCTTTTGAGGGGGGCTGCTTTCTCCCCACTGGATTTCCACTAAAGCAATGGGTCTTACTGCTTATAACAGATGTGGACAACACACCTGAATTGTTTCCAGCACCAGTTAACTGAGGGGGCATGCAAGGGGATCACAGAGATTGTGATTGTGTATGAGTGTGTGAAAGAATGGGGGCACAGGCTGTATACACATGAAAGTGTGTGTGCAGGCTGGGGAGGGGGAAGAGACACACAGCCCCCCCATAGCTAGATCCAGTCCTGCCCATCACTGGCATGCAACCCTGACCCACTGCCACATGCAGCCAAAAATGTGGCTTATAGGAAATGAAGGCTCCCTCATCAAGTCCTTCTGAGTGGCGGAGGCGGCAAATAACTAAATTACCAATGTGGTCACTGTAGCCACTGCATGACTCTATCCCCAATATTATTGTGTGTGATTGCCATGCCCTCAAACAGAGTTGGGAAAACATGTGGCCCTCCAGATGTTACTGGGCAACAGCTTCCATTCGCCTCAGTATGACCAATGATCAGGGATGCTGTGGGTTGTAGCCAATCAGCATCTGGAGGGCCATAGACACTGGCGGAGGAAGAGGAGTGCTGGGGGGGAGCGCACCGCCCCTGGCAGTGCGATCCCGGTGGGGTGCCATCGCGGTTGCCTCCCCCGCGCTGGGCGCCTGCCCCTGCAGGTGGCGTGCCATACCCCCAGGACACGCACCACGCCCCCGGGACGCGCGCCAGCCCTGCCCCTGCCTGGTCTCCTCCCCCTGGTGCCAGAGCATGAAGCTCCACCACTGGCCACAGATTCTCCATCCCTGCCTTTAAAAGAAAACATGCCTTATTTAATACACCAAAACAGTGAACACCCCTGTTCTGCATGCACCTCCCTTCTAGACAGTGCCACCTGTTGGGAGTGCCTTCCAGGACAATGGCCCAATGAGCAGCAAGACAGATGCATCGCAACCATCTTTGACTTCTTGTCCTACACGGAAGCTTTGGGTGTGGTGCTGGCAACCTGCAGTTCCTTGTTCTTCTTGCTCTCGCTGTCAGTCTTGGGTATCTTCATACAGCATCACCACACCCCAGTTGTCAAGGCCAACAACCGCAAGCTCAGCTACCTCCTCTTGACCTCGCTGGCTCTCTGCTTCCTCTGCCCTCTGATGTACCTTGGGCGCCCATCCCAGCTCACGTGTTCCTTCCGCCAGGCTGCCTTTGGCCTGGTCTTTGCCATTTGCCTCTCTGCAACCCTGGCCAAGACGGTGACTGTGGTGATGGCCTTTGGAGCTTCTAAGCCTGGCAGCTGCCTCCAGAAGTGGGTGGGTTACAAGCTCCCTGGTGCTATCACTCTGGGCTGCTCCCTTGTCCAAGCTGCTGTATGTGTCTGCTGGATAACGGTTTGCCCCCCATTCCCATCACAGAACCCACTACATGGGGGGCCTTTCGTGACCCTGGAGTGTGACAAAGGCTCAGTTGAGTTTTTCTACACCATGCTGGGGTACCTGGGCTTTCTAGCCACCATCAGTTTAGGGGTTGCCTTCCCAGCCCGCCGGCTGCCAACAGCTTTCAACGAGGCCCAGCACATTGCCATCAGCATGCTGGTCTTCACTTTCGTCTGGGTCTCCTTTGTGCCCTCCTATCTGAGTGCCACAGGGAAGTACACGGTGGCCGTGGAGATCTTCGCCATCCTGGCTTCTGGAGCTGGTTTGCTGGCTTGCCTCTTCTTCCCCAAATGCTACATCATTATCTTGCACCCTAAGAAGAATAACAGGGACCACCTTATGGGCAGACAACTTCCACGCAAAGGAGACTTTGCTTATGCTCCGTGAGCTACAAATGGGCAGCATATATATTTAGGGAAAGCGTTTCTGTCCCACTTTTCTGTTTATCTACACCAGGCCTGGGGAGCCAGAAAGAGCCCCTTGTAAAGAGCACAGCACCTAGAAGCACTGATGGTCAGCTGATCTCTGCTTCAGAAGCCCCTGTTGGCCCAGCCCAGCCATCTTTTTACCTGTCCACACTTGATGCCATGTATGACATCAGCTGTAGAGGCAAGTGAGCATGTCTTGGCAAAAAGAAGAAAAAGACCTAGTGTTTAGGGAAGCTTTTAATGTTTGACAAACTATTGTATTTTAATATTTTGTTGGAAGCCGCCCAGAGTGGCTGGGGAAACCCAGCCAGATGGGCGGGGTATAAATAATAAACTATTATTATTATTTATTATTATTATTATTATTAGTGGGCCACATGGGAGGAGGGGCCTTGGTTCTCAGCCGGGAGGTTTCTCACTGGTGATCTACATCCAAGGCAGCTTACAACCAGGGCCGGATTTAGGTTTGATGAGGCCCTAAGCTACTGAAGGTAATGGGGCCCTTTATATGTCCAGCTGTCCTTTGTCAACAACAAATTGTCGCTGTTTTTTGTGTGGAATACATGCTATATGGTAATTTAATGGGCCTAATAGGTATCTAAAGCCATTTGCACATAACAAAATACGTATTTTATCAAAGTAATTGTTGAACTGAAATACAATTAAGAAGAAGTATATTAATAGTGAAATACAATTAAGAAGTATATTAATAGTGAAATACAATTAAGAAGTATATTAATAGTGAAATAATTATTAAGCTCTAACTTAAAATTATTTTTTATTCATAACAAACTGAATAATGCAAACACATTGGCATTTGGCAATAACAAAAGTTCTTTTAGAAGTGAGCAAACCAGTGATATTCTAGGGAGCAGGCTAGCAGGCGGGGCCCATTACTTACACCATAGGAGCCTACACAACACAAAACACTGTTGCTGTGTGTAGGTTGTATTTCATTTGTTTTTTTATCTTATATTTTGGAAATGTACATCCAGGTGTGTTTTTTTCTTTAATTTTTGGGGGGCCCAAGAGAGTGGGGCCCTAAGCTATAGCTTGTTTAGCTTATACGTAAATCTGGCACTGCTTACAACATCAATTAAACTACAGTCAAACAATGAGCACACTAAAAATTAAAGGTGACATTCAATTAAACGAGTCCCGTCAACAAAAGCCCTGCACAAAGACTTCTGCTTATGCAACAGGGCTTTCTCCTCTTCCCTCCCTCTGCACCCCTTGAAATTGGCTGGGAGTGGGTCCAGGATAACCCCAGAACAGCACATAGTGGGAGAAGAGGGGGGCGTTGAATCAGGCAAGCAGAAATGAAATGAAGGGAAGAGTGCAATGTTGAATTCCACTCTAAGCAGTTAATAGTGGCAGGGACAGCAGCACATAAATGCACAAATATATGAGGGGAAAAGAATGGAGTTCCCATCTTCTTTGGACTGTTTCCACTCCTTTTTGAGCGGGTTTCATGTGGAAAGGAGCAGAACTCCTTCCACCAATATCCAATATAATAAAAGTGTTTTCATAGGGACTTCATGGCTTATTGAAAGGGAGGAAATGCTGCCATGTACATGGATATATTCTTGTTAAACTTACATTGTATTAATGTTTAAATGTCCAAACTGAAAACCAGGTCTAGTCAGTAAGATGTAGGGATAAGAAAGCTGTGTTGTCAGTGGTTTCACAGATACATGCCTTTCTCTGGGAAGGGATTTACTTATTTAGATTTCTAGGACCATTATATCACTCCTCAGAGCAAGCAGCAATGGAGGTGAAGTGATAGAGAAGAACGTGATGTAGTTTTGATAGGAGTTCAGTACAGCTATTTTTGTTTAATCAGTTGAAATACCATTAGCTGTTATTTTGATACAGATGTATGGATTTTATTTTATTTTTTTAAATATTAGCTGTTATACATTTTCTTCAGAAAATAAAATGAGAGGGGGCATAAATATGCAGTTAAATGTCTCCCTGCCCATAACTCTAGAGTAGATTCTCATTTGGATCAGTTACCGTGCCAACAGCAATCTTGCACCAACAGCAATTCTGTAAGATAGTTTTCCATCTACAAAAATTCCAACCCAAGGTTAAAAGGCGACAGCTTACATGTGATCCCTCAGCTAAATTGGGATTGGAACAAGAAGAGTGGAGCAAAGGGAGCTATTAAGGATGGTTCTCAGGTAGATAGGAATGGCTTATGCTGCAAAATATCCCTCCAACCCCCCAGAAGAAATCAGGTTGAGTTCATGTCACGTTGTAAGCTGCTTTGTCTTGGAAATAACCCTGTATAAGGCCCCCTTCACTTCTGCATTCCGTAGGCTATAGATGAGGGGGTTGAGCACAGGGGTGACTATTGCATAAAATACTGACACCACCTTGTTGAGGTTGATCGATGAGGCCACCTTAGTACGTACATACATGAAGAAGAGTGTCCCATAGAAGATGGACACCACTGTCAGGTGGGCAGTACAGGTGGAAAAGGCACGGTGGCGCCCTCCGAAGGAATGAATCTTCAGCACTGTGGAGATAATGCGGACATAGGACACTACAATGACAACAGAGGAAACCAGGAGCACCATCAGCGAGACCAGGAAGTCAACCGTCTCCTTCAGGGAGACGTCAGTGCATGAGAGGACGATGAGTGGAGAAGCATCACAGAAGAAGTGGTCTATAACATTGGGGCCACAGAAAGTCAACTGGGACATGAAGTAGATGGGCAGTGCTGGGGTGAGGAACCCCACTAGCCATGAGCCAGCAGCCAGAACCATGCAAGCATCTCGGCCTACCATCTCCTGGTAACGCAGAGGCACACAAATAGCCACATAGCGGTCATAGGCCATGGCTGCCAGCAAGAAGCACTCAGTGCTGCCCAAGAAGGTGAAGAGGTAAAGTTGGGCCAAGCAGGCGGAATAGGAGATAATTCGACCACCAGGAGATCCAAAGCTGGCCAGCATCTTGGGCACAGTGAGGGAGGTGTACCACATGTCCAAGCATGAAAGGTGGAGGAGGAAGAAATACATGGGGGTGTGCAAGCGCCTTTCTGTTGCCACCACCAGGACCAGGATGCCATTTTCGACCAGGGTCAGCAAATACATGACCAGGAAGAAGGCAAAAAGAGGCAGGCGCCCCTCATTGATGCCTGTGAAGCCCACCAAGACAAACTCTTCCACAAGGGTCCAGTTCTCATGTTGAGGCTGCATCTAAGAGGACCAGCAGAGCATCATTAGACTATTGTGCCCCATGGACAAAAGCAGAAGGCTAATTCTAAATGTTCAGATCTTGTATAGATTTTATTTTTAAAATAAGGTATATTCTGTCTCTCTTTCACACACACGTCATTTATTTTCTCTCCATTTTTCTAAGCCACCTTTGCACCAAGAAGTGACCAAGGCAATGTGGCCAAAGAGCCAATGTGGATCAAGTATGTAGCACATGGAACAACCAACAGCTGCTAACCAATCAACAGCTACTAGCCATTATGCCTTTGTTCTACCTGCTGAGAATTGCAAGTGGAGAGGGCGTTCAGCGCTGTTGTGTTCAGGCCTTCCTACAGGCTTCCCATAGGCATCTGGCTGAACGTTGTGAGAACCAAATGCTGGACTAGATGGGCTTTTAGTCTGATCCAGCATGGCTCTCCTTATGCTAAACAGAAGCTCTGCCAATGAGCTAATGTTAAGTCCTTATGTTAACTTTGGGCCACTTACAACAACCCTGTAGTAAGGATGAGAACTAAGGGAACAATCCAAGTGATCTATGGCCACTTCTCTGAAAGTTTTTCTGCACAACAACGGTGGGGTCTTAGAAAATGGAGGCTCCTATTCTCACAAGGTTAAAGGGAATTGTTCCTATAGACTTTAAATCCTCCCTAAGAATGGGATGACTTCCAGACTGTCATTATTGTGCAGGAGGAATTCAAGACATACTATAAATTTTGGTTTGGATTCAAGTTCTCTGTCATCCTAGCACAACAAAGAGGGTCATGTGCCTTCTAGGGTTCCGTTATGGGAGAAGTCAGTCATCTAATGGTTTATTTGTAGCACCTTTGGTGTAAAGTGAGATGAGTTAAGACTCATCCATTAACGGGATAATCCTACACATGTCTACTCAGGGTTGAAGTCAATGGGGCTCACTCCCAGGAAACCAGTTATAGGATTCAAGACACAATCTTACTTTGTTTCATGGGCTCACTTCTGAGCTATTAATGGTGTGCAGGTGGTATGGGGAAGCAGTGAACCTCCAAATGTTGTTGGACTCCAACTCCCATCATACCTGAGCATTGGCCATGCTGGCTGAGGCTGATGGGGGGTTGGAGCCCAATAGTGTTTGGAGGGTCACAGGCTCCTCGCTCCTGGCATCAAGGAACTCTCCCCTAGCCAGAGCTCATGGATAACCTTTTCCAGTTACAATAGGAAAAAATGTCTAAATCTAAGGGCTGGTTCATATGGAAACAAGTGGGGAAAAGATGTGTGCTCCTCATCCCATGGGGCAAAACTGATCTAGATGCAAGGTGGAATAATCAGAGAGCTGCATTGCTAGTAAGAATGCATTTTGAATTCAGAAAGTGCAACCCCCCCCCCCCCAAACGCACACATATCCAAATCAGCTCTAAAGAAGGCTGGGTGGATGCTTTCTTGTCCAGCATGGACAATTCAGTCTGGCTCCAGCTAATAACCCCAGAACACAGCATGAAAAAAGCATGCCAGGGTTTTGCTCTCAAAGGCAGCAGCTGATCTGGAATCATCTGAGAAGGCAACAAATGCTTATCAAGCAAGCTTGATTGAAACGTAATAGCTGTGAATGCACCATTCTTGCCTTGAGGTGGTCGGGGGGTGGGGCAGCGGCGGTTAAATTAAATGGATTGGTTCCTTCCAACTCATAGGTTATATATTATCTTTATCTGCTTTTGATTGTCCACACCCTGCTAAAATTTACTCCAGCCCTTTGTCAATGTGATTGATGACAGGCATGTGTTTTTCCCCATACCCAAAGCATCAGTAACCCATAGGTTGTGAATATTACCTCATCAAGGTCAAGTACTTAATAAGGTTGACAGGTGTTTCAGGGGTGGGTATACCTAAAAAAACTACCGTATGTGTTCTTATCAGCAGTAAAGTGTATGTATGAGATTTCAGTGGGATAGATGATATTCTCATGTTTAGCTGACTTTGAAGACTAGGAAGACATACCCTTGGGTTTTTTTCATTCCTATCTAATGCATAGTTTCAGGTGACCTTCTCCTAAGCATTTGGATGTTCCCCATACCCATTTTCGGGGGCAGTGTCCAGTGCCCAAGTGGAATAATTCAATGGACTCCCATTTAGTGGCCACAACACACCCACCAGGTCTTAAAATCAAGGATCCAGAAGAAGCTGGACCACAGACTTCATTCAGTGTGGCAGTTCTTTAAAATTAGTTGCCCTAGGCTAAGAGTACTCACCATCCATGCTTCTAAAGACAAAGTTGTCCAGCTCTGCTTGTCCTTATATTCTCCTTGTATAGTGAAGAGATACTGCTTGGGATGGTCTCTCCTCCTTTGATCATATCACTTCCTCCCAGTCATGCTTGCTGGATGACTCTAAACCCCCAGGAAGAGCTGCCCTCTAAAAATGACTCACAATATAGTTGCATGAACCTTCTTCTTATCGCAACACCAGGGAATGGACTCTCTAATGAGTAGCTGGGGAACACCAAGGCACATACGGTAGGTGAGATGTGTGTGTGCAGAGTTCTGGTAAAAAAATTATTTTTAAAAAAACATCTGCAGATGGAGCTCAAAGTACAAAACAGCAGATGTGTATTGTAGAGAGCACATCTTTTATGTCCAGTCATTAGCACTATGCAGTGTTTTTCATTGCTCTGCAGAAAGCTCCAAGCCTTTGACTCAAAAAGATGAGTCCATAGGAACCTGCCATTTACAGTCAGATCATTGGTCCACCCACCCCAGCATTGTCTACTTTGACCAGCAGTAGCCCTTGAGGATTTCAGGCATATCTCTCTCTCAGCCTGCTTTGGAAGAGCTTAGAAAGCAGGATATGCCAGGAATTGAATCTGGGATCCTTGTGCAAGCACTGAGCTTTGGTCACTCAAATAAAATTGTTCATTGTACGTTTGATAACTTGCAGCTGAATGTGTGAACTGACTCAGTCAAAAAGCAGCACACTAGGCAGATGTCTGGGTGTCATATCTACAGTGGCTGATTCACCCTCACATGTCCCCATTTGATGCTAAATGAATGAATGAATGTGGATTTGTGAACTGACCCAAAGCATGCTTGCAACTTTTTTTTAGCCTTTGATGGGGCTTCTCGTGGAAGCAAGTGAAGCCATATTCTACAATGGCAGGCAAAAACAAGCCATTCAGAGTCACTAACCAGTTTGATCTGGATGGACAATGCTTTCCAACCACAAGCATGACAACAAAAATAAAGACCCTGAGCATGGGCACAACCCAGTTAAAAGGGTCGTGGAGAAAGTTATGGGGTAAAGACTTTGCTGTGGCAACCATTAATTCACCTTATTGCCATGAGTTTAAAGAGCATCACATTTCACCTCCATTACTGGAGCTAAGAAGGGAATGGGAATAGACATGGGGTCCCTGTGGTTGACCCAGGACTAAAGTGATCCCTGCATTGGGATTAGAAATCAAAATTCCAGCTTCCCCTTATAAAATATGGTGGCTACAAATGACCATTCATCCTAGGTATGACATGTGTACCCCATTCTCGCCAAGTGGGAAGCCAGTCGCTACAGCATCCAGACTAGAGATGGGAAGGCCTGGGGGAACCGGGAAAATTGTGGGGGCTGCCCCTCCATTTTTCCAGTTTTTTTCCAGGCCTTCCCATCTCTAATCCAGATGCAATGTGAGAAAAATGCTACCAGCAGTTGCACAATGTTTGCCAGATACTACAGAGAACCAGCTCATGACTGCAGTCATCCATAGCCACCTTGCCATCTAAGTTCCATGATCAGCAGAAACAAGTGTTGCAATAAGACTATGATAGAACCCTTCTCCCTGATATGTGTGTGTGTGTGTGTGTGTGTGTGTGTGTGTGTGTGTGTGTGTTCGTGGTGGTGAGGCTATGCATGGGTTTCTACATGCTGAAGTGCAAAGGCAACAGCAGCTGCTTCTCTTGAATGTGTATTTCAAATTCTCAGCTCTAATATTTTTCACTCAGTCATGCTCACCATCACTGCTAGTATTCTGTCCTAATAGTTGGACTGTTCTGCTTGGAGCATTTATCATGCCCATGTGGAACACCTAGCAAGTGTTGGCTAAGGGTTACTGTAATGTAAATATATCAGAAAATGACAGTTGCGTAGAAAAGAAATGTCTTGTACTTATGAAAGATCTCCCTAACCTGGCTTTAGTGCATGGGGTTTTTTATGTCTGTCACTGAAAGAATAATGGACCCCAACAACAAAAGACCCCTGCAGACAAGTGCTCAGCACAAATTGTGTGTTGATAATATATTGCTTGTAATTATTTTTAGATGACTCTTTTGGGATGTTGCCATGTTTCTTTACAAAGACCTTGAAATGTAGTTTTAATATAAACTAAAATGCATTTAACAAATGCCTGTCTTTTTACAAATTCACAGCAATTCACAAACAACTTGAGTATGCCGAGGTTCATGTCAATACAATAAGGGCAGTTCTCTGTGTGTTCTTCAGACACGTGTTCTTTACTCGGTTGAGGACCTTTCCCAAGGCTTTTTTCACATCTTTGTTCCTGAGGGTATAGATGATGGGATTCAGCACTGGGGTGATGACAGTATAGAACACAGATACCACTTTTTCCAGTTCAGAAGTCTGACCGGAATGTGGACAGAGGTACATGAAGATGACAGTGCTGTAGAAGATGGTGACCACCGTGAGATGGCTGGCACATGTGGAAAAGGTCTTGTGCCTTCCAGAAGCAGATGAGAGATCCAAGATGGTAGAAACAATCAGGGCATAAGAAGTCAAAGTCAGGAGAAAGGACACAAGCACAATCACTGCAGAGACAAGAAAGACCATTGTGTCAGCCATGAAGGTGTCTCCAGTCGATAAGTTAATTAAGGGGCTCGTGTCACAGAAGAAGTGGTTGATCTGGTTGCTGCCATTGAAGGGGAGCTGGGAGATGAAGGCTATGGGCAAGAAGGGGGTCAGGAATCCCCCCAGCCAGCAACTGCAGGCTAGGGAAGCACAGACATGGTTGTTCATGAGCACAGGATACTGCAGTGGCTGACAGATGGCTAAGTACCTGTCATAGGCCATAATAGCCAAAAGGAAAAATTCTGTGGTACCAAGCGAGAAGAAGAAATACATCTGGGTGATGCAAGCCTGCAAGGAGATGGCTTGGGGGCCAGTGAGAAAGTCCCCCAGCAGCCGGGGAACTGTGACTGAGGTGTAGCACATCTCTAGGAATGAGAAATTGCTCAGGAAGAAGTACATAGGGACATGTAGAGCCACATCCATATTTGAGAGGAGAATGATCAAGGCATTGCCAAGGAGAATGAAGAGGTAGACTACCAAGAAACTGAAGAACAACAGGATCCGGAACTCCTGGAATCCAGAGAAGCCCAGTAGGATGAATTCAGGGGCCGAGGTGTTGTTCAGCATAGTCTTGGTGTTGCGTGTACAGTCGGCATCAAAAACAGGAGGAGGGGAGAGAAACAGACAAAGATGTGTTGGTGATAAAGAGATACCAAATGGAAAATCCCAACATTTGCTGTTCTAATGACCAGATCAAGGACATCTGAGTCCACTTTCATTATCTTTAGTTTGAACAAAGCCATAATTCTGTCTCATGATGATACAAGTAAGTTTCAAGTTTCATTCATAGACATTTGCATATAATGAAGTCAACCCAATTTGGCTTTTTGGTCATATAGGATTTGTAACGGACATTGTATATTTTTCCAAAATCACAATTCACCATATTCTTGACATTTTCCCAAGAATGGGTTAAGCCTGGTTGTAGTGACTTACAAAGTGGAGAAGTGTTGAATCATTCACAAAACCTATTCAACAGCATTTTGAAACCACCGGGATATAGTTATGTGAATCACCTTCTGAGATTGGTTCAACAATTCAAAATCTTACTTTGGTGGAACCCAAGTTCCTAATAGGCACGACTATTAGCATGGTAGCACTGGAAGTTGGCTCATATTGAGTTAGACCATCTTCCCATCTAGCTCAGTTTTGTCTACACTGACTGGAAGTGGTTCTTCAGAGTTTCAGGCAGGATTATCTTGCAGACCTACTTGGAGATGCTGGGGGAAAGAAACTCCCATTGCTCCTTGTCGAACAGAAATTATTCTTTCCCCAGTCTTGACATTTGATTTCAAGTTGCAAGACTTCACAGAGAGAACTTAACCTCCTGCCCCTCGTGTCTTGAAAAATCAAAGCATAAACAAAATATTAAAAGGTACCATATTCTTTTCAGTGTATATAACATAAACTACATTGATAAAAGTGTGAGACAAAACAAAACAATATTAATCAGAAAACTAAAAAGATGAGACACTAGTTAAAAAATCATTGCAACTGCTCAATTTTTTTTGTTTTGTTTTTCCAGTTTTATTTTTTCAGCTGTCCTTGGAAGGAGTGAGACTATCCAACACCTGAGGAGAGTTTATGCTTTTGCTCCCAGGGACCCTTAGTTATATTTTTCTTTATCCTAAGAAAGATAGAAAAATATATGAGGCTGAAGAAACTGAAATGTGTCAATTAATCAACAGAATTGTGTAAAAGACCCTGGATGGAGTGTAAGGAACAGCACATACTTTTAAAACAATATATACTGTATAAAGAAAACTAGGAGGGATAACTCTGATAAGCAACAAATAGCGTAGTTGCCTTTTGTTCATGCCACACTATGGGCAACATTTAATGGGAATTAGTTCTTGTACAATCCATAAAAACCACAAATTAAGTTAATTAAGATTCACTTAATATTCAGAAAGTTAAAAGTTGGAGTCGTCACTCATTTTCTTGAAGACTTTATTTGGGAGAGGACCATAGTTTGGTGACAGAGCACATGCTGTGCATGTAGAAGTCTAGGGTTCAATTCCTGACATCTCCAGTAAAGGCTGGGAACAACTCCTGCCTGAAACCCACTGCCAGTCACCAAAAACAACACTGAGCTACATGAACTCATAATTTGATTCATTATAGAGGCAACTTCCTGTTTTGCTCAGTAAAGCACACTGCCACAACCCAAAACAGAATCAAGCCCATTAAATAATATTTGTAGATGCGCTTAACTCTGTAAGATTGTGGACAGAAAAACAAATATTCCGGTGTCACACTCAGTGGGGATCTAAACACAATATGTAACTTTGTTAAAGGAATGCAAATGAGAAGGGGGATCAAAGCATCTTAAAGATGGAACCCTGTACATGAATTTAGAAGTCAACCCAACTCCATCTTCTATATTAATCCATGCTTGTTTCAATGCCTAACCTTTCCAGAACAAATGCAAGCAGATTCTTTTATTTTATACAGTGCACACTTACACCGTATTTTGTTCTGATCTTCTGAGTCAAAGAAAGAACATAAGCAGGGTGCCTGGAATGCCAAACTAAAGCGAAATTCAAATGATACAGATGAAAGCTGATAATAGCATTCTGCTGCTGAAGCACATTACACATGTGTTCCTTGTTGTTGTTGTTCAGTCATGTCCGACTCTTCGTGACCCCATGGACCAGAGCACGCCAGGCACGCCTATCCTTCACTGCCTCTCGCAGTTTGGCCAAACTCATGTTAGTAGCTTCGAGAACACTGTCCAACCATCTCATCCTCTGGCGTCCCCTTGTCCTTGTGCCCTCAATCTTTCCCAACATCAGGGTCTTTTCTAGGGAGTCTTCTCTTCTCATGAGGTGGCCAAAGTAGTGGAGCCTTAACCTCAGGATCTGTCCTTCTAGTGAGCCATGTGTTCCTAGTACATGCTTATTCCTAGAGCAATTGTTTTCAGAAATTGTCTTTGGTTTTGTCCATTACCAGGAGTGGTATTGGGAGCTAGCCAATTTGTGCAGGTAGATACAGGTAGCCATGGGAAAGGTCAGAAAATGTTAACTTCCCTGCCTTTAAATTTCAGGCAACCGTTTTTGGGTGTCATGGAAGGAGAGTGAATTATTAGGCTTTTAGTTTTTTTATCATTGTATTTTCACTCCCAGGAAAACCAGTCTTCGGTACTATGTACACATGACTTTACACGTGGAAAGTGTTTGCATGTTTCTGCCTCTCACAGCAAAATGCCTTGAACAGGCTCTGATAAGAATGCAAGAAAACTAAGCTTGTGCGACTCATGATCTCATAGCAAACTGGGATCAGAGAGGAGAGAATACATACCTTAAATCACAGGGCCAATCTTGCAGTCGCCGAGATGTAGCCTCTGCAGAAATAAAGCATAAAACCCCTTCCTCTACTTACCAGCTGAGCTGACTTCAGGTCAAGAGCAAGGAATCAGTCAAAATAGTTTTTCTCCTGTTTTACTGCTGACCATGTTTGCATGCAGAGGATTCTGCTTACAGCCTCCATGAGCCCGATCCTTAAGTAGAATCAGGATCTATTTTGACACAAACTGGCCCACTCAGTTTGTGTCTTTTCTAACTGCTCAGAGCAGCCGTCACACGCTACAAATTACAACCCCCCAAGTCCTGACTATGCATAGCTATGCCTTTGGCCATCTCAGCAGGCAAACTGAACAGGGGAGCTGCTGGCCTTATATAAGCTCAGCTGGGGGCCAAGAGATCCACACTTTGCTCCTTATGGGCGAAAGATTCACAGCCCAATTATCCCTTGATGAGCTACTTGGAAAACAGATCAGGCGTTCAATTATACAAAATTCTGGCATAGGGAGAGGTCCCCTTATAAGGGCACCTGAGGCCTTCGAATCCTCTTGAGAGAGTGACTTTTCTATAGGGACTGATCCCGATGATTGGCTGCTGCACCTACACAATACTCTGGTATACCAGAATACTCTGGTATTCAACAGACATACTGCAGCCCAGTGGGATCCCACTGTGGAAAGTGGTTCTTCTCCTGCAGCAGCAGGTCTGTGTGTGGGGAAAGGGGCATGCAGGGAAGCCAGAAATTTGTGATCTCACTAGGCTCACTGTCAACGCATTCTTATGTATAATAAATGCAGGCTACACCAGCAAGATGAGCAATAGCTAGTTTAACGTCTTGGTTTCTGTTACACAGTTTTTAGCATACCTTTGCCTTTTGGCCACTAGGTGGCAACCACATAAATATTACAAGATGATCTGCACACCTCCTCAGTCCTCCATAGAATAATCAGTCTGGGGTGACCCTGATGAAGAGGCTGCCTTAAGGAGGGCAAACCATGCGGGGCAAGGCTTTTTGTTAGAGGCCTCGTGTGCAAGCTCCCCTGAAGGCTGCAAACATGCAGGGAAATTCCTGTGGGGAGAATTAAATAGATCTTAGAATCGTAGAAATGTAGAGTTGGAAAGAACCATGAAGGTTATCTTGTTCCACCCCCTGCAATGCGGGGAGCTTTTGCCCAAGTTGGGCTCAAACTGAAGACCCTGAGATTAAGAGAGTCATGCTCTACGGACTAAGCCAGGCATAGGCAAACTCGGCCCTCCAGATGTTTTGGGACTACAATTCCCATCATCCCTGACCACTGGTCCTGTTAGCTAGGGATCATGGGAGTTGTAGTCCCCCAAACATCTGGAGGGCTGAGTTTGCCTATGCCTGGACTAAGCTACATGAATCCTTGTGGGCCCACATGTGTGGGTGAGCAACAAAAGAAACCAGCTGGGTATCTGGATTCAAAATGTGGCATTGTGCACTCTCCTACAGAGAGAGTGCCCCAGTAGCAGAGATTAAACTCACAAAAGTTAAGCTGTAGTATGTTAGGAATATAGGTTGTTACACCATTTTTATTCAGTTCAGCTGCACACAGCAGCTGACCACGTTCTAATCCTCCCGCAATCAGCAGACTACACACTGTTGAGTAAGTTTAAAATTCCTTACTTACAGATTCAAGGTCTCAATCATGCATTGTACCATGCAGCAGCAAGGCTAATACATGCATCTAACACTCTTGGGTAGAAAGTACAGAATAGAGTTCCAGGCATGTGTTGCAAGCTTGGGAGCAAGCTTACACATGTCCATATCGTTGCATGATGGAGAGACTTCACTTCCTCCCTCTCCAGAAGAGAGGGGGTGCGACCTAGCTGAGTCTATTTAGCAATATAACTCTGTGGTCCTTTACCCCTTCATGCGCTAACTAGCCCTGTGCTTGCTAGTTGGATTTTTCTGCCATTTCCTACCCTCCCTGGGTGCTGCATACCATGACTGCCCTTCAACAGGATGGACTGATAAGAGGTTGGTCCAGACTCTTTCCCCCACACAACCCATCCACCCCACTCTATGCAGGTGCTGGCACGCATTGGAGGACCCTTGGTGAAGTTATCTGCTTCCTATGCTCCTTTCCTCTTTCTACACAGTGATCATCACAGTGATAAACTCCAGGACCTTGTTTACTGAAGAAACAAAAACTTAACAAGTCCCCTGAGTAATAATCTGGGTTATGAGTAATAATCATCCAAGTAATCATCTGGAGATATGCCCCCATCCCATTTTCAATTCTGAAATGTGGGAAGGGGGTAAATTGTCCTGTTTTTTAAAAAAAAAAAAATATTTATTGAGTTTTTTCCACACGCATACAAATCCCCCCCACCTTCTGAGTACTGTACAATAAAAGTAATCATGCCTCTAAATATTTTGTATCCAAATATGCACTCTTATTATACATTTCATACATTCAACACCAATCAACTTTGTAGTATTGTTTACATACTTTATATAATCTTTGACTTCCCTCTTTTAACTCCCCACTCTTCACACTATTCTTTTATTTCCCCCCCCCTATAATTTTACATTAATATATTGTACTATATTATGCTTTCACTTTTCTACATTTATTTATTTATAATCATTATTGCTTATTTTTCTTTAACCTGCATCTGTTCTTCATTCTCTTTTGTCACGTTGCAAGCACTGTTACCAAGCATACACTCTGTTCATGTCACATCTTATTGACACATATTTCAAAAATTTGTCCCATTCTTCTACTACCCTGTTTCTTACATTGTCCCTTAATTTTTCTGATAGCACTGCCTGTTCGATAAATAATTGTCCCGTTTTCTCTCTTTCAGTGAACAGAAATAAATTAGACACCATCTCTGTAGTTTTATGCATGAGATTTTCTGATATAACAATAATACCGCACTGTGGCCCGATGATGGAGATAAGATTATTGCTCCCATAGTGCAATGCCTCCCTTATGACCTTGGTGGTCTTAGTTCTGATCATGCTTTGGGTAGCTTGAAAGTCGTGGAAATGATTTAGAAGGCGATTGGGCCAGATCCTGCCCCCAGGCCTTAGGTTGCCTACCCATGTCCTAAGACCTTAGGAGGAGCCCATTGCCTGGCTTGTAAATATTGGATACCAAGCCTTTAGACTTCAGATATTTGAGCAGCTAAGGATCCGAAAGTTTAGAGAACATAAACAATCCCCCTGAAAAGCTAAAGATTTAGCAAATGTTGTAAACTGAATTAACAGAATCCATTTATGTGCTATATTTCCAATTAGTTAGGAGGTACAGTATATTGTGAACTGGGCAAACAAACCAGTTCTCATCTCCACTACAGAAACGGCAAGCGGGAAGAAACAAGATTTCTTCGCTGATCCCTCTTCTCCTAGCTTGGTTTCTTAATTGCCTTTTCGTGCCATCATAGGTTTGTTGCTTTTGATCTCAAACCTCTGCCTTTTCTTTTATCTGGTTGCAAGAGACGGCAAATGTTGGCAAAAAACCCGTTTTCATCTTTTAAAGAACTAAACAAAACTCCAGTTCATTGTTATTCACACGAGGCTTCTCTTTCCCAGTGCATTTCATTGTATTTCATGGCAAGTGGACAGCCATTGGGCTTTCTCTAGTGGTCCTGCAATACTGCTGCCCCTTCAGTTTCTATTATTAAGGGCAGCAAGAATGTCAATAGCCAGTCAATGGAAATCTTTTTCACCTCCCTCAGTTGTTTGACTTGATGGAGTCTGAGATATAGCTCTCTCTGAGCATCTCGCATATTTTAAAAAGTTAACTAGGGGAGGATCTAAATCAGATCATTTTTATGCTATTTGAGCTAGATTTTTGACATACATGAATACAACAGGAGACAGAAATAGACCACCAATGGTCCAATTAAGTTTGTGAAGATATATTTTAGAATATTGAGATAGTGATTTCTTAATGTTGCTTGTGATAATAAAAGATGCATGAATTAATGTAAGGTATTATTTTCCATTTTCTTCCCTTCCCTGTTATCCATCCTAGTTTTTCTCCCCCCCCCCCCGCCCTTTGAATTGGTATGTTTGATGTTGCTTGTATTTTGTCTAATTTAAAAATTAATGGTTTGTTTTTTAAAAAAAAACTTTTAAAAAAACCACTCATAACTCTTGGCTCAGAGGAAAGAAGAACAAGGCACTCTCGAAACAGGAAATCATCCTACTGACAAGTTTACTGGGTAGGTTTAAAAGTTTGATTTGTTAATTTGTTGTTGTAGATGGAGGTGGACGATTGCCACTATACTGTGGATGGTCTGTGTAAAATCTTGGGAAGACATTTCAGGGTCTCTGGTTGACTTTATAGCTATAATTCACCTGAAGAAGCCTGTCTAACTCTTGCCAAGTGAATCCAGTCTGATTTGGTGAATATTCAGGGATATTCATCTGCAGCTCATATGTAGACAACAAACAACAGACTCAACAATATTTGGAGAAGGCAATTCCATTTTAACAAATACACACTTTAAAACTTTATTTATATAAAAATCATTTCACTTTAAAAGCATTACAGAGTGAGCACAGGACTCAAGGAACAGCAGGATGTTCCCCTCCCCCAGGGGTGCAAAGGAAAAGCAAAACAAAAGAAGTCAGTGAATTATTAGTCCCTCTTACAGCATTGAATTGGTCAGTGGGGAAGGGGCTTTTTTTGGTTTATCTGGAAATAAAAAAGGAAATAGTGTTTTACATTAGAAAAAGTCAAGTGACTCCTCCCTCAGAAGGCTGATTTGCATGTTTGATCCCTCCCACTCCCCCCAAAAAGGAAAGAAAAACTGGGATAGGAGCATATCAGAGGCACCGAAAAATCTTCCACTTTAGGCCTTCCCCCCCCCCTCTTGTGCAATGTGGATTGTTAGTGTGGAGAGAATCCCAGGAGTTGAGGGCAACAGAGTTCCTTCCAGTTACTAGGCAGAGGCAGAGCTTGGGAGGGAAGAGGGAGGGAAAGACTGCAGCCATCTTCCGTAGAAAAGAAAGAAAGGTGGGAGTCACCAATATGGTGCCCAGAGCTAGTCACTATTGTCCCCTTTACTGCTGCTCTGCAGATTAGGACAAAGATTGTAAGCAGACCCTCTAAGTTCCTCTTGCTCCCCCAAACAGGTGAGCTATTAAGGTGCAAAGCGTAACCCTCGCCTAACCATGCTTTCACACCTCTCCCCAACCCATGAGCCCTTGAGGTGGTTGACAGATTCATTCCTGATCTCTCTCACTCAACTAGGATGCACCACTGGAATTACAAATGGCAACATCAGGATTCTGGTTCTAGTTCGGGGGGGGGAGAGGGGAAGAAGAAGAAGAGGAGGAGGAGGAGGAGGAGGAGGGGAGAGAGAGAGAGAGAGAGAGAGAGAGAGAGAGCGCAACTCTGTGCCAAAATATCCATCTCCCCAGCCCAAGCCCTTTTGCCTTTCTCACACAAAACTACCCAGGGCACAAAGCTTTTTCACAGTGGCGAAGAAAGGCACGTGTACATAGTGACAGATTTAAGAGTTTTCATTCCCCTGCCTGCATGGGAGGATTTGGGCAATATTTACAGACAAGTCTTCCCTCCCTCAAAAACTTTCCACATCCCCCAGCTTCCCAACTTCAACAGCCTTTCTGCACTTTTTGCAGCCCAACCCAGGCACCCACTGCTCAAGCCAAAATTACCCACCGGCAACCCCAGAACCAGACACAGCCAATGTGGTTCCTCTGCTCTCGACAGCCAACACCACTGCTTCTAGGTATGGGAACTTCAGTCCCTTTCACCAACTTTCACTTAACATACTCTGGTCCGATCCCACCTTTCCCTCAACCCCCCTGCACCCCGAACTGCTCTTCTCCCACAAATAAATAGCTTCCTAGGCGCTGATTTAATCCCTCTCAGATTAAAACTACCAAGAAGCAAGAGAACGGGAGGAAACAGATGCAAACCCACACATTCTTCCTCAGCCTATGAGGATACAGAGGGCTGTCATCTCCAAGAGATATTCTTTAAGGCCATCTTGCATCCAGATGGCCCGGATGCCAGTCACCCACAAGCTGCCCCTCCTTTGTCATCCCCTCCCCCTTCCCTCCCTCCCAAACCACCACCACCACTACCACCACCAGGAATGTTCCAGTACTTCCAGCATCCTTTGTTGCAAGAAAAAAAAAAAAAAGAATCACACACAAAAATATATTCTATAGGCTAAGAGAAGGAGGAGACTGGTCCTCTGAGTTCTTCTCCATGAAGAGAGAAGACACTGCATTTAAGAAAACAAAAAAACCTAGTTCCAGTACGGTAGGTTTTCAGCTGAGATCCATCTGCACCACGGGGCTTCAGATGAGAAGCTTGTAATCTTATAGTGTTCTGCCTTAGTTGCTTGAGTGAGATCCATCGGGAGTATTTGGTCTTCAGGAATTGCTGCACTTTTGAAAAATACAGACAAAAAGAAGTGTCCAGGGAATTGGATGGGCTCAGCCGTCTACAGGGAGGTGTGAGGCCCTGTGGGCTCAGGCGGGGCCAGTCATTTGGCGCTGGGTGGCTGGACTTGTGTGCCCAAGAGATTTTTTAAAAAAAGAGAGAGAGTCAGTCCATTTCACCACAAAGTGTTATACAAAGTATGTTATAAACCCAAAACAGAGAAGGCAGATGGTGGCAGCTCTAGATCTTCTGCTGTGGAAAGAGACAAGGAAGCCAAGGTTAACATAGCCACAAGGTCCAATGGCAACAAGGAGAAGATTTTTACAGAGCAAGCAGGCATGGAATCAAGCAATCCAAACTCCAAGTGTCCTCCAGTGAGGCGGGTCTCTGAAAAGTGGATTGGTAAGCAACGTCCCAGATTTTGCCCCTGCGAATGCTTGATTTATTGATCTGAGGAACCGGCCAGATTTTCCTCTCCCCTGCTTTTGGATACAGAAGCAGAAGAGCACCAAAGCCACGGGACATACCATAGGAGGATAAAGCAACGGGTCACTCTCCGCAAAGGATTCCTGCCCTTCCTCCTGCTGTAGACACACACATGGTTAGTAAGGACGGATTGTTATGTGGGAAGGGGAGAAAAGGGAGCAAGAGGTCTAACTGAGAAGCCACTGGGGAAAATGAAAGAGAGGCTGAGTTGAAGGTGTGAATAGTCAACAAAGACAGGGGTTAGGTGTTTAGTTAACAACTCTGCAGCCCCCCAAAAACACTGGTTGTGTGTGGGGGGGAGATGGTTTGTACCAACACTATTTCCAGTGCACTATTCAGTTCTAGAAATCTAAGCTTTGAGGGTTTTGTTTGTTTTTAAACCTATCAAAGGGTATATAAACTACAAAGTAAGCTTGGACAGCAAGCTTCTCTTGCTCTCTGCCCGTCCTTTTTGCTACCCGTGCCCAGAAACACCTATGCCCCAGAGGTCTCCCGCAATGGGCATATCCCAGTCTTTACCATCAGTGGGGCTCCCTTCAAAGATTCCATTTCTTCTCCAGATCGTTCCAATGTCCTATTATGGTCCCGCTCATTCAGTGTAGAGTAATTGTCTGAAATGAAGAGGGAGGCTTGATATGAGGAAACGTCACATGGGCTCAAGGTAAGCAAGGGCAGCCTCTTCCCTTCCTCTGCGTCAAGAGTCAACTTACATCTCCCCAGCCAGCCAGGGAACAAGCATCATCTTCTACTTCCTTGCTGATTTACAGATGAGAAGACGTGTGCACACAGAGCACTGACCATCATTCCCTCTGCACTCTTTTCTCTCCACTCGGTAGTTCTCCCTACTAGCTAGCTCAATGGAACTGGGGGGGGGGGAGGACTCGCCACAATGCTGCCTAGCCTTGGGACACCCTAGAGTGTAATGAGCCCACTAATTTAAGGGAGAGAGGCATACGCCAGCCTTAGTTTCTGAAAAAGCTGTGTCAACCTGAAGATAACGAGCATGTATTAGCTGTAAGCATCTAGAGGGGAAAGATGAATCCTGTTTCATTTTGGAAAGGCTAGAAGGGATCTATCATTGGCAGATTGCCTATATAAAAGCAAGGCTATCCCCCTAATGCAGCTACCTACTGCATTTTATTAGCAGGATGCAAGCGCATTGAAGCCAGAGAAGCTATACTCAACTTACCTTACTAGTAATAGCACTGATTGTGCTTTATTCCTAGCAAAGCTAGACTTCCAGCTACTAAGTGGCAGGAGGATTAGCTTCCTCTGTGGAGTTGATGGACAGCACTGGCAAGAACCTAGCACAGTATTTGCACAGCTGGACTGGCGATGCATTGGTGTGTTCACATGTACAGGACTGAGTTAGATGACAAAGCACCTGTGGCCCACTAGGTTTTGGAGACATGTTTAGAACACTTCACAGCTATACACAGAAGGGTGCTGAAGTTTATCCAGCAGTAATGAATGAATGAATGAATCTCTCTCTCTCCCCACTGAATTTCCCATACCTGGTCCCATGTTGCCCATTTGGATCTCCTCTCGAGAAGATTTCTTGTCTGCACAGAATATAAAAATCAGAGTAATTAGCGACAAAGTCCTTGCTCCTTGTTTTAACTAATGTGGGACTTTTCTTATCTATAGTAGCATTAAGAGCATCCCATTCAATTAAGGTCACAACAGACGTTTCCCACCATCAAAAAGACTGCTGACAATTTTGGTTATCCCCTTTCACTATGCTAGAAATACTGATTAGGAGCAATTATTAATATTCTTAAAATCCTTCAGATTGCAACTTTCGACAGTTTTGAATGATGACGTTTTGTGTTGCTGCCAACACTGAGCCACCCTTTCGAAAAACAAATGCATTCACTCTTTTTTTTATCTTGCTCTTTGACTAATGGGCTCTCACTGCAGCTCAGTGATAATGAAGAGTGTCTTAAACAAAATAAATCTCATGTTAAAAGTTACAACTAAAATCAGTATTAAACAGAACTGCAGTGCAAAGGGAAAAAAGCAGAAAGCCACGATCACTCCTGAAAGTGTATCCTCAAGGAAAACATCTCTGTTGTTTTTTAAATGCTCTAAAGAGAGCTTTATATATGAATACTGCAAGCATCCATGCAGGATGTCTCTCCCCTGCAGATCTCCCAATTGGAATGTCAGGGCCCAGTCCACTCTCTCATCAGTCAACTTTTCTACATGTACGTTTTGATACTGTCCCTCCCCACTGCTACTGCCCCACGCAGGAGCAGTGCATTCAAAATACGTAACACAGCCTCATCCATGCCATGGGATGCTTGTGTGGAAACCTAAGTTCAATGTTATTAACATGATAGGATGGAGGGAGAGAGAATGATAGGTGGGGAAGGGGCCACCGCTCAGTGAGAGAGCCCATGTTTTGAGGGTTCAAACTCTGGGGCCTCCAAGTAAGGCTGGAAAAGCCTCCCTCCCAGCCTAAAAATCTTTGGAGAGCCACCATCATGGGTCAGTGGTCTGGCCTCGTAGAAGGCAGCTTCCTATGTTCCATTCTCCTCCGCCACACAAAAAGCCCAAGGGGCCACATGAACCAGGGCTCTCTTTCTGGCACAGAATATACCACTAATCTTGCACTTACCTCCTTTTTGGTTCTTATCAATGAGGGGCAAGGTGCTGTCATCAAAGGAGTTGCCACCCTGGCTTCGAGTACTGTTACTCCGGTTCACCTGAAAAGAAGGAACCAGCTGGTATATTTAAGCTGCCATTAGTGCCGATGTTCCTAGCTACCTAGGTATTTCCTCAGCACTTCAAAGCATAGGCTGCCATCCATGGGGGGGCTCTAGGTGCACCCCAACACCATACAAACACACCCATTGAAGAGGGCAGGGCTGCAGAAACAAGCTTTCGCAGGTGTTGAACGCAGCCTGCCCTAAGAAGCTAGGCCTTCAACTGAGAGGCTGGATTCACCCTTTGCTCTTTCGACGCAGCGTGGTGTAATGGTGAGAACGCTGGATGAGGGAGAAATCCATTTTGAACCAATTTGTACATGATTTGGGCAGTTCTGACCTCATCAAGCTTTGCTTTTACATTGGACCACCCTCGTGCATCAAGCACCTGAACCCAGTCCAATTAATTATATGCAAAATTATACAAAAGAAACAACATTGTGCTATGTCAAGTGTTCGACTTGCCAATCGAAATGACACCCCCTCTCCTCCCCCACATGCTGTTCTGGGGGCTCCCCTGACCTCTCCAGTTGTGTCATGTCCATTTGGACACGTCCATTTGGAGGGCGTGTGGGGACCCCCCGTTGCAAAAGCCTTTCTGCTGATGGGGACTAATTTGTTGAAACCCACCCTTACACGTATAAAAGTCAAAACGCACATTGTGCTATATTTCATAATTTGATATGTATATTAATATACATCGTTCCGATCTAGCTAGCAGCATCCACACAACTTCAGGACAAAACTAAAGACGGACCAGTGTTATAATTGACCGCAGCCCTATTTTTAAAGTAGAGATACCGTCTTTTATTTAAAAATTTTAAAGTTTAAAATTTATATTTATAGTTTATATTTTTACAATGTATTTTGGAATGTATTTATCGTGCTGGTGGACAACCGTAACAATAAATTATCTAATTATCTATATATTAATATAACTGTATTTGTATAGTTATATGCAGTGTTTTTCTGTTTATGTGCTGGTTACTTTAGGAATCCTAGAATGTACGTCTGTACACATATCAAGACTGTGCATAACATGTGAGAATTGTTTGTATTTTTAATGGATCTGAAGTGGGGAGAACTCTCTTCTTGACGAGTGAGGTGGGGATTAGAAAATAAGCTCAACATTGGGGTTTTCAGAAAATTCCACCCCTGGTTTAACTCCCAGATACCTGGAAGTCAGACTTCTTCCATCCTTCCTTCTCCAGTGGCTTCCGCAATTCCTTATACCCCCAAATTGTCTGCAGTACAAGAGCAGCTGCTCTGATTTCTCTCTCTGAGCGGTTCCTAGGAGGAGAGAACAGAAGATTATTACAAAAGAACAAACAGCCCAGCCCATAAGCTTCCTAAGAGAAGGATGGGGGTTTTGTAGAAATCTCTGCAGGCACCCTCTAACCCCCTTGGGAGCTGCACCCACCCGGATTTGTTAATCAGCACCAGTTTCTCAATGCCTTGCGTCTCCCGCAGTTTCTTGGCTGCTTCCAAGTTATCCAGAATGACCTCATTTATGGTATTTAACACAGAGACCACAGTGTCTTCAGAGAGGTTCTTAGCCGGCGTTTGCTGTCCCCCTGGCAAATTCTTCACTAAACTGGGGATGGCATGCTTGCCTAGGAAAGGGAGAAGATCAGAGTCGGTTAGGGGAAAAGGAACAATATAAACAGAAGTGATCAGAAGACAGAAGCAGAAGTTCCCAACAGACTCTTTGAGACTTCAAAGGCTCTCCTACCATGAAACTGATATAAGGCACAGGCTGAATATAGCAGAGAGGGAGGATTCAGTTCTCAGCTGATCAAGGGAATGCAACTGTCAGAACTTCATTCATTCACCAGGCAGAGCAAGTTGCCAGCCAAGCCTTATTTAGCTAGGTGGCAGGAAAAGCCATAACAAAATGCTAGTGCTCTTGTTGGGACTACAACTCCCATCAACCCTTACTTTGCAGCCATGTTGTTTGGGGTAGACGGAAATTGAAGTTTATATATATACTGGAGAAGCCTATAAATCCTCAAAACACTTCAACCTTGCATCACTTTATGCCAGTTTCCCCAAATCTGGTGCCCTCTAGAGGCTGTTGAGACTCCAACTCCCAGCACCCCTAAACTTGGGCCATGCTGACTGGGGCAGATGGAGGGCACCAGGTTGGCAAAGGCTTTTCTCGCCAACCTCCACCTTCCAATATTCTACTATGATTCTTGATCAACCACCCACAAACAATGATCATACTGCATATGGGCACAGGGACCCTGCCCACCTTTTAAAAGCAAGTGCGTTCCCTGGCACTGAGCATCTTTCAAGAAGCAGCATGAGCTGTGTTTGGTTTGGCCAATTCTTGGCATAACTCAGCTAGCATGTGTTTTGGAAAGGACCCCCGCCCTCAGGAAGTGTTACCCACACCCAACAAGAAATCCACCAAAGTCCCTCCCCTTCCCGCCTTTCCTTCCTGCTCTCACCTATCAGCTCTTTGTTACGGGAATCCACTGCCAGGTTGCGCAGGGCTCCAGATGCAGCTTTCACCACACGCTCGCTGTCATAAGTCAGCAGGTCCGCAATGGCAGAGAGGCCTTTCTCCTGGCGCAACGCAGAGCGGATGTACCGACCGTACTGCAAAGAGGGGAAACACAAGACACTTGCCTTTAGTGAAAGAGCTACATGAGAAGCTATTAGATCTACCCAAGAAGTGGGCTCCATACCCAGGAATACATTCCCCCCCCCCCTGAACAAAATGCCCCTGGCCTTACCTCTGCGTTCCCACAACATTACTACAGTGAGAGCTCAGTTTCCTTAGGAATTCCCATAGCAAAAGCCCACCGTCAATCCAATGCGGAGACCAGCTGTTTGTTTTTATAGTTAACACCCAGCTTGCCAAATGCCTTCTTAACCACAATGTTGACTTCACTATTCCACTCCGGAAATTCCCCATCAGGCCGAGACTACAGCCTAGACATGAAAAGGGAGCCGTGAATGGACGGTCCTTGCAGCCATGAAAGGAGCACGGAGAACATTGACAGGGACTTCCATGGCTGCTGCCTTCTAAATTGGACCTGCTTGTCCAGTTCAACATGCTCTGGGATGCTAGGAGGGACCGGATGGGACTTCCACTCACTTATGCACAATGAGGCCTCTCTGCTTTGCCCGCAGCCTTAACTACAAACCTTTGCCAAGATAGGGTTGTTTTTTTAAATTAAAGAAGGCGGATCCCAGTTTGCAGCCCCTGCCTCCCTCGGGTGGCCCACTCACCGTCCAACGGCCAGCACACAAATTCTGGATGGCTCCTGCTGAAGCTTCTAAGATAGCTTGAGTTTTGCTCTCCTTCAACAGGGAAATATATATGCGGACAATTTCCGGCTGGAAGAGGAGCTCATAACCTAGCAAAATGGCAGAGAAGGAAGTTTCACATCAAGCCTGCCAAGCTCTCTTTTAGGTACCCCCCACCAGGAACAAAGGAAGATGCCTTGTCATGCACTTGGGTTTATTTAGTTCAGCGCTCTGAACACTGATCATGACTCCAGGACCTTCTGCACAAGAAGAAGATGGTTACCATTGAGATATAACTCTTCCCCAAAGAGCTCCTCACAATATGGTGGTGGCCTGGGGGGATAGCAGTGCCCCCTTGGTAAAAAAAAAACCTTCCCATGGCAGACCTGCCTGGTGCCAACACTGCCTAGCACTGAAATGATAGCAAATACGTATTATTTCCCCCTTAGCATCTTACTGTATTTATTTATTTGACAAAACCTGATCTAGACACTCTGCTGGATCAATGCTATTCAGTCACCTTTCAGGTAAGGCAACTGCAGCCACAGAGCAAGAATGGCTATTTTTCCAGCACACCTGCGTGCCACACCTTTGCTGAGAAGTTCAAGAATCTCCCACCTTCACCCAAACCCTGTGCATGTCCTTTGCCTGCATTAAAGGCTGATCATGTGGGAGCTCACACAAGATGCCACACAGGATAGATAGTTAAAACAAATTTACACTGCCCCCCACCCCAAAATGAGAAAGGGGTACCTTTAAGAAGCTGCCTTAAACCAGATCAGACCTGTGTCCATCTAGCTCAGTGTTGTCAATTCTGACTAGCTGTGGCTACTCAGCGTCTCAAGCAGAGAGGCTTCCCTACTATCGGAAATCAGGCAAGCCATTGCCCTTGCCCAGAAAAAGGGTAAGAACCATTACCTTTTGCAGGGGTTGGTCTTTTGGGGAAGTCTACGACATCGGTAGAAGGATCCTCTGTCGGCTTTTTACCTTATAGGGAGGGAAACCCAAACAAACAATATTAGGAAAGAAACTGGGGATTACCAACACACTCACCCTCGTACTGTTGGCGATAACTGGCAGTGGCTCTCCAATCACAGAGTCTTTGTGCAGTACTGCCACCAGAGATCCTTCAACTGACGGGTGGGGAACCTGTGGTCCTCCCTAGGTTGCTGGCCTGCAATTCTCATGATCCCTGAGCACTGGGCATGCTGGCTGGGACTGACGGGAGCTGGAGTCCAGCAGCAACCAGAGGGTCATTGGCCTGATCCAGCAGGCTCTACTTCTGCTCTTTCCACCCCCATCCCACCCTTGCTTTAACTGGAGATGCCAGAAATGAATTAACGGATGCAATCTATTCTAAACAATTTACTAACATTTGACTGAACTAAGTACATTGTATATGCGAGAAATGCTTCCTGTGGGGTGGGAGTATAGGGGAATTGTTTGTTATATGTATTTTTAGAAATTGAAAGAAGAATTTTTAAAAATCAGGATTTCTACCACCGAAACTACGGTCCCACTCTACTCAATTCAAAACTGCCAAGGCTAGAGAAGCACATACACTAGCAGCCCTGCACAGCTGTCAAGCAAAACAGGCCTGACTTCTTGCTGTTCCGCACTAAGCACGCCACACCAGCATTGAGATTAGGGCCGGTGCTCTCCTGCCTCAGGCAGCTGTTGCACCACACACCCTGCTCTGGCACTTTCACCACCCGCACCCAGGAAACATGCAGCGTGCAAGTCAATGCAATGTCTTTGGTTAGGATCCAAGAGGGAGGTTTTCTTGGGAGGCAATACAAACTGAGCATAATAATGCACAGCTGGCGTTCTCCCAATCTGCACCATCTACTCTGTTCAAGAGCCATGTTTTTTTTCAAGTTAACTATTGCAGGGTGGGGGAGGAGTGAATGTCGCAAAGACCAGGAGTGGCACAAGTCAAGTAAGCAGGAAAGGAAAACAAGCACAGCAGGAAACAGAGAATTAAGGAAAGGGCTCCTCTCGCTGCAGATGGCAGGCATGACGACAAGGAGGTTACTTTGCTGTTTTTTCCATGGGCATTATTATCTCTCCCCACCCTCTGACATCTCACGATTTCATGTCTCAAAGAGAAAAGGTCAGTTCACACAGAGAGATTACACTCTGCTGAGAATTACAGCCAAGCAGCAGCTTTCTGACAGGCACCCATGTACAATACATGCATCTCCAAACATGCTTTGTCACATTCACATTGTGCGCTTGCATCTGAGAAGGTGTGGCGCAGGAGAGACCAGCCTGTGACTCTCTAGAAGTTGCTGGACTCCTGGTTCCCATCATCCTTGACTACTGGGCTATGCCGGTTGGGCCTGACAGGACCCGGTAAACCAGAAATAGTTCCCCCATCAGAGGCAGCTTTGATGCTAGTCCACTCTGCACCCAGTGCTCCTTTCCTTGAAGGGAGTTCTTAGGTGCGACCCCAGCAGAATGCAAGACTATGAACTCCGCATTGTCTCCCAAGCAAGGGCAACGTATTCTTCAAGCACAGAACAGTACTGTGTGCTTGTGCTACTGGTCAGGTTTGGCCACAGCGGCAAGGAGGGCAGAGGAAAGCTTTGGAAGGAGCTTGCGAAGTCACATGTTTTATAGAAACAAGCATGTCCCGCCCGCCCGCCCCCTGGGAAAAAAGCTCAACTCACCTCTCGAAAACCACTCGTCTTTGGGCGGAGGAGGAGGAGAGGGGAGAAGGGAGGCAAGAGAGTAGAGATGCCAGCAGGATTCACAGGCCATTTGGAAGGAAAGCAAAAGAGAAGGGGAAACAGGCCACAAATTAGTCGAAAACCCCCATCCATCACCTTGACACACCAAAAAGACCAGTCGTCAGGCCTTGAGAGATAAAAGAGCAGGAGAGCCAGGGAAAGTTACTGCAGCTATAGAACGCTTCAGTGAAAAAGCAGCAGCTTGTCCTTACGAGGCCAAGGACAACTTAAGCAGCACTCAGAAACATCTCTCCCTGCCGTCCTCTAGCCCAACCCCATCTATGCAAGGCTGGGCAGGGAACAAGACAATCCTACCTTTGCCTTTTTTGGCACCAAAGCAGCTGGCTGCATGGGGACCGGTGTTGTTGGCCGCATTGAGGGGCACTTCCTGGTAACGCTCTGCGTGGGGGATCTCACGGTGCACCTGGTAGGACAGGTTCCTCAGGAGGCAAACGCAGTTCTCCACAAGCTGGCAAAAGACAGACAGTTCCTCAAGATGGGCATCAAGGTCACAGAAATTCAAGAGGTCAGGAGTTGCGTGCACAAGAATAAGCAAGTACAAGAAAGGTGGGAAAGCAGGAGCTCAGGTAGCATTCAGCACCTTGGGACAAGAATCTGGGGTGGGGTGGGGGCATCTGACATCAGCAACACATTCAGGCTGTGAGCAGGAACCAAGATGCCCTCTCCTCACTGATGGGCACTGACAGCAAGCCCTATCAAGATTAGATGCACCAAGGCGTTGCCCGTTAGGAACTGCCTAGTGCAACTGAGGGGGCCACCATCCGTGAGGCCCCCACTGTCCATTTGCAGGTGTTGTCTGAATCCAAGCTGTGCCTGCAAACAGACTTCAAAGGGGCTTCCTGTAATCGCCAGCCAGCTGCTTGCAGCAATCCACTGGAGCTTTGTCAAAGCCGGCTTGCTGGGTGATGGTGCGGGATTAATGATCTGGCCCACCAGCTCCCTATCCTGATCTAAAAGGCATCAGCTGGGGGGAGGTGGGGAGAGACAGGCTGCCTTAGTGCATCTGACTGTGAAACAACCCAGAGACCCAAGTGGAACACCACTTTGTGAAGCGGCAGCTCCCTACAAAAGGGCAGGCGGGGCAAACATTCTGCCCAACTTTACAAGGGTGGATCTGGGGAAGAGAAAATAGATACATCTACGTGCTTTACTGGGAATCTCCTCTTTACAAAATGGGAGAAAAGTTCCTGCTGAGAATGCAAATTAAAGACTCTCCCTCAAGCCCCATAAAGCCTCTGATAACCACCCAGATGCCCCTCCTCATTCTCTCAGAAAAGGGGGAAATCAGAAGACAGACAAACACAGCACATTGCATTTGGTGCAGAAGAATCTCTCCCTCCCCTCCCCAAGAAGGGCAAGCGGCAACTAGAATAGGGCTACCTCCTCCCACACTCCTTTTACCTTGCTGTCTAAATCTTTCTGGCCAATCTCTGCTTGGACAATGTAGATGAGGGCATCCACTAGCCCATCACACTCCCGCAATTTTCGGCGGGCTTCACTCCTCTCTGAGCTGACATTTCTACAAAAAGAGAAAAAGAAACATTAGAAAGATGGAGACACTGTCAGGTAGTGACTGTTAAAGCCTGCCTGCTTTCCTGTGCTTAAATTTAGGCCACATTTTCACTCTCAAGTCTGTGCTGGGTCTGTGTGTGGAGATTTCAAGCCTCTGGTGGGAACCTTCAAACATCATGGCAGAAGCCTTTTCCAGCCTTTTCCTCATACAACCTGCTACACCATCCTAGTCAGGCTGATTGTAGACCTCATGGGCTCCAACACTGCCTGACTGTCACCCAATTTTCTGCTGCTGCAAAAAACACACACAAGGCAGCCAGGAAGACCAGCAGCTCAGCTTCATCTTGTTCCTTCTCTGTGGGGCCCATCTCTTAGCCCAGCCAGAATTAGGGGACAGACACCAGAGTACATTGCTCCAATGACCTGCAGTCAGGAATTCAACATTACAGCAAAGCAGGAGTTCTTTGGTTTTCTCAAGTTATAGCATCTCCAGTTTATTAGAAGGCACCAATCTCAGCCCCAAGAGTCCAGTCTAATGGTTCATCTCACTTCTACCAAAGCTACTCAACGAGCTATGCAACTTGCTCCCAATAAGCTGGCAAGCATCAGGCTCGTCTTACGTCCGCTAAGAACAGGGCCTTTTGTGTGGTGGCACCCGACTTTTGGAATGTGCTCACCGTGAACATCAGCCAGGCACCTACAGCAGGGTCACTCAAGTGTCTGCTTAAAGCTCACCTGCAGATCAACGGCCTCCAGAACACGGAGCACGCAGGCATGCCTGGAGGTGCAGGGCAGCCCCAGCTTACCTAAGGCAGCCAATGGTGTTGGTGAGCACCGACTCCCACTCTATGTGGCGGGGTTTCGAGTCCTCGCTGGGCTCCCTCTCCCATCCAGAGTGTGGGATGATGACCTCATCCGTGAGGGCATGTAAGGCGTTGTCCACAATGGCCATTTTTATCGAGTCGTGAGAGGACAGGTTCCAGAGTGTTCCTGCGCCAAGAGAAAGCGTTTGCCTGGTCAAGGAGTGCCTGGAAGAGCTCTGACGCCTCCACCTCCACCTCCTCCTTCCCTGCCTCCCTCCGAGGGCCCAGAAATTACCTGTGATGACCTCAGTGAGGTCCATGTCGCGCGCCTTCCTCAGCAGCCGCACCAGAGCAGGGACACCGTCGCAGTTCTTGATGGCGATCTTGTTGTCCTGGTCCCGGCCGTAGGAGATGTTCTTCAGGGCCCCGCATGCCCCGTAGTGCACCTCCTTCTTGGGGTGGTCCAGCAGCTCCACCAACACCGGAATGCCCTTCATCTTGCGCACCTCCGTCTTCACCTTGTCGTTGCGGTAGCACAGGTGCTGCAGGTAGGCTGCGGCATTGGACTTCACCGCATCCAGGCGGAAGCCCAGCATGGCGATCACCTCAGGGAGCTCGGGCTGGCGCCAGTTGGGCGGGGGTGGGCCCCCTTTCTGCAGGCTATCCATGCTGGCTAGGCTGCCCCTCTCGTGCTGGGCCAGGGGGGCCCAGTAGTACTGGTCTCTAGCCAAATCATCCACCAACATGTCCTCGTAACTCCTGCAAAGGAGGGAGGAAGAGGAGCAAGTTACTTTCAGGATCTGTCAGTCATCCAAAGCAGCTGCACTACCACAGACAGGACTGCCCATCTACGGGACAAGGATTAAGAAGGGGTTCCACCATCACCAACCACCTGTTTAAATTTCTTGGTAGGATAAGGTAACACAGGGACATCATCCCCACTGCTGCCACGCTGAAAGTGTGGCCCCAAAAGCTGTGCCTGAACAGCCAATCCTCTAGCAGGAACAGGTGGTGGCAGAACTTCCCAGTATCACCAAGCAAGAAGGCCCTCTTTCCCTGCATCACCTTGACTTTCCTTTCTTGCTCAAGTTTTCAGATACGTAGGCAACCACAAGCCCTCGGGGTCAAGCGCCCAAGTGCTGGGATTGTCTTGAAATTAGAAGCAGACAATAACAATGACAGCAGCTTACACTAGCGGCTTAAGCTGGGCCCAGGAAGAAATGGTGGTTGTTCTTAAAGAGGGGTGAGCAAGTTCCCAGGTAGTTTTGTCACTGGGGTTTTTTCCAGCACCTTTCGCCTCCTTTAAGATATAGACACCTCTCGTATGTTACTGCAGCCTGGCCACCAGAGGGCAACTTGGCACCATCTGTGTCAAACCACAGGCATTGCATTTTGTAGGTCATCCAACCTGCTCCTGCCCCAAACACAGCCAAGAGTCAGAAGAGGACTTCCAGGGCTTTATTCAGCCAGGCCTTCCGCTTTGCAATACTTCCAGTGTGCAGTAATTAAGCCAGGCAGACACTCCCGTTAGATTAGATGGCGAGATTTCAAGGACAACAAATTCTGATATGGCACAACTGTGCTACCACACACCCAAGCTGAACACACTCAAGATCTGCTTAGGAGCAAATTACTGCAAATGCCTCTGGAGGTCTTACATTTCATGCAGGGTGCTGGCTTAACTCCCCAAGATCCCTTCTAATTATAAAAGCAAGACCTGCACTGCAAACTTGGCTCAGCCGTGAGATTCCCAACCTGTCCCAGTCACCCTCTTAAGGGGGTGGCTGTGTGATTAAGAGACACTCTGTACCCTGGAAAGTGTGACTGAAGCAATAGAAGGTGGGAGGGAGAAGAGAGAGAGAGAGAGAAGTGGCCAGGTGAAGGTGGGGAAGGGATGAGATGAGAGAGTGGTAGAAAAGGTCTTGGGACTGCTTTTAACATCCTCAAGGAAAGCAGAAGTCCCTTTCACTATGGTGCTACAAGGACAAAATGGTTACAGGGGTCTATAGCATCAGTATACCATTTTCACAAACTATTCACATGGCATGAATGGATGCGAGGTCTGCAACATGCAGTAAAACAGATGCTTCCACTGCCTTAAAGGAACAAAACCCTTGCCTCCTCATGGAAATGCAGTCCCTCTAACACTTGGTTTTCCTGTTAATGGATGTATCTGGGCCCTATATAACTCAGTGTAAAAGCACAGGAGAAAGGACAAGATTCGATACCAAGAGCACTTCAGCTTTTGCAATAATAATATAAAAAGCTTTCAGGTCCTCACAGTCATGGAAGAAGCTTAAACAGTGTCCAAGGAAGGTTTTTAGGTAAAGATGGAGATGGCCAAGGATCCCCCCCCCCACAGGTTTAATGTTCCAGTTTGCTCCACATTGCTTTAAAGCATTCTTACTGCTGGAAACAGAACTGCACAAGGAGGACCCAGGAAATCTCACCAGGAGCAGAGTTGTGTGTGGCTGGTTAAGCTGTGCTCCATCTCTCCAATCTGTAAAGCATGCAAAGCTTCCCCACTCCCCATTTAAAATACAGCAACCTGGATCAGCCTCCTCAGCACCAAGTCCCTGGGTCCTTATCTATACCCATGTGCAATGCATAGTTCTAAAAGCAAGTAAGCCCACACTGTTGATACCCAAACCAAGCGTGCACAAAGAAAGCAATGTCAAGATTACCCAAATTTACCCCTTAAAAAAAAAAAACCATCCTGGACACCCACACACCAAGATGATGATTATGAATATTATTATTATTCATCTGAGACCAAACACAAGACTTGTTTTGCTTTTGCCAAACTACCCCACTGCTTTGCAACCCAAAAGGAGACAACAAGATGTGCATCTTCGCAGACTCCTTCAGAAATGGGGTCCAGCAGAAACCCCCAGCCCACCCTGCTTTCAGGGTGTAAACACATACAGTACAGTGCATCTCCAACACCTGTCATTTGTGCCCACACAGATGCACTGCCAAGGATGTACACCTAAGGCCTCCTCCACCCACTGTCTGGAGCGGTTTTGCACACATGAATGTTGGGCCGAAGGGGGCCTAATGGGAAGAGCTCCTTCCTTTGTAGCTTCCTCGCTGAATCAACTTAGGGGGAGCCACGGCTTAGTAGCAAAGCGCAGACTTCACACTGGTGGTCTGATCCAGGACTGGGGAGCCTCTCAAGGGACAAGGAATCATATCTGCATGGTGGAGCTGTCATGCTTTACATGTATACTGTCCCTCGAGATCAGGCTCTGGCGCCTGTGGTTAGGAAAAGAAAAGGAAGTGGGTAGCAGCAGCAACATTGGGAGAGATGTTTGTGCAAGACCAATTAGAGCTGGTGATGGACAACACCAGAGTAGCTGGGGAAACCAGCCTAAGTCAGAGGAAGGCACTTCTTCATAACCTCAGCATACTGCCTGATCGCCATATCCAAGCCTTGGCCAGGAGTGGGATCCTGACAGAGTGGTCCCAAAGTTGGAATGGAGGAAGCAAGTGGTCCCATGGGGTGAAAGAGGCAACTGAGGAGTGTGGGGCCCCAAGGAATGTCACCTTAAATCATGGGGAGGGCAGAAGGCATAGCCTTCATTTTCATATATTCAAGCAGACATTGGGTGGGGGACTGCTTGTATGATCAATTTTCCATGTTTTAAGACACAGGTAGGAAACTTGCAAAACGCATGCAGCACCTCCCACCCCAAAAAAGTGGAGAGAGAAAGAGACAATACAGGTGATTGAAGACAAGAGATGGTGTGTGTGTGTGTGTGTGTGTGTGTGTGTGTGTGAGAGAGAGAGAGAGAGAGAGAGAGAGAGAGAGAGAGAGAGAGTATTCTCTCCACTGCTAGTATTCAGCCCCTAATCACTTTCCCACCAAATAAATGTGTTCCTCTGCCCTGAAAATGTTGCTCTGACCAGCTAATAAGAAGCCAATTCCCTAGTCAAGGTTTGCTCTGATTCAAAGATAAATGCCTGAATGAGAGTGGACAGGTTTCAAGATTCACCTGCTCTTTAAGCAGAGATGGTAATAATCCAGAAAGCAACCAGGTTTTAGTCAGTGAACACTGCAGCTTTGGAAAGGCAGAGCCCATACTTTCATTGGTTTTAAACAGATTGGTTGCTGAAAAAATTATTTTCCTCCACTTTGTTTGAAAGTGATTTGTGATTTAACACTGTTGCTTTGGTTTTATTTTGTTGTTTCTATTATTATGTGTGCTTTGTAAAAATCCTGTAAGCTGCCTCAGAGAACTCTGATTATTGGGTGGCTTATAAATTGCAAACACAAATTGGGGGGGGGGGGGACGACGACGACGACGACACACCATCCCTTATCAGGCAACATGATTTCAGATTTCATATCCATATCTGTAGCAAACATATTATTGTCAAGCTGGCTTGTGGTTAAATGTTCTTGCTGCACCTCATGTCACGTTTTTAAAAAACACCAAGAACGTAGTTGAAGTCACATTTACAGGGCACGGTGCACATATTATGGAGGGTTTGAAGAGGAAAGGAACTTATGTTCAAGCAAGACAAATTTGAGTTAGCCCACTAATGAGAGCTGAAAGGGTGTCTTCTGACTGCTTAATGCTTCACTTCCAATTTTTCAGCATTTTAACAGCCTGCATTCAACGAGGAAGCTGCCTTTTTTATTTTTGTTTAAAAGTGCATTAAGCTTTTGCTTTCGTGGATTCTCACAAGTGATTCCTCAGGAGCTGCATGGTGCCCAGCCCAGAAGTACTGCTTCAGACTGGTGGTTTTCAGCATATATTTTGTAGGAAACCCATCAAGGGAATTTGCTACGGCAAGCAATGAATCTTCCATCCAAGGCGGGGCCTGCCATTACCTCCCTTTCTTGTATGGCCATTGTTGCATGGGGTTCATTCAACAGTGAACATTCAGAACAATAGCACAGCCTGAAAAGCCTGGCCAGTGGCCTACATAAACAGAGAAGGCACCCTAATATCCACTGAAACACAAAAGGACAGGCAAATACCAGCTCCTTATCAGACAAGTCAGTGTGGAAATAAGTCCCTGAAGGAAGGAAGTTTGAAGACCACTGTGCTCCAGACTGCAAGTGTCCAAGCTGCCTTCTGCAGGTAAAGCACCGTTGACTTGGCAGTTGCTTTCCAGCTTGGAAACGTGTTCATACAAGACACTCGCATAGCTCTGGGTTATTTTTGAAACCACAAATACTGTTCCCTACATGCCCTAATCTCTTAGATCACAGAGCATACAAGAGACACTCGTCCAGGCTTTTAACCCCTCCCTTCTCACTGCAAGGGATTCAAACTGGGGCTCTTCAAAGGCCAACACTTGGGCCTGGCAGCTGTTCTGGGAAACTGCATCAAAACCTCCATATCGTCTCAAAGCAGCAAACCAACCCGTACCGACTTTCCGTGTGAAAATAAGAGCGCTTGGGAGGGGGGAGAGAATCAATCCTCTACAGTGGCTTACTGTCAGACCACATCACCTCCTGATGTTTTTCGTGCATGCCTCAGAAGTTTAGCAGAATGCTCACAAGTGGGTCTCCTGACCTTCATGGCAGATTACTGAGCTAGAGGACACTGAACATACTAAAAGGCTGTTGAGGCCTTTCTTCACAAGGGCAAGCTGCCAAGTCACAATGGTTAAAAAAAAAAGTAGTAAAGTTCAGTTCCTTACTCAGAACAAATAAAGATGTTATCTGGCTAGTTACCACCATAGGGAAGAGAATGGACAACAGACACGCACACACAGCTCAACTCAAGAGGTGGCAGGACAAAGAGAGAGCTCAGTTGGTAAAGCATGAGACACTTAATCTCAGGGTGGTAGGTTTGAGTCCCATGTTGGGCAAAAGATTCCTGCATTGCATGGGGTTGGACTAGATGACCCTCGTGGCCCCTTTCAACTCTACAATTCCATGGATTCCACGGAGCCAGTGTAGCAGAGTGGTTAAGAGTACTGGACTAGAACCTGGGAGACCAGGGTTCAATCAAGTGTTGAAGCTCAGTGGGTGACCTTTGGTCAGGCATTCTCTCAGACTGACCTACCTCACACGGTTTGTCGTGAGGATAAAGATGTGGGAGGGGAAAGAACCATGTATACCACCCTTGAGCTTCTCGGAGGAAAGGTGGGAAATGCAATAAATATAAATAATAAATAGTTTACTCAACCTTTATTTGCTTGCACAAAGCACAGCAATTTCAGAACTGGGAGTCAAACTCCAAGCTTGGAAACTCTACTGGAGCAGCTTTTATGCATCAATGTTAACTGTGCGGGTCACAGGTCAGAGCAATACAGCACAGGAAGGAGCCGCTTTTCTATAACCATGTGAGCAAGTCGCTTAATTGTTCACTCCTCTGGCTAAACTTAAGATGCCACATGCATTAGCAGCCAAAAAAGCCTGAGGTTATGGGCACTTTAAGCAGTCCTGAATTTTCAGGCATTATTTTTGTTATTGTTAAATTTGTATCCCACCTTTCCACCAAATCATGCTCAAAACAGCATCAAAACATCCCTTTATTGTTCCTGACGAACTCATGAAACAGAAAAATTTCCACAGAAAAATGAAGCACTGCACCATCACCACCTGTCCGGCAAGAGCAGTCCAAACTGGGATGGGGTAGGACTGCAGCTGCTCTGAAGTAATTTGAGAATCCTCAGGAGATCCTGAACACAGATCTCCTATGCGTTCTTAGAGATCTTGTTTATCTGTTGAGAAGCCAAAACTGAATGAAGTTATCCATTGACCCAAGCAGCAGGTTTTGCAGAATTTCAGCCTCCCCTAACCCACCCTACCCTGATCAGTCCTGGGAAATAAACCCATTGTTAACATTCGTGAAGTCAGTCGGCCAAGAGAAGCCATCACTCTGCTCCATCAAGAACCTGCAGCTTAGAAGCTGTGCAGGTCAAGCAGAAGACACCACTTCTCCCCTTCTAGGCCTCAGTTCTGCAGCCAAGAGCTACCACAACTGATTACCGTATATTCCGGCGTATAAGACGACTGGGCGTATAAGATGACCCCCAACTTTTCCAGTTAAAATATAGAGTTTGGGATATACTCGCCGTATAAGAAATACGACCCAGCGTATAAGATGACCCCCGACTTTTTCCAGGGTTAAAAAGTAGTCTTATACGCAGGAATATACAGTATTGACATAGTCACGTACTTCAGGGGTTAGCCAAGGTGGTCAAAATTCTTCCTCTCTGACAGCAATGTCAAACAGCAAAGGGGTATTACACAGGATAAGTCATTTTACATACCTTTAATCCACATACTTTAATCAGCAGAATATACAGTGGAAGGGGGTGAACAGAACTGAAATCGTGCTGAGGATGAATACTCTGGATCAACACTGAGCGAAGGACAGGCAGAGGCACAAGCTGACATGAAGCAGCAGAAGGCAGGTAGGAGACCACAGAAGAGGAATGAAAATTGTGGTGTGGAGTTTGCCACTATTCAGCTCCATTTTACCAAAAGCCTGAACTTTCAACAACCCTCTTTCTATCTCAATAGCTAAGATAAATTATCAACCCCGTGTCTCCACAATAAATCAGGGGACTTAAGTCTGGGTGGTTGGGATGTGGGGGTTTTTCAATGGAAGCTGATATTTGCAAGATCATACTACACCAAAGTATAGAGCAAGGGGACAGGCCTTCACTGTGGGATCAGTGCTTCTCACACATAAAAGTTTTTCGCAGCATCCACACAATGCCGGTGCCATCAGCCTACTATAATCTGAATCCCCACCCCATTTACCCTTCCTGGGGGATTTACCCTTTCTGGGGGAAATCTTTTTTTTATTTTTTTATTTATGTTGCCATTGACCTATTTGTAGCCTTAAGCCCCCATCTGAAAACACCCAGTTGACTGTAAACCTATGCCACCATTAGGCAAACAAGAAAAGAGAAGGTTAAGTCTGGGGTCCCCAATGCAGCACTTGCAGACATTGTAACACACAACTCTTGGTGCCCATCTGGCAATTGCAACCCCTACCTATTTTGTTGTTGTTGTTGTTCCTCCTCCTATTTTTTTACACTTTGGCAGCAGCTGCACTGGCTGGAAAGAGAACTGCCGGCCTCCAGCTGCCCCACCTCTCCCTTTCCATTTCCCAGAACGCCTTTGGGTCCCATGTAAGCCCAGAGGCATTCTTCACTGGAAAGGAAGAAAAATGGTGCAGCAGCCTTCTTTTGAAACTCCTCGGAAAAAGAAAAAAGCCAGTGCCTGCTAAATTTCTGAGATTGGAGAGCGGGCAGCAGATTCCTTTTAATTTGGTTGATACAAGAGAAAGCAAGCACGCATGTGTCAACTTTTTAAAAATCTGTGGGTATTTTGCCTGCTCTTTGTGGGGGGTGTATGTGCATGTGTCTGCTTTGTTTGGGGGGGGCATGTTGCCCATTTTACATGTTTTAGTTTTTTTGTTTGTGGGGGTAAGTGCTGGCTGTTTGAGCATCACCAGTTTTTCCTGTGTGAAATGATGATGATGATAATAATAAATAATAATTTTTCACACACACACACACACACACACACACACACACACACACACACCCCGCTCATCTGGCTGGGTTTCCCCAGTCACTCTGGGCGGCTCCCAACAGATTAAAACAGAATAAAACATCAAACATTAAAAACTTCCCTAAACAGGGCTGCCTTCAGATGTCTTCTAAAAGTCAGATACAGTGATCCCTCGACTTATGAGTAACCCAACTTCCGTATTTTTTTAGTTATGAGGGATCAAAGCGGCCGCGTGGCTACGAATTTTTTCGACTTCCGAAAGGAAGTCGCAGCCGTTAGGGTTTCCTCGACTCCCGAAGTTTAGATGGGTTTTTTTTCTGACCTACGAATATTTTCTCCCCAATGCATTCCTATGGGGACTCGACTTACGATTTTTTCGACATTCGACAGTCCCGTTGGAATGGATTACCTTCGTAAGTCGAGGGTCCACTGTAGTTGTTTATTTCATTGACATCTTGTGGGAGGGAGTTCCACAGGGTGGGCGCCACCACCAAGAAGGCCCTCTGCCTGGTTCCCTGCAACCTCACTTCTCGCAGTGAGGGAACCACCAAAGGCCCTTGGAGCAGGACCTCAGTGTCCGGGGTGAACAATGGGGGTGGAGACGCTCCTTCAGGTATACTGGGTATTATGTGGTGACCATGACAGTTTTAGATTTCCAAATATGACCCCAGGCCACCCACCCACCCACCCACCCACCCACCCACCCACACACACACATACACACACAAAACCCTGGTGAGCCCTAGGTTTATCTATTTATTTAGTAAGATTTATACACCATGCAAGCATTTGAATCTTGATACAGAGCCCTGAAGCCCCTGGCTCTACACCTGTGAACCAATCACTGCTACCTGTATGCGCAACAGAAAAATGCTGTTCATACAGTCAGTGTCTTCTTGGCAATGGAAAGCATGAACCCACAGCTGTGCAACAGCAAGGCTCATTTTTATGCTGCAGTGACAACAGGATTCATTGTCACAATAGGAAGTGTACCTTATAGTACCGGTACCAGAGATGCCATCTTATTGTTAGGCCTCATCTAGCACCTTAATGAGACTCCTCAAACACACACTCAAGAATTCTTCATTTGGGTCCTGCAGAGCTAGCTTAGTATCATCCCCACATTGAAGGTGGAGGACGCTGCAGAGAAGGACTCATGGAGTGGCTTGCTTAAGATCACCTAGCACACGGCAAGGGGTGACGTGTGAATGGGGACTTTTCACCCAGAAAATAGCCATCACACTGAACTCTCAATAAACTTCCTCTTGAGGCCAAAAAGAGCACAAGCGCCACAAGATCCTTGCAATTATCACCAGACATTCAGCGGCACATTTTTGGAAGGTTTACTGGAAAGAACATTTTCAGCCTCTTCCTTTTAACTGAAGGGGCAAAGGCAGAGGAGCAGAGTCCTCTAGAAAAATTCTGCTCATCCCTGAATCCCAAGGCCAATTCTGTAAAACTCTAAAGCTGGCTTTATAGACTGCATTGTCACTCGGAACGACAGGAGTGTCTCAAAGAGCTATGGTAAAAGCATGTCTCCACCATGTTTCTCAAGAATGAGCGCATGTCCACCCCTCCAGCATCGCTTTAACAGATTCTGTACCATGGCAGAATCATCGCCACCATCTGCCCTAGAATGCCAAGCAGAATGCTCCTACCTGAGTCTCTGGCGGGGGTCGGAGGGAGTCCCAGTCCGCCTGGCAGTACCATAGTCTGGCATGGTGCCGTAATCGAGGTCGTCGTATCCCATGCTGCGCTGGTCGTCCTCCAGCCCGTAAGGCTCTGGGTGGAAGCGGTTCAAGTCCATGTTGCTTCCCCCTACCCGCACCTGTGGCTGAGGCCCATAGACATCCTGCCGACTGGGGGCCCGGTAGCCGTCCATGGAGGGGCGGTAGCGCTCGTCGATGCGCGTCACGCGGGACAGGCTGCCGTAGTTGTGCTCGCTGCCGTGGTAGCTGTCCTCGTACGGGCGGCCGTAGCCGTCTGGGTAGTGGTAGTTTCGTGGGAGGGTAGCTGTGCCCGGCTGGTTCATGTAGGCCCCAGGGCCGCCATTGGTGTTTTTCCTGAAGTTCCTATCCATGGTCTGAATGTAGTTGTTGGGGACTGGAGAGCCATCCACAGGCAGCCCATCGGGGCCAACAGGAACTTGCTGCACTGTGCGCGTGGTCATGGTCTTCACAACCTTCTTCACCTACACAACAGTAACGGGAGCTGTTAGGCATCTCCTTTGACCCCAAAGTAGTCAGTGCCGAGCTTGAATCACTGATTTCTTTGTGGTATTTCCCCATTACTTCCACATGGCCGTGCTCTTTTTTACCCTCCGTGGCTCTTGTTCTGGGCCGTCTTTCTAGACGGCGGGGTAGCTAATGTGGCACCCTCCAGATGCTGGACTACAACTCCCATCATCCTTTGCCATTAGCCATGATGCAAGCGGGAAGCTCAACACCATATGGTGGTACTCCTTTCATAGACCTTTGCAGGTGCCTGCAAAACGTGTGCACTGCAGGCGAGTTAAGTCCACCCCTAAATGTTTTCTTGCTGAGAGCACAGGCAGAGCTGCAGTTCTCAGAATCCCGCTTCTGGGACACTTTGGTTAAGCACAATGCAGTATTGCCCATTGGTTAAGCCTGGCTAAGCTATTAGGAGCTGGTGGCAGAATCACACGCTCCCTCCTTCCTGCCCAGCTTATATTCTGCTCCTCTGTTAAAATGGTTACCTTGGTCAGTTCTATCTGCTGCCTACATCACCACCAATAAACATGAATGGCACTTAGGCCAGGCAGGTTGAATTCATGCTCCCAGAAGTGAGGGATGGGAGCGGGTGCAATCCTGCAGGCCTCCCTCTACTGGTGAATTAAGTTGCCTTCACTGTGCCTGCATAGACTTTTGGGGATAACAAACGAAGCAGCGAAAACTACTTTAGATCACTGCATAGAGGCAGCTGCCGCTAATGGAAATTTAAAACACCGCTTGTTTGGGTGTTCTAAGCCCTAGGGGTTCTTTGCTGTCGAGTGTCTGGTACACACAAACCTAATCTCTTCCCGACCCAGCTCCTAAATAAGGGGCACATTCCACAACATCAGAACCTGCAATTCTTCTCAAGCCTCTCACCGTGGTCTCTGTACGGCGTGTTTTCCCATCATCAGAGGTCTCTACCGAAATAACTGACATGGCGCCCTCGGGGTCTTCCTCCATGGTGTAGGTCTCTTCCACAATCTGTCCTGGGTCTTGCATCCTGGGAATGCTGCTGTATATGAGGTGACTGTGGTCCTAAGGAGACGAAGATACAGATCAGCAGCAGCCCAATTCTGCCCAGACAATTCTGCACACTTCCCATAAGCCAGGGCACAACCTGCCAAGTTCCCTTTAATACCCAGTCTCTCTCTCTCTCAGGAAGCGCATACACAAAAAGGTTTTTTTTTCCTCTTTAGACATTGCTATTTAAGGCTTTTGAACCCAAGTTCCAGTTCAAACCACAGTAAATCCATGCAACAAAATAGGACGTCAACTACCGAGTGGCTTTCCATTCAACGCAAGAGTAGAAGAGAAAGTGACTCAGACTTCCTCTCCATGTGCATAACAGTTTCTCAACATTTTATGGAAGAAAAACGTAGGGTCATCCCCACCCACTACACCCAGACCAGGCTACAGATTGGAGAACCTCAAAGAATCCAGCCAGAATTTTCACACCAGGCTAGATCCCCTTGAAAAAAGCAACACCGCCTTCAGCAAACTAGTGCCACCTGCCAGAAAGAAGTTTTCAGTTCCGTTCTTTACCTGTGGTCCGTTGAGTTTCAGTTCAGAGAATTTCTGTCTCTCCAGGTCAGCATTGCCCAAGAAACGGCCGTTCTGTAAAAGAAAATAGTGGTGCATTTCTGTCCAGCATCAGGGAAAATAAGGGGGCGGGGGAGTGGAAGTCACCTGTGGCAACTGAGCAAGTTCAGCCATGGTGAGTTTATGGCTCACCATAAAGTGAAGAAGCTAGGAGGCTGGCCTGGCGCAATTAGAAAGTAACACGATACATATAGGTTGCACAGTGTTAGGTAGCTCCTTAAGAGGTTTACGCTTCCTCACAGGTGGAGAGAGAAATGGACAAGTTCTCCTGTCCATCTATGAAACCCTATGCGGGGAGAGAATGCAGCATCCCAGAGAGAACTCAAAAAGACTGCATGCTGCCACAACCCGAAAGGCACCAAGAGCTCTTAACTAAGGTAGCTAACTAAAGCACATGGAAGATCACCTTGAGAAAACAGTTCAGAGACTGGGGAAAGCAGCCCATTTGCCACAACAGCTCCAAAGTCTCAAGTCCCATCTCCATCCTACAAAAAGAACGAGGGTGGCCCATCTCAGCAGACCTCTCCTCTCCAGAGTGAAAAGGAATTAAATGCAGGCTCTTCCAAGTAGAGCACTCAAGTTCAACACCACCTTGCAGACCTGCAGCTCTGTTCTTGTGTGCATCCCAGTTTCCATCCCTGTTGGGGCAGAACTTCTGGACAAAACAGGACTCAAAATAGCAACCGCAAGCTTAATAAGTATCCTTTGGCGCTGTCTACTTCCTCAACCCTACCCTTGAGGTTGAGAAGTACAAAACGCAAATAGCTAGCAGTGATCAAACAGAAAGGGAAAGGCAAGATGAGCTTGGCTTAAAAGCCTCCAAAAAAAGTCATCTGGGGGTTTTCTCCACATCTACCTGGGACATTTCCTCCATGCTACTTTATCCTGGTGTGTCTGAAGTTGAGGGCATTTTGCTATCAAAGGATGAGAGTTGCCATTATGAGCAAGGAGAGGTTCATTTTACTGTCTGGCTTTCAGCAGGCAGTAATTCTTTGGGTTATTGTTCCTTTCGTCCACCTCATCTGTTAAGAGATCTCTCTTTGCCAGATACATGACTAGCAGCTAGGGCAAGGAAGTTTTGATTGTTTTACAGCAGCTTAAATGAAGAACTCTGGCTTATTATTATTTTTTACAATAAGATCACCATATCCAGGATGTTCTCTAGAAAGCACTACAGCAGCTAACTCCACTTCTCTGCTGGGCATCCTGTTACACAGATACAAACTCTGAACCGTCAGTAGTCAATACAAGCACACACTGGCCCACTTCAAGCTTAACACTAAGGCAAACCACGGTTAACCATGAGGGAATGAGTTTGGGGGTACTCTGGGCAAAAATCACAGCTGGTTTGCTCCTGTCCTGCTGCTGTTACCCAGAGTTAAGCCATGGTTTGGGCCTGGCATTACATCCAAACCACAAGTTGTAGCCAAGGTTTGTTTATGACTTACCACACATGACTCATCTGGAGTGAGGTAAACCATGAGCCTGGTCTTGAAGGTCACAATAAGCCAAGCCATGGCTTAGTTCTTAGTACTGTGGCGGCGGCAGCAGGACTAGAAGAGATGTGAAGTGGCCGCACGTTTTGCTCCGAGTACCTGCAGGCTCACTCATCCACACTTCAATGTGTTTGGGCTTAGTGTTATAGGTGAACCAGACTTCTAAGTATGGTATGATATACTACTAGTCTTCAGGAGTTAAAATGGGAATAGGAAGGAAAGAATCATAGAGTTGGACGGGACCCCGGGGCTTAACTAGTCCAACCCTCTACAATGGAGGAATTACAGCTAAAGAATCCCTGACAGATGGCCAGCCAACCTCTGCTCAGAAGCCTCAAATGAAGGAGAGTCTACCACTTTCTGAGAGGTGGACTCCTATAAAGGAGGGTCTGTCTTCCATGAAGAAGCACTTCAGTTTCTACTTCAACATGGATGGTGGTCTTTATTTCATATGTCACTAGGCACTGTGAAAGCAAAATCTAGCCACTCACTCAACATTGGTTGCTCAGCCTCTCCATGACACCACTTCCTAAACAGAGCAGTTGTCTAGGGTTAGCCACGGAACAGGCACTGGCCTGTAGACCCAGCTATGCAAAGTGCAGAATGTCAAAGCCCTTGGGCCAAGTTGCCCCGCAAACCATCCCCGACAGAAGCCACACTACCAAGGCGGCACTCCAGCAGGCACCACTTGAGTCCAGAAGCCGACAAGCATCCCGCTTGCCCACCTCACCTGAGGTGATTTTACCTGGTGCCGGCGGGTGAGGGTGCCGTTGGCCATGGTCTGGCTGGCATCCTGCGGGGAGACGCGGACGCGCTCCAGCTGTGCAGAGACATGGCGCCGCTCCTCCTCCAGTGCCCGCGTCAGCTTCTCAAACTGCGCCTCCTGCTCTTTGACGGAGGCAAGTATACTGGCAGTCGACTCCACTTCCGAGTCATCCATGGTTGTGAAGGCCCCGCACGGGGGGAGGGCGGGTGCAAGGCAGGGAGATGCCACGGGGTTGGAGGGAACGGACGTCACACAGAAAAGGGGGCTGGAGGGGAGAAGGGAGCCCCTCACTTCACACACAAGAGTTGGGGAGAAAGTAAGAAGAGAAAGATTTAGATCACAGAAGAGAGAATTTGTTGCGTTGTTTTTAAAAAAAATCAAACTTGGGAAAAGGCCAGAGTTCTGCTTCATTTTCCCCTCCCACAAATCAACAGAGCAGGGAAAAGAGAAGTCAAATTTTCTCCCTCCTAGCCTCCCCAAGGCAAACAAATTGCAAAAGGAAATTCGATTCACAAGGGTGCTCCTTCAGGAGAGAAGTGGCCATGACAAATTATGTTTCATGGCTTCTTTTCTGCAGGCTCTTCTCAAAAGTGCAGGCCAGATTCTGGGAAGGTCAGGCCCAGGTTTCTGGCACCCACAGAAGCTTGAGGGACAGTTTTAATGGTAACCAGTGGCCCTACTGGGGGTGGCTATGATTTCCCTCTAGGCTGACCATGCCGTGGCCTTTTCTCTACTTCCCCTGCAGTTTGGCTCACTTGCTCCCAACAAATCCCCCACACTATGCGGACGGCGTACCCTTCTAACGTGAAGCACTTGATTGAATCCCACTCTGAGTAGGAAACAACAAGCAGGAGAAAGGAGATTAGTGTGTGGGTTATTTAGAAGCTACCTGGTATATGTTGCCTTTCCAAGCTTAGCTCTGTGTGCCTTTCAATGCATAGGAGAGGGAACCCTGGCCAGGGAACAGGAGTTTGGTTTATGTCTCCAGCACTAACGTTTTTCCTGTAACGCAAGACTGGTCCAAATAGCCTTGGCTTTTGAACACAGAGCAACCATTTGTTAATCCTCAGGAGTGACACTCTCAGTAGTGCCACATGCTCCCAAGATTTGTCTCATATCTACCTAAGACCAGGACTTGTTCAGTGTGGTGGCACAAACCCTTTGGAATGCACCCCCCAATGAACATCAGTCGGGCACCTACAGTATTGGCATTTAGGGGCCTGCTTAAAAGCTCATCTGTTCATCCAAGCTTTCCCCCGGGAAATGATCCAATTATGTATTTGAGGTATTAAGCTGATCTTCTGGTTTGTGATGCATTTTGTATTGGTTTTATGAATATAGTTTTACTGCTCATCTTATGCTGCCCACTGTCGTGGCTTTTTTCCTTAATGTTGGCAGAATAGATTTTTTTGCAAATAAATCTTAGTGATCCCTCAGTACTGCCCTATTAATCCTGAAGAGGTCATCGCAAGAACCGCCTCATATTTAACATGTGGCCTTTTGATATGGCTGCAATTTCCAAATTCCACTGCATCAGCACTTACAGATCTGACTGGCCTGTCTAGAGCCCAGGTCCTTGTCTCCTAAACAGGAAACTGCCTGTCAGTTAAGTTCTTGTGCATTCCTGTCGGGGTGCAATAGCCTTTAATTCCTCAGTGTCATGTCACAGCTGGGAACAAGAAGTTAAGTTCCGTCTTCCCCAACCAGGTGCCCTCCAGATGTTTTGGGACTACGGTTCCCATCAACCCCAATTGTTGGCCATGCTAGTTGGGGCTAATGGAAGTTGTAGTCCAAAATGTCTGGAAAGCACCAAGCTGGGGGAGGCCAAGTTTGGCTGCTTTGTGACCTACCAACACAGTGATTATATATTGGGCAGAAAGATACCGAGAGCCAGCACCAGAAAGGTGGGGAGAGAAGGATGCAACTCACTCTCCTTTTTCCAAAGCTCCAGTGTTAATGGCTTTTTCAAACACATGATGGGAAACGGCAACATTCCATATAACACATCCATGTGTACATATAATATGTCTGGCCATATGTGGTTGTCAAATGCTCATCAACAATACACATCTAGAACGTTGCTACCACCATGGAGACAGCAGAGCTCTGCCTTATCTGGTTAAATCTGCCCAAGGTATTTTGAGGACACAGCGTGCATCTCCTTGGCTGCAACATTACATATGTGAATGGCATTTAAGCAGTAAAGGGTTGGGAAGCAGTGCAGCTTCTTAAAACCCTCAAACTTATTTTACAGCGAAATAGATCTCAAAAGTGCAAGATATTCCTTCAAGTCATTTCCCTCCAAGAGCTGTTTCCTTTACCACCTTTTATCAGCTGAAAACCGCAGATGTGGAGCTACAGGCTTTAATGTGGTTGTCAGCAATCGTTTCACGGCTAACAAGATGGGAAAGGAGAGCAAGGTGTTCTGGAAATCATATGCCACTGTGCTTGACAACAGGGCACTGGCATAGGCCCAACAGGAATGTCTTGAGACAGAAGCTACTTAATAAATCCATAAAGCTGTGTTTGGCTTTTAAAGCAACCCATGCACAAAAGTGTAGTTGGAATTGGGGAGGCAGGAGGGGGTTGATGCCCACATTTGTACTCTACCTGGGGGCTTTTGATCTCCTTACCATGGGAGGAAATTCCACAATTTTAAAATGTTCAGTTCGAGAGAAAGAGAGAGCCCAACACCCATAATGGAAGAGAACAAAAATTACATTTAAGATTGATTTTTCACACCATACACACCTGTGAAGGAAGGCCGGTCTGAACTGATTGGCTAAGGCACAGCTTGGTCTAAGTGCAGAAAATCATGGAAGAAGCAGCCCAGCCACCAACAGCAAGGAAGCAGGAGGGGAAAGGCTGCAGAGACAGCAGAAAGGGGATTCAATATACGTGTGATTTAAAAAAATAAAAAAGGAACAAAGCACAAGAGGCATGTAAAGAAGGATCTATAATCAAACCAGTATTTATTCATTTTTTTAAAAACACACTGTACCTATCTTCCCCACCCCTCTAGATATTTTGGACTACACACAACTCCCTGGCTGGAGTTGGAAAAGACTACAACGAACCATTCCACCATTTCTCCCAAAGTGGAATTACAAGTGGTTTACAAAAACACTTCTTAAAATGGAATGGTCACATTAACTGGCACAGCACTGCTACAATGGAAAAGAAAGCTCAGGTGTAGCCCAACTGGGTTATAGGGAATAAATGTGGTTTAGGATTTTTAAGGAGATTTCTGGCTCACAAGGTAACCATCCAAAAGACAGCTAACAAGGCACACAGAAATTGGGAAAACACAAATAGAACTATTCTGCACACAAGTTGCCAACTAGTATTAAGATCATGGTACTCTATGACTGACGGAAGGTAGATACAGAGCAAACAGCTTCCTCCAGCACTTAACATCCCACCTCAGGAAAGCCTTGTCCAAGCACGTCAGAATTGTATTTTTTTAATAAAAAAGAAAAAGAAAAAATCCCGGGGGGTGGGGAAATCAAGGTAAGGACGACGTGCTTGGACTAGTCTGGCCTCCAAGACAGATCTCGCCTCAACCCACTTTCCCACGGTGCTGGTGACACACAACACCAGGCCCTAGAAATGATTTACATACAAGGCCATGGGCACTGACAATCTGAGGCAGGGGGGATCTCTTTGGAGAGATTCATAATAGTGCAAAGAAAAGCAGCACAATCCCATGACTTGAACACACAAACTTTATTTTGCCGTCATCCAACAGCTCCACTCACACCTTTGCCCAAGTCTCTCCTGCCCACTAAACACTCCCATGCTCAAGACCCAATGTGAAATTAAAATCCAAAAGACACTGTTGCTCCATTAACTGGATGCTACAATTCAGCAGGCAGGCAGGCAAGATATGCACCTCATTAGTCATTTACTGGTAGCATCCAGAAAAAGAAGTAGCCTTTCTAGAAGACCATCAGTTACGGAAATGTAGTTTGCGAGAACATGAGGAACAACAAGTTCATGGAATCGCCATGAGGTTAATTCAGCCTTAAATGAATGGCTTGAATGGTTGCAGTTCCTGAATATGCAGATGTTATGCTTTCAGAAGAAATTTAGATGCAAACTTGTGTCACAACACTCTGGGCTACAACAAGAGGGCACACCACTTCGTATTGAGTCATATTTTTAGTCACATGTTAGGAATTGCTTATTTGACAACTGAACTTTTTTCACTTCGGTTCAGACATCTTGGCACCAGTTGGACTTTGACCCAGAGGAGATTGTTAGTTTGCTTTAAACAGTTTAGTGCTTTGCCATCCCATGGCCTCCACCCTATAATCTTTCTCTGCAGTTCCGCAGCGAGAATGCACCCAAGGCCTGGAAGAGTCCAAGAAAAGCTCCCCTGTTTTTTCTTTCTAGGGCTGCTGTCGAAAATCTTCTGGACATGGCTCTAGTAAAATATGCAGGGATGTATGATATGTAAAATCAACCATGGAAAGAGAAGAAGGGAAATCACTGGATATTTTGAAGTTTGTAAAATGTTTATTTGAAATTATAAAATTGAAAATTTAATAAAAATATTATTAAACAAAGAAAAATAAAATCTTCTGGGCAATCCCAAGCCCACTTCATCATCAGCATCCCACTGTATAACCAACACCCTCAAGTGGAGCAAGCAGTGGTCCTAGTAGACGCCATCCTATGGAGGAGCCTGTCCTGCCCCTTTCCCCGCAAAGGTTGCTTGGATTCAAATCTATCCTCTACAGTGGTACCTCGGTTCTTGAACTTAATCTGTTCCGGGAGTCCGTTTGATTCCCAAAACCATTCGAAAACCAAGGTGCAGCTTCTGATTGGCTGCAGGAGCTTCCTGCACTCAAGCGGAAGTCACATCGGACGTTTGGCTTCCGAAAAACATTCGCAAACCGGAAGACTTACTTCCGGGTTTGCGGCATTCAGGAGCCAATTTGTTCGACAACTAAGCCATTCGGGAATCAAGGTACCACTGTACTATGCACTATTTCATCACAAGAGCGGGGTGCCTATACATCCCCAGGGTTTCCTCAATGTACTTTAAAATAGAAACACCTCAAGCCTGAAACATACAGACCTGGTTCACCAATTCATGCCTTAGTATGAATACGTGAGCCAAGAGAGGTCCTGGAGAGACCATAGCTGCTGCACTCCTTCCCCTGTCCTCCAACTGACATGTTACCCAGAGCCAAGCTATGGCTTGGTATAGCATCACATCTGAACCCAGGCTTGTGGTTTGTCTAATTCCAGACAAACCAGACAAATGAGTTTATAAATTGGGTCTGGTTATGGTTTAGTGTTCCATGTGAACTGAGCCACTGAGCAGAAGCCCTGTCTCAGAGCTAGGCTATTATCTATGAGAGAGATAATTTTAGTATACCAAGCAAGTACTGCTGCCTCTTAAATAAAGGGAGGGAGAAAAAAAGAAGAAAAGGGAAACAGTCTTGACAGTCTTTCACAACCTGGTGCACTTCAGATGGTTTGGTCTGCAACTCCCATCAGCCTTAGCCCTCTTGCTGTGTAGAAGCAAATGATCAGTTACACTCAGATCAGGCTCTCCATGCTCCATTTTAAAAGCCAAACTGCATCACCAAACTGCATCAGCACATTGGTGCTAGGGATTTGGCCCATTGAAGTGCAGTGAGCACTGTGTTAAGTAATAACACCTAGCTTCCCTGTGTCTAGACAGCAACCGTGTGTGACATCAACAAGCAAACACATTCCGCCTAGGGTCTGGCATACTCTGCGCTAGGAAGAAAGAAGTCTGCTACCTTTGAGCAAATTAGCATATTTTGCTTGTTTTGCGATCTGGGTTGGTGAGTGGAGAGCACTGCTCCACCAGCCAGATGTGGTCCATGGTTCTCTCCTTAGTACTCAAATAAATGTACCTTACAGAACCTGACAAACACTCTGATAAAAGGTTGGAAACTCAGGATTCCTTTAAGAAAAGGAACCTCGGATCCTTCCCCCTTTTTATCTGGCTCTTGACAAATCATACATGACGTTTCCCCTGCCTGTTTAATGCAAAATATATTTCTACAGCAGGTGAGCTCCCGTTGTTCGGTCCCAGCTCCTGCCAACCTAGCAGTTCGAAAGCACGAAATGCAAGTAGATAAATAGGTACCGCTCCGGCGGGAAGGTAAACGGCATTTCCGTGCGCTGCTCTGGTTCGCCAGAAGCGGCTTAGTCATGCTGGCCAGAGCTTAGTCATGCTGGCCCCAGAGTCGTCCGCGACTGGACCTAACAGTCAGGGGTCCCTTTACCTTTACCTTTTTACCAAGTGCTCAGGGCCGTATTAGAAAATTGGATATATAAGCTAGGTGCCAAATGGCCCCTTAAACCAAGATTTCAGTCGCCAAAATGCTTGCCAACTAAGAGTTCATGCTGCTGGTTCCTATGCTACGAAAAGAGCAGTGTGGTGTCATTCTCCAGGACCACACCTGTGCCATGATCCTCAAGCCCCACTTCTGGCTGCTATGAGCATAGGTCCCCCCAAAAAGCCAGGTTGGTTGTGGCTCTGCCTCCACAGCTGTTCAGCCAGTGTGTGCTTTTCTATGTAACAAAGACTTTTGAACACAGTGAGGAAGAAGATATTCCTCCTTGCTTGCTGCTGTGTTTCCACTCAACTGATAGAAAAGCATTAAATTCATATTGCACTGCAAAAGGTCAACATGAAATTTATGTCAGAACTGACCAGCTGGCTCAAAGATGCATCTATTCCAGAGGTCCTTTTATCACCCCAGGCAGATGGACATCCCCATAAGTAGGATCTGAAAGAGGTGGCCTTTTTGTCGAACACAGCATCTGTAGCCACTAATACACAAAACTATTAGCCACAGAACAAGTTGCCACCAATACATGGAACACCGTGCTTGCAACCATCACATTTAATTGTGATTACAACCATTACTGCACAGACACAGAACTCCTCCACAAACTTCCCTGGGAAATATATATATCACACACACACACACACACACACACACACACACACACACACCGAATCTCTCTCCCACCCAAAAGAATTGCAAAAGTTGTATGCAAGGCTGTCATGCTCCAGTACAAACACACCTGGACAACTCGCACTTAGATGCTACACTGGACTTCTGGGACCAAAAGCAGCCTGAAAGGCAAGGTACCATTAGAGATCTTAAAATTATCAGAGGTGGGACTGGCCAGAGAGACAATGAATGAAGCACCCCGAAGCAGACATTGCAGTTTAAAATGACAAAACGAGTGTTTCCACCAACAGACAAGCTCTCCTCACATAATGCTCTGCCAGATATTCAGCTGACTGGAACTTGTAATGCCGCTTGAAAGGGCAAGTGTTCCCTGCAACAAATGGACTTCTGATCAGACACCCCATACATAAGAGAAACTGCAAGTTCTCAGGGTTTGGTTCACCACAGCCCCAAGGCCTGGAAGCCTGGCATATATACTTCTAGATTTGCCTTTTTGCTTTGATGCTTTCATACACAACAACTCAAGGCCATGTTCTGAATTCAGCAAAGTGCATTCATGCTAGCATATTCACAAGTCTGATCCCACAACACCAGAAGATCATGTGAAGCTTCTAGTACCTTCAAGAGTTAAAAGCCATGCAACCCCCAAGCTGGACTACTTACTTTCTAGATCTCTAAATACAGTTTAAGATGTAGTTAGAAACTATGAACAGCTGCAGACATTGCATTAAAGGCAAATGCAAACATGAATATTTATTGCTGCCTCTCCTATCCATAAATGCACTTTTTTCTGCCCTGCTAAGATACAGTCCTAGCAAAACACATACGGCATGTGTACACAGGTAGGGTTTCGGTGAACTCATGCATCCTGCAGAGGCCAATGCCCAAAGTTAAACATTTCTGTGGGCTCCATTTGCAAGGAGGCACAAGATACCGCCCTCACTTCCTCCACACAGGCTAATGAACAAAATGCATGCAAGCCAAGATGAAATCTGAGCAATCTCAGAAGCCTTCCTACTACATCCTTCCCAAATGGGATCGGCTGTAGACATTTCCTGGGCTAGTTCACTCTCTTATTATGGGCCTCATGTAAGTAAATGTAAACTGTTGCTTAAGGAGCCCCGATCTGATTTCTAGAGCTTAATTGTGGCTACCTGGCACAACAAGAAGCACAACCGATAGTAGATATTTTGTGACGATTTAGAACAACTCAGTAACTCACCATTCCTAATAGGTGCTGCTCTAGGAGCTCTTTTGGCATCCTACCTGCTTGTGGGAGAACTGGAAAAGCTAGTTGTTGCAGTTCCTAAGTCCATGTAAGGACTGCAGCTACCTTGGAGAAGAAACTTGCCTTGGGAGATGAGCCAGTTCCAGAGGAGGAGTTGCCCCCATGCAAGTACTTTTCAAACCACCCACATATAAACAACAACAACACAGGAAGAGCAACTTGATACATGCTTCCTGTCCCCTAAAAGTAGTAAGGCACACTATCAAAAGGCAGGTTTATATTTTCCCTAGGTCCTTCCCTCCACTTTCCAAATCTAGTGCCCGAGTGCCAAACTATACATCAAGTCACCTCTTTAAAACAAATGCACTTAAGTCTGGTCAGTTTTATTTGGGGTGGGGGAGCAGCAGGAGGGAGGCCTGATCCAGAACATACTCCAGTCTAGACTGGGATCTACTGAAAATCACTGCACCCATGGTTGCCTTTCACTGCTGAAACTGCCGGCTTTAAAAGTGGCCAGATTAAGTGCATTTATCTGAACAGGTATTTTGTCCTCCAGTGTGCTGTGTAATTGGGATAACTAACATAGCATGCAAGGCAGTTACTTGGCCTAGAACCCATTAGAAAGCAGGAGGCAGTTCCCCACCACCACCTAAAAGGCACATACACAACCTAGCAGTTTGAAAGCACGCCATTGCAAGTAGATAAACAGGTACTGCTGCAGCAGGAAGGTAAACGGCATTTCCGTGTGCTCTGACTTCCGTCACAGGGTTCTGTTGCGCCAGAAGCGGTTTAGTCAGGCTGGCCACATGACCTGGAAAGTTGTCTGTGGACAAACGCTGGCTCCCTCGGCCTGAAAGCAAGATGAGCACCGCAGCCCCATAGTCACCTTTGACTGGACTTAACCGTCTGGGGGTCCTTTATCTTTACCGAACACTCATGGATGCTGATACAGCTATGAACACACAGGAGTAGACTTCCCAAGTGTCTCACAACCCAGAAAGCAAAATATCAATCAGCATTTTCTTACTCCTTCAGGTATACAAGGCCTTAGGGAGGTGTCTCCATCCCAACCATTAATCCAGGACACTGAGCTCCAGCTCTGAGGGCCTTCTCAGTACAGTGGTACCTCAGGTTAAGAACTTAATTTGTTCTGGAGGTCCGTTCTTAACCTGAAACTGTTCTTAACCTGAGGTACCACTTTAGCTAATGGGGCCTCCCGCTGCCTCTGCCCCACGATTTCTGTTCTCATCCTGAAGCAAAGTTCTTAACCCGAGGTACTATTTCTGGGTTAGCGGAATCTGCTACCTGAAACGTCTGTAACCTGAGGTACCACTGTAGTTGCACCCAACCAGTGGAACACCCTCCCGTCAGATGACTTTTAGAAGACATCTGAAGGTAGCCGTGGATACGGAAGTGTTTAATGTTTGATTATTTTACTGTGGCTTTATAATTTGTTGGAAGCCACCCAGAGTGGCTGGGGCAACCCAACCACATGGGCAGCATATAAATGTTGCCGCTGCAAGTCAGCTGAGGCAAGGCCATAGCTCAGTGGCAGAGCATCTGCTTTACTTGCAGAAGGTCCCAGGTTCAAGTTAGGGCTGGGAGAAATCCCTGCCTGAAATCCCAGACCGTTGCTGCCAGTCAGTGCAGACAATACTGAGCTAGATTAACTATTGGCCTGACTCAGTACAAAACACGCTTCCTACATCCCTAATTATATTTGCCATTTCAGGTCTGTTTATCCAAACAGGATAACTCTCATCATCCCTGACTACTGGCCGGGGCTGATGCAGGCACAACAACATCTGGACGGCCATAGATTCAGCTCAAATAAAGCTCCAAAGGCGTAACCCTAATCATTTCAAAAACTTAGGCCTAACACTGCCCTCTTAATGAAAGGATGTATCTTAACTGGAGGAGGGAAAAGAGAGGAAGCAGTGGGAGGTTAGCACATGGAACAGACATTTAAAGAGGCACCACAAGTTGGTCCCAAAATGTTTGTATCCAAAAGAAACAGCACTGGCACAAAATAATTAAGCCAGATGCATATATATGATAAGCTGGTTCCGCTTTCAATTGCTAAAAGGTTGCTAAAATATAGAATTTCTTGCAGCCTTCTACTTCAGAACACATTCCTCAGATTATTATCTTTCAACAAGCATTCCAAAGTCTTTATCCCAGTTAGTATCTGTCCTGGATTGGAATTGTTTTGCTGTATGTGGCAGTTTTAAACTGTTTTTTATAATTATAATTATAATTGTTGTTGTTTAAACTGTGTTTATATGCAATTGTTTTGTCACACACACATCACATCACATCATCACATCACATCACATCACATCACATCACATCACATCACATCTAGAGAGATACAGAGAGAGTGGGGGAATATGAATTGTTTCAAGAGAGCAATTCATAATTGTAATAAAATAATCTTCCCAAATGGTCATGTGTTTGACAATTGTCAGCAATCCCTGCACTTCTTCTCCTGCCCCTCCTATAACTTGATGCTTAAAACTTGACACTTGTCAAGACAACAGGAGTCCCCCCGTCTTCAAAACAACTGCAGAACACCCCCCATATACAGGCATTAAATAACTGTTTTACAGTCATTCAATAACTCTATTTTGCAATATTCAGCTTTTGTGGGCTAACAGCTCTCTACATTAACCTTTGACAACCTGGGGCCTTCCAGATGTTTTTGGAATACAACTTCCATTATCCTCAACCAGTACAACTCTCAATGTCTCCCCAGTTCCAAAGACAGGAAGAGCTTGCTCACACCCTGCAACAAAGTGAAGAAGCTTTACTTTCTAGTAAAGTAGAAGAAAGTAAAGAAGCTTTACTTTCCAAGTAGAAGTATTTGATTTTTCAAATTTAACCATTTCTGAAGCCACCATTGAAAATAAATTGTGAGGAAAGAGAATGAAGTCAGGAAGAGATCCCAAAAGATCCTGAATTAAAAGGGGGGATAGAAGTGTGGCTAGCAGCTCACCATCACCCGTTATGGGTAGGAATCCAAAACCACACTCTGATCATGCATAAATGGACACATTTAGGAAGCACATCATTCAGTAGCACTTTGGGACTTTCCTCCCAAGTTCTTGTGCACACAAGACAGAACATAGGAAGTGGTTTTATATCAAGTCAAGCCATTGGTCAATCTAGATCAGTATTGTCTCCATCAGTGGTAAGGAAGCTATGGCCCTCTGGATGTTATTGGGACTACAACTTCCATCACCTCTGATCTTGGCCATGCTGCCTGGGGCTGATGGGAACGAGGAGTTCAACATCATCTTGAAAGCTACCGGCTTACATTGACTGGAACCAACCTCTCCAGGCCAAGGTTTCAGGAGGGGGCTTTGCTCAACTCCATCTGGAGATGCCAACAACTGAACCTGGAACTTCTGTGTGTAAGGAATGTGCTCAACTACAGTGCTTCCCCTGCAACATAGCAACACACACACACACACACAAAGTGGAAGAGGGAAGAAGTTGCAAGAAGACAAACTCTTTCCTAGTAAGCATTGTTGTAAAACACACCTCCATTTTTCTTCTTTCTACACTTTCAATCATGTTCTTCATAAGGCTTCTTTATGCTTTTACTTTTAAAAAAGGTGTATGCCTGAAAATGTGAAGTATGAACACTAGCCACCTTAGTCATTGCCAAATTTGGATGTGCTGCCCCAAATGTCCCTTACTCTTCCAATAGCCTTCCTCTTTTTATTGACTGAACCCCTTTGCTTCGCCACAAGGACCCTCTCAAGACCCACTTCTTTGTTAAAGCTTTTCCTAGCTTGAAGGTCAACTTCTAGTTAGCATCTTAGCTCCTTCCTGCACTGTTGAGCTCCCTCTAACCCACGTGGTCAATTCTCCATGCATCCATGACCTTTCACCTCACAGCACCTTGTCACTGCACACTGCCAGAGGCACAGGGCAGAGGTGTCAGCCAATACATTAGCTCTGCCTATTAGTATTTTTAATATTATTACTACTACCACCACCACGCCAGGTCCCAGTGAGGGTTACCACAATCTAAAGTTAAACGCTTAAAATGAATTACAGTCACAGGAATAGATGCTGCCAGATGCTGGACATCCTCAGCCCCCTCTCACATTTCTGCCAGTTAGAAACATGACTCTATCCAAAGTCACAAGGCTAGAAAATTGCTCTAGCAGGACAACAGAGATTCTGCACAAGATCAGGAGCAGGCACGCCACGGACTTGCTGGCAGGTGCCTATACAGGTGGGGCTGGGTGAATCTTTTAACCACGAATTTAATCAGCAGCCATAGTTACAACCCTTAAGAGAGACAAGGATGGGCATCAATGTGGGGTGGGAATCAGGAAGTTTGGTAAACTCCGACTTGTGCAGGTGTGGGTTGAGAAGGACACCCAATGGTCAAGGGGTCAGGATGCCCCCTTCCATAAATTAGCAGAAGGAAAAGGTGCTGGTTGTGCATAGCTTCCATCCACTTGAATTTATATGCCCCAGAAACATTTTCCTTGGTGGGTGAGAGTTTTACAGCGGCGTACCTTTGGATCCTGATAGCATTTGAGTTAGCAGCAGCATGTTCCACTTGGCAAGTAGTCCAGTGGCTAGGAAGGAAGCGCAACACTCACACCCTTTGCTTGTAATACAGCATTTCAAAAAGAGGGGCCAGGGGAAAACTGTAACACGACTGGGGTTTTAGTGGCCGCCTTGACATTTTTTTTTTGCAAACTGGAGGATTTCAAAACAGAGGGCAAAAGCTCCGGGTCTGTGTTTCGTTCACCTGTTTCTCATTCTGGGATTTGCTCTCCCTGCTCCTACGCCGAGAATGTTTTTCTTTTACTGGAAAGGCATCTCCCTTTGCCAAGCACAGAGCAAAAGCCCCATGCGATAGCTTTGTTCATTACTCAGCATGGACTTTGAACAGCTTGCCACTCCCTGCGCAAGCAAGTTCCTTGTTCATGAAGAATGCAAAGGACACCGTACACCCTTACAGGCAGGCATAGTCCCTTTCCAAAGGCGGCCTGTGTTTCTTCCCCCCCCTCCCCTCCGCCAGCTAGACTTCTGCAACAAAGCTTGGGCTGGCTGCACTTAGGGCGCGTCCCTCACCAATTAGAACTGGCCCAGGGCAGAAAGGCAGAGCTTCACCCCCAACATGTGTCACACACACAAGACTGGTTTAACTAGTTGATTTGATCTCACTTCAAGAGACTCACCTGGCTCCCTATCCCTACACACAGCCGCCCCCTGCAACCCCCTCCAGGGGTGTAGATTACATGCCTAACTAATCAGGATTCTAGTGTCCCAGGCTTATACTCACCATTGCCTCACCTGGCCATATAAGGGGAAAGCAGAGCAGCTCCAGGAGAGGCAGATAGGAAAGCAGTGATAAGGGTGTGGAAAGGAAGGGCTGACTTTGGAGGCCCCTCAAGAGAATGAGCGGAAGACATGAGATCAAGGGGGAGGGAAGGGAGTAAATCCATCTACTCAAGGCTCCGACATGCCTCAAGGACAGCTCAAAACACAATTCCGTAATGAGGATAAATACATTTTATGCATGGGAAAGCAGCAGTTAAACAAAGGGGGACGACGACTAGCTTTAGGATTTATCTGAGAGGCATAAATAGAGATCAAATGAGAGATGAAAACTCTAAGACCTATAGAATCATAGAGTTGGGACCACAGGAGTCATCTAGCCGAACCAACCTCCTGCAGTGTAGGTATATTTTGCCCAACATAGGGCTCAAACCGACAACCCCATAGTGGTTTCAATGTGGATCCATGCCTGTAACAGGAGCTGGCCCCTCTCCCTTTTCTGGAAGTTCAAGTTAACTTGGAGGAAATGTACAAAACCAGCTACAACACAGTTTTTGGGTTGGGCTGGAGGAGCAGAAGAGTCCAACTCCATGAAGCAACAGCGAAGTACACACCAAGAAACATGAGCCCCGGCCTGCTCAGACCAAGGTTACACCCCACATCTGACAGGAAGGGAGCAGCAGTTCTGAGGTGGAGGGAGGAGGGAAGGGAGTGTGGCGCATGCACACAACAGGAAAGGAAATGGTGCCGAGTCGGCAGCAGAACAGAGGGAAGGGATTGTTCCAGTGGTATGCCAGCAATCTGACTGCAGGGCAGCTGTCCTTCTGGGCAGTCAAAGGAGGGTTTTGTGCGTGCCTGTTTGAGGGTTGCCTCACTGGTTAACGCCATGCATCTATGAACCAAAAAGATGTAGGAAAAGTGAGGTGTCCGCTCCCCATTTCTGAACAGTTTGTATCCACAGTCTCAGATAGCCAAGAATAGTGGTACCACCCACATTCCATCTGTGTTCAACAGGTAAGTTACAGAGGACCACTGTCAACATGCACCAGTGTGGAATGACTAGTCATGGGCTAGCAGGATAACTGGCTAAGAGGCTGCAATGAGGAGGCATGGATACTACAGTGGAACCTCGTGTTACATACCGTCCTTCTTGCGAATGCTTCGGGTTATGAGATCCGCTAACCCGGAAGTAGATGCTCCTGGTTGCGAACTTTGCCCTGGGATGCGAGCGGAAGTCATGCGGTGGCAGCACAGCGGCAGCAGGAGGCACCATTAGCAAAAGCACGCCTCGTGTTAAGAACAGTTTCGGCTTAAGAATGGACCTCCGGAACAAATTAAGTTTGTAACCGGACGTACCATTGTACAGACAGCTCACAATTAAGACAGCACAATAACTCTTGAGGCCACTAACATCACTCATTTGGGAGCCAGCAAGCAACACCTGCCCATCTAATTAGTCAAGTCAGGACATTAGTGGTATGGGTGGATCCACAAGGACTGATCCCGGGGGTGGAGGGCAAAGTGCGCACAAACATAGCACCAGAGACCACCCATTTCTGTTAGATCTGGTGACAAAGCAGCATAAGAACAGAAGCACGCAACAGGAGCATGCTGGACCAGCCCTATGGCCCATCTAGTCCAGCATCTTGTTCTCATAGTGGCCAGCCAGATGTCTGCATGCAAGCTGGACCTGAACATACCACCCCTCTGGCCACCTGTGATCCCCTTCTGACAGTGAGGGCAGAACATAGCCATTGTGGCTGGTAGTCACTGCTAGTCTTATCCTCCATGGATTTGTCTCATCCATCCTCCTTTAAAGCCTTCCACACCAATGGCCACCACCGCCTCCTGTGGGAGCAGGTTCCATAGTTTAGCCATGTGCTGCATGAGGAAGCGTTTTGTTTCTGTCCTGAATCTTCCAACATTCAGCTTCATTGGATGTCCACAAGTTCTAGTGTTATGCAAGGAGGTCTAGACACCAAACTCATATGCCAGGTGTATGCCTCTTTCTCAACAGGTAGGCTTTGTTCCCAGACTACTCACTGACAAAACCCTTAGTTGTTTCCCTGGCTCCCTTCACCTGCTCCATCCCTTCATTGCACTGCTACTACAAACAACTTCACAGAATGTGCATCTCCTTTGGGGTGGGAGGGGAGGAAACATGCCAGAAGACTGACCACTGGGAGTCTGCGCTGCAGGTTTGTTCCCCACCCACCCCCAGAATGGCTATAACTCTGGGCTACTTTGCAGGGGTGAGTATAACCCACATTTTTAAAGCAACATATCCGTCCCGTCCCGTCCCCAGTGTGGGTACAATAATGATAAACTTTACCTGTACTGTACATGGAGAATATTTTTTTAAAAAAATGTTTTCTAACATTAATCATTTTAGGTTTATGAAATATGGCCAAGATCAGTTCCTGTCTTTGCTGCTACTTTTCGTACAGACACATTTCTGAGCTATCAAAGTTATACTAGTCTGCATTTCCAAATTATTTTCTGTCGGCCAATCACTTTTCCGTAAAGGAAGATGAAAAAAGCTTAGAAATGAACCAGGAAGTTCCTTCTCCAGATAATGGGTGAATCATCCTAGACTTCTTTCTGCCTTGCTTTCCTAAATGTCAGTCACTGCTATGACATCATTCATTAGCAAAATACCACTTCAAAGGCAGGACCAGGCAAGTTTCTTGCAAAATGAATGGACAGAATAATGCCCTTACCCTTTGTCCGATATTTTGGATTATACAGGGGTTAGGGTATAAAAAAAATTCAGGAAAGTTGCAGATTTGGGGTTATGGTTCATCTGAGAGAGGAGGGAACGTACTCCCTCAAAGACACCTAGGATAGGTGGATTAATTCCGGTTTGCAAAGTATACAACCCCACAGCTGCTAAAACTATAGAAGATGCTTGCGTAAATACAATTATTCATTGGGCCTTTGGGTACTTGTTAACTTGAAAAACCTAAACCAAGCACCACAGTACCGTAGTCATCAATGTAACTATGGCTGATGGGGGAGAGCATTTCTATACCTGAAGGTGGTACAGGAATGACTGCATATATCTGAGCTAGGAGTGCTTCACCGCTGCCTTAAGTCAGATTACTACTAGTATTTACCAGCAGCACTGGTAGGATATGTATTTGTGACAGATGCATGCATCTACCACAAGAACCAAGTGTTGTATACACTGCTGTGTCTAACGTGCTCTGGGAGCTCCCATAATTTAATTTATGTATACACAGCCACAGCAGAAACACACCAACCAAGATATCTCATCTCATACAAGTTCTATTTTCCTCCCCCTAAGAGGGAGGGGACAGATCTATGGATGAGGCAGTCAGTCAGGAAGAATTCAACGCTCCCAGCCTCCAAGCACAGGAGCTTTGCAAGTTGGGAGTTGAAAAATCTTTCGCAACACAAAAGGCCACTTTTCCCCCTCTGTGGGAATTTGCAGCTGAGCTCTGGGGACAAAGGGATTTCACAGGCACATACACAGACATCTCCCTTCTCTACCCCCCCCCCAACCACCACCTCCCCTCCAGCTTCCCCATTTCCTGTCACAGTAGCACCAGACCTCAGGCTCAGAAACAAACAAACACAGAGTACTGGATTCTGGGAAACGGGCCAGAGCATTCCAGGGCAGCCTGGCCACCAATCAGGAGCAAGAGCTCCCACTTTACCCAGCAGTGCTCCTTATCATGTTAGAGGAAAAACAACCCTTCCTGGCTCCCTCCTCCTCCTCCTTCCCCACCCCAACCCCCACCCACCCGGCCAAAGCCAAGGCAGGATTTGACTGAAGAGGCGGCTGCGAAGCTTGGCTCGAAGGGGCTGAAGATTCAAGGATGTAGGGGAGAATGTGGAAGGAGAGAGGGAGGAGGAGGAGGAGGAGAAGAACTGGTAATTACCAAGTTGGCCATTTTGCTACAAGAACGCCGCAACCAGACATACGGCGACTCCTTGCTCAGCGTTACCTACAAAAGCACAAAGCAACGTGGTGATAACATTCCACATCGACAAACCAGTCAAGATTCCCTGTACAATCATTTCGAGGCTCGCATGCGGGATCGCAACAGTTCCGTTGTTACAAAGGTGCCTCAAAAACTCATTTGCAGGTGTTCCGTTCCAGCACTACCCTGCTTCAAAAAAAAACATTCAGGGAGAAAAGCCAGCTAGTTTTCAATTACAGCCTTACAGCAAATAGAATCTTGGCGTTCTTTGAGATAAGGCCCTGCCTATCAGCTGAACAGGAGCAAAGTCCTCTGCAGACAGCAACATTCGCCAGGAGGAATCATAGCCTGCCCTGGATACTGTCTGCAGGAAGCAGCCCCTAGGGAGCGGTCCGATGGCCAACGCCCAGCTGACTAAATTCTGCATGCTCTTTTCAGGCCGAGGAGGGAAAGGTAACTAGCACACCTACCTAGGCTTCCTGCATTAACTTTGGAGATAAAAGCTTCTTTTCTTCCTCCTTATTTCACCTCAGTCGGAGGCTAGTTTGGCCTAAGGCACAGAGCATCACAACGCTATATGGAGAGTTTCTGCCAAAGCAGCCAGTACCAACTTTGCAGGAAACTCTGCATGTTTGAGACGGGAGCAGCTGCCGACTGTGCTCCTGGCACCCCCAGCAAAAGGCTGCCTGCCCTGGTGTCCCAGTTCCAGGACCAAACAGCTACAAAAGCAGCGTCTGAAACCCCAAAACTGCTATCCTCCCTGCACCTAGCACAACAGCAGATAATTCTTAGGCCAAATGCCTATGTACACAAGGGAGCTTAAAACAAACATATACTTATGCAGGCTGGCTGCCATGCCTCAAACTCTGCATTGCAAGCATGCTTTCACCCATGGGGCACAAGCAGGAGCTCTCTCAGCAAACCTGACATTCAGCTCTTGAAGGAGCAGCTAGCTGGTGCTTGAAAAGAGCAACAACCAAGTGAAGAAAGGTGTTTGGTCTCAGGTGCCCAAATGTTTGCGGCTGCCTCAGAGAAATTCAAGATACATGGCATAGGTCCATTTTCATAGCCCAGGAATGCAGCCCCACAATTTCCAGCAACAGCCAAGATGAATTTTTTTTTGTGGAGGACCAGTGGCTACTAGCAACTGCAGCTATGATTGCCTCCAGTGTCGGGGGCAGGATGCCTCTGAATACCATTTGCTGGGAATCACAAGTGGAGAAGAATGCTGTTATGCTCAGGCCCTAATTGCAGGTTTCCCAAAAGGGCCTCCATCTGATTGGCCACTGTGAGAACAGGATGTTGGACTGGATGGGCCTTTGGTCTGACCCAGCAGGGCACTTGTGGAGTTGCGGAGGGTTAGTCTCAACCAAGGCACTTCATGAAGGAAATGTCTCCTTCAAATGGTTGCACTAGGAACTGTGTCATCAGCTGGCTTTGCTACATCTCAGGAAGGAAAGGAGACAATGAATGTTGACTGCAAAAATAAATCAAGCTGGTAACTGATCTGAAGATGTAAGCTACATTAAGGGACAGCTTAACTTTTGAGAATACCCTTTCTGCGGGAGCCTGCATCTTTTCCATTCTGGAATTCCTCAGAGCTAATAATTTCTTCAGTCGTAATAGTTACACAGAAGGCCCTTGAGAACTGCAACCATCTTGTCTGGAAATGTTGGGGGGGTATTACTGTGCTGTTTTTTAAAAAAGCTTTTAACAAATCTACACACAAAACCCTCACATCCTTTCAATGCTCTGTGCTCTGTCACCTGTTTCTCCCCAAATGTCAGTGGTTTGAAAGTCTCCATCTTGTATGATTGGGACGCTAAGGAAAAAAGTAGAGAAAAATAGATCATCATTAACCCAATTCTGATGGCAGAATGTGAGTTTCCTTGCCTCAGAACACAGTGCCCCCTAAAAATACACATGGTTAACCTGTGCATGCCACATTTGTGAAAGCTTGCAAAACAAGACTGTTGTTGACTAGGATTTCCAGTGATTGGCGGTGATTTTTCCGGGCCCCTCGTAGACTTTGCACTAGCCATTGTATTCACCTTTTCCGCACAGGACTTGGATTGTTAAAACAAGCTCCATGCCTAGGCAGAATACACAGCCCTAACACTGATGCTTGAGTCATCTTCTCCTTTTTTTATTTCACAAGCCCCACCTTGTAACGTCCCTATTCTCATAGACTGGATCACTGTGAGAGAGCAGCATAAGAATCTGCTCTTTACCAGGTCTGACTATTTGCCAATCAAGCCTAATACTGGTATACTATTGCTGACAGCAGCTCTTCAGCATCTCGGGCAGATGCGCCTTCCATCACCTGCTACCTGATCTTTTAACTAAACTGGAGGGTGTGCGCCAGGGGTTGAACTTGGGGTTTTCTGCATGCAAAGCATGTGCTCTACCACTGAGCTATGGCCCCTCCCCACTTACATGGCACGGGGGCAGGGCATACCCCTATCATGAAGGTGCTGCATTACGTCCTAGGGGTGATCAAAGACGTGCAGCATTCAGTCTAACTCAGGCCCCAACTTACCCACAGAGCAAAACTCAAAAAAGCCCCTGTGTCTTAGCCCACGTGGTCCAGGCCATTTCCTCTTTCGCCCACCTGTATGCAAGATCAAAGCAATGTACAACAACGTGCAAACAACTTGGTAAGTTTGGCTAGCAAACAGGAATAGTGTGGGCACAGATCTGGAATAACAAGTGCTGCAGGTCTCTTCTTTTGGTACATGCCACACGGCTGCACAAGAGCAGGATCAAATGTTGCATGACGCCGAACTGCTGTGGGTGTGGGCTCTGGGCAATTTCATAGTCAGGTACTCCAAACTGTTAGCTAGAGTAGATATGATCTGCAGCACTGCCCCTGTTACTGCCATCATCCCACTTGTTGTTATTGCTGTTGTTGACAAAAGTCTTGCAGACACAGCGCTCTCTCTCTCTCTCAAAGGAAAAAAAAGAGGCTGGCCTTTGCAGTAACACCTACACACAACTACTAATAGAAGCATCCATTTCTCAGGACAGAAATCCTTTCTTTACTCTGTGGGGGGCACAGGACAAAGAGACGCATTACCTTCCACCTAGCAGGCACTTTTAGGGAATAAAAATGTAATCTCACTATATAGCATCGCCACTCTTTACAAGCTTTAAGTATTTGATTTAATTCTGTTCTCAGGCTTTGGTGGTAAGCCTCCTGTGGGGGGGGGGACGGGGGGGGGGACAATTTCACTTTTCCAGGTCAGAAAAATCCGGCTATTTATTAAATCTGAAGGATCAAGCTAGAGGACATGTCACCGATGCAAGACACACATTTCACAGGAACCCCCCTGCCTAGCAGATTAAGTCACTCAGCCCTCAGTTCACTACAGAAATAGGTGTTCATTACGGCACTGGTGATGTTTTGGAGACATATCCACTGCAGCATTTTGCGCAGGAGACAGGATTATGCATCCCTTGAATCCCTCATACACACACACACACAAAACACCCTGTGTTTTCCACTCAGCTACATCTGCATCCCACTGCAAATTTTGCATACTAGTCTTGGCCCAACCGAGATACACAAAGCCCAGCAAAATAAAAAACTAGCTAGGTGGCTTAAAACTAAAGAGACATAGAGCTACTCATTTAGTTGGTGGGGAAGTGGGAGGAAACATCAACGTCATGCAAAAAGCTTTCAAAGCAAGCCCTTTTGTTGTTCAGGCAGAAAGGAAGGAAGCAAACAAGGATTTCCTGGTCAGACAGGAAATGACATTGTGTTTAGAAACTTGCAGGAAAGAGAAGGCAAGTTTGCCTAGTGAACACTAAATTTTGCCTTGCCTGAAAGGAGCAAGGGTGCAGGACGATAATTCTAAGGGAGCATGGCACTGACACCCAGACTTATTCCCCAAAGGATTCCTAATCTATGCTTTTCTTTTACAGCTGTGGAGCAGTTGCCTCCTTTAACAACTCCAGACTCACTCATACTCTCCGTTCCTCCTGCAAACCAGGGACACAAAGCTGAGCATTTACCTCCTGATGTTCCCTCTTTAAACATATTCATTTTACCTCATCCCCACACCTCACTAGCTAAACACCAGAATGCTGCCACTCACACCTAGACCACAGGCACACCTATTAAGTTACTCTTTGACTTGAGCACATCAAACCTCAATCCTACTACCTGGCAAGTGACAGACACTATATATGGCGATATTCCTTCCTTAGATTGGGACACGGATGCACTAAAGGTTCCTAACAGTGAGAACATTTTCGAAACTCCCCTCCTATAGATGACTCAAATGTAGAATACACAGAAGCTGCTTATGACATTATGAGAAATCAGCTGTGTTATTTTCACAGCTACTGCAGATAACAGTTGTGAGTTAGCCAGGCACCCTCTCATACCCAGACACATTACTCAATGCGGAAGAAATCTGATGTGACATTTCCTGTGTGCCAATGACTGATAGGCCCACTCAAGGAAGGCATCAGCAAGTAACAGGGCAATGGCAACTAGCACAGTGGGTCCCACACATTCCCCCCCCATAGATCACCTGAAAATTGCTAAAGGTCCTGGCAGACCACTTCATCATCATCATCATCATCATCATTTTGCCCGTTGCAGCAATTGTAAAGCTCACTGTGCTGTACAATTTTCAAAACTGTATTTCCCCCCTCTTACATTGTATTTCATTGTACAGTATTACAAGTTCAATTCCATAGAATTCAAATGGTAAGTGCTCTTCACGGAACCATGCTGCTGGCTAGCTGAATGAAGCTTGCGGGCCACAGTTTGGGAACCCCTGGACAAGCAGACATAGGAGGGGGAGAATCAAAGGAGGTGGGTGGAAGACAGATGGATTAATATCAAATCATGTCAACTCTTCTGGACGGGAGTGGCTCAAACAAGACATTCAGGCCAACGAGAAGCAAGTAGCACAGGCTTCTCCCTCACCTAGACAAAACCAGCTTGCTTGATTCATAAGCAAGGCAGTGGCAGCAGTGCATGCAACAACATGTTCAGAAAAAATGTATGTACTACTCTAGAGGGCAGGGAAAGGGGCGTGCCGATTAACATGCAGACAGGACTGTGCCGAATTGCCCTTCCATTAAAGGAGGCTGGTTTCAACCATGGGAGGAGTAGGGGGTTGCTGATTTGAAAATATTTCCAAGGCCTGCAACTCACTAATGTTGCAATACGGCTGGTCTCCGGGTATATTAAGCAAGAGTTTTCCCCCAGCAGGAATTTGGAAGGGCGGGAGGAGAGGAGAAGTGGGGAGGGGGGAGAGAGCAAGAGACCCTATTCAGTTTAGCTTGCTGGTCACTGTAAAAATCATGTATGTAAAAAAAGACAGACACCCCTGCCCCCCACAAAGGTAATGGTATCAACTTTTGTCCTCTTCATGTCCAATGACAGTAATATCTATAAAGAAGATGGGCACAATCATGTTTTCTGCCACCTTGGCTCTTGGGCTGTTTCACCCATTATAGGCCAGCAAACCCAGCTTTGCCACCTGACAGGGAGCTGCTGCCAACCCTGGTGCTCCACTCAGCCTTTCTGTGCTTTCCAGATGTGTGTATTGCACACATTATATTTTTATACATGAATCTGCTCTTAATCCGTATGTCATGGGGTAAGAACCAAACCTTAAAAGTCTATGACAACATTGGAATCCAACCAGTCGCAAAGGGTTAGCCATCGGCCAATCAAACACAGCATCGGTAAGCGCAGCACGGGCATATTTCACAGCAGGAGTGGCCCACCAGTTGCACAACCACAACTCTCATCATCCCCAACCATTGGCTGTGCTGATTGGGTTTGATGGGAATCCAACAACATATGAAGGGCCACAGGCTCTGCCCCTGCCCCCGTGTTCTATAGGTTGTTAGGACTTTGTTTTTACTTGTGGAGAATGCAGCAGCAGCAGAACTGTCTGGCAAGCCACACTGTGTTTGGCTGTGTTTGAAGATTGTGGGTGCTGGCAGTAGCTGTAAGTTGAAGAACTGCAGAAGGGTGTGTCACGAGGACTTGCTTCTACTTAGCCACAAGAACAGCCAAGGCTGCAGCTAAGAGAAAGGCGAGGAGATTGGCTTTCTAATGGCAATATACACCATCAGCAGGCTCATCCCGGTGTTACAAAGTCAGTTTGAGCAAGTCTGTTTCCATAACATCACATGCACCTTCCCTACATTTGCCCGGAAACTAGGTTTCAGGAAAATCAAGAGGGAGAACTAATGGTCTCGCTGTCAGTAGTGGTTTGTTCTTCCCAGCATTACCATTCCACTTGTCTTGTCTCCCCAGACCTGTCTCAGAGCTCCAGCTATAAGAAGTGAAGACAGAAGGCGGCACTTACAAGTCCAAACTGGGTATACAATATCCACAAGACTCCCACTGTCCTCTGTTCCCCACCCAGAATGTCCAAAGTCCAAGTCAACTACATGGATGAGCTAAAGTCTCACTTCAGAATGACAGATGAGAGATTTTGCAACGGAACTAACATGTGCCAGCCTGTCAGAATATGTTGCAGAGCAGGATAAATAGGTAAAAATAAAATTTCAAAAATCCTCAAGTGTGCTTTTACAAAAGAGATAAGTATGCAATTCTTAACTACAGGTTTGGCTGATAAAAGGTATTTCTTATGCATTTTATGGCCATCCCCATTTCTCACACAGCCAAAGAGCTAACGGGGATGTGGGGACAGCAGAAGTGTATCTCAAGGAGCATGCAAGTTAAATTTTGACCAGATGGAGAAGGGGGACATAAGACACCCAAGGAACAAATAAATGGAAGTTAAGGATAACAAGGCGTGAATACAAGCAGGCTCTCTTCCGTAATTCACCCGATGCTTTCTGAATATCCTGCCCACTTTCTTCTTCTTAGTTTTTGTGGTTGCATACAGCCCACAAAATAGGAAACACTACTAGAGGGTAAAGCCACCATGGTTTGTACTTCCCTAAGTCAGACAGCTGTGGCTCACGCTTTGATGACTCAGGTAATGGCAACCACCAGATCTATTCCGTAAGCTCCCCTCCTGTCACTAAACCCAGAATACGGTAGCTCTAAAAGCAACTCACAAGCCCCTTGATTAGCCAACACCCCAGCAAGTCCTACTTCATCATGGAGGAATGTGTAAGCATCACTGGTATTGTCACCATCCCTTAATGACCTCCATGACATTATAGGATTTCAGCTCCAGATCTCCAGTTTTAGTATACAGATATCCGATAAGACTAACAGCAGTCAATGGGTGTATTTATAAGAAGCAAAGGGTTTCCAAATTCTTTTGAATCTGAAGACCATTCATTTCCTTTAACTACCATCTTTCATCAGGCAGAACACCTATGAATAAAACCACCACTCTACACCACTTAACCTTCCCTTCTACCTAAAGTAGAACCTAGCAGAGGATGATTTTCCCAACCAAACATTCTTACAAGCTATTTAGACAAACTCAGTTTTGAGCTATGTGGAAGCAACTGCTTCAATTGCAAAATCCTATGGCAAGAACAAAGACAGCCAAGTTCACACAGTTCATGTTACAGGATCATGAACCATTCACTCCATTCTCCCTCTTTGCCAGTCCAACTCACCCTGCTCCTACTACCCACTGCTCCTGCTGGCAACAATATCACAGTAACTCATTAAACCTATCTGGCCTTCCAACTACTGATATCAGCAGCTGCACAGATAACACTGTTCAATTCATGTGTGGGGGGGGGAAGCCATTTTAACCTGCAGACTTGCAATACACTCTCCTTTTCCATTTACAGACAGTTTGCAAGTCATTTTTATCAAAGGGACACTTGCTTTCCACATGTATAAATAATTAGCTTAGCCAATTTCAGATTCAAGGACAAGTATAAAAATAAGTAGAAGTCCAACCAGGCCCTGTGCCAGGATTTCAGAAACAACAAACATCATTGTGGATGAGATCTTTCTACCATGCAACTAGCCACACACCCAAAACTCCGCAGCTGCAAGATTTCCAAGCTTGCCACTTCCTCACTTAAGCCCACTTCAAGATTTAAGCAAATAAAAAACTGCAGACGCCATCCCAGCCAGGTCTGCCACTTCTCAAAAATGAAAGTTAGGAGCATGATATGCAGATATAAAAATGGAATATCCCCATCTAGAGCCAATATGAGGAGAGGAACCAAGTGTGGTATGGCAAGTTCCACTGCTATTGCCTGTTCCTGTTCAACCCTGTCCCCCACTTTACCACTGAGCTGTCAAGACACATTTGTTCTGCCTTGCATCACTGTCCCCTCTCAAATTTTCAACCTTGCTTGCTAAGCACAGAAGCCTGTCCCCAGCCCATTCCAGATTACTATAGGCTTGGTGAGAGTAACACAAGGTGTGCAAAAGCAGTAGTGCAGCTAAAATCCAAGGTGCACATGGCTGATGCTCCTTTAATCAGGGATGGGGAACCAGTGACCCTTCAAATGTTGATGGAACTCAAGACTTCCACCAGAACAGCAAATGCTCAGGGATGATGGAAATTGTACTCCAGCAATATTTGGAAGGCCACAGCTTCCCCACAATCTTCAGATTGTGGCCCTTTATGGCAGCACCATGTTTATCATGCTGCATCCCACCCTTTCTCAAAAGAGCTCTAGATGGCACATATGGGGTTATTCGATTTTATTATAATCACAACAGCCCTGCAAGGTATCTCAAGCAGAGATTAAGCTTGACTACAGATATGGCTAACAGATGACACTTCTTATGGATTTTATAACCAGGGGACCTTTTGGCTAAGTAACACAGAACTACCTTATTCACATGCAACACCGTCCACTACAATATAGTCCTAAAAAGTTCCTTAGCTCAGGAAGTTAAGGTTTATTATGACCTTCTCTTAAGGTGGGAGCTGCAGCTGCCTTTCTACCATCGACTTACTGCTGGCCTTTGAGAAGTCATGCTTCTTCTCTTTAAAATGGAGGTGAGGGAAATTCCCCTCAGCATGTGCTCAGCCTAGCACACTGCCCCACCCCAGAGTGCAAGCAAGCAGTCTGCAACACAGGTACCAGAGTGCTGAACTTTGCTTCCTCAAAAGGCGGCCATGAGCTTTACAGAGTACTCCTATGTGTTTACGTGCTACTTTTCTGAAAGGGTTTCATGTTCCCACCGAGTCATCCACTAGGCTGGCCAGAAACATTTTTGGACTCAGTCCATACAGGTGCAGAAAAGGAGTCAATGAGTTTTCAATGGTTCAGTCTGTTTACTCCATTCAGATGGAGCTGAGGTGACACCCCACCACCCGCCAAATTGTTCCTCCCCACCACCCCAAAGGAACCACCGCAAAAAGCATAAGGGCTAAGCTATATAGGATCCATCTCCTTTGCCACGAGAAACCTTCACTACTCTGTTCACGAGCTTCTCCCTCCCAAAGCCTGGACCATAAAAAAGATCAGTGGCTGCTCACCTCTCCAGGAAATGTATATTCAGCCCAAGTGGCATTACCACAAAGCAAAAGGGGAAGAGAGAGCCCCATAACTACCAGTCCTTTGATATTAGGGCATTTCTCTGTAGATCTCAAGGGAGGCAGGGAGAGTGCCTGCACTCTGCCAATCCCATACTTCCTTTGTACTGGAGGACAGGACAATCTCTTCTTCTACTGCACACATTTGTTCTCACTGGCAGAAAACCAGGATTTCTAACATTTTAGATATATATGATTGTGTTATAGGGCGACTTCTGAACTCACAAGCTGCCCTGTCTTGTTTTGTTAGACCCAAACACAGAAAGCCCCTCCCTGCTTCTTTTTGAAGTGTCTTTGTGTTCGGGCCTCACAGAGAATGAGCTTTCTTAAGGGCTTGGTGGCCAAGGCAGGTTACTACTGTACTGCAATTCCACTGGATTCTCTACCTCAGAGGACCTGGACAAGCAACAGAAGAAACAAAATGGCACAGAACGGACAGTACAGGAACTCAACCAACTCCGACAGCTGCATTGTGAATTGCTCCTCCTTTTGCTATTCTATCCACTCAGCACAATACGGGTATGGTGGTCTGTGAAAATTGCTTTTGGATGTTAGCATCTTTGTCCACATCCTCCACAAGATCCAGAATCCAGAGCATGCTTTCCCCAGGAGTCCCCCTTTGAACTCCTGTCTTGAATAGTAAGAAATCCAAAATGTAATCACAAGTTCTAGGGGGGAGGCAGGTATTCACACATCCCCGATCAGCGCACTTTTCTAGAGTTAACAGAGGCACATCTCTGCCCAAAAGCAGCCTAAAATTCAACAATGGGGGAGGACAATAGGAAAAACAAGAGAGGGGATGGATGAAAGAAGCTCAGAGATGGGATAAATATGGGAGCAGATGCAGTTAAGTTTCTTACAAAGATTTCAGGGTACAGCTAACCAAGATCCTTAATGCCACCGGTACTTCTGACTGGTGGGAGACCCATTCTAATGAAATTTAAGGCTAAGCATCAGCTGGTTTCATGAGCATTCCTGCTTTTAAAGAGACACCCCCAAATATTTTAACGATTTAGGGAATAAGTAGTAAAAAAAAAAAAAAAAAGTTCGCAAGTCGCCAGAAGGCTAGCCGACAAGCCTTCAGCGTTTTAAAAAACCTCAACCCTTTAAAACAAAGGCAAGGTTGCTTTAAGACCAGGAGATAAAAATCCAGTTACCTCTCAGTGCCCGATGGCAAAAGGCCCACTCCCCACTCCCTGAAAGGCGGAGGCTAGTAGCCCCTACTCTGAAAAAAAGAAAAACGAAGGAGGAATTTTGCGTCCTCCTACCCAAAGAGTCGAGTTCCGAGCGGCTCACTAGGGAGTCTATTTCGAAGCAGCCTCTGGAGAACGAGAGAAAGAGGCCCCCACCCAAACGCACCTGGGGAGAAGCAAAATGGGATCCACCCAGCCCGGTGCCTTTCGGAGCGCGTTTGACACGGGAGCCGCGAGGGAGAGCGACGCGCGCGGCCCAACTCCTCTCTCCTCTCTTCCAAAGCGGCACCTTGGGAAGAAACCGGGGGAGGGAAACCTCATTCCCCAGGAACTCCCCTCACATTCCTCTCCTTCAGTCGCCACAAGAAAGGGAGGGGGAGGAGAAAGGGGGGAGCCAGCAGCCCTCCAATGCACACGACCTTCCGCACAACACAAAAGTTTTTCTTTAAGGGAGGGAGGGGAGAGGTGCATTTGTTGTAATGCGCCGCCTTACCTTTGTCTTTTTTTGCCCCCCGCCGCACTCTCCCCTCCGGGAATCGCGCAGCCCCTTCTCTCGAATGCTAACTAAGCAAGTTTTACTTCTTCCCTTCTTGCAGGTTTAAAAAAATAAAAAGGAGGCGTGTTGCGGGGAAAGGGGGGGGGGCTGGAGAGAAGAGGCAGGCTTTTCTTTTCTCGCGTCCGTGAGAGTCGCCGACCCAAGTTGTTCCTCCGTTTTCTCCTCTGATCATTCAGCTTGACAACTTCGTGTAAGAGACTGCACGGGACGAGGCGCGTTTTTTGTCCCGCTGCAAATGCAAAGGCAGAAGGCGTGCGGGATATTTGGGGGAAATAATAATAAAAAAGCGTGCAGTTTCCTAACAAAAGCACTAAAGACTCAAGAATAAAATCTCAAAGGGAGCTTTTTTATATAAAAAAAACACCAGCAGCAGCGCGCGCACACACAAAAGGCGACGGGGGGAAAAACCGAGGAGCGCTGCAGCGATCTCCTCCTCCTCCTTTTCCTGCGGGACCTTTTCTCTCGCTTTTTCTTTCGCCCTCCCCCCCTCGCTCAGCTCCAACACCTAAAATGGAAGTTGCACCCAGCCGACGGCAAAGGAGGCTGGGTGGTGACAAACTGTGCGCTCGGGCCCAGCCCCTTTTTCCCTAAGTGATGTCAGCTTCTGCACGGCTCCAATGGGAGGCAGGCATCAATCAGGGAGCCGAGGCTATCCAATAGGAAACTCCATTGTAGAATTTCTTTTTTTTAAAAAAAAAAAAAAAGAGAGAGAGAAAGAGAGGAGATACAGTACAGACAAAAAAAAGGGGGGGCCGCATAAGAAGGGAAAACAAGGAAATATTGGTTAAAATAATAAACAAAGCCAGGTTTCCGTTAAAAGAGACAGGCACGTTCTCCATCCCTTTACATTGCAAGGATGCGCTCACATTGCAATTCAACATGCAAAACTTCCGCCGGTAGCAATGGAGGAAGATTCCCGGGACCGAAGTCAATTTTTAATTATTTGCGTTTCCTGTCTTTGGCGAGCTTTCGCAGCGCCTTTACACTTCGGTCCTAGGCGTTCTTACTCGGAAGTAATTCCGATAAATTCACCAGGATTTGATCGCTAGGAAGCGTCCCTGCAGCCGCCTCTCGTGAGCCTAAACGTTTACTGAGAAGGCGATCCCACTGGAGTTCGACGGGACTTGTTTCCTTGTAAAGTGCGCCTAGGACGGCAGCCTTATTTGTTCTTGTGGGCGCTTTCCTTGCACTTTGCATGCAAGCGCTCCATCTCCGGAAGGGAGGAGACGGGCACTACCTATAACAAAAGGAATGCAGTTTCCAATCCTACCTTGCTTATATTAGGACTCCTTTGAAACACACATGGCCAGATAATCAAGTCTTACTTGGGAGCATTGTTAATTGACATCAACTGACAGAAATTTACTCTTGTCCCCCCCTTTTTTTTTCTGTGGTAAATCTGCTTTTTTTCTTTGTCTGTTATTTTTATTGGCCTGTGTTTGGAATTTACACAATACAATGCGGGCTTTGATTTCTTTTTTATTGTGTCTCCAATAGCCTACAGTAGCCTACTGCCGTCCTAAACATGCATGCAGCTTGGTTCTGTACCGGCTAACTCAAAAATCAATCCCACTAAATTTAATCATAAGGCAAGATATAAATGCTTGGAGTAATGATTATTCCCAAGGGATTCACAGAATTGCACCCCTGTTAGGAAATATTCTACTGAAATTAATGGGATTACTCCTGCTGAGTAAGGATGGACTGGAACATTTTGCAAGACGCTATAGCAGAAGAAACAGACATGTCATTATAAATGTTGTCATAGTCTCTTCAGCATCACTGAAAATCATATGCTGGTCATAAGTATGTAAACTGCCTTGAAATTCTCAGTCATTTCTCGTTTTTACAAATGAGACAATATCTGATGAGATCCAAAGGCTCTTTTACAGTATTGATGGTTTGCTGCTGGTCCACCTCATCTGCCATTTTTCAAAGCCGCATTATAAATGTAATAATTACAGTCAAGACTGAAAATTGCTTATTTGTAAATGCTTAAATAGGTACTGCTCCGGCGGGAAGGTAAACGGCGTTTGGCGTTTCTATGCGCTGCTCTGGTTCGCCAGAAGCGGCTTAGTCATGCTGGCCACATGACCTGGAAGCCAATAAAGCGAGATGAGCGCTGCAACCCCAGAGTCATCCGCGACTGGACCTAATGTTCAGGGGTCCCTTTACCCTTTACCTAAATGCTTAATAAGTGACTATACATGATAAATTCCTGTTTTTCAGTGGTTTAAGGATAAGTTTAGGATTTGTAATCGGAGATCCATCCATCACATACAATTTTTAGCAGAGGTTGGACGTCCATCTGTCATGGATGCTTTAGCTGAGATGCCTGCATGGCAGGGGGTTGGACTAGATGACCCTTGGGGTCTCTTCCAACTCTACAATTCTGATTCTAATAATAAATAATAAACCTAACCCAAATGAATATAACCCAGCATGAAAGCTCCTGCTGATTTTGTTAAATCTCTGCAAAGTTTATATATTGGCCAAAACTACAAGTAACACATCAGTGAGGGTTTTGAGTTATTATTGCAGTATCTGTAGGAAACTTTGGTCGGATGATCAGATCATAAAGAACAGTCTGAGCACTAATTGGGTACTACCGGTATGTGGGGAAGTACCATTATTTTCCATGTTATATCATCATCCACTTTCTTTTTTCTATATTAATTACTCCATAACGATTGCTTTCTCTTGTCAACACTATGTGGCAGGTACAGGCTTATCTATGCCAGTGTTTCTCAAACAGTGGACTGCCTCCTGGCTATGAAAACGGTACCAGAAAGCTGGAAAACTTCCTCGAACTTCACAGTGAGCAATTGGTATAGCTGTGTTTGGTGCCTTGCTCTCTCTGAGAAACAAACACATAGCATCAGTCAAGGTGGTCTGAATTCAGAGGGGGAGGAGGGAAGAAAGGTCTCCCTCCTCTGAGGGGAAAGGGCCAGAGGAGGTGTTGAAGGAAATTAGAAAGTGATAGGAAAAGTTAAACAAACAATCTGGGGATAGAAGCAAAGGATAGCTGCTACAGGAAGGAGAAAAGTGAATGTGAAAGGACCAGGGGAAGGGCTGAAAGAAACTGACAGTTTGGGATGGCTGCGGATTAAGGCATGGGTAGGTAAACTAAGGCCCGGGGGCCGGATCCGGCCCAATCGCCTTCTAAATCCGGCCCGCAGACGGTCCGGGAATCAGCGTGTTTTTACATGAGTAGAATGTGTCCTTTTATTTAAAATGCATCTCTGGGTTATTTGTGGGGCATAGGAATTTGTTCACCCCCCCCAAAAAAAAGTCCGCCCCCCACAAGGTCTGAGGGACAGTGGACCGGCCCCCTGCTGAAAAAGTTTGCTGACCCCTGGATTAAGGTATAAATTGAGTATGGGAGAAGAAATCACAGGAGATTGGTAAAAACACTTTGAGAGGCATGTTTGGGGTGGGGTAGGAAAAGTTTCCTACCCCAGTTAGAGCCTTGGACACAGCAAATTCTGCCTAAAATAGGGAGTAAAATCCCAAAGAAAAATCCATACCCGCTGCCTTGCAGGACATCTTTGGGAGAAGAAAAGGCTAAGGAGTAAACTATACACAAATCCGGAGTGGAGTGTCTTGTACACTTCCTTCCGGCAATTCCTGCAGCCAAGTTGGTGCCGAATGTATTGCTCTACTTTCAAGAAGCCAGAAGCATTCCTGCTACCTATAATAGGACAGGAAATTCCAAATAAAGTAAAAAACAACAACAACCCTCTTCCTTTACGCAACAGCAGCAGCAAGGGTACTATACTCTGAAATGTGGAAGGAGGGGAAAATCCAGACCAAAGACCAGTGGTTGCTTAAACTAATAGAATATGTAGACAAAACAAAATAAAATAAAAAAAATTCCTTCCAGTAGCACCTTAGAGACCAACTAAGTTTGTTCTTGGTATGAGCTTTCGTGTGCATGCACACTTCTTCAGATACACACTGTATCTGAAGAAGTGTGCATGCACACGAAAGCTCATACCAAGAACAAACTTAGTTGGTCTCTAAGGTGCTACTGGAAGGAATTTTTTTTTATTTTATTTTGTTTTGACTATGACAGACCAACACGGCTATCTACCTTTAACTAGAATATGTAGATTTAGCCATGATGACGGCCAAAATAAGAAATGCAAAGAGAAAAACAGTATTAAGTGAGTGGGAACAACTAGAGGAGTATTTAAAAAGAAGCGGTATAAATATACCGGTAAATTTACAAGTAAGGTTAAACATATGAACACCAGTAAACATCACAAAAAGTGAAAGAAAGGAGGGAAGGATTGGAAAGCTTTAGGAGTTGCAGCAAAACAAAGCGACTGGGTTAGGATGTCAAGGAAAGATAGGCTAGGAAGTCCAGATGAAAAGGGTTAGGAGATGGTGTATGTAACTGGAATAACTACTGGTATAATCAACTGTAATTGAAAAATGCACACACACACAAATGTATTGCTCTGCTTTCCTTTGGACCACATCAGCAAGTCCAAGAGGGGGCTCTTGTCATCTGGGCAGCCTAGGACCCTCACTTACGGACTCATGGTTAAAACTGTGTTTACGGAAGACAACCTTACTTGGCTACAAGTGATCTAAGAAGAAAAGAAGAAGAAGGGCCCTGGTAATCTTAAGTGATCTCAAGTGGGCCCTCAGGGTAGAAAGTCTGAGAACCCCTGATGTAATATTTCAATTAACTGGCAGGGCAAGTGAAACATCTCCTCAGGGACAATTGCTTGACCAGATTCCTCAGTGATTGACAATTTGCATATAGCCACAACACACATTGCATGGCAAATATAAATTACCATGTGGCAATTATCCTTCTTTATTTAAAGGTCAGAACATCTTTAATCCTAAAAGAATGTTAACTATGTGCACTCCAGGATAATTCGCTTACTAATCGAAACATGTCCAGGTTACACCGCACAAGTTACCCTAAGATAACCGCAACACACATTTACCTGGTATTACAATTTTGTTATTCTTTCAACATAAACCATTTGTGTTAATCTGGTTAGCATTTCCTATGCAGGTCATAGTTTCTTCTTATTACAGGAGACTGAAAGGGTTCTGTGGAGGAGCTGATCGCAACAATAGTCATGATGCATTGCAATTATTCCCCACAAGGATTGCCTGAAACGCCACATGATGCAAGTATTAAATGTCAAAGAAGAGCCCCCCCACACACACACACCCTCCATAAGGTAAGAGCAAGTAAACGGAAATTTGCAAACCTAACCAGGCAGCTGTTGCCTGGTAGGTACCTAGCAATATTTTCACTTCTTCTTCCATGTTCCTTCTTTTGAGTCCTCAACAAAGAGGTTTCTTCAAAGTTCCTATCACAGCTGCTTGCACACAACAAGCAAGCATTTAAAAAAAAATCAATTTATTCATATATTACTTTCATTGCAATCTTACAGACCACTTAAAAGCAAGTCATTTCAGAACAGCTGGGGAAATATACGTATATGCAAAATTAAAAATGCCGCCTGCTTTATTATCTTCAATATAAGAGTGATATTAACAGTAATCTGTATTTCCCTTGTTACTCAGTGTAATAGTTTGTAGTTGTAATTGATAAATAGCCAAAAAAAGGCCAGTGGATTTGGTACTGATTGTGCAGAAATGTAATATCCCAGGACAAGAAGGTGAGAAACATATTCAAAGCTTTGGTTGGAGTTTCTCAGCTAGTCATATTGTATGAGGCAGAAACCACAACAGCATACAAACAGAAAATATAATGAGTACAAAATGAGCAGCTTTTGTTCTTTCTTAAATAAAACTATTCTCATGACATAAGCACCCCCATAAATCACAGCCATAAAAACATAAATGTTCAAGGCATATATATTACAGTATATCAAACTTCACTTGGTGACACCTACAAGAAATAATAAAACATTCATATAGTCTTGACAATATTACACTTTATATTTTAACTGTGCTCTATGGGCATTTGCCAGCCATTGCGAAAAAATAGGCACCAATTTATTTTCCCCAATGTCCTTGACTTCAAATCAGTCAGCTTTGTAGCACAGAAAGTGTCAGCATTATGGGCAACATTAGTGATACTCAGAGTAGACCCGTTGAAATAAATGGCCTTGACATCTGCTCTAGGTATGGATGTGTACACATCATGGTTAATTTTGGTTCCAGGGTGCTCCCACTGCCTGAAGCAGAATATGCACGATATTAGCCACAATCCATATCTATCCTGTAGTTCATTGGGAAATTCTGCTGTTTGGTGTGTTTCCCCTCAAACCAACTTCCATCCGATTTGAAAACGCAAGACATGGTTAACCTGAGTTGTGTATGGTTCAGATAGCCATCGAGCATGTGCAGATGGCGGCTTCCTTGAGTAAGGAGTTTGTTGCAGGTAGAAGCTGCAGGCATGGAGGTGGGAGGAACCCAGGCAATGAGCAGCACGTGAAAGCACACTCCCCACTCTCTGAGTGATTTGAAAATGTGATTTGAAAAGTAGCAGGGGGATACATAGCCTATGACAAAGGCAGATAACGTGATATATCTACACACACACACACACACACACACACACACACACACACACCCTAGTAACTCAGAAAAGTTGAGTCTTTTTGGCAAGGTTTTTGCAGAGAGAGAGAGAAACTTTTGAGCAATTTTTAAGGAAAGCCGCCAAAAAACCGCTGCCATGGGCTACCATACATCCAGATTTCCCCAGACATTTCAGCTATTTCCACCCAGACACGGTTCCCGATGGCCGATTCCCGTCTATGTCCAGGAAATTCCAGACATATGGCAACCCTAGACATTTTACCTGCATTTGGGCAATAGAATTTAGCAGTGCTTTTTCCGGGGGGCGGGGGCAAGCAGCGCAGAATATATATAAGGAATAAACATTTTATATAAGGAATAAGAAATAAACATTTTGTGAATCTTTGTACTTTTGTCCATTTACAGTGGTACCTCGAGTTACATACGCTTCAGGTAGGTTACAGACTCTGCTAACCCAGAAATATTACCTCGGGTTAAGAACTTTGCTTCAGGATGAGAATAGAAATCGGGCAGCGGCGGCGCGAGGCGCCATTAGCTAAAGTGGTTTTTCAGATTAAGAACGGACCTGCGGAACGAATTAAGTACATAACCAGAGGTACCACTGTACTGTATTTATTTTTCCCAATTTGAACTATAAAATGGTGATTTTCTGGAGTCAAAATGAGAGTATCCCTAAACATTTTTTTTTAAGGAAAAAAGCACTGGGATTCAGACAGGTAGTAAAATAACAGACAGAAACGAAAATACTGCTAGGCAACCCCAGTTGAAGCAGCAGGATATTTGGGGCAGCTTATTGTACCTTTTTCTCCAAACCTTGTTCCGGTGTCCTTTACTCCATTTTGAAACTTAGTTGGTTGAGATTCCGCTCGGAAGGCATAAAGCAGGTGCAGTAATGTCCCTTAAATGTGAAGGTTTAAGACATTGTTTCTCTGAGCAACTGTTTGGGTTGCTTAGGCAGTGAGGCTGGTTGTGAATAGAGGGGAAATCCAGTTCCCTGGGCACCCCTCCAATCTCTCCACAATGGCAATGGTGGACACCAAAGGATGATGTAAGCCACTTTGTTCTCTTAGTTCTCTATGTTGTGCTCAGCTGTGCTGGAAATGATGTTTGAGTGTTAATTAGGGTTTATACACATCAGTTTTTCCATGCTGGACTTACTAGTGCTGCAAGTACTCCGTATCACTGGTTATATTCTAAACAACATGTAAGGCTTCAAGCTCTTTTTGGAAACTGTGCCTTCTGTAGTTGCTTGGTCATGAGCAGAAGCAATATTGAATATCCTTAGAGGCATATTTTATAATTAGGTGATCTCTGATTTTTGTGTGGTTTTTGTTTGTGGTTTTACTTATGATGACTGTAATCTGCTTTGCTTTTTTATGAGTAAAGGTAAAGGGACCCCTGACCATTAGGTCAGTGTTTCCCAACCGGTGTGCCGTGGCACACTAGTGTGCCGCGAGACACCGGCTGATGTGCCGCGGGAAAAGGGACCTGCAGCCCAGGGCTGCACAGGACCGTGGCGGCGGCGCTGCTGGAGCCCGGCGGTGAAGCGGAAGCCAGGGCGGCGCTGCTCCCTTGGCTGCTGCAGCAGCAGCAACAGCAGCCTCGCGCGAGAATCCCGACCAGAAGCCTCGCACGAGAATCAGAGCCCAGGGTGCCCTGCAGCCCCGCGCTGCACAGGACCGGGGCGGCGGCAATGCTGGAGCCCGGCGGTGAAGCGGAAGCCAGGGCGGCGCTGCTCCCTTGGCTGCTGCAGCAGCAGCAACAGAAGCCTCGCGGGAGAATCCCGACCTGGTGCCCCAGCTGATGGGCGGGAGAAAGGACGCCGCGCTACAGCTGATCCCAGAGGTAACTCTGGGTCAGGAGACCCGGCGCAGCCGGGTCGGGGAGGAGCGGTGTGCCGCGAGATTTTTTTAATGAAACAAGTGTGCCGTTGCCTAGATTAGGTTGGGAAACACTGCATTAGGTCCAGTCGTGTCCGATTCTGGGGTTGCGGCGCTCATCTCGCTTTATTGGCCGAGAGCCAGCGTACAGCTTCCAGGTCATGTGGCCAGCATGACTAAGCCGATTCTGGTGAACCAGAGCAGCGCACGGAAACGCTGTTTACCTTCCCGCCGGAGCGGTTCCTATTTATCTACTTGCACTTTGACGTGCTTTCGAACTGCTAGGTGGGCAGGAGCTGGGACCGAGCAACGGGAGCTCACCCCGTCGCAGGGATTCGAACAGCCGACCTTCTGATCGGCAAGCCCTAGGCTCTGTGGTTTAACCCACAGCGCCATCTGCGTCCCTACTTTTTATGAGTAGCAGTATATAAACATTTTGTTATAAATGAATACATCAGTTTTTAATATTCTTATTTCAACACACACTGGATATTGCGCCAATGTCACAGTCATGAATTTCTCAAACCATCTTAATGAAGCTTTGTCTTGTTTTACATTTCCTAGTACCGTGACATATCTGAAGCACAATGACTATGTCTTCGTTTTGCTCTGGGACACATGCTACAGTTTTGTGGTTACTTTCATAGAATTTAAGTTGCCCAGTTTGGCTTTCCATCATGTACCGTACCCACTTTGAGACCCGTATAACCATTACGAATCAAAAATCAATCGTGGTAGCACGGTTCACCTTTCTACCTTTATGAGAAAACAGTCAAACTATGTAGCAACCACTAATGGCCATAAAGAATTTAGACGACAGTGTTCGCAATCCTTGCCTCAGGGGGTAACGAGTAAGGAAGTGCGCCACCTTTTGGATCATCTGTGCCACTTCAGCGCATAGTTTTCCTCATTTGAGTGTCAACTTTGTCCATACTTAACCTTTGGAATCAGAGACACTCTTAGGTACATACAGAACGTACACGTCAGTGCAGATATATAAGGTCAGATGAGCAACCAGATGTGTTGCAGGGTAGAAGTATGTGATATGAAGAATCAACACTCTCCTGGTGAGAAAAGAGTGCTCATAAATTTGATGAGACTGCTCTAGTAACGAGCACACAAGGTAGCTTAAACTATTAATTAAATAGGAAAATTCACATGATCTGCTCTTGTATCTTCGCTAGGCATAAATCAACAGGTGAAGCATAAATATCTAGGGCCTGAGGTGGCCCTGGTTTACAAAGCCCTGTACAGCTTTGGACTAGGATATCTGAAAAGGATATATACCCCTTATATAGCCAGCCAATCACTAAATTCTACAGGAGAGCACCCCCTGCAGATATATCACCGAGAAGTCCATTTTTGGAACTCCTTCCTATGATATATCAAACAGGTTGCATCTTTACTATCTTCTGTCTTTTCAATGGCTGTTGTATCGCTTCATCAATCAATCTTTATTGCGGTCAAAGACCAGAGAGCAAAATTAACAACAAAGCAATATAGACTACATCAGCACCAAGGGGCGGACACAGTACATGAAATTGAAAATTCCCTCTACACTAATTTGCATTAAAAATAGCACTCCTCAATGGCTCTTGAAGACCTTCCTTTCCCAGCAAGCCTTTTAAGTGGAGATTTTTTTTAACCCAGTCTGCATCTGAATTTAAATGTGTGTTTTTTTAAATTGCTAAATCACTTCAGTGTATTTCAAGTCAAGTGATTCATACCGGTATATAGCCACTTGCTAATGCCTGCATTTCAAACAGCAGTTAAAAGCAGTTACAGAGGAAGATGAGAAACCAGAAAACTCTAGGCATCACTATGCAGTGGGTTTTGTCGTTGTTGTTTTTGGCCGATGGTATACTCTGGTACAGAGTATCAGTGTCTTTTTTATAGCAGAGATGTGGACCACCCATCAAATCATCTGATGAAATCCTGACAACAGGCGATTGACAGTTGGGTGGTGGAGGAAGAGAGCAAGCAGGATTGAACTCTCCATGCATCACCTGATGGGCAGAGAGTTCAGTGTCACTTTGCTACAGTTTTGGGGTGAGTGAGTTCCCTGCAGGGGATTCCCTCATCCACTCAAACTGAGCAGAACTGAACCTTTCACTCACCAGCTGATGGGCAGACTGCTCAATCCTGTTTTCCGCAGGCTTTAAGTGCGTGAATCAGACTTTGGGTACTGGCACCTCTTTATTTATTTATTTTAAAAAATCACATCTGAAGTCTTCTAGCTTCTAGCTTCTTCCTGTTCCATTTGGACTAAAATGTTTCCTATTTCTTTTGAGGTCTGAGCTTTGTTAACACTGCAATCAGATTGGGTATTGCTGGCCATTTCCGAGTATAACCACCTCTGGTATATTCCCACGGGGAAGCCACAAAAGGGATGTGATAGTGTGAGTTGCTTGGCTCTCATGCTGTTGACTCATGGAGCTGCTGTTATGAATACTTTGACACATGTCCAGATTGCAGGCCACCTCTTATTTCTTTCAAAACTTTCCAAATATCTGGTTAAATCAGGATGTGATATCGAGCACATACACCCTTGCATAATACCCTGATGCATGAAAAGATGTGTGAGTCACTTCTACTTTCTCTATCATCCTCCCTTGTAATTTGCAAGCTGCCCTTTATGATGGCTTGCCTTTTGAAAACAGGGACGGGGAACCCATAGCCCTCCAATATTGCTTTGGATTGCAACTCCTATCAGCCCCAGCCAACATAGCTAATGGGCAGGGATGATGGGAGCTGTAGCCTAGAAACATTTAAAGGGCCACAGGTTTCCCACCCTGGTATGATATACGGTAAGTCAGGCTTCCTCAACCTCGGCCCTCCAGATGTTTTTGGCCTACAACTCCCATGATCCCTAGCAAGCAAGACCAGTGGTCAGGGATGATGGGAATTGTAGTCTCAAAACATCTGGAGGGCCCAGGTTGAGGAAGCCTGATCTAAGTGGCCGCTCTGATTTCACTGCCATTCTTGTAATGTGAGGCCGCAGAACGTGAATATCACTGAATGATGTAAACATGCATGTATTAACATATTAATATGTATTAACATATTTTTTACCCTGTACCTGCCATTCCAAAATATCTTCAAGATGGCTAAGAACAATATCAATAAAAATAAGTAATATTAAAAAATATTATACAATAAATATATCTAGCATCTCAAAACATAACTGAGTGATTATGTGACATAAACCTGAACAGTGACATAAGCATAACTAGGGAATGAAAAAATATTGCTTATTCTGGAATACCACACACAGAAGTCTGGATTTTTATTCATTTTATTTCACATTTTCAGGTCATAATATAAAGCAGGAGAGAGGGACATTGTATATTAGATGAGATGAGAAGCAAAGCAAAATTAATTAAGCATAAATCAGTGAGAATCAATTTAATTAAAACTTGTCAGTTGACTCAGTGAATAAAATAATGACTAAGTACAGCCCATAACTTTACATAGCTAAGCTTAAAATTCCATTATATCAATTACAGTTTTTATAAGTAACTATTAATCATAACGAATATATTAAAATTAAAATCTTTGAAATAATCAAGCTTCTCCAGCAGAGCTATTTACCTTATAAATATGCCTTATAAAATTTTGCTTGTACATTGGTTGGTGCCATTTCTGAAGGCAACGACTTTTCACGATATCTTGATATCCTAATTAAAAAGCAATATAGACAACACACCAACCATTTTTATAAATAGACCAGCAGCATGTATATATTTATTTTACTTATTTGTTGTTCAAACAGTGGAACAGTTACAAATGATTAATCTTTGCCCAATGTGGTATAAATTAAACGAAATCACAAAATGTGAAAAACGAATCTGTTCTATTTTAGTGTTTATTCAAGAGCTGGTCCCCTTGCTTCAGATTATTTGATCAATTAGTGGTGCAATATTTGGTAAAAGTGAAAATGAACGGGAAGAAAAAACTTCAGGACCTGGGCTGGCATCAATACCTGGCATCCTTGGGCAGCAGTCATACCACTACTGATGTTTATACTGTTCCAACTCCCTTAATTGGGGAGGGGGGTGATGCTCCAAGCAGTCCCAAGTGGATGGACCTAGCCACCCTGTTCATTTCCCACAATGCACCTGATCTAGCATCATTCTGGGGCACTGTGGTAAACTAGAGAGTAGCTGGGCACATCCATCAGGTGATGCTTGGTGCACTGTCACAGCAACCAGCTAAGCCCACAATGCAGAAGGGGAATAACAGAGGACATGTTGTCCAGGGGCACCTCAAAGCTGGATCTGGCCCTGTTTAGGACCATATCGCAAATTATATATGAGGAGTACATGCAGTGTTTCCTATAAGACGGGTAGGCAACCTAAGGCCCATGTGCCGGATGCGGCCCAATCGCCTTCTCAATTGGACAGTCCGGCCCATGGACAGTCCGGGAATCAGCTTGTTTTTACATGAATAGAATGTGTGCTTTTATTTAAAATGCATCTCTGGGTTATTTGTGGGGCATAGGAATTCGTTTATTATCATTTTTCAAAATATAGTCCGGCCCACCACATGGTCTGAGGGACGGTGGATCGGCCCACGGCTGAAAAAGGTTGCTGACCCTTGCTATAAGATGTGAGGCAAGTACACATTTGAAGCTAGATTTTCAGATACACACACATGGGCACAGCCAGGATTTTTGTTGGGGGAGGCCAGGACTTTTGCTGGGGGGCAAAACCGAAGTGATTGGTCAGTTAGTTAGTTAGTTAAGTATTTCTATTGTTTTACTTGATTGGGGGGCAGCTGCCCCTCTGGCTACGCCCATATACACACACTAAAATAAAGAGGTATGCTCAGTTCATCAATGTATTCACTAATCTGCAATATGGGAAACAGCCCTGAACTACCCAGTTATTGCTGCCTAAGTTGCAGTCCTATTCTCTGCAGAGTTAGAGAGGCATCTAAACCCATGTATTCTAGTGGGCTCCTTATGCATGCATCTGCAATGGACTGAGAGTCTCTTGGGCGTTCTCTACAGCTTTCTTCCTGGACTCAAGTGTCCTGCATGCATACCTGGAGATTAGCTGGCAGTCATAAACTCTCATTAAACTGGATGATATCCTGGGTAGTACAGGCTAGGAGGAAATGAATACCTACTGATTTTTATACTCAGTGTAAAGCTTAAAGGAATAAAAGTATGAGGAAATCATGTGACCTTTGTATCACGTCTCTCATTCATGGATAAACTAAAGGAAAGCCCCTTCCCCCAAAGACAGAGTATATTAAATGTAAGGAATTCAAATCCCTAAGAACACATCACTGAGTGTGTGAGAATCCTAAAATTCCTCATAAGCTTCCATCGTGTTTTCACCATGCAACTTTATGCATGTCTACTCATAAGTAAATCCCACTGTGTTCAACAGGGCTCGCTTACTAGCAACTGTTTATTTATGGCAGCCTGAATGTAGCAATACCCTTGTAAATCTGATCGACATTCCTTTCTTTTCCCTCCAGGGTTGCTGTTGCTTTGGGCAGGTGGGGGGTTTGGTCCTGCCTGACAAGCACATAGCTGCCTCTTCATGATGCAATTTCTGACCTACGGTACTATATTCTTGAATGAAGGCAGGTGGTCCTTATTGATGCCAATAAGGACCTCATCCAGCCTCTTTGGCTCATCGGCATAGCGGTCAACCCTCCCTTTTTTTGCGGGAAGCTCCCTTATTCCAATGCCGTTTCCCGCTGCTATCCCGGATTGTTGATATCCCTTAAATTTCCCGGATTTCAAAGGAAGCAGCTCCTCTCCTTCCCTGCCGGCCAGGGAGGCTCCTCAGCTGCGTTGCTCGGCTGCCAATAAGGAGTCTGAGACCGACTAGGGGCGGAGCTTGCATGCCTTGTGCATCCAGACCCTCATGCCCAACCAGACAGACAGCTTGCCTGCCGTCTACGCGCTCACTCTTTCGCTCACCCGGTCGTGCGCAGCCTCTGGAGCGCAGCAGGGTGGCGAGGCTACTTGGTGCCATTGCACCGCCCTCGCGGCATCCCTTATTTACAAATCCAAAAGTTTGAGAAAAAATCCCTTATTTTCAAATCTGAAAGTTGACAGCTATGCTCATCGGTTATCAATGCAACTCCCCAAACCCTTGGCTAGAAGCAGGCATTTCAGGCAGCCGTGAAGGAGAGAAACAGAAGCAGCGAGAGAAAGGACAGGAGCCAGCGGGTGGGTCGTGGCCAATAACTGGGAGTAAGAGAATAATAGCGGGCCCTTTAAAGAAACTGGAAGCAAGCTCTGCGTGTGTGATCCCGTTTCTGCTCCCCTTCCCACGTTCTGTGCCATGCTTGCCCAAACTTTGGAAGAACAACCACCCCATAACCAGCCGCAGCCCAAAGTGCCTTGGCAACCTCCGCACCCCCTTCCTTATTTATTAAGGGGGTGTGTGTCCTATATGTTTAAGGGCGTCGTTTCGTCCCGCCAAAAGCCAGCCCCTCCCACCCAGGGGCCCTCAGCCAATGAAAGGGCTGTTTCTGCCACTCGGCGCCCTTTTTCCTGGGAACCTCGCGCGGGCAGCGTGGCGCGAGGAAGGCAGCTCCTGCCGGGAAGCGGCTCCCACCGGCTGCTGCAGCGCCACGCCGAGGCGCCGCCCCTGGCCGAGAGGCCCCGACTGCGGACGGGCACCCGCCGGTGGCAGGTGGCGCAGGAGGAAGTGGGCGCTGGGGCGCAGCTCCTGCCGGCGAAGCGAGGAGGAAGGGGCCGGGCGGCTCCCCTGGGAGTCCAGGGCAGGCGCCACTGAGGGCTCTCTCCCTCTTTCCGTGGGCCTGGGGTGGGGCGCCGAGGGGGGAAGCGAGTCGACGTTTCCTCAGGGACGGGAGGCTCTCAACTGTTGGTTTGTAGGTTTCTTCTTCTACTTGATTGTAATATGTATGCCCCATACCTGCCACTCTTGATGGAGTTGGTTCCTCGTGGCGCCTTCTTTACCGGTTTGGGATATATACCTTTAAAAAAGCACATTTCGAAGCACGTTCTTCTCCTCGAATAATTCTGGGCCCTGCAGATTAAGGGTTGCTGGGACTACAGGCCCCAGAATTCTTTGAGCGGCGGGGAAATGGGCTTCAGAGGTGTCGGGCGTCTGCAGCCCTCGTTGCCTTGAAGGCCCAAGGCGGTGGAAAGGTGAAATCCATTTTTAATACACAGCAGTGTAACAAAAATATCGCCACTTGACATGTAGAATTACAATGAAATGAAACCAGATACTACTGGCCTGGGGGTAAAACAGTTTAAAATTGCCTATTTAGGATAGTTTAAAATTAAACTGGTATCCTAAATAGAAGCTGAATGAAGCTTTTTGGGTAGAAAATTAGCTGCTGTTCCTTTCTGATGGTCACTTGTTTTTTGTGAGTGGGTAAAAAGCTTACATGCAGAACGAGGGCTTTTGCCTCAATTTTGGCACATAGATGCAGGTAGAAACTTGCCCTGTTGAATTTTGGCCTGTTAGCTGTTAAAGACATTGGAACTCTACCCAGAACAACGATTAGGGTGTGTACTCAAGATCGCTTGCAGTACAATCCTATGCAATTTCTACCCAGAAATAACTTTCATTGAGGGAAGTGGGATTTACTCCTAGGTACGTTTGTAAAGTAGTAACCAATCTATACTAAGGCTGAAATTCTAAACACACTTTAGCAGTTCCCTTGTTCTCACAATCAGGATTGGAGCAAAGGTAGATTTTGGTTACCCTTTGATGTGTATTTGTTTAAAGCTGAGGATTCTGCTTCATGTTGGTGTTTGTGTGGTGCCATGGGGAGAAAGAGCAGGTATTCTGCATGAATGCAGAGTCAAAGGGTGTGATCTTGTTAGGGGTTGAGTATTAGGCACACTAATATGTACTCAGACCCCTCCATGTGGAAGTTTCTCAGTTGGGGCTGGGTTGCTGCTTTCCTGTCTGCCTTAAGTTATATACACAATCCACAATAAGATTAAAGAAAATAAATACCCTTTCTCTTTGAAACACAATGATAATCAGCAAGATTCCAGCTAAAATAGCTGTAAGATCCACCTACATGTCCACAAGAGTAAAAATGTTTTCATCTGGCACCAAAAAGTTATCAGTGTTGGCACTAGGAAAGCTTTCCTTGGTTGGGGATATGATTCCACAAGGTTGCCACCAAAAACAGCTAGTTCTTGCTACCACCCTCTGGACTTCTGAAGGAGACACACAGAGAATATGTGACTGGATTTTTGTAACTGTAAAACTAGCACCTAGATCTACATAATAGCTTATGAAAATATAGGAGATGGCAAAATTCTGGTTTCCCCAACTGAAAAAGGATATTGTGGCACCAGATAGCTCAGCTGGTAGAACATGAGACTCTTAACCTCAGGGTCGTGGGTTTTGAGCCCCATGTTGGGCAAAAGTTTCCTGCATTGCAGGTTGGGTTTGATGACTTTCATGGTCCCTCCCAACTCTGATTCTATGGAGAAGTTGCATGAAAGCACAGCCCAAATGACCATGGGAGTGGAGCACCTTCCTTATGAAGAAAAGTTACAATATATGGGGATTTTAGTTTTGAAGTAAGAAATGATATAGTCGGCTGTGACAGGTCTATAACATTATTGCTAAGGGAGAGAAAGTGGATTTAGAAGTTTTTATTCCTTTTACATAACAGCATTGTAGAATCAGAGTATCAGCTCATAACATCAGCAATATACCATGACTGTTAGCAGCTGATGAAACTGGCAGATGATGCAGGATTGGCAAAAGAGAGACTTATTTCATGTGGTGCACAATTAGTGTATGGAATTTATTGCTATAAAATGAGGTAGCGACTAGTTTAGATGGCTTTAAAGGGGGATTAGAAAACTGGATGAGATTTCCTTTGGCTACTAGTAATGATAGCTATATGTGTGTGCGCACACCCTCACTGTGGTTCAGAAGCAAGTATTATGCTACTGACCGCTGTTGCTGGGTACCGTAGCAGCAAGAGGAAAGAGGTACTGCCATCATGTCCTGCTTGAGTTTCCAGAGGCATCTAGTTGGCCACTGTTGAAGAAAGAATACCTCGAGAAGGCATACTTGTATCATACTGGTCTTTTAAATCTTGGATGTAGGACCAACATCCACCAGTTGGTGTCCTTTTGCATGCAAACTAAATAATGGTTATCACCTGTTGGGTTACCAGTTGAGGTTGCTGTAGGAGGATCAGTGCTGATATACAGCTGGGAGTAACATAGTAAGGCATATTAAGAGAGACATTTTCTGTGAAAGGTGATCCATTTACAACTGGGGCAACTTCTGATGACTTAAAGGAACAGAGAATTTATGATGACTAATGCTTCAGATTAAGATACTCAGCAGTTTGAAAAATGGTTTGTTTTTGGCTTAATTTGATATCATATGGAGACTAACAAAATTTGATGTGTTTTGTTTTTTGGAAACTTTTCTGATTTCCAGTTGAAATATGCTTTTATACAGTTTAAAGAGTGATTTCCCTCCCTTATTTACCTTAAAAAACAAACAAACAAACAAACAAAAAACTCCTGTCCTTTGTGGACATGGTGGATACTTAGCCACAAGACCACATAACACCGGTCTTGAAAGACCTACATTGGCTCCCAGTACGTTTCCGAGCACAATTCAAAGTGTTGGTGCTGACCTTTAAGGCCCTAAATGGCCTCGGTCCTGTATACCTGAAGGAGCATCTCCACCCCCATCGTTCTGCCCGGACACTGAGGTCCAGTGCCGAGGGCCTTCTGGCGGTTCCCTCACTGCGAGAAGCAAAGTTACATGGAACCAGGCAGAGGGCCTTCTCAGTAGTGGCGCCCGCCCTGTGAAACATCCTTCCATCAGATGTCAAAGAAATTAAGAACTTTTAATATCTGATGAATTATTGTATTTTAATGTTTTGTTGGAAGCTGCCCAGAGTGACTGGGGAAACCCAGCCAGATGGGCGGGGTATAAATAATAAATTATTATTGCTATATTATATATATATATACCTTGTTTAATTTAATCTGGCAAAACAGGTTTATTGTTTTGTTAATTAAATTCTCAGGGTTTTTCTGTCTTGCACTTGTTCCAGTGTAAAATGTATGCTATACCAAAACAACAAGGAATAATGTATTTTTAAATCAGTGGTTAGGCAATCCACAAGTCCAAATTTACTTGGTATAGTGACCCATTGTTTTATTATCAAATGAATTTTGGATGCCACGTCTTTGTCAGCCGTTGGTTTCATGCATTTTTATTTCAAGTTTGCCTATTTTGCTTGGGACACCCAAGCAAACATTTACTTAATGCTGCTATTATATGGAATTTGTTGCAATATTTATAAAACTTCCAAAGTTATTCACAGTATTGTTTATGGGAATGTTAAGAACACCAGCCATCTGATTGCACAATATTGCTTCATAAGCTATAAAATGTTATTCTAGAAACATATGGTTACACAAGTAGTATTAAATACAATGGAGTATTCATATTTTTAATATTCACGATAAAGTTCATTTTGGCATGTAGCAGTGGTTTGTCTGAGCTTGTATTTGGCCAACAAGTTGGCCAGTGAGGCATTTGATGGTTGTCACACATGTACTAATCTTAAGTTCACATTACCGGTAGTAGCTTAAAACTCAGTGAGGTCATATGCATGGAGATGCCTTCATGTGACCTTTATGGCAGACTTCCCCAGACTAAGGTCCGCGGGCCAGATGTGGCCCGAGGGGCTCCTTTATCCGGCCCCCGGCGACTGCCGCTGCCCGCTCTTGTCAGCACGGTGCGGCTGCCCATCTCCGGGTCGGTGCGGCGCCGGAAATAGCTTGTGCGCATGCGCAAACGTAATTTCTGGCGCACTTCTGGATCCGCGGAGGCCCGTGTGCACGCACAAGCTATTTTCAGCGTCGCGCCGACCTGAAAGTGCGCCGGAAATTACGCTTGTGCTTAAGTTTGGGGACCCCTGCTTTATGGTTTCCTTTCCCTTGCAACCCCTATGGAACTCCTGTGCATTACACTTTCACCTGCTCTTCCATGATCATCTGCACTTGTGTGATGGCTCCTAGTGTCTTTCCACATTTCAGTTTACTTTGCATCCAGTTTTCTAATTGGATGGTGGCTAGTCTGAGTAAAAACACGTCCAACAGCAGTATTTGTCAAGGAACAAGAGGATTGATATAGATTGTGGCTAAGTTTGTGTGAATGCGGCTTCCAGAGTTGGCAGTGGGAGTGCACTGGATGCAGAGTAAGTGGTGATGTGAGTCTGATTATTATTATTTATTATTTTAGTTATTTCCCAAATAGTTTATATACAGTACTGCTTGATTGTAAGAAAACTCTAAATGGTTATTAATACATAGGGTATAGATATTACTGTATTTCTTACTTTGACTAAGCAAACGTCAAATCACCCTTGGGTTAACTGTTAACTGATCTTGTTGGCTGGTCCAGTGTAACTTTGGCACAAGGTGCTATTACAGGGGGCACCTTGTGGTGAACTTTTACCAGATCTGCTGCCAGAGTGTGGTTCCCAAGTGTTAAAATTCATGAAGGGAGCTTTTCTAATGTTCAGGTACAAGTGTCTGTCCACACAGCAGTGTAATGTACCAACAGAACAAAAAGCTGTAAGTGGTATTCATCATATCAGTTAAGGATTAAAAGCAGAAATTATTTGGGATTTACTTATAAAGCCTGCAACCCACTTGCACAGGCTTTGCGACCCACTTGTGGGTCACAGCCCACAGGTTGGGAAAGACAGTTTTAAATGGTCTCTGAATTTTTGGGAGATCAGCACTCTTCTCCCCCCCCCCCCCAATGTAGATTTCAGACTGTTGGAATTTTTTTCATAGTAAGGGATACACTGCAACACACCTAACCCTGTAAACTGCTATGGAATGATAGTAAAATTTTAATTTTTGAACTGACTTGTTTTCTGTGTACGGTATGTTAAAAATTGAAACCGACAACCTGTGTGTCTGAAGTAATGTGCCTCAGAATGGGGTATGAAAAGGTTTGCAGTGTTGCTTGAGCCACTGACATGATCAGTGTTGCAAGAGAGGAAGAACACAGGTATTAACAGTTCACAAGTTCTTCTACTTCATTCCCGGCCATTTGGGCATATTGGAAAATCTTAAACACAATGTATTTATTCATTGAAGTAAAGCTGAAATAAGTCTTGGGGATTGCTGACAGTATGATGGGGAAAAGTGCTGCAGTTTAAGAATATTCTTCAGCAGAATTACCTGAAGGAAAACTTGCATAGCTACCGGTATATCTTGTGCCTCAGGCTGCAGCCTTATTTTCAAGTATTACCACTACTGTAGTACTTTTAATTTTGTGCATGCTTACTTAGGAGTACATCCCATTGAATTCATTGGGTCTTACTTCCAAGATGACTTGTGTACGCTTTAGGTTCATAGACCTTGGTATCTGCATCCTCAGAACTGTGTCTGCCTCACAGAAATCTGGTGCCTGACAAAGTGGAAATTCTGCTGCCATGAGCCCTCCAGCCACGAACCCGAAGATTCTGTATCGGAATTCCCGCCTTCTCCGTATGGTGTTCCTGCAGCTCCATCGGCAACAGAGAGCTGACTTATTTTGTGATGTTGTCCTACAAGCAGAAGGTAATACTTAAAGCTGGGAGGGTTTAAGTTAAGGGTGCTTTGCTTCCTAACAGAGTTGGAAATTCCCAGGTGCCTGGAAATTCCTGGCCAGTGCTTCTGCTTTAAGGATCCAGCACCTAGAATTTTGACAGTGACTCCTAGAAATTTCAAGTATTTTTCAAGCTTTGACTGCATGGTTACCAAAAAAGAAACACCAGCAACAATTAATTAATGATGTTTATGACCTATTGGATGTGATAGATGGGTTTCCCAGAGCCTGTCCTCAGTGTCATAGGTCCCTTAGAAATGTAGGCAGCTTTCTTGCACTGAGTAGAACCCATTGGTCCATTTAACTCAATAGTGTCTAAACTTAACTAGCAGCAGCCATGGGTTGAAGGGACTTCTTGCATGCAAACCTGAGCTACCACTGGTTTTCTCTCCCAAAGCAGTTGACATCAATTAAACATGGTGCTTGGTCCGCTGGTCACTGGACAGGTGTGCTTTCCTTCTGTTCTGCAGTCCCAGGACAGCTTAACTCTCCCATTGAAATCAAGGCTTTGCAGTGCTGAACTTCGGCTGGATTATGCCTAGAGTTCTTAACCATGTGCCTCTCCAGTGTAGTGGTGTTTTTATGATAGCAAATTGTTCTTTGTTTGTAAAATGTCTGCTCACAAACAAATGTGAGTACAAATCCACTGAGAACCTCTCCTAAGCAAACCCAGTTGAAACAAACAAGAGTATATGTGTACTGGGAAAAGTCTGTGTATGCTTATAAAAATGTATAGTACATCTTATGCTGTGAATTGCTTTTTGCTAGTGCTTAAGTGCCCTCAAAACTGAGAGGGCAGAGAACAGGGTGAGCTAAAATAACTTATTTTTTTCCAACCATTCCGTTCTTTATTTTAATTGTATCATATCCAGAAGGAATTGTGAAAATAAGTTTAACAGTTTTAAATGAGCTGCTGAGACAGACTCATAAGCAGACTGATCGTAAAACTTAATGGTTTTATGCTATAATAGGCCTCAGTATTTAAGAAGGATTAAACAGTACAGCTCTATAATTAGTCGTGAGATAGCACTTGGGGAATCTCAAGAAAAATGTTTATTTAGGGGCTGGAACACTTCAGGACCAACTTCTTTCCAGAGAGGGGCAAATATCTGGGTTTCTTTGTTGATACAGTACCTGCTAACAATTGTGTTGTTTGCAGGGGAAGCTGTTCCAGCTCACTGTTGCATTCTATCAGCCTGCAGCCCTTTCTTCACAGAGCGTTTGGAGCGAGAAATGCCCCCCAAAGGACACAAGGTGGTGCTAGAGATCCGGGGGCTGAAAATTGGGACTTTACGTAAGCTGGTGGATTTCCTCTATACCTCTGAGATGGAGGTGTCCCGGGAAGAAGCCCAGGATGTTCTTGCAGCTGCACGGCAGCTTCAGGTGTCAGAGCTGGAGTCACTTCATCTAGAGGGAGGAAAGTTGGTCAAAAAATCACTGGGCCCTCGGTTAAATCGGGATTGCCTACAGCTATCTAGTCCATTATCCATCCCAGAGTTAACGCTGTTGCAGTCTCCCCCTGCCTGCAGTGGTAGTTCCTTGACGTCATGGCTGTCTTCAAACATACAACATACTGTAGTGAAAGTTCCATGCACCAAGGAAATGGATAACAATAGCAGCATTGTCCAGAAAGCTGTCAAGAAGGAAAAACCAGAAGCATTGATGAGTGGGAATGAAGAGCAGATGCCTAAAGATCCAGCAGTTACCGCCGAGCCCCTTAGAACTAAAGTTAAAAAACGTCTTACAGGCATGGGAAAGAATATATTAGGCAATAATGAGCATGACAGTTTGCGGACACAGGATGGGACTGGTGATAGCCAAGCTACAACCAGCTTTCAAGAGTCAAAAAAGATTAAGCTCAGTCGCTCAAAGCTCCCCTCATCACCTTTGCCTGTACCATGTGCCATCAAAGACTCTAGCACTGTGGAATCCAGCAAACCCTCAAGGTCCACCAGACGCCACTGGAGGCAGAAAAGTCTTCCGATCAAAGATGAACAGAAAGAAGCAGAAGATAGCCATTTGTATGGTTCCTGGAACCCGTCTCTCCCTCCAGAGGCTGCTAAGAGCAGAAAGCGCAATGCCAGTGAACCTTGTGTAAACCGTCCCCAAAAGGCAGGGCAAATTGGCCGGGTAAGGCTCAGAAAAGTTATCAATGGCAGCTGCTGGGAGGTGGTGCAGGAATCTCCCTCAGCTCAGGCCACCAGGCCAGCAAACTCTGTGTGTGCTGTGAAAGAGGAGGGCTCTCCATCTCCGCCCAGGCATCCTGAACCGGAAGGAGTAGATGCACAACAGTCAGTCACCTCAACTAGATGGCTGCCAACAAAAATGGAAAGTCCCCCTCTTAATGAGAAGAACCTGGGAGAACAAACTGAGAACAAGGTATCCTTGGAAGATGGAGACCCTTATAAATTGGATCTGTTTCTGCTAGACCATCTGACTGAGGATGAGCAGTATAACAAGCTGGCTTCAGCTGGTGAGTTGGAACACATGCTTGATTTGCTTCTGGCAGATGATGGTGATGCTGTTGAGGAGCCTCAAGAGGCCACTATTCCAGAAGGTATGAATATTTTATGGCCTGCACCAGGAGCAAATGAGAGTCCACTAGAATGTGCTGAAGTCGAAAGAAAAGATATGTGCTCTTCAGAAGTCTCTGATTGTCCTCTGTGGGTCAAGACCAAAAACAGTCTCCTAAAAGGGGAACTGGAAGCTATTGAGATGAAGATCAGCAGAGAAACTCATGGTTCAGCAAATGGGAGTCCCTTGCTAGACCCTGTTCCTGGCTGCTTTCCATTTGTGAAGTCTGAAACCAGCAGTGACTGTTTTACTTGGTACAAACCAGCTTCTCCCCAACTGGATGATTGGACAGCTCAGCATCAACTGTCCCTGCAAGAGAATATGCCTGCAAACCTTGGTGATCCTTTGCCCATCACTTTGGCAGACAATGAAGACCGGGTTTTTTTGTCCTACGAAGTGGGTATCTCTGGTGCCAAAACACAGCTCCATGCTCAGACATTGCTGAAGACCCCTTTGCAACACCACTTGGGCTGTAAGTTGCCTCCATGCTTGGAAGAGGAAGAGATAGATGTCGGTGGGGTAGACGAACTCTTGGTTAGCATCGAATGCGTCAGGCCAGATCCCTCTCCGGTGTCCGAAACCGAGGTGGATGTTGTGAACTAGTGAATGCAGACCATGGGAAGGAGTTGCCTTGACTACCCAGGGGCTGTGAGGGGTCAGGCCTGATGTCAAAGGTCTGCTGGTCAGACTAAGAAGGGCCCACTGCTACCCTGCTCACCTCAGTGCCAATAGGATCCCATCGGGCATTGCTGCTGCTACTTGCTGCCATTGGCTCATTATCCCTCTCCCTGGATGTATTTATCCTGGAGGCAACAGCACTTGTGGTTAAAGGGGAGCCTCAAGCCTTTGGTGGGCAGGCTATGCCAAGTCTCCTAAAATGCAAAGTATGTGAGGACCTTGGGGGACATTCAGCATTGTGGCTGCCTGCTGCAGGCCAAAACTGAACTGAGACTTGGCTGAGACATCTTCCCATCTCAAAGCGGGAAGCCTGCATATAGGGAAATGGGGATGAGTGTGCGACGGAGTAAGCAGCAATGCCAGGCCTCATCCCCGTCACCTTTCTCTTAGGACCATCTGGACTGTTGGACTTCCTTGGTGTGGTGGCAACGGTGAGCTGCAGTGCACCTTTTAACTTAGCTCTCTCCCCTGGTTTTGCTTTCTTGCTTGCCCAGTGCAGTGCACTTCTCATTTCAGCCTGCCATGGCCTCTCTTCCACACATGACCACCCCCTCCCTCATGGACAGGTCAGCCTTCCTGCGACTGCTGGCAGGACAGAGAACTCAGCTGCTGAACTTAGCCTCTCCATTGCCAGGCTGCCCTGCTTGAAACGGTGGAGAAGAAAAAACTTAACACACACTGCCATGAGAGGAGAGGAGGGTGCCTCAAAGTAGGGGCACCACCACCATGTCCAGGTCTCATAAAAGTCTGGCCCTGTGTGGGATAGACTTCAGTGCCCCACTTAAAATCCTTGATGGGGCTGCGGTAAACAAATACATTAATAGTATCTTACAGTGCTTTTGGAGTGCTGAGGAAAAAGTGCCCCCCCTGGAATTCCAGGTGGTAGGAGGGGTTATTTTACTACCATCACCCCCTCAGCCTTATCTAATCATGACTGTTATGTTTGTAACTCTGTTTTCTGTACAGTGCAGGCTGGCAGGATTCCTGGTCTGCTTTATAGGATAGGTAGAAGCTAGAAACTAAAAAACTGAAACCTCTAGCAGTGGTTCTGTCAAAAAGTAAGGAAATGTTTATGGTGGGGAAAGTCCTTCTCCTGCACTAAAACTGCACATGAGCACTGTCTGTTTCAGTTCTATTTATAGAAGGGCTTTATATCTCTCCCCCCCACCCCCAATAATGAAGGAGGGTATAGTTGCCCCAAGGTGAACAAAAAGGGCTTTCTAAATACACAGGAAGTGTGGCACTCACAATTCAGTGGACAAAGTCAGTTGTGCATTCTAGGGTAACCACAGAGTGACTGTGTTCTCAGTGACTCAAACTTCTACAGTTTGTTCATGGCTTTAATTTTAATTTTTAATGGTAGGCAGCTAAAGCAACTTTTAGCCCTTGCTCCCTGCCCCATCCTCTTAAAACCCAATCTGGTGAACAGTTACACCGAGCAGCACAACTTGGGAGTAGAAGGGACTTCACAACACTGGAGAAGACATGGGTGGTGGCCTACTGTTCCCACCAGCTGCGTGCATACGTCGAACACTTTATCACGAAGGTCACACTGGAGCTAGAAACAGCAGCATGACCTTTGCTGATGCCTCTCACTGCATCTGCTGTACTTTTGAGTGGGTGCTCTTTTGGCTGCACTGCAAAAGCTCAGGGCATTTATTGGAGCAGCTGCCTGGAAATGTTAAAAGCCCCTTCAAGGCTGTCTTTTCACTACTTCCAGTAGGACCGACCACTTTCACTGGCTGTTATTGCTGGCTAACCGTCTGCGGAAGCTGATGCAGTAAACAGTTACATGCCCTGCTAATTTTATTTTATTTTATACAGAGATGGCTCTCCACAGTCTAATAACAGGTTAAATCACTTGTTTTACATTCAAACCATTTCCCTTGTTTACAGCTTATTCAAGGAGAGGTGTATTCACGTGCAGTGACCCATGCCTCCATGACGCTGTGCCAACTACTTCCTTTTGACAGCCCAAAGTTCTCATTGTACAGAAAACAATCTGAAGAATAGATGGCACAAAGGCCATAAGAAATGTTGAGTTGTGACTTTGTTCAAATAAAGTTCCTATATTTTCCCTGAGTCTTTTTTATTTTGTTTAAACTTGTGGCAGCTTATGGTTTAGTTGCAGCACTGGTAGAAAAGAAACAAATTGCACACAAGAAGCTTGTTAGAAACAGGATGAGGGGAAAGCTGATATTACAGAAGAATCATCTAGAAAAGAAGTTACTGTAGGATATATAGGCAGATCATGGCACCAGATTTTAATATAAAGCGCTTTGGTGCTTTCAGGCTAGAACAAAGAATGGAAAGAAAGGGCTCCACAGATTTACAAATGACATCCCTTTTGCAATCAATGAACGAGATAATAAAGCATGCTGAATGTTAAGGTAGGTTTGCAAAAACCCTGTGCAGTTGCACAGGATTGTGATAGCAGTGGCGAGTCCTTCCAGCTTCCAACAGCTAAGACATGCCACACTGATTTTTATGCTGCTTAAGAAAGATAAGGGCTTCACTACTGCCAATTGATCCAGAAGAACCACTTTTATTTAGGGGCTAGTCCACACTTACTGCTTACCCCATACTTTCTAAACACAGTTCTGTTTGCCCCACCACTTTCCCCAGGAAAACCTGTTTAGCGCCAAATTGGAACAAACATCAATCTGCAGAAAACTCAATTGATGACAGGTTTTTTTTCCAGGGGAAAACAGCAGGACAAGTGGAAGTGTAGATGGGGCCTTAGTGAAGCTGTAGCACATGCTGCACTAAGGTCTAGCCAGATGCTGTCCTGACTGAACAGAATTTAAAAAATGAAGTATAAGACATGTCAATAGTTAAAGCTTTATTGAAAAACAATATATGCCCACCCCCAAATGATTAACAAAGCAAAAAGGTAAAGGGATCAGGAAACAAGCAGCTGGTACGTTTTTCCTTTCGTGGAGGAGGGGCAGCAGCTTCAGAGATGCGACTGGAGTTTCATTATTTACCCCACTTAATCATATCCCATCATGGATGCTCCACCTCTCACACAGGACGAAGTGTTCATCAGCTGTGCTAGATGCAAGGACAGACAGCCATTAGCCACATATCTTGCTCAGTAGAATGAAAGCTAATACACCATTCATATATAATAATAATTTATTATTTGTACCCCGCCCATCTGGCTGGGTCTCCCCAGCCACTCTGGGCGGCTTCCAGCAAATATTAAAAAAATACATTAACATATACTATGCTGAGTATCTTGGGGGGGGCATACTCTGGATTTCACCCCCTTCCCTTTCTCAGGAGATGCCAGCACAGATAATGGATAGCACAGCTATGATCCAAGATTCCCAGAGCTGAAAGGGAGGGGGCACCCTTTTTCTCCCTTGATGCCACCTCCACGTAATTAGGCCAGTGGCTGCATACTGCCAACCTGTGCTGTAGGTGATAATGTACAAGACTGATGGATGGATGAGCAGTCCTCAAAGTATGTGATGTAATGATGGGAACAGTTAATTTGCCTTCCCAATTCATCCTCTACCTAGCCTGGGGGGCGGAGGGACAACAACAAGAGACCACAAAAGAATGACTAGCTTTTAGTCCCATTTCTTGCTCCAGCCAGGCAGTAATCATTGAAAACTACACAGGAATTGGGGTGGTGGTGGTGGTAGTGAGACCAGCCCAATCAGGCACTGAGGTCCAGCAGATCTCGGAGAATACAGCTGCTACATTGTACAGACCTACCATTGGTAATCCTGCCCAGTTGTTGACTTTATTCTAGGTTGCCCTTTAGCATTTCAACCACCTTGTTTGGTTCGGGAAACTTGAGCTTCCGTGGTGGCCCTTTCTTGAGGCCGCTCCATAACTCCACCTCTAAAAAAATCAATAAAGACAGAAGGCAACTCACCAGCAGCATTTGTCTTGTGTTACTTCCAGTCAGCCACAAGTACGCAGCCAAGAGGCCATGTCCCTCTGCTGGCTTGTAGGTAGGGTGTGCATTCATTAAACTGCTGGTTGCCCTCACAGATAACTGGACATAGCAGTAGCTGAGCAAATTACATCTCCAGTTACCCAAGTTCTCGCACGTTGAGCCAGTTCTACAGCTGAGCTTGTGTGTGGAGTGGTGGAAAGAGAAACAGAATCTAAAGACGGGACGACTGGGCTAAAGCTCATCAAAGAGCTGCTATGTACTGTAGGTCTTGCCAAACATTCAGCCCAGTGTCCTGCTCCAGTTCAGAGAAACCCTGTGAACAAGGCTCCAGGTGATAACTGGAGCAGCTAATGGTGCTGGAAGTTGTGCAAGCCACCTCTGGAGAACTCCCAGTCTCTCTTGGCACTGCCTACCTGCCTACTCATCTTCCAGCAGCAACTAGCTTCTTGGGCTTGCAGCAGCAAAGGGAAGTAAGGGATAAGCAGGTAGACAACACAACAGAACTGGAAGGGGGACCTCAGAATATGGCTATGGTATCTGGTTGAAACCTCAGCTAGCCCGGCCTTTTGATACACTAGAGCAGTGATGGCTAACCTTGACACCCCAGATGTTTTGGAACTACAACTCCCATCATCCCTAGCTAACAGGATCAGTGGTCAGGGATGATGGGAGTTGTAGTCCAAAAACATCTGGAGTGTCAAGGTTAGCCATCACTGCACTAGAGAGAATGGCCTGGAAGTAGGTAGGTCAGGGGTGGGGAACTGTGGCCCTCCAGATGTTGTTAGACTTCAGCCACTCTGGCCCATGGTCTGGGATTATGGGAATTTAGCCCAGCAACATCTGGTGGGCATGGATTATCCACATCTGCTTTCCTTTTTATGCCAGCACACCCACTCTCTCCATACTGTGTCACTGTTGAAGGTTGGAGGAGCATTTACTGAATCCATCACCCGGGGTGGGGTGGGGGTCTGGCAATGATTAGATCCTGCCACCAAACAGTTACAACATTATCAGACAAAGCCTACAGATAAAACATCTGACCACCTCACCCCACTCCTGAAACAGGCAACCCATCCTAACAAAAAACAAGAAACCCTCAAATTCAAAACTAATTAAAAATTAGAAGCAGAGGATTTTGGCTGGTGCTAAGAGGTGCCCTTAGATGTCACACTAGGGACCCCAGCAATAAGATGTTCAGCTAATGATGTTTCAGCCTCAATTTCCAGTTATGTACATTCTGATGCATCCATACAGGGAACTACAAGCGTTGGCTTGGTTTACTACCCAGCTACTATTTGTGGTTACACAGCCATCCTCTCCCACCCCGCCCAAATTCTATGGCACAAACCACAGCCGGGGAGAGAACAGAGTCTTTTCTGATTTGCAGTGGGATATGGAGAAGAGCACAAGACAACCTAATTGCTTCTTGTACTTGGGCACCCTTCTGGCTTGGTGAGTGGATTTGTGGACATCTGGTCACACATATTCTAGGCAGATGAAAACTACACCAAGAACTCACTGCCGAAGGTTTCTCTACCAAGCTATCCTGGAATTTCTCCAAAATATCACTAACCCCAAATAGATACGGCAACTCCAGGAAGGTCCCTACCGTCTCTCACTGAAAAGCCCCTCTTGAAAGCACTTACTGGTGCCATCTTCTTTCCACAAAGCAACCTCAAAGCTATTCCTGCGCGGTTTCTCAGGGTTCACCATCACCACGATGTCAGGAAAGGTCTGGTGCAGTGCCTCGCTGACTGCATTGGCACTGCGCCCATAGACTCGTCAGCTTTTACTGTGGAATGAAGAAAAGCTTTAAGGAAACCACCTGAACTGTGATTTGAAAGTCCCTGTTGAACCCATACAGGCCATACAAGCAATGAATGGTTTGACTACCTGGAAGAAAGCACAACCCCACCAGTGTTCAGAGAGTTCAGCCCAAACTTCCCATTCTGTTTTCTACATCATAGGAGAGATGCAGTATTTAGGGATGAGATTTCCTGTTCAAAAACGTGCTCTTACTAGAGCTGTGGCATTACTCAGTTAAAAATAATCAATTATAAATTTGATTTTTTTTTTAAACCCCCACCTGTGATTAAATCTGCTGACCAATTAAACTTTTAATACTAGTTCTGATACCAGTTTGCTCGGTGCCTACTGTATTGTGACTTGGATTTTCTAAATCTCTGTAGATGCAATTTTAGTTATACCACATTTATAATTTTAGGGCGTTTATTTTTGTTTGAACATTTGAATGGTTTTACTCTTTTTTTTTAAAGCCATCCAGGGAATTGGATTCAAGGGTGATATAATAATTACTTATAAAGAAATAAGTAATCAGCCACAGATTGCAAACAACACCTAAAGAGAGTCATTCCCTCCCAGATGAAGAAAAAGGAGGAAATAATACTTCTACACATACATTATTTAAAAGCAAAAATAGGTGTGCTCTTTCTTTTGGAACTATTTCTCCCCTCATATGCAAATGTATGTAGATTTAATCAATTAAAACTAAAATAATTAACAGACTTAAGGGTCGCATCCAATACCATCAGTGTGCTAGCAGAAGGATTTTTGCGTCAGCAGTTTTCTCTTTCAATGCTGGGCAACAGGTCAGCTGGTGGAACTGCCTCACATGAATGAAATGCCACAAAACTACCATTTCTATTTCTGTCCTTAGGAATTGTATCTGCAGATGCAAGTCGTCCACTTATGGTACTTCTTGTGCAAAAGGACCCACTATCAGAGCAAATTCAACACTTGCTCACTTTAGGGTTGTGCTGGGTGCAACCCCAAGATTTCTTCTATCAGGCAGCAGCCAGCTCTACCCAGGAATCCCTTCTAGAAAGCAAAATGCATGAAACAACCCATGGGGGTACCATCCTTAGTCAGACGATGCAAGTAACAGGCAGGTACTCACCAATGCTCAATGATCACACGAAAGCCCAATTCTTCATCCTTCTTCGGTTTCTTGGGCGATTCCTCAGCAACATTAATCTCCACTCCTTCAGATGTTGCAGTCTTGGCCCGAGGTGCCTCTGCCTTCCTCTTCCTCCCTTTGGGGGCCATTCTACTACAAAAGCAAACACAGGGGGGTAGGAAAAAGAATGCCCCACTCGCCCCACTGGGCTGCACATATCAATGCATGTGGCTGGCCTTCCTAAGAGGAACAGCCAAGAAGATTCAGTTCCTTAGGTTTGCTTTTGCTGCCTTATACCAAATCAGATCACGATGCATCTAGCTCAGTATTGTCCAAGGGACAGGATAGATCTTCTGCACGCAAAATACTGCAAGCAAGCAAGCAAGCAAACAAACAGAGCTACAGCCTTCCCTTTCTACAAAGAACATTATAGTATCTATCCTGAAAAAGAAAAGTACTGTACCCTAAAGCCATAAGGAGGACACTAGAAAGGTTTAAGTGCTACGCATTTAGAAATTGGGTTATCAAACCTCTTGCAAAACACAGGAAAATCTATGGAGGTTGATTCACGTGTACTCACTTTCAAGCAAAGAGAATGCGAGCCTGTAAACCAATATTCTTAAAAACCTTTTAAATTAATTAAACAGGGCGGTTTAATCCCGAAGAAGCGAAGATAATGGCAGAAATAAGCCCCCCCCCCAAAAAAAACCCCCAGGGCGCCAAAAAAATCCAACTAGAGGAAGAAAAAGCAACAGCAGTTAACCAGAGCGGCAGGCAGGATGAAGCCAGCACAGAGTAGCAGCCAATTACCGTAGGAGAGAAGCGCCTACGAAGAAGGACAGAAAGAAAATAGCACGAAGCGTATCCCATCGTTGGAGAGACCCAAAACAAAAGTGAGAAGAGATTGCAAAAAATCTGGATAGAGACTCCTACCCGTTGCACAAGCGAGCAATCTCACCTGGCCTTTTTCCTTTCTTGCAAACGGCGCTACAGCCCACGCGCAGCTTGAGGACGACAAAGGAAATTACACTGCGGCACCAACCACGTGCGCCGATGATGGGAGGGGAGACCCGGGAATATTAACGCTAAAGTCGGGAAAGTCCCAAGGCAGCAGTCTCCTAGTTGGCCAGTTCAGCAAGTGGTGCGCCTTTTGAGGATTCCAGCCTTAGCTATCAAAACAGTTTGTTATGATGAAAGAATAGCAATCGCAGGACTTTTAACCGCCGCCCCCCCCCGTTCAAAGAGGTTTTGCAAGGTGGTTGCCGCCACTTACACAAGCCCCACTGCAAATCGCGATGAAGTTCTGCAGCAGCCAATCCTGGCTCGCTCCCGATCCTGGTTTAGGATCGCTGGTTTAGGATTTCGCTGCAATTCCCCGCTTAGTACTTATCGTGGGCAACCAGATTCGTTTTCATGCGATGAAGCAGTGGAAACATCCGCTGTACCATGTTGGGTTGAGCCTTCTACAAAAGATCATTTAATGCGGATGTTCCCTATGCCCGAGTTTTAAATATAGAAGGGTTTTTTTCTTATCTATTCCGTTATGTTAATTGAAGGTATAAAAAGAGCGTGGCAGGGCGCAGGAAGTATTAGAGTTGAGTCATAAACGCTACTGTTTTGCACTGTTTCGAGGTCACATCGCTGTTACCATGTAAAGCTGGGTGCATATCCTAGTACAGTAAATAGGTATAAGCTAGCCGTTGTAATAACTTCTGTCCGAGGTTTGCTGTTTAACTCTCTTTTGCCTTAAAGAAAATGGGTTTCTTAAAACCAAATCCCCCAAACTCTCCCTGTCGTCTAAGACAGTACTCTCTTGTGGCATGGCAGCAGGCGAAGGACAGATCCACACATTCCCAGTACTCCCTCACATGGGAGTATGTGGTTGAAAGTAGCCATGGGAAGTGATTTTGCGCTGTCAGTGATGGCTGTGAACAGACAATTCACGCTCGTCATTATATGGCACTGAAGCAAACACAGAACCTTTGGTATTTTTGTTGCGACCGCTCTGTAATCTTTGGATGAAGGGCAGTATACACATTTAATAAATAAAGTAACTGTGGGTGAACAGCTCCTACCTTTCCTTAGTAAGACACATCCACCTCCTAAGTTAGGAGCCCCCAACTACTTTTAGGGAACTTGTTTCATTATCTAACCTAGCAGAACCACTCCCTAACCATCTTATGCAGTTCCATTGTACACTGAGCTGCCTGCTTCTAGTTCCTGAAGTTTGTGCTATTTTCCTTTCTCCTGCTCCTTAAGTTGTACTGTTCCTTAAAATTGTTGCATTTGACACTTGTATTCGCAAAGACATATGTGGAACACAAAAAGCTTCTATTTGGACACCAGCAAGGCATGGCATCCCTATCCTCACTTTTCCTTCCACATCATGCTTTACACATTGTTCCCATTTCTCAAATCTTTGTCTCTGATTGTAAAGGGACCCCTGACCATTTGGTCCAGTCGTGTCCAACTCTGGGGTTGCGGCGCTCATCTCGCTTTATTGGCAGAGAGCCGGCGTACAGCTTCCAGGTCATGTGGCCAGCATGACAAAGCTGCTTCTGGCGAACCAGAGCAGTGCACGGAAACGCTCCTTCCCGCTGGAGCGGTCCCTATTTATCTACTTGCACCTTAACATGCTTTCGAACTGCTAGGTTGTCAGGAGCAGGGACTGAGCAACGGGAGCTCACCCCGTCGCAGGGATTCGAACTGCCGACCTTCTGATCAGCAAGCCCTAGGCTCTGTGGTTTAACCCACAGCGTCTCTGATTGTATCTGCCTTTAATTAGGAGGAAACAATATAGGCATGCCCTTCAGAAGCACAAACTGGCATTCTGATCTAAGCAAGGTTCTTTTTATTCCCTTCTTACAGGGTTACCATTATAGTGCTGCCACTCTGTGGCCTACACTATCCTTTCACATCTGGCTTGGCATGGTGCCTATGAACAGTTGCATGTCTGGGGAAGACAAAAGCAATGCCTTTGCATGTGTGAGGAACAGCAGTACATCAAACGATCCGAGTAAGCTGAGGGCAGGTGTGTGGGGGGGTCTGGATTGGTACCATGGTGCAGGGTGTTAACCCTTCCCCTAACTCAGTGGTGGCCAAACTTGGCCCTCCAGCTGTTTTCGGACTACAATTCCCATCATCCCTGACCACTGGTCCTGTTAGCTAGGGATGATGGGAGTTGTAGTCAAAAAACAGCTGGAGCGCCAAGTTTGGTCACCACTGCCCTAACTGAACCTCACAGACAGTTTTCCCCAGGGTGAAAACATACACCTATCTATATGACTGGCCTCAGCCAATTATTCAGGAGGGGTTTTTTAAATAAGGAAAATAGAAGAGGAAGACTTAAATCTCTCCCCACCCACACACATTGTAGTCTGGCTTCAAACTGATGCTTCCTCCATCTAAAAACTGGTGGAGACCCTAGTTGGAGTTTTCCAAGATCTTCCCAGTGACTCAGCCAGCATGCTTACAGCCTGGTAGAGAGCACCAAGAAGGATAGCGTAGCAAAGCCCTCATCCCATACCGAAGAGTTGAGCCCTAAACAGTGAACAGAATTTACTTGGTCATTGGAAACATCCTTTTTAAAAAAGAAAAGAGTGCCCTGAGATCTATGGATGAAGGGACGGTATACAAATTTAATAAATGATGATGATGATGATGATGATGATGATAATAATAATAATAATAAGCAAATGCTTGCATAAATCACTACAGACTGTGGTCATATTCCAACTCGGAAACAAAAAGAAGACATTCCCAAGTTTGTTTATTAGAGATAGCCGTATAAGACAATTAACAGAAGTGTGAAGGTGGATGAGTACAGTGAAGTGGAGTTTGTTCCTATCCACAAACAAGCTCCCTGGGTTGGAAATGGAGTTAGCAGCTATAAGAACCCTGTCAATTATGACTCTGGACGGCAGAAGCAGCTACTCCTCCAGTTTGGGGCAGGAGGGACCCCCTTCTTACTGCACACCCTCAGCACATTACACCACGCAAGCAGCTGATGACGATGATGATGCAGAGAACAGGAAATCCTTAAGGACTGTGTGGCTGCTGCTTACTCTCTGGCACAGTAGCACTTTCAAGTTCAGCAAAGAAACATTGTGTGTCCACCCATCGGCTTTTAAAGCCCAAAACATATGGGAAGAGACCACGTAAGTTCTGCTGTCAGTACAGTAGAGGGCACTGGGTAGCAAGTAGTCAAAACTGGTCAATGATACCTGTAGCTTCTAAGCCACAGATACGACCCTGCATAAAACCAACTCAAACAGGAGTGAAGTGTCGCAGCTTTGACAGGAGGGAGTCAATTCCACCAAAAGTGGTGATTCCTCCCATCCTGCCCATTTACAGTGTTCACTGAGTTCTTGCTCCCCCCCCCCCAGTAGCTCTTATTGATTGCCAGAGAAGCCTGCGGACCCACATCTAGATGCAGAAACAGGTTCTAGCTTCTATAGAGTTGGGGGCCACATCTTATCTTGCTGAAACTACACCTAGAAACTCCTGGAAGGAGGATCAGGGGATGGGGGAAGTCCAAAAGAAACGTGTAGCTGCCAGCAGAGAGGCACTGAGCCCAGGAGGATAGAAGCTCCCTAGCAACTACACTCAGAAGATAGAAGCTCCCTGGCATGTACAATCATCTCCCAGCACCAGCGTTGTGGGCGAAAGCAGCTTGTGGCTGATGTCCCAGGAGAGAGATCAGAATGGCAATGGAAGAGGAATGGGGAGCTAAACAGTAAAGGAACACAGTCCAGTCCTCTGGGCTCTATTTGTCCTTCTTGCTCTCTCCATTGGGGACCTCAGGGACAGCAGGCTGTTCTGGAGACTCCTCTGGGACCTCAGGCTGCTTAGACACTTTCTTGGCTCTCTGGTACAGCTCGTTCAAGTTGAATTCCCGAATCACATTCTCCTGTGACAAAAAGAAAGATCAGCATTGCTTTGTGTTACCTTGTACTGACCCACAGCTTAATATAACGCGCACATCTGATATTGACAGCATACAAATGAAACTTCAGATAGAGTGTACCTCCGAAAAATTCCATGAGACTGCTCGTCCCTTTTTATCAATCTGTGGCCGGCGCATCACCTCCTTCCCACCTTGGAAAAGGATTAGTGTGGGCAACTGCTTAGTGAGAGGAGAGGTACTGACTTTGTACCTGTGAAGAGACAAAGGGCTTGAGTCCAGGGAGAATAAGAAAAGGAACATCTAGCCAGAGATTGATGTGAGCCAGGAAATTTTCTAGTGTTTTGTTTTTCCTTCAGGAAATATTGTTCCACAGGTTCATTAGTCATAATGAATTCCAACTACAAATAATTATTAGGTCACCATAGCTGATTCTAAGTTTTTAGCCTTGTTTATTAAATTGAAGTAAAATAAACATGCTAATTACATCTCTCTAGGAAATCAGAAAATTTTCTGATTTGAATTACCCTAATATGAATTACTCACAACATGGCAACTCCTCTTCCCACACTGCCCTGCTAATGCAAAACAAGTTTTCACGGTGCTGCATATCACACACCTAGCCTTGTGGTCTTCCTCATTCTCCCAAGGTTCCTACAGCAAATAGCTCACCTGGTGCTCACATCAGGGTAGCGGCCCACATCCACCTTCCCAAAGTTCAATCCGGTGCAGTTGTATCTGGGGAGGCACAGCAATGGTTAGTATGCAGGCAGAAACAAAGTAGATGCTTATTATTTTATTAATGGTCACATTCTGTTTTCTTCCTGCATGGAACTCAAAGCAGCATACATATGTTTCCCAGACAGTTTCCCATCCAGACACTAACCAAATCTAGATGATCTCAGCTTTAACCAAGTTTGTGGCATCATGTGCTTTCAGACGATAACACAGAATATTAAAGAACACGGACAGCACAGCCTTAAGCTGATTCCAGGGGCTTTCTCCCTTCTCTCAAGTTTGAACTACTCCTCTGATTAAGCACTGGGAAGCTTTAGATTTTACTGTGTTGAGTTATACAGCCACCCATTTCCTGCTAACGCAACCACGGCGTTGGTGTGTATAACCCAACTCTACAGGGACTAAAAATGAAAACACTTTCTACGCGAAGGCCATCTACTGGTCATTGCTGGAAGCAATGGGTTGCTTCAAAAAAAAAGCCATTGGCATCCAGGCCCTTGCCAAGAGCCATTTAAAGAGTAATCATTCACTTTGGTACCTCAGTACAAGGGGGGGGGGGAGGCCTTTGCTTCAGTTGAATGTCTGGTGGGGTCACCAGAATCTCCTATAGAGTTTTATCCAGAAACTGCCAGTAGCTAATGAGCTATTGCCACCATTCATTTCCCATTAGTTCAACTACTAGGTATCATAAATCTCAGAACGGGAATCACAAATAAAGTAAACTCTCTTGGGAACTAGTTTTCTTCAATTTTAAATTGTCATTCTATAGAAACGATTAGCACTAACCTTCTGCAACCACAAGGGCCTGGATTCATGGACATTCCCTATTTGTTAAGGTTCCTTCTCATTAAAGTTTGTTTTAGAGGATACTAACTTTTCCTCTTTTGAACCATAACTTGCATGGCTATAGTAACACTCTTTCTTAAAAGCCAGCAGTACATCAGGGGCTGCAATCAGAATAACCTGGTGAGTTTATCTTTGTTCACCCAACAAATGAAATATTGTATCTTAGAAATATAATAATAAGAGTAAGAATAAGCCACTTTTCATCCCTAGATTTCAGGGCAGTTCACAGCATAAAAATACACACTCATCTTAGCCCAATAGTTATCACACTGGAACATACTGGACTCAATGCCTTTCTGTACCCTTCAGCACAACAAAAATGCTGAGTGCTGGAGGTAAAGTATGCATCACACTTTAGGCATCACATGTGCCTGAAGTCTGCCTGCCCCTGCGCTAAGACACCATACTTTATTGAAGAATAAACCACTCACTTGAGAGACAAGTCTGCATAGATGGGAGCAAATGACTGGCACTCATTGGACCAATTAGCAAAAAATTCCACAATCCAGGTTACCCGCTTGTCCCGTTCTAGTTCCTCCTGCAAAAGAGGGATCAAGGCTGACACCATGCACATCCCTCAAATGTCCACATACAACACTCCAATAGAGTTGAAAGGATACAGAAGGACAATCCCTATCCTGAGGCAGGATCACACAACCATCAACCCTTCTCTAACCTGGTGCCCTCCAACATGGTTTGTATTCCAGTTCCCATCAGCCCCAGCCAGCATGGCCAACGGGGATGGATGACAAGAGTTACAGCTTAATAACACCTGGAGGGCACCAGGTTGGGGAAAGCTGCTGCACAGAAGGACCAGCAATCACAATCCAAACCCATAGAGTTCCAGAAGTTGAAATGCACTGGTAGAGAACAGGAGGATATCAGTAGAACCCCACTGGATCAGAGCAGCCAGCCCAGCACCCTCTCTTACAGTGGGCAACCAGATGCCTATGGGAAGCCCACAAGGGCAGAGCGTAACAGCACTTTCCTTACTTGTGCTTCCTAGGAACTAGGATTCAGATGCAAACCACCTCCAATATTGGAGGCAGTACACAACCATCATGGCGTAGCTCCAAATAGTTCATATACTAGGCTACATCCAACAGTTAAACCTTTATGTTTGCACTTCTGGAAAGTGCTCCCTTTGGCTGAACTTCAGAGCTCAGGGCAAGGCTTTTTCAGTTGGGCGGAACCAGTCCCATTCCACCACCACTAACCGACATCAATTTAGACTGCCAATTACACTCTTTGTTCAGATCTTCTTAGGACTGAATACTCTCAGTTCTCGTGTTAATATCTACCATTTCTATAAAATATTTTAAATAATATTTAATATTCCATATCTATAAACAAAATTTCCACAATCTCACAGGGCGGTTTCCAACATAATGTAAGACTGCATGGAACTTTTTAAAATAACAATCAGCAAGAGGAAGCAACGGTATAGAATAATAAACTTGGGGCCTCCTTAAGCAGAGCTAATGCAGTGCAATGGTTAGATAAAGTGTCAAACTAGAACCTGGAAGATCACGGGTCAAATCTGTACTCAGTAGTGAAGCTCAGTGAGGGACCTTGGGCCAGACACTTTCTCTCTGGCCAATCTACCTCAGAAGGTAGTTATGAGAACAAAGTGTGTGTGCGCATGTATAGAATATACATTGAGCTCCAAGAAAGAAAAGGTAGAACATACAGTTGGAGCAGCAACAGTGACCATCTACGGCTTGGGAAGTGGACAGTTACCACCATCATCTCCCTGCTGGTTCAGTCACTGCTGCTGCCAGGAAAAGCCAGGAGCTGCAGACTATCCAGTTGCCCGAGAATAAATGTTCCAGATCCAGGAACAAAAGTGGGAGGGGAGCATATTTTCCAAGGTGGTCACTGTGGAACCTTGTTGAAGCAGTGTCTCCTCTTCAGCCAGCACTGCCTATTTCTGTTTTAACAAGGGTTTTTATTGTGTTCATTTTCTTACTGTCAGCATAATATAATAAGCTATACGCAAAATAATAAGCTATACCCAGTTTATCCAATTCCCCAACAACAAATGAGAGTGCAGAGAATAAAATACTCACATCTATTGTTTTATCACTGAAATATTTGATGTATTCAGGACCCAGGTACAGAGGTGGCTTGCAGGTCATCAGGAACACTGAAAAGGCAAACACCAGGCACAGCTTAGGTAGCACATGGGTAGGCAAACTAAGGCCCGGGGGCCGGATGCGGCCCAATCACCTTCTAAATCCGGTCCGCAGACAGCCTGGGAATCAGCGTGTTTTTTACATTAGTAGAATGTGTCCTTTTATTTAAAATGCATCTCTGGGTTATTTGTGGGGCATAGGAATTCGTTCATTCCCCCCCCCCAAATATAGTCCAGCCCCCCACAAGGTCTGAGGGACAGTGGACCGCCCCCTCTGCTGAAAAAGTTTGCTGACCCCTGGTTTAGCAAGATGCTGGGATGGGATTAGGAAGCTGCTTTATATGGGACCAGAGTGTTTGTCCACCTACTACAGTATTGTCTATTAAAATGACTAGCAGTTGCTCTCCAAGGTAGGTGCTCCTCCCTGCTTTTGAGATTGGCAGAATTCTCAAAAGGTTCCCTGGATTATATTCTCCTCTTGCCAGGAATGAAGATTCCTCCAGCCCACAGCCCTCCTCCAATAGCTCAAGCAAATGGAATTCAGGCAGCAGGTTCCAGCTGCAGTGTTAGATATGGCAATCATGGGGTAGTCTTTACTTCCACTTAATGCAAGTTGGCATTGCCCTATAAACAAGAATAATGCCCAAAAATAGAGGAATTATGAAAGAGTTATTATGTGGTAATGCAGAACTGGTGGATTTTGCATCTATTATTTATGATGTCCAAGTCTTCCTCAACTGATACAACTAGAACTAGGATATAACTAGGATGACTCACCTATACAGAGGGTGAGGTAGAGCAGTCCCATTCTGATGTCAAGGCGGAAAAAAAGGATGACATTGGCTACTTTGCTGAACATGAAGATGTTTCCCACATGCTGGTCCACAGTAACTTGAGAAAGAGAAAGAGGCACATTCTTATGGGTGATATTATCTGCATCACTGCTAGGCCCAGTAACAAGCTGGAATTTTGACTGAAGCCTAACTTTTTAAAAATTTGTGGAAGCTTTCTGTGCAAGACAGATTACATATTTAGAATGCCTATTCATAGATACACACACACGGTGTAGTTTTCAAGGTTTGTGTGAGTTTCTTGTCCTGTCCTAGGCTAACATTGTACAGTTTTGTATTTTACAGCATTTGCTGTAGCTTTCTACATTTCCTGCAAATGATACTAGTAAGTGTGTTATTTTCATGCCTACAGGTCATTCCTGCTTCCCATATCATTTCAGGCTAAACCCCACATTCTGCATATCCTTTCATCTTAGGCAGCCACTGTTCTCTGCTATATTCTTATCACCTCCATGTTGACCTTCACTTAATCTCACCCATAATACACCAAGGCTTGGCACATGGAAGCTTTGCCCCACTGGCCTCCATATCTTTGTATTATGGAACAGAAAACAAAAGAAACAGACAGGTCACCTTTTGAAGCCACTCCTACAGCAGGAATGCACAGGGACAATGCACCGATTGTGGCAGAGGAACAAGGGCCTAGCACAGTGATGGCTAACCTTGACACTCCAGATGTTTTGGGACTACAACTCCCATCATCCCTGACCACTGGTCCTGTTAGCTAGGAATGATGGGAGTTGTAGTTCCAAAACATCTGGTGTGTCAAGGTTAGCCATCACTGGCCTAGCAGCAGCCATTCATCTTAAAACTTTTCAAATAATTTAGGTGCTTTCTGTTTCTGTGTGACTTTTTGACACAACCTCATCCCACTTACATCCCATTCTGTACCAGCTATTTGTTCAAAACATACTGACTGGACCATACTGATTTTAAAGAAAATAAGATTTCGATACAAGTTAAAGCCAGCTGTGAAATCTTTCGTTTTCTGAATCATTTGCAAGCTTTACTCTAAAAAAGAGAGAGATAAAGAACAAGCATTACTTACTGGATCTGCGGTTCTTCATCATCACAATGGCACTGAGGAACATAAGAATCTCCACCTCGCGCTAAAAAGAAAGATGGCAATAAGTGGCTGTACAAGCAGAGGGAAAAAGGGACCAGCTGGCCTGTCCTTAGAGCAGATGTCACATTTATCCATCATCTAGCTAGCCATACTGCCAGTTCCAAAGGAAGCTTACAGTTGCTTGGAAGTTTCAGGACCACAAACCAGGCAGGTGCACAATGCAATAAAATTAGAGCTGACTTTTATGTGGCGGCATATGCAAGGATCACCCTTATTCTGTACATTTAGTAAATCGTGCAAGTGCTCTATGTTGCCTTTCTCTTGTTACATGAAAAACAAATTATGCAGTTAACTACCTCCACGTACAGGATGATTTGCAGTGAAAATATCTTTTCACTGAAACAAACAGTGCAATCTTGCATAAACACCCTGCTCAAATGTTAAAGTGTTTTATGAGGCAAATACAAAAAGAATAGCCATGCTATCTTGTTGCAGCAAAACCAAACAATTTTTGTGGCCCTTTAAACAACAAAATACAGTGTGGTACATTTGAAAAACTAGTGTCTAGCACAATATATCACTGTTGTAGACTTAAGATACCACAATAAAAATTGCTTTTGCTTTATGTGCAGGGCAATTTACATTAGTGGTACACACAAACTTTAGAGCCAATTCATTAATATAGGAATTGGTCTCAAGTGCAACTGCAACCTACACATGGCGAGGTGTTAATAATAATAATAGTAGTAGTAATAATAATAATAATAATAATAATAATAATAATAATAATAATTTATTTATACCCCGCCCTTCTGGCTGGGTTTCCCCAGCCACTTTGGGCGGCTCCCAACAGAATATTAAAAATAGAATCAAACGTTAAAAACTTCCCTAATCTTGCAAGTGGTAACAGAAGTCCTCTCAACCTGTTGCTTACCTGTTACAGACCAATGTACCATCATGCCCACAGAATTACACAACCAGAGATGACCCAATTAATACTCCAACCCATATGATTAAAACATGTATCACATCTATAGAATTCAAAAGATGTCTGTCCAAATGTCTTTTTAAGGCTGTCCATACACCAGATCTCACAACTAAACTAGTTTTGTGATCACTAAGTTCTTCTACATGATCAATTCATACAGGCAGTAAACTCCAGTGTGACATGGGAACAAGTGCTATGGGTTACCACACTCAAAGCAGCTTCTTTTGAGGTTTGGACTGGAGATACCGGTATGAGAGAAGATGCAGCAGCAAAGGAATTTTGACTTACTGATTTGCTGGTGGTAACTGAGGCTATGCACCTATGTGCCTTGCAACAGAAGGGGAGCACAAAAGAAATGGAAGTTTTCTGGCAGAGTTGCCAGGCATGAAAAAACTATCATAAGAGGTTGAAAATTCAGAGACCCCTTTATGAGCTCTTTTGAACTTTTGTATGCAGTTCAGTGCAAGCACAGGAGCCATTTCAAGAAAGGGCAGAAAATAGTAAGCAATACCGGTAGTAGGAGGAAGAATGGGAGTGGGAACCACTTTGAATTTACTATCTAACCAGGGGCTGTTTGTTATGCAAACAAACACTCTAGTGGTATTATAAGCATTGGGATTTGAACAGGACAGCCAGACAAATACCAGCATATTGGGAAACAGAGGACAGAGCAGGCCTCCACTACTTTAAAGGGAGGTTAAGTGTGAAAGTCAGCAGATATTCCTGGAGGTCACCCCCATCAGAGGTTGGGAGGAAATTCACCTGTGCTTGGGGTCCTCTCCTGAGGTGGAGGAGCTTATTACATTAAACACAAACTATTATCATGTCTTGTCTTTGTGTGTGTCATTCTGACAATTAAAACAACTGGGACCTTAGAGTGTAGGGTGGGTAATTAATAAAATACTAAACAGCAGCTAGTCTGCAGCCCTCCAGATCGGACTGGACTCTTAACTTCCACCAACCCCAACTAGCATGCCCAGTAACCAAAGAGGGTGGGAACCGGGGCCCAAAAATTTGGGGCGGGTTTTTTGTTGTTGTTTTATTTTGACTATATATTTTGTGGTTTTATATTTTGATTTTGTTCTGTGAACCGCCCTGAGACCTCCGGGCGCAGGGCAGTATATTAATTCAATAAATAAATTAACAATATCTGGAGGGCCGCAAGTTAGTCACCCTTCACTAGTACGTGACGAACCAGCCATCAAAACAACAACAGCACAATCAGTTGATGGCGCGAAGGAAGGAAGGAAGGAAGGAAGGAAGGAAGGAAGGAAGGAAGGAAGACAGACAGACAGACAGACAGACAGACAGACAGACGCCTGTCTCTTTCCCTCCAGTCGGAGAGTCGAGAGTCTCCGGGACGAGGATGCCAAAGGGCAGATCTCGACTTCTCTGGGCAAAGGGGAGAAACGGAGCGTTCCCTTCCCAGCAGAGGGCGTGCGGGGGGCGCCGGTCAGAAGGGGCTCCGGGCAAGGCCTCACCCAGTCGAAGTCACAGGGGTTCCCGTCCTCGCGCTGGGTGGGCAGCCCGTGGCATAACGGCGGCACCTTCCGCACCAGCAGGAAGGCAGCCGAGAGCAGAAGCGACAGCGGGTAGTAGGGCTGCGCCAGCCACCGGCAGATTCCAGGCACGGAGTAGATCAGGGCCAGCAGCGGAGCAAGCACCGCCATCTTCACCTTACCCTGACCGAGCCCCCGCGCCGACAGCTTCCAGCGCCGGCCTGCGGCGCACGCTCGCCGTTCCTCCGCTCAGGCTCGCTGGCCAATGTCTACGCCAATCAACGGAAAGGCGGGGCTTAAAGAAACACCGCGCGCTTTCATTGGCCGATTTCAGAATCGCTGTGATGGATTCGGAATACAACTAGGGGAGGCCCCTCGACGCATTCTGTCGACGTCCTGCCGCCATCTAAAAATACGTCACGAGCAAGCAGAAGACCATCCAATCGGAACGCGGCCCAGTTTCCAGGTTAGTTAGCCAATCATACGTAAGAGGACGGTTCACCGCCCTCCAATTAAAACAAGGCGAGCGGAGGGGACAGCTAAGATGCGAAGCCAATGGGAGGAGATTGCGCGGAGCACGCCGGGATGATGGAGAATTTCTCCGCTCTCTTCGGAGGGACGGAACCGCCTCCGCCTACCACAGCCTCCGCGCTGGGCTTTGGTCCAGGGAAACCCGGAGGACCGGGGACTGGGCCACCTCCCGTCCCTGCGGTGACCCCCGTCGGAGAGAAAGCGGCGGCCGCCAGCGGCCCGTTCTACCTAATGCGCGAGTTACCAGGTAAGTGGCTGTTGGAGGGGGCGGGCTCCTCAGCCTACCGGAATTTAGAGGTGGGCCTTGCATCCTTGGCCAATGCCAACGAGGCGCCGCGGGGGAATGGCCCAATAGAGATACGCGGCTGCGTCTTGATGGGCACTTCGCCCTGGTCCTGTGGGAACTTAGACCCAACAGGCGAAGCTGACGACTTCGCGGAAGCGCAGGTAGTGGTGGGATTTCGATTGGCAGCTGCCGGGGGCCAATGAGGTGCCGGATCAAAACAGGGAGGCGGAGTCATGCTGTGCATCCGCATTTGGCGCTGCCGAGACGGAAGCCGCGGAAGTTCATTAACTTCAAGACAAGCAGCTGTTTGCCTTTCCTGCTTTAACAGATGCTTGCTGTAATAATCTATATGGAAGGTCCGTCTGAAAAGCGCTGTCTAAATACCATAAGCAAATAGGGCCCAGTGAACGTGTAACAACACCATGCCAAAACCTGGCTTAGCACACAAGAGCAAGCATTCTCAGAGCAAAGGCTGGGGCTGTTGCACTACCATGGTTTGGCTCAGCACTGCATGCCGACTTAGGGGTCATGGTTGTCTCCCCCAAACTATGAGTGATCATCAACAAACAGCTCATGGCTTGTTGGGAGAGACAGAACATGAGCCCAAGTTTGGATGTAATGCAAAGCCAAACTTGACCTTGAGTAGTGCATCAGCAGGACTCTGGAAGAAGCACAGCAATCATGATTTGCATGAAGCCATGATTTGGCTTAGTGTTGTGTGCAAACTATTGCTTTGTTACCAGACGAGGGTCCTACAAACCATTACAGTGGTACCTCTGGTTACAAATGCCTCAAGTTACGTTTTTTCGAGCCAAGCCCGGACATCCGCAGGGCTTACGGAGGCTCCGCAACTGGGCTCCAGCAGCGGGAGCTCTAGGAGGCCTCCGCAACTGCCCGGAGCCATTTCCCGACATCCGCAGGATGCCCAGCAGGTCGCATCCCAGCCCCAAAGTTGGGTAACAAAGACTAAGAGCAGTGAAGCTATTAAGAAAACAAAGATGAGCCTAGGCCGAAAAGCCCTTTACCAACCCTTGCCCCACGCCCAGCTGTAGCAAGATAGGTGGCATCTAGCCAGGTAAGCCAACCTACCCTGTGGGAGGGGGGAGAGTGGAAATTTTTGGGATTCTGCAAGGGATTTTGGGATTTGTTTATGTGAGTCTGCCCTATGTCTTTGTCTCTGCTTTGCTCCTTCGTTTGGGGGACTTCTGGGGGGCTCTGCCTTCTGCCATTGTTTTGGGGATCGTGTGGAGCCCAGTTCAGCTACTGGTTGATTGTGTGACTGCAGAAATGGATAAAAGCCCCCCATCCAAACAATGACTATCAGTGCGTGTAAGGAAAAGTTAGTTTTTTCCATCTACAATACTGTCTTATTTATTTTATAGTACAGTACATTGATTATTGCCTTCATTTTATGGATCAATGGTCTCATTAGACAGTACATTTTGTGTTAAATTGCTGTTTTAGGGGGTATTTTTCATCGTCTGGAACGGATCAATCCACTTTTCCATTACTTTCAATGGGAAAGTGCGCTTCAGGTTAAGAACGAACTTGATGAACCAATTAAGTACTTAACCTGAGGTACCACTGTACCTTCAAGCAACCTCCCATGGAATAAGTTGGACTTAATTTCAAGTATACATGAATAGGACTTTAGGGATTTTCTTCCCAGGATGCCTCAGCCTATCAAGAAGAGAAGTACATTTTCAGAAAGCAGAGCAAAGCTTTTTCTTGATCTGGCTTCACCAAAAGCATTTTGGGTGTATGAGGCTGGACATGTCCTCTTGTCATCTCAACAAAGAAGTCAGTTGCAGGTGCAAGTAGTGTCGTATTTGAAGGATTTGCTTGCCAGATTCTATTTGCCTTTGTCCTGTTACTCCCAACAAGCCAAACATAGGCAGCATTGTCATGTCCTTTGTTCTTTGCCAGGTACTACAGAACTAACAGGGAGCACAAACCTGATCACCCACTACAACCTGGAGCATGCCTACAACAAATTTTGTGGCAAAAAGGTGAAGGAGAAGCTCAGCAACTTCCTGCCAGACCTACCAGGGATGATAGATTTGCCAGGTTCACATGACAACAGCAGCCTGCGCTCTCTCATTGAGAAGCCCCCCATCTGCAGCAGTTCGTTCAACCCTATCACTGGTACCATGCTAACAGGCTTTCGTCTCCATGCAGGCCCGGTAAGTTAGAGGTGGGGGCTGCAAGGGAAGAAGGAAATATTGACTGTCGGTGGGGAAAGAATGTCCTGAATGACAAAAAAATTATGCCAGCATTGGAAATGGATGTTAGGGTGCACTGGAGAATGTGAGTACTAGGAGAAACTTCTAAGAGTCCAGCAGAATGGGATCCATCTCCCTTGATGGAATAGGAAGTAGTAGGTAGGCTGAAGTTAGGGAGGGATCCCAGGCAGGAGGATTCGCAAAGAGAAGTACAGTGGAACCTCGGGTTACGTATCATCCTCCTTACGAACGCTTCAAGTTACGAGCTCCGCTAACCTGGAAGTAGGTGTTCTGGGAAGCGAACCTTGCCCCGGGATGTGAGTGGAAGTTGCATGGTGGTGGTAGCGGGAGGCTCCAATAGCAAAAGTGCACCTCGGGTTAAGAACGGTTTCGGGTTAAGAACGGACCTCCTGAACGAATTAAGTTTGTAAACGGAGGTACCACTGTATTGCCGAATTGAGTGCTCTCTTTTGCAGAGCATTAAAGGGACCCAGGTGGCGCTGTGGGTTAAACCACAGAGCCTAGGGCTTGCTGATCAGAAGGTCGGCGGTTCGAATCCCTGCGACGGGGTGAGCTCCCGTTGCTCGGTCCCTGCTCCTGCCCACCTAGCAGTTCGAAAGCACGTCAAAGTGCAAGTAGATAAATAGGAACCGCTCTGGTGGGAAGGTAAACGGCGTTTCCGTGCGCTGCTCTGGTTCGCCAGAAGCAGCTTTGTCATGCTGGCCACATGACCTGGAAGCTGTACGCCGGCTCTCGGCCAATAAAGCGAGATGAGCGCCGCAACCCCAGAGTCGGACACGAACCTAAGGACCTAATGGTCAGGGGTCCCTTTACCTTTGCAGAGCAGGTATGAAGAGGAAGGTTGACTCATGTGAATTTGGGTAATGCTTTAGCCATATTCTGTGAAGGGTAGATTGCCAAGGTTGTCTAGGGAGCTCTGAGCTCATAACAGACCCAAGTACTAAGCTTAGTGAACCCAGTAGAAACTTTTCTTGCAAGTTTCGATGGAGGATAATGGTGGGACCAGGTTACCAAAGAGACAAGCAGCGCCCTCCCTGCAAATGATTGCACCTTTGGTTATTTTCTGGAACAACAGATGTGGTATTCAGTGGACTAACATGCTCTTTTGTTTCTTTTGCATTGCCTCAGCTGCCAGAGCAGTGTCGCTTAATGCACATCCAGCCACCTAAGAAAAAAAACAAGCACAAACACAAGCAGAGTCGTACCCAGGATCCTGTCCCTCCAGGTAAGAAGCTTCCTCCTTGGGCCCTGTGGTTGCATTTGCCCTCAGCAACCCCTGCCCTTCCTTTCCAATTTAGCATTCCACAGTCCAGCAGCCTAAACTATCGCAATTCCTGCCCCGTCCAAAGTGAGTGTCTGCTTCAGTTCCTTTTCTCTTCTTGGCAGAAACTCCTTCGGATTCTGACCACAAGAAGAAAAAGAAGAAGAAAGAGGATGACCCTGAGCGGAAAAGGAAGAAGAAGGAGAAGAAGAAAAAGAAAGTAAGTTGGGAAGAATGCTTCCACCAGCTCAAGTAATTGTACCTTCAGGTGCCAGAGAACTGACTGAGATGTGGGGCCTTTTCTCCTGGCCTTTCATTATTGTTGAGAACTTTCATTCTCATTCTTGCCTGTGTGTCCATTTTATTTTTCTTTAGAATCGGCATAGCCCTGAACACCCTGGTGTGGGCAGCTCTCAGGCCAGCAGCAGCAGCAGCCTCCGGTAAAGTCCTGCCATGGAGTTATCTTGGAAGGTGCTACAGCTTTGACAAGAAAAGGAGGAACAGCAATAATGGGGGAGTCACCACAGACTCATATACTTCCCCTGCTTCCCCTTCACCCCTACTGAGTGGAACTTCTGGGACTCCATTGATCTCTCTATAAGGAACACAGACTTTGCCTGCGACACAATGCAGACTGGTGTCTTTATATGGGAGCCCTGCCTACTTTGGGAGGGGTTTTTTTTCTTCTTCTTTTCCTTTTTACAGAATGTTCCTGACTAAGTTGGGATTTGTCTGCCTCGTGATTTAGTTAAACCTTTGTTGAAGCACTTGGGAGGGTCTAGAACCTCCTCTCATATCATGGGTTTTCAAACTGCACTGTGAATAGATAGGGAGAGACTCCAGAAGTGCTTTCTTTTGTAAAGTGTGGCCCAAGGCTAGTGGGTGAGTTAGTCGCCTAAGTAGAAAGAGCTAATGTGATCGGGCTTTTTCTAAATCGGAAAATGGGAGAAACGGCAGAACTGTGAGGTGGGAGTAAAGAGAAGACAAGGTTGGTTTTTATCTTCCCGGAGTTGATCCATGCTGATAAGTAGGCCTACTTTAGTATCATCAGATAGAGAGTTAAGTCGAAAGCATTGACCAAATTTCTTTTAACTGTGGAAGCATGTGAGTCAAGAAGCTATACTGTGAATCCAAGGGCAGAACTGTGTATATGGTGATATTTTTCCCTAAGGGCTCACTTACTAGGTAAAGGCTTCTCTACATGTAGTCCCATTAAAAATAAAACTTGAAAACAAAAAAAGCTGACATCATTTAAATCTTTGCCAGCAGAAGGGAGAAAGTGGAATCTTCAGCAACAGACTTCAGCTGGGAACAGATGGAAGTCTCTTTCAGGAACCTGGACAAATAGAAACCATTGCTTTCCTGTCCTGTTCTTCTGATCTTTTCTGAATTACTACCTCAGCAGAGCACCCTGGCAGAAATGGTTCCTTAAATGTCAGCTGGTTATCTTGCTAGCTAGTCTGTCCCACTTCTAAAGACAAAGGTGGTGATGAATCTGCCCCTATCTACTGCACCAGAATTCCTTGGAGTGACAAGAGGAACATGCTTGGAAATAGCCTGCCATCTTAACTGCTTCTTCTTTCCTATAGGAAGGGGAATTTCATCCAGTGTTAAAACATCTCTTTCCTGAGCTTAAGGATCAGAATGAGGGTGGAACTGCACTTTGATCAAGAGTGCCTCTTAGGGACAAACTGGACATGAGAATGTCAGGACCCTGATTGGAGTTCCTGTAACTTCTTGAAATCAGATTCCCCCAATATAAATTTTCTGCCTCAAGGGGTAAATGTGGGTCCCACCCCCAGTGAATAAGCTGCTCCAGGGAGACTGATTTTATCATGGAAACAGCTAACCCCCCAGTGCTGTGGATCCAATCCAAATCTCCCACCTACCAATTTTAATGAAATAAAAAAAGAAGATCCCTGCTTAGATCTCCTTATCAGTCCTTTCACAGAGATGATGATAGATGTCACTTGGAAATGAAATGCAGATGCTCTGGCTCACAGTATTAATAAATTGCTTTCTAGTGAAATGCTCTATACTGCTTTGTCTCTTATGCTGGTCTACTTGCACAGGAAGGCTTGCTTAATGTCAAAAGACTCCTATGAAGTAGGGAGTTTGTGCAGACTTCATGTTGGTCCATGGGGGAGCTTGCTTTACACCCAGTGCTTTTTGTGGGAAAGTATAGATTTTTTGGTAAAGTAGGCCTAGTTATGCATTCAAATACATACCGTAGGTCTTTCATTGATTTCAGCAAAGATGCAGTGATTGAGTTGATAAGGTGGAAATCATGAAAATCTACTCATCTCATTCATTTACTATGTTTGTGTCCTACCTTCCCTCCAAGAAGCTCAAGACAGCATACATACTTTCTGCCCTCCCTCTGCTCCACTTTATCCTTACAGCAACCCTGTAGGCTAGGTTGAGAGTGACTGGCCTAAGAACGCCCAGTGAGTTTTTGGTTCCCCTGCTATGACTCCATAACCATTATGCTACACTGCCTGGGTACCAAAGGAAGGAGAGTTGGGTTCTCCACCTGTATATCCTCCTCCTGATATACCAGGCTAATAAATATTAAAAGAGAAAAGGGTGGTTGGACAGACAATTACCGTATATTGTTTCTTTTATTCTCTTCCCCCTTGCATTTTGAAGACATTTGTAACTAAAATTACTAGGTCCTGGATCTATTTTCAGTACACTCCCATTGCTGCTCTTGAGCAATCTGACTGCCATTTCCTTTGCTCCCAGTACCTTTAGAAGAGCAGTATGAGCTGTTTATTCCATCTCCATCCTCTTCACCCTTTTGCTACAGAGAGCAAAGTACTGTAATGAACTGAGCTGAGGCAGTAAATGGGGATCATATAATAATGCTTTGCTTGCTACTCTTCCATGTGCTTACAAAAGAAAGCTGATGATAATAAAGGGAAAGGATGAAAGTCTACTCCACTCCCGACTCCTCTCTACCTCCAATTATCCCATGCATCTAAATTAAAAGCCATTGCTAGTAGGAAAGGTGGGGCAAAACTGGCTGGTCCTGTTCCTCTAAGTAACTGGTGATTTCTGCATCCTGAAGAACAAGTAAGGAATACTTTATCTGTTCCCAACCCAGAACCATCAAAAAAATACTGTCATCTCCTCTGCAGCCCTGGGGATATGTTTCAGGGAAGGGAAACGCGCCTTCAGCCCCACCCCCCGAGTGTTACAGAACTTCAACACCCATTGGCCACGTTTGCTGGGGCTGATGGGCATTGTAATTCAAGAACGTCTGGAGGACCAAAGATTCCCCACCCCAGATCATCCTATGTGTCAGGTGGGTGTTCCCATGCAAGTAGCTCCACAGGCAGCATTTTAGTATTAAGAAAAAAAATCCAGGCTGAACTGGGCAGCATCAATGCAAATTGTGGAAGGTAACAGAAACTGATGTGAACAATCTGCTGCTAAATTCTTTAGAACAACGTAAATAGGCAGCACAGGAGTACACACCTGAGAGGAACGGTCACCCTTCATGTCAGCCGCAAGACGATACAAGTAGGACTAACCATAGGGTTGCCACTATTTCAAACAGTGAAAATCCTGACAGAAAACTTGAGCTTTTTTTTAGTTTTGCCCAAAATTGTTGAGCTTTGCTGCTTTTGAGCTATTTTAAGGGGAAACGAGCACTGCCAACATGGGCTGCCATATGTTTGGATTTTCCCGGACATTTGGCCATTTTCCGGTATGTCTGGGAAATTCTGAACGTATGGCAATCCTACCAAAACCCAAAGCATTGCACTGGAACAGTTTTGAAATGAGACAACACCCATCAACTACTAGTAGCACTACCGTAGGAAGGTGTGCAATATTTCTTTGTACATAGAAATGCATCACACCAATAATGCGCAAATCATACATTAACAAAAAAGGATAGTGGCACTTTAAAAGACTTAATAGTTATTGTGTCATAAGGTTTCATGGGCCAGAGCCCACTTTGTAAAATGCACAAAACGGCATCCTTGGTTCACATGTAAAAGGGGAGGCGGCATTATAATGCAATGCAATCCTAGCAGAGTAGGTGCAGACTTTCCTCAATGTTAACAAACTGCCAAAAACAAGATGGTGAACAGGAACACCGAAAGTGGGACAGCTGTGAGAGAGACACTCCCTAACTATACTGAGACTAAGTTAGGGTGTCAGATCTGAAAATGAATTCCAACTCGGCAACATCATTCTGGAGCCTCCCTTTGAAATCTTTTTTTGTTCCAAAGTACGGTAACTTTATAAAGTCTCTTGTACAACGGCCAGACAGACTCCTGTAACATGAAAGCTGCCATACTTTATTAGCAGTTGGAAATGCGTCACGCCCTAACTGATTTTATCTTTCATCCTTTTGCCTGATTATTTGTGCTCTGCAGCATAATGCAGCACAACTCTCTCTTGTATTACTGAGCCCTCTGACTGTTGTGTGTTTCTGCACAAATGTACATCTTCACCCATTTAAGATAACACTTGGTACTGTCTGACTAAGTGAGCTCTAGCTCATGACAGTTTTTTTCTGCAATAAATTTTGTTAAAGGTACAATTAAACTGCTAAATTTTGTGTGGAGATTTGCATATTTACAAGAGGGCTTTGGGATGAAGGTTCGAGTGGTGTGCTAATTGCAGAAAAATATGCCTCTCTCCCTTTTTACTGGTTTCTTTTAAACTTTTGTGTTAGCCTTTTTCTCTCTGCACCCCACAGCACCTCTTCTCCTGCTATACAGCCACAGGGCTCTCTGCACCACCTCTTTCAGCCCACAGGTAAATCTGCACCACAGTCTCTTAACAATGCAATAGCCCAGCTGAATCAGACCAATCGCCCATCTCATCCAACATCTTGCTTCACACCATGTTAAACCACCTGCCTCTAAGCAAGCCTATGAGGACAGGACAGTGACAGCCCTTTGCTGCTGTTAACCTAACAGCATTTAGTGGCATACTGCTTTGTGAAGACCGAGGCACCATTGGCAAACCTATTCTCCAGCCATCTAATGTAGCAACCATCACTGCTTGGAGCAGTGAATGCCATACCTTTTAAGTATGCACCGGATGAAGTGCTCCTTTAAAAAAAAAAAAAAAATCTTCAATCTACTCCCCAGCTAAGTTCACTTGGGAATCCCAATTTCTGGTGTTGACAGAAAGGCAGTAAAGCTCACCCAACATTATGCATAACATTACAAGCCTCTGCCATATTTTCTTACCCTCCCCCACCAATCTAAAAAGTTTACACATTGAAAGAGGTCCAGTCCTTGGCTGGCTTATCCGTTGACAGCTGGTAGCTGGTCCCAGATCCACCAGCAACCTTTGAATGCAGACACCTGCTGGTGTAATGATGTGTAGACAATCCCCCTCTTTTTTTGTCTGGGTCCTACATATTCCCACAAAGGAGAAGAAATGGGTCACAAACAATGAGGTTTTGTCCTTCTGCCAAGGAAATAGTAAGCGGTCTGAAATCTGCTACCAGGTCATGCTGTATGGCAGACATTCAACTTTTGCAGACCCAGGGCCGACTTTTAACTCAAACATGCATTTAGGGACTCATTTCTTAACCTCCTACCTTAATATTTGCATGGTGGCACAGCTCCTGTTGCAACCCACCTTGATCAGGCCCTGATGCACCAGTTGAAGACCAGTGGTGCATGGAACTATTGTTTACATACACAAATATGCCTCAACATAAAACACCCACTGTATTGAACATTTTGGTTTACCTATATTGACAGCAGATACTAGCACTGAAGTAAATTGCTGAGCTCAAATGGTTTGAAACAATGATTAAATTCAACAAAAATTGTGGCTCTCCCTTCGAAACAGAAGTCACAACAAAATCACATTGAATTCCTTCTTCTAAGATTTAGGCACAAGTAAGCTTGGATGGATTACAAGTGGCAGGTAGCAAGGTAGGCAAGGTTAAGAACTATTCTTTTGTAATTTGGGAAAAATTATGGCCCTGGAAGGTCTGCTTTGGTGGGGTTTCTTTCTTTTTTTGTGAAGGCTGCAAAAGAACTTGTGGTCAATAGGGCATAGCTGCCTTGCAGACCAATGTATTCTATGCAAAGACAGCCATCTTTGTGGACATAACCATACTATACATACAGCTAGCTATGTTTTTATTTCAATTTGTAAGTCACACAGAGAACTTTGTATAAAAAATAGTATCTGTGCTTCTTTCAAATGTTTTTGAGGAGTAAATAACACCTTTTTGAGTGATGGGAATAGCTACCCATGCTCTTAAAAGGTAAAGCTAAAGGGACCCCTGATCATTAGGTCCAGTCGTGTCCGACTCTGGGGTTGCGGCGCTCATCTCGCTTTATTGGCCGAGAGCCGGCGTGCAGCTTCCAGGTCATGTGGCCAGCATGACAAAGCCGCTTCTGGCGAACCAAAGCAGCACACATAAGCACCATTTACCTTCCTGCCGGAGCGGTTCCTATTTATCTACTTGCACTTTGACGTGCTTTCGAACTGCTAGGTTGGCAGGAGCTGGGACCGAGCAACGGGAGCTCACCCCGTCGCAGGGATTCGAACCACCAACCTTCTGATCAGCAAGCCCTAGGCTCTGTGGTTTAACCCACAGCGCCACCTAGGTCCCTTACCCATGCTCTTATCTTTGTCAAATGTACATTACTTTTATTTCTATTTTTGATCAAGTATTATATTTCATTTTGTGGGCAGCTGTTTAGCATGCAACACAGCCAATATTTCAAAAATTTGTAGAACAGACAAATTAATGCTACGCAACTGGACTATTAATTTTCACAAGGAATAATGACCATTAGCAGAAGAGTAACTGATGCCAAAAGACAATGACTTGCACTGAACGCAGAAACTGTGAGCAGCCCACTTGTGTTACCCAAGTAGACACCATCACCAATCATGTCTGTGGCACTTTTAATTAGCAAAGTGTGTTACAATCTTTATTTGCGCCCTCACAACAACCCTGTGAGGTAGGTCACTGCTGTACTCCATTTTAAAATTTTGGAACTGGGATCAAAAATGATTTGCTCATTGAGAAACTATGGCAGAAGCAGAAGATGGATTCAGATCTCCTGCCTAGTGCTTAGCCCTATTCTTTACTCATGACCACATCTGCTTTTTTGGGGTGGGGGTGGCAGACTTACAAGCCTGGAAACATGGCAGCCTTCTTCAATGCTAACCATTAGCTTCTTGCAGCCAAAAGCCCAAATTGTTGACTGAAGCTCAACAAGTCACTCCCTGTTCATTGGTTTCCCTCTGCAACGGTGTGAATCAAATATAATTTTAAGTTAATTTCATAACAAAGTTACATCATTACTCTCCAAGGGGGTCTCTTGAAATGTGGTATAAGACTTGCAGATTCTTAATGCGTCACTGTGAGAGGGGGAGGGTTCAGTCTGACAAGCCTGTGCAAAGCTGTACAGCTAGGCCAATCCAACCTGTATTAGCAGAACCCATAATACTATTCTGTGCAGCAGTGTTATAAAGAGATATTTAAAACAGAGTACCACAGTTCAAAAGAATATGAGACTTATGAACATAAGGAGACGCTAAAGGGGCTGAGTGTGTTCAGCTCACAGAAGATTAAGGGATGCTGTTGACCATCTCAAAAATAGCACAGATACAAAAGGGGTTATAAAAAAAGGGGGGGCAGATTTAAAATTATAGGGAAACTGTCAAGAGGAAAGGGCTGATCAGCAATGGAACCAGCTGCTTAGGCAAGTTGTAGAATCTTCTTCCTTAAAAGATCACAAAGGAAATGCTGGGAACGGAAGCTTAAAAGGTCACCAGTTCCAAGTAAGGACCCTCCACACAATCACTTACAATACTGCAGTTGTTTTTCACACAGCACCATCTATGTGTATGGCATGTTATAAAGTACAGGTCTCACATGCCATTATCCCAAGCAGCCTTCAATCTAAAAAAAGAAAAAGAAAAAGCAGAGAACAGAGGCAGGGACAGATGAGGGAAGAATATGCAGTCATCTCAATTATATGTACTTCAGGTGGGATGGGGACCTAATAAAATCTCCAAATCAAACTGCCAGGAGAGCACATAGTTCCAAACAACTAAAAGAGCATCCCATAGGGGAAGACCCCACCCCCTCTATCCCTGACAAAATATACCACGTGTTTCTCTCCCGCCCCCAATGCCAGTATGAGGCTGTGTCTAGCTGCTATATGTTGAGTAGAAATTCAACAGGGACAGTTTTCATCATAATTTCTGTGCAATTTACGGCAGAAATTGGTTGAGGCTGTCCCTTCCAACTTACACTGCATGCAGATTTGCCGGTATGGAAGTGTACCATGGCAAGGCGCACTGTTGTGGAAGTTAAGTTAGTCTTGTCTCCTAGCAACAAGGCAAATGAACAGCAGCTAGTGAGAAGCCAGGGTTCCCAAGATCACTTGAATTAGAATTTATTACAGAGCAGCCTAATGAGTCCCACCCACAGGCTATTAGAATTAAGCCTTTCTACAATCCTACTAGTCTTCACCGGGAACTCCCTTTTCTTGAAAACTGCCTGCTATAGGATTATAGTCTGCTTTCATGAAGGTGTCTGTCAGATGTTTAGTCGCCATTACTGTACTACCACAGCCTTACTCAGCTCTTCCAGAAGATGAGCAGGTATTGGGAGGTACAAACTAGGTTCAAAGGTTTCTCCTTGAGGCAAAGTAAGCAACATCAAGGCTCTGGTTCAGAACTGTAATTGGGGCAATTAGCACTCTTGCTGTCATCAACAAGAAGCAGAACACTTAAAAGAGCCGCTGAAGAGCTTAAACACACATTCTGGGATAATTTAAACTAACTCACCAAGGTGGAAACATCTATGGAAACTGAATCACTCTAGAAGGACCAAGCAGGCCTAAAGCCATTACTGCTGTAGCCAGTTCTGAGCCAAGCCCCTTCCTTAGTCTCTAAAGTAGAAGAATTCAGGCGAATCTGTTTCCATAGTTAATAAAAGAATTAATGAAATAAAGCACTGACTTTCTGCATGAACATCATGGTTGTTATTAGCACTTATGACATACATATTTTAAATGTTTATCTACCAGAAATTAGAAATCAAATTACGCTGATGTATACAAACAGCAATTGTGTGTATTGTATTTATTTATTTAATGCACTTTTATACTCCACCCTTCTTCTATAAAGCATCACTCAGGGCATCTCTTTATGAAATTTAGAGACTGTAACTACCTTCTATATCAATGTAACTATGAAATTTAGAGACTGTAACTACCTTCTATTTAAGTACCGGTAATATTGGGCATGTCAATAACTTTCCCACACTGGAATCAATGAGAAGCATGGGTTTAATACTGAAATCAAGGGGACTTTGTCGTGCCTAGTTTTGGCTGGATTGAGACACCTCACCTGGCAACTGTTGCCATATAGAAGGCTGCATCACTTGCTCATAGCTTCCTCCAAAGTCTTTTCGATTCCTTTTCTGTGAAATTCTATTATTTGAATATAAAAATTACTGGCTGCAATTGAGCCACATGCTCCTCACAAGAAGTGGTTTTTCAACCATCTGTATCAGAACTGCAGGGTAAGGAGGATATATATATATATATATATATGCTTGATGTCCAATATTTTCATCAAGGTGTGAAGGAAACAAAAACAAAGAGACTGTAGACTTGAATGTAGTAAAGATGGAAATTTCACTAATAACACAGAACTTCAATTTCCAAGCCTCATTTGGAATGCTGTGCAGTTTTATGAATTGAGATGGAACACAGTTTAGAATGTAGCAAGTGCAGTTGAGGGTTATTTACATAATTTTTGTTTTAATGGCATTTTTATATTTTTTTACTTTTATATTGCAAGCCACTTCGAGGCCTAGCCCTTAACCTAGGGTATAATATGGAAAAATATTAGAACAGGAAAGCTTAGGTTCTGAGATTAGGCTTTTTATCCCCACAAAAAGATGGCAAAAATACACTTGTACTTTAAATGTATAATACATTAAAGATAAAGAAAAATATTAGCACAAAATGGTTCAGCAATAAATTCAGCTTTGTGATTAGAATGTTACTAGTTAGAAAAGAGCTACATGAATTTCAAGCTTATCAATTAATATAATGAAATAAGGTAAGTTGTAATCACTCTTAATTGTTTCAGGTAGTGGCCGACAAAAATCTCCCCCTTGCTTTCTGACATGAGAAAGAACTGTGCTTAGAAATGCTGAACTGGAAAGGCTGCTGAGCATTAAAACTCACCCCATTAAAAAAACTGGATTTAATCCTAACTTCCACATTTAAGGATGTAAGTTCCCCTCCCTTACTTTATTTGTTGGCAATCTTAACTGCTTCGTATCTTTTTCACAGTAGCAGCACATCTTCTGTCATAACAGATAATTTTACAAGCCCCCAACATAGTACTATAGTCCACTCAAAGGATGCAGACTGGAAATATTTCCTTTGGTTCAGGAGAGAACTGTTGGACTTCCACTTTCTATCTGCATTAAAGTTATAACAACATTGAAGTACCTGTACAATTTTTATTTCTCCTCCTCCTGGCTTTTGAAACCATCCACCAGACTATGTAAGCAAGGTTACACCTTCTATTAGCACACTCCTTTTAGGACTCTTCTGTCTCACAACACCATCCTGCAAGCTACCTTCAAAAAGTCTTGCTGTCAATATTACCATGCTATAACACTCACAATCAAAAACTGTGCCGTATATCAAGGTTAAGGAACAGTATTTTAAATTCAGAAATATATTATTTTCAACCCCTGAAAATGAAGTTAGTGGGGGGAAACTATTTTTTTCTGTATGAGGTTCAGTCACCTTAGAGCACTTGTATGATCAAAGAAATCTCCAGGGGTTCAAGATTAAGAGGCAAGCTACATGGACCACTGATTACACATAAGCAATTAATGTACATCCTTCTCTAACAACTGCAGCAGGATTTGGACTGTGTTGGGCAGGGAGGGGAAGTTTAACACTTTCCCTGCTGAAGCCTGCTATTTGCATCAGAAGGGAAGTGCTGACAGACCCTCCCCCTCCTCAAATGAAGAGCACTTACAGGGAGGGCTTTCTGGCAGAAATGTGGCTGAGAGGGGCAGGGAAATCACCATTCTGATCTTGCTTCACTCCCTGCCTGTGCATGTTTACTCCTTTAATACAATGTCACATAGGTGGGATGGAACTATGTTCAATAGTTTTCTTTCAGGTTACTCAACAGAAACATATCACTTAGATTCTGATCCATAATTATTTGGTTTTAAGAGGGAATTCTTCACAGGTTAGACTGATTGGAGGAATTTCTACCTCTTCTGGGAGGTAATTTTGCCCTCCCCCATGGTTGATGGCTTGGTTTTCTTGCTTGAATTTGCTGGGATGTATTTGCTCTGCAATAACCTTGTGTGGGGCATATGGGCTATGCTTATGGTTTGGGTTCCAAAGCATAATGCAGTTGGTGAAGGATGGCCTTTGTTTTGTACAGGAGATGTGTACTAAATGACGGTTGCTTCTTTTCCACTGCTTGAAGATGTTCATTCTAGATGCAACTACTTTCTGAACCAGTCCTCCATTGTAAGCCTCCTCTGTAACGAGGTTTGGAATGTAGACGACTGAATGAGCATTCCTCACTTACCTTCGTGGGAAACCTTTTGCACCAGCTCTGGGAATCAGCACAATGCCTGCAGTGCGAATTACCAAGGATCAGAAGCTGGTAATGTCCTTCCTACGGAACCATTTTGGGTGGCACGGCAAGCAGTACTGAAGGACAACCACCAGGACTTCTCTCCTCCCCAGGTTAACAAAACAAAACAAAACAAAACTACACAAGCATGGAGGGAGTGGCTCATTATATAATTTTTTATTCCTCATTTTAAAATGGCTAGTCATAATAAAAATAAAAGTGTGGCCCATTGCAGGCCACAGTAAAGATATTGCCATAGAGAAAGAGTCAGTAGCGACTGGAGATTGTTGGATTCCTGGGTTGCTCTGATTTTTACTCATGGGCTTTTAGGGGTTGAAATATTTTTGGCATATGGAAAAATATTGCTTTTTGGTTTGTTTGTTTTCCCTCTTCTTTCTCTTGCCCAGTTTGTGAATAAAGAACCATGATACCACAATAAATCAATATGGAACAAATCATAAAAGCAATGTAAAAAAGCAGGGGAAACCACCTGGGGGAGGGATTTACTAAATACAAGTAATATATCCACATAGGCGACACAGCTGCAATGCCACTGCCACCCTCCTCCTGCTCAGCACCCAAAGCACGTTCCTGTATCCTAATAGTATGCAACTGGCACCTGTGCATGCTGATTGGCCTGGTTTGTAGGGTATGGCATCCTTTCACTGGGAGTCATTTTACTGAGAAGTCAAAGCCTGTCTGGAGCTGAAAACATGGGAAGCCAAACACTCCCATAGTCTTCTTAAACCCCCCAAGCCCCCCAGAAAAGAAGGATTTATTCATGGGGGAAATCTTCCAGAAGGATAGAGCAGGGATTAGGAAGCCTTTGTCTATTCCCTTCATTTCCTGGAAAGGACAATCCAGAGTGGGGCAGAACAAGCCAAACTCAAGCCTGGCCACAGGCACTGGGATGACCAGGTCAGTGGTACCAATTAGGTAACATATTAGCATTTCCTCAGCCATACTTGTCCAAGGATAGTGATTTAACAGCAGTTTTTGTATTTTGCCTGACCCATTCAAAAGTAAACAAAATGATTAATCTGATACAGCCCTTTGGACTCCTCCAAAATTAAAATGCTCCATAAATGGCTTCCTCAGGCCCAGCTAATGGGGTCTGCCAGGGCCACCCCACGCTCCATATGGATATATATATATTTTAATATTTATATTTATATATTTATAGATATTTATATATACACACACCCAGTAACTCAAAACAGGAAAAAATAGCATCCGTTAACAATAAAAAAAATTAAAAATGATCCACTCCTACCGCACTAGGCGAGCGATTGCACAAGGTCCACAACTGACTGTCCTGTTGGTAGTGGGGCAGCCTGCAGCCTGTACCTTCTCTCACAGAGGGTGCTGAAAGCAAGTCCCTCCCCTTCTCTCTGGGCAGTGTGCGCTACAAATTACAGTCTCTTTGTTGGTTGAGAGGAAGAGTGCAGGCTGTGGAGATGAGCAAGGCTAGAATCCTGCTGTAGTGTTTAGGGACTCTCCCAATCCCAGATACTTTAGTTTAAAAAGGTAGCTGTCCCTTCAGCTCTCCCCCCCACCCCCCAAAAAACTGTATTTGTAAAAAAAAGGTCCATGCATCTGATGGGGCAACCATTTGGTGAGCAAGTCCCAATCTCCTGCTCATCAGGGACAGAGCATTTTGGAATCAGCCAGGGAGGAGTCAACAGTGGGGATATCACCTCCTCATACAGAGATCTCATACGTAGTCCCACCCACTCCAGAGACCTTCTTGACTCCTCCACGAGTGGGGCTGCTGAGAGGTGGCTGACCAGGGGTGGGCGAGGTTGAGCTCAGGCTTTTGGGCTGTCCATTGGACTTGCTGTAGGAGGGTCTCATCTGCATCTCGTCTCTGGGGAAAAGGAAGGATACAAGGATGTCAGGATGTGACCACTCATTCAATGGCAATGGAAATGGAGGATGCCTCACACTCGGTAAGGAAAGGAAAGCTTGGGATACATCTTACACTGCCTAAGGAACAGTGCACTTTTTGTATCTACAGAGAACTTATTCTAAATACTTTTACCACCCAGGTAAACACACTAATCTAGAAGAGGATAGGATACTACACACAGAGAATTATTAAGAAAAGATGCTACATGTACCCAATACAACACTCTCTAGAAGGAAAAAAAAGGAGGTGCAGTGGGAAGAAAGCTTTTCAGGAAACTGACAGAAGGGTTCATGCTTCCACCATCATGAGAGGACCAGGTGATTTCTTACAATCTGTCCTTTCCCTGGTGGACCCAAGTGTCTCTTTCATGCATGCCAACAAGACAGGGAAAAGGACCACACTTGGGTAAGGTAGAAAGGCAGACTCATATATTAAAGTTTTATATATGAGGTAGAAACCAAGCAGCTTTCACACAGATCCAGGTATCTTCTAGGAAAGCCAATGACCATCACACACACACCCAAGGAAAGTAGGGGTGTTCAAAGCCACACACACTTCACAAAAAGGAATGCGGTACTCTGGAGATATGCACTGCATTGTATAGTGGAGGAAATGGGCTGGTTCACACACTGGAGGGAAGGAAGGAAAGGAGGGCGGGAGGAAGGAAGGAAAGGGCAGACGAGTGCAGGCATTATTTGTAGATCTTCCCCAGCCACTCCCTCCAAATGCTGCTGAAAGGAACAAAAATTATCTTGGGGTCTCTGGTCAGATCAGAGATAGGACAGGGTTGAATGTAGCTCATCCTCCAACAAGTCAAGGAACACTTAAAGCGCGAGGCAGGTGTCACTTGTACTTACTTTGGTGCCAGTAAAGGCTGCAAGGCCACCTCCTCAGTCTCTGGGACAATGGCCTGGGAGGACTGTTTTTGGCTGCTGTAAGACACAGATTTGCCCAAGTGTGGGGCTGCAGGCTGGTCTGGTGAGCCCAGAGAGCGCACTCTGAGTGCATGTGATGGTTCTGGCTTGCCAAAGCGAGGTGGCACTGGGCGGGTGAGTGGGTTCTTGCCCAGAGGTGAGCGTTTTGAATCGTCCGAGGAGGAGCTAGTACGTGGAGCATTACTGGAACCTGGGGTGGACTGGATGCCTGAGTCCCCCAGTGCTGTATCCTCCTCTTTGGCCAGGGGTGGTGGCGTGGGTGACTGCTGTAGCAGCTTCTCCCGCTCCTGCATGGAGGCCACAATGTGGCGCGAAAGATTGTCATAACGGACAGGTGAAGGGTCACGGGGTGGCTGGTGCTTGGGTGAGCCAGAACTTGGGAAACGACTGTGCAGGTCAGCCTCCCGCTGCTGGGCAATACGTGCCGAGAGGAAAGGAGATGTGTAGCCCATGGGGGCCTCTGGCTCTGGGCCTGCCTGGACTGACTCAAAGTCAGGGCTGTCAGAGGGTGTGAGAAGACTGTCGTAGGACAAGCTCCCATTGCGCGTCTGGTTCACCAAGCTCTTGTAAGATGTGGATGTGGTGCCCTCAGAGCGGATCGACTGAAGATGGCCCAATTCAAAGCCCATGCCTTGGGCAGACTTGAGGCTGGACGAACGGGAGCCACTGGATAGTGGATCAAAATGGAAACTTTTGCCAAAAGTGGGAGACCGAAAACTCTCTGGCTCCAGACTTGGCTCAGAACGGTAGCTGGGGTTTCGACTGCCCTCAGCAATGGAGGTTGCCTCCTTCAAGCTGTCTCCTCGGCTTAGCTACAGCAGGAGAGAAGGAGGGAAGAGGAACATATGCAGTAGTCATTAGCAAGCCTCCTGGGCTGTGGATATTAATTCATAACTATTGGGTGCAGAGTTTGCTTTCTCAAAGCTCCCATAAGCAAGGACCTCTGCTTACTGTAAATGAAGTTCCCACATTTCTTGATGCAGAAACCTCATTTTTTCAAAAACATAAATACAATTATGTAAGCCAGATAATCAAGTTATTTACTTATTAAGAGTCAATGTGATGAAACAGACTGTTAGACTTGGACCTTGGGTTTAAATCCCCCCAGAGCTGTAAAGTTCACTGTGTGTCATTGGCTCAGTCGCATTCCTTCAGTCTAACCTATTTCACAGGATTTATACATAGCAAAATAGGAAGCTGCCTTATGCAGAATCTGTATAGCTGAATGTAGACAATGAATCTCTATGGACCTATCTTTTCCAGCCCTTGCTGGAAATGCTGAGGATTGAACCTGGGATCTTCTGCTTCCAAGCATATATTCTACCACTGAGGTATACAGACCATTCCTTATATAAAGTAGAACAACATCATTTACTTCACCCAGAGCTCCACTAAGGGTATTTACAAAGGTAAAAATAAATTCATTTTGGGGGGGGGGGTCTTATTTAATAAATCATTACTTCACTGATCAAATTCTAGCCAGCCATGGAAGAAGTATTAAGAGTTTAATAAAGGAGCATTTACACGTATTCACCATTGCATCTAACATCAAGCTGAAGTGGTTGAGTGTCAGTAATTTGGAAGCAAAATAGAGCCAACCCAAGATAAGGTAATGGTGTCTACATACCGTACTAATGGGACTCCCTAGGTAGGAAGAAATACATAGATTGGTGAATAAAAAGAAAAGGCAATGCTTACAGAGCCTGAAAGGATCTGAGCTTCCACATTTACAAGAAGGGACTAAATCAGGGTGGCTAACCTGTGGCTTATATCTAACCCATAAAAGAATTTTTGTGCTCCCTCAAGACTACCCTCAAAACCTGACAAAATTTTTTTTTAACTGATCATTCTTGTTCCCTCCCCTGTGCTGCCATGGTACCATAAAGTTTTTTGAGCCCCTGTCCAAAGATCTGTCCATTAAAAACCAAGGAATGATAAAAAGTATTTAGAATATCATACAATAACTGACAGGAAATCCTTTTGGAAGGCAGTCTCAAGAACTGCAATTCTTACCGCAACTACTTTTACAAATTGGCCACACCCACTTTGAAATGTGGTCCCAAGGGTTGCTAATGGGTCAATGCAGCCCTTGGCCCAAACAAGATTAGCTACTCTTGGTCTAAAATGAACCAGAAGTTGGGCACTCATAATGAGTCTAACTAGTTTATGCTTGAGAACTTATGTATTTATTTAAATTTCTATGCCGCCCTTCATCTGGGGAATCACAGGGCAGTTTACAATATAGAAGCACAAAAATACCTAACATAGTAAGGTAAAGGTAAAAGGTAAGGGACCCTTGGACGGTTAAGTCCAGTCAAAGGCAACTATGGGATGTGGCGCTTATCTCGCTTTCAGGCCGAGGGAGCTGGTGTTTTCCACAGACAGGTTTCCAGATCATGCGGCCAGCACAACTAAACCGCTTCTGGCACAACGGAACACCGTGAAGGAAACCAGAGTGCATGGAAATGCCGTTTACCTACCCACCACAGCGGTAACTATTTATTTACTCGCACTAGCATGCTTTCGAACATAGTAACAGATAATAACAATAACCCCGCCACACACACTTTAAAAGGCCATAGTTTAATTAGCCAAAGGCCTGGGAGAGGAGGAATGCTTCTGCCTGGTCCCTAAAGATATGTAACAAAGGTGCCAGGCGAGCCTCCCTGGGGAGAGCATTCCACAATGGGGAGCCACCGCAGAAAAGGCCTGTTCTTGTGCTATCGCCTCTGGACCCTTCATGGAGATGAGGGTTTCAGATGATGAGCACAGGGTGCCAGTTGGTTCATATGGGGAGAGGCAGTCTTTGAGGTATTGTGGTCCTGAACCATTTAAGGCCTTATAGTTCAAAATCAGCATTTTGAATTGGGCCCAGAAATTAATTGGATCCAGTGCAGTCTGGCCAGGATTGGCATCATCTACTCAAAATGTATTGCCCTTCCTCACATGCACTGCTACCAAATTTCCTTCCCCATATTTTTTTTTAAGCGAGATTTGAACTCGGAGCAAGGGCAATCCTGGGGGATGGGACACTAATATTTTGCTGTACAGCAAAATATTAGTGTCCCATCTTAATATTTTGCTGTACAGAGACACTTGTCTCTGTCTGCCAACTTGAAGACAATGCTTCATGTATTTGATGAAGTGAACTCTAGTCCATGAATACTTATGCTGCAATTAGGTTGCATTCATATACACACTTAGCAAATAGGGCTTGCTTTTGAAAAAAAACACTATTGCACTGTAAGACTCTCAGCCCTTACCACAATCCTTTTTGTTGTTTTTCCTGTGACAAGACTAAATCAGCTGCTCCTCAGGAAATTGCTTATTACATGTACACCAATTTGGGCAGGTAAGGTCTGACCACAAAACAGTGCAATCGAGAAATAGGAAAATGGTAGTGAGACTCACACACTATTATAAGGAGCATAGAAATAGGAACTGGAGTTCATGGGAAGAGACAGAGAACTGAAATTGGTGAAATGGTTATTCTGGCCAATGAAAGACCCCTCTCAGCCCCACAATTCCCAACACTGTACCATGTTAGAATTCTCCATTTATGGCATACATTTATGGTAGCAGCTGTACAATACACTAGAGAAATTTCTTAGAGAGAAATTGTCAAATTAAGGCACTAAACCACTGCACAGTCTCAAAGAGAATTCCCTTTCCAACTCCACACCCTGCATGGTCTCCTGAAAACCCCACTCTTCATGTTTAGCCACCTTAGTTCTTCATTACCTTGGCGCTGGTGGAGTGAGGCAGTGCAGCTGAAGTATTGCTGCTGCTATAGCCAGGTCGGTACTTGTACATTGTTGGAGTTGGAGGGCTGTCCTTGCTTAGCAAACTGCTGTCTGTGGAGATAAATGGGAATCACACACATACTTACAAGCAATATTATATAGTTACTTACAGCTTTTCCTGGGGAGTTCCCAGCAATCCTGGTTTGAACGCTTTTGCAGAAGTTCCACATATCACAAGTGACTGATCCGTGAGAACCAGTTAAGAGCCTCAGGCAGGTGGACACACCATGGAGGTCAAGGAATCAGTCAGGAGGTAAGGGGTGTATTGCAGGAGTGGAGGTGAAATGGAGCAAGAGGAACATTTCCTCAATAAAGACACCACACAAGAAGCTTCCAATCTGTACATGCACACCTTGGTAGTCCTGACCAATTTGTTCAATTTTGTTCAATTTTGAGCACTGCTAGATGGGAAACAGTAGCACTGACTAGAAAAGAAAGCTCCAAGCATTTCTCCATGATCACATTGTCTTTCAAGGTGCTACACCCTCTGGAAACACTAGAGCAACAGCAAAAGCAGGAGGTTTCACAACTACATGAATTGGGAAATAACACTAGCCTTCTGTTATTGTTCTATATAAGCTCTATGACAGCAGAACAAAGCACAGACCTGTCCTTCCAAGTAACCCCAGCTTCCACACTCAGAAGAGGGAGGAACAGTCAATAAATCCCCATATTCTGACAGCAGCCTTCAGATGTGGACAAGAGCTAAAGCTGGAGATTTACATGATCCTAACATCTAAAAGGTCATAACCTAGCTACCAACTCAGCACCTGCTCTAATAACCTGCCTGAGCACTGAGGCAAGCAGGCACCTGTATGGTCAGCAGTGCTGTGAATACCAGCACAGAGCTGCCACTGGCTTTTTGCAAACGGTTCAGTACTGACCAGCTTCACTACTTGGTACTGCAGTCAGAGACTACTTCTCTGATGGCAGATCACTGTAGAAGTGCACAGCTGATTTGATCCTTTGTCTCCCTGGAATGCTCCTCTTACCCTCATTGGTGGCCAGGGTTAAATGCGTCCTCAGACCTGTGTAGCGGCTGAGGTCTGGCTTGGGTGGTGGCGGTGGCTCAGCATCAGCAGACTGGCTCTCCGTCACCTCAAGGCTTCCTTTGGACTGCAGAGACAAAGTGCAGAAGAATGAGACAGGACCCAAAGTCCTGAGCATTGTCCCCAGCTCTAAAAGGTTGAAAGTGTTATTAGAAGGACCTGCAGCCATCTAGCATTTCTGCAAGTGTAGTTGTAGACTGTGCATGTCTCAGTTGCTGGATGAGAAGGGAAAGGGCAAGTAAAAATTATATAGGATATAAAAGGGGACAACTCTCATGCAGCAATAGTCACATGGGAGGAAAAAAACCTTCATTTGTCAGGGAAAACTAAGTACAAGGTGTGATAACATGGGGGAAGGATGTCCAAGAGGCTCATTTGGTTCCTACTCACGAATGCAGTGGCACCATCAAGGTCTGGAGAAAGCCAGTGCCTGGGTAGCACCTTCATCTCCTCCTCACCTTTGTTCTCTTTAGCTCAGCCTGGATACCATTGTCCATTATCTTTACAGCAATCTGTCCATCTGATATTTCTGGTCGCAGGAATGGTGGCTTCACTGACACAGTCTGCTCTGCCTTTGGCCGTCCAAGATACCTAGTGAATCATGGGAAGTCAGCAAAGATGAGAGTGCCTCCTGCAAACATGTGAACCAATGATGATGTTTACATGCTCTGGCAAGAAAGTCTGAGGAATGTTGGAGGCATGAAGTTATTTGTATCCAAAGAACTGCAAAGGCAATACTGCAGGTCACAGTTTCACTCATTCTCTAGAATAGAGTCCTGGTATCACCTATGGTTTCATTGTACATTCCCTTATTCGTCTCCCTGCTATACAGAATGCACTCAAAGTAGTGTCTTTACACCCTTTGAGTTCCTGTTACATTACAGGCCATATTGCCACAGTGAAGGAAGAAAGTCAAGCAGTGAGGTGACAATATCTGAGAGAATGTACATTTCCCTGATGTAAGTGTGCTGTCAAAACAATTTTTTTAAACAAAATACTTAAACTGATCTATAACAGGTCACACTAGTTGAGAACAGAAACAAGCCAAGGTGCATTTTTTATCCCTTTGTTTCTCTGGATAGGAACGTAGGATTAAAAACTGAACACAGCCATCCTTCAAGGATATAAGGCATTGGGGAACAAGATAACCTTATATCTAGGAAAACTGGAGAAAATTAGAGGCCAAGAGATAACTTTGGAGAGCAGTCACCAAAACAAAACGGATGAATAATTACAAAAAGTGTCAAATCATGGAGTAAGTAATGCATTCCTTCTTCACAAGTTACATTCATTGATGTAATAAAAGTAAACAGCTTTTTCACACCTGTAGTCTGTTCACACTTACAGGCAGCTGTGATGAGTGCAAAACACAGAGTACGCTGAAATAGTTTATAGAAGAAGAAGAAGAAGAAGAGTTTGGATTTGATATCCCGCTTTATCACTACCCGAAGGAGTCTCAAAGCGGCTAACATTCTCCTTTCCCTTCCTCCCCCACAACAAACACTCTGTGAGGTGAGTGGGGCTGAGAGACTTCAAAGAAGTGTGACTAGCCCAAGGTCACCCAGCAGCTGCATGTGGAGGAGCAGGGAATCGAACCCAGTTCCCCAGATTACGAGTCTACCGCTCTTAACCACTACACCACACTGGCTCTCCACAAGAAACACTAATAAATGCTGAGCAGAGAGTTACTGGATTATGATTTACATGAGTACAGGCATGTAGTGATATAAAGTCATATAGAGTTCTGTCATAAAGTTACATACATAGGTGTGAGGAACACTAGCACTGTTGGAATTGGAGGTATCAAGGAAACATCACAGAATTATCTACTGTTAATGAGCCTTGCATATCACCTAAAGCAGGAATGCCACATATTTTTGTTCTGTGGATAGTTCAAGTAAGAAAAGTCAGAAGAAGATAACTACTCCCAACCCACTCCCAAAGACTGATTATACTCAGTGGTATAGACACACCTTGACATACGGTACAATCCCAGGAAAAACAGCCACTATAAAAATTAATTAATCTTTCTCCCACATCTTTAGATAGTTGCCAGCAACCCCTTTCTTTACTGAAATCTACAAGAGGAAGAAGCTTATAGCTGCTGTGTCAGACAACTGTACTTCAAGGTGTGATCTGGCTGTGAACAATGACTTCCCACATCCCACCACCTCACTGTTGGAACCATTCATATGACTGATCCCAAAGAATCTTCCTCTGCTTCTCTGCTTGTCTCCATTAGCAATCAAGACAATCTAGCTCTTCTCTCTCCAGGAAAGAATAGGGCCTCTACAAATTTCTTAGGTGAGGCAGAATTTACCTGGGGGCTGGGGAGCTGCAGAGGACACGACTGACGTTCTTATAACAGCCATTGGTGAAAGGGTTTACTCCACCCCGGAATTTGCCTGTAACCTGCAAGAAGAAAAGATATGTCAGGGAAACAGAGATACCATGTAGTGAAGTCAAAAACTAACTGTAAAATATCTACCTGCTCATTTGTAGTGCGACCTCTGGCTACCAAGACCACATGGAATCCTGTAAGGCCTACAACAGGAATGAAAAACAAGCCAGCCACACACATCACAGCCATACTGTCAACAAAGTCAAGGAAGCAATTCATGAAGGACCAGCCTACAACTTTGTTTTTGGGATTCCTTTCCCTCCCACCACTCATCAGTTGGCAGTATCTCAGGTGAGCAGCCCAATTGTTCACCAGAATTTGATTAAGGAATTCCTTGCACTCTAGAAAAAGAGGATACGTGACGGCCATACGGATCCCAGAGAGATCTTCAACTTGACACAGGACAAACAGCAAGCCAAAACCGAATACACCCATGATATGTACTGTAAGTGAGAGCAGGAACAGGAAGAAATAGCGATAATTGCGCCGCCCAATACAGTTGTTTACCCAGGGACAGTGATGGTCAAATTCCTATCAGTGAAAGGATAAAGAATAGAGTTAGAATGACATCACCTCTGTAAAACAATACTACACCTGTAGAACCCCTTGAAACTCCGGGAAACCTGAATCCCACCCAAATTTTCATTTCCACAACAGAAGATGCAACTCCTATAACAAGGGTAAGTAGAATGGCTGTGGTCAACCGGCAGATTATGAATTATAGTTGAATGGTGCCTCATCACCTCTCCTGCCTTTCAATATGTGTTGGAAACACTTGTATACACATCACCTTGAATTTCATTATGGAAGGTCAAAAATAAATATAAAATAAACAAACATGAATACTAGATGAACATATTTTCTATGGATTACCTTACCCACAATTATGCAATTGATTCTGCCCCCTCCCTCTCAAACCACCATATTGTATCAAGTGCCAGAGTGTGGACCCTGGGGCTCTGGTAAAAATGGAAAGCATGCATGTCTGAGGTGTCTATCCCAACCTATAACACACAAAACTGAATCTTGCAGCAAACAGTTCCTGAACTAGATCTCAAAAGTTACAGAATGTCCCAAGTTCATTATCAACAATCCAACAAGCAATTCCAGTCGCTCCAATATAGCCCTTCTCTTCCCAGTCTCTCACCTCCACACAGTTGTCACAGACACTGCAATGAGAACAACGTGGGGGCCGGTAGAAACGACACGTTGCACACCATTTCATGCGCACTTGAATACCCTTTATCTCCACAGTCTTGTATAATGGAGCTCGGAAATCATCCTCCTTGTCCTCATCTTCTTCAGCTGAAGCAGCAAGAAAAAATTATAAAATCCAATGAAGTACAGAGCATGTCCAACATGTCCTTGCTCCCAGTTTCACAAACCCATTCACCCTGGAGCTGACTTTTTGTTTTTGTGCTTCTGGTGAGACACCCTATCCCCTCTCACAAGTTTAGAGAAAAGGGGATGAATTATGCTGACCCTTGATCCATTTTGTAAATAAGCCCACAATAGCTTGCAGGGTTGCTGGGTTTGTTTGTTTTTGGTTTTTTCAAGTCTAGGAGTCTAGTATTCTGCATTTCCATGCTGGTCACAGGAGGAGAGGAAGTCCCCTAATTGGTGTCTGCTATGGAAACCCAGGACACCAGCTTCTTAGCAGGCTTGTAAAAAACTTGTTTTGTCAAGAATGCTCCCATAGGTTCGGCAGAGCTAACGGATTGGCTTCCCTTCCTCCTCAGCCAGTACATAAAACAGACAAGCAGTGTAAATATCCATCTCTCCTCTGCTAGCTCACTCAGCTGCCTGCATGGAATGAGCCTTGCCACCTACAGTTACCAGTGAGCTGCTACATACTAGGCTGCCCTGTAATAAGCCATGGAGAAGCTCTGAAAGCAGTGAAATGCCAGGGTCTTCTGAGTGATCCCAGGACAGGGATAAACTCCCACTTAGCTTGATGCTAGGCAGGAGAACAGGGTTTGTCCCCACAGCTAGGGCTTTCAAAAAATTGTAGTGTGACACCACAATCAATACTCCCCCCCCTCACCTTAGACCAGGTTTGGTGGAAAGAACACATTTGGCTAGCTATCAAGGCCAGCCAAAATTTGTAGAACCTCCCCCCTCCCAAATATGGCAACAGCTTCCAATAATGAATCCTGTTGTTACATCCAGCATAATTCACACTATAAACACTGTTGAGCTGGAAGATTCCTACCTATCCAGATTACAATAATTTATGCTCTGGATCTGGAGAGTAGAAATAGCCATCCCTAATCAAAACATTTTCAGATCAATCAGTGCCTTGGAAATTGCTTCACAGGCAATTTTCAGTTCTCACCTCGAGGAAATATGCCTGGATCCATGAAGGTGGCCATACTAAAGTTGGCCAGCACAAAGAGGAAGACCACAGCATTGTAAATGGGGATGATTGGGGAGATATGCAAGCTAAGCCCTGGGCACCTGCACAAAGAAAAAGTAAGTTAAAACAGATCTAGTAACATTTTAAGATTAACTATAAATTGATTCAACCTTAAGTAAAAGCACTGAGGTCATTCCACCTAAATAAACCTGGATAACCAGCAAATGGAAGAGAAAACTCACCAGGAGTTTTGGAGTAAAGTGTCATCTGTAAACTGAGGGCACACAGTTCTATTTCGCTATCACATCTGAATCAGTAGTTGTGCAAGACCTGGAGCAGTACCTGAATGTGGTGATGGACTGGATGAGGGCTGAGTTTGAATTCTAGGAATATGGAGGTCCCATGGATAGGTAGTTCCCATGTCCCAAAGATAGAACAGTTGCCTGTTCTGGACAGGATCAAACCCCCTCTAAAGGAGTATTAGGTAGTTTGGGATCCTACAAAGCCTATACTCCGCTTCATAGCAAATGGCCAGCGTTAATCCAAACATGCACAGGAACCCATTTGCAGTGTGGAAGAATCACTCTGTCAAATCACTTAAGAATTAACAAAACAACATAAATATGCATTTCAATACATGGCCCACACCACCCACTTTGGTTCCCAAAGATGTGGGTGAAGTTCTTCAAAATTATTCACTGAACAACAGATACATCTTCCAGCACAAACCTGATTAGCTGTAATATTTGGAGAACTCCAAAATATGTAAAGTTCTTCAAGGTGAACCACTGCTTATGTACCATTGCCATCATTATCATGTAGCATACTACCAACTCTGTAGTACTGGTCTTCTGTGCTTTTAATAGTTATATTTAAGTGGCATTTTCCCATTTACAGCAAATGTCAGCTCTGCTGAGGCCCAAGTACTGTAAATATTTTTAGTTTCTACTCACTCCAGTGATGAAGAACCCATTAACATACATAGCTAATAATAATAATTTATTATTATATCTTATATATAAGATATAATATATTATATTATATCTTAATGATATAATGCTACCAGTGTTCCTATAGATGCCAATGTGTACCCCTCACATTTATGAGAGCTCAATTTGTGCATTCGAAGTGCTGGGAAGTTTAAGCAAGCAGTTAGCAGTAAAGTGCAAGTTGGAATGGCCCAGGTTCCAATTTTACCTCAGCTATGAATTCATTAGATGGTCTTAAAGCAAGTCAATATTCTGAGCTTCATTTACTAGTATGCAATATGATACCATTATTATCCACCTTGCAGAGCTATTGCAAGGATTATGGAGATAATGTGCATAAAGTACTTTCAACACTTAGGGAAAGTACAAGAAAACACATTTTTGTGAAATGGCAACTTTCATCATTGGTACATATATATAGCAGTTACCAGTTTTAAATGGTTATTGCTCTCTATTCAATGTACACAGCATGGAGCATGTAAGTTAATACTGCTGAAAATGTTTACATAAATAAGAAAGTGCCATTAGTAACATTTGCTTTCCCAGACACTACTTGAGTATGTGTATGAGCTCTATGAGGTTTGGCATTTTGGACAAACTATAATCAGCAGTAACCAAATTTGTCAACGAACAGAACACAGCAAGAAAGAAAAACAAGTTTAGCTTGTTTGACTAGAAGATCTATATGCAGAAGAACACCCCACATAAAACCTGCAGTAAGGCTACAGGTTAAGAAGGGAAGGCACAACAAAAGTCTGCTTAGAACAAAGTTAGATAAACCCAAAATATTTGACCACTAGATTCAAAACTTTTCAGAGCACAGCCAGAAGAGTATCAGAGCAAGCTCATATTTATTTTTAATGAGGTAGACACAAAAGCCAGGAGTAGACTTAAGTTGTCTGAATGTAAATGTAACTAAACTATAAAGTTTGATCAAGGATGATCAAAAGTAGATGCATTAAGATCAATGAACTTAAATTGCTTTGGTCTACTGATTTCAGTGGGTTTACTTGGCAAACACTGGATACCACCCAATAATGTTTCCAGCCCAATAGGAAAAGGAATTACACCTCCATTTGTATCTTAAGACAAATGAGTCAATTCATTTCTGATAAGCTGCCCTGTAACATATTATTTTCATTTACACATTTGTGAAAGACTGCACTTTTTGATCCTTTTAACACATGGTTATGAATGAATTAGGATTCTAATCTATGTTAGTAAATACAAATCAAGAGCCTGGAGATAGGTGCTGCCAGTGAAAGAAGGGGATGTGGTTTTGTAAATGTGATGTCAAAATAAGCTCAGAAACTTTGAGTCTCTGAAACTTTTAAAGCTTTCAACTTGAAAAACCCAAACAAACATTATTTATACTGCTTTGGGCAACAAGATTTTTGAAGTGGTTTGCAATAAACACCATAAAACTGATAAGGCTTAGATTAGGGCCAGGATGAGAGAAGTATGTATAGCAGGCTAAAAAAATTAAATAGGCAGGCAGATAACTGCAACTGGTTCTGTACATGACAGCCTTATCCCCTAAGTCTACATAGTGGTGCAAGAGTAATTTAGAAATCTACGGTTGTATTGGAGTCTTTAATTATTTTATTATGCAAGCATGTAATTATAGGTGATGTTAGAATTGTAAATAGCCATTTTAAAAACTGTCACACCGCTTTTTTATTATTTTTGGTTTGCAAAGATAAATTGATGAGATTTAGAGGCTGCCCTGAATAAGATATTGCAGTTCACCACAGGGGATTGCACAGAACATTCTGCACTGGTTCTCTTGCATGGCTTCCCATGGGGGGGGGGAGAGAAAGGTGTTGATGCTGTATATCAGTCCTGGGAACTGTCCTACTATATACTAGACACACTGGGTTTACATTTGCTCTAACCTGAGACATCTTTAGAATGAAAGGCAGGCAACTCCCTCACCTCGTCTTGTCTCAATCATAGGACATAACATAAAAAGTAAGGTGTGTAAGATATACCTGCCACAATGCTTCTTTTAGCAGCCCAACCTCAACCAATTGTATTAGGGAGTACTCCAAAAAACCATTAAGATGCTGGCCAAATGTACTTTAATTATGCTTCTGTACCAGCCAATTGGGTGTATCCAACACTGAAGCTCTGTTCGCACTACAAAACTTCTTTCTCTCTTGTCCTCTCCAGCCCACAGCTCACCCTTAAAATATTTTATTTTTAAATTGGGGGCATATATGGGGATGAAAGGAAATTGTAGTCCCATTGCACAAAAACAGAACTCTGCTTGTTCAGCATTCAATACCCGATCTGACCCCACCCTAAACACTTTCTTGGTACAGTGAATCTTAACAGTGAGTTTGCTATTTTACTCTTCAAGTTATGACATATTGTGTCATACCATCTCTAGTTAAACCATCAGGTATTTTTCTAGAGGACTTATTTCCCATTTAGCAGACTGTGCATGAAAATAAGATGCATTTATTTTCAAGAGACCATGTATATTAAACCTATGGTGCTGTGCAAAATGCAACTTAACACACAAACTTGAGGTCACCACTCACTTTTAAAAGCTGTTTTTAATTTGGTATTTACCCAGTGCTGTAATCCAGGAGTTGCCTGTTCACCAGTGGCAAGAGAACAATTGCTCCTGACAACTAAGACTGGCAGAAAGAAAGGAAACCTTGGCACACCTGCAACACCATGTGGGATATGGGTGTGCCTATGCCCTCTTCATGGGCAACTGGCCTTTTCATACAGAATGGTAACTGCTGCATAATGCTGCACATGCCACCCACCAAGTAGTCAGGGCTGCTACTTTCATCACATTACTTGTTTGAGCACTACATAGAAATAAGTGGGATATGCAACAAAATATTGCAGTTTGGAGCGCTCATGTTCAGCGTGCCAGCCAGCAATGTAATTCTCCTAGGAAGGACACTTCATTCCACCCCTCATCACATCTAGTAGCTGCAGTGTATGCTCAGTCCTGACTGAGAAGCGTAAATAAAAATCAATTTAAAAATTATAAACATTTAAATCAAGATTTTATTTTATTTAAAAAGATAAATGCCAAGTTTCTTTTCAGGGAAGTTTAGGATATTCATCTGAAGAAATGGATATTAGCTCTACAGTTAGTCTCTTAACTATAGCAATGCCTCTACCCGATACATTGAGTTAAGTGACACTTTCCTATATAAATTAAGAATCAATTTGACAATTTCTCAAATTTCATTATTTACATTCATCCACCAAACATTAGCTTTTCATTTCATTTGAATGAAAATAGCCAACTCTACCTGCCCACTAATTATCTGGACATACTTTGATGTATCATTCATGGGTATTCCCCCCTTTTTTTGACAAGTGCAAGATGCAATCCTTTGTTTTAAGAAAGAAACCATGTAAATTCCATTTAGTTGTAAATTAACATGATTTAATGGTCAAATATGCACCATTGTTTAGGAAATATATGAAGAGGAAATCAATAGAAAAAATGATTTAAATCAGCCTTTCCCCCCTTTATGCCAATTTAGTCAAACTTAATTCAAGCACTAGAGCTAATCACAGTTTGTCTATATAATTCCCCCTGACAATGACAGAACCTCAGCCCGTCACTCCTAGGGGGACTTGCTATATTGCATTCAAAGTGCATGGCAGCAAGGCGTATTGCATGCTAGTCACTCCAGGCTGTGGGCAGCTGGATTACCCATCCAACAGAAATTTATTTAAGAGTAACAGAGAAGTGCTTCAGCCCTTGGACTGCCTTGTAAAGTGATCTGTAGGGCTGTGAATTCTGAAGTGGACCCATAATCTGATGCAGGTCAGTATCCACCTGTATCAAATTAGAATTATAGAATTGAAAGGGACCCAAGGGTCATCTAGTCCAAGAATTTGCTGATCCTTATTGTGATCCTTAATATTTTTAATGTTTTGCAGATGTTTTTAAGCTGCTGTAACCTGCCCTGAATATTACGACTACAATGGAAGGGCAGAGGATTTTTTTTTTCTAAATCCAATGTGCCAAATAATGGCACATTACCATGCACCATCAATATTTAGCAACTTGTTACTTCACACCCCATTAGCCACCCTGGATAGCCACACAAACTTCCCAAATAACTGTGAACCCACCACTGTGTTTACTTGGCCTCCTGCATATCCTATAGTAAGTTGAAGGTTCTGTGAATGTGGTGGTGGGGAGTTAAGGAAGAGAATATCCACCTTGAAACAGTATGTGGTACTGGGAGACATCAGGAAAATTGAGAGCAACAGTGTGATTATAACTTGTGCCTCTCTGGGCCTGTTCACTGCAGGGTGTGTGGCCATATTCAGTGATGGGAATGGGGGGTGGGTTTACCCTTGCATCTGTGTAGCCAGGTATTTCAGCTGGCCACAGTATCTACAGGTATGTGCTGCTCAGAATAGGTGTTAATTACAACTCTGGAAATATTAGTAACACCACAAGTTAATATGCCACAAACACTATATATATCTCACATGCAACTGTGTCTTAGGACAGAAGCCAGACCTATGTCATATAATTCCATTCCTTCGAGGGACAATGCAGAGCAATTCTTCCAGGACAAGGTACTCATTCATATGACTAATCCACAAGCAAACACACAAGCACAGTCTTGGAGGTTGGAAAATGTTAAGATGGTACCCATTGACTAAATTACTATACTGAAGAATCCTTTCCACAGAAAAGCCTGGGCTCAGGACCCAGCGGGCTTCCCCCTTGAAGACGCCAGTGTAATACCCTAATCTGCTTTGCTGCTGGGAGTTTAATCCCATAGATTTAGGGCAGCATCTGTCCTTCTTTCTCCAATCAGAGCAGCCTGTGATAAACAGATGGATTTAGGCAGCAGGAGCAAAGAACAGGGAAGGGAAATGCAAGGCTACCTCTAAAAAATGACATATGGAGTAAACCAATTGACAGAATGCTCAGAGCCCACTAAGGGTATCTAAGGGGCATATATTAGATTAGCAGGGAAGGGTGAGGCATCCCTCCCAATATAGTCTTCCTCTCCTCCCCCTCATTATCAAAATATCTATAAGGCAAAGGCCAGTTCAACTCTTTTCATTTGTGGGTCAGTGAGAACACAGGCTTAATCTCCAATACAGGCCAAAAAGAGGCTGAAGCAGCAGCTAAAAACCGACTCAACAAACCCTGCCTACTGGCATCAGGCCCGTGAATCATTAATGGTGGGCTGGTACCGGTCTGTCAGTGGATTCTGAACAGCAGAATTAGGCAATGCAAACACACCAAAGCTCGGAAGACAATAATTTGCTATGTATCTAGAGAGAATACAACACAAGCTGATATTTCCTATACGAGTTAAGGATAGAAACTTGAGCTTATTGGTGAATCAAAAGAACATGATATGGAGCCTTTTTGTTCCATGAGACTAGAGCAATGTTGTCGAAGTGTCACAGTGATAAATGGTGTCACAGCAAAAGGATAAATGAACACATTCAAATTATTATATAGTATATGCACACATCCCAAAGCCACTAGCATTCAATATGTCTACACAAACAGTCTTACAGCCAGACAAAACCATGGGAATTATAAGCCTCTTGCAGAGATAGTAGGTGACAATGTTGCTGATTCTAGATTATTTTTTTAAACAAGTTATTATGTACTGCACATACATCATAGGCCAAGCATCTAAAAGCTGGGAATTACATGTCGTTTACCTAGCATTCACATACTTATATTTTAATGATAAAGCCTTCTACTGTGGAAAAAATAAAGGAAATGAGGGAAAACAAGTAAGGCTAGTGACAAAAGGAAAGGTGGTCAAGGTATTCAAAGTAGACAGGCAGGTGCTGGAGACTCCACCCTGGAGGTAACGTTTAAAGAACTCAGACAGGAACTCTCAAATCCTATCCCAGTAGTTAACCCAATTTTATAACTTTCTCCCTACAGAAGAGATATAGGTCAGAAACCTTCCCAAACATCTAATGACACAGACATGCCCAGCCCATGTTTGTATTTTCCCTGCTACAACTGAAGGGATGAAGAGGTGACTCATTCACAGCTCCACATCCATTAGTGAACTGTTTTAGGCCTCCAAGCTATACACTAGTGAAGTTCTAAGTTTCATTTGGCTGTTGCAGAGACAGCTAATAGTGCAAAAGGAGAATAGAATATAGCCCCTACTCTAAAGTTGTACACTCACATGGTGTTCCTGATCATGCCAGTCATAATTACTGCATTTCTGCTAAATTACTGTTTCAGTCCAATTTTCTAATAAGGCAAACCTCCAAAATTCAACTTCTTAGAAATTCCTTACGGGTGCTACAAAAAGCTATTATGTTTTGGACAAATGAAAAAGTTACTCTACCAGCTCGGAAGCTTCAAAGTGATTGTTTTTCATGCAAAATAAAATGTGAAAAGTATACGTACTTATATGAGAAGAGACTCGCCAGAAAGCACACTGTTGACATTGTTAGTGCCCATTTAATCAACTACCTTAATGTAGGAGGGATGGTGCTTCCAAAACTGTACATTAAAATCTCAAATTGTGATATGGATGAAATTTTTGTGGCACCAATGATCCATTGGTTCCAACTTTTTTCATCGAGACCAGGGAAATGGGCCTGGATAATGAATTTCAATGACATGTGGAAACTGCAACCTATACAGTCATACCTCGTGTTGCGTACGTTCAAGTTGCGGACCTCCATGACCCGGAAGTCTTCTCCGGAGCGCGCGCAACGCGCAGGTGCGCAAAAAACCCGCGAACTTCCAGGTTTTTTTGTGTGTGAGTTCATGTTACGCACGCCCGGGTTATGCAGCGCGACCCCGGAATGGATCGCGTGCGTAACCCGGGGTTCCACTGTACTTAATGGAACTTTTTCTATTAGAAGCACAGCCCATTCAGTTTCTTAAGATGCCTATGTAACCTGTGTGACCCAATCAGGATCTAATAGTATTAGAGAGAAAAGTTCAGTGGTTTGCTCTTAAGATTTTAGCCTTCTAGTTCAGGCAGTTCAGGCACAGGCAACCTCGGCCCTCTAGATGTTCTGGGACTACAATTCCCATCATCCCTGACCACTGGTCCTGTTAGCTAGGGATCGTGGGAGTTGTAGTCCCAAAACATCTGGAGGGCTGAGTTTGCCTATGCCTGTTCTAGTTTCTAGATCTCCCTAGGAAAAGAGATGCAAATGGTATGTTTAAGCAAACTGCTTCACTAACATGCTTGCTCGGGCTTTTGTTTCATTTCACTTTATACATCCTGTCCATCATGCATGAATGGCATTCTCTTACTTGAACTCTAGAAATTCTGTTGACATTAACATTCTGGTTTTATTATCAGGGAGGGTGCAAAGAAGAGGAAGGGGGAGCAAGTTTCTGGAAATGTGAAGCTGGTACTAAGGCATTGGCAACAAATTTTAGCTCTTTATTTTTGTACAGCAATCAATGGAAAGGCAATTACAGTACATAATATATATGAGAATCATTTAACCAAGTACTAGTGTTCTGAAGATTAAAATGAGGCAGCTGCCTACTATTTCTCTAAAGATATTTGCAGGCAAATATGCCAGTTAGATCAGATACACACTTAATTTTGAGGATTGCCTCCTTCCATGCCTTCATCTGGAGAAAACCTTAAGCAAGTGTTTATGTCACTTTAAATTATTTACATTTTTGAACAGCTATTACTTTGTAAAGACCACTCTACAGTTTTACAGGCAGGGAACATAAGGAACACATTGCAGGTAACTTGATACAGTTGGACCAAAACACAGTCACTGTCTGAGCAAGCTATGGAAAAGTTTTGATAGCACAATATTTATATTTTTTAAATTTAAGCTCAAGAGCCCTGCTGACATGGCATTCCTAAATAATGTTTCAAAGACACATCAGTGACAAAAGAATAAAAGAGATCCTCCTAAAATATGGTATGGGACTATCTCTCCTTTGCAGAAGGAAAAGTTCATAGGCCATTAAAGTACAGTATATAAGCTCTGAATTAGTGAAGTGTTGTCATTAGTCAAACAGTACTATATTCAATAGCTTTCATCTATTTACACTGTACTATGTGTGAATTCTGTTCAACAGTTCCATCAGGTATATGACATACATTTGTTTTTATAGGTACTTTTGATAGTAGGGGGTGGGAAATTATCAAAGTCTTCCTTTTTACAACACTCCAGGAGAAATTTCTCCGACATTTAAGTTCCAAGCATAAGCATACAGTTACAGTCATACCTCTGGTTACATTCGCTGCAGGTTGCGTTCGTCATGGGATACGAATGCGCCGAACCCAGAAGTACCGGAACGGGTTACTTCCGGGTTCGGCGCTTCGTGCATGCGAATGACATCACGCGCATGCGCAGAAGCACCGGATCATGCGGTGCACATGCGCAGATTCAGCACTTCAGGTTGCACTCTTTTCATGTTGCGAAAGGGCCTCCAGAACAGATCCCGTTCGCACTGTATAGTTTCTGCAACAGAGCCGATCAGTATACCTATACTTTAAGTGTTTTCAAACAACCTACCACATTCACAATTTACACTTAAGAGGTCACCTTTAAAAAATAGGTGTATAGCAATAAGGAACTGTTTTCTCTATTTGCTGCTGTTCTCATCAGTTGAGCTGGGCCCCTCCTCCCTTTTCATCATGGTTATCATTTTCATCTGTCCTGTGAGAAAAAGCAGCAGGACCATTTGCTCTGAGGGTGATGTAACAACTGTGTGAGTGTCTGGAGGTGGTTGGAGGATGGATGGTGGCTAACAGATTGAGGTTGAATCCTGACAAGACAGAAGTACTGTTTCTGGGGGACAGGCAGGTGTGGAGGACTCCCTGGTCCTGAATGGGGTTAGCTCTTCTCCTGAAGGACCAGGTGCGCAGCCTGGGAGTCATTTTGGACTCACAGCTGTCCATGCAGGCACAGGTCAATTCTGTGTCCAGGGCAGCTGTCTACCAGCTACATCTGGTACGCAGGCTGAGACCCTACCTGCCCGTGGACTGTCTCACCAGAGTGGTGCATGCTCTAGTTATCTCCTGCTTGGACTACTGCAATGCACTCTACGTGGGGCTACCTTTGAAGGTGACCCGGAAACTCCAACTAATCTTGAAAGACCTATGTTGGCTCCCAGTACATTTCCGAGCACACTTCAAAGATTTGGTGCTGATCTTTAAATCCCTAAACGGCCTTGGCCCTGTATACCTGAAGGAACATATCCACCCTCATGGTTCAGCCCGGACACTGAGATCCAGCACTGAGGGTCTTCTGGTGGTTCCCTCACTGCGAGAAGTGAGGTTACAGGGAAACAGGCAGAAGGTCTTCTCGGTGGTGGCACCCATCCTGTGGAACGCCCTCCCATCAGATGTCAAGGAAATAAACAACTATCTGACTTTTAGAAGACATCTGAAGGCAGCCCTGCTTAGGGAAGTTTTTAATGTCTGATGTTTTATTGTATTTTTAATATTTTGTTGAAAGCCATCCAGTGACTGGGGAAACCCAGCTAGATGGGCGGGGTATGTATGTATATATATATATATATATATATATATATATATATATATATATATAAATAAATATTATTATTATTATTATCAGTAGTAGTAGTAGTATCACTGGACCCCCAAAACCTACCTGCTGCAATGGGAGTGGTAAGAATTTGGCAGTTTTCAGATAGATTCCAGAATGCAAACAATCCACCCTGTATCAAACTGCAGCTTCCAGCTATATTATAGACAGTTTCAGAAAGGTTGGTTGCCAGGGATTTTTCTCAGATGCCACGAAGGCCTTAAAAAAACCCAAAAAAAACCTGAGCAACCCATTTCCATGCAAGATGATATAAGAATTTTGTAACTTAAGAATGTGGTGAGTGAGACTGCTTGTTTTCCTCTCCCCTCTACATCTTTTTCCCTCTTCTGTTATGGCTTTTCAGACTGTACACTGGAGAACAATTGATTTGTAAGCCACTCTGGGCAGTTTCCCATCAGAAGAGTGGTATATAAATATTTTGAATATAAAGACATGAAATAATATGAGAGGCCCCTCAGAGGCTCTAGAAGAAACTGAAAATGCCCTGTAGTAAGTGTATTTTTAATAAGCTTCCAAAAACATTTAAACCAAGTGGGTAGGGTGGGAATAAAAGTGGGATTCCTGGAAAAACCTGAAATTTGCAGGTGGGGGAGTGGAACTGAAACTATCAATTAAAAAAACAAAGAATCTAAACTACTCTACTACTTTAAAAATATGAACAGCATTATACGTTACATAGAATTGTATCATTTAGTCTATGAAGTGTAAAAGTATTTGTGGCAACATTTTCCAAACAGCAAATACTTAGTCCCAAATGTTAGATGGAGCTGCAAACACCTGCACCTTAGAATACTCAGTAAGAGTTTAGTTTGTACCCTTGCATTTTGCAAGGTTAATTGTGGGTAATATTCCTACCACAATGTGTAAAATATCCAAAGGAACAAAGGGTTGATCACTATCACCATTATTGTTTATAATAGCCTTAGAAGTCTTGGTGCAAAGAATAAGAAGTAATCAGGAGATTAAATGAATTACAGTGGGGCTTTTGCAGATGATGTGGTGTTATCACTAGAAGAACCATTGGGAGTCCACCCCAAAGGTTTTAGAAGAAATAAAAAAAAAATTGGAGAAATGGCAGGCTTTAAACTGAATAAAAGCAAAATGTTAGTGAAAAATATGAAGGAGAGCGGGGAGAGGGAATTAAAGGAAAAAACAGGTATTATGATAGAGAAAAAAGTAAAATACTTGAGGTAGTAGATTTGATCATCAGAAATATAGAAATATGGCTGAGTGATGGCCATGTAGATGCCAGGGTGAATTGCTTACCTGGTTGAAACAAAATTTTAAAAAAATCATTCCAGTAGCACCTTAGAGACGATCTTGTATAGAATATCCTGGGAGATTGAAGTGTTCTCCTACTGGTTTCTCTGTCTTGTGATTCCTGATGTCAGATTTGTATCCATTTATCCTTTGGCGTAGGGTTTGGCCTGTCTGTCCAATATAGAGAGCTGAGGGGCACTGTTGGCATTTGATGGCATACACAATGTTAAAAGATGAGCAATTAAATAGTCCTGAGATGGTATGTTTGATGCTGTTGGGGCCAGTAATCGTGTTGATGATGTTGATGATGATGATGTTGTTGGGGCTACCTGGTGTGAAGGATGTGGATGCCATTCATTATCTAGATAGCCTAGTAAATACTGCTACAGCAGAGTCAGTAGTTGTGCTTGCACTAATAGATGAGGAAATGTAGTTAGGAAGCCCTGGAAGTGAAATTTAGGTTGTGAGGTACCGGTAGGATGATGAGAACCAGGACTTTCAAGATAGCTTTCTCTGAAATCCTACCAGTTTCACACACAGAGCCAGCTAGACAGGCACAGCTTTGCAGTTTCAATGAGTGGATGAGATGGTGGTGTCAGGAGGATGGATTTGGATTTTTTTAGGCACTAGGGAATGTTTTAGGACAAGCTGAGCCTGTACCAAAAGGGTCAAGCTCCACTTGAAAAAGGATGGAACCTGACTGCTGATGCTTAAAATAAAAAAAGTGTCAGAGCAGTTTTTAAACTGATTACAGGGGGTGAAGCCAATGGAAGCAAATCTTCCCACCAAGGACTAAGGCGTAAGGGGTATGATTGTTTAAATGGGTACTGGCAGTGCAGAGGCACATGACAGAAGTTCAGAAAGACCCAAGCACCATAGACTAAAATGAAAAACAACAAAAACAGTCACTCAATGCTATGTTGGATACAACTGAGTAAGTGTCCCATTAGTGCAAGGATTTCTGCTTGTGCGTTGGGACTTTCTTCCCCTTTCCTCTAATCCTGTGCCCTCTTAATCTGTTCTAGGGATTCCCCCAACCCTCTGAATAATATTTGAGGACAGCAAAGAGAGCCACTTACTGAAAAGTAGGTTGGATACAACCAACAAAATTTAAGTGTTTATATGCTAGAAGACTCTTGAGTCAAGATGGATGAGCTAGACTATTTGGACTTTGAGGACAATACAGATATAGTAGGTATTATGTCTGGAGCTTTAATCCTAGAATAATAGGCAGGTAGGATTTTAGAATGTAGTAATCTGATTGGCTGTTAGAGCCGTCCAATCCGGCTCCAGAAGGGAAGTTTAAACCAGCCTATCAGGTGTGACCTAGGGTGTGAATAAAGGATATATAGCCTGGGGTCTGGGAGGGGAAAGCAGGCAAGCACAGACAGAGACACACCCGATAGGCTGGTTCCAACTTCCCTTCTAAAATTTTACATTCTAAAATCCTACCTGCCTATTATTCTAGGATTAAAGCTCCAGACATAACAGTAGGCATAACAGAAACCTGGTGGAATGGACAGAAACAATGACACACAGTTATCTCTAGATACAAACCCTATAGGAAGGACAGGATGGGACATAATGAGGTGGTGTCACTCTGTATACCAAAGACATGGAGTCCAATAAACTGGAAATCCCCAAAGGCACAGATTCTTCCTTAGAGTTGTTGTGGATGGTGATATCGAGCCTCAAAAAGTAATTTAGTACTAGAGAAATGCTGTTGCTCCCCCTGACCAAAATGCTCAATGATCTTGAAAAGGAGAATGAGAAATCAATGGAGAATTAAATCAAGGAGGCATCTAAAAGAGGAAATGCTGCAGTAATAGGTGACTACCATTATCCTCACATGGACTAAGTGCATATTTGTTTCTAGATACTCAAAATGACTCTGCCTTAGAACAACAGGCAATGGAACTGAACAGAAGAGTGATGACCCTGGGGACTTAAACTTGAGTTGCCCCCAGGAACTGGTGCAAGTGTAGTTGAATCAGTTGGGAACTGTGGTCATAATGCTATCAAATTCAATGTATATGTAAACAGACAATTACAAAAAACAAAACAAACAACCCCTAAACCCAGTCACATTTGACTTCAAAAAGAGGAAACCTCCCAGAAAAAGGAAGTTAAAAAAGAAAGTTGAAAGGTAAAGTCAAGGAAGTCATATCTACCCAAAATGTTTAAATGTTGTGTTAAACTATAAATTAGAAGTTCAGCTAGAATGTACCGTATTTTTCGCTCCATAAGACACACCTTTTCCCTCCTAAAAATGAAGAGAAAATGTCTATGCGTCTTATGGAGCGAAGACACTGAATGGCAGCGTGATCCCTTGAACGGAGGGATGCCTCTGCCGCCAGAGCCATGGCTCCCAGCGGCGGGGGAACGGCGAGCAGCCCGAAATCGGGCTGTTTTCCCCTCCTCTGCGGCCACTGCCAGCGGCAGAAGGGAGGGAGAGGGGCGAGCAGCCCAAAATCAGGCTGTTTTCCCCTCCTCCGCCCCCTCCGCCAGCTGCAGAGCAGTGGGGCTGGGCAGCAGCCGCTTAGCTCCTGCCCAGCCCCGCTGCTTTGGGGTGAACTGCGAGGGAGAGCTCCGTTTCCCTCCTTCACGGCTTGCTTAGGAGCAGCGGGGCTGTGCAGGAGATGCTTAGCTCCTGCCTAGCCCTGCTGCTTTGGGGCGAGTGGCGAGGGAGGGCTCCGTCTGGGCCGCTTTCCCTCCACCCGCCCCACAGCGAGCCGGGGAGAAGGGAGACGCGGTTGCCCCTGCGAGAGGTGGCGACGGGATCAGCACCCCGAAAGCACTCCTTTTGGGGCACTCATCCCACTGCCGCTTCTCGCAAGAACAGGCTTCCTTCCCCCCTCTCTTTCTCCCTTCCTTCCTTCTCTCTCTCTCTCACCCACCCCTTCCTTCCTCCCTCCCTTCCTCTCTCTATCTCTTTCCCTCTCCCTTCCTTCCTTCCTTCCTTCCTTCCTTCCTTCCTTCCTTCCCTCTTCCCTCCCTCCCTCCTCTCTCTCACCCCTTCCTTCCTTCTCTCTCTTTCACTCTCTCTCACCCCTTCTCTCTCTCTTTCTTTCTTTCTTTCTTTCTTTCTTTCTTTCCTTCCTTCCTTCCTTCCTTCCTTCCTTCTCTCTCTTCCCTCCATCTCCCTCCTTCTTCCCCCTCTCTCTTTCACCCCTTCCTTCCTTGTCTCTCTTTCTTTCTGTCTCTCACCCCTTCCTTCCCCCACTCTCACCCACCCCTTCCTTCCTTCTCTCTCTTCCCTCCCTCCCTCTTTCTCTTTCCCTCTCTAACCCCTTCCTTCCTTCTCCCTCTTTCTTTCACTCTCTCTCACCTGCCAACCCCGTTCACCAAAGCAGGCTTGTTTTGGAGATCGGGGTTGGCGGGGAAGAACCAGCAGCATCCCTCCACCGCCCCTCCCAGCCTTTTAGAGGAGGAAAACCAGAAAAATGATTTTTTTCTGGTTTTCCTCCTCTAAAAACAAGGTGCGCCCTATGGAGCGAAAAATACGGTATTCTAGAGATCAAGAAAGGTACACCAGGGGCAAGAGAATGCCTGCATGGTTAACAAGCTTGAATGTGACAATCAATCTCTGTATATTTTGCTAATGGTTAATGTTACAAGGTAAGATATTCTGAAGACAGCAAAATATGCCTACTAGAAAAACAAGTTTTTTTCCTGCTGTTACTCTTCAAAAAGAGTAATCAGCATTTACAATACTATACATTCACTGCTCAGATTCTCAGGGCCATATCCCAAACTAAAGTCTGTAAGATCATAGTTGTGGGAGGGTTCATGCAACTGCTTACCAAATAATCATGAAAAACAACTTCAAGTACTCTTGAATGTAGACACCCCTAAGATCTGTTGAATCATGTTTTTCACTGTAGATAACAGGCTTCTTGGAAGCTCAGCTGTTATTGCCTGCCAAATATACTGAGTCACATCTTCAGACCTAGAAGGCTCTATTTTAATCAACAGCTGGAACTGGACTGAGATATTTGCTCCAATTCTTTTAGCCAAAAAGAAGCTTTAAAGCACACATTCATGAATCTCGCATCTAGCAACCTGCAAGGTTAAGCATGTCTGCTACAAGCAGCAAATAAATTAGTGAAAGAAAGATAAATTATATGTGAGTACTGCTGAGGAGCTCAGCTAAATGAACACTATAGCAGCCAAACAATAGTTCTGCCTTCATCACAGCATAGCAGAATTGCATAATATTGTGAATGGGAAACCATGTAGCACAGTCCAAGGACCACTGCTGACATGCCGGCTCATACTAATCATCATCAGTGTATTATTAATTACTGTTTTAGTTGTTTGTTTGTTTTTTACAGTGTTCAAAACCCCACAGGTGCCAGGCGCGTTTTGCGACTGTCGCAGGTCGAATTGTGACCATGTGGAGAACTCTGGATGCCAGGTTGGCAACTAATATCTCCATCTGTCTGGACCCTCCAGCTTTCTTAAGCAGGTAAGCAGAAGAACTTATTTATTGCATTTACATCCCATCCTTTTCTCCAATTAGTACATGGTTCACCCTCCTCCTCAGTTAATCCCTACAACAACTCTGTAAGGTAGGTTAAACAAAGAGGCTGTGACTGGTCCAAGGTAATCCAGTGAACTTCATGACTGAGTGGGAATTTGAACCCTGATCTCCCAGGTCCTAGTCTGGCACTCTAACTACTACACCACACTGACTTCCTAGAGCACTTCTGCTATGGAGCAGCTATAAAAATTAAGTGAGTATACATTATAAATATGGGGACAGCAAAATGTTACTTACAGAAGGATCTGAAATATTTTCCATGAGGCTTGAATTTGTTTTATTCAGAATAGTTTTACTCAATGTTTTAATGTGTTGTAAACCACTTTGAGTTTTTTTCCTTTAAAATATAAAGATTTTTATTATTTTTTCTTCAAGCACACACCCATGGCATCTTGGTTGGAATAAGTACAGAATCAGCTTCAGTCAGTCAAATGAGAAATTAAGTGATGCAGAAGCAGGAGTTAAAGTTATCGTTACACTTCAATAACACCCTGCATCACTTTTGAAAGAAACTATTATACTCGTACCCCTATTCCTACAACAATGTGAAAATGCTACATGCCCATCTTAGATGCATATTGGGAAGTATTTTTAAAAGTATGCTTCAGACACTACATGTTAACAAGTCTTTAAACATCAGGAGTACAGCTATGGTGCTTGTGTAACTTTCAATTATGAGACAGAAGCAGCCCTCAGAAATAGAGGTGATGTTCAGAAATGCCATGGAGCATGGAGAGAATGGCATTAAATCCATGGCTCCCACCCCAAATGACACTGAATAAAACTTGAATGTCAGGAGGGCTTCAATCCTTCTTTAAGAGAAGGATAGTTATGATTCAGTTTTAAAATGTTATAAAGTAGGCTAGCCAACTTCAACTGACCTAGAATTAACTGACTGAATTTTCAGTCTGAACAAGCCACTCAAGTGTTCAAGTGATCACAGAAAAGGGTGTGCTTCATGTTTACATCCTATGCTTCAGAAGAGAAATACATTATTCTCTTCACTTATTGGAATGTTACATTTCTTACTATACAGAGCATTTCATACCCTGTTGAATACATATTAGACAAAAGTAGTATTTGGAATATGTATACATATTTCTAGCTTACAAAGCGTAGGAACATCCTGTAAATACAATTGTAGCTCTCTGCAGAATGCTTCTATAGTATACTCATGGTGGGGGAAAAGTTTAAATACTACTTTTTATGAGTACCTTCTGTGGATCTAAAAATACATACCTGTTACAACTAGCCCTATAAATTCCATCAAAAATTGCTTTCCTGTTACTAAGTTCACTGATTATGTATTAAATAAAAGGAGTAACTCAAAGGATTCCACTGATGGAATTCAAGCACATCACATGGAAGTGATATATACATTTCAGACAAGGGCTACTAACAGTTGTGGTATATCACCGATGTTATGAGCTGCTGAGATAGTTCTGTCGGTAGAACATGAGACTCTTAATCTCAGGGTTGTGGGTTTGAACCCCATGTTGGACAAAAGGTTTCTGCATTGCAGGGAGTTGGACTAGATAACTCATGTGGCAACTTCACAATTCTATGATTCTAAGATAGCCTCTTCCTCAAGCATTACTTGTTACACTGCCTGGTGAAGAAGTAGTATGTTTATTTATCCAGAGGCAATGTGCTAGCAAACTTAAACTTTCTGCTATGCAGCACTTTAAACAATCCTATTTTGTATGACCAAAGACTTCTGTGCACAAATCACTCTTCTCGCCCTGTACATTACTAAGTTCACAAAAAGCCATCATGGAAAACTTTATCTGTGTGTGTGTGTGTGTGTGTGTGTGTGTGTAAATGTTTAAAAAAGTATTTAAATCATAAATTGCATAAAATTATTCCTTCAAGTGTGCACAATTTAGCCATTTTTTTCATACACATCACCGCAATTATTTAACATAAAGACCGATAACAACCTCAATGGTAAACCAGGATAACAGCTCATGAGACAATCCCACCTGTGGCTTATTTTCCTGCCTAAGTATCCAAAGTCCTTATATGACAAGCATACATTGCCCAATATGTTTTTCACTGAAGCCACATCAATAAACATCAAAATAAGGAAACCCCAATCACCATGTGTTCAACAGAAACTGATGTTTTTGTAGTATGCCATTCACAATCTCAGATTGCCTATTGCAATTCTCTTTTAGAAATGTCAGTGGACATTTGAAGGTAAGGAGGCTTTCAGTTTTTATAAGTAATTGTAATTGATTTTACCCACTGTATGATTTTTATATACACCATTTGGACTTTGGTAATTAAGCAGCATATAAATATGTTAAATAAAATAAATAACAACCAGACAAGTTATTTAGGCTGCTTTAATGGTCTCATAGCCTTCAATTAAGTTATAACAGATATTACTCTATACAGTCAACATATCTGATTATTTTGACTACAAATAGGCCAACATATCTGATTATTTTGACTACAAATAGGCCTCCCAATGCTGAACAAGCTTTCCCTTTTTATCTGGCAGACAAACAGCAGAAATTACCCTATCCACCACGGCAAAAGACATCACTCCTCTGCACTGCAGGTAGAATTGTGAACCCCAATATATAAAATAACCTCAGTGCTTGTACCCAAACTAAGCTCTCATGCTTCCCTGCACAGTGAAGCATTATTTTATCTACTAGATATGCATTTTAATCCAGGTTCCACTTACATTTCTTTCGAGAAGGTCCCTATAATAAAAGCTGTAGGAATGGCACTCTTCCACCACAGAAAAACTGAAGTGAAACCTTGGCCATTGCAAGTGAGTAAGATGTGGTGGCCTGGTTTGCACAAACAAATCCTGCTTTAGTAAGACAGGATATGCCCGAGCATTATACACTCACATGCTGGTTCTTTGCTAACTGAAAACTATGGCTTCTCTGGCAGTCCTCTTCCAGAGTCTAAAGCCAACTTCACTTCACACATAATGGGAAACTATGCTTAACTTTGGCTTCCTGGTTTGTTTCCACACACCTATATTGCAAAAGCAAGTGCATATAAAACCAATACCTTTCCCCTTAAACTTATATTTAATATGACCATAAACATGACTGCCAAGTTCAACAAAGCTAAACAAAATTAGTCATCAAATCAGTGGGTTCTGAGTGCCCCGATTCAGATTACCATTTCTGTAAAGTCAGCATAACAAAAATGAGTACACGGCTGGTTTTTTCTATCCAGGAGTACTGGATTTTCGTAACAGCCTCTAGACTTACATGCAAAACTGCCAACCCAGTCTATCCATGCCCCGCTTCCCCAAATACTATATATTTTCTTGACTCACGTAAAAGCAAAGAAGAGTGTGGTGGATCCTACTAGGAAGATTGCAGCCGCTGATACAGGGACATACTTGCTGGGTTTGAATCTCTTTCCAGATGCTGCTGGCATGTTGGAGCTCTGATGGATGATCCGCCCTGCAGCATAGCCCAGGCCCAACTGGAGTCAGAAAGGACAAGAAAATGCAGGAGGAACCTTCAAAAAGAAAAGCAACTGTGCAAAGGAGAGACTTTTAAATCTGTATTCAAGTTCTTGTAGTTAGCTGTTATGAATCAGATCAGATTTACAGTATGATCCAGATGAAAATGAATAGTAGTATTCACAACCAAAGTAAGTGTCACAGAAGACAACAATGGGAATTCTATATGTAGTCCCAAGATTCTTGTGGGGCAAGGAAAATTAAAAATATAAAATGGGAGCTTGTACTCCAATTGAAAATTCTAGTGGTTCAAGAAATTGTGCAGGTTCCTGTACCAGGAAAGCCCTGTAAAAAAGTGTGCTCCCTAGAGTAGAGATGATCTTCTGAGGTGACACAGAGTTGAAAAATGTAGCAAATGAAGTATCAGAATTGGGCTAGACGTTTTAGTGCAAGAGTGCAGGATGAGCCAAATGAGCACCCCAAGGAAGGTGATCAATGAAAGACACAAGGTATATACTAGGTTTTGATGGTTTGCTTTGTTATTATTTTTGTTTCAGAAAACACATGGTGATTTTGCAATGTATACTCTGGGGCAAGTTTCTCCTTTTTAATCTGCTTTTAGTATAAAGCAGTACATTCTGGTTGTTGCTCAGCGGAAGGTTATTGTGTTAGCAAATCTGTCACGCTTGTGCACATCATTCTCTGCCCCCCACCTCGTGCCGCAAACGTTCTCTTCTTTTAAAGTAGGCGCACTCTCCCCTGATTTCACCAGGAACTGGGGTTGTCTGACATTCGTTGTTTAATTTTGTTTATTTCTCTCTTGACTGCTAAATCCGGGTAACAGCTGGTGCAAGGTTGAGCTGAAAATCCTTCTCTTTCAAGGGGGAGTAGGGGGCACACTGGAAGGCTGGTCTTGCGTTTTAGTCTCCTTATTTGTTCCCTTGTGTACAACACCAAAAATCCTTCAACATGTCCAGTTTTACTGGTAAAAACTGAAAATTAAGTTTGAGATTGCTTCATTAATTATGGATCAGTTGTGTCTGGAGTAGACCCAGTTAGAGACTGAATTTTCAAGTGTTTTCTCAAAAATCCAAAATATAACTGACAGTAAAAAGAAAAGATGCCTGGGACCTCCACACCCATGTCCTAGAGCACTTTGTCTGCTCCAAACTGTTGCATTCTCATGCTCCCTTCACACAAATAAAATTAATCCTTATTCATTCATATTTGCTTTAAAAGTCTTTAAATCATTTTGCCAACTTGTCATCTTGAGCTTTTTGTACCTAGAAGAGATAAAAATAAGGTTAAGCATTCAAGAGAAAGTGCAATGCAGTACTGATCTTTAGTACAGATTTGAGAGTTAAGAGCCAAAGTACTTTTCCCATATGAGAACCTATAATTATGGGTAACAGTCTTATGTGACTCAGTTTCCACATCTGTAAAACTTGTGAGACATGTTATATTTAGGACACACATCAGGACATATTTTGCACTCAGGGAGCTTCAAGCATCCATTAACTCATTCCGGATTTTGGGATTATCTAAAATTATCTATTAATGTTAATAAAACTGAAACCCAAAACCTGGTGGCTTACCATTATTTTCAGCATATTCAGAGCCAGGACTCCACTCTTTTCAAAAGGCAGATTTACAAAATTACTACACTTCAAAAGAAAGTGTACATTAAGACAACTAACTCTTTGTTCTACCAGAATTAGGTGATTGTTTCTCAAAATATCAGGGTCAAATATTTCATGGCTTGTATCTTAAAAGGCAGACTCTTTACTGTTATAAAGTTTTTCTCTTTAAAATAGATGTGCAGAACCTAACTTTCAGATCTGTTACTTTGCCCATCAGTCCATTAAGCCTCTCCCCAGCTATGCACATCCCCTTTGACTGTATTTCCCATTGGTCAGATTCTCTCTCGTTCCTTCTGATCTGCTTTCTGGATGTTGCTTGCAAGATGATTAATAGCCTTCTCTTTCCCTTGGAGGTTTAACAAATAGATTCCTTCAAGCAGGAACCTTGTAGTGTTTTCCAGCTCATAATGCTGTTGTGCATCCCCAACCAATAAAAGAACTCCTGTTCAGCAGCCAGCCTGGATCAGGAGCTTTGGAATGCTGGTCAGTGTTGCTTTCCCTCCACCATGGGGTGGGGTTTCAGGGAGATTATTTCTGACTCCCCCAAGCCTTTCCTTACCCCACTATGTAATACCAAAGGGTTCTGGACTGGCTGCAAGCCCAGTTTATAACAATACTGGGGGAGGGGGAAGCTTCTGAGAAGTGTGGTAAAGGGAAAATAAGTGCTTTCCCCCTCCCCTTTAAACTTCATGCCATTTTTCTGCAGGGGCATCTGGAAAACCACCTTGCCCTGAAGGAAGGGGAGAAGAAAGAAGCTTGGGGATTCCACCCATCCTACTCCCATTGTGGCCCCTCCATCATCCAAATGTCATCACATGGACTCCTGTAGAACCAACTTGCCCTGAGGAGAATGGAAAATAGAAACAGCCTGGTGAACAGCCACACCCAGCTCCCACAGCAACCTTCCCCTAAACTGCAGTCACAGGAGCTTCTGCAGAACTATCTTGCCCTGAGGAGAGTGAGGAGAAGCAGTAGCAGTTGTCTTATCCATTTTATTGTAACTTTAAAAAAACCCCACCAGTGCTTATTGTTGTAATAATCTTATGCAAACCTGTTTGAGAAGTCTGCCTGAAAAGTGATATAAAAGTGATATATAAATACAAATAGTCAATGGTGATTATGGGCAGTGTTCATCTAACAAATCCCATCAGTGAAAGCCTTATGCAAGGACTTCAACTTGTGCAACAGGACTTTCCCCCTTTTGCTCCTCTGAAACTGAATGAAGGGAGTGGGTAAGGAGAACCCTCAGAGCAAGTTAAGTTTTAATGGCTGTAAACATAGAGTATTTAGAGAGTTCCGGTTCAATTATATGTAAAAATAACCTCCAAACAAACTGACCCCTGCCTCATTTATTATTTTGTCCGTGGATTCTCTGGGTGAAGGATATTGAAAGTTTTCTTTATCCATATCAATTATCTTTTTAAAAATGTATCAGCATCTTTTAAAGAATAAAGCCAGGAATCACTTTTCCCCTCTATTCAGTAAATTGTTAAATATTATTATAATATAGCAATTATAGTGGTACCCTAAATTCACCTCTAATCTATAAATTATATGTAATCTTAGACCTAAATCTTGGTTTTGAATACTTTATACAATAATAAAGGTTAGTAGCTTCTTTGCTACCTATCAACAAGAACATCCCACAAAGGAGGGAGGTGTGGTCAGTAGTAAAAATAAGAGTTCTAATAATGTCCATATTCATAATGATCAAAATAATACAGTATATCCATAATGAAAAATAAGACAACTGAAGAGTGAACTAATTGACATGATACAGGGAATTGTGGGATTAAATCATTTAACAAAGAAGTTTCAGAACCCTAAAACCTACTTTTCTAATTATTTACGAAGTATGATAGTACTGTCTCTCAGAACAACTTTTGAAAAAGAAACATCAATGTTCAGACTAGGATAAGACTATTGTTTGAGATTACAGGATGAGTCAGGTCCCTAGAAATACAGTAGGAGGTTCGTATACTTTGACTACCCAAATCCAAATAAAATTTCACTAAAGAGCTATTCCCTAGGGCCTAGAGCCAACTATAGACTGAGTTATTTTAACTGGACCAGACAAAAAATTGCAAGGGCAATAGAAGGTGTGGTACTCAATGTCTAGGAGTAACTATATTAAATGTGATGATCCCACTAGAATATCACAGAACCATGCAGGACGGTACAATAAATGAATATGTACAGAATTTTTTACAATACCTCAAGTTCAAAGTTACCTATCTCCAGGAAAAAAGGGAGTCGAAATACAGAGGACAAAGGAACTAGAGAAAGGAAGAACATAAGGGGGGAAAGGTAGTGAATCTGTATATAATTTAACTGTACATCCAGAATGTAGCCATCTGGGCTCTCTGGAGCAAAGGGGTAAGAAATGGTGCTAATGGAATTTCCAGGGCAGGCAGTGAGAGAGGACAGACAATACCTCGCAGACAGTAACTATACTAAGACTTACGGAAACCATCCTCCACTGCTATTTAACCATGCTGATCCCCCTTTGTCTTATTTGCATCTTTTTCGAGCAGTGACATGAATTTTATCTGCCCTTCTACATAGCTTTAAATAACTTCCAGGCTTCCTGGTGGGATCTGATATTTCTGTGTCTTACCATCTTCCTTTTAACAGATTGAAAGGGTGGGATTAAACTAATGGGTCCCCTCAGTGGAAGTCCTGTGCAAAGACTAATAATAATAATAATAATAATAATAATAATAATAATAATAATAATATATTTATACCCTGCCCATCTGGCTGGGTTTCCCCAGCCACTCTGGGTGGCTTCCAACAAAAGATTTAAAATACCGTAAGACATCAATCATTAAAAACTTCTCTAAACAGGGCTGCCTTCATTTGTCTTCTAAACTTGAGATAGTTGTTTATTTCTTTGACATCTGATGGGAGGGCGTTCCATGGGCACCACTACCGAGAAGGCCCTCTTCTGTTTCTTTGTGCAATCGGGATTCCCCCACACCATACACATGCTAAAAGTAATTGACTCTGGGAGGATCAGGGAAAACCCTGGAGGGGAGGGGGATTGCTATGCATGGCAACGAAGAACATGACACTGAATTTCTAATTTGTTAGAACCAATCCACTCTACACACATACACAAAGAAATATAGTGAAATGTTGGCCTTTCTGGGAAATTTCCCACACTCACATGCTAAATTACATTTAAAATAAATCTAATAGCATTTGTGCAATTATTTCCAAGCAGACTGACAGCATTTCTAGCAGTGACCAGAGGAGGAATGACTACTGTGAGGAGTGCAGAGAGAAGAAACACCAAGCTGCATCTGCAGCAGCACAACAATCTGCCTCAGCTGCAACAACCATGCCTCTGCCTACAATCACAAGCACTGTAACCTTCCAACAGTTTGATTTAACCCTCAAAAGTGCACTACTCCATTGTCTCCCAAGACAAGACGCATGCCAACCAATCTGACAGCACTACATCTTCTATTACATCCTGAGCACTACTTTGGATAATTCAACAGTTGCTCATTTCATCGGTTCTATGACTACCGGTAATTGTTACATGGCAAAATATGTGGTTTTTTTAAAAATCTAGAAATGTTATCTGACAGACCTATGGTCCCCCAAAAAGCTTTTGTTGCTTTGCCCACCAGCAACTGAGTGAAAACAACAAGCATCTATGTTCCTCCATTTTCTACTTATATGCCACTTGAAAAGAAAGTGGTTAAGAATTCAGAAACTGATGCTAGTCAAGAAATAAAATCTTTCAAGGCACATTGAAATTAATGGACCTAAGTTAATCACATCGATTAATTTCAATAGATCTTACTATGAACAGAACTAAGATTGGAAGCAATCCTGAAAACTAACCATGATTTAACTCTTGCATGTAACAGCAGTAATTTAGCTGTCATTGTCAACCAGTGATGTGGGTTTTCTGGAAAACTTCTGGGGAAAATTTCGATACAATTTAGAGTAAATTGCATTAGATAATTTGTGGTGCCTTAAGTGATTTAAATTAGAATATTTATTTTATTTGTATTTAGAGGAAAAAGCCAAAAACATTGCCAAGCTTTCTTAATATTTATTAGTAACTGGCATGCATTCAGTATTATGAAAAAACTTATGAAAGTGAAACGTTTCTATGGAAAAATAAAGCACTGGAAAATGTTACACCCACATCACTATCTCAACTAGACAATCTACTTCCAGAATACTTTTAAAAGCACCAAGTCTATTTGTTTGCTCCATTATCTTCAGTATAGGTCCATCTTTTCCCAAGCACAGGTCAAATAAATGCATTTCTCCCTAGAAAAATACCAGTCGCAATATTTTCCTTTCAAGATGCCTGTCTCCCCGCAAAAAATGCTCAAATTACAACTGTTTATATGCAGATTTGCACCTCCATAAATTGTACAGTTTCAACAACAACATCCTGCTAGAGGGAAGGGCACATGCCCCCCTACAGCCCCACAGGGCCACCTACCATATGCCCTATATCAGCTTTTCAGGGGGCATATAGGGAAGAGGGTTTTGGCAAAAATCATCTCCCTGTACCCTTCCTCCATCACACCCTACTCTGAGCACAAGACTCAATCCAAATCAACAACTGCTATTTCAAACAATTACCCTAAATTTCAACTGTATATAATAATGAAAACTCAATGAGTACTGTGGTGTTTGCTGGCATACGGAATAAGAATACCGGTAATTCTAATTCAGGTAAGAGCTTGTCAATGGAGTTTCATGCAGCAGCTTTATCTGAACCCTCCTTAGGAAACTGCTTATTCTGTTATTTATGTTATATCAAATTAGAAAAAAAAATACTTGGTGTTCAGTTTTAATTTTCTACAATCTCTTCTTCCAATGTGACTCAGATACCTCATTTCCAGTAAATCTGATATTACCACTCTTTATTCACTCTTCCTTCTTAAAAAAGTATTTTCTGACTTGAATTATCAGCCCTCACACTTTTCACACATTATCATCTTCCTATAGTTAAATAATGAACATGTATTGCTGATTTTCCCATTGAAGCCCTTTCATTCAGCCACCATGCTTCCTGATTTACCAAGGCTACCAATACAATATAAGTAAAATAACTCTCTAAAGTGTTCCCTGGTATTATTTTCTTCATGTCCAAATATTACCTTCTATAGCCTTTCTAGTTGTCTCTTTTCCACCTAACCTTCCTTTTAGAAGAATCTGTTCTGTGATTTTCCTCACCTTTCCCCAGACACCATTATTCAGGTCTTACATACCCATACTGTTTTTTCACCTCATTTAACTCAACTCCAAACCCTTAGTCAAGGCAGTCAGTTTTGAAATTCACCCATTTTTTCTTCACAACTTTCCCCAATTCCTTATCCTTTACATTTTCATAAAAGCGTCAATAGTCTCAGGTGAACCATCACAGCAGTACCTTCAATCTGCCTCCAAGCTCCACTATTCTTTACACCTCCAATTCATACATATACAAAGGCTGTACTACTGATTGCAATTTCTTCTGCTCCCTAAACCCATAACTTCCTCACTTTAAAACACTATCAACAGTGTTTATATTTGGCATTAGTCTTCCTGAAACAATACCATATTCTTTTTTCAAAAACTTATTGGCATCTCACTCACCACCTCAAAGTACCGGTATTGTTATCTGTATTCACCATGCCTTACTAGACTAGACGTTATCTGTAAGCTGCCTTGAGTGCCGGACAGAGTAAAAGGTGGGAAATAATGATTATAATAGGTAGAGAGGAAGTAATGGCATATATGATACACAAGTCCACTTCTTCAAGCCACCATACAAATTAAACTGTTGTTTTGTTTCTCAAGCCACTTTGCACAATATAGATGTAACTGCAAAGCTTCCTAAAAAACAATCTCACAAGAGCTAGTAACTGTTTAAAGATGTTTATCCAAATAAGGTCCAGTTTTTAGCTCTAGTGTTGCAAAGTTCCAAGAATATCTTTATTCAGATCCTAAAGAGGAGTTTCTCTTAAACAGCTAACTTCAAATTATTGTCAACAGTTTTTCATCATATTAAAAAAAGTTTGGCTTGAATAGTTGTTTTTAAAAATGTCAATTTCCTGCTGTCTTAAATAATTAGGTTAATATTAATTTAGCCATAAGAATGTTAGTTCTACAGTTCGTCGTTAAACTAAATCAATGCCCTAACACAGGGATGTCCAACAGGTTGATTGTGTTCGACTGGGATCCCCGGGAGGTTCTGACCTGAAACCCCCCCCCCAAAAGGGGTAGATCACTGCCAATTTTTTATTCTGTGAGTAGATCGCAGTCTGTTGGAAGTTGGACGTCCCTGCCCTAACAGATTCACTGAGTGAAAAGAAGATATTCTATGTAAAATGAAGAACCATTTTGTTCTTTTTTCAGATATGAATATTTACACCTAAACATATGCATTTCATTCTCAACTGATGAAAAAACAGCTCTAGTCTGACCAGTCACCATCAGATCTTGCTTCTACATGTAAGTATGGACTTTTTTGCAGGGTGGGAGGCTGGACCAAGGCAGAATAAAGTAGAAAACACATTACAGCAGCAATGACATTACCCAGTCAGCAGGTTCCTATACAGTATTCCCATATTTAAATGCACAAATTGTCACAAGTGCTATAATTCCTATATAGGGATTTTAAGGACATTACCTCTATAGTGGTACCTCCGGTTACGAACTTAATTCATTCCGGAGTTCCATTTGTAACCCGAAACCATTCTTAACATGAGACGCGCTTTTGCTAATGGCGCTTCCTGCCGCTGCCGCACAACAAAGTTCACAACCAGGAGCATCTACTTCCAGGTTAGCGGAGCTCATAACCCGAAGCATTCGTAAGGAGGGCAGTACGTAACACGAGGTTCCACTGTATAGCAAAAATAATAGCATGCAAAATATATACAATGCAATGTCACATACTCAGTTGCTAAATTTTGCGCTGCCCTGGTGGACATACGTCAAAGAACGGTTTGTGTTACAAACCAGGCCTAAACAGGAGGCCCATAATGCAAGACCTGTGCTGCTTCATGTTCCCTCCCTTATAGTAGCTTTTAACCGCTTGTCTTTTGTCTCTATCTGCTTTAAATTTATGTGAGTTATAACTACTTTTAACTATTTGCTTTTATCCCTCTCCTCTTTAAGTCTTATGTGCTTTATTTTATTCGCATGTTTGTATCTTATGCTGGTCTGCGACCGTAATAAAGTTTGTTGTTGTACAGTGCAATAAAGACACACAGTCTTGCAGTAATATCCACCCTGCTCATATTAAATTAAAGCTCAGGCTGGTGGCTCTTGAGCTCACTAAAGAGCTTCTGAACCAGCATATGCCTCTACTAATGGAAGTGTGGGGGCAATATTTGCATATTATCTCCCCAGCCCCTGAAAACAGGCTGCAGATAATTGGCGGACCTGTCAGAAGAGGGAAGAAGGTGACACAGGGGCAGGAGAGTGAAATCAACAAAAATTGCTTGCTTTCTCTTTGCTGGATCAAAAGCACTTATCTGAATGTAAGGGCACCAACTGAAATGCACCCACTCAACTTAAAAATGTACACTTATTCTTTAAAGTGCTTTACAATTCTATTCGTGTTCAATATTTCCTGCTTTCCTTTTATTTTTCCAATCACATTTGAAGGGATCTCTGAAATACTCTGATATGTGTCCTTGCCTGAATAGTTGCCAGAACCTTCTTCTCTTCATTATCTACAGGGCAGGGCAAAGTTTTCATCATACAGTACAGGATATGTTTTCTTGCACAAAGATCAGCTTATTACTATATACTGTCTCTTCTAAGTGAACCAGGTTTTCCAAACAACTGGAAAGAATGGGAAACACATATACAGCTATGATTCATTACTGTGATTTATACTTTTCATGATAAAATACATTTAAGGAATGGAGACTTTACCACAGTATACTCACTAATTAGTTAAACTTTATCAAGATTTAGACATGGTGTAGTGTAACTTTTACCTAATCAAAGCCTCTATCACATGTGAATCACACTGGCCCCACCTTCAGACATGGGTGTTTTCATATTATTTCACACAAACACACCATGGAAGCAAAGCTGAAAGCCCAATAACTCTCTGTGAACCACATGTACATCGCCTTGGCTTCCATAGTGGAAGAAAGGTAGGATATAAATAGAATACATTTTCAGAAATAAAACAATGCCATGTGAGTCTCTCTGGGTATTCCACAGATGGGCACCACTACCAAGAAGGCTATACTCAGATGACAGAAGGGCCTGGAGTGGAGTTTCCAAAGAGGACCTTAATGCACATACAGGTTGGTATGAGAACAGGCAGCCCTTTGGGTACTTGAGTCCTAAGCCTTTTAGGACTTTAAAGATAAGCTGGAGCACTTTGAATGGTACTTGGAAATGGACTGGAAGCCAATGTAAGTTTCTGAAGACCAGTGTGATGCGTTTGTACTGACTAGCCCCAGTCCCTGGTGGCTATATCTAGAACTAACTGCAGTTAATTCTTCAAAGTTTCCCACATATAATACATTTCAGTAATTAACCCTAGGTGTTACAGAGCATAGAAAACAGTGGGCATCAGAATACCGTATAGGTGACATGCCATATAGTACAGAGGGGAACAGTTGGGGTTGCAGGGAGAATTATTAGTATGGAAATATAAAGGAGGAAACAATTGATAAATGATTGTACTGAT